>OV815284.1:49170534-51570534 GCA_929108145.2 Limnephilus rhombicus | reverse complement strand
TTGATATTATTAATTGAGCAGTCAAATAGTAAGGAGGTTTTTGATCCGTGGTAGTTTTTGAACTGATTCACGAGCCACCATTTATAAAGTTTATTTAATTATATTTGCAGATTCGAACAAATCGAATAATTTTCGAATGATTTAAACATCTTTAGGACGCTGGCGAATAGAAGAAACTGAAAAAAAGCTTCTTATATTATGGCATTAAACTCTACAATAAAATACCACTCTCACTCAAAAACCTCAACATTATAACATTTAAATTTCCAACAAAAAGCTGGATACTAAATATAGGGAGATCAGAAATAGAAAATATACTGAAATCAAATACAGACTAAAACCGAATCTAATGAACAGAATTATAAAAAAACACTATCTTATTTACTTTATAATTATTATATTTATTTACTTTATATATGTTATGTCGAATTTATATTATTCTTATAATTAAATTATAAAATGTAAATGAAATCCTCAGCACGGTAGATCCCAGTGAGGATGTCATTATCTCTATTATTATTATATTTTTATTTTACGCACAAGCAAGAGGTTAAAATTTTGTATATTGTCGGTAGACATGTAATGGGTCTATATTGAGAGGGATTATTAATATTTTCGCTTTTAGGTAACATATAAGTAATGCCCTTAGTTAGAAAATTAGGAAAATTTTGAGGTTGTTTGACAAGTTTTGAAAGATTTTTTGCAAACAGAGGATGTAAAGTAGTTAGACGTTTGTACCAAAAATTATGTATCCAATCGCAACCCGTGGCTTTCCAATTATAAGTATTTTTTTATAATTTTGGCTAACAACTCAACCGATATATCAGAAAAACTCATTCGTTCAATGTCTGAACAATTGAGTTCTTCATTTTCTATCCATGGACCTGCCTCATTATGTTTTATATCTTTACTCCAAATGTTTGTCCAAAAATCGCGCATATCTGATTCAAATGGCAACGGAATATTATTATTCGAAATAATATTTTGTTGATCATCAAGTTTGGAATAAAATATTTTCTCATTTTTCTGAAATAATCTATTATTATTTCTTTTATTATACGTATAATTGTATCTTTTTAATCTACTAGCTTTTACACCTAATTTTTGTTTTAATAAATCTAATAAATCATTGATTATATTTTCATTACTATTACTACCAATGTTATAACCAAATTTTCTCCCAATTTCATCTACATGTCTCAAAATATTTCTACTTCTATTCCCATTTTTATATTCAATTACTCTAGCTATACTACTTCTTAAAAATACTACATCATTTTCTAATCTAATCTGCCATTCTGGTTTACTATAACTATATGATCTATCATCAGGGGATGTTAATTTAACTCCTAACTTAGTACATATAGTGATAGCACTAGCGTACACTATTGTATGAAGATCTAAAAAACTAATATCGTCAAATATTTTTTTTGGTAAAATTAAATTATTTAATTCAGAAATTAATTTAGATAATTTTTTTGACGTAGGCAATTTTGGTAATTTTGGTCTAACTGTGGGCTCTATATCTAAATATCTATTTATATTATTATGAAGCAAGTTAGCTAATTCTATTACATTATCATCTAGTAAGTTTAAATTTGCAATGTTGATTTCCCTAAGATTATGAATAGCGTCTAAGTTATTTGAATCTACTGTAATATCATTGGATTCTTCTACTAGAATATTATCTAAACTGTCTTCATTCAATGTATCTAATATAACATTACTACTCGTATTAATTTGTTCTAAATTATTCTCTAATTGCAATCTATCTCCTATTTCCTTTTTTATCTGATTGAATGTTACTACAGGGATTAAATTATTTTTGAAAATTGCCCTTTTTTGGTCAGCTAATCTTTGTTCGTTTACTTGGGCAACCAGATAATTTTGTGAGAAAAGTAAATGTAATTTTTTCCTATACAATAACATATCTGTTTCTAGTTTCGTCACATAAAAATACGAACGAACGATGAACATATTGACATCGTTCGTCCATTTCATTCGCTGCCTAGGAATACCTGCTTTTGTTTTTTGGGGTCTCAGATTATCAATGTTCATCTGTAAAGATAACATAATCAACCATAAATAAACCAATCCCTAGATCGATATCTTCGGGCCTTCTCCATACTAGGAATTTCGTCATCACTGTCACCAACTTAACCAAAAATAAAATGGTCCACCAAAGACAATAACATAGAGGAAGTTCAAGGCCATTTGCCACCATAGACAATATAATCGCATTGGACCTACTTTATTAATTCATTAGCCAAATAAATTATTTAAAAATAAAAATGCTTGAAAGCAGAAAAATGTTTTATTTTCCCCAAGAAAACAACCTTCCATCTGACAAAGCCTGAGGGAATGAGCTTTACATAATTTTTAAAGCTCATTTCCTCAGCAAGGAGCTTTGTCAGATGGAAACCTGTTATCCTGAGGAAATCAAAAATTCAAGCGTTAGTAAAAAACCTAAAATACTTGAAATATGAACTCCTTATAAAAGGAAAACATTTTCAAATAATGATTGGTTTTCTACGACGAATTTACATTTTTCTGCTTGAAAAATGATAACTCGGGGGTACATGTTTAAATTCTTTTTATTTTCAGAAAGACAATCGATAATAGCACATAAAAACACTGGTTCGGTGAATTCGATGAATTGAAAAATGGTTTGAAAAAGAATATCGACAAAGGAATGGAAAGGAAACATGGCTAAAGCGTCATACAGCTGTGACATTAAAGATCAACATAAACAATAGCTGTATTGTTTGTTTATATACGTTCATCTTCAATGTCACATCTATATAGCGTTTTATCAATTTTTCCTTTCCAGCAGTCACCGTACAGTTCTTGTAGAATGAAATAAAAAATCTACATATTCTAAATTTCCTTTCAACCGAAATTAAACAGAGTACCTATACCTTCATCGGGACCCATTTCAGCCATCTCACGGTAAAAACCGCATCATGTGTTCTGAAAAGAATATATCACATTAAACAAAGTTTGTGAACAGAATATACAGTATTTTTCCCTTGTGATGACATACTTTGTTTATCACAAGTCACAAGGGAAAAGTATTCTCACTTCTGTTCATATGAACATATAAATTAGTAGCATTATTAATTTTACCTGCCATTAACGGTGTTATGGTCTGCCAAACAATGTTATAAGGTGTTCCTAACGTAAAGCTCCAAAATCATTCAAAGTCTGGAACATTTTCTGAAACAATATTTGTGAAACATTAACCACTCGGACCCATAAGCTTGTGTTAACGATAATATAACATTAACAGACATATGTATGACGTACGAGGCGTACGTATTACAATTATACTTATTAAAGTAAAATTGAAAGAATATTTTATCAATATGTCATTTAACCTCAAATAGATTTACAGATAAATTAAGCTGAATATTAATGTCCCATGTAATTACCTGATTTCTGGATCAATTGCGGACACATTTGAAACATTTTTCCACCTCTGGAATTCCTGTAAACGATTTTTAAATGAAATATGCCCATGGCGATGTCAACAGCACAAATTCAAATTCGTTTGATAATCGCATGACGCAATTTGACGTTTAAAGTTAGACCTATCTATAATAAAATTCAGCTTTATCTATAAGAATTTGGTTCACTCCTGTCAGTTTCAAGGTTAAAGCCAAGTTTTACGCCCCTGTAATCAACCCATTTTCATTTCCGTTGGTTGAAAATGACATTTTGTCACCGTTCAGAACAACTTGGAAATGATTATTATTATTATTCCTACATTCCTGTAACCAAGCAACTGTCGTCGTTACCTAGTACTGTCATTTGTCAAGAAATAATTTTCAATTTGGCCAAATTAAATATTTTAATGTAAACTACCCTTCAATACTACAAATCTATAATAAATATTATATTTGGAATAATGTTATCAAAATAAAATATATAATTAAATTTAGGTGCAAAATATATTTCAACGTAATCTCAAAATACTGTTGTTTACCTTGGTTACTGAAGCCCTCACAAAAGGAAAAATTTTATATCGTATTTATTTATCTAAATATCCTACGGTTGACTGGCAGTTTATTTATTAGGTTATCTAATATACTTATTTTCAAATATTTATATGTTTTGGGATCAAAGCTAATTCTTTTCTATCTGATACAATAAAAAAATCAGAGAGCCAAAATACAAGCAAACGTCGAGGCTAGCGTTGCTAAGCAACTTTTATTATTATTATTATTATTAATAATATTTTCGAAAATTAAGAAACGTCATTAATAAATAGTAGAAATAGAATCGGTCACAGGTCCCGACCTATGATCCCATTTACACCAAAGAAGTGTAATAAAATGTGGACGAATTTTTTTACAGATTTAATGTTTGATTAATAACTACTAAGTCATTCGCGAAAGTTACCACTTATTCTCAAACGTTTAAACTTTACCATTAAGATGCAATGAGAAGTAGTATCAAAAAAGGCTTTACTAAACTAAAATCAGTGTTAATCGAGTCAATATTGGAAATAAAATTTTCTTAAATCAATAAGAAGTTAGATATCAGCCTTACTAAAAAACCCAGCGAAAATTTTATTCAATTGACAAACGGCCGCGGATGTGAAAACATTACTAATTAAAAATTTGTTCATTGAAAGAAATACACATGGTTTACACGGCCTGAGAGGGTAGTTTATCTCTGTTTTAACGATTGATGTTCGAACGAAATTTGGAATTTTTCCAAAGTATTTTGAATGTTCTATATATTTCTTATTTTTTAAGCTATCGTAAAAACAAATGAAAAACATTTATGAAAACTAGATAAAATTACCTTTTAGATTTGTGTATTTGAAATACAGTTTAGTTTTCAAAAACTAACATATTTTAAGATTCAAACTCGGAAATAAATGTAAAAAAAATCTTACCAAATTTTTTTTTTACTTAAATGTAGAGAAATTAAAAAAAAATCAAAATTTCAAAAACACAGTCCTTTTATGTAATAAATTTAGAAGGAAACTATGACCTCACTTTTTCCTCGTGCATACAATAAAAAAATAATAAAAAATTTCAAAGTTTTTTTTATTGCTAAAAAACTAACCTAAAAATTATACGGCAATAATATTACGGCTTTTATAACAGATTTCTTGCATCTATAAAGACGTTAATTTCTTTGATACATTTAGGAACACATGTATTAGATATTATTATTTAAAAAAACACCACTTTCATAAAATTCTCGTAAAATAAAATCCTTTAAATGTAAATTTGAATTTTCATGTATCATATAAAATAGTTTTTGACGCTTCAATTTTCAAAGTACGATTATTGTTTTATAACTTGACTAAAACTTATGAAAAACCACAAAAACACGGTAAATATATCAATTATATAAATAAAGGAGTAAATTAGTCATATTTAGAAATTAACCATCACATTTACAAAAGTAATATTGCACACACATCCGGAAGCGAAATTGTTTCGCGCTTCCAGCGTGAAAGTTCATTTATGATATGTGCGCGAACAACGAATGCGCAGGCGCCGCCACCTAGCGGTTATGAAGGAAAACAAACAATTTAGTACTTAGACTTTAAATATTACATTGTTGCCAGATTTAAAATACTTTTTTAGAACAAACCTTATTAGTAATGTTATCGTGTTTTAGTGTATTTTTGTTTTATTCACGTTGCTACAGCAACACGGGTTATCGGGCGTGCTGTGGTTTTTTTTAGTAAGGCTGTATATGTCTACCTGATATAAAACCATGTTGATACGGTGTTTTAAGTAGTTTAATTTGATTTTACTCAATACAATCGCTTCCAAATGCTGAGGTAGCATTGACACAATACACACGAATCTATATTTTATATGTGACTTTAATTTCCTTTTTTAAAAAGGGTGTTATAATTATAAGGCTACTTTTTCAAATGTCAAGAAAGCAACGGGTAGATGAAGAAAAAACTAAAATTATGGCAGTAGGAAGAGCCAGAACATGAATACAGGTTTTATGTAGTATTGTTTGTTAACGGTTAATTAACGGTTATAATCCTATTTACTTACAAATGGATTTTATGCAAGATCAGTGAGCTATCAGTGAAATGGGTTTTTTCAAATATAATGTTGTCTTGGTCTTCAACGTATACCCTCTTAAAGAAATCTGCAAATACATTTACAACACCATTTTTGCTATGACCCTTTTTGATCCCGTAAAATATTGTACCGGAAAAGTAAAAGTAACTTTTGCAAAATGAGTTATAATTGTGTGTAATTCAAAAATTTATTAATATTGATTAATATGGAGTTTTCTGCATTGCTGGTGTATTTCTTAAAACATTCTTTCGATTTCCAGGTACAATCATAACGCAAATTGGAGAATGGAATATAATCACCTTCTTATTCTTATTATAACATAATATTTATTATGTAATGTTAAGGGCAGTTTTTTTAACATAAGTTAGATGAATTAGTTCAATATCGAACAATTGAGGTAATTCGGAATTGAAAATTTTTTTAAAGAGCTATTGATTGCTTGTTAAATTATATTGTAAAAGTTTTCGATGGCTTCATTAAAACTTGTGATTTTACAAGTGAGATCATAAGCTCAATTATTAGTAGATTAAAATTTTCTAATCTTTGGTTAATCTGCTATGTCGAAATTATACTTAACATTCGTGGGGTCAATTACCTTAACATAAATATTAAGTTGAATGATTATTAGGGAGGGGGTAATATTTATCAATGGAAAAATCATTTCAATGAGGTATATTTGCGGCACGTTCGAGAGAGGAAGATACTTTCAGTATCGCCCTGGTGTAAGATCACCATTCGGAATTGAAACGTTGCTTGAAATGGCTCTAGCTGTGTTTGGTGACCAGATCTGAAAAGCCAGATACTTTCCCACCTTCTTCTTTCACATCTCCTTCCCCTCCCCACTCCTTTCAGCCTACATACAGACCAACATACCCCGATCGGGGATACCATACTTTCTCTCGATTCAAGTGGTTGGGAGCAGTTGAGCGGGAGCTCTCGTGCGGTACTCATATTTAAATAAAATACCCAAAGAAAATCCTAAACCCTGTTAAAACAACATCTCTGGATTTGTCTACCAATATCGAAGCACCCAAATACGTCAGCCACCAATAAATGGACAGCAGCCCTAATAATGGAATGTATACGTCGAATAATATATATATTTTTTAAAACCCCTCCGCAACGTAAGCAGATATATGCGTTAAAAATACGACAGCAGTCAAGTACAATAAGCGTGTTTACACGTCAGCGCGTGTGTCTCCATAGAAACCGTTATAATTCCGTTATTGTTTTAGTTACATCCGTAAAATAAAAAGTGAAAGGTCGATAGTGAATCATGCTGCACATCTCTATTCAAGTTGTGCATAGAAATACATAAAAAGAACATTCTGTCAGACGCGCAGTCTGACACATAATTTATCCCGCCAAATTTTCTACGGGCGCCCGACATTGTTAATTTCTATTAAATATTTTTATATGAAATGATAAAATAGTGAGGTGACAAAAGTGTTTATTACACATTTATACAATAGAATAAGTATTTTTGTTTACATAATCTGTGATTTTAGTACCGTTTTCACATAAAAACATCACGTGAGTCATTTTCACATTTTTTTAATGTTTGCATTCTAAATTTTAATATTTACAAATATAATTATTTTTTTGTAATATATTAATTCGAACGCTTCTTTTATAACCTGTATAAAACAGTTTTTACTATTCGGCTACGTTCAGAAATGTTTCATTTATAGAGCTTTAATTGTGAAGCGGTAATAATACAAAGTTTTTGTAAAATGTCATTTCGTTTAAGACACCAAAAGCTAATATTCTCGAAAATTCGGAGGGGTTTGAAGACAATATCAGCGAAATTAAATCGAAAATCTGAAACAGAAAAATCAAAACGAGATAAGGTACTAGGTATCTAGGACCGTGTGACTCCTTCTTCGGATTTTTCTGTTTCAGATTTCCGATTGAGTTTCGCTAATATTGTCTTCATTAATTAAATAGTTGGAGGTTTTACTTTTTAAGTTAAAAATAAAAAAATTTATTTTGTTGTTATATTATTATTAGTTATAGTTTGTAATTATTATTCTGTTGTTATCATATTATTCTTATTTGTATTCCACCATAATACGGACATTTGCGAAGTTTGGGGTATTTTTGATAATAACATAAATTACATTGATAATTTATAATCTATTTATCAAAATCAAGAAATGAATGTTGACTTGTATAATTATTGTTAACCTCAACACAGGCTTGTCCTAGTGAGGTAACAAATTGTATTGTAAACATTTTTACCTGCAGTGTAAAGAAACAATAAATAAATAAATAAATAAAAATAAATGTTTATGTTTTTGCTAGAGCTGTTTAATTTTGGAAAAATCAATCTTCCTAGCCCGGAGCAAGTTTTAACTGACCACTCTTTGACAAAATTATCAACAAAATTACATCTGAGAAATAGTTTTTTTTTTTAAATTTAGAAAAGCAAACTTACTTTAATGAAATACAAAAACGTAATACGAACTTTTTCGGGCCAAAAACAAACTCAATTGTCTCAGAATTTGGTTTTCTAAGAAAATACGACATTGTCTTTCGCTTGTACTTCAATTAGGCCATATTGTAGACTTTTTTGCACAAAGGACTGAAATTAAAAATTTTCTCTTAAAAATATATTGGAATGAACTCAAACTCTTTGTGGGAAGAAACATTCACTCATTTATGTTTTCATTGTGGTATAAAATATAAACCAGTGGGCGCTGTGACTGAATGTCTGACTTGCCGAATAATACGAGTGCCAACGCCCAATGACAATTCAATGATAATATGTGGACTGTAAATTGATAAGAGGTATTCGATCGGGTTTTTAAATGGATTAAATGGTAGGGGGATTACTTACAGCCTTACCTTATATACTGCCTGTCTCTTCTGTGGTCCGAGCTGCATGTAACTTTCAGTTCTTGAGTGTATACTCCAATTTATTACCAGAAATGAGAGAGTAATTAATTAAATGAACGCAATATTTGTGACTCTCAAATGAAAATATGAAAACAGAAAAATCGGAAAAATTTACTGTCACATCTAGGACCCGAACATAGGACCTACCAACTCAGCTAATGAGAGCCTATCCGATTCGGTCATATTTAACTGTATCATACTTCGTCTAAGAATTACTAACATTTTCTGAAAACCGGTTGTAGGCAGTTTGTCACCCGGTGGACGCGGTAGAATTAAAAAAAATGATATGCGATTTTGACCCTTATGTATAAAGAAACCGTATCAAAAACAGGGTTAGAATCGCTTGCGCCAACAATGTTCCCGATACCGCTAAAAGTTTCATTCCCCTGGCAGCACCAGAGTATTTTAAATGAATTATCTGTGGAGTTTGGCTGTCATTTTTTACCGCGAAATCAACTGTCAAAGTCAGTTAACGGTCGGTCATAAAACTTCGATAAACCTATCAATTCGTCAAATAAATACAAGTATCTAATGGTGTTTTTATCGATAGTTTATTGTTCAAAGAATGTGTTTCGGTGAATAAAATAAACGATAGTTCAAAATAAATGCACAAAATATTACTTCAAAAGTATTCTTTCCGAGATTTCATCAGAAAATCCTGGCCCACAATGGGTTTTAACGCATATTTTTATTGGCTGCTATCTTTACATCCGTATGATTGCATGATTCAAATCCGAACTAAATGCTATCTAAATGGTGTCTTGGATAAATTTTATCAATATTTATTTTTAATATGCGACATCGATTAATATTTATTTTTAAGTTAACGAGTTAAACCTCAAATTGTAATATTTTAATTAAATGAAGACAATATTTGCGATACAGAGATAGATAACAGAAACATTAGAAATACGGTAACATCTACGACTCGAATCCAAAAAAAAAAAATTACTTTCAAATTTTATGATTTGTTCAAGTTTTGTGAAACAACTGGCTCTTTCAACTACTTACCTCAGCATTCCATAATGATTGCCAACTCTCCTCTACAAGGAAGAAGAAGAAATATGAAATATTTAGTGAAATGGTTTACCATGTTGTTTAAATTAACCCCCCTTTCTCAACACAAATACAAACACACGACAACAAAACACAATACGGTGGCTATCCCCGCAATCGGGAAATGATACGTGCTTTTCCAATTGGGGCTAATTTCTGATCGAATCCAAGCCTCATTCCAGGAAGGCTCTAGGGGAGAAATACCTTCCCCAATTATAGTCGTAATAAATATGCTTGAGTAATATACACCGTCAAAATCGTTTCGGGTAATTTAATCGCATAACAAAATTGCGAGGTTTCGGGTTTTAATTTCAGGTAATAATGGATAGATGAATTTATGAATTATTATAAGAAAACATATGAATTACATATAAGCCCACGTATCATCCTTACATAAATTTAGAAAATTAAATGTTTCTATTTTTGCATAATGAAAACAAAAAAAAACTGTTGAAATGATATGTTCAATATCCCTCAAGTTGTGTGAGGTACAACATATCTCATTATTTATTTATTTATTAACACTCTTTTTAGTGACTTTTACTTATGTAGGTATAGTACAAACTACACAGTATTTATTGCACGTATCTGAACTGCCTCAGTTACTACTACTTTTGTAATTTTTTAATTAAAGATGTCCACTGAATTGGTAAAATTATTTCCCTCCATTAGTATTCTTGGCAAACAGGAATACACATTATAGTCATGATTACTAAAAGTATTGCGCTTTCGAATAGTTTTTCGGTTTATCGAAGCATTCATCAAAACTAAATTAAATAGCAGTAATATTTTATGTTTAACAGACTGCATCCAATTTCATAAACACGACCATAAACAGGGATCAAAACAAAATGAACATAAGTGGTAAAAGCGTAAGTCTTTTACTAAGTAAAAGAATGACATTATTGTTCGCTTGAGTTAAGAGAGACATTATTGTTCGCTTGACTTTTTTCTTTACATTGACCCCTAACAGGATGATCTGCAGAAAAAAAATTTCCCTCAGGGCCTATGTCATATATACTTATAGACTTGTTGTTGCTGTCGAGAGAGAATAGTTTCTAGCACAGACCACGTGAGTAGTATATTTTAGCTGTGGCGTGAAATTAGCACACCTTTTTTCAGTAATTTTTAGATAAATTTTATACTGGTAAGTTCATTTTCATCTGTTGAACTTTTGAATACATTTTTTTTTTTTAAATATACGACTGCAACCAAATATCGCCTCTTCCATATAATGTTATATTTTTTAACGGGAAAATGTTGACGATTATATTATAAAAGTTAAATAATGGGCAAGTTGCGCTTTTTTTTGACATGAGCTTCACACAGGAGGCCCTGAGGTAAATAATTTCCCTCAGGGCCTATGTCATCTTTGGGGATACTGTGTGGAGGGTTTTTTTAAGGAAAGGAACGAAGGGAGCGTTCTGGGAAGGAAAAGGGTTTAAGTGGCGGGTAGGAATCTAGCGTTCAGTGTGTCCTGGTCATCCGTCTCCTAGACCTAGACAAACCTCACCTCATGAACCCGGACACCGCTGCCAAATCGCCAAACGTAGCGAACCACTTGGGGTGATTTATGGCAGAGGTGTTGGTTATCTAATAAAGGTTCCCCGGGCGGCGGTACCCATTTCCGCCTCCCAAATTGTAATTGGGGTTGTAAAAATAGTGGTCGTATAATATAATGGAATAAAGGAGTTGTGTGATTTTTCTACTAAGTGACCAGAGACAACATGTGGATGAATTTTTTTTGTTCGGTTTCAAAGTCACCGGAGACCAAACATTCACAACATTTTTTACTCCAAAGAATTTCAGTAATCACAGGATAAAATAAGTCAAGTACGTCCCTTAACATCCTGTATAGATTGATGTTCCGTTTGGTTTTGGCTTGAGTTGACCAATTGACCTAAATTCGAATGTTATTCCTTGTTAAATCGAATGGTCGAGTTTTTAACCAAACTACTTTAGCTCCGGGCTTTCGGTCAATTCAGATATAACAAATCGGTGCCTCAAAGCGCTTTTCAAAACGTGAATGCAGGTACATAAATGGAATATTATATTTATTTTTTAAACGTCAATAGCATCACCCCATCCAAGTAAACAAATTATATTATAAATTAGTAATACGAAAGTTTACTAATTCCAATTTTTATGGTTTAATTGCTGATGATTTTCCCTGAAAATTTAAATGTTTCAAATCGACCCGGGACGTGGGTCCTATAGTAAAATGAGTAGGAATTTTTTTTTTTAAATGTGAAAACCAAACAAGAGTCCCAACTGCTCCCAACCGCCAAGATCTAGTGAGTCTACGGCATCCACAATTGGGGTATGTTGTGAGGCTGAAAATAGTGTGGAGGGGAACGAGTTGCTGGAACAGGAAGGCGGGGAGTATTTGGCTAGTCAGATCTGGTCAACAAACACAGATAAAGTAATTTCAAGTAAAGTTTCAACATTGAGTGTGTATGGTGATCTTTCACCAGAGCCGACGGCCTCCGTGGTTTTTGACGCTCTCTGTGATCGAGGGACAAGGCTCTCGAATAGCAATCCGGAAATCGTGGGTTCAAATCTCAGCATGTGAAAGAAAAATCTATTTGATTGATTTGTGTTTCACGATTTAATCGTAGGAGTGTTTATTGAAAAGGCTTTAGTTATGTTTGGTGTGTAGATCCGAATTGCCAGGTACTTTCCCATCTTCCTCTCCCCCATCTCCTTCCCCTCCCAACTTACCTTCTGCCTCATAACATACCCTGATTGAGGATGCCACAGTCTCTCTGGCTCCTGGCGGTTTTTTTTACATTTGCTTCACACAGCAGGCCATGAGGAAAATAATTCTCCTCAGGCCCATGTCATCTTTGGGGATGCTGTGTGGGGCATCTTTTTTAGGAAAGAAATTAGAGGAAGTTCGAAGGAAAAGGTATGAGGGGTGGGTAGTAATCTGTGGGTCAGTGTGTCCAAATGTGACGGACGTATATATCCATTGTTGACGGACGCATGACACGCTCAATGCGGTGCGATGTTCCGAGAGAATACGGCTGGAGAAGTCATAGGGACTCCCTCAACCAGTCTCCCGATCCGGCCTGCCATGCAGCTAGTGGGCAGACGCATCCGCCACCAAGACCCGGACAAACCTCACCCCATGAATCCAGGCACCCATGCTAAGTCACCAAGCGTAGCGAACCACTTGGGGTGACCTTCGGCAGAGGTGTTTGTTATCCAATAAGGCCTTGTGCGCACTAGCGGCTAGCCGCGTAGGCGGTCAACCTCGCGGCCAGCCGCATTTTCATTTTTGTATGAAATTTTTCGGCGGTTGGGTGCGTACGGATATGAGCGGTTGACCGCCTACGCGGCTAGCCGCTAGTGCGCACAAGGCCTAAATGGTTCCGGGGCGGCGGTACTCATACCTGCCTCCCAAATTAGTTGGGAGCAGTTGGGACTCTTGTCCGGTATTCACATAAAAAATGTCATACTAAGAGTATCTTTCACTTTTATCGTTACTGCACAAACTCTCAAAATCGTGTAGATATATTATATATGTTACTTATTATAATTTAAGTACTTTATTTTATTTCTGTTTACGTGACAGTCATTTAAATTTGGTTGGATGTAATAAAACATTAAACAAAATAAGATAAAACATCGGTTATAATAAAAATTATCTCCGTCTTAGTACATTACATTCCCTCCCTTTATTTTCTGTTTACAGTATTTATCGGAGAGGAAATTGCACCACCCTTATATCTTAATGATATTTAAGCCTGGAAGGGTTGTTTATTAACGGATGATATTATAAGGCGGTTAAAACACAGGCAATATTTAACAGCAGTGATTAAATCGTTGACTAGAAACTTTACTTCATATTACTGGCCGTTAAATTTTAACAGGGGCTTTAATTAAAGCATTAACAATCTCTTAAAAAAGCAATTTTCCATTTTTAAATTGTTGAGATCAAGTGAAGACAGATTTCGCTCTCAAAGGTTTTATCATTATTAAAAATTCGCAAAGGATATTCAAATTCAAATTCGAACTTCTATTAAAAAAAAGTCGGAAGGTGGTGCAGTAGAATCATTTACAATAAATTATTGGTTGTGTATCGTAGGACCATGGTGGGGTAAGAGAGAACTATCTATTTCTTATTTTTACCAATTTGAACTGCAATCGGTGTACACAAATACATTCAAAGGTGCGCTCTTTAAAATGATTTCTTAACCTTCCTGTACTCACGCGATGGTCTCTCAGACAGACAAACCAATAATTCATTGTTTTCTGACGACTGACTTTTTAGAATTGTACAACAAGTTATGAGAGATTGCGTACTCTTCGCAAATTTCCACAAGTCGTCTCATCGCGTTAATCGAAGGTGCATGCAGCACCATATGATCCGCGTAATTAATGTTATCACTGCCTTGTCCGCAGATATGACAACCGATTCGTCTATCGTTCAACTTTTGTAAGAGGTCGTTAATGTACACATTAAATAGAGTTGGAGACATATTTCCCCCTTGCCTGACTCCGCTTTTAAGGAATAAAGGCCTTAAAGTACATTGGAGGGGACCCACCACTTTCCCAACGGCGTTATAAGGAAACATATGGTTTCCTCCTTCACCGCACACCTCAAGACTCTACTTTTTTTTGAACGAAGCTACATTTATTTGAACGACTCTAGACCCTCCAATGTCCATGCATACGGGGTTAGTAAGCAGTATGCAAGTACTTACATTAACATTATACAAAAGATAAATAGAAGTAGCAGCCCGTGGAATAATTCTTCTGAAATAGGTAACATCAAAAAGAGATAATAGTGTTAGTAAAAGAAAAAGAAAAATAAAAATAACGGCTATGACCAGTCGAAGAAACCTTCTGTGAATAAAATAAGTAATGAGGAAAAAACAGTTATATGATTATGTTATAATGTAAGTAATTACTATAATAGCGGAAATAAAATAAAATATATTTAAAAAAAAAGCCAGAGAAAGTATTCCATAGACCACCGGGCAGTCCCAATGAGAATGCGTATAGCTATCGGCCCAACCGCAGACGATGCTCGAAGTCCGCGTCCTTTAGCCGGTTCCCCGATTTTGCCTCGAAGAAATGTACTTGGGAGAGAAGGGGAAGTTTTTGAAGACCTTGAGGAAAGATGAGCGTCGGGTTACCGGAGGGGGGACGGAAGGACATCGAGACCGCACGGTTACGCCTCAGGCCAACGCATGTCGATGGGGGAGGCGCGGGCGGATCGCGGGAAGACCGCTCTGTTGTATGTTCGCCTGGCAATGTGCATGGACAGGGTCTATCCCACCCCCTTTCTATGGGGGAATGACGATACATAACATGCACAGTTCAGTTACGCCACCAAAGAATGGAAACCAAAACTAATCAAGAAAAATAGAAAATAATAAGAGCATTTATACATGTAAAACATAATTTCAGAATCAGTACAGAGTGATAATGTATCAAGCGATACTGTCATCACTACCATCGCTCACCAAGATGACCTATCGAGGTAAAAACATAAATCATTGTTAACAGAGACCAGAGAAGAAAAAAAAATAGTCAAACATAATCAGTAATTTATAGGTCACATAAGTTATATTATAGATAGTTCAAAGCATATTCACTAAATAAAGAGTAATAGAGGAGGACCGAAGAAGACGGGAGCAATACGTGTAGCACCTGAAACAAAGATGAATTTAGTCTAGGTCGGCGACTCTAAGTACAGGCCATCTCTCTACCCAGGACTTGACAAACTTTTTCAAGCATTCGAAATTCTCTTTGTTCGACACAAGGTCAGCATTCCACGCTGGTCTTGTTATTCCGCGCAAACCATCCAACATTTCCTCTCGTGCTTCCTTCATCAACTCGCAGTGCCACAGAATGTGCTTGGCGTCTTGGTTAGTATCACCACATGCGCAGTTTGGGTGAGGAGAGAGGGTCAAGCTATGAAGCCGACCCCTGAACTCCCCATGCCCAGAAAGCATCTGCGTCATGTAGTGATCTAGTTTAATGTATGCCCATTCCATTCTGAATTTAACTGAAGGAAAGAAGGAGAAAGTCCATCTGCCCTTCGTCGACCTATCCCATCGCTCTTGCCATACACTCAGCGTCCTCTCGCGCATCGCTTTGAGCAAGCCAGGGAGGGCCACTACTCCTCCCGGTGTCAGCTCGACTCCCAGGTGGACAGCAGCCCTGCCTCTAATAAGTTCCTTTTTGGTCAATATTTCCCTAATTTCAAGGTCAATCGGCAGGACGCCGGCCAGAACCGGTAATGCATCTGAGGCCACAGTCCTATAAGCGCCCAAGAGCGCCAACAGAGGAGTCCGCTGACCCCGTTTAAGAGCCGAGTTTATCAAGACGTTATCCAAGCGATGCTCCCACACAGAGGCAGCATATGAGACTTGCGACACATATACCCCTTTGTACAGCAGGCGAATCGCCGGAGAACGCAATCCCCACTCGGCAGTTGAGAGTCTTCTCAGTTTCTGAAACAGGGCCTGGGCCCTGTCGGAGGCGTTCTTGACGTGGGCTAGGAACGAGGAAGATCTGTCCAAAATTACGCCTAAATACCTGGTGTTTTCTGCAAATCGGATGGGTGTGCCTCCCATTCTGATGAAGGGGTTCCTGCCTCGGCTGAGCATGCCCTTCATAAGGAGGCCCACGGTCTTGTGGGGAACGAAGTTCAGTCTATTTGTCTGTCCCCATTCAAGGATCACTTGTAAACCTTCTTCAGCCTTAGATTCCACTTCCCTTCTACTGTTTCCAGAGACCAAAAACAATTTGTCATCTACGTAGTCGACCGATATACAACCTTCAGGCAAGGGCAACCTGGAGGAGTCGTCAAACAAGATTTTCCACAGGTCGGGTCCGAGGACCGACCCCTGCGGACATCCCATGTCGACTGTTCGAGTGATTAAAACGTCCCCGTGCCCTATGATAACTGTCCTACCACTTAGGTAGTCACTAATAATCTCAAACAGTTTACGCGGGCAATTCCTGCTTTTCAGCTAGGTAAGTATCATCGGCCACCACGCGTGATCAAAGGCACCCGAGATATCCAAGAAGATGCCTATGACGTACCTCTTTTGGCATACCCTCACCCATTCAAGCGCATATTTAATGGCCTTAAAGTACAAAAAAACCCCATTCGCTAAGTCTTGCTCTTCATAGCGAATATTAATAATGCTTTAAGATGGTTGTAATTCGATAAAATAGTGTTAGCCGAGGCAATCTTCTATTATATTATGAGATAATATCTTCGCTGGTGTGTTTAGAGGATTAAACCTCCGCCAGCCATGAAGTGGTGGCACAGTATTAAGGCATAATTTCCGGTATTTACGCATTTACGTGGCTTCCCAGTATCTAGAGGGATCAGCCTCCCCAAACATCTTCTCGTGCTTCGAACGAAGTAGAAACCAAACAACCTGTACCAAATTTAATATCATTTTCTCCCTAACGGGGGTCAAAACAAAACATTATCAGTGGTGAGGTGTACTGATCACCTGAAATTATAGAGCTTTTTTCACTTTAAAATTAGAGAGGAGCTATATTGGATTCCGATAAAAAAAGATACAGTTATGTGTTAATTTTTGAGAACTGCCTAATGTATACAGGACTAAATAATATGTATGTATGTATGATGAAATGCCTGAAATACTGAAGAATGAATATACGTTCGGAATAGTCGGGGCCTTTGTTATCTTTGAGGATGCTGTTTGGAAGATTTTTTTGAGAATAGAAAGTAATTAATGAAGGAGAAAACACAGTTGTAAGAGGTAGAAACCATAGAGTCAACCCGTTCTTGTGTGACAAATGTTAACCGGCTTCAAATGTTGGGCGTATGTTTGGCGTATTTCCCGTCTGTTCACCGGTGCCAATGGGATCAATGACGCTAGTTCCTCGGAGCATCTTCCATTGATATACAAGTAGAACGAGAACACTCCAAATTATATAAATTACTTTTTTAACACAAGCTCCGGAGGAGGGAGGTTCTGCCATCTTTGGAGATACTGTGTGGAGGGTCTCTTCAAGGAAATGAAGAAGATGAAGTTCTGCAAAAAAATGTTTAGAGGGTTGGGTACGAATTTGTCTATGCAATGTGTCTAGGAGAGACGGACGTATGAATCCATCCCTCTAATGAGTCGAGAGTATCCTGCAGGAGAGGTCAAAGCCCTAGACAAATCTATATGAACATGGGCATTGGGCACCCCTGTTAAGTCACCAAATGTAATGAAGCACTTAGAATAACCTATTGCTGAGGTGTTGGTTATCTAATAAATGGTTCCATATACCCGCCTCCCGATTAAACAAATTAAAGCTCACTTGATTGTCCGATTACGATCACATTTACCACAATTTGTTGAGAAATATTTCATTCAAAATGCCGCTCATTCCACTTTAAATAAAAATTCGGACAAAAGTTTTGCCATCTGCGACCAACTTTATGTTAGTGGCCACATAATATTTTGCATTTTAAAATATTATTACGTCGGTATGTACCTTAGTAACTATTGTCATTGGTTAAGCAACATAGTATGTTTTAATATTTTTAATGGTCTATATATGTTTTAATGGTCTCGATGATAAAATATAAAATATGTTGTAAAAATGATATGATGGCGACATCTGTGGACCATTGCTGATTTGTATTGCGCGCGTAAACTGCGTGATGATGACGTGGATAGAGTCGCTCAAGTGCCCTTTTGGAACAAAAATTACTAATATTTGAATTTTTTAATATTGTTATTGATACATGACGTTAATTCATCCTGTCCTGAATTTTACTGTCTCCGGACGAACAGCATAATCTGATCAGTCGTAAAATAAATATTGAATTAGTGCGTGATGAACCAAAACTGTGGACTGAAAAACATAAAAAAGGTCGTCTATGCAGAACAAAGCGACTTACAAGGTTGGCGTCTCTTTGTGTGCTTGCAGTTTTTTTCCTGAGTGCTATTTTTTGCTGATATTTTGTCCGCGAGTAGAACCAACAATGAAAAATATTTTTTAGAGGGTATTACACCCCGAGAGTTTGTACACCTCAAGCTCATATCATTGTGCAGTGATTTCTTGTTTCATAACATAATACACCATCCTAAATTACCTTAATTCCATGTGTTTTTATTGTTTTCCTGTGATCGCGAGCATGAAATATTTAGCTAGAACTATTCTCACACGAACATACTATTGTATGTTCGTGTGAGAATAGTTCTCTAAAGCATTGCTCCTAAAACATCTGCTTAGATAGAAAAAGTGGAATACCTGATTCGGGTCTGGAACTGGAAAGCAGTAAAAGCCGGAATTAACCCGGGCGCAATACATTTTAGATACAAGCGCAAAAAAGGGAAATGAATAATAGACATTGGCTGGCAATTAGTTCGCCCATTGCAACGGTGGTGCGCTCTGCAGCGGAAGTCCGGAACGAAATAACTACTAAGGATATTTTTAATTCCTTTTGCCAAAGTATTTTTTCAATCGTAATAAGATTCATGAAAGTATGCATTTCTTTGTGAGTTCTTGGAAATCTTCATGATATTTTTATTATTAATAAAATGAAAACTTTTCTTAGGATGAATAATTATAGTGTCACGTGCTCATAAGTATTACACTTTGGTGTCAAAATGTCACGCATCTAAATATAGCGCACAAGACTCTCGGGTTAGGGTGAGACTTAACCTGTTAATCTTCTGCACCAGTCAGTGCACAGTAGAGAAACACTTCAAACGCACGCCCAACATTTGTACACAGTTAACATTTCTTATCTGAGAATGAGTGCTATTTTTACCGCTAGTTCTTGAATCGATGTGAAGGAAGAGGTTCTCTTCAAGACCCAGGTTCACTCCTTCCTTTCCACAAAAAACCCTCCACACAGCATCTCCAAAGATGACAAGGGCCCTAAGGGAAATTATTTTCCTCAGTGCCTGCTGTGTGGCGTTAAGATAATAAAAAAATAAAACAAATTGTATACATTTTTAAATCATTACGCAAAACCACGGTATGTCTGTTCAGATTTCAGTTCAGTTTCAGTGCCGGCAACCCGGGCGTTTATTTATTTTTCATTTATTTACATAGTTTTATTTTACCCACCTCACTAGACAAAGTCTGTTCCGAGGTAGGTAAATAACATTTTATATTTATTAAAAAGGATACGAATCAGAGTACATATAATATTATAAAAAGATAAAAAAGTAGTATAAAAAGATTAAAAAAATGTGAAATTATATGCCTATATGCACTTTGCCTATTCCTATGCCTACTGTGCTTATATGTTAAAAAAATATATATGAAAGATAAAAATAAATAAAATAAAACTACGAAAATATATACCTATAATATACCTATATACATGAACATTTTCTTTTTCATATATCTATATATATATATATATATATATATATATATATATATATATATATATGTTATGATTAAGGTTTTCACGGGTGTAAGATGTAGAACAATTTTCTCGGTTTACCCGCGTAACGTAGTCCTTTTGGACCGAACAGACATGCGAAAGCTATCAGTTTGAGACAAAAACTCAAGACATAAGGCCTCTGAAGATGGACAGTGTGATCTGTCCGAAACGTCAGGAGTTAAAAAGTCCTTTTAAGGACTACGTTACGCGGGTAAACCGAGAAAATTGTTCTACATATATATATATATATATATATATAAACACACATATATACTTATACACACGTATACACACATACACATATGCATGCATACACGCATACATGCATACATACATATATACATACACAAACATGCATGCATACATAATTTTGTTATATTAAATATTTACTTATAAATTTTGTTTTTGTTATTTGACATATTTTTGTAAAAAGATTGCATACGTAAATTAAAATTATACATTTAAATAAAAAAATATAAATACCGTGAGTAATTGTTAATATTGTATGCTGTATTACATTAATTTATTAAATTACAACAATTTAGTTTGGATCATGGCTTCCTAATTGATAGATGCTATTTAACTGAAGGTAACGGGAGAGTGAGGGAATAAGGAGGAAAATGAAGGACAATTGTAATCAAGATTGGATAGACTCCCTGCTTGAAAGTCAATGAAAAGTCATTATTGAAAGCTACGAAAAAAATTAAAAATAATCCGTAATTTAACCTAACGTAAAAATACTTAACAAATGTTTTTATATATGTTTTTCATCACTTTTAATGACTTGTCAAAGGTGTTGTTGAGTTAAGTTGATTCTGAGTTGTCCAGTCACCATGTGATGATGGTCAAAAACTTTGTTTTAAGCGATTAATATTAATTTCCAATTCACGCTACGCCGAGTTCTTAACCCGCAACATCTAGTTTTTTTTTCTGTGTGCGGTGGTAAATGAGGTATTAGTTATCTAATAGTAGATTGTCGTTGAAAGTAATTACCATTAATAGACTGCTGCTGATTTCAAAATATTGTATTTCAAATGTACAGTGACTTTACTTACTATCTGACCATATGGCAGACTGGGATTGCACTACCCTCCCAGTCCTGCTGGAATAAAAACTTAAATAAATAAATGAATAAATAAATATTATGAAGGAATGCCACACAGCAAATGAACATGAACACACCAGCATTGTTTGAAACTTGTATTTATGTATTACTTTAAACTTAAACGTATTGCTGTCTGCTTCCTACTGGGACTTCCTTAACTTAATTACATAATTATTTGCAGAATTGTTACCTACGTTGGATTCTATTACAACGTACAAAAAAACTTGTGGCAATAGTTTAATTTACAATTTAATATCAATCCATTTCAATTTTCGTAAATTTGAAAGCGTATTAATAATTTTTTTTTTTTTTTTTTTTTTTTTTATTTTAACTTTATGAGTAAAATCTCAAATTGTAATATTTAATTAAATGAAGACAATATGAGCGAAACTCAATCGAAAATCTGAAAACAGAAAAATCAGAAAAAGATATTGACACATCTGGGACTCGAATGCGTATTAATAAATTTAATTTTGAAGGTGCTTTTTAAATAAATTGCATCAATAAATTATAAAGCGGAACAATGATGTGCATGTAATTTAATAAAGCAGAAATATATAAAATTAAAATAGTTAACTACTGTACTAACAGCAACAAAGCTTGGCGTTTAAATGCAGCTTCATTGATGCTAAATGTATCGGTATCCGAATTGATTCTATTCAACAACAAGAAAGCCCTCTCAACAAGCATTATATTAGTTAACCGATGGCAAGTTAGTCCTGCAAGCTGGGAGATAAAACAGTATATGTTGTTGGTGACAAAGATGACCATCGGGAACATGGAGATCAATGCTTTCAAGTTTTTAAACTATCCATGGACCAATCTGAAGAAATTTGAAGTAATGCGCACATCTCTTAGATTTAGATGACTCATAGATGGTTCCTTCCGAGCTTACCCAAAAGGATAGAGCCACGGGTAGTAGTCGTTCTTCAACGGGTAAAGAAATCTCAACAATTTCTTCTGAACTCGCTTCAACATGGGAGAAAACTTTATCTTTAACTCGCGTGGGCTCCAAATTACCGACCCATTTTCGAGACTATTCCTTACTTTACTAAGGAATTGAATAAATATGACGAGTCTACACTGATTTAACCGTAGCCAGATGAGCGTCCTCTACGGTTGTAGTAGCAAAGGGGCGCCCCGCTGTATGATTATTTCAGCTAATTTATCGCTTTCATGACAATGGGATGAGGATCTAGCTGCAGGAGGAAGTTCGGCTGAGGTGGCTTGTGATTTACCTACCCCCGTAGCCAGCCCGTAACACCCCACTCTCCCACAGCGGTATAGTGGCTGTTTTAATGGGAATCATGGTGGCTGAACCTGAACATTACAATTTCATAGGACAATGTAGCTTGTGTACTGTAAAAGTATGAAAACTTCATTATAAAATTGATATTTTGTTGGTATATAATATTTATTTACCATATTTTTAAAAGCTTCTGTCTAAAGTTACAAAAAATAGCCCGAGAAGGTCGCGGGATCGAATCCCGACGTGGGCAAATAAATTTTATTTGATTAATTTGTCTTATTTCACGATTAATTCATTTAAAATAATATATAATATATTTGCGGCACGTTTGCAACAAGATATTCTTAATATCGCCCCGGTGTAAGACTACCATTCAGAATTGAAACGTTGCTTGAAATGGTTTAGCCGTGTTTGGTGACCAGATCTGAAAAGCCAGATACTTCCCTACCTTCCTCTTTCCCATGTCCTTCCCTTCCCCACTACCTGCAGCCTCACAACATACCCAATTGGGGATGCAATAGACTCACTGGCTCCAGACGGGAGCAGCTGGGACTCTTGTGAGGTATTCATATATAAAAATTAAAAAAAACTCATATAAGTCTCGTAGAAATCGTTTGTGTCTCCTCTAGTTAGAAATACGATCCAAACAGTGTTAGAAAGAGAATACACCAAGTTTTATATTCAAATCCGAAAGTTAACGACAATATAATTAACATTGTACATCTTTATGAAACCAAAGTTTCCAACCGCAATTTGAAAAAAAAAAATATTTTGAGAATTTATTATTTTAGTTAGAGTTATCCATAACTTTTATGATAGATTTGCCTAAGAAAAAAATGTTTTTATTTTGTTTCATTATCAGTATTAGCAAAATCCTAAATTTTTATATTTAAAATTTTATATTTTTGTTTTGAATTATAATATTTGAAGGACTGTTTCATCACCTTTTAAAATAGTTTTTAGTTATTGGATGCGTTCAGAAATATTACATTTATTTTGATTTTATTGAAAGTGGAAATATTTTGACCTTCCAACAACATATGCCCTAGGCCTTGGGAGTTAATAATATATTATATCCTTTAATGAGCATACTTAGGAAAGACTAAGCAAATTTGATGATGTGTGGTACAAGAATACAAGGATTTATACGCGTAACAAAATATGACATAACCGTCTAATTTAGTATTCTAACTTATTAACTCAACTTCTAATTGAAAAGGTAAAAAATGAAGCGAAAATTATAACTTTCTTCTTATAACCAAAAACTGATAACATTTTCCAAACACAATATTATGTCACTTTTCGACGAGAATTAGGGTTCCCAGAAACATAAATTTATTCTGTATTATTTGATGTTCCTCGCTGCTATGGCTTATGTCGTGTTCTTTGATTTGATTTTGCGACGTTTCGCACGAACGCCTACTACGAAATATTATTTGTAAGAAACTTTAGCGGATTCATGGTGATATTTGACAATAAAGCAATTCCGTTCCTTTGAAATGAGTGACAGGTATCCCAACCTTCATCAAGAAAAAAAATCCGGTACGTTTCAGCGTTGTCAAAACACGATAAAAACAACAAATAATATAAAAGTCGTCCCATTGTCATTGCTTAGGTAGGTACCGACTTTTTTGTTATGAATACTATGACATACCGACTTATTAAAACCACAATGCTAAAAGTAAATTAAGCCATAAAAGGAGAATTTCCTTTCCATCACTACCTTTGAGTTTTTTTAAGAACACAACAATTAGATGTCATGTTTCTTCATTTAAACATTAATTTTACAAGAAAACATATTCATTACATATTAAACTCGTTTTTCCGTTGAAATAATAAATTGATTGTCGTTCAAATACCAGGTAGAGTACCTAATATACAGATTGGTTTGTGCAATGCCATTTTCTAGGGAACGACTGTGCCGTCTGAAAGTTGTTACCGCGTTCCGCATAACATCTTCGGTGACGTAACTTCGGTACATTTATTTTCATATAAAAGATACGTGCAGAATAAAGCTGAGATGTAGCACAATAAGCTATATAAAATTAGATGTTTGCATGCAGACATATAAAATGTTTCATTATTACTCATTCATTCATTTATCATCTCAGCACTGGAATGAGATACGCGGTCCAATTAATATAGTCAATATAATGTAGTTTTTCTAACAATAACAATACGCTTTACTACAAATTAGCTTCTGAAATCATCTGAGTCCACAAAGGAATAAATTTATGTTAAAAACTGGAAAAAAATATAATTTTATTCGATCTCAGTTGCAACGCGATCAAATTTCGAGCTCCGTTAAAAAAACACAAAAACCCACAGTTTATTAGATTTCTGAACCGGAAAACTTCACTCCAAACCATCTACAACCCGGAGCAACACCGGATACAAGTCAGATAGTGTTAAACAATTACCAAAGTGAGAATGCCATAGTTCCCTTAGCTCTGGTCAGTTGTAACTATTTGAAATTATTTTTTTGTATTCTTGATTGAATGAAAGAATAAAAGAAGTTTAAATCCGGCATATAGACTCGTTGTCGATGATATTGCATTATTTTGGTTGCAATCACGCACATACACGCCGTCAATACGCATTTTTATAAAATTCGTAGAAATTATAGCACCCAAGCACAGAAATTTGGCCCGGTTAGCGTGATTGATTCCGATCACTTGATAGGAAAGCTCCAAACCTCAACCAAAACAATAAAAATTAATTTTATCTCAAAAAATATTTGAAAGGAGGTGTACTATAGAAAAAAAAAACTTTATTTTTCACTGATTGATTTTTTATTTTCATAACTGTGTGGTGTGAGCAAAACAAGATTTAAATCTCCGCCTAAAATAAGATTTTGGTTAACAAACTCCGCAATAAGGAACTTGCAACTAATGTTATTCACTAATCCGTTAGAGAAAATTAATTTTCAATCATTATTTTCGTTTAATATTTACTATAAATCGATTTTTAGCATAAATACAATATGCTTTGGATAGATTTAAAGCTTTTTACCGTTTCCATTGAACATAATTAAAATGAGGTGGTTTATAAAACCTTTTCAATAGAAATGTATGAACGCATGTGAGAAACACCTTTTTTAAATATAATTTTATGGCTAAAATTATCTGTGATACTTTCCATTGATTTTTTTTAAACCACCTTTGCGCTTGAAATCGATACCTCTAGACTCAAAAGATTTGTATGCCTATTCCTATTACCTATATAAGTGGCGACGTAAGGTACACTGAAAATACATACATTAAGCAAAAAATAAGGACACAACGTTATTATGATTCATCTCCTTTTTCAAATATAAGAAGTTTTAAATTAAGAAAGCTTCGAAATAATTATCATCTAACCAATTATTTTCATATCTTAGTCCAGCTTTAGAAAGGCGTCATTTTAATTGAGTAGGTACGGTGAACCACACTCCAATTCAGCACGAAATCCAGAAAATTTGCCATGAGTTGCAGTTCCGAATAGCTTTAGGCTAAGAACAACTTGCGAATTCTGCATATTGCTTTGGCCATAATTTATCATCTACATCACGAATAAAATTACAGAAAGCAATGAATCCTTCAAAAAAGGGGTTAAATCAACCCTTTTTAGCTAGCAATATGCTTAGGGATTAAGAAAACTTTTTGATGAAGAACTGCTGGTTTGATGTAATTTTGCATAGACGACCAGGCGTTTCCAGGGTCCAGGGTTTTACCGAAATCGCAGTGATTAAATTACTGAAGACAGAAATGATGTTATTAATGGGATTGAGACTAGTGAGCTTTGATGTAGGTACCTACCTACTCAGATGGAGATCAACATATTTATTTTAATCACTGGTATTATGTAGGTACGTACCTACTTACTATTAATTGTGGATGAACGGATAAAGTTTGAATTTGGGGATGCCCGAGGAAGACATGGCACGATCAAGGAAATCAAATTACCTACAGTCCGTATCGGAACATGAATCCCTAGTGAGGAGGGCTGTGAATAAACTACTGTACTCTGTATTTAAATAGTCAATGACCCTTTCAGACCTGAATTAAAACTGACGGTTGTGGAACATATTTGATGCTTGATAACAATTTGTAGTTATTTGAATTTTTTACTTAGTTATTTTTTGTGTTTTCAAATTGTAGTTAGTTATTTTTGTGTTTTTTTCTTAATTTGAAATACTTTAAAAGTAATTTCTGCTTTCATTCGAAAGAACATTGACCCAGAGGGCAAATAACACATAAAATGACAAATCTTACACGATATAACATTTTACCAAAGATATAAAATTTTATTCAATTTAATAAATAAAACATTTCAAAAAATACCTTCAAAACTTGCATAAACTTAAATAAAATACGAAAATCACATTTTAAAATCTAAAAATGGCTACCGTCTGAACTACTAACTGAAATTAAATAAAAAATAGCGCGAAAAGCCAGTTATACCAGAAATCGGAATACTAAAACTGTCAATTTTTTATTATTATTATTAGTGATAAAAAAATCTAAAATCAGAAATGGTTAACAAAAAAAATGAAAAATAAAAAGAAAAAAAAAAACTTTTGTCGGGCATTATCAAGAGTCAGAATAAGTGAAAGGTGTGTACGAGACGATGTATAAATATGAATTAAACAGCGAGTCTTTTCTGCACATCCTGAAAACGGCGTGGGATGGTTTGTTAGTTACTACAAAGCGATATTCGATTTTACAGAATTTTCTTTTAGATTTTATATCGTACAACATGGTCATTGATGATGTTTTTTTGTTCAATTCTCTGCATTGCATATAAAAATTATGTATGTATTTTAGATTAACAATAAAATTCCATGCTCAGAGTTGATAAAAAAAATTCAATTTATTGTACCTGCGCGTACAACACGCTCTTCTGTCCTGTTTAGGGTGGATTAATGCAAGAAAAACTGTAAGCAGAATTCTTGTCCGAACAGACTACGCAATAGTTACAATAGCGTATTATCCAAGGTGGACATTTTCAATTCCAAAATTACCAAATATAAGGGGTACATAAAAGAGTATTTCTCTGATGTTTCATGAATATGTCGTGTGTTTATGTTTCTATCGTTTACACTTATAATTCTGTCAAGATTTGATTTTTATGTACAACCAGGCTTCTTACAGTTACCAATATATTGATATTTTTTATGTTTTATGTAAATTTTAGTTTTACCTATATACTTAATCTTTTGTTTTATAAAAATTTTGGTCTCATACTCCTTCATTATAAATTTCAGTATTTCTATTTTTTTTATTATGCTGTTTAATCAGAGGTAAAGTCACAAGGGGGAAATACATAATTGGTTTTATTTTGGCTATACTAATTTCGGTTTTTAATGAACTCAAAATTGCTTCGAAATTATGTGATTTAAAAATTGAGACTTATTGTGTGAAGAATTCTGACAAGCCATAAAATACCTGCTTATAAAATAATGTTTTGAATAATAACAATAATAAAGTGATATTTTTAATAATTATAAATAATATTTTTAATAATTACAAAAATATGTTTTTAAATATTTTTTAATAATAAAGTAACTTGTTTTATATCTTCCTTTTATTATATACTTCAATCTCTCTCCCCCCCCTCCCTCATCCTGGTCTATTTTATCTTTAAATACTCTGTAACTCTGTAATTTATTTAATATGCTTTATACCCACCCGATGATTCAGGTCGAACAAAAATCGGTTTGTTAAAGATAAATGTTAAAGAGGTATTCAAACAAAGTTACGAGTATTTAATCTAATTATTATAATTATGTATATACACAAAGTGTTCGCTTCATGTGAGAATTAAATGTTGTTTTCCAAATGTCTTCACTTTCAAAAATAAGACAGTTCGTCGTATTAAGCACCGTTGAAGTGACGTTTGAAAATGCCGTTAAATAAGTAGCAAAGAATGATTATTATAATTTTTTCAGTGAGATTTCGGAAAAAAAAAGTTAACATCTCGGACGAAACCGGGTAGTAAAAATAGTTAACCAACAAAAATACAAATAAATTTTAAGAGTTCCTGAAGTATGTATGACCTGCTTTCTGTTTCCCCATTTCCTGAAATGGTATTTACTGAAGTAACTATGAAAAGTAGGTTAGGTTCATTCACGTGGAACTAATATTTTGTGAAAAGTGGATCATGGTTTCTCGGGACAAAGAGAATTATAATATTCGAACTGTTTGGGAAAATTCTAGTAATATTAAAGTCTTTTGTCGACAAGCTAAACAATTATTTAAATAAATGAAGACAATATAAGTGAAACTCAATTGAAAATCTGGAAACAGAAAATCAGAAAAACATATTGACACCTCTGGGACTCGAACCCAGGACCTCTTGCTGGGTTCGAGTCCCAGAGGTGTCAATATGTTTTTCTGATTTTCTGTTTCCAGATTTTCAATTGAGTTTCACTTAAATTGTCTTCATTTATTTAAATATTACAATTTGAGGTTTTACTCATAAAGTTAGAATTAAAAAAAAAAAAAAAAAGTTAAATTATTTAAATGCCTAAGTGAAATTTGTGAAATATGAAATACTTAATTGTGCCTTATGAAATACTTAATTGTAGTATATGGGATCAGACTTCTAGATTCAACATGTATAATAGTTCAACATGTATAATAGTATAATAGTTTAATAAAACAATAACTTTGTAAACACCACTTTTATTTTTATACTTTATGCCGACCGGGTTTCGCTACAACCGTAGCTTCATCAGGGCAGTTTATACTCTACAGTTTATACTCTTCAGTAGAGTATAAACTGCCCTGATGAAGCTACGGTTGTAGCGAAACCCAGTCGGCATAAAGTATAAAAATAAAAGTGGTGTTTACAAAGTTATTGTTTTATTTTAAATTAATAATGTCACATCACAAAGTATCCGCTTCATATCAACAAATGTATAATAGTTATCGTTAGTATAGATGGTTTAATGTATTTTGTCTAGATTAGATTTCAGTTAAGTAGTACCTCTGAAAAATATCTCTGTCGTCGTTCGTGTCTAATGCACGAACGGTTACGGAAATAGACGATGGCTTGTGATAGACTGCTGGGCACTGGGAGTGTTTGGGCGGTAGGCTTCAAGATAACTTACAGCTTACAGCCTTCTCTAGTAAGCAAGTATGGTCCAGTTAAATATTCTTCATAAACCTTCTGATGACGTTAATAATACAAACTTGTAAATCTCGATGAACTTCGTCCTTATTTGGAGTTTCCCGAACACGTTTCAAGTATTCTCAATCTTTGAGATAAAAGAACATTATCTACAGCAAATTTTAAGCCTTCAAAATTTTGTGAAGATCCATTTTCGTTTTCGTCAAATAAATACCCATCCACAACGTAAATAAAATAAATTATTTATCTAACCAATACGCAAATTCCCCGTCGGGGTATGCACAGCTGATGTAGGGTAGCACAACTGTTCCTGACAAAAACACTCCTTCTTCATCTATATTCAAACGTGACCTCTTTCCATTATTCTGACTTTGACATCAAGATTTTCGTTTTTTATTCATGTTTTTCTGAAGCGATCGCAAACTGTATTCCAATTTCTTCTTCTTTGTATGGTGTAGAAATTATTCAACTAGTCATTGGCTTCGGTAATCACGTGGTTCAACACAGATATAACGTTTTTTATAGTTGAGTGTTTCCCTCAAATTATATAATACATTGGCGTATACTTTTACGGAGATGTTCTATGTTTTTTTGACGGCCGGTGTAGTGCAGCGGTAAGGCGCTTGACTAGCATTCCGAAGGTCGCGGGATCGAATCCCGGCGTGGCAAATAATTTTTATTTGATTAATTTGTGTATTTCACAATTTATTCATTTAAAATAATATATAGTATATTTGCGGCACGTTCCAGAGTGGAAGATACTCTCAGTATCGCCTTGGTGTAAGACCACCATTCAGAATTGAAACGTTGCTTGAAATGGCTTCTGCTGTGTTCAGTGACCGGATCTGAATAGCCAGGTACTTCCCCACCTTCCTCTTGCCTATCTCCTTCCCCTCCCCACTACCTTAAGCCTCACAACATACCCCAATTGGGGATGCCATAGTCCCACTGACTCCAGACGGAAGCAGTTGGGACTCTCGTGCGGTATTCATGTAAAAAAAATGTGACACCTCACAAGAGCTAGGCTTGTTGAAAAAGTATCGATATATCGATTTTTTTAATTCAATTTATCGATATTTTTAGCCGATATATTTTGATCCGATATATCGATACAAAATATACAATATCGAAAATTGTATCAAAAACGATATTTTTTAAAATTTGTGTATTTAAAGTCACTAGAATCCAAAACCGTATAGGAACGAACGGAAAAAAGTAACTGTATTGGGTCATGACATCTGGCGGTTGAAATTTTAACTATTAATAACTTACAAATCTATTGTCTTTGCATTAGTATTTGTGATCACCAATACTGTCTCATGTGTGTAGGTACATACATAGAAATGTATGCTATTTTTCGCCGTTTTTTTCCAAGCCACTCCTATGTGTTGGTTCCCAATTGTATATGATTATTGACTATATCTTGTTCCAAACACGAAGTTCTTTTTGACAGATTAATACGGCAATAGAATGTTAGTTTACACATAAATTAGAAGACAGCTTTTTAGTTTTTGATATTTTTGTGATTATTACGTAATAAAAATGAATAGTGATCAAAATACCTTAATTTTTATTGAGATTTTTGTACATTGAAAAAATCAAATTTTGTACAAAAATTACTATTGATAATATTGAGCTGAATACCTCCTGAAAATTTGACCGATATATCGATATTTTTTCCTCGATATATCGACGTCGATATTGATATTTTAATAAAAATCGATACATCGATATATCGATATTTTTTTTCACTTTCGATATCCCTAACAAGAGCACCCCTGTCTGTACATTTTAAAGACAGGGGAACTACATTCCCGGTTGGGCAGCGCTGTCAGACGGTATAAGAGATTTATTGACGATGGTTTTGAAGAGCCCGGATTATATGAAGGCCAAAAAACAGATGCCGGTAGTTCGTTCCAAATATAGCTGGCTTACACAGTAACGAGTCGAAGAAATTACCCATTCTCATGAAGCCAACATAAAGTCAACTGTGAATGGGTGTTTCGCTCGTGTCCGTCCAGTTTCGCGTACATGCACTGGTGCACAGGGCATCAATGCTACTTTTTTTTCTTTTCTTTATTCATCATTACATCATACTAGTTCCTTAGAGCAGGATTCATAAAAATACCTATAAACCCTGTATTACGTTTATGCTTTAGAGATGGCAATCGGTGTGTTGAGTACGAATTGGTCAAACAGACCAGCCGCACTCCTTTGCTCAGAATCTGCAATTTCAATACAGATTCTGTATTAATCACATAACTTCCTCTCTATCCTTTCCTAAAAAGAATCACCGTACGGCATCAGATGAAATAGGCCGTGAAGCGAATTATTTTCCTCGGGGCTTCCCATGTAGAACTAATGTTAAAAAAAATTGCCTAGCTGCGCTATTGAAAATATTATTTTGCTGGTATAAAGTAAAAAATGCACACTTAACTAAATTGAAATGTATCGCTGGTTGGACCAAAGGCATTTTAGAGTATTTCTGTTCATATTTGCAGCTGAATAAATTTGAAAACCGTTTAAATGAAAACTGTTTCTGCATTGTGAATACTACCATTATCCAAAAGCTATTTCCGAGTGTCCAATACAAAGTTCAATAAATTTATAGTCGCTTTTAAACTCAATAAATTTAACATTTTCACATCATATCTTCATAACTGTTTTTGAAGCACTCAATTTTATAAAAATACAGAAATAAAAGGGTAAGAGATGGATAAAAATTCCTTTTTGTTGATATTTTTTTCATATGAAAATTATTTAATACCCGATTGGCAACTTAAGCAGACTGTAAAATACTTAACAAATATAAAGAACATTAGATTACATTTTTGGGAGAAAGCTCTACCTTCAAAGTATTTGACGATTTGCTCCCTCATCCACTGTGCATTTGCAACAGTTACACCCGATGGTTAACATAAAAAGGTGTCATTTAAAACGTACATATATTCGAGAGTTTCAAATAACTGGTGTGGTCACGATTGAGACGATATTTCAACTGATTAATGTGGATATTTCAAAATGATTTTACCTACAAATACGAGTAATATTTTGAACTGCCATCGGTAGGTAGGTTGTACCTAGTCATCTTTTTCTTTCTTCTGATTTCCAAGGAGGGCTTTGTAAGGAAGGAGAAGAACAATGGTAGATGACAATACATTGAACGGGACCTTGAGATATATGGATTAGACCCAAAGCCGTTTCGATACTAAACAATTACGCTTCTCTGATTTATAATCTCACGCAATTATTTGTTGGTTATTAAAATTTGGTTATTACATGAACTAAAAATATGTTCACGTATTTTTTGCATTTAAAAGAAATTCTTCAAAGCTAACATAAAAAATTTCATCAACAGATATTTTATATTTCATCGTCGTGGGATAAATTTTATTTTACAGACGTAAGTTGAATTAGTTTTTTAACATAGAATAAAGAATATTACAAAAAGTACATTGTGGGAGTGTTTCGTGATTCAAGTATTTTCGCAATCAATTCTTATGTTTCCAAAACCAAACTACTAAGTTTACGAAATTCAAATGGGATGAAGATCTACGACGTCAGGCGAGTGTAAGTAAGACAGAGCGCAAAGCTATTTGGCTAAATGGAACATTTATTTTCATGCAGATTTGTATGGAAATCTTCTAAATCTCTTTCCAATTTGGAAAGTTGATATGCGTACCGCCGCCCCGGGAACCATTTATTGGATAAACAATACCTTGCAATAGGTCACTCCAAGTGGTTCGCTACATTTAGCAGAGGTGCCCGGGTTCATGGGGTAAGATTTGTCTAGATCTTGGTGGCGAACACGTTTGCCCACTGCGTGGCGGGACGGATCGGTAAAATCTGGGTGGGGGGAACATAACCTAGAGCTCTCCATCTGGACCCCCTCGACCCATCGCCTAGCTCCGCAGTGAGATTGACTTCAGATTTCTACCCACCCCTCATACCATTTCCTTTCCCAGAACTTCCTCACCTTCCTTTCCTTAAAAAAAAGATGACATAGGCCCCGAGGTAACTTTTTAGCCATTGTAAAAAAAACACTTCTAGTTTTCTTATTTTTATGTGGTTTTAGAGAAACCGTAAATTTTATAAATAGGTAATTTGAAAAATATAAATAAATTGATGTTCGCCATTTTGGCATAAGTAGGTATATAAGAAAGGAAAACATACTATTTCATATAAGTAGGTACCTACGCATAATGCCAAGACCGATTTTGTTAAAATATTCAAGGAACGCGAAAATTTAAAGCGGATATTTTATTCAAATTCTCACCAAAAAACATAAAACATTAAGGTTTATGCGTTTGAATCGTGATAGCTTTAATGTTTTATGGCAAGCTAAATTATGTGGGTTTAAAATTTAAATCCGAACCATTTTACCTTAGGGACGTAGTAAGAAGCCATTATCTTAGACCGAAACGGAGATATTTAAATAGGACAAGATGTATGGAATTCGAAAATAGCGCTCTTGTCGCCTCTGGGGGCGGCGGGTTGTGAAAAGGAGTGGAAGGCACTGGCAAGGGGGTGGTGATAGCAAATCAGGGGGTGGACGGAGATTTACAGCCTCCCGCGGATCGGAGGGACTTCCGGGAGATTTATGGGAGCCTGTTTCCGGTCCGGGGGCGACGCATTCCGGATGGGCCGTTCCTGAATTCACTTTGAATGCACTGAATTTCAGAACAGTCTATTTTTTTTCACTCATTCTTATAAAACACTGCCTCTCTCAAAACACTGCCTCTCTCGCATTAGAAAACGCAATTCAAATAGGTTTTAAAAAAACCAAAATATAATACGGCTGAACGACTCTGAAACAAAATTTTCGAAACGAAATTATTTTCAATTTTGAGTTTCATGAAGCAGCAAAAATATCTACTGTAAAATTAAACATACACTACCTGTTTAAATCTTACGGATTAGTGAACTTTTATCATTTCACAACACTACCAGCTTAAATCTTACGGATTAGTGAACTTTTATCAGTTCATAACGTAATTTTCGTCATGAAATTTGTTTTCTGAAGCATCCCTTTTGAAACCTATTTTCAATTTGGGAGGGGGGTATGCGTGCCGCCGCCCCGGGAACCATTTAATGGAAAACCAACACCTCTTCCTCATCACTTCCGGATCACCCCAAGTGGTGAGGTTACCAGCTGCGTGGCTGGCCGGATCGGGAGAGACTGGTTGAGGGAGACCATGTGGCCTCTCAAGCAGAACTCTTTTGGAACATCGCCGTGCACAGCAATGGGAGGGATGAATTCATTCGTCCATCACTCCTGGACCCACTGACCCCCAGATTCCTACCTACCCTTCATACCTTATCTTTCCCAGAACTTCCTCTCCTTTATTTCTTTTAAAAGACCCTCTACACATAACCCCAAAAGATGACATAGGCCCCGAGGGAAAATATTTTCCTCGGAGCCTCCTGTGTGGGGCTATTAAAAAAAATGTCTACTATAAAATTAAACATACACTACTCGTACTAGTTTCAATCTTCGAGACCTTTATCAGTTAATAATGTAATATCCGTAAACCGTTAAATAAATCAAATCCCGAAGTCATGGTGTTCCTCCATATTTTCCATAATCATTTTATTAATAACAATTGGACAGTTTTTTTGAAAAATCACATAAAGGATGCTTTACAAATATGATGTCCTGGGCTCTCTCTAACTATTTACAAAAGATAACATTCACTCAGCGGGCAGGTTACTTCAGATAAAAATTGTTTTCTTAGAAAGCTTAGCTTGGAGAAGATACAAATTTCCATTCAGATTCCAATTATTATAAACAATACACATTGCACAATTTTACGTATGTTATTTTTTCTTCCTTTACTACTGATATAACATTTATTAGGATATTAGTGTAGAGTTGATAATTATTGAATGATTGTAGTGAAGTCTTGTTTTAACTCGACCATTTCGGATATCGTCTGTCTTTAAATTTGTTTGCAAGACCCTTTCTGTTTCAAGATGGTAGCCGTTTAATTGGGTCAGTAAAGATTCATGTTTAGAAATGTGCTTTTGTTCACAATAATGTCCTCTGCGTGCGAACTCTATCTAAATTTCTTTAAATGGACAATATACAGTGTTAATTTCAAGCGACCTCCCAGGTAAGTATGGTCCTGTTTTCATTAAATTTTAGGCAGCATCGCGTTCATTGGTCAAAATATTGTACACATATTTTCGTATCGGTGATCAATGAACCGATGTATGCAATTTTTAGCCATAAGTTGTTTATAATTGTTTGCCTAGCTTGTAGTTTTTTAGATTTTAGAAATGTATTATAAGTTTGTACAGCGCCCTTGAGGTGATTTTTCACAAAAACGGCGCTATATAAATCATCCAAATATTATTTGTTTCATAACGCTGATGAATTTCATACGTATTTGTGTTCCAATTTACCATGCAGATCGGAGGAACCCAGATTTTGGACTTCCGCACGTTAAGTGTACTTACCTATACGGTGGACTAAGTCAAGTACCACAATATCGCTAATCTATCAACAACCATCGTAACAAATAGTAACGTGACATTTCGCTCGACGTTGAAACGTTATTTTCTATCAATCGGAAGCGTGTAATGTGAAGCATTATAATATCGTCGTCTTTATCGAATGCTTTGTGTGAACTGCTTCATCGTATCGTGACTCAAACTATAACGTGGTTCTAATAACCGAACAATCTTGTCGTACGCCTTGGATATACCTATGACCGTCGTCGAATGAAGATCAAGCTACGAGACACAACAGTGAGTATTGCTTAATTGTGTATACCGGATCTTGTTTGGTGATTGGGCATAATTCTTATCGAAATCCATAAGCGTTTTATTTAGCAAGGAATAACCACAGGTTATTCTAAACCCCCGTGCCCTGTGCAAGATTCATTGGTGCCGGAAACCAGCAAACCTTTAGATAAAAAATTTCTTTCTTTGACAAAACGAAAGAATGCTATGAAATATTACGTAAATTGAAATGACATTTCAAAGAACGAATTCAAACAGTGAATCGTAGAACTAGGTTACTCAGTTCTTAATTATTAACGACCTACCGTGTATTTAAATTATAACGAATTCTATTTTTTAATTCATAACGTTTTCCTGATTATTTCGTTTATATTTGTTTATTTTTAAAAAATGGCTAGGACTTTACAAGGCTTGCGTCGTATACGGAACGTAGCGTTTACTAGAATAAACAAAATGTTTGAAGTCGGTCAAAGCGTTTTGCAAGATGCAACCAATTATCCATTATTTTTAGCGTATTATACGAAGTTGCAAAACATTGCTAATGATTTTGAAACCGTTCACGCTGACATCTTAGCTTTAGATGAGGCAAACAAGGACATTGAAAATCAAGTTCGCGAAGCTTTTGATAATGTTTATTTCAAAATCGTCGTAATTCACAAGGAATTAACGAATCAATCTTTCGAATCGGAGCCCGCGAACATTATCGTACAAAACTTTTCAACATTTCATAATCAAGCTGTCATAAAACAAACGTCATCGCTTACTTGTGACACTATGAAGGCAAAACCTGAAATCAAAGGGTCCTTAACTGCGTTCACTTCAAAGTGCGCGTTTTGCAAGGGAATTCACTATATCGCTAAGTGCAAATCATTTGCACTCAAATCGGTTCAGGAACGTGCTCAATTCGCCAAGGCACACCGTTGGTGCCTGAATTGTCTCACGCCTTCTCATTCTCTCACGAATTGCAAATCTGTGTTTGATTGTCAGAAATTTTATCGTAAGCACCACACTCTTCTTCATAGGGAAGACAATATTTCTGCTGAAGAGGAGTACCAACGACCCACCACGTTTGCCATTCAAGGAGCTTCTATTTCAGATCCTCCAGTTCTTTTCCTCGCTAACTTCGGTGACAGATCCATCGTACGTTTGCCTGCTGCTCATATTAGCAATCGTGATCCCTACGGCAGTTTTCAAACGTTTCGTGCGTTGACCGATTCAGACAGTCAAGCACACTTCATATCCAATCGCACTGCCGAGCGTCCAGTCAGCTCTCAGAAAATCCGTGGCTTAGACCAATCTTCTACAACCGCGTCAGGCGTCACTAATTTCGATGTCGATGTTAAGGTACAAAGACAAACTACCTTCAACACGAAGTTACTTCCATCGCCAACGATTCAATCAGACAAGTTATCCTGTCATCACTTCAGAGACATACCTCGTGCTGACCCTGACTATCACAAACTGACAACTGATACTGAACCGACTGACATACTTCGAGATGTTGAGATCTTGCCATCGCTTTTGAGACCCCAATTAGCGGGTAATCTTCACCAGCCTTCAGCTATCAATTCACCATTCGGTTGGCTTCCTCTGGATTCGGTTGGTTTTGCTACCGATCGTCAAACAAACTTCTTCATCGAAACCAACCAGTATCGTCTTCCAGAAGAAATCAAGAGACTGAGGGAGTTGGACATATTTCCTCAGTCTTCACAGCCCACCAAACAACGTCGTGACCAAGTGTATCGCATTTATCGGTCACGTGACTTTCCTAGTCAATTTATCGAAACCAACCAGTACCGTCTTCCTGAAAAGGTCAAGAAACTGAGGGAGTTGGACACATTCCCTCAGTCTTCACATCTCACCCCTGAAGAACAACGTGATGAGCAAGTCCATCACACTAATCACTCACGTGACCCTTCCGGACAATTCATCGTAGCCTTACCTTTTAGAGAAAGGGATAAGGATATCGCTTCCCCAGGTTCGCGCGAAGCTTCTTCTCGCATCATCCTTTCACTCGACTGTAAACAGACATTAAAGCTCAGTTTACGTGAACCGTACTTCGCTTTCATGACTGACTACTTGCACAGTGGTCACATGACACGTGTTCCTGGAAAAGATTTACTCAAGGAAATGCATCACATACTTCGTCATTGCATTCTTCGTCCGGGCACCGTTACCACTATGTTGCGATTGGTATTCGATGCCTCGATGACGGAGGTGAATGAATCATCGTCAAATGATGCCTTCCTTATCGTTCCCAAGCTCCAAACGAACATTGCTGAACTTCTGCAAAACTTTCGTTCACCATCTGTGGTGTTCATTGCTGAGGTACGGCAAATGCATCGCCAAATATTTCTTCAAGAGCCAAATCGCGCGTTCCAAAGAATATTTTGGCGTCATCAACTATCGGAATCTACCCCGGATTACCCATTACACCCTGTGACTTCTGATATCTCTGCCTTTATTCTGTCCTATCGTATTGTCAGATCGTTGACAGAAAAGAAAGGTTACGGATTATCACTCACACGCCACGCGATCACTTCGGACTCAAATATCGATTCTATCGTAATCGGCTGTTCCAGTCTGGAACAAGTTCAACTAACGCAATCCGAAGTCATCGAACATACCAAACGAGGTCAACTTGAACTGCAGAAGTTGGATTATAGCAAACGAAAGGTAGAAACTTCGAAACTTCGCGCCTTTCTACCGCCGGACTACTATCTAACTAATGTAATCTTCAAGAATGTTGATCATTCTTTTACTCTCAGGGTATTGGGATGGAAGTGGAGGCCACCAGACACTCCATCCGATGACATTTGTCACAAGAATCGGTACACCGACCAATTATCGCTTTTGACAGTTATCGCATCTAATCATCGGCGTCAAGCCTCATCGGTTGATAATCCATCGGATATCACTTCACGTGGCCATTCTCAGGCCTTTCTTATCCGTAATATGTTATGGTGGGCGGAGCCCTCCGGGTTTGTCCAGCCAAACGACTCTTGGCCCATCTTAGATGGCTATGTTAACAAAATTGAACTCACTCTGAGGAACGAGTTCAATCGTCATTAGTCCAACCTGATGATATTCGGCTAGACTTTTATTAAAAAAATTATATCGTTTTCGGAAACTCCAACGCCTTATCGGTTCCTGTTATCTATTGGTCCACAACTTTCATAACAAAGCCTCTCGTCGTTCGGATTTTCTATTTAATCATTTCGAAATTCGTATTCTATCTTTAACCAAACATTGGACATCACTCTCTACGGATGAGGTGATTAGAATCGTAATTACAAATCTTGTGCTTATCGTTACGTTTCGTACTTTGAATGGATCTTCTCTTACAAAACCATTCACCAAATCGTGTCCATTGCCTAGGCAATGCGACTAATCATCATCGTTTCGCGGTTCGTTTTATTCTTTTTTACGTCTGTGTTAATCGTATCATTTAGTTTCATAGTTATCTAGATTTAGTTATCGTTTAAATATAGTTTAAAATTTTGCTTCGTCTTCTTTTCATCTACGTCACGTTTCATGGCATTCTGCGTTTTGCTTAACGTTCAACTTTTCTTTAAAATACAATTTGCTGTATTTTGGTGGGCGGAATGTTTCATAACGCTGATGAATTTCATACGTATTTGTGTTCCAATTTACCATGCAGATCGGAGGAACCCAGATTTTGGACTTCCGCACGTTAAGTGTACTTACCTATACGGTGGACTAAGTCAAGTACCACAATATCGCCAATCTATCAACAACCATCGTAACAAATAGTAACGTGACATTTCGCTCGACGTTGAAACGTTATTTTCTATCAATCGGAAGCGTGTAATGTGAAGCATTATAATATCGTCGTCTTTATCGAATGCTTTGTGTGAACTGCTTCATCGTATCGTGACTCAAACTATAACGTGGTTCTAATAACCGAACAATCTTGTCGTACGCCTTGGATATACCTATGACCGTCGTCGAATGAAGATCAAGCTACGAGACACAACAGTGAGTATTGCTTAATTGTGTATACCGGATCTTGTTTGGTGATTGGGCATAATTCTTATCGAAATCCATAAGCGTTTTATTTAGCAAGGAATAACCACAGGTTATTCTAAACCCCCGTGCCCTGTGCACGATTCATTATTATTATTAGTTCAGCGCGATCATAGTTCAAAAATTATTTCGAATGAAGGGTACTGAAACTCGGGCTAAGTCGGGTAATAACTACTGATTACCACCTAATTTATAATCATGATGGTGGACACTGCACCGCTGTCCGAAACGTTGGATAAAGAAGGTGGTAGCTCAACACGGTATAACACCCCAAAAATAAATATTATAAAATTCCTTTTTGGCCGAGAAAATCTAAAATCATATCATATTTATAATGGTTTACAGAGTTATATTATTTTAGCTGAAATTATGTACACCATAAAGTGATTATTGATACTTGTGAAAATCAAAGAAAATGTGTTTGATAATTCCAATTAATAATTTTTTTTACCGAAGTTTTTTTTTTTACTTTATTAATTTATTCAATATATTTAAATAACAAAGTTATAGTGTATTGTCCTCCACGCTAGGAGTTCACCTGTGTTGTAGAGGACGTTTTTCAATTGCAAAATATAAATTGTAAAACAAACAGTGGGCTTAGTTACAGTACTTATAAAAAAGAGAAACAATATAAATCAAAATTGAAATTGACTTCTATGGATATATGTAGATCGTTTTATCAAAATAGATATGTCTTGTAAGTTATGAGTGAGGTAACAAAATTATGATTTAAGAGTTATAAGGATTGAAGCCAGTCCCATGTGTGTGTTTTTGTATTCTGTAAGATTAGTTGTTTTATATTATGTTGGAAGTGAGTTGTATAGTTTTATAGCCTGGTATCTGTAGTGTTTTTGTCCAAAGGATGTGTTTGTTTTTGGTATTTGTTGTTGATGTGCATGTCTTGTTCTGGTATTGCGAGAATTTTGTGAAGTGTTAAATGTGATTAAGTTCTTGTAAAGTTAGAATTTTTTTGAATATATTTTTTGAATTTTCAGTACTGGGAACTTTTTGAATATGATTAAAGTGGGTGCTAGTATTGGTAATTTAAGTATTACGTTTATTAAGGTTTTCTGAGGTGTATTAATGTATTTTTTACTGGCACAACCCCAGGCAATAATGCCGTATTCCATTATGGATTGTGCTAGTACGAGGTATATAGTTTTCAAGATACATTCAGATTCAAGATGCCTTAGTGAAATCAAAGTTTTGAATTTCAAAGAAGACCGTTCTGATTTGAAAGTTTATTCGGACTGGCTGGCTTCTAGCCCTGACTCTGGACGTTTGGGAATTGAGACTGTGAGGAATGTTTGGTCACCGCGTTGAGATATATCGATTCCCACTCATCTCTATCCCCCACACAACAATATTATGGCGGGCTTTCTATGGCGAAGCTGTTATTCGAAACTTTTGATTTTGAGATTATTCAGCCCTCTCTTGGATGAATTATGAAGCAGATAAAAACAAAAGGTTTTTTTTTTGTCATTTATGTATTCCGTAGTTTTCCAAATGTAATATTTTTATACATGGTATTAAGAGACGTATTTGACTTACTTTAATCAGTGATTAGCGATATTATTTGGAGGAAAAAATGTAAATGAAATTTTGGTCTCCGGTGACATTTTTTTTTTTTTTTAATCAGTACCTATATATGGAAAGTTAGTTTATACTGTTGGTGACTAGTAGTGATACTTCGTTACTAGTAAAGACGTGAGGAAAAATTTTCTTGTTTTTTTTGGAAAAAAAAATTAAATAAAGACATCAAGAGTCACCGGAGACCAAAATTTTATTCAAATTTGTTACTTCAAATAATGGCAGGAATCACTGGTTAAAGTAATTAAGTAATTAAGTAATAACCCCCTGTACTGGGGGTTAAAGGACGACTCAAAAAGGCTGTTTCAAAAAGTAAAACTTCGTCTTTTTTACCAGAGATCTCTTGTATATGCTTTCAATAGCCAAAAAAATAAATTACATTTTTTTAATTAAAATAAATTTTAGAGGTCGCTCCCATTGATTATAGTTTAGAATTCGGGACCTTAAATGTCAAAGTTTACACAACAAAATCTTATGCTCACTTTAGGACAACATTTTATTTATCAAACACAGAAGAAAAAAAGAAAAGAAAATGATTTGCGTTTTAACAATAAATTATTGGTGTTTTAATTATAAATTATTTAAATTATATTTTATTTACTCATACAACAGTTTACAGGTAAATAAATAATAGATGCATGTAATTCTGAAAACATAGAAGTATAGTGAGAAATAATCAATTAATCAGTACCTACATATATGTAAATGAAAAAAAAAAAAATTGTGAACACCTCACCAGGAGAATCTGCGTAGGGGTGTTCACATTTTATATTATTAATTTGGTTTTCTATATTCAAAATAATATTTTGATGCTCTGCTAAACGGAAGTGTAGATGAGAGTGTGGGTGAAAATTTGACAAGGGATGGAAACATCACTGATGGTGGTACTAATGATGATGACAATGTCGAGCCGCCACCAACATTAGAAGAAGTAGTGGGTGCCATTAAAAGTCTACATAACAATAAATCACCTGGAACTGACAACATCTCTGCAGAGTTATTCAAATATGGCGGAGAGAACCTTCAAGTACATATATATAATATCATTAAATCCATCTGGTGCTCTGAGACTCTGCCAAGTGAATGGAACTGTGGAATAATTTGCCCCCTTCACAAGAAAGGAGACCCTATGAACTGCTCTAACTATAGGGGCATAACGCTGCTGAATATCTCATACAAGATCCTATCAAACGTACTGTGTGGTAGGTTTATGAAATATTCGGATGGCATAATTGGCCAATATCAAACTGGGTTCCGTAAGGGGAAATCTACAACTGATCAAATCTTTTCACTGAGACAGATACTGGAAAAAACAATAGAATTTAATTTTGATACATACCATCTCTTCATAGATTTTAAGGCTGCCTATGACACGGTAAATAGAGAAAGACTGTACAGAGCCTTGGATGAATTTAATATCCCAAGAAAACTGGTAAACTTAGTAAGGCTCACAATGTCTAATGTTGAGTGCCGAGTCAGAATACAACAGGATCTGTCAAACACCCTAAAGACCTTCAATGGACTAAGACAAGGAGATGCACTTGCCTGCATTTTATTCAATTTAGCGCTGGAAAAGGCCATCCGAAATGCAGGTATACAAACCACAGGCCATATTTTTAACAAGTCTGTTCAGCTCCTTGCTTATGCTGACGATATAGATATCATCGCACGCTCAGAATATGAACTAAAATCGGCGTTTAAAAGCTAAGCTACGTCGGCAAGGAACATGGGATTGGTCATCAACAAGGGGAAGACAAAATATATGCCCGTACATGGACGCCAGAAACCACCAAGTATACAGATAGATAATTATACATTTGAAATTGTCAACGAGTTTGTATATCTCGGTACTATGGTGACAAATGACAACAATGTATCCAGCGAAATCAAAAGAAGAATAGTAGCTGCAAATCGATACTACTTTGGGCTACAGAAGCATATGAAATCTCGCCACCTTACCAGAAGAACTAAAGTCCTGCTTTACAAGACCCTTATACGACCTATTCTTATGTATGGTTCGGAATGCTGGACAATCAGTAAGGGTGATGAAGGAGCCCTAGAAAGTTTTGAAAGGAAGGTGCTGTGAAGGATTTACGGCCCAGTCTGTGATAATGGAGAATGGCGTATCAGATACAACCAGGAGCTATACGATCTTTACGAGGACCCTAATATCTCCAAGGAAATCAAAACTGGAAGACTCAGGTGGGCTGGACATATCCAGAGAATGAGCGAAGGAGATATTCCAAAGCGAATTATGGATGGTGCACCTGGGGGTCGGAGAAGAGTTGGAAGACGAAAGCTTCGATGGCTGGATGGAGTGGTGAAGGATGCAAGCACCATCGGCATCCGAAACTGGCGCAACGCAGCACAACACCGACAGTCATGGAGGCAGGCTCTGCTGGAGGCCAAGACCCGACCTGGATTGTAGAGCCACAGATGATGATGATATTCAAAATAATTAATTAAAAATAAATATTATATTTGTGGCACGTTCCAGAGTTAAATATGCTCTCAGTATCGCCCTGGTATAAGACTACCATTCAGAATTGATAAGTTGCTTGAATTGGCTTTAGTCGTGTTTAGTTACCAGATCTGAATAGCCGGGTACTTCCCCTTTTCCTCTCCCCATCGCCTTCTCTTCCCATAACCTCAACATACCCCAATTAAGGATGCCATGGTCTCATTGGCTCCAGACGGACGTAGCTGGGACTCCTGTAAGGTATTCAAATTGTGATGTATGCATGAAAGGGTACGAGCGCAAGCGAGGTAGCATGCTTGCGTGAGAACATATATTATAATGGAATGAAAGCAAGATCTGTCCCTCTTTGGCAACCGTGCCGCTCCCCAATAAATACTAGTACTTCGTTACCTATACGCTCTTCATTATCCCAGTAATATCCCAGCACACAATAAAAAGGCACACCAGACGATACTTTACATTGGCGCAGCCGGTAGGATTAGCTATTCAGATCTGGTCACCTAAGTTTGAAAAGTATCTGCCTATTATATTATATTCCACTCTACGAATTTGAATAAAAAAACCGACTTTAATTTAATTATTTTCTGCGACCTCTGGGCTTAAAGCCAACGACCTTTTCAGCGCTCAGCTTTATAAAAATTTTAACTCAATAATACCTCGTCAACCGTGCATAGATAAACGCGAATTCTTGCACCAAAAGAGCATAAAACCTAGCATAGAGCACGTTATTAGACATAATTTTATAAGTGGAAATGTTGTAAAACATTGTAAGAACTACGTAATTAAAGTAAATTTCTAGTCCATTTTCGAAGTCCACAAGTTATAGTTGCACAAATTATGTAAAAAAAATGGCATTCTGACGTTAATCTTGAAGATTTACTTTGATTTTTTTTTTAATGAAAAATCGGGGGAAAATTATGATTTTCGCTTTTTTGAACTGTTGTGAAGATTATATATATTTAATTATAAAAAACACCTTTTCACATCCTGCAACATCCAATAACACGTAGCTACTTCGTTAGTATACAAAAGCACTTTTTATTTGAGTACCTACCGCAAAGAGTTCCAACTGGAGACTATGGCATCCCCAATTGGGGTATGTAAGGAGATGTCTTTTACTAGGACCTTAATGAAAGTATCTTGCACTGTATACATATAAACATCTATACTAGTATTATAAATGCGAAACTGCGTGTGTTTGTTTGTTACGCTTTCACGAATAAACTAATACCGATTTTTAAAATTCTTTCACCAATTGAAAGCTACATTATTACAAATTATAAATATTAATTTATTGTATTTATTTTACGTTTTCTGTCAAATAAATTTTCTGACAAAACCGAAAAGCAAAACAAATCGTTGCCGTGGAAACGATGTTTTATTTATTTCAGGAGTCGTAGTCGATGGATTTATTTCAGGCGTCGTAGTTAATATCTATCTATATAAATTTAAAAAAACTACTGGTGAGCTCTGGCATCATTAAGTTTGTATAAAAAAATTGCAATAGGTGGCACACGAGCTGTTTGAAAACTGGATGTACCGGGACTGAATGTATGGAGTGCGGGAGTGGAGAGAAGGGGGATTCGCGGGATTGGGGTAGGGGAACCAGGGAGGGGGGAGGGGAACCTGGGAGGGAGGAAGGGAACTCGGGAGGGGGGTTCGCGGGACGGTAGAAGGGCGGAGTGGAATAGGGAGAGGGAAGGGGACGCGGTAGAGGAAGGGGAAGCGGAAGGAGAACGCCACGAATGGGAAAGGACACGCAGGGAGAAACAATTTCTTTATTAAATGCTAGAATAGTACCAGCTAGAATATTTATAAATTAATTATTACAAATTAATTAATTAATTCTTACTTACGTTAACCGGGATTTTAAAGGATCATTTCCACTCTACCACGGAAACCGTCAAAACTCGTAAACAGAATGCAATATTCTCTTTTTCCTGACAGGACTCAAAGCTCTAACTTAATTTCAAAACGTATGTATATAGTCCGACAGCGTTTCATCCCCAGCCCCTCCTGACTCGCTCCCCCTTTATGCTTCCAGCCGCGCCCCTCACTCACCTTGGCTCCCTACGGGCCAACTGAATTAGCTGCAGCCGGGTAATTAATTGGGTTATGATGCAGCTAGGAAGTAATTAAATTAAAACGATGGGATGCCACGCTGAGTGGTATTATGAGGTACCTACCTAATGATTGCAACAAGCAAAAAACTGCGGAATACACGGTCGTAAATAGACTTGCTCGACCAGCCCTGAAAATAGGACACTTTTCCATCAGCGAAGAAAATAAATATATCAAGGAATGAAATTTAATCTTAATTTCTTTTCAAAGTTATAAATAAAAATGTAGAATCTTCCCTCTTTCTCACACTCAAAGTCAGTATAAATCACCCTTAACTAAGATATTTCGAATCTTTCCATTATCGAGTACCTTCCAAAGAACTTCTCTTCAGCGAATGTGTTCACAATACACTGTAATAAGTGGCAAAATTCTGGACATATTTAAGGGGAACGCAAGCGCGGCCCAATTTTGCCCGTTTCATACAAATCTTAGATTTTGATTTGAAAACAAAATACCTAAATAAACTGAAAAATTATTTTTATAATCAAAAGGTATATTAAATATCTAGTTGGGATGTGAGCTACTTTATTTATTTTTGCTTTAAATTATAAGATATAGGTGATTTAAGATTTAAGAGTTTCACTATTTTGGACCTAACTTAGGCAATTATTTGTGAGTAAAAGAAAAACATAAAATAATTTAACTATATTTATTTTAAAAATACAATGAAAAATAAAATTAAAAATAATAAATTCTTAAGAATGCATTTTTTGGGTAGTAATTTTAATATTTAAACGACAATTTTTTATTCCGCCGTTAAAAGGTAATTTGTATTTTTAATTTACACCCATCAAAATTATTTTTTTAATAAAATTTTATTTTATATTTCATCATATTTATATGATAAATATAATAAAATATTTTTTTATTGTTTTTCAATTACTCACAGATAATTGCCCAAATCGCCTCTAAAATCCAGAAACATTCAAATCTTTAATGGCCTATATATTGTAATTTAAAGCAAAAATTATTAAGTAGCTCACATCCTAACTAGATATTTCATATACTTTTTGATTACAAAAATAATTTTTCAGTTTGGTTGGATATTTTGATCTTAAATCCAAATCTAAGATTTGTATGAAACTTGCAAAAATGGTCCGCGCATGCGTTCCTCTTAATGATAACCCTCAGAACTTTACAAAATTTCTTGAATCTCTTGTTTTTACACTTGACTCAAACTATATTTTCTCTTGTTTTTATTTATTTATTTATTTATGTATTTCTTTATGTATTTATTTTATCTATTTATTTATCTATTTATCTATTTATCTATTTATCTATTTATCTATTTATTTATTCATTTATTTATTTATTTATTCATTTATTCATTAATTCATTTATTCATTTATTCATTTATTCATTTCTTCATTTATTCATTTATTCATCTATTAATTAATTAATTAATTTATTTATTTTTTCATTCATTTATTTACTTATTTATTTATTCATTAATTCGTTTATTCATTTATTTATTTATTTATTTATATATTTATTTATTTATATATATATTTATTTATTTATTTATTTACTTATTTATTTATTTATTTTTTTATGTATATATTTATTTATTTTTATATTTATTTATTTATTTTTGTATTTATTTATTTATTTATTTATTTATTTATTTATTTATTTATTTATTTATTTATTTATTTATTTATTTATTTATTTATTTATTTATTTATTTATTTATTTATTTATTTATTTATTTATTTATTTATTTATGAGGCCCTTTTACGAGGCTTTTACAAATATATACAGCATTCATTGTACATAACTGAACTATCTCAGTAACAATATTTTATAATTTTTTAAACATAAATTAAAGATGTCCACGGACTTGGTATAATTTTTTCCCTTCATTAGTATTCTTGGCAAAGAGGAATACTTATAGTAGTTAGTCTCAGAATTTCTGCACTGAAATAAATTCTGACTTCTAGTATTACGAAGTGGAATCCGGAAGCTTATCAATTCTAGCAATACCGGACTATCAACTAAATCATTTAGAATTTTATATAGAAATACCAAGTCAGTGAAAGTCGGACAATTTGAGCATATTCATATCATTTAAAATAGTGTTGTAGTTCAACATAATCGCAGGAATACCCATTTTAAAATTTAGAAAACGTAAGAATTTGTTTTGTATTCTTTTAACAGTTTGTACATGTATACTATAATGTGGATTCCACACGGGAGAATTGTACTCAAGTTGACTTCTAACATAAGCAAAATATAACATTTTAATACACTTTATATTGTTAATATTTCTAATTAGCCTAGTTATAAATCCCAACATTTTTAAGCCCTTATTAGAGATTTCTGTTATATGGTTAACAAATGAAATATTTTATTGAAAAGTGATGCCCAGGTCTTTCATTTGTGTTAATGTCTCGAGAGAATTGTTATCAATGTTGTCGTTTTATTCATGCTCATTGTTTTATGTTTACATATTTTGTGCATTGTTATTGGACGATTGGAATTTATTCAATGTCTTGTTTTACGCTCACCTAAAATAACAAAAAAATATATGTAAATATAAATGTATATGTTGTATTTTTATCTAAACTAACAATACGAAACTTTTCGATCAATAAAGAAATTCCCATCCCATCTGCCCGAAGACAGTGTTATGTTATACGAATATATTAACTATGTTTTCCCTAATTTCGGGGAATATCGTGTTTTCGACAAATTGCCACGTCATGATTCCGTGGTAGAGTTCCATCTGCCCGAAGACAATGTTATCTTATACGAGTTTATAACTATGTTTTCCCTAATTTCGGGGAATATCGCGTTTTCGAAAAATTGCCACGTCATGATTCCGTGGTAGAGTCCCATCTGCCCGAAGACAGTGTTAACTTAAACAAGTACATTAACTATGTTTACCCTAATTTCTAGGATGTTGAGAGGATAAAGTAAGTAGGCGAGGAACGGGATGGGAAAGAAGATGGTTGTGTAGTACCTGACTTTTCAAATCTACTCAGCAAAGTTTAAGTCACTTAGAAGTTACTTAAAATTACCTAACAGTCACTTAAAGTCATCTCTGAATAATGGTCTCTCACTTGGGCTGTACTCAAAGTATTAAACACTATGCATCGATGTGAAAGTATACTTTCTTTATCAATGTATTATTTACATACGTATTTGTGAATAAATTCATTAAAATACACATAAACAAGATTTTTTCATTCTAATAATAATAGAGGAATACGGCTTTGCCAGTCCGAGGTTTTTAATGTCTATGTGGTTAATCAGACCATGTAAAAATCGGTTTACATTTCACGGAATATTGAAAAATACGTAAAAAAAAAAACTCAAAAGAGAATCCTGGTAAACCTAATTTCTCAAGTCATGATCAACTATCTCTTAAATTACAATTGGAGCAAATTTTTTTAGAATGTGAACCACAAGGCAATCAGACAGTTAATAAGTGTGAACCAACATTCAAAAAATTTGATAAGATTACTTTATGAAATCGATTTGTTTCCAAGAGTGAATCAATGGTCAACCTTTCCTACGAAAAACGGTATATCCAAAAAATTGTCTATATTTTATCCGTGGTTTTAAAATATCTATTTGAGTATGTTGATAATTTTTATATGTTAAGGCAGATAGGAAATCAACTATTAAAAAAAATTATGATTTTCACATTTTGTAAAAAAAAAACCCGTCGGATTCATATAATATAATAAAATATTCCAGCTGTCAAAAATACGATGCTATTATGCGCTAACGAGGAGATAATGACTGCTTTGAGTGCCGATTAGCCCCGCCATCAGTTACCGTCTTCCAACAGTTATTTACTCTTAGAGCTATTACGAAAGGTGCTGAAATGCAGTATAAATTTAGTGCCGAGTTAGTTGGGGATAATTCCTATTCTAACCCCTAATGAATCTTGGTGATAGAACCCTTAACATTTTATGAAAAATTTCCACAATGAAAGTGATAGTTGTTTTCGAAATTATAGTTGACACGTAATGTAAATAGGCTGCTAGAAACTAAGCGTTTGCTATTAATCATGTGCAATATGTTTATTCTTATCTCTAAGTGTACGGTGTACCACAAGGCTCTGGGTGACATCTCGGTTACTGAATTATTTATCTTGAGACTCAATGCCAAAATATGGCGTAATGTATTACTACAAATCAAGCATATTAATGAGAACCGTATTAAATTTGCTGAATTAGCAACATTAGTAACTATAAAAAAACAAATGATAATGCCAGCTGCCTATTTAGATCCGAATGGGAGAAGGAGAAGATAACGGTTTTTTTTTTTGTTTTAATTATTTATTTCTTAAAAACATTGCATATTACAATGATCTTTGGCTATCCAACTAGGAAATTACCCGGTTTAGGTCCGTCAAAATGAGCAGATTTATTGCATGTAGATATTGTTTTGTCTGTTATATTGACTTTTACTTAGAAATTATACTTGGTAGATAATATATTAAAGTTTAGATGGTAGGTACAAGGAGTTGCTTATAAATGTAAATAATATATTTTAGAATAATATAAACATAGAGAAGAGAAATAAAAAGAAAATTAAAAAAGAAACAACAACAAAAAAAATCATAAACATGTGCTTTTCAACCATTCCATGAAATTTTGGTATAGATTTTGATGAATTAATGCGCTATAGATTAAAAAAAATAGATAAAGAAAGGAAGGCAGAGAAATGATAAGCGTAAGGAAAAATTAAAAAAAATGTATTTACTAATTATCTAAATATTTCTAAAAAGTTTGCTCTAAATTCGCAGTGACATTTTTAATATTTGAACGTCCGCTGGTGATACTTGTGTATAAAAAAGAAAAATTTCTGTGTATCTTTCAAATAAATATTCAGAGATAACCATTAAAAATATCCGATAGTTGACAAAATCAGTAACAATCAGATGAGGTGAAATATCACTGGAATCTAACTATAAAAAACAACAACTTAATTATTTTTTATAATATGAAGTTGTCAACTGTCAACTGTCAATATGACGTTGGGAGAAAAAAATATTTGCACAATTAAACTCAAAAAGGACAATTAAAAATAAATGCGACTTTTCTTTTAATTCAACACAATATTCGAACTGCTTTTAATACCGTGTTTAGGTACAATATACACAAATTAAGAACCGAAAACATTCGTGGCATGACTCGAATTTTCTGAAAATAGCAAACTTATTTTTTTTATATATTTCAATGTCCTTAATGAACAGTACTTTATTTGAAACAGTCCACAATTTTCAATCCCCAACTACCCCTCTGAGAGTTGCCAGTTGCCAGTTGCCAGTACGCAAAAACTGTGGCAATGTGTAATGTCTCGGTACCTACCTACGACAATAGTGGACTCACTGAGCATACAATTCCTAGACGTGTGATTTACATCAATTAGATCTGAAAAAATTGTAAATCTTTCTTTTTTTGGCACTGATTAATAAGTGTTTTTGATTAATTTTCCCCTCCCTCAAATACCCCTTCCGCGAATCACACCCTCATTCCTATCCGCCCCTCCCGGATTTCCCTCCCCCTCCAGCCTACCCACCCTGCTGTTAAACTACATGAAATACACTCATTTTTCAAACAATTTGCTAGCCACTTATTGCAATTTTATACAAATGTCATAATGACAGAGCTAGCCGGTGTATATAGAAACCTTTGCGGACGTGCGCACAATAACTCACCAAAGTTTCATTGTAATCGGATGAATGGTTTAGATGTGCATAAGAAACAAACAAAGAAACATTAATTTTTTATATATTTTAAGATTATTTTAACTGTAGCAAATACTATTCAACATTGTTCTCAAATTTCAAGACAATTTCACTTTTGCCAAAATAATGTTACAATTTCCAACTTTCTTAAGAAAAACTGAAAAATATCGTTAAGAAAACGTGCCTTGCCGCTACAGGGTGCATAGAAAAGCAGATGTGAATGAAAGAAAGAGGTGTCGCTAATTTCACTAAGACTTTTCAACTTCTCGACCCCATACACTCATGCAGGCCAACATATCTGACAAAAAGGAGGGCTGTTCATCCGGTTGACAGTTCATTGTTAACATACAGTCACATCAAAAGCCTCGAAAATGTTAGGATTCATTCTTAGGACATGTAAAAAATTCAATAACTTTAGAACAATGAAAATCCTATATTTTGCTTATGTCCGCAGCTTACTAGAATACGCATCACAAGTTTGGAACCCGCAATACAAATCATATGTGGAAAATCTAGAACGTGTTCAAAATCGTTTTCGACGATATTTAGATTTCCGCAGCTACCGCCCACACCTAATACACCAAGATTCAGCCGCGTACTTCAATATACTATCATTAGAAGTTCGAAGAAGCTCGGCCGATGTACTTTTTCTTCATAAAATAGTAGATTGTTCATATAATAGTAGTAGATTGTCCAGAACTCCTAGAACGAATACAGATACGAGTTCCTAACAGACGAACAAGATCGGACATGATTCTTAGCCTCCCTCGGTGCAACACTAATTCTAAGCAGAACTCTTTCATCTATCGTGCATCCAACACTTTCAACACACACAATACACAATTTGACATTTTTAACTCTGCACCACACTCCTTAAAATCACACAGACGCTCTCTCGATACTCTACAATAACAATAACTATAGATACCCTCTAATACAACAACCACTCTAGGAACTTCCTTTTTTTCTTTTTGTCTACTAATTTTTTGTCACGCATATTTTTATTACTATACCTCAACTTAACCGACCCCCCCCCCATCCTTCCTTCTCCCTATTCTCACCTAAATAACTCGTCTTTTGAAATGTAATTTAAACCTGTAAATGGTTCAATTATTGTACTCAATTATTATATACTCCGATATTAATGTAAACTGTTGGTCCCCCAAATAAAAATAAATAAATAAAATAAAATAAAATACCAATTGCCATCTCAAATGCACGGATGCAATGTAGGCATGCTGACTCTGTTCTACAGGCATTTTGACGGAGTCTGCTCGAAAAAGCTAGCAGCAATGATCCCCTATGCACCGATGCACGTATGCGATACTCTATGGACACAAGCGGAACACCCCTTCACAGTTGATGTTGGCTTAATGAGAATGGGACGTTTACTCGACTCATTTTGTGTAATTGCATGTGCAATCATCCATATAATGCGGACCTCTTCAAGAACCGCATTAAAAAAAAATCATTTTTATAGCCCATACTGTAACCGCCTCATAACGCTGCCCAGAAGGAGGCGAATGTCACCCTGTCTTAGTACTGCGCAGACAGTGACGCCCCTTGTGAGGTGTTTTATTAAAATAAAATTTATATATATGAAGTTGTCTATTTGCTCAAGAAAGAATTCAGATATTTAATGTTTAATTTCAGCAGAAGTACGTAAGAAATATTGAGGTTATTTCAGGCAGATAAACACGCCCTCAGCTCATTTCTGTCAGTTTATCTCTTTATTATAGTACTGGTTGGTGGTGATGGTATGGGGACGCTGGTGGCTCGTGGTGGTGTTGAATAGGAGTACCGGCGCGGTGGCGGCACCGGTGGCTCGCGGGGAAGGCACGGGGCCCCGGCGAGCCAGACTCGACTGATTGTCGCCAGGGGGAACATTTAACTCGTTTGGGGCAGTTAGTCGGCTTACTGAGCCAGATGATTCAATGATTGTGGTACATATGCTCCAGGTCTCGTTGGAGTCTGCTAGAGACTACAGTCAGTGCTCAGTGGAATTTGGAACCACACAAAGGCGGACGGTCTTCATCACATTTTTATTAAAGAAAATTCTTGCTTTTCCAATTTAAAAAACTGTAGCGACGCACCACTACAATAATGCGAACGATTCGCTACCCAACCCAGAATCTCCGATGGCTCCGATGAAAGTTTCTAGGCTGTGATGCGCGTGGACTTTCTGAACTTGCAACTTCTAGCACTCTTCCGGCTCTACAAGACACTACGCATATATATAAACGCAGCCGCTGCGCTCACATTCTGTCTCTTTACTCAGTTCAGTAGTCTAATCAAGCAACCCAGTAAGTCCAGTACTCACTCACTCGCGTCGCCCGCCGCGAGGGACGTCAGCCACGCTGAGACCGACATACGTCTCAGCATGTCTCCGGCCCCATCATTATCGCACGGCGTCGAACAGCAACCCATCATTGCGGCCACTCTCCACCACCGTTTTATCTCGACCACCATGGTGTCGAGCATTGGCCAGGAGGAATTTTCCGCATCATCTCCACCAACCGCGGTGTCGAGCATCTCACTGTGAAAACCAGAAAGATTCGTGGTCTTCACCGCCAGTTGACCACAACATAATCTTCACCGTGATGTGACCTACCTGCTATGAATCCCATCGCGAAATATATACCCATTTGTCTACGTAATAAAGATACAGTGATAATCCATAACACCCTTCATTATCTCTACCCACCATTACCCACAAAATTGATTAATTGCATTATTTTCTAAAAATTCACAAATTATATCTTTATTTATCGAACAATCCTTCGTTTCTATGGGGATTAAAACCATTTTCTTTATTTCTTATCATCCGGACCGATTTCAGGCTGGTACATTTTTGCTTAAAATTTTAAATTTATAATCCATTTTTAGTTACGAGCATCGTAATTTTTTTTTACATTAGCTCCTCACAGAAGGCCCTGGAAAAATATTTTACCTCAGGGCCTGTGCCATCTTAGGGGATGCTGTGTGGAGGATCTTTTTAGGGAAGGGAAGGATAGGAAGTTCTGGGAAGGAAAAAGGTATGAGGAGTGAGTAGGGGTCAGTGTATCCAGGAGTGACGGAAGTATCAATCCATCCCTTCAACTGCAGTGCGTGGCGATGGATCAATAGTCCGGCTGGAAAAAAGTCAAAAGGCTTCCCTCAACCAGTCTCTCTAGATCTAAGGCCTGGACAAACCTCACCCCATGAACCCGGGCACCTCTGCTAAGTCACCAAACGTAGCGAACCACTTGGGGTGACCTATGGCAGAGGTGTTGGTTATCCAATAAACGGTTCCCGGGGCGGCGGTACCCATAACGGTACCCGCCTCCCAAATTGAGGTATTTATGCAGGTACTTACAATGACTTCTTAAAAATTAGGTTTATCTACTATTACACTTTTAAGATTCTTAAAACTTTCTGAATATAAGTGACCTTCAAAATTCAACGCTTCAAACAACAACACATCAATTTTATTGATTTAATTTCTTAATACCTATTTTAAATTAGTAGTTACGTCCCATTTAAAAAAAAACGATTTTACTCATAATGTACTGGGAGTTTTACATTATAAAAACTTATGTTTAATTATCACATTTACAGGTGTTACAGTCCGCATAACAGTTTTGATTTTTGGAAAAAAACTGTCAAGACTGAATAATTGCGTCCTCCATTGCCGACAAAACGCCAAATAAAGCAGAGAATGACTTGCATTAATATATAATTTAATTTAAAAAGTACTCCTGTGGACTCCAGATGCGCAAAGCGGAAGCTAACAAACTAATTGAATAATGTTTTGTGGAACCTAACTGACTGTAAAACGTTTTAATATTATGAATATTTTTAGTAAAACGACGAACGCAGCTTGTGGTAGTTTTTAGTGTAACACATTAAAAATATTTTATTAGATGAAGACAATATTAGCAAAAATCAATTTTTTTTATTTTTTTATTTTTTATTTAGTAACTATATAATATTTTTTACATTTTTATATGAAACATGTTAGTTAGATGTATATATAAAATATATTCGTAGTCCTCCTCACTAGGAGATCCTGTGCTGAGGGGGACTATGCTTTGGTTAAGTTTTTCAGCGACTTCTATGGTTTAACTTCATTGATTGGATAAGGTTTTCCAGAAACTTCTATGATGTTTTAAGTATACTAGTAAGTTCATTTTCCGATAGATTCTTCAGCCAACATTTAATGTCCTTAATGTAGCTATTTTTTATTTTTATTTGTTTGATACTAAGTGGGAGCTTGTTATATAACTTTACTGCTAAAAATGCAGAACTTCTTTGACCAAATGAAGAGTTACACTTTGGTATATTAAGTATGTCTGTTTGTTTGGCTCTGGTTTTATGAGCGTGGGAGGTGTCTGCCTCTGAATCATTTTTGTGGTGATGTACTAGAATATTTTTGGCATAGATTTTCTGTATGCTTGGAACATCAAACTGTTTAAAAATTTCTGCCGTTGACGTCCTTATGGGGAGCTTTAGAATGGTCTTTATAATGCAATTCTGAGTTATCTTAAGTTGTTTAAAGTGATTAGATGCTGCTGAGCCCCATCCTATTACTCCATATTCCAATCGAGAGTGGCATAAAGCATAATATACTCTCTTTAGATCCCTCATTGACAAGATGTTTCTTAATTTTTTGAAGAAGTAGATGAGTTTTGTTAGCTTTTTTGAGGTAAGATCAATGTGTGAATTCCACTGTAGATTTTCATCAATTTCAATCCCAAGATATTTAATACTTTTGGTTTGGGTTATAGACGGGCAGGAACATTGTGGAAAAGTATTTTGACATTCATGTAATTTGAGGGTATGCACATTCATTGGTTGTCCTCTTTTGTTTTTGGAGAAAGTTAGATATTTAGTTTTACTAACATTTAATGTAAGGGAGTTTACTTTTAGCCAGTTTTGAAGTACAGCCAGGCCATGTTCCGCCTCCTTGTAGGTTCTTGTCCAATCTTGTTCGTGGAATATAATAACAGTGTCATCTGCAAAGCTCATTATGTTTCCATTAATGGGAAGATTCATAAGGTCATTTATATATATCAGAAATAGTATAGGTCCTAATACGCTTCCCTGGGGGACCCCGAATTTAATTGGGAGAGATTTGCTCTTTCTTTTACCAATTTGTACAATTTGTTCTCTTCCAGTTAAATAACTTCTAAGTAGGTTTAGAGTTGTTTCGGTTATTCCATTTTTTTTTAGTTTTAAGTACAGTATTTCATGATTAATTGTATCGAAAGCTTTTTGAAGATCAATGAAAACAGCTAAGCATTTTTTGCCTTCATCCAGTTTTCTAATAATTGTATTAGTTACATTAGCTATAGCGTCACCAGTACCCAGGTTTTTTCTAAAACCATACTGCGTAGGTGATAATATTTTATTGGTATCCAAAAATGTAAGAACTTGTTTTTTGATTACTTTTTCCAATATTTTCGACAGAGGAGTTAAAATACTAATTGGTCGATAATTTGAAATATCATTTTTGGGACCATTTTTATATAATGGTATGATCGTAGCAATTTTAAGACAAGCGGGAAAAACACCTTTAGATAATGATAGATTTACAAGGTATGTCAGAGGTTGAATTAACTCATTTTGTAGGTATTTAATTGATTTGCTTGATATCAGTTCATTTCCCGATGAGGTATTTGTGTTTAAGGAGGTTATAATATTTCTTATTTCATCACTTGTTATCTTGACTATATTGAGGCTGTTTTCATGATTTACAGCTTCATTCCTCATTGTTTTTTCGACAGTAGTAGAATTTTTTTTAATTTTATTTGCAAGGTTAGAGCCTATATTGCAAAAGTAGTTGTTTATAAAGTCAAGAAGTTTGTCCGGGTGTTTCGTAAAAGATGTGGGAATCTCATCAATGTTTAATTCTTTAATGTTTTTGTCTTTATGCGAGGCTTTAGTATTTGTAATTTCATTTATGATCTGCCAGAGTTTACGGGAATCATTATTGCATTCATCAATTTTGTTTTTATAGTATGTTTCTTTAGCATAACGAATTACATTTTTACATGTATTACGATATCTTTTGTAGAATCGAAGTGTATGGACATCATAAGGGTTGATTTTTACTTTTCTGTGCAGTTCATCTCTTTTTCTGATCGAGTTTATAATATTCTGACTGATCCATGGTTTAATGTGAATATTTTTATGAGATACCTTTTTATCTGTGGTTTTGGTGTTAGATAGAATACTGTGCTGTATAATTTCTACAAAATAACTCCAAGCAGTATCAGTATCATCTTTTTCCAGGAGGGCGGTCCAGTCATTCATTGTTAACTCCCTTTTGACATTTTCCCAATTTGTTTCAGACTTCGTTAGGAGTGATTTCGTATTTAGGTTTACATAAGAGTTATTTTTTGTTATAGATAGAATTATTGTGTAATGGTCTGTCAGTGTGGTAGTATAAATAATGGCTTGAGTTTTTTTATTAGTTTTACTAAAGATATGATCAATGCAAGTTTTGCTATCATTAAATACACGTGTAGGTTCCTCAATTAGGCTTTCATATCCATGGTATGCAAGTGTCTGCATGTAATCATATTTTTTTGGGTGGCCATTTTCAAGGATATCAATATTTATATCACCGATAATAAATACATCTTTAGTGTTTTTTAGTAAACTCAGTTCAAATGATAAGGAGTTTAGAAATGGCTCCAGATTTTTTGTAGATGGAGATCTGTAAATTGCGAGTATTGTTGTATCATTGCCGATTGATATCCTTAGACAGTTCGCATTATTAATACCGATCTCTATGACATCAGCTTCAATATCTTCTTTAATATATACGATGACACCATCATTTTTGGTATTATTCATAATTGTAGAGTAAGGGACATATTTATCGATTTGTAGAGGATAGAACTTATCAGTTAACCAACATTCAGTAAGAATAATTATATCCCAGTTTAGATTTAAACTTTTTATCAATATTTGTAGTTCGTCAAAGTTTTTATTAATACTTCTAATGTTTTGATGCATTATGTTAAAATTATTTCTTATGGATGATAAGTTAGGTAAGTTTGTTGTTTTTGTGTTATCCATTTTTGCCAACTAAATTAATTATGTTTTTATAATACTTACTAAATTATTTTCACCATATCATCAAGGTGCTTAATGTAGATTATTTTATCTTCATGTTTTTTACGAATCATAACTTTACCATTTTTGTACCACACATATTGGTATTTTTTTTCTATGGCTAATTGTTTTGTTTTCCATAGTATTTCTTTATGATAAGGGCTTAGTTCTTCCCCGATGAAGATTTGAGAGGTCGACAGATCCTTAATTTCTTCATAGTTTATTTCTTTCTTTTTATCAAGGAGTGAATCTCTTTGTCTTTTCTCGGAAAAGGTGACAAGAAGTTTGGGTGGAGCTCCATTTCGTCTGTCTGGGACTCGGATGACTTCAGTAATGTCTGTATGGTTTATAGTTATCCCAGCTGCTGCAGCAACCTTCCTTATGATTTCAATTGGTTGTTCTCTTATTTTTTGGGGAATCCCAGCTATTTCTAAAGAATTGCATTTTGACAAGGTTTCAATATCTGCCAGTCTAATTTCAAGTTTTTTTATTGTATTATTTTTTTCATTCATATCTTTTTTAATATTTTCGAAATCAGTTTGTATAACTTGGTTTAAATTATTTGTAACATCAATTTTTTTTAGTATTTCATCATATTGAGCACTTATAAATTCAATGCTTTTTGTTGTTTCTGTGGTCTGAGATTCAATTTTGATAAAAATGTCCCTCTTCAAGGTTTCAAATTTTTTATCTATATATTCGATAATTTTATCCATGCTTATTTTTTCATCAGAAATTTGGTTTTTGCTTCGAGTGCTAGACATCACTAAAATCTTTGTTCAGAATTGCCCCTTACAAAAATTAATTCTGTCAACAATGTTTTGTTTACTGTTGTGACTTTATTGCATAGACAAAACTTAACATTTACACGTAGCGGATTTGCACTTTTTCACAAATTTGAAAAATAAATTGTCTGTGACTTTTAATGACAATGATTTGTTGTTTTGTGAAATTTTTTGAATCAAGATATAAAGTTAATACACTCTCCCACTCAAATTATTACGCACTACCAAGTACACTGTATCACTGATTTATGAGTTTCAAATATGATTACACGTAAATTTGTTTAAATATAATTAACTTTGTTTTTAAATTAGGAGCTGTCAGAATCCGCTGTTTGTTTTAGTTATCCATAGATGATTAAATATTATAATTTGAGATTTTACTACTTTTATCCATAGATGATTAAATATTATAATTTGAGATTTTACTCATAAAGTTAAAAGTTAATAATAAACATTAAAAATACGTCATCATTATATCGTTCCATATTTTTCAACTATTTTTTAAAATTTTTATTTTAACACTACAAAAAATCATTAATTTTTATCACTTTTTCCAAGAGATCGCTTATTGTTATATAAAATACTTATAGAGGATTAACAATTATTACATCAATGAAATTGCTTTTGGGATGTGCAATTGTGCATAGATATTAACATTCAACGTAAAAATGTTCACAGCATTTATAAAATTTACGTATTTTACGCCGTTAACATTATCAAGGCCTTGATTTAATCAAGGTTTAGTTGTTACAAGATGGAGATGCAGATAGTGAAATAACAGAAATATTAGTAAGTAAAATAAAATGTAAAACATAGTTATCATACAGTTCAGAAAAAGGGATGAAATTCTAACTAACTTAATAAATAAATATATTAATACATCCTTAAGAGTTCAGCTGTAACTTCTGGATAGACTCGATGTGGAGGGGTTGAAAAGGGAGTAGGAGAAAGGCGGGAGTTTCCGGAAGAGTGGACGGAAAAACGCGGGAAATTTATAGCGGACTTGATACTTCACCGTGTTAACTTTCAAAGGACATATGTAGCTGAAGGTTCGGCTCGGAGTGGCACTAAGTACCCCCTCTTATCTGGGATTAATTATAACACGCTTCGCATCCGCACTGACAGATGGCACTTGATAAGTTGGACGCATTAGGCCGGTCATATTATTATTATTAGTCGTTTTTGCGCGTGGTATAAAGGTTTATTAACCCGTATGTGCTCAACTTTATTTTTTTTTTAATTTTCTTATTTTATGTCCATTTTAGTATTCGATTAGACTTTAATAATGATGTAGTATAATTTTTTTTTTATAATTTCATTTTTTATGGAGAAATCGACCGCCCCAAAAATGGGGCGCTGGGCGCATTACCGAGCATAAAAAAATGTTAGGAAGTTAAGAATAAAAATGGGATTATAGTATAAAATGAATGTATCCAAAAGTATAATAATGAAAAAATCTTACAACTAAGCACAACATTCTATAATCTCTAAGTATAAAAATTGACAAAACAGTTTGATTGACAACCAACATCACACTTTCTGCACTTCTTAGTCGTATTTTTGTGGCACTCGGCACAACGAATTTGTGTAAGACTTGATACTATCAAATGCCCTACACCATCCAGCCTGACTCCATCTGGGACTCTTCGTCTTTTTGTCGTTTGCTTCAGTGGTCTACCGATAGACCGTGCTGCTGAATATCGACTAAGATAAGTTCGGGTAACTTCTCGTATAAATGCCAGGTAATCTAAATATTCTTTTGCTTGACCGGCTGGAGACAATTTGTAGAGCTGGTATGCATTGTTCATGGATGCATTCAAAGGCCACATCAAAAGTTGCCAGTACCATTTTTTGCGATTGATACTTATCCTATAGTAACCGATGTTTTGGTCAAGTCGATCCACTCCGCCCAAATACTTGTTATATTGTAGAAAGCACGACGGCTGTTGGATTGCAACTCTTCTCTTTTCACTGCTAGACCATCGCTGAGCCGAGCCCAATGGGCTGACTCCTTTGCAGGTGGATGATACAGTTACCACATTGTTGTCGTTGTATTGGACCAAGGAGATACCTGATATTTGATCAGTCAGTTGATAGTAACTGCCACGCGCTTGCTTTTTCATTTGTGCAGTATCTTTCAGAGGCGCCTTTTCAACACGATTCATACGAATGGTACCTGTAGCTTGGTTGCCTGCTTCTTTGAGGTGGGTAAGCAGTCGGAGAGACGTAAAAAAATTGTCCATATAAACATGGACTTTTTGTCCTGCCGGTAACTTTGCAATAAGGTTAGTTACCACAGAACCTCCAACGCTTAACTCGGGATTAGTGTTTCCTGTGCTCGCGCCTTGGTAAGGTTCAGCTTGTACAAGGTAACCAAGCCGTGAAGCCATGCACCAACTCTTGAACCCAAACCGTATTAGTTTGCCATGTATATGTTGTTTGGTGGTGTGGTGTCCATAATAAGAAATCATTGATTCGTTGACACTCACTTATATTATATCGTCCCTTCTATGATGTCGTCATCCTCCAGTATATCGCATATATCGGCCACCGTCAAGCTGAAAAAACAATTAAGGGACAATTATAGTATGCTGTTATGATATTATTTTTAACAATATTTGATAATCTTTTTGTACAACTGTGGAATATCGAAAGTTTATACCGAAAGAAACACTTCTAAAATGTGTACACTGCCGCGCTCACCACCCCTAAAATGGGGCACACAACAAAACTGTCTAGATTGATATCGGAATATAGCTTAAACAAACTATTTATATTATTATTTTATAGTATACATATTATACAATGATATAATGTCGATTTGCAGCAAAACTATGGAAATAAATTATATTTACTTACTTTTTTCTCCGCGACATTACTTCAAGAACCACTGTGACACTTTTGACATGAATAAGAAAAACAAAATGGCGTCTCGTGCGTAAAAAGTATTTAATTGTGTTGCAAGGAATCATATATTCTCATATGTTATTGTTGAGTCTCTTTTTTCTTTAGTTTTTATTTTATATGTATCTTAAATTAAAAAAAAAAAAATCATATCAAACTGTAAAATGAGGTCCTCAGCACGGGTAAAGCACCCAGTGAGGCCCACATTAGTCAAATATGTAACACACATTTATAAATCAGGTGAATCAAATTAAAAAATAATAATAATAATAATAAATAAATTATTAGTCATAAAAAAAACAAAAGCACGTGATATTTTTTTAAATCGTAAATTACTAACCGTTTTAAAAATGGGGTTGACGTATATGGGTTAAGTACTGCAGGGGAGGAACTTTAGGTTCGGTTTGATTCGGTTCTTTCCGCCGCGAGTATGCTGCCCTGCTGTGGCGGTTGCTTCTAGTGTCTTCCGCACGTTCGGGTCCCCGCTGTAAGTATGACAAACAACTCTCATCATGTTTGATGGTGTTCTTTTGGGATGGGGTGACTTGAGTAGTAACATATTGCTAAGAGTCTTGCCTAAGTTTTGACAAATAGTGGATAACAGATTCTCGCGTGTGTGGCTTGTGTAAATACGGCGTGTGTGTTACTACTTGTTATCTTGTATCACGTAGTCTTAGAAGTGACATAAATAATTGTTTCACCATCAACTTCAATGAAAAAATCTGTTATTATTAAATATCGACTCAAGGTACATAGTTTAAGTTAACTTAGAAGTAGGGTAAACACCTATGAAGGCGCAGTACTTATAAATATTATAAAATAAAGAGCGGAGATATTATGCAAATAAGACAATGGCAGCAGAGTGATAATTTTTTTTTTAATAAAATATACTAATTTATAAGTGGGACGTTGTCTGAGTGGGGTATTTTCACGAAATACTGTTAAAAATGTGTGGAAAATTTAAATTTATTTTTCTGATTTTAATCATTGTACTAAAAATGTGATATTATAATATTTTCTTTCATAATCATTGATATGAAAAACCGCCAATTCCGAAACAGTTCCAACAGGCTACAACGTCATTATGACATAAAAAACGCCACTTGCTGGAAAGAAGATCGGCACCAACGGTGCCCGGTGTGACGTCAACACCGCCGAATTTATGTATAAAAACGAACGTATCGTTTTGTCGCAAATCGAATATAATAAAATAATAATTACCTTATTTATCGTAATTTTTTTTCGTCATTAAAAATTTGTGAAATACCCTCAGTAGGTACTTGATCAGTACCAATTTTTTAAATTTAAATTTAAACAAATACAATTTCATTGAACCAGATGTGTAAATAAAATCACTCACACAACCAAAATTAGTGTTTTTAATTAATAAACGGGTTTTTAAGTGAAGAATAAATAATAATAGGATGAATTAATAATTTATTGAACACGCCAATTTTTCCCTAAGAGCAGTAAAATGTCCCATCTAAATTTGTTACGTATTTACAAATTCACATCCTTTTGATAACTTCCTCAGTACCTAAAGATGATTTGTTGGGTAGGAATGAGAATAAATTCCCTGGTTCTTGGTGCACCGAACGCGTCGAGAACCAAAATGGAATTATTTGCATAGCAAAGCGGATGCGGGTTTCTTCCTGAAACAGAGAGGGAAAACTTCCAGCAAAAAATTCATAAATATTTAAGGAGTTGCCATTGGCGACCGCGTTATTATATTCATGGAAAGTTTCGCAGACTTTGGGGCTCGTTCTGCTTTGAGGAATATTATAATGACTCCAGATTCTTTTACTTTGCTTGTCTTAGCTCCTTTGATAATATAAAACATTATAAAAATGTTTTTCGGAGGCTGAGAACAGATACGCAATACCTCAAAGCTCATATATTAAGCAGATTATAAAAACAAGTAAAAATCATAACGATTTCAAAGAAAGAAAAAAATATTTCAAATTTTTTTTTTTAATTGTTCTTTGCATACACTTGTACATTTTTTCGTATCGATATCGACATGAAAATCTGCAGAAGTGAACAAAAACTCACGATCCTTGAACTCCGGTGTCATGAAATAGGTTCATCATTTTGTGCCTGCAGACGAATGCAGAAAAGAGTGTAAAGAGAATAAATGAAGTGAATGTGATCGTAAGTGGTAGAAGAAGTTGGGGACGCCCTGTGTGGCACGAGAGTGAAATAGGTGATTGAGTCGGGTTTTGTCAAGAGTCAGAATAACAGAAGGGTGTGTATGAAGCGATGTACGCATAAATATGGCGGAAGCAAAAAATGTGTGCCAAGACCGAATTGTTCGGCGGCCCGTCCTCTCTGCGTACCCCTACGGGAAACGGCTGGCATGAAGGTAAGCTAATTAGTTTTGGTCTTCATTTCTAGGTCTAATTTTTAAATACTCTGCAAGACTGTCAATTAATAAAACTCGATGTGAAAATATTACAATGTATATCGGTGTTATTGGAATTGTTCATCCTACCCATACCTAAATTGTTCAAATATGAAATATTTTTACTTTGGACTACACATTGTATAAACTGGTATACATTTAAATATTTTCATTCTTGGGAGTTGTTGTTTATCCCACAAATTTGAGTCCTATCACGGTCCACGACATTTGTAAATATCGTTTTTCATTTTCGTTATTTGTTTTTGGGGTGTTATGCCGTGTTGCGCTACCTCCTTCTTTAGCCAACGTTTCGGACATCGTTGCAGTGTCCATCATCAGGGCAGATCCGGCAGATACGGTAGATGTGTCGTAAAAAATCGTTTTTCATTGTTTATTGTATAAATACAAAGGATAAAATGTTTTTTGCGTTCTTTGACTGAAGTTTTATTAAAAAAGTTATGTTTGAAACAATCCTATAAAATGAACGTACTTAATTTCTGTATAATTATGCCGTGATGCGCTTCCTCCTTCTTTAGCCACCATCTGTCAGTTAATCTGTCCTGATAATGGACAATATAACGTTGTCCGAAACGCTGGCTAAAAAAGGAGGTAGCACTACTTGTCCTAACCACTTAAAAAATAATGACGATAATACTTTTGGCGGTGAAAATCTCAAATCTTTAACGTTATTCACAGATTCGGCTGTTAAAAAATTAGGAAAATAATTACATTGAATTAAAAATATATACACGGTTTTTGTGGTTAATTTGTGTTTCTCTATTTTTCAATACTTGCAAAAATTTTAACTATCATTAAATACATTGATTTACATTAAATCATTAAAAAATGGATAATTTCATTGGCCCTGAAACATCCATGCTGCATAAAAAGTAAAACACAGTGAAGTATACATTACTTTTTAAAAAAAATTCATTGGTACAGAAATTAACGACCTAATCTACATAATTATGTTTTCAATTTAGGAGGCGGGTATGGGTACCACCGCCCCAAGAACCATTCTTTGGATAATCAACACCTCTGCCACTTGTTCTCTATGTTTGCTGATTTAGCATGGGTGCCCGGGTTCATAGGATGAGGTTTGTCCGGATGCATCTGCTCACCTGCTGCCTGGCAAGCCGGATCCGGAGAGACTGATTGAGGTAGATCTTTTAACTTCACCCTCACGGACCCTCACGGAAGGACCCTCACGGAACATCGCCTTGCACTGCAGTGGGAAGTATTCATACGTCTGTCACTCCTGAAAACACTGAACTCCAGATTCCTGCCCACCCTTTATATCTTTTACCTTCCCAGAACTTCTTGTCCTTCCAAAAGACACTACACAGCATCCCCAAATATGACTTGGGCCTTGGGGGGTATTATTTTCCTCAGGGCGTCTGAGTGGAGCTCATGTAAAAGAAAATCCATTAATCTTTAGCTAGGGCAACCGTTGCAAACTCCTGCAAGTCGTTTTTTTTATTATTGTTTAGTTGCAAAAACTTTCGAACTAGCTTTTTCCATGCGTAGGTATTATATACGCTGTTAAACTAAAATACCTTCTTCAAACTTTGAAATTTTGGTTGACAATTGTTGTACCAATTTAAAATGTATTTTAAGTGTCTTTAACATTTACACAATTCCCATTTTTCTGTATCGTTCATTACTCATACTCAAACGAAAGCTCATAAACAACTAAACATTACTGGCATTTTTCCATGAAATATGTACAGGTAATCATAAAACATGACGTTTAATTTCATAGTCTGAACAACAGGCACTATTTCCGTTATTTAGAGTTGATCCTTCCCAAAGATCGAGTGCTCCTCGTATTTCCTGTGCAGGACGCGGGCGTCGCGGCGTCGTTCTCCGTATTTACGTTTATGCTAACACGAAAGCTTTCTGTTTTTATGTCCCGCACATTTCCCGTATTTTACATGACATATTCAGCTGTACGGAAAATTATGTAAACTAGGAAAATAAATTCCGCCTGTCTGCGCAGGACGCAAATTACTGTTTTCAAAGTAAAAGTGAATTATCTTCTTTATTACGATCTTTTTCTCCATCGCTTTAAGGAAAACTGTGTTTTTTTATGTAATATAACGGTTAAACGAGAACTGTTTTTTTCGGGGTGAAAATTTAAATATTTCATCTGCCTTTGACAAATAAAGTATTATCTTGTTGAAAAACACGTAATTTGGTTGGAATCCACCAAGTTCATTATTTCAAACCAAAATATATTATTGGATTCTTACTAACTGTGTGGTGGAATCGTTTTATATAAAATACTTCAATTGCGTTTCAAGCCAGCTATATCAGCATAATACCAAACTTTCTTCAGATAAGATTATAATACCTAAATATCAGTGGCGGTCCGTGAGTTTTAAGTGAGCTAGAGTGCTAAGATTGAAAAATATGACGTTATTGATTTGTTGCAGTTAATTGCTTTTTTTCAAAATTTCTAATTTTTCTATGAAGTTCCTTCGGTTTGTGGATGCGGCGCATCTCCTAATTGAAATAATCGTGTAAATCTACACAAAAAATTGAAATTTTGAAAAAAAAAATTCATTTTCACCTACATTAACTTCAATAATCGTATTTTTCAATCTTAATACTCTAGACAGGCACTGCTAAATAGACATTTTTTCAATATATATGTGCTTGCAATGTCTTTGGAAAGCAAAACTGATGTCTTGTACAAACTGTTTTTTGTATAAAAAAAATGATCAGGGAAGAATAGTTTTGTACAGAAAATCAGGAATAGGTGGGAACTTTAATAAACCAAGTAGTCCTTGGAGATAAATACCTTCCTAATACTTCAAGATCGATCCAACTACCTCCGCATCCAGAGTTAGCTTTTACCATTGTATCACGGAGGCTAAATGGATGTGGTTAGCCTTCGTAATATAATGATAATGAGAAAGCGTATTTCACTGTAGCTTCCAGGCTTTTTTCCGGACGTGCCACATCTTTCTCAGCTTCCGTTCGGCTGCCGGTGTTATTCGGGCGCGAAAGCGATAGTGAAAATCTCTCACGGAATGCTCTCGACTCCCACTAATAATGTTACGAAGACACAACAGTGATAAACGACATGTTAACCCTTCGCGAGTGACAAATTTATCTTGCTGCATGGTTGTGTAACGAGCTACCCGCAAGACACGTGGCGCCACACGAGACCACGTGGCGCCGCGTGACAACATGTGACGACACGTGACATTTACGCACCCGAACAATTGTATTGCGTTTACACAAGATACACAGTGAAGTTATATGGACCAGAGAACAAGAGGAAATTAAACAAACCTATGTAGAGTGTAGTGTGGAAAGCGATGAATTCCGCATAATTTGTAAATGTTTAGATTACTTGAAAACAACAACCGCATCGCTTGATACTGTTTTAATAATTTTATCTTCAGTAAAATTGCGCTGTGTTGAGATCTACTTGGGAACAGAGTACCAAGTCTTAAATATGCAGTTATGTGTTAAGTTATCTATCTATCTTTTTATCTATTTATATAAATAAAAATGAATCGCCGAAAGGTACGTACGCGCATAACTTCCGAACGACCGCACCAAATAGGATAATTCTTTTTTTTTTATTCGTTATTGTCAGGAAAGTTGTATAAAACTACTGGTGAGCTCTGGCATTATGAAATTTTTATAATAAAATTGCAATAGGTGGCACGCTAGCTGTTTGAAAACTTACTTAATGTACCGGGACTGAATGTGTGGATTGCGGGAGGGGGGAGGGGAACTCGGGTAGGGGGTTCACGGGAGGAGGGGAGGGGAACCCGTGAGGGAGAAGGGGAACCTGGGAGGGGTGCGCGCGGTACGGTGGAAGGGGGGGGAGTGGAGTGGGGAGAGGGGAGGTGGAGGAGGCGGAATGGGAAAGCGAGAAGGGAAAGGGACGCGGGAGAGGAAGGGGAGGCGGAAAGGGAACGGGAAGAATGGGAAAGGACACGCAGGGAGAAACAATTTCTTTATTAAATGGCATAGCAACGCATGCCGGGAACTAGCTAGTTAGATTACATTAAATAACACCCCCGTGGAATCCTCGCCGCTTTTAAAAAATACCTTCACGCTTGTCGGTTCCCTGTGCAATATTACCCTCCACACCATACAGTCACCAAGTGTGGGTCTCCCAAAACTCCTTCCTCCAAAAAGCTTATTATAAAGCATTCTTCATTGTGGCTGGTTATCTTCCGCTGTTGCTGTACGTCCTACCCAGCGGAACCGTATGGCTCGTTGTTGTACTTGTATTACATTATATCATATTTTACCGTTGGATATATTTTTTTCTAAGGATAACAACTACAGAAACACAAACGGAATGGGGTATTTTCACAAACTATAAATACCGTTAAAAACGTGTATCATTAATTATTGTTGATTTGAAAAATCGCACATTCCGAAACGGTTCTTACTGGCTACCGCGTCATTATGATATAGAAAACGCTTAATCTGGTAAGACGGATTTTTTTTCGAGTGTAAAAAACAGTTAATAATTTTCCCGTGTTATAGATATTGAAAACTTGACTATGTCAGAATTCATACCATTTCCAGGCAATGCTGCGACAGAGGACCACGAAAAGAATAGATATTGTGAACTACTTCGAGCACAAGTCTTAAGTAAGTAGGATGGTGAAATAGTCCGCAAGCAGGTTATAAGAGTTTTCCAAAATTACCGAATTACTTAATGCTTGTTGTTCCGGTTGATATAAAAATTAATCTCCGCATCGTGTCGCGAAGTTTGCAAAACTTTAAAGTCTTCGAAGACATCGCACCTCTGATAAAAAATAACGACCAATCAGCCCGGAGTAACAAAAAGTAAGAGTTGCCAATTCCTAGAATTTGAAAGAAAACCACAGCGACCTTTTACGAAAGTTTTACTAAAAGTAGCGCCGAGTTGTACAAAGTTATCCCATTGTGCTGGAACAATCGCCTCCGCGGAAATGTACGTCACTGGATTTGTTCAGGATGGAGGCGTTTTGACGGGTGTTGGGGAAGGTTTTTGACGGTTGTTGGGAGGTTGTTGACGGGGGGCTTATTGAAGGGGGCACGCCTCTGTGTTAATGGAACACGAGAACAAAAAGCGTTAATTACCCAACATTTATGGGGAACACCAGAACTCTTTCAGATTTTACCGCCTTGGGGAAAAAACCACAAATTGCTGAATTTGACGGCGTGTTGCTTTATTTCATTTGCTAAATTAGCTATGCTCCGGGTGTCTTGTTGTTAATTTTGATTATGTTATTTTTTTATTTGTGACAATGCAATTATCCTGGAATAAAAAACGCTGCTTAGTAGGACATATTGGGGTACAACGAACAGTTATTTTTGTTGCCACGTACGTGAGACTAAATTAGCAAACGGTCGAGGCATTTATAAAGGCATGTGTATTAGTTAGACTTCATTTAAAATTGACTTGTCAACCATTTACTTGTTTTTTTTTTTTAATTGCGATTAATTAATTTTGAATATTTAGAAAACAAATTGTGGTTAATTAAATGGGTTTACTTTGTAAGAAAGAACCATGTTAGTTGCACGTTTTCTGCTTTATATAAGTTGAGCCCTAATAGAAGTTTTATTGAAAAGCAATGGAAATATTCTTCGCAAGTGTGATTTATGATCGTGTTCAGAAATATGTTAAGAAAACATCGATGAAAATATGTACCTTGTCAGAAATGAACTAAGACGTAAGGTGAAAGGGAAGGTTAGGTGTGAAGCAGTGGGGGTGGTGGGAGGTTAGGGGGGGGGGGGGCTCCGGAAACTTTCACACTTGAGTTGATGAATGGTCCAACTTTAGCGCGGTGAAGTTTTCAAATTGATGTATTTATAAGCGTTCACGGTGTAATTTTATTTTCCCCAATAGAAAAAGACTCAACTTGAAATTGCCAGGTTTTTTGTATTTAAAAATGACATCTGTCATTCGTATTGATCAATTTGAGCAATTATTATTCACACGATGAAATTGCTTTTCTAATTTTTTTAATTTTTTATTATTTAATAAAAAGACAAAGTAAATACAATATGACAGGAAAAAAATATAAATATTTTTCTGTAAAATAAAATATTTATAAAAAAAAATAAAAGTCCCAATAAATAACTTTTTAGTAGTAGGTCAATGGGTTCTTTTACTTTGAAGATATAAATAAACTGGTTTCACTTTATTTTGCAGTTGTAAGTGTTTAATACAAATTATTTCTTTCGGCGAGCCGATTCTTCAACATAATATTTGTTTTACCATTTGTACATTTTTTAATTTCTGCAGGTAACATTTTTAATAAATTTGGTATCATGTAGTCCAACATTCTTTGTCCATATTTGTTTAAGTGATTTAGTACAATTAGTCCTTCATTTAGCGTAAAACGGGTATTGTAATTGTGGTCCAATTTATGTATGTATATAAAGCTATTCATATGCTGAGATATAATTTTTTACCACTGAATTGCTCTTACTGAGAGAATTTTGAGATTCTGGTAAAAGTACGGAACATTATGTCTTTGTTCGTACAAACTTTTATGCGCTAATAATTTAACTAATGATTTTGGAACAGATTGAACATGATTTACATTTTCGTTATTTGTTTTTGGGGTGAAATGTCGTGTCGCGCTACCTCCTTCTTTAGCTAACGTTTCGGACAGCTTTGCAGTGTCCATCATCAGGGCAGATCCGGTAGATGTGTACACAGATGATCCACACTGCGACGCTGATGACACTAACGACACTGCAACGCTGTCCTAAACGTTAGCTAAAGAAGGAGGTAGCGCAACACGGCGTAACACCCCAAAAACAAATAACGAAATTACTTTTGGCCGTGAAAATCTAAAAAAGTATATGATTTACATTTGTTTTACAGGCAAGTCCCCAGGCTGTAATTCCATACCTTACAATAGATTCACCTAATGATAAATAAATTATTCGAAGTGTGCATATTGGAACATAGAATTTTAATTTATATAATCTGCTAACAATAGATCTGAGTCGTTCACAGACTTAGTTTATTTGTGAATCCCATTTGAAAAAACAGTTTCATAATAACACCTAAATAAACATATTCTTTAACCAGTTCATTATGTTCACATGTGCACAATGTAGAGATACCGATATGTAAGCAATCTGAAGTGTATGTTTTAATTTAAGGTGTAATATTATTTACCTTGGCATTATGTGATCTAATAGGTATCAATTTATTTATTTTTGCATTTATGATTAAACCAGAGTCATGAGACCATTTCAAAAGTTTAATGTAGTCTTTTTGTAAGAGTTTAATACATAATTGCAGATCAATGCATGCAATTACTAATGCAGTATCATCCGCGTACACGAAGGAAGTGTTTTACATGTTTAAAAATGTACTTAATAAAAGATACATAAATGATATATAAAATTGGACCTTATATAGAACCTTGAGGAACGCCTGCTAAAATTGTTCTTTTTTTACTTAAGGTGTTCAATAGCTTTATTTTCGTGCACCGGTTGTTCAAGTAATTTTCAAAGAGCTTTAGAAGTCTTCTAAGAGGAATAAGAGGAAGTCTTCCTCTTATTCCTATGATTTCTAGTATTTGCAATAATTTTCTATGATGAATGGTGTCAAATGCCTTGGAATAATCTATAAATAAAACTAGTACATGATTTTTACTATTTAATTAATTATTTATTAAGCTGGCAAATTTTTGAAGTAGCATTTCAGTGCCTTTTTGGAGGCCATATTGATTGGTATCAATAATAGAAAAATCTTCTAAATATTTGATTAATTTCAGCTGAATGTATTTTTCTAGAATTTTTTCAAGTGATGGCAAAATACTAATCGGCCTATAATTACACAGTAGAGTGTGATCACCTCATTTATAAAAAGGTTCGACATAATAATACTTTTATACATAATACTACCCGCCGAACGGATTACAAGAAACGAATCTTCTCAGAAGGAGGTACCTACACCTACCTACTCAAAATAGTAATTATGATTATTCATTATCATTATTATTATTATTTTAATTATGTAATTATATCAAGTTAACCAAATAAAAAAAATTAAATGAGATTGAAAGTAGAAAAAAACCGACAGTTAAAATTATTGTTAAGAGGGGGGATGGGTTTCGTCGCTCCGAGAACCGTTGATTGGATAACCAACATCTCAACCTACATCATAAGTCACCCCAAGAGGTTCGTCAAGTTTGGTGACTTGGCAGGGGTGGCCGGGATTATGGAGTGTGGTTTATACATACATGTCTTGATGTCTTGCGGCAGATACGTCTGTGAGACGTGAGAGATGCTGATTAAGTTGCGATGCCTCTCCAGCCGGACTCTCTCGACCTATCGCCTTGCACCGCGGTAAAAGGGATAGATTCACACGTCTGTAACTCTTGGACCCACTGACCTCCAGATTCCTACCCACCCCTCATACCTTTTTACCTTTTTCCTTACCAGAACCTGCATTTTGTGTGCATGGTACACAACTTCTCCAAAAATGGCAGGCCCGAGGGAAATTAATATTATTCTTGGGGCATCCTGTGCGGAGCTAATGTAAAAAAATTGAAAAACATAAGAGCAATGGAGAAAACAGAAATAATGTACGAGTAATTTAGAAAAGTCTTAAAAATGTAGCACTTCTAGATGAATTTGAATCTCTCTCTCTCTCTTTGGTTTCAATCCTGGGATTGGTTTGCAGCAATTTCCTCTATTCGCCTCTTCCACTCTTCCCTGTCTTGGGCGGCTCTTTTGAAGTCTGCATATGATGAGCAGCGCACGTCCACCAGCAGGTCCTCTAGGTACTCTCGGCTTGGGCGTCCCCTAGAGTTTGTCCCCTCGGTCATACCCTCCATTATGGCATCCAAGAGGCCTTCTTGTCGTATTACATGGCCGATCCATCTTGCACGCCATTCGGAATTTGAATCTATATATATATAATAATCAAAATATGCTTGGTTATATTTATATGTTAACTGAAATGTATGTAATCCGTCATTATATTCAATTCCTAGGAAATGTATGTAGTTCCTAAAATCGCCCGGAAATGTGTGAAAAAAATTATATTAGACACATTTCCTAGGAAATCTATACAATTCCTAAATAGCAATCGGAAATGTAAAACCTGCCAAGGATTTAAAAAGTGCCTTTGCAAGAAGAACTGTTGTATTACAGCAAGATGTCTGGCTATAAAAAATAAACTATTGTGTACTTCCTAGTGCCATTCCAGCTTACCATGCAAAAATAAATAACCATATGGACTGCCCTGTTTACATTTAACTTAGTATAAGAAAATAAAGACGTTTACTTTAATATTGTGACATTTATAATTAACAGACTGATTACTTACCAACCTATGTATTAAATAATTATATATTATAATAAAATGAATATAAAACTTTATTCCACTTAATTTTATTGGACCGTAAAATATGTAATTAGTTTAGACCATTTCAACTCCAATGAAAACACGTATCCCTTCAAAAAGCAATAAAAAATACCAAACTTCATAAATATAATAACGATTTGACAATAAAATTAGGTCATTAGTAACTCATATTACTTGTAAGGTTTTTCCCTAATCACCATTGAAGTGAGCTGCAAACCCAATGTAATTAGCTTACTGGAATAACCAAAATATTCATAAATTCGATAGTCTAAAATGACTTAGCAACAAATATAATTACTGTAATTGATTAAAATCCTTGTAGACCACCCCCCTCCCCCTCCCCAATATGTTGTGTATATAAACCGTAGACTAGGAAATATTTGTACCAGTCTGAAGATGGCTTTGACGAGCTGAAACCGGTTACGGTCCAATAAAATTAAGTGGAATAAAGTTTTATATTCGTTTTATTATAATATATTATAATGGAATTCCACCATGAAATATCACTCTCAAAAATAGAAATATTATTAAATAATTTTTAAATCAATATTTTATGCATTTCCTAAATAGCTTCGGAATTGTATACATTTGCTAGGAGTTGTAAACAATTCCTAGATTTCATACATTTCCGGTAAAATATATACTCGTATGTGGGTCGTCAGCAGTAAAACAGTTTCAATGGCTTAACCTTATGAAAAGTCCTAGCATTATGTATTAAAAAATCTCAATTTCACAAGGCCTTATAGGAAATAGTTTACAACGACGATCAAAGGTAATTTTCTTGTCAAAAATAACACCAAGCTCTTTGACGAATGTTGCCAAATCAATTTCAATACTATTTAATGAATACGGTGTAGGATTCTATGAACGGTAAAACACAAGTGGGAATGATAGATATCATGTAGAAGGACATGCCTTTAAATTGTAAGGAATCCTCATGTCTTAGAACACTGTAAAACAAGAAGGATCTCATATTCCAAGATCCTAGTTCTGGTTCTAGTTCTAGTACTAGCTCCAGTTCTGGCTGCAATCCCCTCACGCACGCTCGTGACTGCGATTGAAAGTTTGAGAATTGAGTTATGGCTGTTGTTTAATTATTCTAGTTTCCAGTCCGTGACCGCGCGGCTTGTTGTGTCTAAAGTTAATATGGGAGCCTGGATCTGGGATGTGCGGAACTTTCACAATTAAACTGTGGACTGAATTTACCCATCTTGTATCATTTTGCCTCGGCGTGTACGTACAATCTTACCTAAGTTACCATCGTTTCTAAGCACTAAATCAAAGATAGAAATCAGAAAGCTAGGCTAAATTGTCCATCCAAATAACTAAATAACTGTTTAACGCTGTCAAACAAGTATGACGTTGATATGTCTCCATTCTTTTGCAATCGGGTAAGATTAAAAACATTTTTTTTAACTAATAAACAACGATAAAATAAAATGATAAATTGTAAAAAACAGTACCAAGATTATGAATATTTCGAATATATCTGAATTGCTGTAATTAACTTCATTCCAGGCTCCTGGCCCCCTAGCATGGTCGATCGACATAGGTTTTTTCGAAAATGTCGGTAACTTTCAATCGCTCCCGAGCACGACTGCAGGACGCTAACGAAGAAATAACAGTTTACGTCAAATAAATTAGGAACCCTTAGTCGATGTGAACTGTTGTTTGTTCGTTAGCGGCCTGCAGTTGTGCTCGGGAGCGATGTCAAATTACCGACATTTTCGATAAAACCTACATCGACCGACCATGCTAGGACCCCTGGTAGGACAATAAGACATTAAATATGACATTAGGACATTAAATATAATGTCTGCATTGCAATAAATTTCCAAATAAATGGATCATTTCTGAACCTTTTTTCGTTATTTGTTTTTGGGTTGTTATGCCGTGTTGCGCTACCACCTTCTTTAGCCAACGTTTCGGACAGCGTTACAGTGTCCGTCATCAGAGCAGATGTGATGATGGACACTGTAACGCTCTCCGAAACATTGGTTAAAGAAGGAGGTAGCGCAATACGGCATAACATCCCAAAAACAAAAAACGAAAATACTTTTGGCCGTGAAAATCTAAAAACGTTTCATTTCTGAACCTGTACGAAAACTAAAAACTGCTTTTGAAAGCTGAAAATATTTTTTTTAAAATTATTTTTAAACCCCGACGCAGAGAGCGGTGTTATAGGTTTAACGTATCTGTGTATTGTGTCTGTCTGTGTGTCTGTCTGTGACATCGTAGCTCCTAACCGAATGGACCGATTACGATGCGGTTGTTTTGTTTGAAAGCTGACGTGATCGAGATTGTTCCTAGCTACAATTCAGGTAAATCTGTTCTGGCTTTTCAAGGTCATCAGCTCTTTTTTGTGTCGGGGGTTACGAAACTTTTACTTTTTCTTTTGTGATTGATTTAAACGTAAATCGTTGTGTTTTCTCTTTCTGAAACCGTTTAGATCATATTTCTCTCTATAATAGTGAGGGAGACACAACAACAAGGGAGATTTCTATGCGAATTGTTCCGAAAAGCGAACAAATTAGCCTAACGGGTTAAAACATAGAAAATTAGTAGGAATTGGACAGGTAGGATCGGGATGAGGGGTTAGGAGGTTACTTAAAAAATGTAAGAAAAAAAAATATTTTTTTTGGTTTTAAGAAAAAAATGGAAAACATCAAAAAAGGTCACCGCACTCCAAAATAATATGGTTATTTTTTAAACCAAATTTTTAATGCCAGGAATCACTGGTTAAAGCAAGTCAAGTACAGTTTGTCCAATAAGAGTAGAAAATATAGGAGTTCAAATGGCAATGCTAAAAATATAATCATGGTGGTAATCTAAAGCTGTGTAACCTACATTTTTATTAAAAATTGAAAAGGCATAATAATTAAAAAATATATATTTTTATTGCAAAATAGATACCCACTGATCTCAAAATTAGAATTGCACATAAGTATATTATTATTATACGTCTGCAATTGTGTGTTAACATAATGAAGAATAACGATGTTCTAATAAAATATAAAACACACTTTAGAAATTGCTCACATTTATTTAATATTAACTAGTACCTACCTGGCGTTGCCCGGGCTTTAGATCATGTCTCTAATTTTCGACCTGAACATATTTAACTCATTCGGATGAATGTGTAACTAAACTCACCATTTGATTCTTCCTTTCTACCTACTGTTAAATTCAAATTTATGTTAAATTAAACGAAAGCCAGTCACTTTGTAAAACACAATTTAATAAAATTTGTAGGTACCTTAACAACAGTGCTTCGAATTATTATTTTTTTTAATAACTTGGTTTTGCCAGCCTACAAATTTTAAGTTCCATTTTTTATATTTTCTACTCTTTTTTGACAGAATATACGTCCTTTAACACCTGTATGTTAGTTTTGTGTTTGTGTAGGCACATATTGTTGCAGATATTTTGCCTTTTTTCCTCAAAATATTGTAGTTTGTTATCGTATGCAACCTTCTGTGGCAAAATTCTAGTTATTATAAATCAGGTCAACGTAAATGAATGTATGTAAATTAAAATACGTTGACATTGTGAGACAGTAAACCACTCTTCCCACAGAACCACGTGGTTAAAACAAAGTTATGACGTGTTCCCTAAAAGCTGAAATAAAAATAAACGTGTTGAAATTTTTATGGTACATTATTCAAATTAATGTCCCTTTTAAAATTAGCTAAAAGAAGAGCAAAATTAAAAACATGTATTTATCGTTCGCTTTTTGAATGTATTACCATATTTTTATTATGATTGGTTTTTTCACCCGAAAATTTAAACCTTAATTAGATTATAAAGACAACAGCAACAAATTAATATTTATGAGTAGGTACTTAGATATTAAAAAAGCTATTAAGCTGATGGAAAATAATACCTTTATAACTAGAATGTAGTTCTGTTAACGGTAGGTAGACCTCGCTTCTAAAAAAATATATTAAATCTGAAACGGTTGAATTTTTTTAAAATTAGCTCCACACAGCAAGTCCTGAAGAAAACAATTCCCCTCAGTGCAGTGACACAGTCATAGTCATCTTTGGAGATGCTGTGTGGAGGGTTTTGAAGGTAGGAAAAAGATGAAGTTCTGGGAAGGAAAAAGGTATAAGGGGTGGGTAAGAATCTGGGGGCAGTCTCTCCGGGAGTGATGGACTTATGAATGCATCCCTCCCATTGCGGTTCAAGGCGATGTTCCGAGGGAGACCTGCTGGAGAGGTTAAAGGGTCTCAAAAGGTTGCAGTCTCTCCAAATGCATGTTTTTTTTTTAGATTAACTCCACACAGGAGGCCTTGAGGAAAATAATTTCCCTCAGGGCCTATGTCATCTGGGATGCTGTGTGGACGGTCTTTTTACAGAGAGGAAGGAATAAAAATTGGTCTTGAAGAGACCTATGTTGTAGGAAGGAGGAAACACAGAGGCCGGCAAATCATTCTACAGACGAGCTGTTGAACACAAGAACGAGTCGAAGAAGCGACCTGTTCTCATGTGACAAAGGTCAACCGTGTACAAATTTTGGGCAGGCGTTTGGCGTAACTATGCATCGGTGCCGAAGGGATCAATAACGCTAATTCCTCGGAGCATCTTCCATTGTAATACCGGTAGAACAAGGATAGCATTCCCACCCGACGCCTATGCTCTAAGGATTGCAATCTGTCTGTTAAGATGAGAGAATCTCTCAAACGGACCGCCGGTTCTACACAGAGTCGAGGGTATTTTTCAGGTATTTTTGAGCTCCAGACCAGAGGTGGCTGCGAAATTCAACGGTGGGGTGCTTGTGATTTGTACAGGGTTAGCACTTGTGTACTATTAAAGTATCTGCGGGCCCTGTACAGTACGCCCAGTTTTTGAGAGGCTAACTTTACTCTGGCTTCGATGGAGCCCCCATATCTGAGATGGTCACTTAGGGTTACACCAAGCATATCAATGGAGGGCCTGTTCGGATCATTGCTTCCGTTGAAGGAGACTAGACTTCCATTTCGATCCCTTTTAGACGTAATCAGACAAGATTGGGTCTTTGAAACATTAAATTCATCTGCCGCCAAGGCCTAGACAAACCTAACCCCATGAACCCGGGCACCCCTGTTAAGTCACCAAACGTAGCGAACCACTTGGGGTGATCTATGGCAGAGGTATTGGTTATCCCATATCCGCCTCCCAAATTGGATTGGATTATACTGGACTTCGTTAATCAATAACTCACAACAGAATAAAGAATTAAATGGTTATTTTTAAGTTTTAACTTTATGAGTGAAACCTCAAATTATAATATTTAATTCTCAATAAATAAACTCAAATTAATAAATATAAAAGATAATAACACCTCTGAGACTCGAACCCAGGACCCTTTGCTTACATGGCAAGTGCTCTACCAACTGAGCTAAGGTGTCTATATCAAATTTGGTCACTTTCAACTGTATCATACTTCGACTACGAACTACCAACATTATCTTCATTTTCTTAAGGCACATATTATTGGTTGCTATCTTTATATATGTGCATTAAAATGATATAAAAATGATATAAAAATATTCCAAGTTATAAAACCACATTTGGACAAAGAAACTATACATACTTTGCAACAAAACTCCATAACATCCTCCCCCAAGACATAAAACTAATAAAAAATCCAATTCAATACAAATCAAGAATAAAAATATGGCTTAAAGAGGTCAATGAGAAAACCCTAGCGAAGACGCTAAAAACGACATAGAAGACAAATGAACTATATTTAAATAACTTTAGTCCGCCTCGGCACAGGACCCCCTAGTGAGGAGGACTAAGAAATACAATATTTTGTACTTAATTTCACATTGCATTTTGTATGTAAAAAAATTTTATATAGTCGCTATAATAAAAAAATAAAAATAATAAAAAAAATAAAAATTAAGAAAATAAAGATAATGTTGGTTGCTCGTAGTCAAATAGTCATATTGTCTTCATTTAATTTAAAAAAAAAGAAAAAAATTATTTATTTGAATTAAAATCTGGCATTCATTATTAGAAAACTTCTCAAAAAGTAAACGCGAAACATTTAAGAAGATCGAGTTGTTATTCATTATTCTTATTTAACTGTTTGATGATCCATGGAGACACTTCGTGGAGGAGGAGGAAGCTTCAATGGAAAATAATAAAGTACATAATTCATTTTAAAGAAGTACTCGAGGTAACTTCCATACGGGTCCAAACCCGCAGAATTCTTTCATTCGTCGCCCCCTTTCGCGGGAGCTTTCGCGTTGATGGAACTTTTGTTACTTGAAACCCTCGACGAGACTACTTAAAAGGAGGTTCCAACCGGTAGCCACTTCCACCCTTGCAACCTTTAGGGGTAGAGCCAACTGATGTATGTGTTGAATATACGTTCATCCGGTGTTTGGACTGTCATATGCAGACGCGTTTTGTAACGCCCGCGCCGCCCTTTGAAGGTTTAAACTTTGATCTGTCGGCGTGAAATATGATGTTATGAAATAATCACACAACGAAAACTATGTAAATCCTTTGATATGAGTAATAATTGTAGTATTTAAAATTTTACTCGTTTCTGTTAGATAGTTTTGCCCATCTTTCTAATAGTCTACAAAAAAGTAGATACAAGTATTTTAAACATGGTGATATCAAGTGTTTTGTTTTTGTATGATTTTTTTTTACAATAACTCCTCTCAGGAGGACTTGAGGTAAAAAAATCTTTCAGGGTCATGTTACCTTTGGGGATACATGACCCTGAAAGAAGGTATGAGGGATGGCTGGGAATCTGGGGGTCAATGTGTCCAACTATCTAGGAGTGCCGGACATATGAATCCATCTCTCCCACTGTGGTGCAAGAAAATGGATCGAGAGAGGCCGGTTGGAGAGGTTTAGGTTAAGGTCTCCCTCGACCAGTCTCTCCCGATCCGGCCCGCCAGGCATGTAGGCGGTCGAACGCATTCTCCACCAAGACCTAGACGAACCTCACCCCACGACCCCGGGCATTCTTGCATTCCAAACGTAGCGAACCACCAGCGAACGCACTGTGGCAGAAGAATTGGATGTTAGGATTTATTATTTATTTATTTATTATTAGTTTCAATAGCAAGGTTTGTACATGTATGTATTATGTATAGTATAAGTATAGATTCTTTTTTTTTTCACAGACCTCCTCACTAGGATTTCATGTTCTGAGGTGGCCTGTAGTATTTTAAAATATTTGTATTTGGTTATGGATTGTCTTTATATCGTCTTCATGATGTTTGTAATTTTATTATCACTTTGATCTCTCAGCCATGTTTTTACTTTTGTTTTAAATATATTCATTTCCTTTATATTTTTGATTTGATCTGGTAGAGCATTGTATAATTTCATAGCATTATTTCTCTGTCCAAAAGATGTGTTCAAACTGGGAGTAACCAGGATGTTATTGCTTACTGCCCTGGTTGAGTATTTATGTTGGGCAGTGGGGTATACATATTTTTTTTTTTTTCAGTTTAAATAAAATATTTTTTGAATAAAGTTTATGTATTTTCGTTATTTGTTTTTGGGGTGTTATGCCGTGTTGCGCTACCTCCTTCTTTAGCCAACGTTTCGGACATCGTTGCAGTGTCCATCATCAGGGCAGATCCGGCAGATCCGGTAGATGTGAAACGTTGGCTAAAGAAGGAGGTAGCGCAACACGGCATAACACCCCAAAAACAAATAATGAAAATGCTTTTGGCCGTGAAAATCTTAAAACTTATCAAAGTTTATGTACATTAAAGACTTGAAAGTTATTATTAATATCAATATTCTTATTATTCAATATTCTTATTATTCTATATTTTTATTATTCAATATTCAATATTTTGATTATCAATATTCTTTACATTACATGATCATAACAGTAGGTACCTATCTAGGAGGAAACACATTTTACGATAGAAAGAATTTTTAGTGGAAATAAATTTTAATACGTGATTCGAGTAATATTATAATTTTTTTCACGGTAAAAAGCATCCAGTGAAAAACTACTAAGTACAAAGTTCATGGGGACTTTTTCTTTGGTTCTATATATTGTGTTTGTTACATTTTTTGTTATAAAATGGTTGCAACTGTTGTGTTTAAAAAATATAAGTACAAAAAGCTAATGTTTAATCGAACATGCATATATTTACTGTGTACTTTATTTCACATTCATAAATAAAACAGATTTTATAAAAATCTTAAAACATCATAAATATTCTAAAATAACACTAGATGTGAACATACTTATTTAATATTTATTAACTCTTTATCAAAGAGTACTTGTACCAATTATCTCTAGATACAATCACTTTTATATTATTAAATATTTAACATTAAATTCCTCAATCTATACTCAAAATACTTCTCTTGTTAAACAAAACAAAAAAAATATTTTTATCTTACTGGCTGAAACCTACAAAAGATTTTAATTATTGTATTGGTTTCATAAATGAAGTTATTCTATTTCGCTCTTTTTTCATGTTTACTGGACAGATAATAAAAATATGTGTTTAATTCTTTATTTATGTATTGGATTTAAACAACCTAACAAAAATATTAAATTTTATTGTTTTATCTAAAAATAAAATATTTGTAATATTATTTAAGGTTAAAAGCATGGAAAACCATTTTGTATCATTATATTATACTAAGGGCTTTTACTTTAAGAAAAAGAATTGTGGTATCTTTGATAAAAAATAAATGCTTTATCATATTTTACATTAATCATTGCTGTATTACGCTAAGTGTAAACACGGGTATCAGAAAAAAACATGTATGTTATTATATCAACTATTAAATTGAAGCTTATACTGAATTATAATATAGAGTTATTTCTTATAGAAATATTTCAATATATAAAATCAGCCAAACTTCGTATCACAATCTTATTGTGTTGCATCAAATTTAAATACGAATTAAATGGCTCAGAATAATTTCTCGTATATAGATAATGATAACGAAATAGAATGTAGTACAGTAAATAATTTAGAAGATTGGATAAAAAAACAAAACATAAATGTGTCTGACAATCTTGTTTGTATTCAATTAAATATAAGATCTGTACAAAAATATTGGAATATATTGCATATATATTTACTTAATTGTTTGAAGCATATTGAAATTATAATGCTATGTGAAACATCTATTCAAACTGAAAGTACGTGTTTGTACAATATTCCCGGATATAATGCATATAACTACTGCAGGACTGATAAGTCAGGAGGAGGGATTATATTATATATAAGAAAAAAATTTGAATTTAGACCAACATCGTTCCAATCACTACATTTTGAAAATATAACGGGAAAGCTCATACTCCAGGACAAAACTAAAGTTAATATAGTAGCTATCTATAGACCTCCTAATTTGAGTAAATCTTCATTTTTAATGGAATTATCATCGTATCTTGATACAATTAATAGTAAGGAAAATATGATCTTACTTGGAGATATAAATTTAAATTTGCTTAATGACCAAGATTATATCATAACTTCATATGAAAACTTACTTACTAATCATTATTTAACTAAATGCATTAATGTAGTAACCAGAGAAGCTGTATTAAATGGACAAATTAGTTGCATGTGTATTGACCATATATTTGCCAAATTTAGAGGCAAAAAAAAATAACAGCTTGCGTCTGTGAAAATAATATTGCCGATCATTATATCACTGCTATTAATATAAAATCCCATAAACGTCAGGTAGACTTTTCAAATAAGTATATTCAAATCATCTCACAAAAGGTTATTGATCGGTATATCAAAGATTATAACTGGAGTAAACTTATAGAGGAGAGGGATTGTATTTCATTATATGAAAAAATAAAATCTTTATTTAACAATTTTTACAAGAGTAGTTCTAAAACGATAGTGCAAAAACCGAAAACACGACCTTATGCAATAAATGAATGGGTAAGCAGTGAATTATTATGTCATTTAAATAAAAGGGATAAACTTTATAAAAAATGGAAAAGTACACCAACAAACAAAACATATGAAACAGAATATAAAAAAATAGATACTGAAAACATTTTTAAATGAAAAACTCTAAAAGCACAGGTATTGACAATATAAGAATGTTTGATTTAAGAAGAAATATAAAAACTCTTGGGCCAATAATTACTCATTTAATCAATATGATAATAAAGCAATCAAAAATTTCACAAGAATTTAAATTTATCATTACTAGACCAATATTTAAAGGTGGAAAACACATTGAACTGGGAAATTATAGGCCTATTAGTATTCTACCAGCATTAGAAAAAATTCTTGAAAAATTTTTATCAAATAAATTAAATAATTATATTGAAAAATTCTCTATCATAGATCCAAGTCAATATGGTTTCCAAAGAAAAAAAATACTGAAAAACTACTGCAAGATTTTTCCAATTACGTAAATAATCAATTAAATAATAAATTACATGTTATTGTTTTATTTATTGATAACTCTAAAGCTTTAGACACAATTAACTCAAAAAAACTGCTGAAAACTCTAGAAAAAATTGGAATAAGAGGAAATGTGTTAAATCTATTTAAAGATTATCTTAGAGATAGAAAAATATGTAACAAAATAAATAATACTTTTAGTAAAACAAAAAATGTATCTGCAGGAGTTCCACAAGGTTCCATATTAGGACCTACACTATATATAATTTATGTAACCATAATGAAAAAACTTTTCTCTTTTGTGAAATATTTTGTTATAAAAATAAAACAACACTTTTTATTTAACCACGAATTTATTATTTATGTATCTACCGGTTTCGCTTAGACCAAGCTTCCTCAGGATAAAATAATAACTGAAATGAGTTATTATTTTATCCTGAGGAAGCTTGGTCTAAGCGAAACCGGTAGATACATAAATAATAAATTCGTGGTTAAATACAAAGTGTTGTTTTATTTTTATAATATAATGTCTAACCACAAAGTAATTGCTTCTTATGAAAAAAAAAAAATATATATATATATATATATTTTGTATTCGCAGATGATACGGCATTGGTCATATCACATAAAGATCTAAAAATTGCAATTGAACTCATGCAAATTGACTTTAGTCAACCCTGTAAATGGTCACATAATGCATGACTATTAATAAATGCTAAAAAAACCAAAGTAATGCATATAAGATCACCTAATGGCAAATTTCAATTTAATCCTAATATTATTTCTCATAATTTTAATTGCATCCATAAAAATATTCGAACTAATTGTAAATGTGAAAGCTTAGAATTAGTTTCGGAATACGTGTATCTTGGTGTTACAGTAGATTGTTTTTTTAAATGGGACAAACATATAAAAAAAACCTGTAAAAGACTCAGATCGATTGCTGGCAGAATGTACACATTAAATTTTTTCCTATCAATTGAAACACTTAAAATAATTTTTATGTCACCAGCAGAATCTATTATAAGATATTGATTAACAATATGGGGAAATACTACTATAACCAATCTGAAACAAGTGCAAGTTGTACAAAACGCAATTGTAAAATTATTGGTCGTCCCTAATATTTTCAAACAGAGACAAAATAAACCGTTGCTGTTTCAGAGTGCCAAAATTTTACCTGTTAAGGCAATACTTTGGCACAAAATTATTTACCCCGCAGCAAGAGAAATTAGAACATAAATACAGCACTAGATTCACGCGTAACGACGGGTTAATAGTTCCGAAATTTAACAATAAGTACGGACAGAGAACGTTTGAATACATCATACCGAAGATATATAATTTATTACCTGACACTATAAAGCAATGTAATTCTACGAATAAGGTTAAATATATGGTGAAAAATTGGCTATCGGAAAAAAAAGATTTATATTGATTTTGATATGTATGAAAAAATGTTGAATCTGTAGATATAAGATGTAAATTTTAAATTCTAAAAATGAATAAATATGTAACTAAAATATAAGCACCTGTTGACAAGCCGATTCAATTGGCTTAGCAGGACTTGTTTGTTGATTATATTATGTATTATCTATTATTTCAATAAAAAAATAAAAAAGATAAAAAAAACACCTTTTTTACCGCTTGGTATATTTAATATTAGACATGACATATTTTTTTACTGTAAAATGCGTCGAAGATCTGTGGTGTTTGTTACCATTTATATTCTTACAATCAACAAAACTGGAAAATCTATAAAACCCTGTTAAAGGGAAACCTTTTTTTAAAACAACTATTACTGTGACTTTTAATGTGACGGCCTCCGTGGTCGAGGGAAAATGTTTTCGACTACCAGTCCGGAGGTCGTGGGTTTAAATCCCGGCGTGCCCTAGTCAATTTTACTTGATTAATTTGTGTTATTTCACAATTTATTAATTTAAAATAATTAATAATGTATTTACGGCACTACGATACTTTCAGTATCGCCTTGGTACAAGACCACTATTCAGAGTTGAAAAGTTGCTAAAGGGTTTTAGCTATGCTTGGTAAACAGATCTGAATATCCAGATACTTCCCCACCTTTCTTTTCCCTATTCCTCTCTTCTCCTTCCCTCTCCATTAACTATAGCCTGACAAAATACCCCACTGCGTGTTTTACTTTCTGTCTTTTATTCTATTTTATTTTATTAATATTCGTTCTCACAAGCAAGCATCTAGCCCAACAATGTGTTCCAAACAATGACATATTTTTTCAATTGATGCTCTTGAAAGGGATAAGTAATCAAAAATAAAAATTTGGTTAAAATGGTACCACAAAATAAGTTTGTTGTTTGAAGTAAAAGTTATATACAAGGTGTTAAGGGACGTAGTAGATTTACTTTAACCCGGGTTTCCTGATATTATTTGTAAAAAATGAAAATAAAATTTTGGTCTCCGATGACTTTTTCGACGTTTTTTCTTGTACAAAAACATTAAAAAATGGAAGTTTTTTCACAGTTGGAAGCAAGGTTGGAAGCAAGGCTGGGTGACCAGTGACGGACGACATGCCGAAGACATATTTTTTGTTTGATTTTGAAGAAAAATATTTTTAAAAAAGGTTTATAAAAAGAGTCACCGGAGACCAAAATTTCTTTTTCATTTTTTACTTTAAATAATGTCAGGAACCACTGGTTAAAGTAAGTCAAGTACTTCCCTTAACACCCTGTATAAAACTCAATTAAATTAATGTGTTTTCAAAAACCTAATCAGTAGAATGACCATCGTTCGCCTGAGGTAAGAATTTATGCACTTTGTATGGAAAACTGAAACTTTCCTAGAAAGTCGTAAATTTATATCAATGTAAAAAGTTTCTTTCATTAAGAATAACCGTTTTCATAACTGCGATGAAGGGTGAATTTCACCCCAAAAACACCTCCATCGGCATTGGCGGTATGCAAATCTCAAATCTGTTTTCAGTTTCCATTTACATAAATATCGGAGGAAAAAACCTCGTAAATATTACAGGTGTATAAAATCACGGATTTTTTTAATGTCGAGAAATGTTCGTTTTCAGCGCTCAGGCATTCCAATAAATATTTATAAGCGAAATATCCATGCTGTAAATTTAAATTTACATATATATTAATGGCGGAACACGTCCCAGCGAACATTTGGGGAAGAAATGTCTCAATTTTTATTCATTGGAACGTTCCTGCGTTCTACATACTTATGTGTGTAGACACGAGGCGCTAAAGTCCCGTATTATACACAATGTATGTCGTTCTTCGTGCCTTTCCCTTCATAAATATATTCACGGAAACATCCCGCAGTGGATTCTTGTTTTAAACGGACGCATTTAAAATGATATTTATTACCAGAAGGCAAAAAAATGTCACGTAATATTATTCGTGAAACTCGCAGAGACCAAGCAGGTGTTATTTCAAATATTATTTGGTTGTTTTTTTTGGCTCCCTTAATGATGACTTTGTTCTTTCTGCTTCCATTATCATTGTTTTTATGTGAATATCCCACACGCGTCCCAACTACTTATCATCAAGATCCAGGGAGAATACGGCATCCCCAATTGCGGTATGTTGTGAGGCTGAAGGTAATATGACGAGGATATGGAGAGGAGAAAGGAGGAAACTATCTAGCTTTTCAGCTATGGTCACCAAATATAGGTAAAGCCATTTCAAGCAACGTTTCGATTCTGAATGGTGGTCTTTCACTGAGAGTATCTCACTCTCCGGACCGTCGCACAAAAATACTCTTCATTATTTTATAAATAATTAATTGTGAAACAAATATGAAATAACTAAAATTTACTTCGGGAACCTTACCCTCAACCATTGATGCCTTGTGCAATTGTGCATTATTGCCACTGACCACCATAAGTTTTCCGGTTGTCCCCGGTTTTACTGACGTTTCACCGTCGACGAATTTACGATGATCTGATTATAGGTCGATAAAATAATATCATACCAAAGTGAAAGTAATATCTCACAAAACTGTTAAAAAGTAAAATCTCACAAAAGTGTTAAAAAGCAATATCGCACAAAAGTGTTAGAAAGTTACATCTCACAAAAGTGTTAAAAAGTCGTATCTTACAAAAGTGTTAAAATAAATGTCTTACAAAAGTGTTAACAAGTAATAATATCTCACAAAAGTGTTAAAAAATTATATCTCTAAAAAGTGTTTTTTTTTAAAGAAAGACAAACATTCCCGGGTTACGAATAACCCAACAATATTTGAAAATCTCCTACCACCACCATAGTAAGCGGAAATATTGCTAGTGTCCTGATCGAGGACTTAGCCAGCTGAGGAATCGATCGCGGGACGCCTGGGTGCAACCCAAACGCGATGCCAACTCAGTCACTGACAGGTCAAGTTAAAAAGTAATAACTTGAAAAGTGAAGAATTAACATCTTACACAAAAAAATCATACAAAAAGTGTTAAAACGTTATATCTCACGAAAGTGTTAAAAAGTAATATCTTACAAACGTGTTACGCTATCTACAATATCTACATACGTCTGCACGTTTTAACAAACTCGCTCTGCATTTTTGTAATACTTATCAGTAAACGCATTTCACATAATACTATTTTCTAATACAGAATGATATTAACTAATAATTTGAGCTATCAGAAGAATTTTTTAAATATTTTATTAAATAATTTTTTACATTTCAGAATTCAGAGTCTGGAAGCAGTAAGAGCAAATCAACATAAAAAAATCCTGAAATAAATGAGCGCGAAGTGCCAAAAGCTGGAGCAAATTTAATGGCTTTTATTTGAATAAAAAGGATGGTATTTTAAATATAATTTTTTACTTCCATTTTAGCATTTGACAGCGTAGAATTTTTTACACCGTGTAAACGTGGGTACAAAAAACCACGACCTTTTATCGTTAAGTTTCTAGCACTCGACAGCTGTTTTAAAAACTACTTTGAAAAGTTAATATTAGGCATATTAAACTCAGGAATAATTGGTTAATAAGTTAGGTATATCTCTTAACACCTTGTAGGTATAACAAATTTTCACATAGTAACCTTATTAAAAGTAGGGATGTTGTGGAGGGTGGTCGAGGGGTATGGCTCTCGGCTAGCGATCTGGAGGTCGCGGGTTGAAATCTGATTGATTTTATGATATTTAGCAATTCAGTAAATTTAAAAATAATATAAGGCATATTTGCGGCGCGTTCCGGTGTAAGACCACCATTCAATTTAAACGTTGCTTGACCACCACAATTTAAACGTTACTTGAAATGATTTGAGCCGTGTTTGGTGGCTAGATCTAAATAGCCAGGTTTTTCTCTACGATCCTCTTCCCCGTCTCCTTCCCCTTTCTCTACCTTCACTTTCATAATATATTCCAAGTGGGGATGCCATAGTCTCAATGGCTCCAGGCCGTTGGAAGCAGTTGGGACTCTTGTACGGTATACACATAAAAAGGGTACCTTTGACGAGAGGAAGGAGTGAACATGGGTCTTGAAGGGATCCAAGTTGTAGGAGGGAGGAAACAATAGGTTGGCAAATCATTCCATAGTCGAGCTGTTGAACTCAAGAACGAGTCATAGAAATGACCCGTTCTCTTGTGACAAATGTTAACTTCGTACAAATTTTGTGCGCGCGTTCAGCGTGTTTTCCGAATATGCTCCTGTACCGAAGGGATCAATGACGCTAGTTTCTCGGAGCATTTTCCATTGAAATACAGGAAGAACAAGACAGCATACCTTCCTGACGACAGTGATCTGAAGATTGCAATCCGTTTGATGGTAGGGGAATATACTGTGAGACAGGTATATCGTCAATGCGCATTTATATCTAAGAGTTCATAAAAAGTGTCATGGAATATGATGCATTTTGAATGGCACTCTGAAAGTGCATTGTCTATTCATAAAATTGTATTAGGCATTCGGTTTCCGCTCATATTTCATACGATGCTTCTCATAGATATGAAATATTCGTAATGTCTACGTTTGAAGTATGATATTTAGAATAAGGTTGTATTCCTTCAAAGCCTCTTCGAGTCATGTTTATAGTAGTTCACATCGATATTACATTACATTCACAAGCATTATTTGACAATAAGCACGTCAAACATAAATCATTAAAATAAGAATAATATGCGAATATTTGAAATGTTGGACGTCTAAAGGCAATATATTTTTTAATACTTTTAAAATCTTTGTCAGTGTACCAGCGTATAAGTACAAATAACCGACACCGTAAAAAAAATTGTTTGATATCCATACGAACTTATTATTAAAGGTATTTTTGAAGTCGAATGCGGATTGGAAAGTGAAAAATAATGCAAAAAAATAATTGTTTTATAATAATTATATTTCAGGGGGCCAACTGTCGGGTCACCATACGATTTAGAATAGTCGATTCAACGATATTTGAATATCACATTATTAATTGTTATGAAATTTGATGTTATTGAATATCATAATAAAACAACACGCAAAATCATACATGAAAAAAAGGGTTAGGCAAAATATTAATGTATCCACCTAGACAATAATATTTAAAGCCTTCTGCGTACTTTATGCAATTTTATGATACAGACTTTGGTTACATTCAATATTACATGCTTAGTTCTGTTTTATAAATTCTTCAAGATCATTTGTATTAAATTTGACATTAAAAATGCACTGAAAATAAAACTAAATATGATATTAATTGAATTCCATTTTAATCCAGAATTTTTATTGGATTCCTTAATACAATCTATAAAAAGAAATTACAACCGCTTTTTATTGTAAATTGTGCTGGGCTTTGATTAAATATTTATTTATTTATAAATATATGATTAAATATTTATTTATAAATAAATAAATATGTAATCAAAGCACAGCACAATTTAAAATAAAAAGCGGTTGTAATTCCTTTTTTTAGATTGTATTAAGGAATCCAATAAAATTTCATGGATTAAAATGGAATTCAATGAATTCACCGATTCACTCGCCATAAATTCCGATATGGTCAAACAGTCAGGCAAAACTCTAAATCTCAAGATCGGGTCCCTAGTCTGTCCGCTCTGCGCGAACTCCGCTCGCTCCAGGAACGGATCCCACTCCGCGGGCTAACTTCTCAGTAAATGGGGAATCGGCTAGTCTGTTTAATTACATCTTCAAACTATGACTAAATGGGATCCCTAAAATTTGTGATTACTTTGAATGGTTTGCGATCGAAGTAATTCAGTGCTGTGTAACTCAATTATAAGGGATTTGAATTTTGAATTTTGAATTTTGAGGGAGTGAAATAGCTAAATTTCTTATTCTTCACTTAAAATCAAAAAAAAATGGATTGGATAATCCCAATTGATGTTAAATTATTGTTTTTACCCAATTTGCATTCCGAATTTCTACCATATTATAACCAAAGATATTCAAATACAGAATAGATATGCTATGGTGTCCGCGCAACTGTCGCCGGACTACGCGCTAATTAGCGTAGTTTTCATACAAAAAGAATTTGTTCATTTCGTTGATTTTTTTAAAATGTGCATTAATATTGGTTAATAATATATTTTGAATAAGGAAAGAATTTGTTAATTTAGTTTAACGTTCGTTTGGTTTATTCGTTAAATATTTGTTCTTTTAGTTTATTTGTTAATTGGTAAACAATACACCCGGAAGCGCTGACCCACATAGTAAAAACAGCAGATAGCACATCTACTTATATTCCAATATCTTTGATTATAACATATACTTTCCTTGAACAGTTTAAGATTTTAAGCTCTTAAAAAAATATATGTTATTCTTGATTTATACATTTACATATCGTCACTTTATTTGGATAGGGTTCTAACTTCGCTTCACCTTGTTCTGAGATATGAGGTGTCAAAGTATGCAAAGATAATTTCTCATAATCTGTTAACAAATTTCCGATTTTGATGTTGAACCTTGTGTAAAGTATTTTGATTGAACATGTTTTCAATTAAAGTATTTAAAGAGGACTTAAACTTACCCTTTCAGAACATTGTTGGCATTGCCGCTTACTACGGCCATTTGCCAAACCAAACCTGGAAAGGACATGCAATTAATAGGCCAACAATACTAGCTCAGGAAAGCCGGCGCAAGCAAGGTTCTCTCAAAACCAGGGCGAGTGCTTGTGGTTCGCTTGTGAATTCCTCCTCCTCCTTTCCTCACAATCTCCGGGGTCTCCTTCCTCAATCAGAACACAGTATTGCACGAAAAGGGTTTATTCATTTAGAAGGAGACAGGGTTTTTACAATTGCCAGCATCGGCACACTTCACGTGGGCATTTGTTAGCACTTAAAATCCTAACATGACGGGGAACTGTTTTCTCAAACTCTCTACACACGTTAGTGGCTTTAAGAGCGGGACGTAGCACACAAAAGAGGGCAAGCGTACATTTTACTCACAGCAGCAGGAAATGCGGTAGTCAGCAGACAGGCTACTGGGACGGGAGCCTTCTCGTGCACAATTCACATTATAAATACATCGCGAGTTTTAGGTTCTCGAGAGCGCGTTAGCGCAGGTTACTCGGACACTGTTGTTGCGCCTGGGGGCAGCGGAGGAATGCAATTACTCGGGACACTGTTGTGGCGCCCGAGGCCAGCGGAGGAGTGAATGATCGGGCGCCGGCCGGCACGGGGCCTGCCCGTGTCGAACTCAGCGCGGTGCGGGGAATCTAGGTACTACGAACTATTCTGGCGTAAAATGTAGAAACAGTGAGCTAGGGGGAACATTGTCACTTCGTAACGTAACAACATATCTACGAAAATACAACACAGATGGTTCTGAAAATTATTTTGGTTATAGAAATAGGCAAAAGAAATGCTTTGGCATTCAAAGGTCATTTTAAAAAAAAATGTCAGTTAGAACCCTATCCAAATGAAGTGACGATATGAATAAATCTACACATTTGCAACGCCGAAATGCTAATTATATGAAATTCCCTTGATAGAAAAAAAATCGCAAATTACGCTCCGAAAATTATTATAAACACGTTTTTCTACTGCTTTACAAGTTATATTCGAAGTTTTTAAATGCTACGTAAGACATTTCCAAAAATATTTGCTCTATTTTCACAATTTTCGCTTAACATCGTTTTTAAGATTAGAGCACTCCCTCTAACATTCGTACTTACATACTCGTATCTCCTCTTCTTCTTTTTGAATACTTACTACCGGGCCTTAAGTTCTAACTTCATTTTTATACAGGTATTATGAATTGTTAAGCGGTTTATAAACTAGAAAAAAATACAGGTTTACTGTGGTAAAATCAATGTAGGTAGTTCAATTTGGAAATCCTTCAATGCCTGCAATTTAAATAATTTCCTCCAAGCTTACCTTCTAATAATTAATTCCAAATGTAGCAATTTTCTGAATTTAAAAAATATTTTTAATAATTGAAGACAATATTAACGACTCTTAAATTAAAATTTGGAAGAGGCAAATCAGAAAAGATCCGGTCGCATTTAGAAAAAAAAATGGATATGTTTATACTAGACACTTTCTAAATTGCATTTTGATCGAAAAGAATCTTGCAATCATACATAAAGATAGCAGCCAATGAAATTATCTATGTCCAGGGCTCAATTCCTAGATGCGACCGAATCTATTTCTGATTTTTCTGTTTCAAATTTTCTTTTGAGGGTCTAATATTGTCTTCAATGAACAAATATTCACACATTCAGAATTGAAAGGTTGTTGCTTGGATTGAGTTTAGCCGTGTTTCATGACCAGATCTGAATAGCCAGATACTCTCCCACCTCACAATAGATACTCTCACAGCCTCACAATATACCACAATTGGACGACATAGTCTCACTGGCTTCAGACGGTTGGGAGCAGTTGAGGCTCTTCTGCGCTATTCATGTAAAAATATTAAAAAAAACAAACAAACAAAATATAATACATTTTCGTTAGTTGTTTTTGGGTGTTATGCCGTGTTGCGCTACCTCCTTCTTTAGCCAACGTTTCGGACAGCGTTACAGTGTCCATCATCAGGGCAGATGTGTGATGATGAACACTGTAACGCTGTCCGAAACGTTGGCTAAAGAAGGAGGTAGCGCAACATTGCATAACACCCCAAAAACGACTAACGAAAATATTTTTGGCCGTGAAAATCTAAAATAAAAAATATTAATACAATTTTCGATAATAAATTATAATGAATACTACACTATATAAAAATAAAAATAAAACATATTCGAAAAAGCGTTCATGAGTAGGTAGGCGATTTCTTTTATTTCAAAGCTTTTTTACGAGCCTCATTCTTGATGTTTTTCTAGATTTGTAAAAGTACTTGTAGGTATGTAAAAAAATTCTCACTCGCAATATTTACTTAAAGCAATCACAACATTTCAAAGCGATAAAATTTTCAAATCAAAAATATGATATTTTGCATTACCGGGCACTGTAATAAAATTACGTGCCTATTGTAAAAATATGATATTTTGCATTACCGGGCACTGTAATAAAATTACGTGCCTATTGTAAAAATATGATATTTTGCATTACCGGGCACTGTAATAAAATTACGTGCCTATTGTAAAAATATGATATTTTGCATTACCGGGCACTGTAATAAAATTACGTGCCTATTGTAAAAATATGATATTTTGCATTACCGGGCACTGTAATAAAATTACGTGCCTATTGTAAAAATATGATATTTTGCATTACCGGGCACTGTAATAAAATTACGTGCCTATTGTAAAAATATGATATTTTGCATTACCGGGCACTGTAATAAAATTACGTGCCTATTGTAAAAATATGATATTTTGCATTACCGGGCACTGTAATAAAATTACGTGCCTATTGTAAAAATATGATATTTTGCATTACCGGGCACTGTAATAAAATTACGTGCCTATTGTAAAAATATGATATTTTGCATTACCGGGCACTGTAATAAAATTACGTGCCTATTGTTAAAATATGATATTTTGCATTACCGGGCACTGTAATAAAATTACGTGCCTATTGTAAAAATATGATATTTTGCATTACCGGGCACTGTAATAAAATTACGTGCCTATTGTAAAAATATGATATTTTGCATTACCGGGCACTGTAATAAAATTACGTGCCTATTGTAAAAATATGATATTTTGCATTACCGGGCACTGTAATAAAATTACGTGCCTATTGTAAAAATATGATATTTTGCATTACCGGGCACTGTAATAAAATTACGTGCCTATTGTAAAAATATGATATTTTGCATTACCGGGCACTGTAATAAAATTACGTGCCTATTGTAAAAATATGATATTTTGCATTACCGGGCACTGTAATAAAATTACGTGCCTATTGTAAAAATATGATATTTTGCATTACCGGGCACTGTAATAAAATTACGTGCCTATTGTAAAAATATGATATTTTGCATTACCGGGCACTGTAATAAAATTACGTGCCTATTGTAAAAATATGATATTTTGCATTACCGGGCACTGTAATAAAATTACGTGCCTATTGTAAAAATATGATATTTTGCATTACCGGGCACTGTAATAAAATTACGTGCCTATTGTAAAAATATGATATTTTGCATTACCGGGCACTGTAATAAAATTACGTGCCTATTGTAAAAATATGATATTTTGCATTACCGGGCACTGTAATAAAATTACGTGCCTATTGTAAAAATATGATATTTTGCATTACCGGGCACTGTAATAAAATTACGTGCCTATTGTAAAAATATGATATTTTGCATTACCGGGCACTGTAATAAAATTACGTGCCTATTGTAAAAATATGATATTTTGCATTACCGGGCACTGTAATAAAATTACGTGCCTATTGTAAAAATATGATATTTTGCATTACCGGGCACTGTAATAAAATTACGTGCCTATTGTAAAAATATGATATTTTGCATTACCGGGCACTGTAATAAAATTACGTGCCTATTGTAAAAATATGATATTTTGCATTACCGGGCACTGTAATAAAATTACGTGCCTATTGTAAAAATATGATATTTTGCATTACCGGGCACTGTAATAAAATTACGTGCCTATTGTAAAAATATGATATTTTGCATTACCGGGCACTGTAATAAAATTACGTGCCTATTGTAAAAATATGATATTTTGCATTACCGGGCACTGTAATAAAATTACGTGCCTATTGTAAAAATATGATATTTTGCATTACCGGGCACTGTAATAAAATTACGTGCCTATTGTAAAAATATGATATTTTGCATTACCGGGCACTGTAATAAAATTACGTGCCTATTGTAAAAATATGATATTTTGCATTACCGGGCACTGTAATAAAATTACGTGCCTATTGTAAAAATATGATATTTTGCATTACCGGGCACTGTAATAAAATTACGTGCCTATTGTAAAAATATGATATTTTGCATTACCGGGCACTGTAATAAAATTACGTGCCTATTGTAAAAATATGATATTTTGCATTACCGGGCACTGTAATAAAATTACGTGCCTATTGTAAAAATATGATATTTTGCATTACCGGGCACTGTAATAAAATTACGTGCCTATTGTAAAAATATGATATTTTGCATTACCGGGCACTGTAATAAAATTACGTGCCTATTGTAAAAATATGATATTTTGCATTACCGGGCACTGTAATAAAATTACGTGCCTATTGTAAAAATATGATATTTTGCATTACCGGGCACTGTAATAAAATTACGTGCCTATTGTAAAAATATGATATTTTGCATTACCGGGCACTGTAATAAAATTACGTGCCTATTGTAAAAATATGATATTTTGCATTACCGGGCACTGTAATAAAATTACGTGCCTATTGTAAAAATATGATATTTTGCATTACCGGGCACTGTAATAAAATTACGTGCCTATTGTAAAAATATGATATTTTGCATTACCGGGCACTGTAATAAAATTACGTGCCTATTGTAAAAATAATTCACTTAAATAATTTAAATTCTCCCCTACATTTTAAGGCCTGCTGTAAATTCCGTGTTTATTTTCCAATGAAGCATGTTCCGAGGCTCCGATTATTTGTTTTCGTTAGGGGCTTGTAAATAATGACTAAAGTTCTTACTCCGGCGCCACTTCTTAACTAAACTTCACTCTAAGCCAACCTATCCGTACAGCATCCCTTACAGCGGGTAGGCACTACCCACTAAATGTAGGGATCCGGCTATGCACGGTTGATAGGGCATTTCGATTTAGTGAGAGGGAGTACTGAAGAAAAGCCACATTTTCTAACTGTTATCACGAAAGTTTCTCTTGAATAAGGGATATATCCAAATATATTATCCCTTACTCTGTAAAGTCTTAACTTTATTCATAAATGTAACGAAATACTCAACTGTTAGTGGTTTACGCAGACGTTAAGGGATCACTTTAGTGCTCATTCTTAAGTGCAATTATTTTGTAATGTAATTTGACTTTAGCTCTTGACTCGTTTTACCACTGTTATTACAAGAGTTTTCGAATTAAAATTAAATATCATGTTTTTTATGAATTTTAATCAACTTTTTTTGTTGATTGTGGGTCTATTGGTTTACGTATCGCTAGTTCAATGAACGGATTTGTTTTGATATTATGGACCAGTTGTTTTACAGAATTTGAATTTCAAAGTTATTTATCAAGTTCTGTTATGATATCATCACGGGTCGGTTGCTTAACAGAACTGAAATAATGACAGAATTTGAATAGAACTTTCGCATCTTGAAAATTAACTTTGAAATTTGGCGAATTTTTCAAATTCTTTGAAACAACTGGCCTTAAGTGTCATTTTCGAAATTGGAAATTGGAATCGGGCTTAATGTAAAGAAAATTAATCTGAATATTATTATTATTGTCATTTATTATAGGTTTTTTTACAATTGCTCCACACAGGGTAACCTGAGGTTGACCTGACTCACTGATTCTGTGAGTCTAGAAACTAGACGGAAAGCAAGTCTTGCTATTCTGTCTTTCAAAATTTGGAACAATTTCATCGATAGCCCATTTCTCTTGGGATGCTATGATTTATATATACCAGACCACTACAGCCGAAGTCGACATCATGACTTATTTAAAGTACCGAACGGCAGAACAGACGTCTTGGCAAAGCATAGCATGACGAGGGGAGTGGTTCTGTTAAATGAAATTGCAAACCATTTGGATGCAAGTGACTGTTCTTCATATGCCTTAAAAATATTATTGAAGAGTCACTTGCCTAAATGCTGATAGGGTAACTAAATTGTACTGTAATTGGAATAATTATGTTGTAAAATAATAATAAAAATAAAATAAAACAATTTCCCAGAGACTTTGTCATATTTGGTGATGCTGTAGGGTGGGTTTTTTAAGGGAAAGGAAGGAGAGGAAGTTTTGGGAAGGAAAATGAGGAGTGGGTAGGAATTTGGGGGTCAGTGTGACCAGGAGTGACGGACAAAAGTCAAAAAAGTAGGTCAAAAGAGCTGGAGATTTCAAAATATTTCCCTCAACCAGTCTCTCCCGATTCGGCGCGCTACGCAGTAAGTGGTCAAATCCATACGCCACCAAGACTTAGACAAACCTCACCCCATGAACCCTGGCACCCCTGCAAAGTCACTAAACGTAGTGAACCACTTGTGATGACCTATAACAATTCAAACTATCCCGCGATTTTACAATTGGATACAGTATTATTGTGTGTTTATCTAGGTTTGTCACATTGTCAAAATCGGAATAGATGTAGTCCGTGTTGTTTGATGTTTATTTGAAGCCTATCAATTTACGAAAGAGAATCTATTGAAATCCAGACAATACGTATATTATTTTTATTATTAAATGGAAAAAACACACTTTGTAACACTTTGTAATACACCACCCTTATTGAATTAATGAATTACAGCTAACAAGGTTTAGCCTATCTCAAGCGCTTCATCGGGACTAATATATTATTTATTAGGGCTTCGCTAGGGCTTATACATCAATATATAAGCCATGATGAAGCATGAGATAAGGGTACCTGGTTGGCTGTCATTTATTAATTCAATAAAATTTGTGAATTACGAGCAAAAAATATATTTTTCTATCAAGTATAAATATAAATATGACGACACATCCCAACTTACTAATACTTCACATATTTTAATTAATGAAAACAATATTAGCGAAACTAAATCGAAAATCTGAAATGGTAAAATCAGAAAAAGATACGGTCACATCTGCGACTCGAACCCAGGACATCTAGTCATCAAGTATTTTTTTTTTTTTTTTACATGAGTTCCACACAGGAGGCCCTGAGGAAAATAATTTCCCTCAGGACCTATGTCATATTTGGGGATGCTGTGTGGAGGGTTTTTTTAAGGAAAGGAAGGAGAGGAGAGTTCTGGAAAGGAAAAGGGTTTAAGGGGTGGGTAGGAATCTGGGGTTCAGTGTGTCCTGGTCATCCGCCTCTAAGACCTAGACAAACCTCACCCCATGAACCCGGGCATCCCTGCTAAATCACCAAACGTAGCAAACCACTTGGGGTGACCTATGGCAGAGGTGTTGGTTATCCAATAAAGGTTCCCGGGGCGGCGGTACCCATTTCCGCCTCCCAAATGTCAAATCTGATTCACTTGATCGTGCCATGTCTTCCTCGGGCGTCCCCGACTTGTTCTACCATTCACATTCGCGTCGTATATTCTTCTTACACTACTTTTTTCTTTTTTTTAGACCGTGATGAATAATAATTTTAAATAATTTTAGATAAACCTTAAATTGTTATATTTTAATTAATGTAGACAATATTAGCAAAACTCAATCGAAAATCTGAAACAGAAAAATCAGAAAAAGATGGGGTCATGTCTGGGATTCGAACCCAGGAAAATTTGAGGTTGTTTAACTCATTAAGTTTTACTTACTTGGAGCAGGTGGATGAGTTTGTGTATCTGGGTAGTATGTGTACGAGAGATGGGAAGGCTGATATAGGTATTTAAAGAAGAATAAATGTAGGAAACTCCATTAATGGAGGACTGAATGCCGTTGGCGCTGATAAAAAAAAAAAAAAATTCAAAATTTTAAAAAAATTTCAATTTCAAAAAAAAATTTCAATATATATATATATATATATATTTACATTAACTCCACACAGGACGCCCTGAGGAAAATAATTTCCCTCAGGGTCTGTGTCATCTGGGATGCTGTGTGGAGGGTCTTTTTGAGGGGAGGAAGGAGTGAACATTGGTCTTGAAGAGACCCATGTTATAGGAAGGAGGAAACACAGAGGCCGGCAAATCATTCCACAGCCGAGCTGTTGAACACAAGAACGAGTCGAAGATACGACCCGTTCTCATGTGACAAATGTCAACCGTGTACAAATGTTGGGCACGCGTTTGGCGTGTTTCCCGACTATACACCGGTGCCGAAGGGATCAATGATGCTAGTTCCTCGGAGCATCTTCCATTGTAATACCGGTAGAACAAGGATAGCATTCCCACCCGACGCCTGTGCTCTAAAGATTGCAATCCGTTTGTTAAGATGGGAGAATCTATCAAACGGACCGCCCGTTTCTGCACAGAGTCGAGGGTATTTTTCAGGTATTTTGGAGCTCCAGACCAGAGGAGGCTGCCAAATTCAACCGTGGGGCGCACTTGTGATTTGTACAGGGTTAGCAGTTGTGTACTATTAAAGTATCTGCTGGCCCTGTACAGTACGCCCAGTTTTTGGGAGGCTAAATTTACTCTGGCTCCGATGGAGCCCCCATACCTGAGCTGGTCACTTAGGGTTACACCAAGCATATCAATGGAGGGCCTGTTCGGAAGATTGCTTCCGTTGAAGGATACTAGATATTCATTTCGATCCCTTTTAGACGTAATCAGACAAGATTGGGTCTTTGAAACATTAAATTCAACGAGATTATTTTTACCCCAAGAGAAAACACTCTCGAGGTAACCGTCCATTCTTTGCTTTAAAGCTTTCTGAGCCGTTGGGGTTTGTGAGCCCTTTGGGGGCTTTTCAAACAAAAAGCTATCATGGACCGTACTGTCATCCGCGTAACAGTGAATTGATGCACATGAAAAAAGGTCATTGATGTGCAACAGAAACAAAGTCGAAGACAGAACCGATCCCTGTTGGACGCCAGCATTTATCGAGTGTGAGGAGGAGGTGAAACCATCGACTACCGTCTGAATCGACCTCACCCTCAAAAAGTCGGCAATCCACGTACACAAGGATGCGGGAAGTCCGTAAGAAGGCAGTTTGTGCAACCGTTTGGGTCTCACGAAAACGTTCCAGGCACCGCCCCCAAACATGCGTCACATACGCGAGAAGATCACCGCACGAGTGGTTCCGCCGGAATCCGTATTGACGGTCTTTAATAATTTTGTTCTTCTCGAGGTATGTGAGCAGTTTGTCGTTGATCACACGTTCCATCACCTTAGACAGAACTGATGTGATCGCTATGGGGCGGTAGTTGGCCGGGTTGGAGCGGTCACCCTTCTTTGGAATAGGATAACCGCTTTTTTCCAACCAGAGGGCACAAAGCCAGTCTTCAGGGACATTTTAAAAAGCTTCGTCAAAATCGGAGCTATTTCTGCAGCGCACCTCTGCAGTACCAGGGCAGGTATTCCATCAGGCCCACTAGCTTTATTAACATCTAGCCCTCGTAAAACATGGAATACTTCCCGATGCCGGATCCTCAGCTTTTTCATATGAAAACCGCAGTGAGGAACCGACGTCGGGACAGCACCTTGGTCATCGAGTGTTGAGTTATCCGCAAACATTTTACCTAATAAGTTTGCCTTTTCGGTGGCGGTGTTTGCTAGTGAGCCGTCAGGTCTGGTGAGAGGTGGCAGACTGGATTTGCAGAAATTGCGACCTATTGAGCCCGCAAGCGACCAGAATTGCCTGCTGCCATGCGGGCATGCAGCCAGCTTCTGCTGATCTTCAGGTCGTGCTCCAATTTTGACCTATTTCTGATTCTCTTGGTTTCCTTTGCCATTTTGTTGTAAGCTGTTCTGTCTTCGGATGTTCTAGATGAGTTGTAGGCTCGGTAAGCCGCATTCTTTCGCCGCACTGCTTCAGCGTATTGTCGACTGAACCACGGCTTTGAGCCTACTCCAGAGTCCTTAACAGTAGATTGGATGAAGCCATCCATCGCAGATGTGATTACTTCACCAATTTAAAGCCGAAAATGTTGCTTTTTTTTACATGAGCTCCACACGGGAGGCCGTGGGGAAAATAATTTCCCTCAGGGCCTACGTCATCTTTGGGGATGCTATGTGGAGGGTTTTTTTAGGAAAGGAAGGAGATGAGAGTTCTGGGAAGGAAAAAGGTATAAGTGGTGGGTAGGAATCTGGGGTTCAGTGTGTCCTGGTCATCCGCCTCCAAGACCTAGACAAACCTCACCCCCATGGACCCGGGCACCCCTGCTAAATCACCAAATAATAGGTGTTATTAGATTGTAATTTTGTAAACCTCTGATCACCTTACTTTAAAAATTTTGTTGCTTGTATTTTTATATCATGTGTGAATTTTTTTGTCGTAATTTCATTGTTATTATATCTTTCAAAACTTAATTTTTTGGTGCTTATATTTTTATTTAATTTTATATATATTTTTTTATATCTATCGTAAGTTTATTTAATTTTTTTTCTTTCTGATGTTAAAGTTGTAATTTCTTTATTTATTTATATAAAAGCCCTCTGGGCGTAAATAAAATAAATAATAATAATAATAATACCTTTATAAAAAAGTACGTGCTCAATGTTGTATACAAATAGATTACATCAGTACCAAAAAATTAACATATATAAAGTTATGTAAGAACGGTTACACAGAAGTAGCATAATTATACAATATTTTTAGTTGTGCATAGCCTGCCTCACTAGGTGAACCTGTATTGAGGGAGAATTTTTTGTAAATTGTAATAAATAAATATATTTTAATTTAGTACAAGTAAACAAAATACCTCTATTTTCATTTTAAAGTGTAGTCAATTTGAGAAGCGGGTGTGGATACCGCCGCCCCGAGAACCATTTATTGGATATCCAACACCTCTGCCATAGGTCACCCCAAGTGGTTCGCTACGTTTGGTGATTTAGCAGGGGTGCCCGGGTTCATGGGGGTGAGGTTTGTCTAGGTCTTGGAGGCGGATGACCAGGACACACTGAAGTGTAGGTCACCCCAAATGGTTCGCCAAACGGTGACATAGCAGAGGTAGGTTACCTGGGTCAATGGGGTGGGGTTTGTCTTGGCAGCAAATTCATCAGCCACTACTGCGTAGCGGGCGAGAACGGGAGAGACTGGTTGACTCCTGGACACATTGACACCCTCATGCCGTTTTTGTTCCCAGAACCCCCTTTCCCTAAAAGATCCTCCACCCAGAAACCCCAAAGATGACATGGGCCCTGTGAGAATTTTTTTTCCCACGGCCTCTTGCGTGAAAATAACTATCCGTGATTTTATAAGAAAATATCAAATTATTATATATTTTAATTGAGGTATAGGCTACCATTGTGCTATTTATGATTCACATTTACTAATTTTGTTTTATTTACCCGTAAAACGATATTCATCTACATTAACATTATTATACTAATGTGTTTAACTACCTGAATAGGTAATTATTAATCATCACGCCATTCTCCATAGGGGTAGAAAGAGAGGGTAGAACACCACGCACCGACCCTGTTAATACTTTAACAGTGATTCCTGACATTATTTGGAAAAAAAAAGAAAATTAGATCTCCGGTGACTTTTTTGTGTTTTTTTTTTAAATTTTTTCCTTCCACATTTCTCCACTGTTTGTACGTCCGTTGGCACCTTGTACCTACACGTAATTGATATAGCTTTAGCTGAGTTTTGTGACCAAACCTTAATAGCTTTGTTGTTCTCAATCTCCCTCTTTCCTATCTTCTGCCTCTTCCCATTACCCTCTTTGAGATAAGGAGTGTGTGCCAGGGTCGGTGTGTAGTGTTCTACCCTCTTAAATTAAAAAAATCGCCTGATAAATAGAACATTATCGGAGATGGGACATTTTCATGTAGTGACGTCACGAGCCCAAATAATGGATTTATTTATTTAAAAAAAAAAACTGAACATTCTAAAAATTTCTACAAAAATTTTCGTAAACTTAGTAAAAAAATCTATCCACACGATGTTTTCCAAGTCGTCATGAAATCAATGCAAATCTCACTTATGTTTAGTAATTAACTTAGAAAAAATTTACAAAGTTGCCTGTACGATCCTGCAAAATTTGATTATTTATTGGCCTATGTATCACATTTTAAAACAAAAATAAATAAAATGACAAATGTTAGTACTAGATATTTACTCTACCTTTTGATTAAAAAAATTTTTTTTTTTGTTTGGTGGTTAATTTTGGCCTCAAATCCAAAATTAAGTTTTGTAAAAAGACAGTACAGCAGAAATACTTGCACACAAAAAAAATTCATACAAATAGATTTTGCACAATAATAACCAAGTAAAATAGTATTGTCTGACTTTATTTTGCAATAATTTTCATGGAAACCAAATAATGGCCTTCCGAGATGTTATAATCGACTTCGAATGGAAAATTCGAGAGGATTAATAAATTAGCCGTTTTCGTCATATTAATTAAGACATAAATATGAACAGAGCTTTGTTATCGACTTTCCGCTTTTATTTACATGTCTCAGAAGTTAAACATCCCTACAACAAAGGATGTCAGAGCAAAAAGTTGGAACAAGGAGCTAACATAATACTCGAGACTAAGAACTGGAGAACAATCCTTATTTAATAAACTTCCACGAGAATAATTATTTAAGCTTAAGTATAATAATGTAATAATAAATATGTTCTAGTATATGCTTATTAAGCACAGCAGGGGTCTATAAACTGTGGATCGCGAGCTGTTAAGTTGATTACCAATATGTGTACATGAACAGACTCAGCCCACTGACGAGATTTGTACCAAAAAATATATTTCCATATTATCTTGGTTAATCATCATCATTATCATCATTACATAGTATAAAATGAAGTCGCTCAAAATGTATGTGCGCGTTAATCTTTTAAACTACGCAACGGATTTTCATACGGTTTTGACCAATAGATAGAGTGATTGAAGAGGAATGTTTATATGTATAATACATGTAAATTATATTAGAGGAAAATCGAGAAATTCAAAGAAAACATATTTTTGTGCGATTTAAAACGGCTGGCGGGCCGTACTACAGTCACTTTTGAAATTCGTTCTACGGAAGAAATTGGAAAATAGATGTCCTAGAGTAAGTAACTTTTCAAATATCCAGTTTTTTTTTTTTTTAGTGAATACCGCACAAGAATCTCAACTGCTCCCGTCTGGAGCCAGTGAGACTATGGCATCCCCAATTGGGGTATGTTGTGAAGCTGAAGGTAGTGGGGAGGGGAAGGAGGTGGGGAAGAGGAAGGTTGGGAAGTACCTGGCTATTCAGATCTGGTCACTAAACACGGCTAAAGCCATTTTCAAGCAACGTTTCAATTCTGAATGGTGGTCTTACACCAGGGCGATACTGATAGTATCTTCCACTCTGGAACATGCCGCAAATATACTATATATTATTTTAAATGAATTAATTGTGAAATAACACAAATTAATCAAATAAAATTTATTTGCGCATGCCGGGTTCGAACCCGCGACCTCCGGATTGTGAGTCAAGAGTCTTACCCACTGGACTACGGAGGTCGTCGTGTTGCATTGCAAGCATTGTATAATTGGTGGCGATCGCTCGAATTGCATTACATCATTTCATTACATAATATAAAATGAAGTCGCTCAAAATGTATGTGCGCATAGATCTTTTAATTTTCATGCGGTTTTCACCAATTGATAGAATGATTCAAGAGGAAGGTTTATATCTCGTACATGCCTATTATAGTAGAGAAAAGCTGAGAAATTCAAATATTCAATTCGGGCAGCGGGCAGCGGGCAGCTTGCAAGTGGGTGGTGTGGATTTTAAAAAAGTTCGGTAATGGCGTTGTTTTTCGTTAGCCACAGCAACGTGTGGCCGGGTCTGCTAGTAATTAATAAAAACTAAAAATAAACATTCTTACGTATAACAGAAGAAAAGTAAAAGTGCCTTTCGTACAAATTTTAAATGAAACAATTAACTAACAAAGCACGTGCTCTTGTCTCACTTTCACTCTCCTGGTATCGTAGACCTCCATCCCATTTGAATTCCGTAATCATGGTGAAACACACAGTCCTATTTTTTTATTTGGATCACAGGGCATTTCTTATATTCTGCTTTACTTTTTGCTAACATATGAATGAATACCTGTACAGCTTTTACAAAAGAGTTACAGTTTATTCTATTTTTTTTTATACCACCATCCCCATTTTCCACTCCTTAAAGCAGAATTTTGATCCTTTGAATTTTGGTGAAAAATTGCACACTTGATGTTCAAAATAAGAGGAAAATTGCTGTTAACATCTGATTCCAAAAACTTTGTACAGCCCGGGAAAAGCCGGGGACTTCAGCTAGTTTCTTGTAAAAGTCCTATAAAAATTTTTTTTAGCCGAAAACTTTAGACAACTCATTAAATAACATTAGCGAAAATTTATTTAGACCTTTGAATTTCATTTGAGAAAAAAATGGAATCGTATCCTAATTTGAGATAAATTAGTTCATAGAATAATAACATAAATTGTTTATTTATGTTTTCGTTTTGTTCGGGGTTAGGGCACAGGTTCTTCGAAATAAATAAAATAAAGGTTTTATATATCTAGCTCGAAATTAATTAATTCATATCGAAAAGGAAAGTCTGTTTCAAATTTGTTTGCAAATTTTTTTGGTATGAAAAAATTGTTTGTTTTATTTTATGAGCGGAAAGGCGTTCTGTTTAGACTAAGAATTGGTCTCTTTTATAAGTTTGACAATCCCTAAATCCGGTAACTTCTTCTATTTCTATGAGAATACTAGGTGTAATCATATTAAATGCAGGACTGAAGCAAATGCAAGGGATGTTCTCTTAGAACAAGTTATAAATTTTGTGAGAGGCTTCTTGAAAAACTTTTAAGTGGAGGTAATTAATTTTAAACGCAGTAATATTATACAATAAACAGACAGAAGGGGTAGAATTTCATGAGCATTGATTTAATAAATTTATTCTGTAAGATTGAAAAGTTATGCCCTTATTAACTTATTATTTTGAGCCATGAAAAAGTTTAATAAAATTCTTCACTGGGTTTTCTTAGTAAGTAAATATGATGTTTATTTTTTTCCTGCACATTCTTTATGATTTTTTATTCTTTATTTTTAATGTGATAGGTACCGAAAAATGTTTCATCTCCTCCGATCCAGTGAATCTGTAGATCAGTTAGTAGAAAGGAAGGCAGGTAGAATCTGGCTATTCAGTTCTGGTCACAAAAAACCTTTCCATGTCCAATCTAGGAGGAAAAAGGCGTCAGACGCCAGAGTCGACATCTCAAATGATGTATTGCACATGCAAGAACTGACGTGCTGGCCCTACGCAACATTACAAGAGGTTTGGTGCTGCTAAATGATTGTAAGGTATCTTAATATTATCAACATTTGAAGGTTTTTCGGTTTCACACACACGTCAAAACATAATATATACAGAAACTCTCAAATACTTGCTTTTGACACCATTCCACCTTTGAAAGAAAAACACTATATAACATGTAATTCACTTCTCAGCATACACTAACACAATACCCTATTACAGGGTTTCCCATTTGCCGGGTCGCAACCCGGTACCGGGCCATCAAAATAAAATACCGTTTTAAGACAAGGTGGAAGCTGCAACATTTTTTCCTAGTAAATTAAAACCATATACAACGTTGTCAGATCTTCAATGCATTTTAACAGCGTGATCACGTAAGAAAGGTTATTGGTAATAAAACGTGTTTTAGTGTACACGGGGTTTATTTATGCCTTTGCAATAACACAGGTTATCGGCCGTGAAAAGTTTTTTTTAGTAAGGCTGTTGAAGTTTTTAAGCTCTTTAAAAATAAATGTTATTTTTGAAGACAATATCTAGACGCGTTCCACGCCGAAACTCAAATTATATAAAATTCCCTCGATAGAAAAAAATCGCAAAGTATGCTCCTAAAATTATTATGAAGGTCAGATAGGTATTTTTTTATTTAAGGGTACCTACCTATGAGAGCCCAAAAAGATAGATTTTTAACTTGGTCCTTCAATTCTATTGGGCTTGTTTTGCACCTAAGTTCCGGAGGGAGTTTATTCCGAGATGGTCGAGTTTTAATCAAATCTCTATTACAAATTAAAGCCCTCCGCCACGTCTATCTGTCTACTGAACGAATTTTCATGCGGTTTTCACCAATAGATAGAGTGATTCATGAAAACGGTTCAGTTATATGATTTGTCAAGGTTTTGTGTAAACTGGTTGAAATATATAAAGGAGAATGTCTGTACGTGGTGGACGAGTGTTAAATCTACAGTTTTATCCGAGGTTGATGAAATTTTGAAAATTTCGTCTATAGTTGAAATCAAAAACTCTGTGTAACGCCCGGGCCTCGCCCGGGACTTCAGCTAGTAAATACGAGTAGATACGCTTTTTAGAATCTTTTTTCTTCCATTGCCTACCGCAAGGCAAGCCGGTACCTTAACAATCAGAGAGAATCGGACTCTTTTTAGTGTAGATAATTAAAAATCACCATGAGATTGTTCCATTGTAAAATACATCTCGGTGTAGTTTAAAAGCAGTGGCGGCTAGTTCATGAGAGCTCCCGAGCGCCGCACAACCCACAAAAATTGAAGATCATAATACGAAACGCGGTTCGGTTATAAATTATTATAATATTTTCTCAAGATCTCGTACAGTAGGTAGGTAGGTACCTATTATACGCGCTATTTTTCAGAGCGACGAGAGCCGGCCCTTACGCCCATCTTCATAGCAGTTCGTTTTCGATAGCGTTCCAGAATCATACTACTTTGTGAGCAAATCCCATAAACTGTCAAAACCGTAGGTAAATACGGTTCTTAGCAAATTTTACGAAAGCCTGAACGCCGTTCCGAATTTTACCCCCACATCGAAAGGAGCGATTAGCTGATTAGTTGTCAGCAAGCGGGCGAAATGTCAAGCGAATCTTTGTGTGATATCATAAATCATAAGTCCACTTTATGGTCCCCGGCTACTACATCCACCAATAGGAATTTTAAATTTTTTGTTGCATTTCTCTGGTTTATTTTCGTTTGACATTTGCATTTCCGAAGCAATAACTACGTATATGAACTTTTCGCGTTCGAATGAAAATTGGGAAAATAGACCCTTAATTGGAACAAAAGTACAGGTGAGAAACTTCCTTTGGTTGTTATTTCAGTGTTCCTAAAATATTATTTTAAATGTTTTGTTTAAATTTTATTTTAAACTGTTTTGTATATGTTTCCGTTTAACGGAATGGAGAATAGAACTTCTTTATAAGTACCTAGGTATGCACCTTTCCTAAATTTATTGTCTAACTTAATGACTCTGGTGAGCCCTCACATATTTTGACCACCGGCCGCCACTGGTTCAAAGGAGTGTTTTATTTTATTGAAGAGACCTGACAGATTATATAATATGGTTTCAAACCCGGGCTTTCGCCATTTGATGTCCAAAGAAGAAACGTTTTTTTATTCTAATCCGAACGAATTATAAATCTTGTGAAATGTCCTCATAAAACACAAACGGTCCAATTTAATACAAACGTAGGCAGTAAATTGTGCGAAAACGACTTAGTTTCAGATATTCCAAGAGGAAATAATGTTAACAGGGCTGGTAACTGGTAAAACTGACCGCCCCTCTGTGATATTTAACCATCGGCAAATAAATAAGTGTTGCTGAAGTGGCCCTAAATCTTCCTAATCCAGCACTGGGCGGCCATCACCTATCTAGAGTGAGAAGAACCCGGATCCACATTTAATTAAATATCTTCAATTAAAAATACCGTGCTTTAATGTAAATAAAAAGGTTTCCGTTAAAAAACTAACATCTGACTTTAATAGCTAATATCACAAATAGAAATTCAGTGTTTTTTTTTTACATTGGCTCCACACAGGAGGCCCCGAGGTAAAAAATTCCCCTCAGGGACTATGGCATCCTTGGGGGTGCTGTGTGGAGGGTCTTTTTAGGAAAGGAAGAAGAGGAAGTTCTGTGAAGTATGAAAAAAGTATGAGGGGTGGGTAGGAATATGGTTGTTAGTATGTCTATTGTCTAGGATTGACGGACATATAAATCTATCCGTCCCACTGCGGTGAGGTTTGATACGGGGTAAGCTTTAACTGGATCTTGGCGTCGGATGCGTCTGCCCACCAATTGCGCTATAGGCCGCATCAGAAGGAACTGGATGAGGAAGACCTTTTGACCTCTCCAGTCGAACTCTCAGTCGGAGGGATTAATTCATAAATGACCTTAGATTCCTATACACTTCTCATACCTTTGTCCTTCCCAGCACTTCATCTCCTTCCTTTCCTTCAGAGCGCGCCTCTAATTAATAAAAGGAAGGTAACTTCATTCTGTTGGCTTTGTTCAGATCATTTATGATTTTATATCTTTAATTAAATATATTTATTTCTTCTAGCTCTATTATTTACAAAATGTTTTATTTCTTCATTAACATATTTCGTATGTTCATCCACGCAAAAGTGGTTAACATATTTGCCAGTGGTAAATACAATTCGAATAAATGCATACGTATTTGAACCACTTGGTAATTCATTCACAGCAAATCAATACTTCTTTCTTTACTTTCCATTTTCACAAGTCTTCAAACTATATGGAATGTAATAGGGTAGCGATAAACAAGTAAAGTAAAACGTAGTCTTTCTTTTGTCTCGAGACTCAACAGCGAGATGTGTGCGTGATGGGGAATAAATTCCCAACACTTGAAGAAGCACGCACTCAGGAGGCTTTCTATGTAATATCCTTTCGCGTTATCTCCTTCCTCTGTCGGGAATCTGTTCCAACTAACGATCCATTACGGAGTATTAGTGCCAGCACCATTTGGAAAGCAAAATAAGGATAATTGAATGCAGTGTGTTAAAATGGAGCGAGAAATGGGTCCATAAAGAAGATGCAAAGCTGAGAAGAATAGATTATTGTATATTTGCTTGCACGAGTTCTTTGTACTTGGTTATACCCTTACATAAGTACACTGTCTTCAACGGGTCGGAATAGCCTGGGAAAACACATTATAATATTATTTCTGCTTCATTCTGCAGAACGAATTTACGCAAATAAATTACAATCAACAGACGTTGTGTGTTTGGGTACTGACAAAATACATGTCTTCTATTTTAATAAATAAGAAAATAAGTGAAATAAAAGTTACCTGTCTTTTTATATAAGATTACTAGTTGACCCGCCGAACTTCGTTCCGCCTCATAATCAATAAATGTTGTGTTAACTTATTAGATTAATTAAATTCATTTTTTTATTAAGTTCAAAATTACCCAATGAAGCAATTATCGATGCGCAACTGTACGTATTTTGTTTTTTTTTTCATTATCAGAGATGGCGTTGTCTATGGATTTATAATAATGCTCCGAGGAACTAGCATCATTGATCCCTTCGGCACCGGTGCATAGTCGGGAAACACGCCAAACGCGTGCCCAACATTTGTACACAGTTGACATTAGTCACATGAGAACGGGTCGTTTCTTCGACTCGTTCTTATGTTCAACAGCTCGGCTGTGGAATGATTTGCCGGCCTCTGTGTTTCCTCCTTCCTACAACATGGGTCTCTTCAAGACCAATGTTCATTCCTTCCTCTCCTCAAAAAGACCCTCCACACAGCATCCCAGATGACATAGGCCCTGAGGGAAATTATTTTCCTCAGGGCCTCCTGTGTGGAGTTAATGTAAAAAAAAAAAAAAAATAATAATAATTTTTGTGATTTTATTACTTTTTCACATACTTACGGGAATCGCGTTTCATTTTCTTTATACGCGTGAGGGAATTGTATTTTTACTTTGGAGGGGTACAGACGTACGTTCACCGTTTGTCCCATTTTTGACTGTTGACATTTAGTGTGTAAGAAAGAGAGGCAGCACATGTTTAAGAACAAAAGCAAAACAATCAGCGCATGGACATTTGACGTTTTTGAATATTTGGAATTCACTCACCACAATATTCCTGCAGCTCTATCAAAAGATAAGAATTCGCTCAGGAAAATCAGGAAAAGAATTTTCTTAATACTTTTTTCATGAATTTTTCAATGTTTTAATAACCATTCTGCCTTTTGGGGTAGAGACAAATCCAACAAATCAAAGATCATAAAAATCCGTCCAGTCGTTCTCGAGTTATAAATGGTATAACTAACCCGACTGTGTTTTATATATTACTAGCTGGCGTTGCTATGCCATTTAATAAAGAAATAGTTTCTCCCTGCGTGTCCTTTCCCATTCGTCCCGTTCTCTTTCCACCTTCACTTCCTCTTCCACTCCACACCCCCATTTCTCGGTGGATTCAGTTTTCAAACAGCTCGCGTGCCACTTATTGCAATTTTTGTATACAAATTTTATAATGCCAGATCTCACCAGTAGTTTTATACAAACCTTGTCCTGATAATAACGAACACAACAAAAAAAGAATTATACAATTTGGTGCAGTCGTTCGGAAGTTATGCGCGTACATACATTTCGGCGATTCATTTTTATTTATATAGAAGATAGAAGATAGATAGATAGATAGATGATATTGAATGTCAAGCGTTTCTTAACACTGCCTGGCAGAGTAAGCGATGATGATTGGCTGTCTCGATATAATAGTCGAAGGGTGTTATTATATTGGAGTTAAGGTACAATAATTAGTTAAATTAAAGCGGTTTTGGCGTTTTGTTTTGGTTAAGACATCAAGTAGTGGATAGCAAGAACTATTATGCTTAATATTGAATTATTAAATTTGATTTTTTAGGTAATTGCCATTTTTCTTCTCCCTTTTTCCACTTCCATAAGTGTGGTGAATATGTGCGTGTAAGTTTTGTGAGGGTGAGTGAAACGGTGGTAAGGACGGCGTCGTGCTCCACACTCCATATCTATTCTGGGATTACGAGTGACAGGTCGTATATTGAGAATAACATTGTGTAAAGTGTTCAGTTACAATTTGGGAGGCCCGGGGAATCATTTATTGGATTACCAACACATCCGCCATAGGTCACCCCAAGTGGTTCGCTACGTTTGGGACTTAGCAGGGGTGACCGGGTTCATGGGGTTAGGTGTTTTCGGATCTTGGCGGCGGATGCGTTTGCCCATATGGCAGGCCGGTTCGGGAGAGACTGGTTGTGAAAGACCTGTAGAACTCTCCAGCAGGGCTCTAGGAACACCGCCTTAGCCATACCCGCAGTGGGGGGGATTGATTCATTCGTCCGTCACTCCTGGACACACTGACTCCAGATTTCTACCCACCCCTCATACATTTTCCTTCCCACGACTTCCTCTCCTTCTTTTCCCTAAAAAGACACAGCATCCCCAAGATGACATTGGCCCTGAGGGTAATTATTTTCCTCGGGGCCTCCTGCGAGGATCAAATGTAAAAAAAATTACAAATATAATATAATATAAATCGGACTTCTTAATTTCTTTACGAAATTGTTGGTTTCCATTTAAAAAAAACTAAGTTTCGTCCTGAAAATGCATATTAAAAATCCATTCAGGAAAATTATTTTGCGTAGCATGTTTAAATAATATTGGCCACATGAAGGGCACAGTGAGCCTCTCACAATGTCGCTATAGGAAGACATTATGAACATTATTCTGATTTGATACATTCAGGCATTTTCATATGTTCCCGTCACAACCTTTTTAACCGGAGATAAATGGGAGTCCCGAAAGCGTTGACCTAAAAGCTCTATATTGCCCCCGATTCTATTGCCAAAAGGAATTTCGGGATTATGGGTCAATTGCACTGAATATAAAAATCCAAGAAGTGAAACAAAACTTGTGATAAAGCAAGTTTCACAAGGTGATTTTTTTTCACCTAGGTCCTAGACAGACCAATGAAATTGATTATCTATTCTAGATATTTTTCTGACCATTATTTAAATGTATCATGTATTTTACTTAAGGCGATCCAATAGTCCCGAAAATAATCGAAATCGGAATTCACGCCCCGTTATGGGAGGAGTTAAAAAATACTTGCGAAAAAGCTTTTGGAAAGGTTGGAACAGGTATTTGAGAATTTTTTTTAGGGGTTGATTTCGTAAAGGCATCTAAAAAACATTAACTCCTTTTTTACGCATTGTGTATTGTAATAAAACGGAAATTTAAAATTGATTTCACGGAACCAGGTGACGCGGAGCCTAACGTCTATTCCCCGCTCCGTCCGGGAGAGAACTGATATTAAAAAAATGGATGTGACTAGTATGTAGTCCTTGGGTGGACGGCATAGGGTTTACTTTAAAAATCCAAATTCATCGACCGTCGGCCGTATTGTAAAATAACATCGCGAAAATGCATATTTTATTTTATTTTGTAAAGTTCGTGCGTAAATATAAAAGAAACTGAATTTTCCACGTTAAACAATGAAACCATATGCGAAAAGGGGTTTATAAATAGGAGAGTTCCTTATCCTTTATTTTTTTCTAGGCTTATTAAACTTTCAAAACAAAAACATATGATTTTGCATTATTTAGTATGGCTTCATCTTAATTCATTTACGGTAGGCATTAATAGGCATTAAATATACGGAATGGATCAAAACTAACATTTAAAATAAGGCAACGATGACAAAATGTAAGCTAATAACCGTTTTCGAAAAGTATGTGAAACATTTAAAAATATCTGCATATTAGGTACATTAAGTACCTAGCTGTGTGTGCGTGGTAAAAGAGAGTTTATAAACGAATTTGGTATTAATTGAAGTGTGATTTTATTACGAACACGAAATGAAATCAGTTGCAGTAGTTATGAGCTGTCAATAAGGGAGTTAATGATTTTAAAATGAAAATTACAACAAATAGGTACTTATAATCTTCTGGCCAGTTTAATAATGTTAGATTTTTCCTTAAGCCGATAAGTTTAGTTTACATTTTCAATATTTTCTCCTTCGTTTAAAGCACCCCTAAAATGCAAATATAAATACTATTTTTACAATTCATGTCTTCAAATTTAGTGCTGTATTTTTTCAGCAGAACCTTTGTGAAACTTATAAAGCGTTGACCATATCGATGAGTTACCCTCAATTTGGCATCGAAGTAATGATGTTTACAATTTTTTTTAAAGTGGATATAGGATTATATAAGTTTACTTTGTGTACACACACACTTCCACAACACACGTCTATTGCTTTAATTCTTCGGTGGTCAACTGCCTTTACGCATTGTCTGAATTGTCTCGATGTCGAATAGTCGGACACACGTATGGCGGTTTCATATAAATTTTTCGCATTCATGAAACGACAAAACATTATTTGGGAATGGTGCTTTGTGGCAATCTCGAGACATTGCTATTTTGATATCGCAGGTCGCCAATATTAAAGTTTCACGATGCTTTCGTTACCTATTGTCATAACCTTAATATGTCAGATTGACGAAATTAAGAAGTCCAGCTCAGGTTTATAGCATATTATATTCGTAACTGAACACTTCACACAATGTAATTCTCAATTTATACTCGACGTCACTCGTAAGTCGCGCCGTAAACTCGCGCACGGTGTCTCAGACCGAAATTTCATCTCATCTATATTATTTTAATTATATAATTTTTAAGCATTTTTGTTATTTATTATATAGAAAGGGGTATAATTGAATAAAAAAAAAAAGAAAATATATTTAAACTTTTACTTTATTTGGCAGAAACAGACTTTTGACTGAGCCTCTTAAAAATATATTTTTTTAACTCCTTTAGAAACAAAAATAAACCTTTTCATTTGTTAATTTAAAAAAAACTCTGAAATCTAATAAATGAAAGTATCAAGAATAATAAAATGTTGTAGAAATAAGAATTAATCATTATTTTGATTTTTGGATAGTAATTTTGTACTTACCTAAAAGACCGGTAAAGTAAGTGTCACGCGTCCACTCAGCACCAACGCGCGCACCGCACTAAACAATGCCTAACAACAAAATAAGAAGCTACTACAAACCTCAAAGTTCCATTATTGTTAATTTTTGACAAAACGACGAATTATTGATTTGTCGGTCTGGGAGACCACCGAGCGAGTATAAGGAAGGTTAAAGAAGTTAATAGTGTTTGTTATCCTGTACTTGACGGCTACGTAAAACTAAACCAAACTCTGATAACCGCATTAATTTATCTAATGATTGTACCGATTTATCAAATGTATCAGAACAAGCTCAGCCTATTGAGGTGGTATATACAATAAAATCTATATTGTAATGTTATACAAAAAAAAAAATCTCACGTCCGTCGTGGAAAGCAACATTTTCCGCTTACTGTGATGGAATTAGGAGATTTTTTGATTATTGTCGGGTTATTCGTAATCTGGGAATGCTTTGTCTTTCATAAAAAAAAGTTTTATTAAATTCTTAGATTTATGTAAGTACATATGCAAGACAGTTGATATCAGATGGAGGCAACTGCAAAGTTAGGTGTGTCGATCAATTTTTGGTTTATAAACGGCTTTATACCCAAACATTTTCAAACATTCGACTATTACATAAAATACAAGTATTTACTGCGGATTACTCCAAACTGTTTAATAGAATCGACTCCCAAAGTCAAAACAATCGTTTTAGTTCAGGGCCGCCGGTAGACGTCACAGGTACTCATATTGAGTGAGGGGTAGAGGGGGCATATTGTCGCTGGGGTGAATCGGGCCGCCTGAAACCAGCATTATAAAAACGGGGAGAGCGGGGAGACAGAAAAGCAGGTATCTGGTAAGCCCTGTGTGAAACAACATTACGTGTAACGACACAATATGTCGCCATTATAAAGTTGTGCTCCGGGGAATGCGGGGTAATTTCGCGCAGCCTCCGACCTGAGATGTAACTCAATTGCGTATTGAAATATTATTATTTCTCTTGGTAATGTTTTAATTTTCCGCAACAGGGTTATTTTGGGGTGATTTAACGCGATGTAGTACTCCATATTATATTTAATTGTGATTGGAGTACTTCCATACAATCCATAACGGACATTAACTTAATCTAACTAATTTTATTTCTACGTAGAGGATAAATGAACCACAGAATTCACTTTTTATCATGATTTATTCTGGGGTATTTACGCCTTGTTGCACTTCCTCTTGGCCCCCCGACAGTTGGCCCCCCGACAGTTGGCCTCCCGACAGTTGGCCCGCCGACTAAGGCTTTATGCCATATTATGAAAGTACATGAAAATAGCGTGTATCCCTAAACATACTGCATATATAAATACAGTAGAGCCTCGCTAATCCGGATACCCGTTAATTCGGTGCACGCCGTAATCCGGACGGGTGCGTGCGTGTCAAAACGTGTCAATATTCAATCATTTGCCGTCACTCGTTAATTAACTTTCAGTTTTTTTTTTCTTTATATGTGCCCAAATTTCTTACATGTTTGAATTTTGTATAAGTACATTTGTACGTACATACATATTCTAGTCTAAATTGACTTTTAATTTTTACTTTAATAAATGAAATCCAAGTAAAAAATGTGATTTATTCGTATTAAAAAAAATTGCATACCGTAATCCGGACGCTTCGATAATTCGGAAGGGGTCTTGTTTGTCGTCTTTTGTTATTCCACCGTAGGTACATCCTCGAGAACACGACATGACTGTTATCAAAAAAACAATTTGTACAGGATTTCCACCCCAAAAGCCCTTAGATATAAGTATATCGACCATTGTTATACACTTGCACTCTGTACACTTCTCGTACTTTACGAATGAGGACGTACAGCAGAAATAATCTTTTGAGGGATCAACTGTCCAAGGGATTAACTGACGGAAATACCATGTGTTCGAGGGATAACTGTCAGTGGGCCAAATGTCGGAATGGAATCTTTTATTACAAGGCAGATTAGAAAATCTTTCGCAGATTTGACAACCTTCCTGAAAACTAAATTATTCCTTTCGAAATAAGTCAAATATTATAACCATTAATTTATATTTATTTTAATTTCAAATTTATTTTGTTGCGCCCTCCACACTACCGACCAGATTCAACCGAAATTATTACTTAATCAATCAATGGAATATGAGATTTCAGCTACGATTCGCAAAAAAACTGATATTTCAATTGTTACTACCTTATCATAAAAGCATTTTTCAGTCGATTTCAAAACGACGAAAAAATTTACGACAGAATAAGGTAAATTTTAATGTCGTTTTTGATTTTTATGTGCAATGTTTTTACGTTAATTTGTACACTGATACTTAAATTCTATTCGACACCAGCATTTTAAAAAGCTTATGAAATAATTTTACCTCCGCTTTAATAGAGCCTTACGGCGTGGTTGAGCTCAAGGCTTTTTGACTCGCAATCCGAAGGTAGCGGGATCGAATCCAGGTTTGGCAAATAAATTTTATTTGATTAATTTGTGTTATTTCACAAGTTATTCAATAAAAATAATAAATAGTATATTTGCGGCATCCTTCCCAGTGGAACACACTCTCAGTATCGCCCTGGTGTAAGACCACCATTCAGAATTGAAACGTTGCTTGAAATGGCTTTAGCCGTGTTTGGTGACCAGATCTGAATAGCCACTACCTTCAGTCTACCAACATACCCCAATTGGGTAGCCATAGTCTCACTGGCTCCAGACGGGAACAGTTGGGACTCTTGTACGGTGTTAATATTTGAAAAAAATTACATGAGCATTGCAGTCAGTATTAATTTATTAAAATACTAGCAGACTCGACCACACGTTGCTGTGGCTTACCCAACCTTTATAACCAACGCCATCTGTTCATTTGCATAGAGGACATACATTAATTACGTGAGCTCAAAAGGGGAGGGGGGTCCAGCAAAATCTCACGTTATTTGAAAAGAATATACGAAGTGGCCCAAATTTATCACACCAAGGGGGGGGGGGAGTCTAGATTGGAAGAAAAACTGCACACGTAATTAATACAAGCCCCCATATATATGAAATTCACACCGACCGCTTGCCAGCTGCCCGCTGCCCGCTGCCCGCTGCCCGCTGCCCGCTGCCCGCTGCCCGCTGCCCGCTGCCCGCTGCCCGCTGCCTGAATTGAATCATTGAATTTCTCGACTTTTCTCTACTATAATATGCATGTATTATAAATATAAACCTTCCTCTTTGGTGATGAAAATCTATATTGTAATGTTCTATTGGTGATGAAAATCTAAAAAAGATCTAAGCGCACATACAGCGGGAGCGACTTCATTTTATACTATGTAAAGAAGATTCTTCTCATGTTGGTGGATTATAAATTATTTTTACCTTCCCGGAAAAACATAAATTAAATAGGTCACGTGTAGTCCCATACACTTGTTACAGTAAAACTGTTATTATAGTAAAAGGGTGGCTAATTGAATTTAAAACAATCAGCCTTCACAAAATTCAATTATTACTTTCCTGAACAATAGCATAAATTTAATCTATTTGGGTTCATATCCCATATTATTATTTTGATTGAATCCCATGGATCAATTATAAATTATAATTTACTTTCAAAACGATCATTTTGTTTGCGTCAATTTTATTTGCTATTGTGCACCTATATTAACCATGTTTGATACTATCCGAACCTTCATCATATGTTTAATTTTATTTTTCATTATAAACACCCGCTAAACTAAATGAGTTACAGCCTAAAACACACGTATAATTAGAAATCACAATAAAGAAAATAGATATAGAAGAATAACTTTACAAGACCCTACAATACAAAGGCATTAAATACGAAAATAACTAACTAACTAACAAACACGCAAGGGTAGACAGAGAGGACGGACCGCCAAACAACTCGGTTTAGCACACACTCTTTGCCTCATTCACATTCTTACAACGTCTCATACATACTATTCCATTATTCTGGCTCTTGCCATGGCCCGTCTCAAGTATCTGATTCACTTGATCGTGGCATGTCTTCCTCGGACGTCCCCTACTTCTAGCATTCATATTGGCGTCGTATATTATTCTTACAGTACTTTCTTCATTCATTCGCTCTACATGGCCAAACCATCTGAGGGTTCCTTTTTTAATCTTACTCATTACGCTTACATCAGCCTTGCACTCTTTGCGGATCTCCACATTTCGCACACGATCATACATGGTTTTACCACACATACGCCTCAGGGATCTCATTTCAATAGCATTCAGTCTGCCTTCATCCTTCCTCTACCAGTTCCATGCCTCACTGCCATACATCATGGTAGGTATCAGGACTCCATTGTGGACTGTTATCTTAGCTTCTTTTGACAGTTTTTTTTTTTATTATCGCCAACTGCCTTCAGTTCTCAATTTGACGACCTCCGTAGTCCAGTGGGTAAAACTCTTGACTCACAATCCGGAGGTCGCGGGTTCGAACCCGGCATGCGCAAATAAATTTTATTTGATTAATTTGTGTTAATTCACAATTAATTCATTTAAAATAATGTATAGTATATTTGCGGCATGTTCCAGAGTGGAAGATACTGTTAGTATTGCCCTGGTGTAAGACCACCATTCAGAATTGAAACGTTGCTTGAAAATGGCTTTAGCCGTGTTTGGTGACCAGATCTGAATAGCCAGGTACTTCCCAACATACCTCTCCCCCACCTCCTTCCCCTCCCCACTACCTTCAGCCTCACAACATACCCCCATTGGGGATGTCATAGTCTCACTGGCTCCAGACGGGAGCAGTTGAGATTCTTGTGCGGTATTCACTGTAAAAAAAAAAAGAAGTTATCTGCATTTACCCTTCTTTCAATATATCTATCAGCCTTCCCTTCTCTCGTAAACATACTACCCAGATACACAAACTCATCATTAACTCTTTCTTCATACATACTTCGTTCATCCAAGACACGTGAGACTATCGATATTCCATACTGTTAGAAATCAGCACCGCATCATCAGCATACAATAGGCAACATACTTTCAGATTACTCAATTTGGCGCCCATTCCCACCTCTTTCAATTCTTGCGTACAGTTATCCATGTACACATTGAATAACCGTGATGACATTACGCAGCTTAACACCTTTTGTGATGTCAAACCACCCTGTAAGACCACCGTTCACCCTAACACGTGTAACGCTTCCCTCATACAGAGAGGCAATTGCCTGTGTGAGATTTGTATTCACTCCATACTTGGACAACACCTTCCATAACTTTTCCTGTCGTATGCTTTTTGTAAATCTACAAAGGCGCAGAAAAGTTTCTGTTTTTTTGCCAGAAACTTCTCAGTGAGCATACGCAAAGAGAAAATCTGGTTTATACATAGACAAATATATATAACACAGGACACATACTTAAAGGCAAACACACACAACGTACTCAAACACACTCCTAGGCATGTTTATTCATAATATTAAATGTTGAAAATCAATGGATTCTAATGTATAGGCGCTTAGAAACAATATCAATATAAAAATATTGATATATAAAACATTTTTTTCAATATTTTCTTTAGTTCAGTGGTGAAATTCGCTTCGCTTTCATTTTGACTAAATCTAATGTTGTATGTATGCTATACTTTTTCTTTATATCAGTATATTAAATCAGGTTTTGGCATACAATTTTAAACCATAATATCCCTCAAACATAAATACATCTGCTTAAAAACACAGTCATTAGGTGTTTGATTTGTAAACTATATTTGTCCAGTTTCCCCCACGCGTCTTTCGCCATTATTTCCTGTGGAGTTTGAGATGTTTTGCGCCAATGGAAATGCAGGAATTTTATCATGTGATCATATCATATGATCGGATCGAAATGAAAATCTAGTCTCCTTCAACCGAAGCAATCTTCCGAACAGGCCCTCCATTGATATGCTTGGTGTAACTCTTAGTGAACAGCTCAGATATGGGGGCTCCATCGAATCCAGAGTAAAGTTAGCCTCTCAAAAACTGTGCGTAATTACTGTACAGGGCCCGCAGATACTTTAATAGTACACAACTGCTAACAATGTACAAATCACAAATGCGCCCCACTGTTGAATTTCGCAGCCACCTCTGGTCTGGAGCTCCAAAATACCTGAAAAATACCCTCGACTCTGTGCAGAAACCGGCGGTCCGTTTGATAGATTCTCCCATTTTAACAGACGGATTGCAATCGTCGAGTGGGAATGCTATCCTTGTTCTACCGATATTACAATGGAAGATGTTCCGAGGAATTGGCATCATTGATCCCTTCGGCACCAGTGCATAGTCGGGAAACACGCCAAACGCGTGCCCAACATTTGCACACGGTTGACATTTGTCACATGAGAACAGGTCGCTTCTTCGACTCGTTCTTGTGTTAAACAGCTCGGCTGTGGAATGATTTCCCGGCCTCTGTGTTTCCTCCTTCCTATAACATGGGTCTCTTCAAGACCAATGTTCATTCCTTCCTTTCCTCAAAAAGACCCTCCACACAGCATCCCAGGTGACTTAGGCCCTTAGGGAGATTATTTTCCTCAAGGCCTCCTGTGTGTAGTTAATGTAAAAAAAAAATTAAAAAAATGGGGTGAGGTTTGTCTAGGTCTTGGAGGCGGACGACCAGGATATACTGAACCCCAGATTCCTACCCGTTTTTTTTTATTTATTTTCTATTTCTTCACAGATTTACCAACATTTTTTTTGTCTTCTCTTGTATTAGTTTACGAAAATAGTACGGTAATAAAACTAATAAACAAACATATATAAATGCAGGTAAAATACAAACGTAATTATAATAATGACAAATAAATAAATAACTGGAGTTAATGTAAAAATATCGTGGAAGTGTGTACCGATGCAGTTAGGGAAGATACTCTTTCTCGGGAACGACATTGACAGTTTTCAACGAAATCTACGTGCAAAGTTGAATTGTTTTCTTAAGTGGCTTCCGCTGATATATCAATTTACGTGGTGTTTGTGATCTCGTGTACAAACATCTTGTATTGTTTAAGACAATTGTCCAATTACGGTGCCGCGCTGAAGGTGAAACTTAATGCTTAATATTTACATCATATATACAAAGAAATATGCCTAAATAAATTGAATAATCATAATATTGTAAATTTAAGCTTTTCTACCGTTTCCGTTGAGTAGAAATAAAATAAGAGGATTTTTAACTACTTTTTAAAAAGTATAAGCGTAAAGTACTAAAAATATATATTTTTCATTAGAAATGAAAACTGAATTTTATGGCTGAAATTATCTGTGAAGGTTTTCATTGTTTAACTTTTTCCTTTCTTATAAAATTATTTACAAAATAAATAAAAACCACTTTTGCACTTGAAAACGTGACCTCTAGACTCCGTTTTTCAAACGATTTTTATACCTATTACCTACACTCGCGGCGACATAAGGCACACTAAGAATACATACATTTTTGGCTTGTGGCTTCTTCTGAAGTGGAGAATCGAACGGCTGCGGGTTAGTACATCTCCTTTGGGTAAATTCCTGCTTTTGGTGTGTTGCATTGGAGCGTCTGTTGGGATCACGGGAGTTCCAGGCAGTGAAGAGAACAATATCATTTTCTCTAACCCGTTTGGTGACGCGAAAAACCAACGTGTCATTTTACAGATACACGAATATGTAACGTCACGATAAATGACAAAATTGCATGAAAGACATTATTTAAAAAAAAGAAGAGCCTTAAATTCAAACATTTCATGCACGTAAATCTTTTTTTATTGTTCCAGACATTCAAATTGCCATCCAATGTTGAATGTGAATAGTACAAAGGAGGTCCTGGTGATATAAAATGATAATCGTAGCGAAATCTCTATAAAGCCATCTGAGGAAAGAATTGGTGCCTGGGGACGGAGCCAACCAACGATTCCCAGGCCGGCCATCTCTTCCAACCGGAGAAACTAATATTACTACTAGCACTTAAACAAGCGTTTGTTCAATTCCACCCCGCCTGGTGTCATTTTCCCGGCTTCCCCTGGGATGTAATACTATAAAGCAATTAGTGTAAAAATGGACGATGGACGAAAACATGAGTGAATTTCACGTAACAATATATCACACTGCCGGAATTACACATGGACAAAATTACACCTAAGTACGGGAATTATAGACGTCAATAAAACCTAAGCAACTCTTATTTTTTTTATCAAGTATTGTTAACCCATTTTTAAGTAAGTATGGACTTCCAGTCTGGCAGTGTATCCGTTTGTAATATTGGGACGTAAAATTAACGCCCGGGTAATTTTGTCCAAACATGTCAGCAAAGAAAAATCATTTATTTATGTCAATTTTGGGTTCCGAATATTATTAATATGTGTTCAATTAATTGTTTATTGTATCTTTACATATAAGATATTATTGTTTTCATTTCAGTTCTTAACCTCACTAGGACAAGCCTGTTTAAGGTTAGTAATTTTATAAAGTAATAAAAATAACACAAAATAACATAGGTATTGAAAGAACAATATTGTTATAATAATAGTAATAAAAATAGCTTTTCCGGAAACTATAAAACATATTATATCGGGAAGTTCTGTATTAGCGCTGTCCGAATATACATTTAGGCACAATCACGTTTTAAAAATAATTCACCAAAGTTTGGCAATTAAACATAACCTGATTGACTGCCGTAATATGGTAAAAATAAAATTCGCCTTTATTGCTCTTAAACTCATAAACATTTTTCTAATCTAATTAATAATTTTTTTTATTTTATTAATTTTTTTTTAAAAATATTATTCTAAATTATCAGCGTTCGGGTCATTATTTTTAGAAACAGCTTGTCTTTCGACATAGGCCTCCACTAAAGATTTAATTTTTTCTCTATCCTTTGCAACTCTGATCCATTCTGGACCAGCCACCTTTTTTAGATCATCTTCCCATCTTTTCGTTTGTCCACCTTTGTTTCTTTTACTGTTTCTTGGATACCACTCTGTTACTATTCTGGTCCATTTATTTTGCCTTTCTCTCAACATATGTCCAGTCTATCGCCATTTTAGTGTTCGATGTACAGAATGTACCTGTTTGAATTGAGTTCTGTTTATTTCTGTTAATTCTGTTTATTTCTGTTAAAGTATCATATTATGAATACGAATCAAATTCATTTTTAGAAAATGAATTTTATTTTTTTTTTTAATATATTATAATAAAACTATACTAACAGACGGAACAATTAGTCATAATAGAACCGATACAGTTATACATGACAAAAGTAAAAAATAACTTATATCATTGATGTCGCTATTCCAAATTCCTGTAATATTAAAAAAATCTGTTTCAGAAAAAAATAAGAAAATATACAGATTTAGGAAATGAGATTAAAAGAATTTGGCATTCTCAGACTTTAAAAATTTTACCATTTTTTATTTCGGCTACTGGCATTATACCTAGCTCTATCTTTAAAAATTTAGGCATATTAGATTTGTCAAAGAATTTATACATAAAAAAGCAAAATCAGTCATTTTAAACAAATGTAGCATTACAAAAGATTTTTTAAATATTTATATTGAGGGATCAGTAGGATTTATATATCCAATTAGGAGTTCCACTGAGCCGAACTTTCAATATCTGGAGTCGGTGAATTATTTTCCCATTTGGTCTCTGGTAGGTTGACATATTTTTCTTGTATTATTTTGTATTTATTAAACTTATATAGTGCAATTGCATAGCGCGATTGACTAGGACTAGATGATCATTTGTGGAAAAGTGTGTGAAAGGGTTAAGTTTTTCCTGTGGGAAAGATTTAACCTGGACATAAAATGTGGAGCAAAATAAAAACGTTTTTTCATCAATAGATGTTTTTTAAAATATACATTTTTTTCTTTTATCATTGATTCTGTTGATGAAAGCTGTAATTCAGGATTTCTCCTGGAAAGCAGCTGGTTTTCATCAGTGCCTCCAATCGAATGCTTTTTAGAAATAATGGGTGCCTACTAGGCTGAAGAAAGGTAATACATTATTGTGTAAACATGTAGAGTAAGGTGATCCAAAATTTTATTTTTATTATTTTTCATTTGGCCACCCTGTGGATTTATTACATGTATTCATAGTAATAACATAGTAAAATTTTCAGCGATATAGCTCAAGTAGAAAGGGATGCTCAATCGAGTGTTGTTTTTGAATTTTTTTGTAAAATGCTTAATTTTTACTTTTTGCTACAGGCCAGTTTCGTGTGTTAAACTATTAAATAAATATATTTAAATAAATGAAGACAATATAAGCGAAACTCAATCGAAAATCTGGAAACAGAAAAATCAGAAAAACATTTTGACACCTCTGGGACTCGAACTCAGGAAATTAAATATTAAAAATTGAAAACTAAATATTACAATTTGTGGTTTTACTCGTAAAGTTAAAATAAAAAATAAAATATTAAATAAGTATTTAAATAAACTGCTGAAGAATTTTATAGACAAATTTGACCAGTTTTGATACTTATTTAGTAGACTGTGAAGTGAATCGGTTTAGTAAAATGTGTTCATCTAATCGAAAAAAAAACGAAATTTTTCCACTTGGGGTTCGACGTATTGAGCCATTGATGAGGCTTAACCAACTTCCTACTCTTCGGCAAGTTTTACTCCGTTATCACCACATATTAAATGAATCCAAAAATGTGAAAAATTCCGGGCCTGTACATATTCAAGAACTTATAGAAGTATGGAGTAAATCTATATTCCGACCAGACAACAAAATCACTGCATTGAAAAACTGATTAAATTTCTTAAGAACTGGCTGCTATTGAAGAAAAATATAGGAAGAAATTCTGAAGCACAAAGAAAAGGAGAGTATTTGTTTACAAAAGAACTAGACAAACTTTTTGATATTGACCATGTAAGCACTTTGAATTTGATAAAAATTGCGGAATACAGAGCGTTTCTCATCGATCAAAGAGGAGAACGTAAGATGATTATGATCTCAATCGACAAGAAACTATAAAAGGTCAAAGAACGTTCTCTAAAACAGAAACAACGATCTGAAGAATTGAGAGAAATGGCTGTTAAAAGTAATTCTTCTTTTCGGTGGTGTCGAGTCGAGAGTTAGAACTTGAGTGCACCTTCAGTAGCACTTCTAGTAATACTAGCATATTAGAGGATAAGTCCAAAGATGAGTTTGTAGTGGCTGTACCAAAAAAGATTAAGAGTGCTTCTAGTTCCTGTGGCGTCGAGCCGTCTACTAGTGATATATTTACAGTGCGCTTGATCGTAACAAGATTTAAACTAACCAAGAGAGAAGAAAAACAAATTTTTCAATTTGTTAGTTATCATCTAAACCAAAGTTTGGATCGAAGCGCCTTTGGCAGCATATGCACCAGTAAATGACTTACTACATTGGAAGAGCTTAAAATTGAACGACGCCATGGATTCGGAAATCAGTATAGCAGCTAGGGCGTCACTTATGGTATTTGTCAGATGAACTAGTTGCATTTGCCTTGTTTTCTGAGAAGCTGTATGATGCTGAGAAACACGCCATTGTTCAAAAAATAAATTCTGATAGCGAGAATCGTTCAGTACGAGGGGATTCTGCTAAGCTTGCCTCAGAGGTTTCATTAGAAGTAAAACGTTGAAAACGCTCTTAGCTCTTGATATCAAGGAATCTTTCTTACAATACCTCCTGAGACTTGGAATAATAATGTTGATTACCTTCAAGGCAAAAACTGCGTCAAAAATTTGCGTATTTTAATGGTACAGCGGAGAGAGGTGTTAAACTATTAGAAGATTACAATATGATACACGCTAAGAATGAGGAAGAAAAGCTATTTTTACTTCATATTGTTGTACAAAACAGAAAAATCGTTTCTACTGAAACATTAAAAAAGGAGTTAACAAACATAGTTTTGAAAGATTGCGACTAATATTACGAGTATGTTAATTATTGCTTTGTTACCAAATTTTGTTCACATTTAAATACCGTGTTTACTTATTGATGATAAAAATACTTGTAATATTAATAAACTTTAAATTACGTGCTTTACTTAAGATCCAGGACTTTTGTCAAAAACTTCTAATTCGATGAGCACCCCCTTATACATAAGATAGGGGACTGAAATTTTTTACACATATTAGGAATGGTAGGTGTAACCAATCAAGCGGATGGCTTCATCTATATTTGAAATATGTTTTTTTACCATATGGGCCTGGGCCACCCTAATGTAGAGTATATGTATAGCTTTTTTTTTTTAACCCTTCGAATAATAAGAAAATAATTTTCTGTCAACTTTTGCCTGTCAAGGTTTGCGCGCAAAATTCCTGGTTCATCCCATGCATTTTAAATGTTCCTATTTATTGTTTTTTTAAACGCTTTTGCAAAAACAAAAATTGTTCTAAAATCTAGATAAAATAATCTTTCCGATGTGTGTATAAGAAATCAACATTTTTGTTTCTAAATATTAAAATTTTAATATTGGAAATGTAAATTGGCTAAAAAATGCATAACTGCGAATATTTTAATTAAAGTTATTAAAATAGAATAAATCCAAAACTTTAAATACATATTCCTTTTCTAAACAAAATTTGCAAGAAAACTGTCACCTCACTTTTTATCGCTTTCATACAATTTTATTTTAAAATTAAATGTGTGTTACGTCACAAATTGGCGCAAAATTAAACCGTCACTTTTGATCGAGTTTGTCAAATATCTGAACAACCTAGCTCATATATTTCTAAGACAATGAGAAGCATTATTTTATTCGGTTTCTACCATTAAAGAAATCACAAATATTCGCATGACAGGAAGAGAGATATCTAACTTTTAATAATGCACGTTCGCTCTGGGACAATCTGGGTCTCCTGTTATTATAACGGCATATGATGTTTTGGACAACTTGGGTCTCCTGTGATAAGACGGGATTATTATTATTATGTTTTACATGGTATTTGTATGAAAATTATACATTTAATTTTTTTTTGTTTTTACTACCCTTCCATTGAAAACATGTTCTTGTGTATGGAAGGGGAGTGTACATTAATGTTATTAGTTAGTACTAACTTAAAATTTTACATAAATATATTTGAGCTGCAGTATTTATTTTGATTACAGTGTGTATTTAAAAAAAGAAAGAATGTTATCGAAAACTAAGGATTTTTGTAAGATTAATTAAGTGACAGTGGTTTTTTTCTTAAGAATATTTTTAAAATGTCTCTTGACAGAGAGCAGTATTCGGGTTTTATCATTAATGCTTCTGATTTCTTCTGGTAGTCTATTGAAAAAAGTTCTTCCCTGGTAAGTATAATGATTCTGTGCAAAAGACGTATTTATTTTTGGGCAAAGAAAAACATGTTTAAGTCGAGTTCTGTTTTTATTTAAAAATGGATATTTATCTTTTTCTTTTATAATTTTAATTAATGAATTTTTAATTTATAAATTTTTAAATGTGGGTCTTGAAATTCTTCAACTCTGCGTTCTGTTGGGTAGTCTAGGGATTTTTTTAAATATAATTTTAATAATTGTTCTTCGTACAATTTGTATTGGAAGAAGGTTACATTTATACGCGGATCCCCAACTAATAATAGCGTATTGTCAAGTGGATTGAACTAAGGCATAGTACTCGTTTATTAAATATAGACTTTTTATCGACAGAAAATTTCTAATTCTTAAAATTATGTATATTAATTTTCTGATTTTGTTTACTACTTGACATATTTGTTTCTTCCATTTCAGATTTTTATCAATAATTACTCCGAGATATTTAAATTTATTTGTTGTTTTTAATATTGTACGGTTTGATTTGCAATAATGTTGGATATGAATTTTAGTGTTATCGTGTATAACAATATTAAAATTTTTGGGAGCGTCGTTTGGATGGATTGCAAATGGAATAACAAATGTCTTTTCACTATTTAGTGATAGTAAATTAGTGTCGGAAAAATTCTTTAGCGTATTGATGTCTTCTGTGGCCTTTAATTCTACATTTTTCCAAGTCTTTTCACTTATTATTAATACTGTATCGTCGGCGTTTGATGTATTTGACCATGTAGATGTTGAAAAAAAATATCGTTTACATATATGGTAAATAGGATTGGTCCAAGCACTGTACCTTGGGGGATTCCAAAGCCAGAAATCTCTTGATCACTATTAACACGATTGATTTTTACCACTTGAAGGCGGTTTTTTAAGTAGTTGGTGATCCATTTAATCGCGTTGCCTTTTATGCCAATATTATTTAACTTTTTTAATAGCATCTCATGGGATATGCTATCGAATGCCTTTCTGAGGTCAATAAATATACCCGAACATTTTTTACCTTTATCTAATGATTCGTAAATGTATGAAGTTACGTTAGTAATGGCATCTTGTGTGCTGAGTGATTTAATAAAACCAAACTGGTTTTTGTGTAGTATTTTATTACTACCTACGAAATTTACCAATTGTTTTTTTACTATTTTTTCAAAGATCTTTCCTATGTTAGAAATTAGACAAATTGGGCGATAATTCGTTACTTGGTGTGGATCACCAGATTTGTAAATGGGTGAGATTATTGTGTTTTTGTAGTTCATTGGAAATATTCCTTTCGTTAAACTCAAGTTTATTAAATGAGTGATGGGTTTTATTACGAAAGATTTCATAGATTTTAACATGTGTGTCGTAATCGAATCAAAACCGGGAGACGAACCTCCTTTCATATTTTCTATTATTTTTAAGATTTCAAATGTTGAAAGTATATTACGTTTCTGTAAATTTTTATTTTTTTGTTTTTCCGAGTTAGAAGGCTTACGAATATTTTCGCAAGATTTTTTCCAACATTTGCAAAGGAGGAATTAAATATGTTTGCACATTGTTTAGGCTGTATATTGGCATCAATAATTTTTTTATCATGTTCGATGTACTTATTGTTTTGTGTTTTTTTTTGTATTGTCTATGGCCAAATTCACAGTTTTCCACATTTGTTTATGGTTATTTTCTGAAGATAATATTTTATTTTTAAAAAACTCTTCCTTACTTTTTTTAATATAAGATGTTAACTTATTTTTATATTTTTTATAGAAAATATATGCTTTTTCATCACAGGGATTTTTTAAAGTTGTTTTTTAAAGTTTTTCTTTGTTTCTGATAGATATTATAAGTCCTATGGTAATCCAAGGTTTTAAACATCTGAATTTTGATTTTATGTGTATTATTATTTCAGTTGTCAAATTTTTAATGTGTTGTGACAGGATATTTTCAAAGTTACTCGAACATATTTCGGTATCATCACTCTTTAAAACATTGTTCCAATCTTCCTTTTTTAGTTTCAATAACGTGTATATACACGTTTTAATTGCCATTAATTAATTAATTCATTCATTCAATGCTTTTCATTGCACAAAATAGAACGATGTTCAGAGCCTTAAATCAATTAATTTGACAATGTTTTAAACACACATGTATCTTAATACATTTCAATCACTTACCAAAAAATCAATTAGTGCTTTTTTATTTTTTTATGTCACAAAAATGTTCCAAAAAGTTCTCTACCTGTCTAAAGACAGGAACATAGGAATAAAAAACAAAAGGTGATTAATGACGATTGGTCTGAAATAGTCTGAATCATTAAAATATAAACCCTTAATTCCATTAAGAATCTCCAATAAGAAATAAATTTGATATTGGTTTAACAAGACATACACAGGACATTAAGATACAAGTTATAAGGTATATTAAATTTAATTTTGTAAATGGTTTTACTATCCATGTCCATGGAATATCAGTAGGTAATTTCACCTGAGATGAAAACGGTTCATAAAACTTTCTTACGCTACAAGTTAGAAGAAATATTAAATAAACTGATTACATGGTTATAGTAGCTATTACGTAAGTCCATGGAATATCAGTAGGTAGTTTCACCTGAGATGAGCACGGTTCTTAAAAATTCACTTATACGAGTAATAGTAATAAAAAGGAATAAATTGTGTGGAGAAATAAATGGAAAATTTGAAATCAAGAAGTATGTGCTGACGAATTGTAATTGACTGCTAATAAAAGTTTTATGAAAAATAATGTAAGTAGTTTTAAAATAATTTATATCACGCTTAGAAATTTAATAAATTAGTTTTTTTTATCAAAGGAGAAAACACAGATACAGACAATAATTAACAAAACAATATTATGAACAATAACTTGAGAATTCACCTGCACCCCAACTATTTTTAACTGATTGACTTGATAAATAATGATTTTCAAATACATTTTATATTCATGTTTAAGAATAAGCCATAATTAATTATGAATTGAAAATTATTTAAAAAGAAGCACATAAAAAGTATAGTGAATGATATATGAGTTTTCTTTTTTTATAGGAAAACAGCCTTCAATTTTCTACCAAAAGTGCAATAAGTATCAAAAAATTTATCGAAATCTTTAAGGTTGTGCTTTTTATTAAACAATTTGCACATTCTTCTGATTGGATCCCTGACCCCAGCATTTGTACGTGTCCGGTTAATGTGGAATAAGTCGTTAAGCCTAGTTGTTCTGGGTGGTATTTTAAAATTAATTAGTTTGAGTAAGTCAGGACAGTCGATAACGTTGTTGCAGATTTTATACAGCGTCATTAGGTCAAGGTATGTTCGCCGGTTAGATAGAGTGAAGACGTTATATTTCGAGAGCATAATTGTGCATCCCCGTTTAGGTGCGCTCATTCTGTAATTTAGTTTTGAATGTTAACAAGAAATCGTGAAAACCGTCAAGTGTATTAATTTATGGTGGTTATTTACTGCATTAGTGTTGTTGGCTTCTATGTGAAAAAGCCAAGTATGCCTGGTACGCCTCATTGGAACAGTTAAACTTAAACCAATTCGGGACTGTCTATTTTATTATTTAGCAGATTTTGTAGAAACAACGTATCTGACAATGTGTGACCGGTTTGTAAAGTTAACAAATTATTGCTTGTAGTTTTGTTGTATTTCTTTAGTAAATGTTTCAAAAATTTATTCAGCACACTTTCTACTAAATGCATACCTTGTATTAAGGATACCATATTGTGGAAGCATACTGCAGTGAACTTCTGACTATTAACAAAACAACATTTTAGAGTCTTAACACTTTTGAAAACTTTTCATATTCTTAATAGGAAATCTAGCATCTTGTAAGATTTTGGTATAATTTTTCTATAAACTTATCAAAAATTAACTTGCTTTCTAAGTAAACTACCAGATTTTTACGTGTAGATATAGATTGTAAAAGTTTTTTTGTTCAAGTTATAAAGAAAGATGATTTTATTCTTATTTCTAGTAAACGTAATCGAATGGCACTTACATATGATAATGGACAATAAGTTTGATTCACGGTATGCGCACAAACGATCTCGATCGTTTTGTTATTCCATTCAATCGGAGAAAGACTGTATTAGTTTTAAAATGTTTATGTCATCCTAATAGAATACGAAGTAATTTTTTTGAAAGCATACATAAATGAAATTTCTATAATTATTAAATAAGATTGTTCCGAGATACAATCCGAGAGAACATCAAATCGATGTGAAATACTGTACTTATTGATGTAAAATAGCATTTTTGTTTATATTACCCACACACAGGCAGTGACTTAATGGGTTCCCTTTGCCTGCTGTTGTCTATTATATATTTACTTATTGCTAACTATTTCAATATGACTTGTACCTTATGTTTACATCTTACTGTATTTAGAAAACATGTAAAATTACTTTTGAAATGTGTATATGTAGATATAATGGAAAAAAATAAAGAAAAAAAAAGAAGAAAAAATAGTAATAATGGTAAGTCGTAAGTAACGACATGTATTCAGTTATTTACTCGGAATGCTGATAGGTAGGTACTTATTGTTTGAAGCTACAACAAGTTATGAATAGCTGGAAACATAATTCACAAACAACTTTCCAATTTACGGTTTCAATGAATTGATATACAAGTAGGAAGTTATCAAAACGCAAAGCTCTTCCATGGAGCTTTTCCAACGAGAGCTTTCACTTCACAAAGGGCACACTCGTCCACTTCTCACACGGGGTGGGGTGGGGAGAGGGTGGTGGCAGAGGTGAGAAGAGGTGAGAAGGGAAGAAGGCTCTAGTTCCAGATAATCCGATTAGATTTCACTTTTCTCGCAAGCTTACACTTGTATTTCTGCGGTTGCGTGTCGGCGGTGTTTTCACTCGCGCGAAGCTAAATTACAACTTTAATTAAGAAGTTTTCTGAGCTTTTATTCCTGGAAATTATATTCCAAATCGAGTCGTAGAGCGCGTAATAACTTCATTTTATCTCTTCTTGTGAAACTGTGCGATTTATTTTACTATGTTGATTAAGATGAAAACCTTTAAGAGCTTTGTAAGCTTTAATTTAAAGTCATATTTGAAGATAATTAAATAAACGGCTAATCTAATTATTCATTATCTTTATTCCAATCAAAATCTAAATAAAATGTTTAAAATATGTTAATGCCGTAAAATATTAAATACCTGAAATTTCTTTTTTATAATGAAGGTATGATTTTAGATTTTTACGGCCAAAAGTATTTTTGTTATTAGTTTTAGGGGTGTTATGCCGTGTTGTGCTACCTCTTTCTTTAGCCAACGTTTCGGACAGCGTTGCAGTGCCCATCATCAGGGCAGATGTGTGGATGTGGATGATAATGGACAGATAATGATAACTAAAGAAGGAGGTAGCGCAACACGGCATAATACCCCAAAAACTGATAAGAAAATTTTTATAATGAAATTTAAATAAATTAATTTATTGAGCGAAAGGGGGAGAAAATGTATTGAGTATTTTAATCTCATTGTAAAGAGAAAGATATTTCCAAATTCAAAGCATTTTTTGTTAAACGGCGCTGTACAAATTATTTTATTGTTATTTTTATAATTACTACTTCTTCAAGCAAACTTTTCCTTATTAACTTCTAGTCTTGTAATATCTGAAATCGGTTACCTAAAGTGACAAGCTACGTTCTGCAACTTAGCAGGGATACCCGGGTTTATCGCTTACTCACCAGTTGCTTGGCGGGCCGGATCGTGAGAGGTCCGGCCGGTTTTCGGAGATCCTTTGACTTCTCCAGCAGGACTCTCTCAACCCATCGCTTTGCACGGCAGCGGTAGGAATGGATTCGTACATCCATCAATCCTGGACATTCTGACCCCTAGATTCCTACCCACTCACCGTACATGTATCCTTCACAGAACTTCCTTTTCCTACTTTATATAGCATGAAGAGATGATATAGGCAAACGTAAAATAAAATTTATACATGAACGTAAAATAAAATATAAACCTAACCACTTTTTTAATAATTCAGTTTTTAGTGTAATTTCTTTAATCTCATGAGACTTTCATGTCATATAGAAACATGCAGAAAGCAGAATAAGAATATGTTTCTATTAAAAACCGTAACTTAAGGTTTCCTATTTACCCGTTAACCCTCCAGCCTTCCAGTGCCCTGTTACCTCGGGTCAGAGGTCACCAAGTGCGACCTTCCCAGACAGAGGGTTGTTTAGAGACCGGACCTCAGAGTCATTAAAGCTGACACCGGCCAACTCTATTATCTGCTAAACTATGCAGGGGTTAAATACCACCCCTTCATCTTATGTTTTCCTGATACCGTGTCAAATATAATACTTTATCGTGACAGGGAAATATGTGACTCTTCCCCCTTGCCTTAAAATAAATTCAACAACAAGGGCCTTGAAATGAATTCAACATCAAACTCTGTTGAGAAAAAATATTTTAATAAAGTGCTTAAATAATGACACTTTTTTAAAAAACTTGTGTATCTTAAGGCTCTTCAACCGGGCCCAAAAAGAAGAAGATGGAGAGATACGAAATTAAGACTGTTAGAGGAGAGCGCTAACATTTACAGCGACAAAATCGATACGAAAATTGCGAAAATGTGTAATAAAACACGACTCGTTTAAAATTGAGCAAAAATCTCGCGGGCATTATCTTAAACAGCATTTAAAGAAACACTGTGAATATTTTCATACATAAAACTTGTAAAATAACTGAAACAAACGTGATAATAATAATTTTTGGAGCATAATTTGCAATTTTTTTCTATCGAGGGAATTTTATATAATTTGCGTTTCGGCGCGGCCAAAGTCTAGATATTATCTTCAAGAATAACATATATTTTTTTAAGAGCTTTAAAACTTATCGTGTTTAAGGGAAATATGTAATAAATCGATACAAATCCGGGTTGCGGGCCCTAAATTTGTAAGTCTAGGGCGTGTAAATAACATTAGACTTGATGGGCGTTATACCCTTAAAAATTATGTATTGATGAATTTGGGAGGCGGGAATGGGTACTGCCACCCCGGGAACCTTTATTGGATAACCAACACCTCTGCCATAGGTCACCCCAAGTGGTTCGCTACGTTTAGTGACTAAGCAGGGGTGCCCGGGTTCATGGGGTGAGGTTTGTCTAGGTCTCGGAGGCGGATGACCAGGACACACTGAGCCCCAGTTTCCTACCCACCCTTCCTCCTCCTCTCCTTCCTTTCCTTAAAAAAACCCTCCACCAAGCTACCCAAAGATGACATAGATGATACTGTGTGGAGCTCATGTAAAAAACATAAAAATAATCTACTCGCGGACAAAAATATTTCAAAATAATCAGCACTTTTTTTTTTTTTTTTTTTACAGTGAATACCGCACAAGAATCTCAACTGCTCCCGTCTGGAGCCAGTGAGACTATGGCATCCCCAATTGGGGTATGTTGTGAGGCTGAAGGTAGTGGGGAGGGGAAGGAGGTGGGGAAGAGGAAGGTGAAGTACCTGGCTATTCAGATCTGGTTACTAAACACGGCTAAAGCCATTTTCAAGCAACGTTTCAATTCTGAATGGTGGTCTTACACCAGGGCGATACTGATAGTATCTTCCACTCTGGAACATGCCGCAAATATACTATATATTATTTTAAATGAATTAATTGTGAAATAACACAAATTAATCAAATAAAATTTATTTGCGCATGCCGGGTTCGAACCCGCGACCTCCGGATTGTGAGTCAAGAGTCTTACCCACTGGACTACGGAGGTCGTCATAAACTGGTCTAAATGTACAACAAAAGACACTAACCTTATAGAGCAATCGTCTACTGCACGGGAGACCTTTAGATGTTAACCATGATATTATCATACGTAAGAATTGGTGCACAATTTTTAATATTTTGTGATAGAAAACAAATTAGGTCTTCAATACAAGTTGATCCCACCGGAGCAAAATTCGCAATGAATTCAAGGGATTTTTTTTCACATTATTTAAAAATTCTAATTCTTTTCCAAAACAACATATGCGAAGGTCTTTGGTTCTTTCGCAGTTCAATGGGCGTGATATACTTTTATGTCCCTGTAAGTACATAGAGACCGCCAAACAATCATTTTGATGATAAAAATGTTTTAAAATTATTATCGAGATCAAAACAAATACATGTTATGGCGCCTAAACCAACGTGTTAACTAGTTTTTTTAATGTTAAAAAACTGTCTGTAAGCTCTCAATATGAAGAGGTTTATGGGGGATAACAAAGGCGAATTGTACAAGTAACAATTACCAATCTTCCCTGAAACCGTATTTCAGTATACTTAATAAAGCTTTTTAAATTTTATTTGTTTTGTATAAACATAAGTGTAGGTGTCAGACAATGGTCATGACTCCGTACTTTGCTGAAGAATTATGCTGACGTCAGTAGCCGCCTGGTTACCCCGTCAGAGTTTCTGACATGTAGAGAAATGACAAATCGATTACTTAGTATCTTTATTAATAAATTAAAATCAATTTCTTTGCTTGAACTAAAAACACATTGTCCCATTCTACAGCTGATGAGGTTGACATGTATAGAACTCCAAGATTGTGTGAGCAACAATCGAATTTTCACAATGTTTCTTCGCCCTCTGTTGAACTTGACCGCTTCGTCAGCGATCTTTGGATATTCCTCCATCCAGATAAGGGAACGTACCCATACTACGTGACCTCGTCTTCAAAATGTTATGCTTGGTACAAATGAGCGGCAGTTTGCTTAGGATTTATGTCACCGGGGGGGGGGGGGTTAAAAATTGCAAAAAATTGGTCACGGAGTATGGGTACGTTCCCTAATGGGGCTGATACTTGTTTATTGACTTCTTTGAAACAGAACTGCACATAGGAAAACAAATGTATTAGGTATTAAGGTGGATCTTGGAACTTAACTTACACAGGAGGGCAGGCGAACAATGTAAGGAAATTGATGGAGACAATGGAAAAAGTGGAAACTTATCCTAGAGACTATAATGCCAAATGCGTAATAATCTAGCTTTAAGCAAGTTTACTCTTTGCAGTGAGGAAAGTTCGTTCATTTTGTATGTGAGTACCGCGCAAGAGTCCTAACTGCTCCCATCCGTTTGGAGCCTTTGTATGTGAGTACCGCGCAAGAGTCCTAACTGCTCCCATCCGTTTGGAGCCTTTGTATGTGAGTACCGCGCAAGAGTCCTAACTGCTCCCATCCATTTGGAGCCTTTGTATGTGAGTACCGCGCAAGAGTCCTAACTGCTCCCATCCGTTTGGAGCCTTTGTATGTGAGTACCGCGCAAGAGTCCTAACTGCTCCCATCCGTTTGGAGCCTTTGAGACTATGGCATCCCCGTTTGACTGTATGTTGCGAGGCTGAAGGTAGTAGGAAAGGGAAAGCGATGGGGAAGAAGAGGAAGGTGAGGAAGTATCTGGCTACCCAGATAGGACACCAAGCACGGTTAAAGCTGTTTCAAGCAACGCAACTTTTCGATTCTGAATGGTAGTCTTTCACGGAAAATATACAGAAACAGAAAATATCTATCTACCACTAGGGAAATACAGAAAATATCTACCTAGAAAGTGCCGAAAATACTGAAACATACTACATATTTTTAACCATTTGGACCCATAAGCTTGTTTACACGACAATATAACAATAGCAGTCAAGTCTAATAAGGTTGTATTCAAGCGAACGCCTACGCTCTTTTTTACATAATCCGTGATTTTAGTACCGTTTTCACATAAAAACATCACGTGAGTCATTTCGACAATTTTTTTATGTTTGCATTCTAAATTTTAATATTTATTTGTAACTAGCTTTTTCCCGCGGCTTCGCTCGCATGGTGTAAGGGGGGTTCCCACTCCCACTCCGCCTCCTCCACCTCCCCCCCCCCACCTCCTGTCCCCTGAATCCTGATTTTAACAAACCATTGTTTTGCAAAATGTCATTCTCAAACACGCGAACTGTCAAACGTGCGATAGTCGTTAGGTTTTCTGAAATTGTCCAATTTTCTGCGCAATATTCTTAATTTTTCTCTCTGTAAGAACCATCCTCGCACTTCAAGTAATATTCAAAAAAACGAATTAGCGAAATCGGTTCAGCTGCTCTCGAGATTTGAGCTTAGCAACAGATTTAGCGATTCATTTTTATATATAAGAAGATATAATATTCATCCCTCTTTGCCAAAGATTATAACACTATTTTCAAATAAAAATATCATCTTTTTTAAAATTTAAATGAAATAATTAAAAACACTTTGTTTTTACCACGATAATCAGTCAGGACAGGGGAGGTGCTTTCCCATTTCCACCTCTCCCCCCCCTACTTCCATTACTACCCACGCCTGTCTTTCTATACTTGATCATTTAGTTTTAGTACATATAATGTCCTGACGAAGAGAACATCGTTCTCGAAACATGTTGATTTTTTAAATAAAGATTATCGTGGTAAAAACAAGTGTTTTTAATTATTTCATTAATAAAATGGTGCCGCAAAGTGAATTTGCAAAATTTGAAGAAGTTAAATTAAAATATTTCAAACATTAACGGTTTACGAATAACTCATTAGTTAAATACGCAATGAGAGCCAAATTAACAAATAATGTTGAAAAATGTTCAGGAGATATCAATTTAAAATAGATTTTTATATGAAGAAGAAGATAATAACTATAATCTAAACGAAAATATGAAAGGGAACAAGACACAGAACAACAGAAAAGATAATGGTCGCAACTGGGACTCGAACCCAGAACCTCTCGTCTATCCGGGGCTTGCGTTTACCAATTCCGCCATTGCACCCTACTATTGTCAAACCATCATAATAGCCAATCTCGTATTTCAAATTTTAGTATTAACAATATTATCTTCAACTAATTTATTTTCCATATCATAGGCAACTACGCTTTTAATTGGAAACAATCATTCTAAGAAATTTGTAACCTGGATAGCGTTACGGATAAATATATCCGATTTTATTTATATGGTACTATTGACTTTTTATAAAAGTCAAAATGAATATTCAATTTTATAAGAAAAACTCTATTTTTATAACTTTTTTTGTTTGGATTTTCTGTATCTTGTTCTCTTTCATATTTTCGTTTAGATTATTATTATTATCTTCTTCTCCAATCATATATTACATTGATGGGAATAACCTTCAAAAGTTATAAAAAGAGATTTTTTCTTTTAAAATTGAAGTTTTTTTTCGGGTTTTTGGGGTTTTGCTACAACCGTAGCATCTTCAGGGCAGTATAATACTCTACGAACATTAAGTTGCACGTGTGTTATAGATAATATATAAGATTTAACAAAATGGGCTGGACTCCTCAAGTGAAGGAGGAAGAAGGCATAAGTGTAGATGGAGAATTGGGAAGGGAACAGGCGTGTTCTTTGTCAATAGGGAACAATCTTAGTATGAGACTTTTATTTAAATTTAGTGGGTTATTAACTACCTTACTATTAGTGTTTATAGCTTTCCTTAGTCCAAGTGCCTCTAAAACTATAAATAGTCCAACCTTATGCCTAACTTGTTTTTATTTAGGGTGGCGCCCGAGTTTCTATCAAATTTATGGTCTTTTTCGATCAAGTGGTTTGCAAATTCCGAAAATCCAGAGCTGTGTAAGCATCTAAGATGTTCTTTGACACGAGTGTTTATGTTGCGTGCTGTTTTGCCTGTATATAAAAAGGCACAGTCGCTGCATTGGAGTGAATAATTTCCCGAGTGAGAAAGACCATCTTCCTTGTCTTTACCGTTCATTAAAAGCTTACCTATACTATTATTAGTGTAAAATGCTGGTTTGATATCTGATGGGTGATTTTTAACGCTTTTTTGAAATGATGTAAAAGATTCTACGCCATTCTAGGTTGATTATTATTACTTGGTATATTATTATTATTAGCCATAAACACTAATAGTAAGTTAGTTAATAACCAAATAAATTTAAATAAAAGTCCCATACTAAGATTGTTCCCTATTTAATAATTTAAAATTATATTAGTTATATTTGCAACACATTCCAGAGTGTACGATACTGTATCGCCCTGGTGTAAGGCCACCATTAAGAATTGAAGCGTTGCTTTAAATGGCTTTATCAGTGTTTGGTGACCAGATCTGTATCAGTTTCATCCTTACCTTCATCTTCCCCTCTACACTACCTTCAACACTACCTTCAACCTCACGACATACCCCAATTGGGGATGCCATAGGCCCATCAACCTGTCCGTATCCTCGCTATATATAACATTCCTCGCTCAAATTTAAGCGTGCTAAATCTGCCACTTAAGCTTTGATAAATAATCTTCAGAATAGAACTATTGTCGACGCCGAGGTGCTAGCAGTCACACGCCAAATCTGACATTTACATAAATAATATTTTAATAGCTAATTTGAATTTGTTAATTTTTTTATATACATATACGAATGTGAATATTTTTTTTATATTTTAATAATGTATTATTATAAAATGTAAAGTACCTACTGTGTGAAATAAAAAAAAATAAAGTGAAAAAAATTCCCACCAAAATTTACGTAAATTATCTAATTTTACATTTACGCAATAGTCTCAATAACTCCAGGCGGTTGGGAGCAGTTGGGACTCTTGTGCGGTATTCATATAAAAAAAAAACATTTTCATCAAAATTAAAATAAAGAGACAACCTCATTCACGTCCGATCCCGTTATAAAATGCCGATAGATTAGCGCCCAGCCTTTTTTTTATTAAAAACTTTCCGCTGTTTTCAGCTAGCATTCTTCGAGTGCTTCCGGAATGGGTCTTGATTGTTTCTGTTGTGACAAAATCCTCCCACCCCAGAACCTCCCATCCCCCACCACCCCTCCAGCACCCCACTGAGCACCCCTCGGAGGCTTAATAAATGTTTACAAGGTATCATTCACAGACATCTCATTTAATTAAAAATTCTCAGTTCGACTTTTTTTGTTAATTAGTTTTGGATTGAAGTTTGATTGTTTCAAGGGTCTTATTAGCCGAATTTACATTACGCAACTAGCTGTGTACAAGTTGTTTCGTGCTAGTTTCATCATGCATGCATTAGTTATTTGTCCCAAAATTAGAATGCGCCGGAAAATTCGGCACCACTAGTGGTATGCAAGTAATTGCGTAGTGCGAAGACGTGATGCAACTAGAGTCGCGAAATCATTTCAGCTGAGCGGGTTAAGGTGCGTGAGAATTTTTACGTCGAAAATGATAAATAAAAGCTGAAAAGATCAATAAAGTTTTAAAAAGAGGTTCACTCATTCTAAAATACGAGTAGTTTGCTAATTCAGAGATTAACTGCATAGCAACCAGATACTTTCTTGATAACCACCATCGAATTCAACATCGACTTTTCTTTCGTGACAGTCCTTTCTTTATTTTGTACATCGCCGTGTGTACAACAACATTGCGCATTGCAGAAAAAAGTGTTTTTTACATGAATACCGCACAAGAGTCCCAACTGCTCCCGTCTAGAGCCAGTGGGACTATGGCATCCCTAATTGGGGTACGTTGTGAGGCTACCTTCAGCCTCCCTATCTCCTTTCCCTCCCCAGTGGGGAGGGAAAGGAGATAGGGAAGAGGAAGGTGAGGAAGAACCCTGGCTATTCAGATCTGGTCACCAAACACGGCTAAAGCCATTTCAAGCAACGTTTCAATTCTGAATGGTGGTCTTACACCATGGGCACTCTGGAACGTGCCGAAAATATACCATATATTATTTTAAATGAATAAATTGTGAAATAACACAAACTAATCAAATAAAATTTATTTGCCACGCCGGGATTCGATCCCGCGACCTTCGGAGTGCTAGTCAAGAGCCTTACCGCTGGACTATGCCGGTCGTCGTTGATGTTGATGATTCCATGGTTGTTGTAATACTGAAAATCGCATGACATTAAAAAATGTGCGCAATTTACACAAAGTTTTTGGTGTTATGCATATTTGGAACATGCAACTAGTTGCGTAATGTAAATTCGACTTTTAAATCAAAAATCAATAATTTTATTACTACGCTCTTGAGGTGATTTTTCACAAAAACGGCGCCATATAAATTAGCCAAATATTATTATTATTACTCATTTTGAACAACGTTTAAAATGAAATATTTTACGAAGGTATCGTTATCATAATTTGTACTAGTAGTTCAAAGAACAGTTTGAAATTAGACCTCGCGTCATAAAAAACTGTGTTTCCAATTTTATCTTGTTTAACAAATCAAAACTAAACTTTCCTGACAAATATCATGGGACCACGACATCCCCAGAGAAGCACTTAGATGGATTTATCTGATCAATGAATACGGCTACAGAAATTTCAAGCTAATAGTGGTCTTTTCCCGGGGCGATACTGTTAGTATCTTCCACTCTGGAGCGTACCGCAAATATACTAAAATTAAAAACAAATCAATATTAATTTTTGGCGATCGCCGGGTCCGAACCACCGGCTTTTGAATCCGAAGCAAATGTTAAGCTAATTGCACAGTCAAGAAGGTCGTCAAAATATATGTAAACAGGCCGAGCTACTTCTACTTGTGAAGCTCCTTATAGGAGGTTGACTTTAATCAGAAAAATCTTCTTCACCCTGCAGAATGCAGACGGAACCGGGTGCTGCAATTGTCCGAAATAACAGCGTTTTCAAAACTGATTTTAGATCAATCCTTCATAATCCTTGATCATGCGACTAAATGCACTTAAACCCACCAAGACTCGTAATACAATCCGTAATATCATGCCGTACTTCTCGTGTAACTACTTACGTTGGAGATAGGAGCTTGGGTACACAAACTAATGCACTATCACGACTTTGGCGTCGCTCGTGTTCATTGAAGTGTGAGATTATGTTCTCTATAGTCTATCGATTACCATTCATTTAGTCTTCATTTTGATCTTAACTAAATCCTTGTTTGATCTGTACACCCACGTTTCGAATCATCAACCAACAGGAGAAATCGCTTTAACTTCATTATCCATAAAATTTATATTTTTAATAAAGAAATATTAAATACGTTCGTTTGTTAGATTCCCCGATTGCAATTTTTGAACACAGTCATCAAGATTACATTGCAAAGGCCCCGAGGGAAATGCGTGAAAAAATTAAGTAAACTTTTTTTTTGTTTTCACATTCTCTATATATCATCATCGAGGATGCTGTGTGGAGGGTCTTTTTAGGAAAGTAAGGAGAGAAAATTCTGGGAAGGAAAAGGGTATGAGGGGTGGGCAGGAATCTGGGGGTAAGTGTGTCCAGGATTGACAGACGGATGGATCCATCCCTCCCACTGCGGTGCAAGGCGATGTTCCGAGAGAGTACGGCTAGATAAGTCAAGGGGACTCCCTCAAACATTCTCTCCCGATTCGGCCTGCAGCTGGTGGGCAGACGCATCCGCCGCCAAGACCCGGACAAACCTCACTCCATGAACCCGGGCACCCCTGCTAAGTAACCAAACCATAGATGACCTATGGCGGAGGTGTTGGTTAGCCAACAAATGCTTACAAAAATATTGATGAAAGTACACACCTAAGGCAAACACCGTTTCATTTTATTTACTATAACTAAAGACTTTGTGTGGTTAAGTAGGTATGGCTATTTTTCTATGGTTTTGAGGGGTAACATTACTCTTGTATCAACATATTCATCTACTCGTATATCGATTGGTTACACATAAACATGCTGACAGCCCCTCGCTATCCTTTCAATCTCCAAACCCTTTTGTTGTGGTTCACAGAATAACAAAGCACTTTTCATAAAAAACCCACCAACTTGTATATTGAAGAAGTTCTACGTAAATTACATACCAACATTTACAAGTTGAACAAGGTTTTCAGACATTAAACATGGGTTTTCCGTGGTTTCTTTTTTATTCATTAAGCGTGCGCGGCATCCCTAAGAAGACGAAATTTAATTCCGAAAAAATAGAAGGCAGAGTTAAAAGCCATGACTTATTGCCCCCGTGATTGTAAAAGTTCTGCTGACACAACTTTTGTTTCTTGGGGGAAAATTTGAGATTTTTATAAAAGGTTTCGCTAAGTGACTCCGGGGAGTTTTATTTTTCGACTGAAATTCCATTAGGAGAGCTTTAGATCGCGCTCGTTGACAAACGCAGATTATTTTCATGTTTTTTTTTCTGTTCTCAGTAGTTGATCTCGATGAAATAACTAAATAAAAAATTGGATTTCACAACAAACACTAAGCAATTTATTCTTGTAAGTTTTTTTAAACAACTTTTTTGTTGGAAAAGTGGTTAGATGAAATGAGCGAATTCACTGAATCGTTGACTAAAATAAACTCGTTTTAAGATATTATAATCAAAACAATAAACAAATAACAAAAAATGAGAATCATGCAGAAAATATGTAACTAGGTATGTTGGTACCTCTGTTAACAAATGAGAATTAGAAATTAAAATCCTTTTTTTATTTTTTTTATGTGAATACCGCACAAGAGATCCAATTGCTCCCGTTTGGAATTAGTCTATGGCATCCCCAATTGGGATAAGTTGTGAGGCTGACGGCAATGGAGAGGGGAAGGAGATGGAGAAGAGGGAAGTGGGGAAGTAATATAGAATACAAAAAGAACTTTATAAGTAACTACGTTGTTCATTGAAGTCAAGCCAAAAAAGTTTCTCGTGCTAAAGTTGCTACGAGATGGCGTTTTATTATGTCTTAAAACCATTTATGGATAAGGGTACAGGAAGAGGAATATAGAATAAGGATAAGAGATGCGACTGAAATATTTCATTCTCAAATATTAATTTACTATTTAAAGTAGTGGGGAGGGAGGAGATGGGAAGGATAATAGAAAAGTACCTGACTATTCGATTCTGGTCACTAAAAACGGCTAAAGTCATTTCAAGCAACATTTCGGTTCTGAATGGTGGTCATTCACCTAGGCAATGCTGAAAGTATCTTCCACTTCGGATGATGCCGCAAATATACTATACATGATATCATTTTTCATTAATTAATGGTGACACAACACAAATAAATTAAATAGATTTCACTTGCTCAAGTCGGAATTTCAACCCGCGACCTCCGAATTCGTTGTCGAGTGCTTTATATATTGCTTATTGTTAAGATAGCACTAACGTTACAATTATTAACCTGCTATTTTGATAATTATTTAAAATTAATGGCGTCATAATATACTTTTATTAATAAGCTCCATATAATACAACAATAAATACAATAATATAATACAATATACAATAAATACATATAATACAATAAATACAACAATATAATTCAACAATAAATATCATTGACAGCTGTCGAGTTTTTTTTGTGTCCTACTAGAAACTTATAAATAGAACAAATAAAACAGTGTATTTAAACAAGTTTCAGTGTTCTGCAACATAATTTAGTGCACTACGTTTATTTATTAATAATCACTGCAAAATCAACCTAAATATTCAACATTATTATCAAAATTTGTAAATCAATTTGTTCAATAATCATTTGTGTGCAGTGTTCCCTACGTCTCGCTCTAACAAGTGACAGGATAAGGTAGTGACATATCTCTCCCTCGCACTTACTGAATAACACTTGTGAACGCTCCCACTACCTACTATTCCTAATTACCTGTACATTGCGAGCAGGGTTGTCACTCATATTATTTTCTTAAAAAAAAAAAAAATCTCACTTTCAAAATGAATAATAATGAAGCAATTGCTTTCTTAAACAAAGCTAAGGAGGAGATTAATAGCATCCACAATGCCATTACCGATCCTGCTTTGAAAATAACCAAAGACCAAATGGCAAAAATACTTAGTAAACTTTCTAATCTCTCTGGAACTATGCAAGACCTAGGAGTAACTGTTGGAGTTCTTGAAGGAAAAGTTATGACATTCGAAAAAATCATCGAAAAGAAAGTATTACCACAGGAAACAACACCAATTTGTGACGTGCTCGCTGAGATAGAGGAACGCAAGACCCGCTCGAAGAACGTCATTTTACTCAACGTCCCCGAGTGTAATTCGAACTCAACCACGGTGAGCGTCTTGGAGGATGGAAAAAAGGTATTAGCAGCTATTAGTGAAATTAATAGCGAGTTCAATCTAGAAGATGTGAAAATTTACAGGCTTGGAAGTAAAATTCCAAACAAAACCAGGCCAATTAAATTAGAATTTGATGAAGTCAAACAGGCAAAACTTATACTCTTTAACAAAACTACTCTGTCCAATGGAATTATAATCAAACCTGACAGAACTCTACAACAAAGACAACATTTAACTGACCTCTGGAAGGAATTAGAAGAGAGGAAAGAAAAGGGTGAAGTCGATTTACGAATCAAACATTTCAATGGAATTCCCAAAATCATCAAAACTCAAGCAAAAAACTGAAAAACATACAGAACAGATTTTCTAGACTTACAGGATATTATCAAAATGTACGGGGAATGCGTACGAAATTGCACCAACTTAAAACTAACTCCCCAATATTCTCACACGACATTCTGTTTTTAACTGAAACATGGTTAAATGCTGATATCAGCTCGTCAGAATTAGGCCTACATCACTATACTACATATCGTTCTGATCGAAATTCTATTACAAGCAAAAAGTCTAACGGAGGAGGTGTGATGCTGTGCGTATCCAAGAATATATCATCTACTAAATTACCGGTTAAACACAAAAGTGTTGAACAAATTTTTGTATTGCTCAATATACCCAATGGAAAAATTATTATCGGCTGTGTCTATATCCCACCTGCATCGGATTTGCAAACATATAAAAATCACAATGAGGACATAGAAGTACTCAAATTCAAATATCCTAAAGCAAAGTTCATTATTGCCGGTGATTATAACCTTCCTAACTGGACCAGCCAAGATGACAATGGACCTGCTACAAACCAAGCCGAATTACAGTGTGCTAAATGCAGTGAAATTCGTGATATGTCTTTATTCTTGGGACTAACTCAATCAAACAAGATTTTCAACTTTAACAATCGAATGTTGGATTTAGTGTTTTCAAGTGATTCGAAAATAGTAGTTGAGCTATCCGACGAATTATTATTACCGTTAGATCAACACCACCCACCATTGGACATTATCATAACAAATTTGCCTTTAACATCTTCAAAAAAAACAAGTGCCCCATCGTATAACTTTTCCAAAGCTGAATACCATCATATTACTGAGTACCTTATCCAAACAGATTGGTCCTTTTTAGATGAGGATAATAATATAAATGATCAATTAGAACACTTTTACACGATTTTAAATACCTCTATAGAACAATTTGTTCCCAGGGTTAGCTTCACATCATATAATTATCCGAAATGGTTTTCAAGGGAATTAACTAATTTAATTAATAAAAAAAAATGTATCCACAGAAAATATAAACATACCAGAAATCCTAACGATTATATAACATTTACTAAACTACGAAAACAATGTAAAGAATTATCAATAAAATGCTATAATAACTATGTTAACGTAATAGAAAATGAGGTACGTCGTCACAATGTGAAAAAATTCTGGAATTTTACTAAATCTCAGCGAAACAACAACTGTGGATATCCTAATAGCATGTATTTTAAAGGAAAATGTGCCGACAGTATCGAGGGTATAGTTAATCTCTTTGCTGACTCATTTAAAAGTGTTTACGACAAAGATATTCCCGTCAATGCAGTCTCCAGTGCTTCAGTGGAAGAGTCATTAAACCTAAGCCAATGTTTCATAAAATTAGAATCTATAGAAAGGGGCATAAACGCATTAGATAGTAATAAATCTGCTGGACCGGATGGTATTCCTCCCATATTTTTAATAACTTGCATTGATAGTTTGATATATCCCTTACACAAACTTTTTAACAAATCCTTAGCATCTGGCTGTTTTCCGGCTCTGTGGAAAAAGAGTTATTTAACGCCTATTCATAAAAAAGGTGACAAAAGCGATATATCAAACTATAGACCTATTTGTATTATGTCTGCTTTACCCAAACTTTTCGAGTCATTAGTATAAAACCTATCAACAATATTATTGTTCCTAACCAACATGGATTTATCAGAGGTCGATCTACCTTAAGTAATTTAACTATCTATAATAATTACATATCCGAATCCCTTAGTCTGAAACAACAAGTGGATTCTATATACACCGATTTCAGTAAAGCATTTGATAAGGTTCGACATCACATTCTTATATCCAAACTCCGACTGTTAGGCATCAAAGGAAGTTTATTGACATGGATTATCAGTTACCTCAGTAATAGAGTGCTTAGTGTCAGGATTAATTTTATAGAATCCTATGTATTCGAGGCCACAAGTGGTGTCCCGCAAGGGTCCCACCTCGGCCCAATATTCTTCTTAATATTCATTAATGACATTGTAAACATATTTAAAGATGTACAAGTCCTACTTTTTGCAGATGATCTAAAATTGTTTAAAAGAATACGAAATATATATGATTGCCTAATTTTACAAGCTAATTTAGATGAATTTTTTAAATGGTGCGAACAAAATATGTTATTTTTGAATATTGAGAAATGTCAAGTAATACGATTTTCCAGAACTCATTCTCATATTTTACATGAATATAATTTAAATAATGTTAAATTAACACCAGTATTACAAATTCGCGACTTGGGAGTTATATTCGATTCAAACTTAACATTCACAGCACATATAGATGATATAACTAATAAGGCTTTCAAAATTCTTGGCTTCCTTTGTAGAACCCTAACTGATTTTAAGTCCATGGATTGCATGAAAACACTCTACATTTCATTAGTTAGATGTCAAGTAGAATATAATTCACCTATTTGGTCCCCTTTCTATAAAGTACACTCTAACAAAATAGAACGTGTTCAACATAAATTTCTTAGGTACTTAAATTTCAAACTCAAAATTCCAATAGAAAACATTAATTATTTAAGTTTAATGAATCGACTAAATTTAATTACGCTGTCTGATAGAAGAATTATTTCAGACCTAATTTTATTGTACAGAGTTATGAACAACCTAATTGACAGCCCTGCCATCGTTTCTAGTATTAAACTCCATGTACCGACAAGGAATACTAGACAAAATATAACATTCTTTTGCAACACATACACAACCAACTATCAATCACACTCACTTACCAATAGGATGCATGATTTAGGCAACAAGTTTGGTGGTATTGTAGATGTATTCGCTGATTCCCTTTACATTCTAAAATGCAATTTAAACCAACACTTTGTGGAATCCTACAAATGATTGTAACGTGGGTATAATATATTTAACGATTTGGTGTGTTATTGTAATGTTTTATATTATATTTTGTTCTATGTTATTGTTAAATATTACATTGTTTAAAATATTTCACAGTTTTAAGCAAGAATATACAAGTGGTTTTTTCTTTAAAAACTACTTGTACATTCTAAGTTTTTTCACTTTTATAACGTTTGATATAAATTCTATGTATGTGTAATCCTCGATATCTTAAATATTATTTTATAATCTATGTAAAAGCCCCTACGGGCGTATAAGAACAATAAATAAATAATAAACTCCTCTATGTGACTTAGCAGGTAGATCAAATTCGCATGGTGTATACATACAAATAAAATTCCCAATTGCGACCGTTAGCTTTTTATTTTCCTGTATCTTATTCGTTTTCATAATTTGGTTTAGATTTAATCTTCTTCTTCGACAAATATAAAGTTGACCATCTTATATATAAAAATGAATCGCTGAATGTGTTGCTAAGCGCAAATCCCGAGAGCAGCTGAACCGATTTCGCTAATTCTTTTACGAGGATGGTTCTTACGGAGAGAAAAATTAAGAAAATTGCGCAGAAAATTGGATAATTTCAGAAAACCTAACGACTATCGCACGTTTGACAGTTCGCGTGTTTGAGAATGACATTTTTCAAAACAGTGATTGTTAAATTAGGATTCTATTTTTGATAATCTTCAAGTTGATAAATTTATATAAAGTAGGTACTCCCCTAAATAGTTTGAATCGAATCAAGAATTTTAGATATTTTAAATAGGTACCTATGTTAGGTACCATTTAATATTCATGAAAAATGGCAATTTGAATACAAATTGTAAAAGGTGGCACGCGGGCTGTTTAAAAACTGAATGTACTGGGATTGAATATATGGGAAGCGGGAGGGAGGGAGAGATGGGAGAGGGGGGAGGGGAGAAGGGCTGGGGAAATGGAAGAGAGGGGAAGGGGGAGGGGGGAGACGGGGGGAGGTGGCGTAGGCAGAGTGGGCGAGCGAAGCCGCGGGAAAAAGCTAGTTTAAAGTAAATTTAGATGCCACTCTTATGAAAATTATTTTCATAGTCTAAACTTTGAATTTCTTTTTCCAATTTTTCCGTTTCAAGTCCGTTTTGATCTAAAACTGTAATGACTGAAGTTTGTTCATATTAACAGAAAGCCGATTTCAATTATAACACACAATTATAATCACACAGTTAACATATTCAAAGTTGCACATCAAGTGACGCGTCAGACCTACTAACTATCAGCATGTGACAGCTGATGTTTTTACTAGTACCAATATAACAGATACATTAAACAAACAACTCCATAAAAATGAATTCGAGTGTTAAAGTTGTTTTCCCACCTTATTCCGAAATTGCTTTCGAACTTTCAATTTATCATTTTGAAACATCGGTGTATCTTCTTGTAAGCGATGCTTACGAGTGATCCGACTCGGAAATCCGCTTCGTGAAATATAATTTTCCCGTTCAATTATTCTATCCAATTTCAATGTTTTACCTCCCCCGCCACACCTGAGCCCAGATCCGTGAGTCGTGAGCCTCCGCTAAATTCCCTTTCATTTGTGAACGGAAATTGGTAAAAAAAGTTCTGGCTTAGCGGCGTTTAGTGTCCGCTCATTCTAGTCAACGGGATGGGGGCAGGTCAATAAAGCCAACAGTTTAGCACTTGTAAAAACGCAAATACGTGTTTCATATATTACTTTTATGTTTTACAAGAACTTTAAAAGAGAAAAGAAAAGAATTGGGACAATTATATTTTTTTTAAAAGAAAACGTGTACCAAGACTCTAATATCTTAATATAAATAACATGTTTATCTAATATTTTTATTTAAGGGTCGTGTTTAGCCTAAAATAAACTAAATAATTCCAACAATTCGTTCAACCGGAACGCACGTCTTTTTCGTCGCGCTGCAATTTTGTTTGTGTTTCCTATTATCAGCGCTTGATAATACCGAAATGGGTGACAGTAATGAAATTTTGATTGGGCTTCACCTACTAACGAAAACTATTGAAAGTTTGAGTGACAAAATGTTGTTTTTGGAAAGGGAACAGAATTTCCTTAAAAATTTACTGACAACGTATGATCTCTACTGTGTCTTCTTCCCAAACAGGTGCTTGTGGGATACGCTGGATACAATCACCCAGCGCTTGCCACCTCGTGAACTTTCACCAACCTGTCTCATTGTCTTGCCTATATTTTATCATACTAACACCTATTGTATCTGTATTTCCCGCTAAGCACTTGCATACTGCTTACTAACAACGTATGCAGGGACATTGGAGGTCTAGTTTCGTTATCAAATGTAGAGTCGTTTTCACCAAAAAAATTAGAGTCCTTGCAAGAGCCTTGAAGGGGTAACTATCTGTTACCTATACCAGGACGGGTAAGTGGTGGGTCCTCCAATGACAACGTATGATCAGAGTTCAGTTCACCTACCTACGGTGCGGCTGTATTATTTTTTCACTCCTCGTATTTCAGTTTGTTAGTAATTTTTTATTCCAATTTAAATACTAAAAGTTGTGTTTACATAAAGTGTTTTGCGAGGGCTTTCGCCCCGTAATATTTTTTTCCCGTTATCTACCGGGAAGGCTGAAAAAAAACAGTTTAAAAGTGTAATAAGTCATACTGTCAAACGGACTTCAAAGTGCTATTGTTGTTTTTAGGTTAATTTGTATATTATTATTTCAATTGTGCTAAATAAGTTACGTTAACATATGGCGTTTTGTGAGGACTTTTGCCCCATAACAGTTTTTTTCCGGTTTTCCACCGGAAAGACTCACAAAAACAGTTTTTTTTTAAGTGTACGAAAACAAAACGAAGTTAAGTGTTTATATTTACGCCAAGTGTCAAATTAAAACTGCGACGAACAATTTGTGCGAACTGTTTAAAGAGTGATCTCGTAAGCAACAAAACATGGGCTACTTTTTTATTCTCTCCCTTTTTTACAATATCAGAATAATATTATCGTTAGCCGGACCTGAGATGCATATTACAAGACTTTCGCATAATTATTTTAAACTATATTTTGCACCCATAAATTATTGTGTTAGATGTTAGATTGCATAACTACTATAACCGAACGCACTTGTCGCAGCTATCATATATACGTGTAACTTACCGTTTACTCACTAATATTTACTTGATTACTCCCCCTTGTCTTTAGCAATATATTATCAAAATGTCAGAGGTCTTCGAACCAAAATAACAACGATTCTTAAAAAAACCTAATCAAACGATTACTATTTAATCGCCCTGACCGAATCATGGCTCACTAAGGACTTCAGAAACGACGAACTATTTGATCCTCGATACTATGTATATCGTAGGGACCGCTACTTTCCACTGGTAAACGTCTTGGCGGTGGTGTAGTGTTAGCTATTAAACAGGAGCTGATCAGCGTCGCTTGACTTGAATGGACTTCTTGAAAATATTTGGGTCACCATTCGCACTAAAAGTACACCCACAGATCGGTCCATATATGCTGCGTATACATCCCCGGAGGGACTCAACATCAATATTTAATCCAAAATTTCCTAAAAATGCAAACGTTAACTTGTCGAAGAAATATAGCAGATTCGGTTATTTGAAATTACACATAACTTAATCGATTGTCCTGATCTTCTTCAACGCCTATCATTCCATGTTCCAAATCGCAACAGCAGGCAGTCGCTTACCTTTAATCTCCCTCTTTGTAAGACCAACTCCAAACAGAACTCATTTATCTACAGATCCACACACTCATTTAACTTAAATTATTACCACATTGACATCTTTAACTCAACTTTACGTGACATAAAACGAAAACTCACCAAGCAACATGACTCAAACTAGAATGTTCAATCCCTATATATGTTCCCGCCCTTTGCCTCTTAATCCTATTCCTATGTTCTTCCTCCCCCCCCCCCCCTTTTTATATTTTGTAACTAAAAAATGAAACTAAGATAAAGATCTAAGTTTCATTTTCCATTTAACTGGGACAGTGCATTCGGTAAGAGATCGATTGAAAATCAAAGAGAGGGGTAAGGCTAGATTGTTTGCACATCGTTTAATAAGGATTGAAGGTATTTCGTCAGGACCAGCACCTTTGCAAGTATCAATTTTCTTAAAGTATTTTAAGACGATTTCTCGCGTCACCTCCTTACCTTAATAAGGGCAGCATTGTACCAGGGAGGATATTTCAAATTCCACGAAAATTTATGAGGAATGTGAAGGTTTATGAGGGATTTCAAAAATGTATAGAGAGCATCAAGCGCTGGTTCTATTTGAGAGGTAGAGAAAATGGATCTCTTGTTTATTTTATATATCAATGATATAGGTAAATGCTTTAAGAATTCCAAATTCCAAATTTTTGCTGATGACACTAAGATTTACAAAAAAATCACTAATATTAATGACAGCCTAGAATTGCAAGATGATATCAGTAGGCTTGGAATATATTGTGCTAACAATCAACTGTTCCTTAATCTGGAAAAATGTAACACAATATCATTCACCAAAAGCATAAACCCCCTAATATTCCCGTACAAAATCAATGACGTAGAGATAAAAAGATGTTGTGAAGTGAGGGACTTAGGAATAATAATGGACTCCGGAATGTCTTTCCGAACACATATAAATTCCATCTGTGACAGGGCGTACAAACTTCTAGGATTCATCATAAGAGTGACCAAACCATTTAGGTCACCACACGTAATCAAAATACTGTACGTCTCTTTTGTTCGCTCAATATAAGAATTCGGATCAGTCATATGGAATCCCCAATACAAAGTAAATATTGAAAGGTTAGAAAGAATTCAAAAAAAGATATTGAAACACCTAGACTTTAAATCCTTTCGAACTTCAGAAAACCTAAAAGACTCATTAACATTCCATAATTTATCAACTTTAGAAGATAGAAGAAATATATCCGACCAAAAATTTTTATTCAAAATCATTAACAACGTTGTTGACAACAACTATCTTCTAGAACACATTAATTTCCACTGTCCAATAAGAAACACAAGATCAAAACAATTATTCCACATCCCACACTCAAAAACAAATTACACACAACATTCATTTCTCCGAAGGACGTGCACAAAATACAATGATATCTTTTACGACGCTGATATTTTCCATTTGTCCTCAGGCCAATTTATTAAATCCATAATAGAAAAAATTAAAACAAATTGTTAATTACGAACTCTCCACCCCTGCTGCATGTTATTTTTTTCATTCTCATTATGTTGGTTTTCCTTCTTTTTATTATAAAAATAATATTTGGATGATTTATATATCCCATATGCTTTAATTTGGTGTGTGTGTTTTTTTCTTTCATTTCTGTTGTATATATATATATTTTTCTTTTTTTTCTACCACTTTATGTTTTCTTTAATGTTTTAATCCATGTTTTTTATATATATATATTATAAATTGTAGCGGAAACTTCGCTGGTTAATGCAATCATGTAATATGTTACTTTCTTATTAAAATATGTATAACTGTTTGTTTCCCAAATAAACTAAAATAAAAATAAAAAAATGGATGCCCAGTCAGTTTGTTCTAGGGCGAGATTAATTGATTCGTAGTCTCCGCGATTATATAGAAAAACTTTCCTTTTCGCATTTGTCAATGAAAGGGTTTCCTGAAATGGTACACTAATGGACACAGGTTTATGATGTGCATCCTCGGAAACTAGCAGGTCGTCATTAGATTCGACGGAGATTAATAGATTTGATAGAATTAGATCTAGAATATGGCCGCTTGAGTTTAGTTCACCGTTGTATTGAGAGAGATCCAGAAAATGCATACATCATCATCATCATCATCATCATCTGTGGCTCTACAACCCAGGTCGGGACTTGGCCTCCAGCAGAGCCTGCCTCCATGACTATCGGTGTTGTGCTGCGTTGCGCCAGTTTCGGATGCCGATGGTGCTTGCATCCTTCACCACTCCATCCAGCCATCGAAGCTTTGGTCTACCAACTCTTCTCCGACCCCCAGGTGCACCATCCATAATTCGCTTAGGAATATCTCCTTCGCTCATTCTCTGGATATGTCCAGCCCACCTGAGTCTTCCAGTTTTGATTTCCTTGGAGATATTAGGGTCCTCGTAAAGATCGTATAGCTCCTGGTTGTGTCTGATACGCCATTCTCCATTATCACAAACTGGGCCGTAAATCCTTCGCAGCACCTTCCTTTCAAAACTTTCTAGGGCTCCTTCATCACCCTTACTGATTGTCCAGCATTCCGAACCATACATAAGAACAGGTCGTATAAGGGTCTTGTAAAGCAGGACTTTAGTTCTTCTGGTAAGGTGGCGAGATTTCATATGCTTCTGTAGCCCAAAGTAGTATCGATTTGCAGCTACTATTCTTCTTTTGATTTCGCTGGATACATTGTTGTCATTTGTCACCATAGTACCGAGATATACAAACTCGTTGACAGTTTCAAATGTATAATTTTTTTTTATTTTTTTTTTTTATTGGCAATGTTTATTAAAAATACATATGAAGTTACAACAGTTACATAGTTACATAGTTACATAAGGTTAACAAAAAATAAAAATAAATTGCCTTTCCTCACCATAAAGAGACAATGCTCTTGTGTTTGGTGAGGGAGTTCTAGCTCAATTAGTAAATTAATGATCGTGTAAGTTAGTAATAACGGCTATTGTAAATAATAAGAAGGTTAAAAAATCTTGTATAATTTAAAAATAAAAATCCTGAAGAGTTTAAAAAAATCATAATATAAATTAAAAAATCATTATAAATGGAAGAATCATGTAAGTTAGTAACAAAAATTATTGTAATAAGTAAGTAAAGGATACGTAAGAAAGAACGCAAGATTTATACAATAGTAGACTCAGATTTAGAAACTAAGAAATGAAAGAAAAAAGAAGGAATAAATGATTTATAAAATAGCAGACTTTAAGATACAAAGTAAACATATTTGGGACTTTTATAGTAGTTTCAGGTAATTTTTTAATTTGGGCTTAAATTCCTGCATATTTTCGATGGTTTTTAATTTTAATGGGAGGTTGTTATAATAGATTATGCCCAGATAAAGATAGGAATTTTGGATGTGCTTAGTATTGAATTTAGGAATTTTAATAGTTTTCTGGTATCTTGCTGATGTATTGAATTGAAAGTTACGAGTATTTAATCGTATTTCTTTGTAAATTTGAAGAATTGAATATTTTTTATAGATTTTGTCTATTATAGGCACATTGAATATTGAAAAAAGAATTTCAGTAGGAAATTTAGACGGTTTTTTTAAGATTACCTTAATTATCAACCTTTGGACAATTTTGAGGGGATTTAAAATATTGTCATATGTTCCTCCCCAGCCAATAATACCATATTGCAATATAGATTGAACAGTTGCATAGTACACTCTTTTTAGGTTTTCTAAGCTAAGAATATTTCTAAGTCTAATAAATATATAAATACATTTCCTAATCCTTTTGACGAGTTCACAAATATGTGTTTTCCATTTAAAATGTTGATCTATATATACACCAAGATATTTGATTTTGGGAGTTGGACTAAGTATAGCACAATCTTGATTGCAGATAGTTTTATTACATTTACTTTGGTGTATTATGATGTTTAAATTTGGTTCTAATTTGAATTTATTGATAGAGAATGGGATAAATTTTGTTTTTTCAGTGTTTAGAGAGAGGAGATTTTTATCGAACCAATTTTTCAATATGTTAATATCAATATTAGCTAGATTATTAACAGTATTCCAATCCGTACCTTCAATTATTATGACAGTATCGTCAGCATAAGATATTATTTTTCCGTTTAGTTTTTGTATGAATATGTCATTAACATAGATAATAAACAGTAACGGTCCCAGGACTGTACCTTGAGGTATGCCGAAATGACTCATTTTTGGTGAACTAAGCACACCATTAATTTTTACAACTTGGGGACGTTTGAAAAGGTAGCTTTTTATCCATTCTAGAGCTGAACCATTTAATCCAATGTTTCTTAATTTACTTATAAGTTTGTCATGTGATATACTGTCAAATGCTTTTTTGAGATCTATAAAAATTCCCAGGCATTTAAATGATTTATCTAATGAACTATGTACAAGGCTACTTAATTTTGCAATTGCATCTTGTGTGCTTCTACCTTCCATAAAACCAAACTGGTTTTCATTAATTATATCGTTGCATTTTATAAATTGGCTCATTCTTTTTTTAACTAGTTTTTTAAAAATTTTTGCTATATTTCAGATTACTGATATGGGACGGTAATTATTTACTTCTTCTGGATTACCTGACTTAAATATTGGGGTAATAGTAGTTTGTTTGTAAATTGATGGAAATACTCCGCTTTGGAAACTTGTATTTATTATATGCATTAATGGCTTAGAAATTTGATTTTTTATGTTTTTTAAAATATCAACCGTGACTGCATCAAAGCCCGGAGCAGATCCTCCTTTCATATCGGTTATGATAGAAACTATTTCGTCCTCTGTGGTGACTTCAAATGTTGTCATTTTATTTTTAGCATTTATATTACAGTCTGGAGATGTTATAATATTTGGATCAATGTGAATGAGATTGGCGAGATTTTTCCCAACATTTGCAAAGAAAGTGTTAAATATATTTGCAGCTTTTGAGGGGTTTTCTTAACAGCATAATTATCTATCTGTATACTTGGTGGTTTCTGGCGTCCATGTACGGGCATATATTTTGTTTTCCCCTCGTTGATGACCAATCCCATGTTCCTTGCCGACGTAGCTAAGCTTTTAAACGCCGATTTTAGTTCATATTCTGAGCGTGCAATAATATCTATATCGTCAGCATAAGCAAGGTGCTGAACAGACTTGTTAAAAACATGGCCTGTGGTTTGTATACCTGCATTTCGGATGGCCTTTTCCAGCGCTAAATTGAATAAAATGCAGGCAAATGCATCTCCTTGTCTTAGTCCATTGAAGGTCTTTAGGGTGTCTGACAGATCCTGTTGTATTCTGACTCGGCACTCAACGTTAGACATTGTGAGCCTTACTAAGTTTACCAGTTTTCTTGGGATATTAAATTCCTCCAAGGCTCTGTACAGTCTTTCTCTATTTACCGTGTCATAGGCAGCCTTAAAATCTATGAAGAGATGGTATGTATCAACATTAAATTCTATTGTTTTTTTCAGTTGTAGATTTCCCCTTACGGAACCCAGTTTGATATTGGCCAATTATGCCATCCGAATATTTCATAAGCCTACCACACAGTTCATTTGATAGGATCTTGTATGAGATATTCAGCAGCGTTATGCCCCTATAGTTAGAGCAGTTCATAGGGTATCCTTACTTGTGAAGGGGGCAAATTATTCCACAGTTCCATTCACTTGGCAGAGTCTCAGAGCACCAGATGGATTTAATGATATTATATATATGGATTTGAAGGTTCTCTCCGCCATATTTGAATAAGGTTCTCTCCACCATATTTCGCCTATCTCTGCAGAGATGTTGTCAGTTCCAGGTGATTTATTGTTATGTAGACTTTTAATGGCGCCCACTACTTCTTCTAATGTTGGTGGCGGCTCGACATTGTCATCATCATTAGTACCACCATCAGTGATGTTTCCATCCCTTGTCAAATTTTCACCCACACTCTCATCTACACTTCCGTTTAGCAGAGCATCAAAATATTCCACCCATCTATTTAGAATTCTTGACTTTTCATTCAAAATATTTCCCTCGCTGTCGTAGCACATTGTAATTCTGGGCTTGTATTCTTTTCTTTGATGGTTTACCTTCTGATAGAAAAGTCGACTTCTGTTTTGGGCCTTGGCTAGTTCCACTTCCTTGATTTGGTTCTCGAGAAATACTCGTTTCTTCCTTCTGTGCAGTTTTTTCTCATGCTTTCTTAGTTCTCTGTATTCCATCTCAAGGTTTAAAAAACCGGCGAACCACTCTACGGGAGATCGTGCTTGCCCTGCCCACAGAGCGGCTATAGAGGTCCAAGTACGTATGACGGACTATGGCGGGCGCTAATTCCCTCACCATTGGTCAGGCAAACCTGCAAAGATCTCGGGTGGCCACCCTGGAGACCCAGCGGGTGATGTCTGACCTTGGCATAGACATCATGCTTATTCAGGAGCAGTACGTGTGGCAATGCAAAACTCCTGGAATTAATAGTCCGGGTGCGGTGCTCGAGGTGGGTTCCTCTCCGGGTGCGGGTGTCCTGGTCAATACTTCCTTGATCAGACCCCTCCTCTTGGGAGGGCTCTCAAACGAGTACCAAACCTGTGTATCCATTAAATTAGCTAACACGGAAATCATCGTGATCTCCGTTTACTTTAAATATGGTAATCCTGTTGAACCACATATTTTGAGCTTAACGCGAGCGCTTCACAAATTAAGAGGTCGAAACGTAATTATCGGTGGAGACTTCAACGCGCGATCGCCTCTCTGGTTCGACTATAACGGAATTCGGACGGAAAGATCCTTTGCTGTCGAAGACCTTATTGCGGCGCAAGGTCTGTTCATCCTCAATGAACCGGGCATGCTTTCTACTTTTTCAGGAGCCGGAGGCGAAAGCAACATTGATCTCACTCTATGTTCTAGATCTGTTGCGACTAAAATTTCTCAGTGGAAAGTTCACGAGTGTGCGTTAGTTTCTGATCATAGACTTATAACCTTTTCTGTGGGTATTCCAAAGACAGAAGCTCCACGGTCTACGTGGAATTTCAGAACCACAAGGGCGGATTGGGATAAATTCGGGGAGGCGCTACGTCAATCATTAAGGGGCTTTCACGACGTAGCAGCTAGGGAACCGGACAATTTGGGGAATTTTTTCAACGCGGCGGTGGTATCGGCCGCAGAAGCCTCTTTGGGAAGAACTAACCCTAAAAAGGCTATTAGGACGCCGTGGTGGACACAAGAGCTGACTTTGCTGAAGGGTACATTTAAAAGCGCTTACAGGAATCTCAGTGTGGTCAGGCAGAGTTTATGCTCGCCCGAAGAGGCTATTGTCCTCCAAGCCCGCTTTAGGGCCGCACGAGGTGCCTATCGCTCGGGTGTCCTTTCGGCAAAACGAGCTGCCTGACATAATTGGGTTAATGAAGTGGGTAACGCCAACCCGTGGGAAATCCACAGCGTCGTTGGAAAAACGGGAAAAGGATCTGAAAGTTACTTGTCGAGCGTGGTGCTCGGGAACGTTGAGAGTGTCGATGTTACCTCCACTCTTGAGACACTTCTGGGCAAGTTAGTTCCGTTAGACTCAGTAATAGGGGAAAGTGTTCACCATAAACAGATTAGAAATCTGTCACGGCTACCACCTAGTGAGCCCGCCCAGGGGAACGGCGTGCCACCGTTAAGTCGAATCGAAGTGGAGATAATAATTAAGGGTTTGGGTCCAAAAAAGGCACCGGGATTTGATAGATTGAATGGAATAATTGCGAAGAATGTCTGGATCCACGCCAAAGAGGAGTTCTACCAGGTGTTGGAGACGTGCTTGCGTAGGGGAAAATTCCCTACGGAATGGAAGAAGGGCGTGCTCCGGATTATACCAAAGGGCAACGGTAAGCCGAAGACGGACATAAGAGCTTATAGACCTATAACATTATTGCCAATTCTAGGTAAAATATTGGAAAACATCATCAAGCACCGTCTACACCTCACCCTAACGCCGCCTAGCGATCTTCAATTCGGCTTTGTCCCCGGCAAATCCACGGAGCACGCCATTAAATATGCGCTTGAATGGGTGAGGGTATGCCAAAAGAGGTACGTCATAGGCATCTTCTTGGATATCACGGGTGCCTTTGATCACGCGTGGTGGCCGATGATACTTACCAAGCTGAAAGGCAGGAATTGCCCGCGTAAACTGTTTGAGATTATTAGTGACTACCTAAGTGGTAGGACAGTTATCATAGGGCACGGGGACGTTTTAATCACTCGAACAGTCGACATGGGATGTCCGCAGGGGTCGGTCCTCGGACCCGACCTGTGGAAAATCTTGTTTGACGGCTCCTCCAGGTTGCCCTTGCCTGAAGGTTGTATATCGGTCGACTACGTAGATGACAAATTGTTTTTGGTCTCTGGGAACAGTAGAAGGGAAGTGGAATCTAAGGCTGAAGAAGGTTTACAAGTGATCCTTGAATGGGGACAGAGAAATAGACTGAACTTCGTTCCCCACAAGACCGTGGGCCTCCTTATGAAGGGCATGCTCAGCCGAGGCAGGAACCCCTTCATCAGAATGGGAGGCACACCCATCCGATTTGCAGAAAACACCAGGTATTTAGGCGTAATTTTGGACAGATCTTCCTCGTTCCTAGCCCACGTCAAGAACGCCTCCGACAGGGCCCAGGCCCTGTTTCAGAAACTGAGAAGACTCTCAACTGCCGAGTGGGGATTGCGTTCTCCGGCGATTCGCCTGCTGTACAGAGGGGTATATGTGTCGCAAGTCTCATATGCTGCCTCTGTGTGGGAGCATCGCTTGGATAACGTCTTGATAAACTCGGCTCTTAAACGGGGTCAGCGGACTCCTCTGTTGGCGCTCTTGGGCGCTTATAGGACTGTGGCCTCAGATGCATTACCGGTTCTGGCCGGCGTCCTGCCGATTGACCTTGAAATTAGGGAAATATTGACCAAAAAGGAACTTATTAGAGGCAGGGCTGCTGTCCACCTGGGAGTCGAGCTGACACCGGGAGGAGTAGTGGCCCTCCCTGGCTTGCTCAAAGCGATGCGTGAGAGGACGCTGAGTGCATGGCAAGAGCGATGGGATAGGTCGACGAAGGGCAGATGGACTTTCTCCTTCTTTCCTTCAGTTAAATTCAGAATGGAAGGGGCATACATTAAACTAGATCACTACATGACGCAGATGCTTTCTGGGCATGGGGAGTTCAGGGGTCGGCTTCATAGCTTGACCCTCTCTCCTCACCCAAACTGCGCATGTGGTGATACTAACCAAGACGCCAAGCACATTCTGTGGCACTGCGAGTTGATGAAGGAAGCACGAGAGGAAATGTTGGATGGTTTGCGCGGAATAACAAGACCAGCGTGGAATGCTGACCTTGTGTCGAACAAAGAGAATTTCGAATGCTTGAAAAAGTTTGTCAAGTCCTGGATAGAGAGATGGCCTGTACTTAGAGTCGCCGACCTAGACTAAATTCATCTTTGTTTCAGGTGCTACACGTATTGCTCCCGTCTTCTTCGGTCCTCCTCTATTACTCTTTATTTAGTGAATATGCTTTGAACTATCTATAATATAACTTATGTGACCTATAAATTGCTGATTATGTTTGACTATTTTTTTTTCTTCTCTGGTCTCTGCTAACAATGATTTATGTTTTTACCTCGATAGGTCATCTTGGTGAGCGATGGTAGTGATGACAGTATCGCTTGATACATTATCACTCTGTACTGATTCTGAAATTATGTTTTACATGTATAAATGCTCTTATTATTTTCTATTTTTCTTGATTAGTTTTGGTTTCCATTCTTTGGTGGCGCAACTGAACTGTGCATGTTATGTATCGTCATTCCCCCATAGAAAGGGGGTGGGATAGACCCTGTCCATGCACATTGCCAGGCGAACATACAACAGAGCGGTCTTCCCGCGATCCGCCCGCGCCTCCCCCATCGACATGCGTTGGCCTGAGGCGTAACCGTGCGGTCTCGATGTCCTTCCGTCCCCCCTCCGGTAACCCGACGCTCATCTTTCCTCAAGGTCTTCAAAAACTTCCCCTTCTCTCCCAAGTACATTTCTTCGAGGCAAAATCGGGGAACCGGCTAAAGGACGCGGACTTCGAGCATCGTCTGCGGTTGGGCCGATAGCTATACGCATTCTCATTGGGACTGCCCGGTGGTCTATGGAATACTTTCTCTGGCTTTTTTTTTTTTTAATATATTTTATTTTATTTCCGCTACTATAGTAATTACTTACATTATAACATAATCATATAACTGTTTTTTCCTCATTACTTATTTTATTCACAGAAGGTTTCTTCGACTGGTCATAGCCGTTATTTTTATTTTTCTTTTTCTTTTACTAACACTATTATCTCTTTTTGATGTTACCTATTTCAGAAGAATTATTCCACGGGCTGCTACTTCTATTTATCTTTTGTATAATGTTAATGTCAGTACTTGCATACTGCTTACTAACCCCGTATGCATGGACATTGGAGGGTCTAGAGTCATTCAAATAAATGTAGCTTCGTTCAAAAAAAAGTAGAGTCTTGACGTGTGCGGTGAAGGAGGAAACCATATGTTTCCTTATAACGCCGTTGGGAAAGTGGTGGGTCCCCTCCAATATTCCATCTCTGCTTGCCGTGTACAATGTCGCTGTTGCATTCTTAGATATGCGTCATTCTTCACATTGGTTGCTTGTTGACATTCTGCATCGAACCATAATTCTCTTGGTTGTGTTTGCCTGCTTCCCAGAACTTCGTCAGCTGCATTGGTAATCACAGACTTAACACCATCCTAGTATGAGTTAATATCATGTTGTTCCACATGGTCGCTGATGTCATCCAGCTTATGATTTATGGTTGTAATGAACTTTTCTGCTGTTTCTGGTACTTTTAGGCTTTCAATATCAAATTCAAATTCAAAGAAAATGCATACAGTCTACGAAATGATTACTAACGTGAGTAGAGTAATTACTAGCTGCATAGTGGGCAGATGACGTAGTTTGGGTCCATGAGATTTCGAGAAGATTAAAGTCACCTAAGATTATAAAAGAATCGATGGGGTTATTTGATACTATATCTGATAGCATGTTTAGGAAATTTTCGATTAAATATTGATGTTGAGTCCCTCCGGGGATGTATACGCAGCATATATGGACCGATCTGTGGGTGTACTTTTAGTGCGAATGGTGACCCAAATGTCTTCAAGAAGTCCATTTAAGTCGAGCGACGCTGATCAGCTCCTGTTTAATATCTAACACTACACCACCGCCAAGACGTTTACCAGTGGAAAGTAGCGGTGCTTACGATATACATAGTACCGAGGATCAAATAGTTCGTCGTCTCTGAAGTCTTTAGTGAGCCATGATTCTGTCAGGGCGATTACATCGTAATCGTTTGATTAGATTTTTTGAAGAATCGTCGTTATTTTCGTTTGAAGACCTCTGACATTTTGATAATATATTGCTAAAGACATGGGGGAGTAATCAAGTAAATATTAGTGAGTAAACGGTAAGTTATACGTATATATGATAGCTGCGACAAGTGCGTTCGGTTATAGTAGTTATGCAATCTAACATCTAACACAATAATTTATGGGTGCAAAATAAAGTTTAAAATAATTATGCGAAAGTCTTGTAATATGCATCTCAGGTCCGGCTAATGATAATATTATTCTGATATTGTTATAATTAGATAGAGGTAGGTATCCATATTTGAGGCAATAACGGTTAGTAAAAATTATTAAGTATGTACTTTAGTAAATGTTTGTTGGCATAAAATGAGTGTAAGGTTGATTTGCTTACCAAAAACTTCCTTTCAATTTGGTTCATGAAAAGTGTTGTGTGATTTAAAAATGAATTAGAAAATTTATGGGAAAGGGTATAATGGGAGAGGGAGGATAAGTGAGAAAGGAGTGGATAATTTACTACTTTTTTATATCAGCTATTAACACTCTTTTGTTTTACTATTCACAATTTATAATTTACATCTGAAAAATGTCCTCCACAACACAGGTGAACTCTTAGTGTGGAGGACAATATATTATACCTTTGTAATGTAAATGTACTAAGAATAAATAAATAAGAATAAATAATGCGACGGGGGAAATGTGTGGGGAGATACATGAGTGAATAAAAAATCTATTTTTTGACGTGAAGAGGATGCAGATCGACTCAGGAAATTTTCTTCAGATCTTCTTCCATGGCAATTAGTATGCGAGGCGAAGTTGGATTTTTTCTCACATATATCCTGCTGTTTTTTAGCCACGTGAATTTGTATCCCTTTTCCGTCGCAATACCCTTGACCCGAAAAGGGAGGTTTTTGTTAGAGCTGGTCAGATGGTCGTTGACATAAATTTTTCTTTCGTCACCGGGGTAATTCAGGTCCTTCGTGTTTATCCCTTTTCTTCGTCGAATTTCCGCGATGAATTCATTTTTACGTGAGCGGGTGGTAAATTTCACGATTATGGGTTTAATTAATTTGGAATGAAGTGGGTATTTCGCCGAGACTCTGGTGGCAAACTCGATTTCATTAGTTTTAAAATTGTTTAGTTAATACCAATTTTATTTGCTATCTCTGACAGGATGTTTGGAATGTTTTCATTGTTATTTTGAGGTATTCCTTTTATTTCTATATTTTGTAGCCTCATCCATTGTTCCCTTTCATTTGAATCTTCTTGCATTAGTTTGATGGTCGATTGAAGGGAGGAAACTTCTTGTTCCAGATAGGCTACTTTACTCATCGACTCTTCGAAAGCTTGGAATAGTTTGGTAAAGTCATCCAATTTTGCGTTGTTGAAGTCGACGGATTTTTTAAGTTCCGACATGTCTTCCTTGACTTGATTGTTAAGGGTTTGAGAGAGGCAAGCTCAGAAAATATTTTTTTTTATTTCAATCATCATATCTTCCATGGGGTTGGTTGGCGTAACGGTTGATTGGGGTGAATTTTTGCAGTTAGTGCAGCGCCAGGTTCTTCTTTTCTCGTTGTTAGCTTTTCGAAATGTAGTTTCCGATGTCCCTCCGCATTCATAATGAAATTGTTTACTGCAGGAGTAGCATGTGATACCGTCTGTAATAGATAGTTGGAACTTGGAACAGATCATCTTGAAAAGGTTGGTCGCCTCTGGATTGTCGGTCGATGGCAATGAATTAGTTGTTTGGGTAGGTATATGTACGTTTGATGAGCAACAGAGCGAGGCACTGGACTTGTAGGTAGGAGTAAATTCTAACTGCGGCAACTCAGAACTGTACTTTTGTGATATTTATAATGTTGATTTCACAATAAATCAGCATCAACACTTTAGAAACAATATGAGGGCTGATTTTGTCTTAATTCACCGAAGAATTTTGCGGGGTTTAATGATTCAATTTGATGTTTTGACTATAGGAAACAACAATTTTGACAGAGCGAAAAATGACGTGTGTACACTTGATTTTGTTATTGTAATGTTTATGAAGTATAAGTTTTATGAAGTTTTTATTGAATACTGAAAATTTTACTTTGTGGCACTTTCAGCCTTTTCCATCTCCATTACACAATTATTACAATCAACTTTCATGTGCTGAATGGTAGTCTCTCACCAGGATTACCACCAGTTTTGAACAATATTACTCACGTTAAAATCATCAATTAATTTATTATTGAAGAAGATAATAGTAATAAATCTAAACGAAAATATGAAAATGAACAAAATGTAACGGTAGCAACTGGGAATCGAACCCAGGATCTCTTGTCTTACCGGGTCAAACGCCTTAACCAGCCTGGCCCTTGGGACCTCGTATTTTTATGTCAATTTTGTCAATCTCATATTTCAAATTAAAAATATCTTTAAAATCTTCGACTAGTTTTTCCCACATTTTTGGCTGCTACCTTTTTAAATGATCAAAAAGTTATAAAGAATTTTTATTTTATTTTTTTTATTTATTTATTTATTAATTACATGTTACATAATTAGTATATTTGCTTGGGAAGATACATTAGGTCACCATACTAGGCAGCTGCCTGTATCATGGTGACCAATGGAGGATAGTTATTTCGAAGTGAAGTCTAGTTAAGTGTTAACATATTTAAGTAAAATTATTTTAAAAAAATATAAATTAATATCATTCATTTCTTATGACAAAAATCTTTTTTGAAAAAAAAAAACAATATTTCTTTAAGTACGAACTAAATGTAACCTAAGTAAATATAAAGAGAGTATGTGAGTTTGAAGTGTGATAAATAGGCGAGAACTAGGTAAGTACTGGAGCAAACTGAATGCAATAAATATTTTAAAACAAGAACAATCATTACAATATTATGATAAAAACCGACTTGAGAATTTGCAGTACTTATATTTTTTCCAAGTTTTATTATTATTGTGATATATATTACTGTAAATGTTGTTGCTAGTAGATAGTATATGCGTGTGTGGTATAATTGATTCCTGTTTACAATCTGAGAAAATTGGCAATACTATAAGCATTAACACATTTTAACACATTTTATCGTAAAATATCTGTAAAATATCATGGTGGTGGTGTGACTAATGAGACAAAACAAAAAACAATCGATCTAAATAATAATAATAAGAAGGAGGATAGTACATTATTTTGAGTATGTGTTATCTTGTCGAAAATCGTGGTATGAATCATGAAAAAACCAGGGAAAAAGTTATGATTATAGAATTAACAATATTAAAGTATATTAAAACAATATAATGCATAATAGCAAGGTAAGTATATCTGTTGGGAATAGTTTGGTGAGATAAATAAGTTAACATAAGGATGCAACTAGATTATTAAGCGAAACATACCATAATGCGAATGGAAAGGTGAAAATGATTTTGTAGTGAGTTTGTGTATCAGATTTAAGTTGTACAGATTGAGTATAATAGAATAACGGATAAAAGCATATAATGCAGACATTACTATCTATTATAGTGGAGTGATGTAGCAGCACAGTACTTTGTATCGTCAGTCACTAAATTAATTAAGTAATTGACGATTTTCACGGACCAGGTCAGCAATATTATTTATTGAAATTATCTTGGAGGTATCAGTTTGTCTCAAAAGTATGCGCCCTCCGGTGGACCAATAGTGTTTATAATTATTGTCTTTAGCAAATTTTTTTGTTTGCGATAATAAAAATTTTCCTTTTTGAGTTAATTGGTCTGATACGTAAATGTGTTTGGCGGCTTGCGATAATCCTAGGTCCCTTCTATTAATTTTATTTGTCATACTGGTTGTGGATTTCCTGTAGGTTTTGAATTTGGATAGGAAGTCATCCCGCGATGTTATGGTATTGAAAGTCGCTACGATAGGTCTTGGATTTTTATCGGAGAATTTCGGTCCCAGCCTGAAGATTTTTGTTATTACAGAATGCACGTCGGTATTTTTGTAGTTGATAATTTTAGAGATTTTTTTGACAACTTCTGTATTATTTTCAATGTCGGATTCCGGAACACCTCTAATCTCGATGTTACAAATTTGGCTTAGATACTCCAATTTATCAATTTTTTCATCTTGTTTAGAAATATTATTTAGTAGTATATTATTGCGATTTTTTTTAGCAGTTAATTCTTCGTTGACTATTTCTTGTGCCTTTTCCATAGCATTTATCCGTTTTCTTAGGTCTTCTTGTTGATCTGCCATAAATTGGATAGATTTTATTATTTCGTTATTTTGTGAGATGAGAGCTTCATATTTATTTATATATGAAACAAATTTGTCTTCCACGAATTTCATTATGGATGTTTTAAAATCTGTCAGCTCTTTTATAAATAATTGGGAGGTTAAGAGACTATTGGCGCCATCTATATTTTCAGATGTTAAGTTTTCTGTGTCGATTGATTGATTTGATAGTTCAGGTTTCGGCGGTTGAGTAAACTGTTTTGCTTGTTTGATAATAGATGGCGGTTCTTGTTCGCTGTTTGATAATATGACATTATCTGTATGCTGGGGTTTGTTATTTTTAGCATTTTTTACACATTTTTTGCATTTCCATTGCAAACTCCTGGCTCTGCGGCGTGTCGTTTCAGTAATTTCTGCACATATAAGGTGGTAGTTTTTTTCACAGACACCACAGCATATAAAGTCTGATGGATTGTCAATGTTTTTTTCGCAAACAATGCACTTTGTATTCATGATAATATTGTTTAACACGATCTTTACGTAAAAATGTGATTTATAAATGGATAATATTATTATAGGAAAGTAATCGGTATCACTTTAGCGTCACTAAGATTTCTTCGAATGGGGCACTATTTGTATTTTACAACAGTTTATTTTTTTCAGTGGGTATAGTTTGACACTTCGTGGCAGTTTTAAAATGTAGGTAAAAAACACTAAAGCAGGCCACTTCACACGATAAAAATTCGTTGGTTTGACGCGCGGTCTACAGTTTATAAAATTTGAGCACTTTAGACTTAGCTCACTATTGTTTTGTTTGATGATTTTTAATAATTTTACGTAATTGGTTTGAAACCTAGATGTTTTCCCGGATAAAAACATCCGATTTTATGTATACAGGAACACCTGTTGACCTTTTCTAAAAGTTTAAATGAATATTCAAATTTGTTTTCTGTGTTGTGTTATTTTTCATATTTTTTTCATTTAGCTTTATTAGTATTAACTTCTTCAATGATATTTTACTTTGATGTGTATAACCGTCAAAAGTTATAAACAAGAGTTATTCCAATAAAAAAAGTTTAATTAATTTCATTATTTCGAGTGCCATTGATTGCTCGTGTATCCTTGTTAAAATTAACATGCCGCTGTTGTCGCTTAAGATGAAATAGAAAGAGAAGAAAGGGGTCGTTTTTGTTTTAATCTCCCACTTCTTGTGCCAGTTGTATCCTCGCCGGCGATGATTGTCCCGACAAGTTTCTCTCTCTCTCTCTTTCTTTCTTTTTCTCCGTGAGGCTTCTGATTTCAGACGATGGAGTTATTATACTGGGGCTCAATTCTCCAATCGCGGCCGCTCGCAATTGCCGTCGAAAGTACGTAAGCACCCCCCCCTCCCCACGGACACTTCGGAGCGCGCCGCTTCTAGCTGCCGCGCGCCGGGCAGAAAAGTAAAGCTCGAAAGAAGATAATGATTTACAGCGTAGTTCACCGTGAGACTTTTCTGCGCGGCGCACAGTGGGGCAAGATTTCTTGAAAACCTCATTATTCAGTTTTACGGTAAAAATTCAGGGACGTTTTACGGTAAAAATTTGAATGTTGCATGGAAGGGTATAAAAAACTTTTTTTTTAAATTACATTACACATATAAAATTTATTATATACAAATTTAGTTGAATAACTACACCTCATTATCACCATCATCATCTCTACCATAATCAAGATCATCATCATCATTATCATCACTACCATCATCATCATCCTGAGTACTTGGATAAATTCCACTTATCGGCTGTAATATAATGTAATTAATTTAATGGTGTCAAAGAAATCGTTATTTTCCCTTACAATCGTAGTGAGAAGTACGATATAAACTTCTAAACGGAATTGGAATGTGAAAATAACACGTTTTATATTATTTAAACCTAAAAGTTAGCCACGAAAGGATTAAAATGTACACGAAACCAAAATGAAACCTATGTTTTCGAATGCAATTTGAGAAAAAAAAATTAACTTTATGATTTTTTTAATGTAATAAGTAATAATAATGTATGAGGCAAAAAAGTGAGGTGATTTAAACATTCATAATACGTTTTTCTAACAAAATATGTGCTTATTTGGTTTTTTCTTGGAATCAGTAATAAATTTTAGTTAGAAAAAACGTAAGGTGAGCATTTTAAAAACTGTTTTTATGTTTGCATTTAAAAAAATTATGCTTTGAAATATTGTATGTGTCTTTCTAATAATAAAATTGGGAAGCGTATTTTATCAACTATCAAAACCAGTATTTGTTTTTGGATACATTCTGAAATGTTCCATTTATTGGATTTTATCGTGAAGCGGAATCTTATTTGACTTTTGAATTATAACTTTTTGATTGACGGGCTAAAGGGTTAATTAATTTAAAAGTGCAAAAAAGTGGAAAATTTTAATAATTACAAATTTTACTTTTAATTTAATAAAACCAATTAATATGTGCACTCACAGAGTTTACGAGTGCAATTTGAGAAAAATTTATGAGACTTTTTGAATTTTTTATAAATTATTTTTACATGAAACGACAAAAAGTGAGGCAAAGTAATGTTTATGATATATTTTCCTAATAAAATATATACGTATTTTTAGTTTTTTTTGTCATCAGTAATTTTATGTAGAAAAAACGTTGGGTGAGACATTTGTAAACTTTTTTAATGTTTGCACTAAAAAAATTACATTTTAAAAATTATATGTGTAGTTCTAATAATAAAGTTTGAAAGCGTATTTTACCTTTCAACAACAGTATTTTTTTGTTTTTGGTTACGCTCAGAAATATTCCATTTATTTGTATTTTATCGCAAAGAGGAGAATTCTGTCAAAATATGCCCAAGACGTGGGGGGTTAATTAATTAAAAAGTGCAGAAAAGTGGTAGAATTTTAAAAGTGATTCGTAAATAACAATAGCTACTGGTTTTAAAAATATTCAAATTTAGGTTAGGTTGGAGATAAATCACAGAGGATGTTAGATTAGGTTTACAACTCGGTGGCTCACATTTACACAGGGGGTGAGCCATCATGAGAACTTGTCTACTTGAAAAGGTGTTTTTTAAACGTTTTTGTGTTTTGTAATTTTGCTTGTCTAAAGCAAAAAGCTTGTCTGTAGTGTACCACTTTTTTTCAAACTGAACTTAGTTTTTTTTCTTGTAGAACTCGGATTTAATGAGCGACAGAAGCTCTCGGTGTTTGAAAGGATCATTGGTATTTTATTTTTTATTTTATTTTTATTTTAGTTTATTTAGGAAACAAACAGTTATACATATTTTAATAAGAAAGTAACATATTACATGGTTGCATTAACCAGCGAAGTTTCCGCTAAAATTTATAACATATATAAAAACATAGATTAAAACATTAAAGACAACATAAAGTGGTAGAAAAAAAGAAAAAATATATATATATACACAAATCATATAAACACAAATTAAAGCATGTGGGGTATGTAAATCATCCAAATATTATTATTATTATAAAAAGAAGGAAAACCAACATACTGAGAATGAAAGAAAAAATAAAATACAGCAGGGGTGGAGAGTTCGTAATTAACAATTTGCTTTAATGTTTTCTATTATGAATTTAATAAATTGACCTGAGGACAAATGGAAAATATCAGTGTCGTAAAAGATATCATTGTATTTTGTGCACGTCCTTCGGAGAAATGAATGTTGTGTGTAATTTGTTTTTGAGTGTGGGATGTGGAATAGTTGGTTTAACCTTGTGTTTCTTATTGGACAGTGGAAATGAATGTGTTCTAGAAGATAGTTGTTGTCAACAACGTTGTTAATGATTTTGAATAAAAATTTCTGTTTGGATATATTTTTTCTATCTTCTAAAGTTGATAAATTATGGAATGTTAATGAGTCTTTTAGGTTTTCTGAAGTTCGAAAGGATTTAAAGTCTAGGTGTTTCAATATCTTTTTTTGAATTCTTTCTAACCTTTCAATATTCACTTTGTATTGGGGATTCCATATGACCGATCCGAATTCTAATATTGAGCGAACAAAAGAGACGTACAGTATTTTGATTACGTATGGTAACCTAAATGGTTTGGTTACTCTTATGATTAACCCGTCTGCTTGGTTCAATATATTCGCACCTCTCAATACGGAAGCCTCAGTTTTGCGCATAAAATCTGAAACCGTCACTTTGGATCGAGTTTGTAAAATATCTATGCAAGATAGCTTTCATATTTCAAAGACAATAAGAAGCATTATTTCATTTTCTTTCTGGTTAAAAGAAAAAATATGTATGTTTGCATGAGAGGAAGAGAGATATATAGCTTTTAAAATGTATGGTCGCTCGGCACGTTTTTGGTCTAATGAAAGTATAACGCGATTACGTGTTTTGGGATGTATTTGTTCCTAAACGAGCAGACGGGTTAATCCTAGAAGTTTGTACGCCCTGTCACAGTGTTGGTATCTTTTTTATCTCTTTTGTTAGCAGCTTTTTGTGGTTTTGAGTAATATACCCGCCAGTCATTTCATGAAAGTGTGGTCATAATTTCAAATTCACACCATGGAAACGTCAAAAATATCAGAAACACAACAAAATTTACAGGGCTACCAATATTATCACCTATTCAAGCTTTCGACATTCAGGAATACGTATAAATGAAACATTCGACAAACATTAGATGGCGCATAATGAATAACTCTCGATTGCTATTGGAGAATTGAGCCCCTGTACTGTACTTTCTTACATCAATGCTTCTCAACATGTGAATGTTTTTTTCGACGCAACTATATAAAATGGGCAAAATCCGTTAACAATCATAACTCTAAATTCTTCTGCAAAGAACTTGTTCATATTTTCTTTTAATTTTCACGCACAGCTGGGTTTTTACCACAAAAAATATCTAAATGTGCACAAATACATTTAAAAAACGGGTCTAATGGGATTATTATTGTTTCCTGTAGTGACGCCCAAAATTTTAAAATATTTTCTGTTATTACTTATGTTTTCCTTAGTACCAATGTTTTCTCCCCAAAATTTACAATTAAAAATTCACTTTCATTAGTGGAAGAACTGAAAGATTTGAATCTCCCTAAAAATTGTAAACTCATATCATTTGATGTTGTTAATTTATTCCCTAATGTCCCCATAGAAGAGAGCAAATGTTTGATTTCTAATTTATTAAATAGTTCTAATTTATCTAAAGATTTTGTAAATGACCTTACGTCACTATTTAATGTGTGCCTTAAGCAAAATTATTTTCAATTTAATGGTGTAATATATCAGCAAATAGAAGGCCTTACCATGGGCTCTCCCACAAGTCCTTTGATCGATGATATATTCATGAATAATTTAGAAAACAAAATTTTAACTAGTATCTCACCCCTTATAAAGAACGTGTTACTATGGAGAAGATACGTCGATGACGTTCTCTGCATATGGACAGGGACAGATCGTCAACTGAATTCCTTCCTCAACCTTATTAATTCCTACCATCAACACATTAAATTCACATTAGAGATAGGCAACAATTCAACATAAAATTTTTTTGATCTCACCTTATCTGTCGTAAATAATAAAATAAATTTTAACATCTTTCGTAAACCCACCTACACCTACATTGTTATTCATAACTCATTCAATCATCCTGTTTCCCATAAACACTTCGCGTTTCATTCATCCATCGTTTGGTCTCGATACCATTATCTAATACTAATTTCTCCAACGAACTAACAATAATTAAAAAAATTGCGGTAAATAATGGTTATAATGCCGATCTCATTGATAGAATCTTAAATAAAAAACAAAAACAAATAGCCACAAAAAATTTCTAATTTGCTAATCCTAATAATATAATTATTAATAATAATCTTGGTTACCAATGGCGTCGAATTTTATTCATTAATCATTTCTCTTCCCACAGTGTAAAAAATCTTCCTTCTGAATTTAGACCAGCATTTTATACAAATAATAATTTTGGTAAATTTTTAGTCAATTCAAAAGATAAAGACGACAAACTCAGTTATTCGGGAATTTATAAATTAGATTGTAGTGATTGCTCCGCATTTTATATTGGTAAAACGACGCGCAATGTCAATATTAGAATCAAATAGCATCTTAGACGCTTAAATAATATTGGATTTTCGGAATTCACCAATCATCTTATTGATAAAGATCATAACTTCAGTCAAAGCACCGGTCCTAAGATTTTGCACAGAAATGGTCATGGTAACAGACTCAATAATTTAGAATCACTTGAAATAAAGAAAGCCGTTAAAACAAAAACCCAAATCCTTAATAATCAGCTAAATGTGTCCAACAGCCCGGTATTAGGGATATTCCCCATAAACTAGTAAAAACCCTTAATCACTTTATCCCTTAATCACCTATTCAAATGACGATTTGTCCCTGAATATATAATATGTTAATTCATTAAATATCACCCGTCTCTTTTACTGTTCCTTTGTATTATGTTTTGTCTCTTTCTTTACCTATATAAAGCTTACACTATGTGTATTTTTGATCAGTTTAATTCTATACCCTGAAGATGCTTGACTAAAGCGAAACCGGTCGGTATTATAAAAATTTAATAAATCGTGGTTATTAAACAAATATTTATTTCATGCAGAAACATTATTATTTATTTGCACGAAACAAAAAGCTTCTGACGTACGAAGACTGGATTTACGTAGGAGGTTACACAATGTGACAAAAATATAAGATTGGAGTACAGGATAAGGGTAAAAGATGATCTAGATACATTTTAAAACAAAATATTGTCAATTCTTATTTTAAAAAATGTTTCGTCGATTTAGAATTTGTAATGAAAAGCTAAAAAATGTGCTTTACAGTAGAGGAATACAAAAGATTTACCGATTTGTAGCAAACATTAAGACGTAGAGTCCCAATTCCCAATTTGGTTTCCATAATTCGACAATCAGAATAAAATGACCTGATTGAAACTTGACTTATGCCAGACTTTAGTATTGCTTTATGACGTAGTTTGAGAATCCTCTTGCCCTGCAGACACCCCAAGGGCATTTTGTACATGACAAGAAAACCTAAACATGAGTTAGACGAGGGGGTCGCTGATGTAGTAGGTACAAAGGTCACCCCGCAATAAAACTAACTTACAAAATACCCCTTCACGCAATTACTCACTTTCATTTTGAGGTTTTATCTGAAACGCTTTTATAATGGGTACTTTTGTATTGTAATAAATTTTGAAACAAGATCTACCGTAAAATATCATGCATATAAGTAAATAAAATTTATTTATTGATTCTCACTGTACATAAATCATAAAATTTCACTTCTCTAGGACTAATAGCAAGTTTCATGTTAACAAAATTACAATTTGAGTGAAGCTACATTTGGTAATTACTACATATGTACCTACATAAACAAAAAATATTACAAGGAGAAAGAAAAGTCTGGAGGAATATTAAACACAAATTGATCCCGATATAAATAGTTTCTCTGATCAAAATATGTTTTAGTGTATACCGCCACAATGATTAGTGTAAATCCAATTCTTCCTGCAAATTTAATTTAGACTTTTTGTTGTATTCAAGGTTAAGATGTTATTATTCAGCAGAATCCTGAAACAAAGGCATCTCCCCGGGTTTTAAGGGCAGGCAGAGAGGATGACCCGCCGAACAAATTTGTCTTGGCACACACTCCTATACAGCTTCGTTCACATTCATACATCGTCACATACGTACCTTTCAGTTATTCTGACTCTCGACATGACACAACTCAAGTATTTGGTTCATTTGATTGTACCATGTCTTTCTCAGGAGTCCCCCGACTTTTCTAACATTCACATTCGCATCGTATATTTTCCTTTCTTCATTCACTTGCTGTATATGCCAAAATCCATTTAAGCGTCCCTTTCGTCAGCAGTTAAAGGTTAACCTCTGCTGACGTTATTTTTTTTACTTATTCTCTGATGTGGGGCCTGGACGGCCCGTTATTTTAAATGTTTATATATTAGAGATCCATGAAAATTTTGAGGTCCTAATTATTATTTATTGGACAATTTAAATATATTTAAGTAAAATAAAATACTATTTTATCGTTAAGTATTACTTACTATGTTACGATATTACGTAATAATTTTTAGCAAAAATCACTTGAGATCAGAAATCAGTCTGTATTACTCAATAAAAACAACGAACTCACTTTTATAATAATATTTAAATGGTGTCTCGAATAAACTGTATGTATAAAACTTTAGTTAACTAGTTTATTTTTATTTTATACAGTAAAAATCAACATAAAAAAGCACGTGGTCTGTTACTTTAAATGTTTATATATTAGAGATCCATGAAAATTTTGAGGTCCAAACTTTTATTTATTGGACACTTTAAATATATTTAAAAAAATGAAATAAATACTTTTTTAGTGTTAAGTAACTTATATTTGACAATTTGGATATTATGTAATAATTTTTGGCAAAAATCACTTAAGATCAGAAATCAGTTTGTATTATCTATTTTTCTTCTTCGTGTGCCGTATCAGGTCCCCCTGACGTTGGCGATCACTCTTTAGAATGTCTCTCTGTCTTGCGCTGCCCGGAATAGCTCCTCCACACTTTTAATGCCGGTCCACTCTCGTATATTACGCAGCCAAGACATTTGTTTACTACCAGGCCCTCGGCGACGCTCTATCTTACCTTTCAATATTAAATGGAGCCAGTGATACTTCTCCCCTCGAAGTATATGAACAGCTATGAAATTTTCCTGATTTTGATTAATGTAAGCAGTTCTCTATCTGCTCTAGCCCGCCTGAGAATTTCTGTGTTGGTGATCATGTCTGTCCATGGGACCTTGAGCATTCTCCGGTGAAGCCACATTTACTTTCAAGGTCCATGTTTCACATCCATAGAGCAAGACCACACATAACATTTTAGCATTCTCTGCCTTAGTTTTAAGCTGATATTGTCATTGCAGAAGAGGGATTTCATTTTAATGAACGCAGTTCTTGCTGCTTCAATTCTGCATCTAACCTCTACATCTGAGTCAAGAGTCTCCGTGAGAATACTGCCGATATATCTAAATCTTTCCACCTTTTCGACATTGCAACCATTTAACTGTATCACTGATTCAGAGTGATCTAGTCGTCCAAATGTCATCCATTTAGTTTTATTGACGTTGATTGTTAGGCCCAGTTGCTCACCAGCATTATTAACAAGATTTAATAGGTCTTGGAGGTCATCGATACAGTCAGCTAGTAATACAGTCTCATCTGCGTATCTTATGTTATTAATGACAACTCCGTTGATCTTCAGACCCCTCTCATTATTACTTAGGGCTCTTTTAAAGACATAGTTGGAATAGAGATTAAACAATAGTGGCGACAGGATACAGCCTTGTCGTACTCCACGCTGAATGGCAATTGCATTAGATCTCTCATTCCCATGTCATTTCCCACTTATTTCTGCTGTTTGGAACCAATACAGGTTTTTAATGAAATTCTGGTCTTTGGTGTCAACATTACAATCCGCAAGCATTTTCATTAGGTCAGCATGTTTTACCCTGTCAAATGCCTTTTCGTAGTCAATGAAGCAGGCAAATCTATTAAACAAAATAAAAACAATGAACTTACTTTTATAATAATATTTCAATAGTATCTCGAATAAACTATATATCATTGATCCCTTCGGCACCGGTGCATAGTCGGTAAACACGCCAAACGTGTGCCCAACATTTGTACATAGTTGACATTTGTTAAAATTCCCATAACTCATACTACTTTTGGTCAACGAAGCTTCAGATACCTTGCAACAAGACTTTACAACATTCTTCCAATTAGTATAAAAAAATGTGATTCACAAAAAAATTTCAAAAAAAACATAAAAATTTGGATAAAAAATAATGATAGAGCATTTACCGGTGCACTCACCCAAATTCGAAATTAATATTGAACCAATGCTGTTATTATTGTACCAATGTTATTGTTATTATTAATGCAACCATTCTATTGTGTGATTTTATTCTAATATAAGTGTAGGTATGTTCACAGTATAATAAATTGACATAAAATTACTGCCTCAACACAGGCTAGCCTAGTGAGGCAGGTTATGAGAAACCTAAATTTATAATTATAAATCTCTATTCTTTAATTACCTACTGTATATATGTATTTTGTTTTCTGATATTAACTTTCGTACGTATGCAACTTTTAAACTGTACTTTTACTGTACTTATGATGTACTTTTTGTTTTTGTAATTATAAATCTTCATTTTTTTTTGTTCAATAAAGATATATTATTATTATCATTATTATTGTCACATGAGAACAGGTCGTTTCTTCGACTCGTTCTTGTGTTCAACAGCTCGGCTGTGGAATGATTTGCCGGCCTCTGTGTTTCCTCCTTCCTACAACATGGGTTTCTTCAAGACCAATGTTCATTCCTTCCTCTCCTCAAAAAGACCCTCCACACAGCATTCCAGCCCTGAGGGAAATTATTTTCCTCAGGGCCTCCTGTGTGGAGTTAATGTAAAATATATAAAACTTTAGTAAAGTTGTATATGTTTATTTTTATATAGTAAAAATCGACTTTAAAAGGCCCGCAAAAAAATTTAAATAAATTTACTTACATAAATTTATCTTTAAAAATTTAAAATTTAAAACTTACGGCTCTGGCGTTACTAAATTCGAAGTTATTGGAAGCGGCATATGCGTCACGCGCGGGGGAGGAGAGTATTTTGATATTATTATTATTGCTGGGCCTGAGCGACCTCACGTCAGCAGTTAAAGGTTAATTTTCCTAATGTTAATTATTCTTATTCAACCTTACACAATTTACGAATCTCCACATTTCTCACACGATCATACATTGTTTTACACACTATGCCTCAGTGATTTCTTTACTAAGTCATTCTGTTTTCTTTCATCCTTCCTCTGCCAGTTCCATGCTTCACTGCAATACATCGCGGTACCTACTGCAATCCGCTGAGGAATGCTATTTTCACTTCTTTGGATATTGTTTTGTTAGCGCAAACCGCTTTCAGGATAGTGGATGAAAATTAAGCATTATGCTGGTGGGAAGAAAAAAACCTTTTTATTTTTACGTTGAAAACGGTACCTACCTGCTCAAAAATTTAACTTTTAATTTTTCCCGTGACAATTATTTTGATTTCTTGCAAGAGAATTTGTTTTCTAGACTGATAAAAACATTTTTATAGGTTTATTTAAATGTGTAATTAGCCACTTAAGTGTTTTTTGCCACATTTTGGCCGATTTACAAACGACCTCGAGCGTTCGCTGGCCAAAATGTGGCCAATTTGAACAGAGATTTAAAACAATTATTAGAATTATTTCGAAAATTCCCGCGCGTTACATACTTCGATAAATCACAAAAATAACTTCGTATTTTCACTTTTCAACAAGAGATGTCTCGCATCTCCTGAATTCTTGATTATTGACATTCCGCGAAGCGAAACCATTAAAATATTTTTCATACAAATCATAATCACGTGTTGAATAATAAAAATTGTATGTCCAAATCAATTTATATCTATGATTATCAACTAGGCTAAAATTCTGAGGTATGTTATTTGAGTTATTGAGGCCGGGAAATTTCCAAATCGGACGCTCGGCAATCCCATACGATGGAAGCGTATTTCAATTATTGTTAATTATATTAATGCAAACGTTCGTATGGTTTAAGATTATCAAACAAGATATAAAATTGATGTCTGACTTCAAAATTTTAATATGGCTAAGCTGATTGAAGAAAGCTATAAATAAAAATCCAATTTCCAAAAACCAACTAAGAAATAAATCGAAAAGAACATAAATCAATCCCACCTCCAAAGGTCGGTCAAACAAAAATGATGTAAAAATTGTCAACTTTGAAAAATTCTTCGGGGCAAACAAATAGCGTGAATTCTCCCCTTTTCCAGTGACCCGTGTCTGGGCCAATAAAGAGAACCGGAGCGTAAGTAACTCCAAATGAGTTTTTTCGGGAGCCCTGGGCCCACAGTCCCTTCCCGCCCTGTTAATGCCCCGCTGCTAGTCAGAGCACATAGGCGGCTTCTGTGTGGCGTGAACACCGTGTCTAATGTACTCCCTCGTATACGCGAAAAGCCAAACACACGATTCTGCAAATAAAACAAACATTTCCATTTGTATTAATCCAAGAACTACTAAACGTACTGCTTGAACTCGAGCTCGACAAAGATTTGAATTTGGCTAACAAGAGTTTATTTATTTTTTTATAAGAAAAACTCTGCTTTTATAACTTTTGAAGGTTATTCCCATCAATGAAATATATCATTGAAGAAGAACTTAACAATCATAATCTAAACGAAAATATGAAAGAGAATAAGACACCGAAAAAACAGAAAAAGATAATGGTCGCAACTGGGACTCGAATCCAGAACCTCTAGTCTAACCGGGACGTGCGCGTTTACCAATTCCGCCATTGCAACCTTCTGTCAAAACGTCATATTAGTCGGAAATGACGTGGTTTAATCGGAAAACAAAATATATTTTTTTTAAATAATTTTTTCAAAAACTTTAGGAATTGTTGATAAAAGGCACACCGGTCTTTTTTTACATTAACTCCACACAGGAGGCCCCGAGGAAAATAATTTTACGCAGGGCCTATGTCATCTGGAATGCTGTGTGTAGGGTCTTTTTGAGGAGAGGAAGGAATGAACATTGGTCTTGAAGAGACCCATGTTGTAGTAAGGAGGAAACACAAAGGCCGGCAAATCATTCCATAGCCGAGCTGTTGAACACAAGAACGAGTCGAAGAAACGATCCGTTCTCATGTGATAAATGTCAACCGTGTACAAATGTTGGGCACGCATTTGGCGTGTTTCCCGACTATGCACCGGTGCCGAAGGGATCAATGACGTTAGTTCCTCGGAGCATCTTCCATTGTGATACCGGTAGAACAAGGATAGCATTCCCACCCGACGCCTGTGCTCTAAAGATTCCAATCCGTCTATTAACATGGGAGAATCTATTAAGCGGACCGCCCGTTTTTGCACAGAGTCGAGGGTACCTATATGTAGTCTGTAGTTAATCACCTCGTATTTATCACCTTTTTTTAAAATAGGCGTAAGTAAGCTGAATTTCCATTTAGTAGGAAAACATCCTGTTCGTAAAGACTGATTAAACAGCAAATATAAAGGATACGCCAGATTGGTAGCACAATTATTCAAAAATACAATAATGGAATAAGTCTCTCAATAATACGTCATTTATACCCAGTGATCGCTTATCGCCTGTTAGTACATCATTTATTGACTGCATGCATTTTTCGGGATTGTATCACGGGATAACGGGAAATTAACACATCTCTCGACCAGGTAAACTGGCACGAGCTACTTTCGTTTTTTGACGTGAACGCAGCATTAAATAAATTCTACTCACAATTAAATCATCTTATAGACGCCCATATTCCTATGAAATTATGTAGGAATTCGAAATACCCGCCATGGTATAACTCTGCCCTTATCAAATTAACAACAGAAAAATATAAATACTTTAAAAAGTTCAAGACATATAAAAATCCTTCTGACTATGCCACTTTCTCCCTACTAAGATCACGTCACAAAAAACTTAACTGGGAATGCCATAATAAATACTTACTTAAAATAGAACATGATATATCCTCCGGCCCAAAAAAAATATGGAATTACATTAAGTCAAACTCCAAATCCCATGGCGTTCCGAATACCATGATGTTCAAAGACGAAAAAGCTGAAAATGGATCTGATATCTGCAACTTATTCTCTAAATATTTCACTTCAGTCTACAATAATAATGCTCGGATTAACCAGATCCTGCCAGACTACACCAGTGAGCCCTGTATTGCTAGCATTCATAATATTGAAATCAACCAGCATCACATACAGAAACAACTTGAAAATTTAGATCCCAATAAAAGCGCAGGCCCAGATAAAATTCCCCCTTTCTTCATAAGCAAATGTGCGCGCAGCCTTTCTAAACCATTATTCATAATTTTTAGTCGCTCCCTTAATGAGGGAATTGTGCCAAACACTTGGAAAACTGCATTTGTAACTCCCATTTTCAAGAACGGCCAAAAATCTGACGTTGAAAATTATAGGCCAATATCAAAGCTCTGCATTTTCAGTAAGGTTTTCGAAAAAATTGTGTACGACCAGATGTTTACAGCCTTGAGATCGTCACTTAACAACAATCAGCATGGATTTATGAAAGGAAAATCTACTGCCACTAACCTAACGGCATTTGTCGAAATCTTACAAGACAATATGGACCAACGCGTACAGGTAGATGCAATATATACAGACTATAGCAAAGCCTTTGATTTAGTTATCCATGATGTTTTGTTGACTAAACTTTCACTAATCGGCGTACACGGAGATCTCCTCAGATGGCTCTCGTCGTATTTGAAAAATCGGAGCCAAGCAGTAGTCGTCGGTGGCTATAAATCGAATTGGGTAACCGTACCGTCAGGAGTACCCCAAGGGTCATTATTGGGACCATTGCTCTTCAATATATACATTAATGACATTGGAAAATGTTTTCTCCACTCCAGAACGTTACTTTACGCAGACGAAATGAAAATATTCTCTCCTGTTACAAGTATCAATGACTGTACTCACGTACAAAAAGATTTAAATCGCCTAAATAGCTACTGTACACAACACAACCTTCAAATAAATGTTAAAAAATGCGGCGTCATCAGCTTTACCCGAAACAAAAATCCCATTTCTTTTGATTATTCCCTTAACGGCACAATACTTAAAAAAATGATGAAATGATGGAGGTCAAAGATCTGGGAGTAGTGCTAGACCCAAAATTACTTTTTGACCGACATATCGGCAAACACTTTAAAAAGGTAATCACTATGAAAATGCTGTACTTTGCGTATGTACGCAGCTCTCTGGAGTACGCCTCTCAAGTCTGGAATCCCAGGTACACAACATACATAGAAAAGATCGAGAAAATACAAAATTGTTTTCTACGATACCTTGATTTTTGGGGATATCGTCCTCATCTAAGTTATGTGGAGTCAGCCACGTTTTTCAAAATCTCGTCACTAGAAAATCGTAGAAATTCTGCAGACGTAATATTCTTGCAAAAGATAGCCACTTCTGCGATAGATTGCCCGGAATTACTTGAAAGAATTCAATTAAGAGTGCCCACCAGACAAACTAGACTAAATCACACACTTAACACACCTCGATGCAATACTAACTCTAAACAAAACACATTCATTAACCGCGTTTCACACTTTTTTAACAATTCATACAATGAATTCGACTTATCCAACACAGCACCCCAAATTCTAAAAAAAATAAACAATAAATAACTTCTAAACATATACAAACTATTATACTCCTATACAAATAACTTATTCACTCCCAGATTAGATCCGTCCCCTTCCCCTCCCGCCCACCATCCCATCTCAATAAGCTATTATAACTATTATAACTTTTATAACTTTTTATCTCTCTAATTAATACACACCAGTGAAAACCTATTATTGGTTCAATAACGTATACATATGTAAATACACCTAAGTAAATAATGTAACTGTTGGTTTTCCAAAAAAAAATAAAAATAAAAATATAATAAAAATAAAAAATAAAAAATTAAATACAGGAGGTATTATGCTATAAATGATGAATAACTAATCTAATCGGTTCAATGTAAAAAATAAACGTTATTCGTTATTTAACCACTTTATCGGACTTTTACAAACACGGTCCTAGGTATAAACTTCTCTCCTACATTAGTTAACTTTCATACGATATGAACCACACAATACGCATTGCCCTTGTGATGTGTTTACAAACTCGACTTAAACTTAAACTAATCCAAAACAATGTTTTATGAAACAACAAAGTGTGTGAAGATTTATAAAAAGAAGAATTTGCAATAAAACAATTGCAAACAGTGGTGCGGTGAGGGCGGATCCACTAATTTGGTTTCTTGGAAAATTCATTTTAAACTTTTGCTCCAATAAGCGATAAGTCACTTATTAAACCGTGGGTACTTTAAGGATTGAAATTGGATTTGGGTGCTTAAATCGGTGGCATCGTTCTTAAAATGGGGGATATTCAATCAATTTCTTCGTAGAAAATATATTAAAGTAACGTTTTATTGAATCATTCACGTAATACCTGCTACGACTCTTTTGTAGCTACTAAAAACAAATATGATTTAAGATTTTTACGGTCGTAAGCATTGTCGTGGATTATTTTTGGGGTATTGTGCCGTGTTGCACTACCTCTTTCTTTAGCCCAAGTTTCGGACAGCGTTTCATGTCCATCATCAGGCCAAATGTGTAATCGATTGTGATGTGTGTATAAGCATTCATAAATTTATTCGATACCTTGTTGCCAGCCTCTATGTCTATGTATATGATTTTAAATGTTTTTTTTGCGTTTAGTTTTGAATATTACGGGATACCAAGAACTGTTGAGCTTAGCTCCGTCATCTTTATTAATAGTTAATTTCAATTTAAATTGGCTAAAGAGGTAGCGCTACACGGCATAATACCCCAAAAACATATCACGACAGTGATTTAATATTATTTAATCATTGAAGAAGAAGATAATAATATTTATAAATCTAAGCGAATTATGAAGCAGAACAATTCAACAATTACCCTGGGAACTTTTATTGGATAACCAACACCTCTGCCATAGGTCGCCCCAGGTGATTCGCTACGTTTGGTGACTTAGAAGAGGTGCCTGGGTTCATGAGGTGAGGTTTTTTCAGATCTTGCTAGCGGGATGTTTCTGCCCAACAGCTGCGTGGCGGGCCGGTTCGGGAAAGGCCGGTTGAAACAGACTCTTTGATCTCTCCAGCAGGACTCTCTCGACTCATAGCCTCGCACCGCAGCGGGAGGGTCGGATTTGTAGGCCCGTTACTCTCGAATACATCAATTTCCCACCATTCATATCTTTTTCCTTCCTAGAACTTCCTCTCCTTTCTTTCCATAAGACCCTTCTTGCATCATCCCGAGAGACGACAGAAGCCCTGAGCAGTTACAAAAATACAATAATGCATTATTTCAATATTATAAAAGTTAACATAAGTGGTAAGTTCTTTAGCCAAATTTATAAAAAAGTGTGCCATGTATTTAGAGTACAATCTCTAAATTCATGGCATACTTTTTAATTGATAATTTCTTAAACCTTCAAGATTCTTATTGCAGATATTATGAGACATTTTGTTTAGCAGTAGGTACCATCCCATGGCATGCTTTGCTGAGCCAGTATTTCTGTTCTTTTCATCTCACTTTTCAGATCCTATTGGAGATCTTCACCAGCTCAAGTGATCTTTAAGGATGCCGTTCAAATTACTAGGGCGTTTCTAATGTCATTACTGGAGTAAACCCGCCTCCCATATCCGAACTGTACATTCCTGAAATTACAAGTACGTACGTATCACAATATTATCAGCTATCGAAAGGTCGAAAGAACCAAATCGCAGTGCCAAAACTATCATCATAAAAAACTCTAAATTTTTAAGCATATTATCTTTGAATGATGATGATAATTTGTTACAGATGTTATGAGGGATAGTGCAAAGCAATACATTCGATATTTCAGAGTAATAAGATAGACTAAATAGGAAAATAACAATACATAGAAAAAAAATAAAAAAAGGAGTGAACAAAATATTAATTATGTCTTATTGTCTTTGTGGAGGACATTATAACCGTCTCCTGCCTCTAGAGAGCCATCAGGGAGGACTCCATCCAGGCGACCATGGTAGGGATGATGATGGTATTCTTCTATTGGCGTAGTCTGCGCCATAAACTTCCCATATTCTATACAGAAGTCCTCTGAAAGAGTGCTCTCGATCTCGACCCTCCCGGAGAATTTCCTTGATGCTTCAGTATCTCGATAGTAAAACTATACCTATTTCGAAGTCATAAGGCGTACATCGTCGTCCATCAATCTTCCCTTTGGATTATGATTTAGGTGATATTGCATTCAGTGCCACTCATGATCTCATGACGCCAAGAAACTGCAGTTTTCTGAATTTTCATTCCATGAAGAGCATCAGCATTAATCATGCTACCTATGAAAGGTATTTTGAGAATGGACCATAAATAACGTGGTATTCTAGTCTTTTATTACATTTACGTATACTTAGCTTTATTTAAAGGAGATTTCGTATAAACTATTCGATAAAACATTAAGTTTTTATACGGCGAGTACCTAGCATCGCAAGAATCAAAGATTTTTTTTATATTGTTTTGAATTCATCGATTTTTCAAAAATATTACCGCTAACGTTACGATCCATCAACATTTTACGATTTCCTGCCCGTGAACGCGCGGCTAACGTCCCATCATCGCGTAGAGCAGTGATTCCCAAAGTAAGAAATGTCAACAGGCACTAGGCGGGCAATATAGAAGCATTTATTAAAAATATTAGGGTAAATGTATGTTAGTGCATTAAATTAGGTTTAGTTGTGTTGGTTTTAATGTTGTGCTTCGTCTCAAGGTTTTCCAATTCTTTAGGCAAGAACTCGCAAGAAAATCACTTACATCGAGGTGAACTTAAGGATTTTATTGGAATTCTCAAGATTGGGTTAGGTTTTCAACAAATTCTCGGTCGAAGAATGCATAATAAATGTAAATAAAATTACAAAATTATAAAAAATGACACGTTAAATACAAAGTGAGACACAGTCACACATAACTTAGCTCATAAATTGTAAAATATGTTTGTCCAATAGCAGACTATTTTATTCTAAAACTGTAAGAAATATCGGCGAAAATGTCTATTTCAGCACACTCTATCCTATTGTATAGTCGACAAATTTAGATCAGAAGGCTACTGAGGAGTCCCCAAATTCCTACTCACACCTCGTACCTTTTCCCTTCCTAGAACTTTCTCTCCTTTCTTTCCCAAAAAGACCCTCCACACATCATCCCCATGATGACTCTAAATACCCTCCATACATCATCCCCATGACAGGCTCTGAGAGGAATGGGTTTCTTATGGGCCTCCTGCGTTAGTGAAAAAAAGTTAAATAATATTTTTTATTATTTTTTAATTGATAAACTAACGTTTAAGACAAGATTTTTATGCATAACACAAAGGGTAACAATTATTATAAGCAATAATTATCAGGCTGAAACACTCATCTACATTGAAAAATCTTCCGAGAAAAGATACTTGCCGCCAACGGGACTTGAACCCGTATCCTTCTGATTGCCGGTCAGGTGCTCTGAGCACTGAGCTATGGCGGCTTATCTAATACCCGCCAAATAATTCAATATATACTGTTGTAAAAATATTAACAATTATTGCTTATAATAATTGTTAATATTTTTATTTTTATTTAAACTTATATGAGTAAAACCTCAAATTGTAATATTGTGCTCTAGCCCATTCGATAATACAATACGGTATTGTTGCATGGGGAGGAGCTTACAAAACATCAATTTTGCCGTTGGAAATTACTCAAAGATTGATAATCAAAATTATTACTCAACTTTTCCAAGACTTTCAAGTCCCACCTCTAAAAAATACATATATAAAAAACACGCTGCTTCAAATACATAAAGACTATTCTAAGAAGTCGCACCACGCCATGGTACGCGTTGAGAGCAATAGGCAAAACAGTTTTGCACAACACTACTACACGTACAATGGAGTGGTGTGGCTTAATCAACTAGCAATAGAGCTGAGACTAGAATCTGACTACAATAAATTCAAAAATAAATTAAACAATAATATCTTAAATAAGTTAGCCACTTAGAACCGCATTAACCTTTAACTCACAATACTTATTCAATAAATTATTTTATGTTATTTTATTTTTTTAACATTATTTTATTTTTTTATTACATTTGATTTATGTAAGTACGTATATATAATGTATGTGTTATAATTTTTAATTTAATTTTTTTTCTCTTCCCTTTACACACGAGTAGTTAGTTACACTCGCGTAAAGGTTATATATTACATATATACATATATATGTTTATACTGTTTCTAATCAATTTTGCATGTTAGTATTTAATGATTTGAGTTTAATCCGATTGTAACCTGAAAATGTAATTACTCATGATTATATTACATGTATATGTATATAAAAACTAATTAAAAAAAAAAATTAAAAAATGAACACAATATAAGCGAAACCCAATCGAAAATCTGGAAACAGAAAAAACACACCGAAGCGCAGTGGTTAGCGCGTTTGCCCGGAAAGCAAGAGGTCCTGGGTTCGAGTCCCAGAGTTGTCAATATCTTTTTCTGATTTTTCTGTTTCCAGATTTTAGATTGGGTTTCACTTAAATTGTCTTTATTTAATTAAATAGTTAATTAATAAATTAAAAATCCATTCCCCTCGGAACGTGTGTAACATTGTCTTTGTTATTATTTTTTTTAAACTGATTTTCCTGTTGGACACTGAAAAAACTTTAATGCGTCAATAAACGAAATAAGTTTGAGAAACTCTCGTCCAGAGTGAGACACTTTCCTCTCGAGCCGAGGAGCGCGAGCGCCATGAAACATTCATCACAAATTCATCTCGATGTCGTATCAACAAAGCACACCATTAACTTCCGTAACATCAACAACCCCCGCCTTAAATATTAAAATGAGAAATCCCCGGCATCAGCCAACCACCGGGGATCATGTCACCTTATTCTTTATTATAATATTCAGCGGAGAAGTTTACAGCGAATCATGTGCGCTGCACGAACATGATATTTCACTCTGCATATCCTTTATGCATATGCATAACTACGCTTACTCCGCATACCCAAAGCAACCTGATTATTTTCTGATCATTATGTAACCATCTTAGCTTAGACGTATGGGCTAAATGATAAAAATTCATATGTAATAAAGATGGTGGTTTAGCATCTTAACAATCATGCTTGTACACTTCATTAGTTTTTTTTTTGTTTTGAAGTAATTATAAATACTGACATATTATTTTGGTTTTCCTGCCTCGTATTTAATTTTTACTAAATGTATAGCTTGTTTAAATGCATCATAGATGGCATTCAATTCCTCAATTTTGTTGTGACATGATTTTAAATCACGTGCGCACCTGCGATTATCATTGTGATTGGTGCTTTCACAGGGTTGACTTGAATCATAATTTATTCGAGAGAGGTGCCCCTTTGTGAGGCAGTTTAAAGAGTCGTTCTTCACAATTTTTGAGATATTTACGCCGCGAAGTTAATTCCTTAAACCCGTGCAGTTATTGTTATAGTTACACACTCCGGGCATATACAGAGGGTAACAAGTCTTCAGACATGATCTGAGCTCGCAAGACCATGTACCTGAAGCTGAATGTCCAACTTAAAAAAATATATATATAGATTTATACATATATTTTTTTTTGTGTAACTGCTCCATTAGTCCATTACAATGTAGCCGCGACAATGTTATGTGTAGTTCTGTACCGGTACTATAATTATTCCGATTTTATCAGTATTTTTTTTTTCATAATATTTTATTTGTTACAGATTTTTGTTTTTTTTTGGCAACCACACTAGGCTAATGCCCGTATTGTGGTAGTCAAACATTTAATATTTTATGTAGGAATTATAAAGTAGATACTATTCTAATTAAACAGATAATAAAAATACTAAATTGAAATTAAAAAATACGTAATAGTAAGTGAAAAATAAAGAAAAAAAATATCATATTTTAAAGAAGAATAGAATTAAAAATGTAAATTATTATTTTTAAATATAGAAAAAAATAAGATTTAGTGTTAAGAACTCTTGTATTCTGTACAAATATGTAAATTAAAACATATTTATACATATACATTAAAACATAAATAAAATTAGGTTGAAAATATATTAAAACATAAATAAAAGAGAGAAAAAATTTTTTTGAAGAAAAATAGAAATAAAAATTTTGAAGTGCAAAAATTAAAAATTAAAATGTAGTGATAAGAACTCGTGTATATCCAATGTTGTACACGTGCATAAAGTGATTTAGAATTACTTGACTTTATGTCAGTACTCAGAGCATTATATATTTTAGGAGTTTTTGTTATTAGTTTTTGGGGTATTATGCCGTGTTACGCTACCTCCTTCTTTAGCCAACGTTTCGGACAGCGTTGCAGTGTCCATCATCAGGGCAGATGTGTAATAGTTAGGGGTGATGTTTGTACTTATCTACTTAGGAGCGATACCGTGTCGCCAGCTCCACTCCTCTACGAGCTAGCGCTACAATATACTTCCGTCAATTACCGGATACCAAGAACTGTGAGTGGAGAACTCCACAAACTCCAAATATGTTATAATTTATAATAATATATCTCTTCCGATAATTTATACAAAACCTAGCTCCTACCCGAAATAACGATCCAGCCAGAATCCCTCGGCCCATCCATCGCCTTGCACCCCAGTTGGAGGGATGAATTTATACGTCGGTCACTCCTGGGCACACTGACCCCCAGATTTCTACCCACCCCTCATACCTATTTCTTCCCTGAATTTCCTCTTCAACTAAAATTATTCAACTCAGGGCCTCCTATGTAAAAATGTAATGTAAAAAAAACAAATAATGAAACTATTTATTACACCCATCAAAACTGCCTAACAAAAAAACAACGACATTATAGAGATAACTAAGCTTTTCTTTCGATAAATGTACAATTCTTTTCTTCTGCTTTCCCGCTCAATTCATGTAGCTTAAGCAATTTATATATTTTAGCAATTACAATTCTTGGGCACACGTGGACCCTCTTCTGAATTCCACAAATAGATCTACCTTTCTAAGTCTGTGAAATGGTTTTCTGGAAGCAATAGTATTAAGGGCGGATCCGCCCACTCCCCCCAACTCCTCCGATGTCAATTTACAGCCCTTAGCATTGTTTTACCTGAAATTATGTGAAAAAATTAAGGAGTCCGTGGGCGGTGTTTCAGGAATGTGTGTCAGTTTACCCGGTAAGAGCAGAAAACGAGTATCAAATCACGGACTTATCACTTTTATTCAACAAATAACGTTTTGGTAAGGTTCTCGACTAACAATCCAAATTCCGCCATGAGCAAGTAATGTTGCGGCGGGGAGCAAGTGTTCCCTCTCAAGAAATCGAGGGATCAAATGCTGCGTTTTGTGGACTGTAAAATTGCGGTTCTTATCTATTTTATTATATTTCTGGAGTTGACTTACCAATATCTCCAAACTGCTGTACACCCACCATGCACTGAGTTTATGTTACCGGGAAGGTAATTGTTAGTTTGGAAACATGAGGAAGGGAAATTGGTGATATTTGCTTTGTGGAGTTAATGGTAAGCAAGCGATATTTTTGCGTATTAAACGATTTGTGAAGTAGCGCATAGAACGGCGAGATTCACGCGTAGACATTTGCGGTGCGGTTAAAGAATTATTGCGGTTTATAAGTTCTGCGGCGTGGTTATTACAAAGCGATGCAATTGTGAGGACTTGTGTCCTTTGCGGTGGTTTTATTTGAACTGAGGCAGAGGGCACCCAATATGTCGTTCCAAAAGGCAACATGTAACAATAAAGGCGTGAACAAGTAATGTTCACAATTTAATCAATAAAAATAATATAAAGTATATTTGCTGCACGAAGATACCCTCAGTATCATCCTGAGGTAAGACCATCATTTAGAATTAAAACATTGCTTGAAAAAACTAAAAGCATATTTCCCACGTCCATTAAAGAAGCTACTGTCATACCTATATATAAACAAGGATGTAAAAATGATATCAATAACTATCGACCGACTAGCCTTCTAAGTACCATGTCTAAAATATTGTAAAAAGTACTAAAAAACAGCATATTTATGATTTACCTACCTAGAAGATACTAACCTATTTTCTAAATGTCAATATGGTTTTAAACATAACTTGAGTGGAGACGATGTCATAAATATGATCACAAAAAGCTTAGACGGGGGAAATAAATCTTTGGCAATCTTTATAGATCTGCAAAAGGTCTTTGATACGATAGATCATAAAATCCTTTTCAAAAAACTTAAAACAATTGGGATGTCAAACATCCAATTTTTTTTTTTTTTTGAAACAAACAAACAAACAAACTAGGAGGAAATCGTGTTCAACACCCATACAATAACCTACAGTCCGCCTTGGAAAGAATACCTTGTAAGGAGGACTGAAAACAAACTACTTCACTTTGTATTTTTAAATAAAAATATACAGCTGTTAAATAAAAATTAAAAATTAAAAACTAAACAACAACAAAAAAATTTATAATGGCTTTAGCCGTGTTTGGTGACCAGATCTGAATAGCCAGGAACTTTCCCATCTTCCTCTTCCCCATCTCCTTCCTCTCCCCACTACCTTGAGCCTCACAACATACCCCAATTGGGGATGCCATAGTCTCACCCAGGCAGTTGGGACTCTTGTGCGGTATTCACATTAAAAAAAATAATAACACTAAATAATATTTCAATAATAAGAGAGAGGATATTCTTTCACAGAAAAACAGCATCTTACTAGATTAATAAAAAAATAAAAATTTATGGATGTAATGATCATTTTCGGAGGCGGCTATGGGCACCGCCGCCCCGGGAACCATTTGGTGGATAACCAACACCTCTGCCATAGGTCACCCCAAGTGGTTCGCTATGTTTGGTGACTTAGATGTGTCTGCCCGCCTGCCAGCCTGCTGGACCGGATCGAGAGAGACCGGTTGAGGAAATCTTTTGGTATCGCCAGCCAGAATATCTAGACTCTTCGCCTTGCCCCGCAGTTGAAGAGATGGATTCATCACGTCCGTCACTCCTGGACACAGTGACCCCCAGATTCCTACCCTCGTACCTATTTTCTTTCCAGAACTCATCTTCTTCCTTTCCTTAAAAAACCCTCTACACAGCATTCCCTAAGATGACATAATTTTCGTCAGGGCCTCCGGTGTGGAGCGAATGTAAATATTAGATCCTTACATATGAAATTGGCGTTTTACCGTACTGGCAACTTTGATCTCAAATATCTTCTCTTTGGTTAGGAATTCCAAATTCAAATTTATATAGCTCTTTAAAATACTCATGTATTTGTGTTTCGAAAATTATAATTCATTTGTTTTTTCCTTAATTGTTTTTTTTTTCTTTGCGTCACTTAGTTTGCAAAATGGAAAACTTGAAATTTATTTTTATTTATTTTATTTATTTATTAGAAATTTTAAAAGAAATAAATAAAATAAATAAAAATAAATTTCAAGTTTTCAATATCGCGTTATTTACGAGTACGAGTTTCACCGTGGCCCTAGTGCTGCAGAAACGGCTCGAAGGATTAATGATGTGTATGGCGACGGTGCAGTAAAAGAAAACGCAGTGCGTTATTGGTTCCAACGTTTTCGTTCTGGAAATTTCGACCTGCAGAACAAGCCCCGTGGACGGCCGGAGACCAAAGTTGATAATGAAGAATTTAAGGCTATTGTTGAAGCGGATCCATTGCAAACCACGTCCGAGTTAGCTGCAGGCTGCGGTGTTAGTGATAAAACTGTTTTAATCCACTTGAAGCAAATTGGGAAGGTGAAAAAGCTGGAAAGTTGGGTACCTTAAGAATTGAGTGAAGCAAATCAACAAACGCGCGTTGACTGCTAGACCACACACTGCACAACAGACGGCTACCAAATTAGAGGAGCTTCAATTGGAATGTCTAAAACATGTGATGAATTGTATTGATCAACAGTGAAAATTAGGAAATATCGTAGCTTCCCACTTTAATTTAAAAATAAAATATCCATTACTTATAAAACGGACACGTCTACGACATCTATCGGATTAGAGTAAAGTGAATTCATATTTACGGTAGGGATCTATAATTAGACAAAGTGAGACGAGTATTGATGAAAGGATCACAGATGGTATCAACAAATAATCAGAAACAGGGACTCCCCAATATACTTTGGGCCGTGATATATTGACAGCCAATTGAATTGCAGCAAAAGCGATTAAAAACCAATTCAGCCTATCAACCAGAAGAGGGCCGAGCCCATTTTTAGAACAAAGGAACGACCTTTGGACTTAGCAATTAGAAATGTAATTAATGAGTTTGACGTTCCCACCAAACCGAGAGGTGAATAAACTCCATGGGAAGAAATAATCTGTTCAGGGACAAAAGAACGATGACCCCAAGAAATGTTATCATTAACCGGTACATTCCAGGGATCAGAAACCCTAGTTCTCGAACGCATTAAAGCATATCAGGTGCGGAAAAAAGGATACACGTAAACACGATGGAAAAGTTTAAGTGAAAAATTGCATAGCAAGTGACGAAAACGTGTTGTAAGGTGTTAGGGAGATTTCCATCTATAATACGATTGTTTGTGACGACCGGAGATGATCGATTCGAGGGAAAACGTGCTAAAGGAAATGGAAATGTTGAAAAAACAATGGAAAATTATTGTTATCAATTCTAGACGGAGCTAGAATATTACGATGAAAGATTTAGGGAGGAAACGTCAAAAAAAATGAGAGTTTTAAAGAATAGGCGAGGGTACATTTCAGAGGTCTAGAGCAGTAACAAGTGTTAGAGAAGAAAATAGAGTGCAGTACGGAGGGGAGTGGAAAATGCTGAAAACATTGCGATAGAAAAACTCAGAAAAAGGAGTCATTTTACGTAATTAAAATGGAGTTTATAGAGTAACATAGTACGCGATTGCAGATAAAACTGAGGCATTACAATGGTTGTCGATTTCAGATGTATTTTGTTGTGATAAACAAGGAATATTCGAACATGAAAGTTGTTTAGATAAGGACGATTAGTCGTTAAAAAGGTAATAAAAATTATCATGGGTCTTATGAAATATTTACATTAAAGAATTCTCATAAAAGTTAACGACACTGAAATAAAAAAGGATTTATTGCCAGGTGGGTACAGGAATTAATGTATACAACTGTCAAGGCATATGGTTTAAGAACGGGACGAAATTTGTAAGGCGTTCTCTATGAAGCAATAAAAATGACAGGAATTTAAGGGCCGAAGTGGGGTTATCTCCTATAAAAATGTTAAAAATGATATATTTATTAACAACAAATAGAAAATGAAATTTTCCAAGAGGCAGCAAACATCTAAAAACGATATGGTTATATCAGGGAAGTACAGGGAAGTGAGGGGAAAGGAGATACGACAGAGAAAAACAAAGGAAATCTTAGATTAACAGTGAATAAAATAAATACGGCTTGAAATATAAAAATCTATAGAGATATGAACAATAGCGTAAGAATAAATAAGGAAATTCATGGAAAGAGTGTCGTGAATAAAAGAAAATTCGAGAAAAAATGGAAAATTCAAATATACGACGTAAATAGAGAAAATTCGGTTTTAAATGGAAAGGTTCATATAGAATACAGAAAAACTCGAGGAAAAATAATAAAATAAAAATGAACAATTTGCGAGAAAGGCTTCGACATGAAGATATCTCTGATAGGCGAATTTGGGGACAGATTTGGAACATATGGTAGATGCCGTACGCACGGACATGTTACGAAATAGTTGAAAATAGAACTTTAAAATTATTAAATTCAAGCTAATTTTGTATGAACAACAGGACAAAGGAAGTTGGGCCATTAAACATGGATCTTACTAAATCCGGATCTTGTAAGTATGGAAGTACGAGACAGAATTTAATGTATCAAACGCGGAAGGTACTAAGAGACCGCATTCGACAATAATGGAGAGGTTTCAAGAAATTACGAGTTGATAGTAATTAGATTGGTTTATTACAGGAGATTCAGATACGATCTTTTGGACCTGAGAGGGGTATAAAAGTCTAGACAAATGCCAGTTGAGGACAGGCTACGGTCGTGGTCGAAAAAGTTGTAACTTCGCGGAACGTGACGAAACGGTGGGTGATTTAAAGTTGAAAAATTCTAAGTGATAATTATTTTGATACTTAGAAAAATTTCACATTCTAGTCAGTGATCTACAAACAAAAAAAAAATACTTTGCAGTTAGAGTCAGTGAAAAATAAAAATAAAGCCAACGCATTAATTACTTGTGAAAAATAAAAGTGCTCGTGATAAATACAATTTGTTTTAGTGGAAAATTCGGATTTTATAATCACTTAATATCGTATTTTTAAACTTAGAAATTTCGCGTTTAATATTAGTGCAATAAATAACTGAAGTGATGTGATAATTTAGCGTGAAGAAGTTATAATTAAATACGTGTGTTCAATCTAAGTGAAAGTGTTCTAACAAATAATAAATATTTAAACTAATTATCTTAAATAATAATAATAAAACAAAATAATAGTTTATTAATACATAAAAGTTCGGAGGGATAAAAATTTAATTTAACAACAATTTACCATCTCTAAATTAATCGTGAAGTAACTATCATTTAAAGTGTTATCTAACCAACGAGTTTTGAAATAAAATACAGTTTAGAACGATAGAGTTCATACATCATTTTAATTAATTAGATTAATTGAAAAAAAAAAAATTGAAGTCAAAAAAGATTTAATTAAATTTAGGAAAATAAAAATTAATTTAGGAAAATTGCAGCAAGGTAACCGTGTATTTCCCGGTCGGAAAAACCTTGGTAGGGGTAAGTCTTTTCCGTTATAAAATTTTACAGATTCCAAGGAGAAGGCGGAATGCAGCAAACATTGGTATTTGGATTAATTATTTGACCAAGATATTACTCTCTTAATATGTGATATGTAACTATATTAAAATATTATAAGTATAATAAGTATATTTTATATATTTATAAATGTATGTATATATACATATATATATGTAATTTTTGTTCCCAAGAAAAATTTTAATCAAAAAGAAAAACACTTATATAAAAAGAGGAAAAAAGGGTATCGATTCCTACCTCTGAATTCATCAATCTATTAAAAGTAGTTATGTGTGATAAATTTACAAATCAATATTTTATATTAAATTTTATGTATGTATTAATATAATTTCAGAAAAATCCAGAGCATTTGAAATAAGTTATGATATTAGAAATTACTTCAATCATAATATAATTATACATATCAATATTATAAATTATTTATTGAGACAAAGTATATATAAATGAATAAATATGTATACGTAATCGGGTATCAGACTAGACAATTGCACTAAGTACATCATTATCAAACAAAGAAAATTTTAGAGTCATCTCACACGTCTCCGGAATGTCTAAAGTAAACATACCTCATACGCTTGAATCTAGGTCACGAGGCCGTCGAGAATGTTTACAAAGCTCAAATTGTTTACAAAATAAGTCGGTCACTGGGACACTAGTTCGAATACAGTAAAAAAGAAAAAAAAAAAATGACCTTGATTAGTGGATATCGTACTTAGGTATTAACTTCTAGGAACGGGATAAAATTATTATATTGCGCAATTATTAGAGAAAAAAAAAGGAATTAAACACTATTTTTAATTTGAACGTAAAGAGGTATCTACAGACCTAAGCAATTGAAAATTAACAGATTTATTATAGCAGATCAAAAAGGTGTATTGAAGATTTACATGAAACAGTTGATAAATCACGGGATAGTTCAAATAGGGTGTATTGAAGACTTACATGAAACAGTTGAAAAATCACGGGATAGCTTAATAAGGGGTAATGAAGATTTACATGATTCAATTGAGAATCACGGGATAGCAAGAATTTATCAAAAGTTGAACATTGGAGGGGAGGGAAAGAAAAAAAAAAATACAGTTCAACCAACAGAAGGCAGTGGTCGCTTCTATAACAAGGACCATTAATCAAACCATAGAGATGGCGGATCTCTCAAACAAAACCGTCAACAAAACCAAACAAAAGCTTGGAGTTATGGCGAATCTCCAGAACACATCGCCAGATAAGATCTTAATGTACTAATATGTATTTATATTTCACACTATTCTTACGTATATATTCGGTATCAATCTGAGGGTTGTTCAGAATCCGATGGGCGAGATCCGAGCTCGGGATGCGTTGCAAGTAGTTTCGTATTGCGAGTTATAAACCTTCCCAAAACGTATGTTTACATATATATCTTTTTATGTACTGTTCATTGAATGAAACAAACTCACTTAAAATTAGTGCTTTAGGCCTGTCGGGTCACTCTCGTCTCATTTCTTGAACGTGGAGGGAGGATTCACGACCCGTAACTCCACACAAACCCGTGAGTATATGATTGCATATAGGACGAAACCGGTTCGCCCTAAGTAAATAGTAAACTTTGGAGGAGTAGGAATTTGGAGGTATCTGGGCTCGGGGGAAGACCTGAAGGCAGCGCATGATGGCGAAGGAAGGTTCATTTGGGACGCGATAACTTAGGTATCAATCAATTGAACCGTGCCAAAAGACTGTGCGAATTTTGGGAGGACTCCCGATCACCTTGCTTACTTGATGGAGGCAGGAGCCAAATTTTGCCAGAAAAAGGGTTATTCTGAGTTCGTCAAATATGCAATTAACTAATTACATTAACCTACTAAATCCATCTTTATATGTACCTTATAGCAGCTGAATCTAAACGGAGGGGCGCCCAGCAGATACGAGATACAATCATAATCAAATTTACTAACATTTAACCATTTGAGTTATATTTAATTATCTGTTCAATTAGTCATGTGTAGTTTCGATTAGTATTGCTTATTCATGAATTCATTAGGATGTAGGGAATCATAATAAACGTCAAAGGGAAGTTAGTTCATTTAGAGAAATTACTTAAGGTTAAATTTGCAAGAGAGAGACCAATACAGTTTGAAATTCAACACTCTGTTTAGAATCAAGAGGGTTACCACAAAATTTAAAGTAATTAAAGTCCTATATCATAAATCAAAAAATTACACAACGTTTGATGGAGTTTAATTACAACCTAAATACGAAAATATTTACGTTCAAAGTCGTAAATAACGTATTTATTAGTTAAGTACATATATCGCTAAAGGTATGTAGTACAAGGGAGCTTTAAGTAGCTTTCTGTAGTTATCAGAGGAAATAAGGGTCCAATTTTATAAAGGCTTGTGTGACGTAGGGGAGGAATTTTCCATCCCTACCACACATATGCAAAGCCTTAAGAATTTAAATATCGATCAGAGCCAAGAGAAAAGGCGAGAATATTACAACTGTCTTGCCGATGACCAGGAGAGTTTAAATAAAAAATAAAAAAACGAAACATCACAAACATCCACCGTACTCTCCGAACCTCGCCCCAACAGATTACCATTTGGATAACTTCTTGCAAGGGAAAAATTCAACTCCGATGGGGCAGTCCAAACCGCCTTCAAAGATTTTATTGATTCCCGTACGAATGGTTTTTTTAGTAAAGGGATCGATGAACTATCTTTGAGACGGCAAAAGTGCATAGATAGCAATGGTACATACTTTGATTAAATAAATATATTATATTAAAAAAAAACGACTTTATGTTCCTCCCATACAAAACGCCAATTTCATATGTAAGGAATAAATTAAATATTGAAAAAGAAGACAAGGATTTATTCAATGATAAGATGTTTACTACACAAAGCCTCTTCTATTGATATAAATGATGGCCAAGAACAGCCTTGAAGAATGAAATTTAAAAACCGTGTAAGCACATTGATTTAATTGTCAAGAAATATGATTTGTCCAACATTTCACAAATGTTCAATTGAAAGTGAAATACTCAAACCAGTGTTAAAGTTACTCGACTGAAGCCGGATAGTAACTGCTGGGATATTATAAAATCGATATGAATAATCTTTTTAGTGTTAGCTAATGCCATGGTAATTAGGTACACAGAAATCCAAACAGTGTTACCTTTATGGTAGAGGTGGGTAGCTGAACCTTTTTTTTCATCCATTTAAAATTACGTGAAAGTATACTATCTTTAATGATATTCTTAAAATCCTACTAAGAAATCTACTTTTTCAACACTTTGGTATATGCTTTTACATTCTACATTATCCTTGGAATAACACAAAATTATAATATCACGTGATTATTCAAGGGTCTGGGCTATATTAGGTAATAAAGGGTTCGTATATGACTACCATCACGCGCCGCTACCCGCATTTCTACTGATTTCTTACATATCTCCCTTAAACATTTGAAGTTTTTAGGCTCTTAAAAAAATATATGTTATTTTTTAAGATAATATCTAGACGCGTTCCACGCCGAAACGCAAATTATATAAAATTCCCTCGATAGATAAAAATCGCAAAGTATGCTCCGAAAATTATTATAAACACGTTTGTTTCGGTTATTTTACAAGTTATAGTTGTGAAAAAATTCACAATGTTCCTTTAAATGACACGACACTTTCTTCGAGATTTTTGCTGTATTTTGAACAAGTCGTGTTTTATTAAACATTTTTGCAATTTTCGCAATTTTCGCATCGATTTTGACGCTTTAAATTTTAGCGCTCTCCTCTAACTTTCGTACCTAATTTCATATCTCTCCATCTTCTTCTTTTTGAGCCCGGTTGCGGCGCCTTAAGAATTATTTATAACTTGCGAGTACCTCGTCTCCTCCTCTCCGCGGGCTTCGTTCTCTTTCCACCTTTCTCGCCTTCACCTCTCCCCCCTTCACTCTTCCCTCAACCACCCCTCTCCTTTAATCTTCTCCTCCCCTTCCGGTTTCCCCTTTCCTTCCCTCCTTCCCACCGTGCCGCTAAACTATATGAAATACATGCATTTTTCAAACAACTCGCGGGTCAACTTTTGTAAATATTGTTAACAAATTTCATAACGCCAGAGGTCATCGTTACATATAGAAACCTTCACAGGCGTGCAACAACTCTCCAAAGTTTGTATGGGAATGCGTACGGGAGAAACAAGGAAACATTCGTACTCATATTCACGCGCATTAGAGAAATTACTCAAAATTTGTGAAGACTTTGCAAAAAATCATAAGTCAATAATTGTGGTTTTTAAATGCATAAACGAAATCATCCAAACACCCTCAGTACGGCTACATGAAAGGAATATTAATGTTGATCAAAGCGTTAAGTACCTGGGACACATCATCACAGACGACCTTAAGGATATCAAGGATACGGAAAGGCAGAGAAGAGCGATATCAGTTAGAGCGGATATGCTGTCAAGACGTTTTTACCTATGCAGCCCAAAAGTAAAAAGAATTCTGTTCAACGCTTTCTGTACCCCGCTTTAAACATCAGAACTGTGGATTGACTACACTGCATCCCAATGGCATAAGTTAAAGGTTGTTACAATAACGCTTATCGTCAACTTTTCCGCTTACCGAGATACTGCAGTGCTACGGAAATGTTCCTGGAGGGACGAGTACGCACTTTCCGAGCACTTTTCCGCCACCGCATGGGAAGTTTATCGCGCAGACTACGCCAATCGAAGAATGCGATCATCACCGCCATGACTGCCTGGATGGAGTCCCCCCTGATGGCCCTCTGGGGACGACGATAAAATACCCTCCGTAAACAGTTGCATGAATTCATTTTAGTGTTCATTATTTTTTCAGTTTCATTTCTCATCTTTTTCATAGTTTTTCGTTTTTATTTTATTTTTGTGCTATTATTTGCTTTTACCCTAAACTTATTATTTGTCTATTTTTTTCGTTATTTCAAAATATGGAATGTATTGAATTGCACTACCCCTGCATACATTCAAATACTATTATTATTATATTTATAAATAACTGCAAATTTCGGCAGCATTTTTATAAAATTTCGCTTTTTTTTCGTTATTTTTTTGGGGTGTTATGCCGTGTTGCGCTACCTCCTTCTTTAGTCAACGTTTCGGGCAGCGTTGCAGTGTCCATCATCATGGCAGATCTGGGAGATGTGATTGTGGTAAATGAATTTCGCTTTTGTTTACATTTATGATTGCATGTTATGTTTTTAATAAATTATTAATTTTCGACAAGGTGTGATAAGTGATTTTTACAGCCAAAAGTATTATCGTAAATAATTTTTAGATTATTAAGTTATTAGATTATTATTTGATTACGCATTTAGGTTTAGGTATTGCGGTTTCTCCATGTTTAGTCAACATTTCGGAAAGCGTCACAAGATCCATCACATATTGTAAATCTGCCCTGATGATAGATACTGTAATGCTGTCTGAAACAACGGCTAAAGATGGAGAAACATTTTTAATCTGTGAGATTATTTTAATGCCATTTTTTTAATAAAGTAAATGGTTCGGAACACCTGAACCCTATCATTTGGTAAGCCTGGTTTATCGACATCATATTTTCCCAATAACGCCTATTTTTAGATCAGTCAAGCTGGTCAATCCAAACTCTTTAGTCGTCAGTATTAACACGAGTAAGTTCCGAGTTCGTCATAATTATTTTATCAGTTAGATTATTCATTATCATGATTAATTAGACTATAAATATAATATTATGTTAAACAAAATTCGTTACGCGGTAGGTGGAATAAAAAGATTTATTGGCTATTTTCGATGATCGATTTCACAGAATTTGACGAATGATATTAATTTATTGATTCATTTATTTTTCGTGAGATTGATACCCCGATTATTTGAGTTCTTTTATCATTGATTATTATACAATACTGATATATAAAATGTTTTCCTCAAAATGCGCTGATAAAAAATCATAACATGGTCGACAACATAGTAATCGTTCACGATCCTCCAATTTAAATTTTGAAGTCGATTTTCTTTAAAGGGAAAACTCAAATCGTAAAATGTAATTGGATAAATTCATCTCTAAATGTGATGTAGATTCACCAGTTTCACATTTGTATCATTAGTTTCAGTATACCATCTACAGAACCCTTTTTGGTGGTCAGTTCTCCTTTACATCCACATAATAAAAACATTCTGCCCTTGAGAGCCGTTCCAGTCATTAAATGCTGACATTGATTGTGAAGCGATAGTTTATGTGATGTGATGATTAAGATTGCTTTAAATATGTTCGGGAAAAGTCCAACAAAAAGCGCCCTTGAGGGGATTTTTCACAAAAACCGCGCTATACAAGTCATCCAAATATTATTATTATTAAAGATCGAGATTCGCCAAGATTACGAGTTATTTCATTTAAGTAATCTAAGGTTTAGACTGAATATTTAACTAGACCAGACTTCCATACTTGAGAAGCTCTAAACTAAGTTATTCTGAATCTGAGAAACCAAACACTGTGGGAACCGAGCTACTTATCATGCATATTTTCGTAACCGTTCGTGCAAAGACACGAACTACGATATTCGATACTTTTCTAATTGACATCTTTTAACTGTTAACATCTACTTAACTGACATCTGTTGAGACGCCTAAAAACTACATATAACTATATAAACTAACGACAGCTGTTGAAGAATGTTGAGATTGCGTGCATAATCCATGTAGGGATGTAACCACAGTTAGGGACAAATATTTTTAATGTTTCTTTTAGACTGCTGTCAAAATGTCGGATTCAAAGTATAAGTTGAACTATTTCACCATGAAAGGAGTGGCGGAGGCCATCAGGTACCTGTTCGCCTATGCTGAGGTGGAATTTGAAGATAACAGGATATCTCAAAATGAATGGCCAGCACTCAAAGAAAGTAAGAAAATTATGATATCGATAAAAATAATTTAATTCATCAATCGTCGGTAAACCTGTAACACGAAAAATATTAAAATTATAAACATGAAAGAACTGATAATTACTAATTACCCACATTTAAAATATTTGAAACTTTTAATTTCCTAATTTCGTATGTATATTTTTTTATTAAAGATGTTCTCCCAAAAAAGGCCTGTGTGTACGGGATTAAGAATTTTTTAGTTTTCTTTCTTTTTGCTGAATTCAATTATTTCAGGCTTTTTTAAGAGCTTATATTCTGGCAGTTGATTTGAATTTCAAAATAAGAAATTTGTTCCTGGTTTCATCGGTTAGTAGTTATGTGGACCAAACCAAAAGGTTTTTTACTTACGGGAATCGATAACATACATTTTAACTGATAATTGCAGTGTTTCTGAATTGTACGGTTTTGTTTAAAACATCTTCTTTATACACTTGTGAGAATAGAGTATAAAATATTATTACCTTAAATTCTGAATATTTGTAAGTTCAGAAGAATAGAAAAGTTTTTTTTAATATTATTTTAATTATTAATTTTTGCGCAAGGTAGAGAGATTGTGTGTGGGTTTTATAAGTGCCACCCCATCCTCTTACACCGTATTGGATTATGGCTTGGCAGAAAGCGAAGTAGGTCATTCTTAGTAATTCTTTATTTAGAATATGTCTCAAAGAGCTAAAGATATAGTCAACTTTCGTACTCTGTTTTTGATAATGGTCCATTTTATTTTTTGTACTATATTATAAGACACGCCTAGCAAAACAAGCGTGTACAGACTATCCAATACTTTATACGTCTATTTTGTGTTCAAGTGCATATCTACGAAATACACGTCAACAAAGCGCTTAAACTTTTATTTAAATCAGTTTTACAATGAGAGATTTTTTACATTAAAGTTAGGACCAAGACAGAAACGTTAAAGTTCTCCATACTTGTAATACTCATTATAAACTAGATAGGCCAAAATCATTAGAAATAACCCGCTTAACTAAAAAGCCCTTAAACTTTGTAATGAATAAGCAATTAGAATCATTTGCTAAATCTCCGCTCCTTTATCCATTGTAATTTTCATCATAGTATGTAAGTTTTAAAGTAAAATATGTACATGTTTTGTTTATATAATGACCATTTAAGATTATTTCTACTCCAACGTAAAACACGCGTCCCTTTAAAAATCAATCTATCAATTAAACATCGCATGTCATCATAAACATAATAATATTTTAATTATGATTTTAATTAAGAACAGACATGAAAAATTAGGTTGTTAATAATTCATATTTATTCTTAGAGTAAGTTCAGCTTTCAAAAATCCACAAATATTTAAGACTCTCTACATATCCTATGTTAGAAGCCACCTGGAGTATGCTTTTACAGTGTGGAACCCTCATTGTTCCACATATAAAGCAAGTATAGAAAGAGTTTAGAAAAAGTTTATGAAATATGTCTCTTATCGCGTGCGAAATGATGAAAACTACGTCCCCGTAAACCTCAAATCTCTTGATCAACGCCGAGATATCAGAGACCTATTAATGCTCTATAAGATTATTCATAACTTCATTGATAGCCCGTACTTACTACAAAATATTCATTTCAGATGTCCATTAAGAGTTACTCGATCTCCAGACACCTTTTATATCCCTAAGAGCAAGACAAATTATCTTGAAAATGTATTTATTAGAAGAAGCTGTAGCACATTTAACAGATTATGCCCAAATATCGATGTGTTTAATACAAACCTTGATAAATTCACAGCATGCATAAAAAATAACACTATTGAATGCAACATGTTTAACTAATAACTTAATATTTCATTGATTTCTGTATTTCTGTTTATTATTTTTAGTATTGCCACATTTTCTCTCCTACTTTTAGCAGTTCGAATTCAAATAAAATCACTTCCTGAAATATATTATTGATATCCATCAAAATTTAAATGTAAACCATTGAAAATTTTCAGTTAATTACTTTTTTGTAGATTTAAGTAAGAAGATACAATATTAATGAATAATATTGATAATTGTTTATATCTGGTATAGGTATTGTGTATTTTTGTATTATGATTCTAAATTTCAATTTGTCGTTATTTTATAGGTCTATGACATACATATTATTATCACTGTCATTTATGAATTTTGTAGACTGTTTATTACGCTAGTAAATAAAATAAAATAAATATTATTTGTAAGGTTTTCCCTAAACATTATTAAAGTAAGCTACAAACCCGAGGTAATTAAGCCTACTGGGAATATCCAAAATAATTAAAAATTCGAAAGTCAAAAAAAGACAAAAGAAAACATATATAATTTAATAAAATCCTTGTAGATCACACCTCTCCACCCTCCCTCACATGTTGTAGGTATAAGCCGTAGGTTAAGAATAATTTGTCTAATGATGGCTTTAACGTAGTGAAACCGGTTACGTTCAAATAAATTAAAGTAGAAATAAGTTTTATATTTGTTTTATCACATGTATTAGTTTCCTACAGCCGGATTGTAATATGTGGGTACTTTTACCGTAAATAAATTAACAACTGCAATATTTTTTTAAACTCTTCATAAGGTTACGAGTACCGCCAGTTGCCAGTGCTGGAAGTAGATGGAAAGATTATCAACCAATCTGTGGCCATCGCCAGATACCTGGGGAAGAGGTTTGGTCTGGTTGCTTCAGATCCATTTACAGATGCCCTTCTTGAAGCCTTCACAGACAACCTCAGAGATGTCCAAGCTAGTAAGTTGAAAATTTCATTTGTGTTAAGTAACGTAGACAGGCGTTAGCCATCATGAAATTTATACTTAAAGTCCCCATAAGAATTAGCAGTGATAGTGATGAATTCTTCCACAAGTCAATTAAACATATCTTTTCTGTAACAATACTCCTTTACATTCATATACACAAAACACGATAACTACTCGTAACAACAAACACCCATAATATATATTAACATACTAGATTTCTTTATAAAAAACTAGCAACTTTCATAAAACATTTCGACAAAAGATCTTACCTTGTGGTAGTAAATTCTTTAACAAATTCCCACTCTCATTCAAAAATTACAACGCAAAAATTTTTAAATTTCAAATTTGATTTAAAACACATACACTGGGGAGATCTGAAACAGAAAATATACTAACACCAAATATACTTTAACAAAAACTGCACTAAAATAATAATAGGTATTATTTATTACCAGCTGACGCGGAAAACGTTGTACTGCCATATAAATTATTTCTATTGAATATTTTGGTTGATAAATAAAATAACGAATGTGTATTGTAAGTGTTTACAATTTGGGAGGCGGGATTGGGTACCGCCGCTCCGGGAACCTTTATTGGATAACCAACACCTCTGCCATAGGTCACCCCAAGTGGTTCGCTACGTTTGGTGATTTAGCAGGGGTGCCCGGGTTCATGGGGTGAGGTTTGTCTAGGTATTGGAGGCGGATGACCAGGACACACTGAACCCCAGATTCCTATGCACCCCTTAAGCCCTTTTCCTTCTCAGAACTCTCCTCTCCTTCCTTTCCCCCAAAACCCCACCACACAGCATCCCTAAAGATGACATAGGCCCTGAGGGAAATTATTTTCCTCAGGGCCTCCTGTGTGGAGCTCATGTAAAAAAAAAAAGTGTGTGGTGATGGGATCTATGACAGAAAGAAGAATGGAGCGCTGTAGATGATGACCGCCGATAAAAACAAAAAAACACCAAACGTTCATTTTATTAATTCAATTTATTTTTTTTTTATTTAACTTCTCACCATACATATTTTGTTCTTATTTTTTTAATTTCTACATACAAAAAAAATGAACCTCACTAACAGCTTGTATTGAGGTTAACATTTTTAAATTTGAGTGATTTTACATTCACAAAATACCAAAATACACTACATTTAAAACACTAAAATATTATAATAAAGTAAGAAATAAAAATATCATATAAATATCAAAGTTTAATTGCCATCATCCAAATTCAGCTATAGAACGAATCAATTTACCTAGAAATTTAGGAGGTAGAGGTGTAGTCAAAATAACATCTTTGAAACACAATCAGGTAAAAATGCTTAGAATTTTTTTCCATAGGAAAGCTAATAGCTCAGAAATGCACAAAATAATTTGCAAGGCAAGATAGAAACATTACACCTTTAAATTTATATGACGAGAATGCCAACATTTTTATAAATACTAACCAGGAATTATTAGATTCCTGGTCAAATAAAATTAATCATGCAAAACACTTCAATTATCTCAACCAAACGTTTGTTGACAAACTTTCGTCAAACAAATAGTTGAGTATTGGAGAGTTGAGCGCAGAAATAGAAGGATTTATGCTTGCCATTCAAGATAGAGTCATTAATACTAAAAATTATAGGAAGCAACTATGTAATCAAAGATATAAATCAAATTGATGATTTATGTAGAAAATGTTTGGCTTTTCCGGAAACTATAGAACATATTATATCGGGATGTTCTATATTAGCGCCGTCCGAGTATACATTTAGGCACAATCAGGTTTTAAAAATAATCCACCAAAGTTTGGTAATTAAACATAACTTGATTGACTGCCGTAATATAGTACCATATTATGAATATGAACCAAATTCATTTTTAGAAAATGAATTTTATAAAATATATTATGATAAAACTATAATAACAGATAGAACAATGAGTCATAATAGACCTGATATAGTTTTACATGACAAAATTAAAAAAATAACTTATATCATTGATGTAGCTATTCCAAATTCCTGTAATATTCAAAAAACTGTTTCTGAAAAAATTAGAAAATACACAGATTTAGGAAATGAGATTAAAAGAATTTGGCATTCTCGGACTATAAAAATATTACCATTTGTTATTTCGGCTACTGGCATTATACCTAGGTCTCTGATTCAAAATTTAGACGTATTAGATTTGTCAAAGAATTTATATATAAAAATGCAAAAATCGGTAATTTTAAATACATGTAGGATTACAAAAGATTTTTTAAATATTTATATTGAGGGATCAGTAGGATTTATAGGTTCAATTAGGAATTCCACAGAGCCGAACCCTCTGATATGAAAATATCTGGAGTCGCTGAATTATTTTCCCATCTGGTCTCTGGTAGGTTGACATGTTGTTCTTGTATTGTTTTGTAATTATAATACTTATATAGTGCAATTGCATAACGTGGATTGACCAGATGATCATTTGGGAAGTGTGTGAAAGGGTTTAGTTTTTCCTGTGGGGAAAATTAAACCCGGACATTTAAATCTGGTGCATAAAAATAAATAAGTGACCGGATGGGTAATTTAAGTACGATTTGTAACAATATAGACCATAAATAAATCTTTAATAACTATACCCACCAAGAAACAAAGCTAGTTCAAAACATTTAGGGTGACACTCCAATTTTGGCAAATGGAACTCAAATAAAATCTATTTATTTAAAAAAAAGCTTATTATTCAAAAAACAAATATTATTAAAAAACAAATCTTTTTATTTAAAAATTGAAATCTTATTATTTAAAAAAGGACAAGGATGAAAAAATAGTATGCCAATCCTCTCTCAACACGAATATCTTTACATTCTTTTTAAATTTAGCTAATGAATTGGAAGATTTAGTGAAGTCTGGCAGAATATTAAATGTATTTCTTGCTGGCATTGTTCACTGTAATACACGCACTCAAATAGATAAATTAAAATAAATCGTTCAAAATTTTGCACGCACCGCGTTGTGATACATAACAAATGCCGAATGACATATCAAAATGACGCGACGCTTCTCGTGAATGACTTGCGCATGTATGGATGAAAGTTCGATTACGCGGACTTAGCGCCATCTGTCATTCAACAACATAAATAATTTCGTTTGAAATACGAACGACGCGACGGTTAAATTTGTTCATACAAAAATACTAAAATCGCTATTAAAAATGGGAGGGTGGGGGTAGGAGGGTAAATATTTGGGGTTATAGGTATTTATGATACCTAAAAAAATAATCCAAAAAAAAATTACTGGATAGGGACACCCTAATCACCTAGCGATATGAAATATACTTTACAACCAATTCTCATAACTACCAAATACACATAAAAAAAGTTTCGGAGGAGTGCGACCACAAACACCGTGACACAAAATTTTATATACATACTAGCTGACCCGACAAACGTTGTTCTGCCATATAAATTATTTCTAGTGAATATTTTCTTGGTTAAATAAAAAATAACGAATGTAAGTGTGTGGGGATGGGATCTATGACAGAAAGAGGATTGGAGCGCTGTAGACGATGGCCAAAAAACATCAGCTAGGAAAATGTAATAAAGAAAATTAATAAGAATTTCGAAGAGACATTGAGTGTACGATATTTTTTATCAGTCCATCTTTAGCCAACACAAATTGGCTCGATGATTTTCCCACTTGAGAACGTGATGCCTAATGAAATATCTAAATGACGCGACCCTTCTCGTGAATGTCTTGCGCATGTGTCTATGAAATTTCGATGAGACGGACGTAGCGCCATCTGTCATTCAACAACATAAATAATTTCGTTGTGTTCGAGTTCGAAATATGTAAAACGGTTAAATATGTTCATACAAAAATAGTAAAATCGTGATAAAAAATGGGAGGGTGGGGGTAAAATTTGGGATTATAGGTATTTTTTGAAGCCAAATAAAAAAAAATTTAGAAAGATAATTCTGTCAGCAACTTCGTATTATTCAAATAATTAAATTTGAATTATGTGTGAATGAAATCCCCAGCACGGGAAAATATCTACGTGTTTGGAATAGGTTGTAGTTTGAACTATTTATACTACCATTTTAATGTTAGTTGTGTTTCGATGCTCTAATACAGTTTTTAAAAAATAATTCTTATTTCAGAGGTCAAAGAATGGTTTATGAAAAAGACCCCTGAATCGAAAAAAGAGTTTGAGGAGACCGCGACATTCTTTTTGGAAAGAGCAGAGCTACTAGCCGCTGATGGATTCTTGTACGGAGAAAAAAAGGTTTCAAATTATATTAATTATAATATTTTTTACATTAGCTCCACATGGGACGCCCTGTTTCATCATCTTTGGCAATGCTGTGTGGAGAGTCTTTTTAGGAAATGTAAGAGGGGTGAAAGGAATCCGATGTGGGAAGGAATCAATGTGTCCAGGAGTGACGGTCGTATGAATTCATCCCTCCCACCGCGGTGCAAGCCGATGGTTCGCGAGAGTTCGACTGGAGAAGTCTAGGTTAGGTCTCCCTCAAACTGTCTCCCCGATCCAAGCCTAGCCAATACCTAGACAAACCTTACCTCATGAACCCGGGCACCCCTGCTAAATCAGCAACCATAGCGAACCACTTGGGGTAACCCCACGGCAGGGGTTTTGGTAAACCAATAAATGGTTCTCGGGGCGGCATCGTACCCGCCTCCCAAATTGAACGTTAGATACATTTGTTCGATTACGTATACTTAATATTAAACCTTATTATTTTTTATGGTTGAGTTAAATTATTTGTGCTTTCAGGCCACATGGACTGATATATATTTTACAGGAATATTAGAAGGGTTGAATGGATTCATCCCTGGTCTGCTGGAACCCTACCCTAACCTGACTGCCCTCGGGGACAAGGTCAAGAGCAAGGAGAGCGTCAAGAAGTACATCGAGGGCAGGCCTGAGGACAACTGGAACATTCACTTTTAACTTTTTTACTACGATGTAAGAATTAAAGTTTTGATTTTGAAAAAAATCATTATGTAGTAAAATTTATCTGTAGTGGCTAGTTGGTGTACAGCAATAGATCTGAAGTTATTTAAATTGGAAATTAATGCCTTGCGCATATGCTTTATGATAGTAATAAAGATATTAAATAAAACACTCCAGTGCTGAATAATTTTAACTTTTGTTTTGCCATGTTTTTTACTTATTACCTGTAACATAATAATAATTTACTAGCTGAGTCTAGTTTTTGAACTGTTAATTCGTGGTGGAATTCCATTGTATTAGAATTTGAAATTAAAACACTTCTGTACTTTGTTCCACTTATTTATTTTCACCAGGACCGGTTTCATCCTACTACGGACATTTTCGGACTGGTCCGTAGTGTAGTAAGTGTTAGTGACCATTTTTTAAATCCGCTAGGAACTGGTTCCAAAAATAGCCGGTTCCTCGGATCCACGTGATCCTGTGGGTGACAGATAGTCACCGAGACAAAGTAATTTTCACAACTCAAAGAATTACCGTCAATCTTTCTTTATCCGACGAGATTGTCAAATTCTATAAATAGGTAGTACTTATGCGTAGGGGGCACGACATTCTTTGACGAATTCTTGAATTCGAAACCAGTGGCGTAGCTAGCACGGGTGGAACCCGGGGCGTAGTGTCACCCCCCCCCCCCTATGAAGAGAAATTCGTAACCATTTTATAAATTCGATAAGAACTGCGTCCAAAAATAACCAGTTCCTCGAATCCACTGTGATCCAGTAACAGCTAGTCACCGAGTTAAAGTAACCGTGTCAGGTAATGACGCCATATGTAATCTCTCCATATGCGGAGAGATACTTAAATTCTATGAATCCGTAGTACTTATACCAAGGGAATAAACGTCCACATGCGAGCTGCTGATGGAAGTAGCGATATCTTTTGGCTGATTTTTGGATTAAAAACCGAATTACAACGGTAGCTTTGCTTGAAATTTCACGAACACAGATGTTAATTGTGGCGCGGCTCGTAAGGTGTGGCTTCAGACATGCATTGGAAGTCGGGTTCTGGAATTCAATCACACAAATTAAATTAAAAAAGATCCACTTCACATGGTCTTTTTTAACATTAACTCCACACATTAACTTTAACATTAGGAAAAGGAAGTTGTGGGCAGGAAACAGGTATGCGTTGTAGTATTCCCGCCTCCCAAATTGTACCTACCTATTGGTAAATTACACTTGGCTTATTTCTAATATTTATTATAGGCGTTTTTTTTTAAATATGCTTAATCTAATTGGTAGCCCAATCAAACCTGTACGCGGAATTAAGCATGATAGTTTTGAAACCTAAGAAAATCGGAACTCAAGAAATGCATGCATTTTAGAAAATTTGGTTCTTTAAACGGTTTCTCGTATGAGTGAAATTTTGAGAAATCTATCATCCTGGTGTATTTAGAGCTTGGGCGTTAGATGTGAATTCAACCCTTGGTCTACCGGTATTTCAATGGAAAATGCTCCGAAGAACTGGCGTCATTGATCCCTTCGGTAACTGTGCACAGTCAGAAAACTTAATTAGCTCTTAATTATCCACACGACCATTTTAGTTTTTGTTCAATCTCCAAATTAAAAATAAAGTCTAAAAAATGATAGTTCATCATGTAACGAATTATTTCAACTAATGAGACCTTTACGGAAATAACTTTATCTTAAATACCTATCATGATTTTTCATTAAAATGATGAAAGAAAACCGTCTCCTCCTGTAAAATTTTCTAATAGACGTTTGGACAATTAAGAACTAAGGCGACGAAAATATGTGACGTGAGAAGGGGTCGTTTCTGTACGTGAACTCTTTCTTGTGTTCAACAGCGCTAAATACAGAAAAGAGTTCACGTGGCTATCCAGATCTGGTCACCAAACTCAGCTAAAGCCATTTCAAGCAACGTTTCAGTTCTGAATGGTGGTCTTTCACCGGGGCATACTGAGAGTTTCTTCTACCCCGGAGCGTCCCGCCGATATCAGTAAATTCAATATATACATAAAGCTCAAAGATAAAGATCAATTTATGTTACACAAGTGGTACTTTTTTACCATACATTACATACTTGTAAATCTTTTGTTGTAATAACCGTGTAATTTTGTAATAACCGTGGCCGGTTATCCCATTACCTCTGGACTCCTTAGTGATGGATCCAGATTCCCCAGATATGATCTCAGCATGGGGTGTATGTCAATAATAGACGTGGGTAGACTATGTGTATTTTAATCCGAGAATACTGTACAAGGTTCTTCTTAGGAAGCTGATAACAAGAGCGGACGAATGGACAACATTCACGCCTTTTATACGTTCCGCATGCTGTCTCACTCATACACGCATGTCTCTTTCATACTGCAAGACATACGTTCACTACATCCCTCTTCACTTAAATTTGAAGACAGTTACACAACATGATGCTGATAATTATTTACAATACATACAATATTCCAATATTTACAATGTAAGTAATTCATTTGTCTCATGTTGAGTCGAGAGCTGAGTCCTGTCTTCATTGACTCATCTGTGTGTCCGTGGTCGTAGTCGGTCCTTCCAATTTCCCGACGTGGAAGCCACTGGATCACTGGAGCTGGAAGGAGAAGGAGAAACACCCATTAGTCTGTCATCCGGCACAAAGCTGGAGACATCGTAATCGTCATACGACAGTCTCTTCGTCTCAGACGCGATATAAGGATTGCTAGGTTTCTTTTCCCATGATACACACAAACTAGACAACTGATCAAAATGCCTTCTCCAATACATAAGTTTACCATTTAAATTTACCTCAATTATATAAAGTTTTTTTCCTAATTGTTTATGTACTTTCCCTGGTACCCATTTATCATTGTTTTGGTCTCTGAAATCTCTAACCATTACTTTTTGATTAATCGAAAAACCCACCTATTCTTTATTATTTCTCTTATAATAATATTTCTGATTTTCCTGACATTTAGACATTTTAATTTTAGTTTCTTTCTTAATTATATTATCCTTATCTCTCCCCCCTCTCGGTACAAGACTGTTTAAGTTAGACCTTAGTTTCCTTACAAACATTACAACTGCAGGTTCTAAGCCAGTTGTACAGTGTGGTGCATTTCTGTAATCAATTAAAAAATTTCCTAATTAAAAATTTTCGTAACTGAAACTAATTTCTTATCATCATTTTTTTTTTAAATTTTTACACGTTCGAACTGCGTTTTCTGCTAAACCGTTTGATTGCGGATGATTTACCGGAGTAGTTAAATGTTTGATGTTATTCATCTCACAAAACTCTTTGAAGTCCGCTGACATGAAAGCGGTTCCATTATCTGACACTATTGTCTTTACCTTCCCGAAATAAGTAAATAAACCCTTTAATATTTTAATAGTGTTATACGAATTTGGAGAATTTACCTCTACACAGTCTAACCATTTTGAGGTTGAGTCAATAATCACAAGAAAATATTTATTTGCAATTGGGCCCGCATAATCAATATGCACCCTACTCCATATTTCTTCAGTTATAGTCCACGGAGTCAATTCGCTCTTTGGTTGAGAAGGTTGAACCTCTGAACAAATTTCGCACCCTTTCACTAAAAGTTCAATATTTCCATCTATCCCTGGCCACCAAAATATACCTCTGGCTTAACCTTTCATCTTTGCTATACCCAGATGAGATCTATGCAATAAGTTTAAAAAAATTTCTCTTAAAATTACTGGAATTATTAGCCTATGATTCCAGAAAAAACAATCATCAATTATGGATAATTCATTCCGTTTAATCCAGTAACTCCATTTTGAATCATCCTTGTTAATTTTATTTGGCCACCCTGTTCTGAGATAATGTTTAATTTCCAATAAAATTTTATCTGTACTTGATTCCGATTTAATTTCCTCGACATCTATAGGTAAATCTCGGTTATTTTTGAATAAACTTAGAATTTGAGTATCAAAGTCATTCTCTACGTGAACTGGTTCCTCGACAGGAACGCGAGACAAATAATCCGAACAGTTCAATGCCGATTTCACGTACTGTACTTTATAATTGAACGACGAAAGAATTACACCATAACGTTGAAGTCTGTTACACGGTAATACTGGGATACCTTTCTTATCACCAAAAATTCTACATAACGGTTCATTATCTATTTCTAAAATGAATTCCCTTCCATAAATATACTCAAAAAAAATTTTCAACGCAAACACAATAGCTGTTGCTTCTAAGTCCAAAATTGAATATTTCTTTTCTGCTTCAGTTAATTTTCGAGAAACAAAAGAAATCGGTCTCTGTAAATTATTATCTTAACAATGCAAAAGTGTCGCCCCCAACCCTTTTGTTGAGGCATCTGTCACAATCTTCAATGTTACATCCGGATCATAATGAGCTAGCACTCTATCATCACATAAAATTGACTTAATTTTATTAAAAGCTTCCAAGCAATTTTGATTAAAATCAAAATGTGTATTTTTCCTCAATAAATTATGTAACGGATCTAATAGTACTGACATATTAGGTACAAATGACCTGAAAAAGTTCACTAACCCCAAAAAACTTCGTAATTCAGTAATGTCTTTAGGTTGCGATACTTTACTAATAGCGATAATTTTGTCTTTCAATGGTTTAATTCCTTCTTTTGAAACTTCAAACCCTAGAAAAGTTACTGATGACGCCTTAAAAATACACTTGTGAATATTTACGCTAAATCCACAATCTTTTAATCTATTTAACACTGCTGTTAAATTCTCATTATGTTCTTCTTCCGAATCTCCTGTTACCACAATATCATCTAAAAATACAGCTGTTTTTTTCAAACCTTGCAAGCACGAAGCTATCGTTTTACAAAAAATAGCCGGCGCGCTATTTATCCCAAACACTAATCTCGTGAATTTAAACAATCCTAAATGAGTAGATATTGTTGTGAATTCTTGACTTTCCTCGTCTTATTCTAATTGTAGGTACGCTTGCCGCAAGTCAATCTTGGAAAAAATTATTCCACCCGCCATTTGAGAAAACTACCATTCTATCCGTGGCATGGGATATTTATTTACCACTAGCTGTGGATTTATTGTTGCCTTATAATCACCGCAAATCCTTATTTCCCCATTACTTTTTACTATGGGAACGATTGGTGACGCAAACTTACTATAATTTACCGGAACTAAAATATCTTCCGATTGTAAACGGCCCAATTCCGATTCAACCTTTGCTTTTAAAGCAAACGGTATATTTCTCGGATTGCAGAATTTCGGTTCCGCATTTTCTTTTAATTTCAAATGCACTTTATATTTGTTGAATCTACCCAGTTTCTCCGAAAAAACCTCCGGGAATTGTCGAATTAATTTATCTACTACACTACTATTATTCTCAACCATATTGTGAGGAAAATTTTCACTTCCCTCCTGGAATAAAGTAGATTGTAACCCCGTAAATCCATTATTGAACTTTTTAATGAAATCACGACCCAGAACAGTAGTTGTTCCATTTTTTACTACGCAAAATTCTAACATTTCCCTATAACCGTTAAAATCAACTGTTAATAAGATACAACCCAATAAATTCAACTTACAGTTAGCGTAACCCGTTAAGGTTAAATCCTTTGATTTTAAATTAACTGTTTGAAATGTTTAACATAATCTTTGTCTGTTAAAATCGAAACTGCCGCTCCTGTGTCCAATAACCCGTTTAGTTCCACATTATTTACTAATATTTTGCACAATATTGGTTCACAATATACTGAGTTTATCCGAAACATTTTTTTATGTTCCTGCGTATTAACAAAAATTGAAGAAATATTTTTATAATTTAAACCGCGACATATTTTACTAATATGCCCTTTGCCTCTGCATTTATAACAAAACACGTCTTTCAATTTACAATTTACTGATTCGTGATAACTACCACAATGTTTACATTTCGTTCGGTCTGCTGATTTTGCTCTGAACGATGTAACATTCTTGTCCGTAGGTCTAGAAAAATGCTTACACGCCGAATTTTGTTTTTGTGACAAATGGTTCAGTCTATTTTTAAAAACTATATCTACACTTTCCGTTTTAATTTGCTTATTAATTACCTCGAACGAATCCATGGCAATAGCACATTCTATAACTTTTTTTAATGAAAAGTTTTCAGCCTCTACATATAATTTCTCCTTAATACGCCCCACTCGAAGACCGGTGACAAAAACATCTTTTAAATTATATTCAAGTCTGTCTTCGAATTTGCAAAATCTAACGAGATTTCTTAACCGTGCTATAAAATCATTAACAGATTCTGTACTTTTTTGTTTCATAGCAAAAAAATTTCACGCTCCATGAACACATTTCCTTTGATACCTACATGATTCTCTAGTAATAACAATAAATTTTCGACCTTAATATCTGTAATTTTTTTAGGAAAACACAAATCAATCAATAAATCTATTGTCTCTGTGTGTAAATGGGATATTAAAACCGCTCTCTTTTTCTCTACCGAATTTAATTTGTCATCATTGACGAGGATGAACTGTTCGTACTGAAGAACGAATGTCTCCAGCTTGTCCCTCAAATGACAAAACCTGGGCAGTTCTCCTCCCTCCATTTCCACACAGATGCAATCAATTAAAAAAAAAAAACAGAAAAAATTACAAACAGCACTCAACTCACGACTCTTGATGACTGGATGCTGCCCGATCTCGCCCTTCCGCGACCCGTCTCTCGCTCCTGAATCCTAGTCTTCCTTCTATGCGCCTTCCGTGAGGTCTGCACCAGGTCCCAGCTCTTCTCCTGAAGATCCGGAACTGCTGTATCCACGCCTTACGCGAATACTCCTCCAGGGCCTTGATGCTTCTAGGATGCTTCTTCTGCTGCTCTTGCTTCCTTCCTGCTCCGCAATGATGTGGAGTCGTGATCTGGCCTTTGTCTGCCCGATCACAGGTTGACCATTGTAGCTTCCATCTCGGATGCTGTGGTTCCTTTTCGGCTGCCCAAATGTGATAATTTGGCTGCTCGTTGTTCCTTTTTCAGACCGCGCCAAATGTAACAATTTGGCTGCCCGTGGTACTTTTTCCGACCGCGCCAAATGTGATGATTTGGCTGCCCGTGGTTCCTTTTTCAGCTGCGCCAAATGTAATAACCGTGGCCGGTTATCCCATTACCTCTGGACTCCTTAGTTATGGATCCAGATTCCCCAGATATGATGATCTCAGTACGGGGTGTATGTGTATTTTAATCCGAGAATACTGTACAAGGTTCTTCTTAGGAAGCTGATAACAAGAGCGGACGAATGGACAACATTCACGCCTTTTATACGTTCACGAATTATGGGAAAGGAACGAAGCAACCGCAAGCGGCGTCGTTTCGTAGTTGTAGTTGTTTCATGATTTGTAGTTCAGCTCGCAGGTTCGACTTGCGTGTAAGTATGTATATATACGCATCCTTAGAACTCCACTTTCCAAACTATTAAAAGTTGTTTTGAAATTAAATATTTTTTACGTGCAAATCTGTTTATTAGGTATTATTTGTGGAACGTAATAAAATAAAAATAAATTAGTACGTCATCGTGAATGTCTCTAAATGATTCGAAAATAATTATAGTTTTTTTTTTTTTTTTTAGTTATTTGCCTAATCATTTTACATGTTTTCTATAATAATAACTGCTTGTAAGGCTGTTCCAGAACCCTCCAACTTGAAGAAACCATTACGGCTAATCGGTTGTATTTTTGGATAATGAATAAAATAATACAATCCAACCTTTGATTTCCCAGAGATATCAATAAAGATTAATACATTCGTTCTAGTGTTCGTGTGGACAGTACAACGATATGAATATTAATCGAAACGAAACATGAAATTGACAAGCCAAAACGAATAACCAACTTAATACTTTGGCCCCTGTTAATAATAATGCTCCCCAATGTAAATAATATTTCACCTATGGAATTCAATTCAATTTATTTATTTTAATAACATTACAAAATAAAAATTTCAAAGCGCTTTTCAAAGAGAAAATATTTTAGATGTGATAAGCATATTTAACTCTCCCGCAGCCAACTGGGGTCGAAGGTAGACCCCAAAATCACTATCCTTCTTATATCTACTTAAATACATGAAATCTATTTTTAGTATTTTAGGTATTCCTGCGCAAAGGATTAATACATAATGAGCCGTTTAAAAAAACCGTTCATCACAGGAAAAAATATATTGTCAAATATAGATAATATTCCATGCCAAATAAGTGGACAAATAAAAAATAAAAAGGGATTTCTATGGTTCAAATGCAAATAAAAAATCATGGGGTCATCGACCGACCCACTTGGTCACGGACGTTATGTTTGGCATCTTGTTCTGTCGAGAGTTAAGCTAACAGCAACAAAGCTTACAGTTTGAATTGCGCTTCATTGATGTCAAACATATCGATTTTCGAAGTGATTCTATTTAACAACACGATAGCTCTCCCGACTGGCATGATCATTTGCAAGTTTGTTCTGCAAGCCGAGAGATAAAACAGTCTGTGCTGTCGGTGACGGAGATAGCCATCGGGAACACAAGAACTTATGCTCTCCATGATACTCGAGTTTTCGAACCATCCACGAATCAGTCTGAAGAAATGTGTTCAATGATCACATCCCTTCTGACCCATAGATGGTTCGTGACCTTTTTTTTCCTCAAACCGGGACACCGAACAAAAAGATAGGAACTTAATAATAATAATAAATTTGGACAACTTATAAAGCTCTGTTTTCGCGAAAAACCGTCTCAAGAGCGCTGTACAAAAGAGACTAGATTACAATTCACCCAGCTACAATAGGCCACTTGCATCACATTTAAAAAAAAAATTCCGGCTTAGGCAAATATTCTAAGGCTTTCTGTATTTTTTTAATCGTATTTTTGAAACCCTGGCGATTTTTTGAAAATTTCAATCCGAAAAATCAGACCATTTTTTATAAACCGGAAAGACGGGACATAATTTTATAGGTGTGAAAAAACGATAATTACATAGCCGAAAATCATTTTAAAAAAAGAACGTTTTCCACACAAACGGCACAGGATAATAACGAGGCATACCAAAAATATTAAATCTCATAACTATATTTTCCTTGATCCAGCTTATTGATCATAAATCATTATAATGTTCGACGTCTATATTACTAAATCAAGTAATATACTTGTACTTGTAAATTATAATAATAATAAGAATATTATAAAATTTGATTTTGTTAAAATCCGCACCATTATCATTATACCTCCAAAACACGTACGGACAACGTAAAATGTACGGGGTTCTCTTCATAACATCTGATAACAACTGTCAAAAAATCAAACCAAATGATACTTTCGCAGAGAACAAACAATAAATCCAGTGAACGTTAAATGACAAATTCAAAAATTCGCCTGAAATCAAAGTAATGCCATATAAAAAAAAATCAGTGTGGAATTTTATAAAATTAATAGGAACATTTTCGGAGACGGGACATTTTTATGTAGTGACGTCACAAGCCCAAATAATGGATTTATTTATTTAAAAAAAAAAAAAAAAAAATCGGTACATTTCTAAAAATTTTTACTAACATTTTCGTAATCTTAGTAAAAAAATCTATCCACACGATTTTTTCCAAGTCGTTATGAAGTCCATGCAAGTGGCCTATTGACAATTGGAATTCTAGACCTGTGTTCAAAATTTAAAGAGATTTTTTACTAATAAACGTATACGCAATAATACGAATACGCAGAACAGTTTACCGTACAAAGGGATGAAGTTATGTAAGACGCTACCAGAAACATTAAATTCCACACCAATTGGAAAGTTCAAGACGTATTGTAGGAGCTACATAAAACTGCATAAAATTTAGTTTGAAATATGAAATATTATAATTAATTAGAAATTTGTAAACTTAAATCTACAAATTACTAAAATTAAATTAATAAATAAAAATAATTACTAATAAGTTTACGTGTAAATTTTGTACACATCAGATTAAAGAGCAAAGAGCATGTTTTCTCTTCAAATATCTTTTATCTATGGTCAGATGCATTATGAGATTTTTATCGCAATGAAAGTACTGTATTATTTTAGTGTAAATGTCCACGTCTTCATCTACTAGTACTAGATTCTACCGCCAGGATTCTTATTTGAACGCTTTTTACATTTTTTTAAATTGGACTTGGAGTTTCTTTCTTTTCGAAACGGGACATTTTGACGCCTTGAAGCTGTGTTCATGAAAACGGGACTGTCCCGGTGAAAGCGGGACGACTACACGACTAGTCACGTTATTCATACCGAACATGCCTAAGAGAGAGTCAATAGGGTAGATCCACGGGCAGTCGCCATATTCCCCCAGGTAGAGAAATCTCAGAATTTTTTTCTGAACCAGAATATTCATCGAAATATCGGTGAAACCAATTTGTTCCGATCTATTCACATTGATTCCCTTCTTTGGTTTGCAAAACCAACAATTCTGCAATGCTGATAAGCAAAGCGTATTAATCTTCAGGCCTCGTGCCTATTTGGTCGTAAGGTCAAAATATTTCCGCTGTGCAATAAACTCCAAATATTTAGAATTGTTTGGTTCTGCAACAGTTTAAAACTAAATCCATATTCCCAAGTCCTTCATCAGTCATTTATTTCTTTATCTTCCTCCTTTCCTCAAAAGTCCCTCCAAGGAAAAGAAGAAGATATTTTCCTACCTACGTGGAAAAAATAAACAATATTGCCGCCAAAGTTTTTATATTACCTACATAAGCGCAAACCAGATACCAAATTCGGTGAGCGTGCTTTCGGAGTGTCAGGACCTAAAGCCTGGAATGGACTGCCACACGAGTTAAGAATGATTACAGATTCAGCGGAATTTAGAGCCAAACTTAAAACTCATCTTTTCAGACAATCGTATCCATAAGTTAAAGCAAATTCTTAAAATTCTCCAGACTTTCAAAATAAATATTAATTAACTCAACTTTGGCATTAATCTTCTTATAAATATAAATATAAATGTAAAACCAACAGTGATGAGGGTAGCAATGTCCAATGTTTTAAATATAATGTCTTCCACGTGCAAACTCGTATCTTCTCCAAGTATAAACGTTCTAATAAAGTTTGTTTTATCGGAAGTGTCCTGCAGGTAAGTATGTTTCTGTATCTATTTGTAAATAATAAAATTAGTTAGAGCCTAAGATTCATAATAGATTGTAAAGCGCCCTTGAGGTGATTTTTCACAAAAACGGCGCTCTACAAATTGTCCAATTATTATTATTATTATGGGCAGTAGAAAAAATCGAAGTGACATCAGTCACAGCTCGCAATAGAAATATCGCAATTAATCGCATACATTCTAATTTTATGAACCACATAGTGTCGGTATTTGAGATCTTGTGTTGTGCCGTTATTATGGGAAGCTGCCAGTACCAGGATCGATCCTAAAACAGTGGAGGAAGCCATCAAAGTTAGGGACTATTCCTTTCATCGCCCAATTCCTGTGATCGATATTTCAAAACGCAGTCAATTGTCTTTTACTTATCAAAATAAGATTTACAGTTCACATCCTCTCGTGTCGCGGCATCGGTCGTGACAAGAATATTTCTGAACGCATGCGAAAACTAAAAACTTTTATTGAAAGGTGATGAAATTTCATTTCAAATTTTATAATTCTAAATAAATACATATTTTTGAAATATAAAAATTGTCAATGCAAACATAAAAACGTTTTAAAAAGGCTCACCTTACGTTTTTACTAACTAAATTTGCCGATAATGAAAAAAAATAAAAACACATATTTTATTTTAGGCAACTGTATTATAAATGTTATCGTCAACTCACTTTTTTGTCATTTCATGTAAAAACAACGAATAAAAAATTCTTAAGGTTTAATTTGTTTTTTCAAATTTCGGTCGGTAACTTTGCCTTCTTAACCCGCCATTGGTGACGTATGTGTCTGTGAGACCGGGTAATTCGAAAAAGTGTAATATTTTTTTACCGTTCATCGAATCACACTGCGATTTCGAGTAGCTGCCTTATTCCACGCCCCCTACCGCAAGTCTACCCCGCGACAGCGATGCGGACGCATGTTATAGAGTTTTGGCGCCAACCCGGTGCGTGAGACCGGCATCACCAAATAAGTAAGTCAAATGGTTATCGGTAATTTTATAAGATAAAATAAAACATAAGAATTATCATTTATATTTTTTTATTTTATGTTTCAACTGTCATAAGACTGATGAAGACTGATTTAGTCGTTAAATATTTAAGATTGTTGGGTTTAAATAAATATTGTTACAATATCTCATAATTTTAATGCATCTAAAGATATTGTGTTATGTTAATAAAAAAAGAATTGATTTAAGGAATACCTTTGTTTTATTGACAGAAAAAGATATCATTTTATAAACTTTCCAATGAAAAGTAGCATGAAAAACTGGTAGTCAAAAACCCCGGTGCGTGAGACGACCGGGGTCACCAACGATGAAAGTCAAATTCACGTCACCAATGGCGGGTTAAAAGTGCATTTTAAAATATTTTCTGGTTAATCTTAAGATTTGAATATAAAGCGTGATGTTTTTTTTTCTTTCTATCACTGTTTTGATCATATTTCTAACCATGATAGAAAGAAAGACAACGAATCCCATGAAACCTAAATGAGTTGTACCAAAAAGCGAACAAATTAGCCTGAGAGGTTCTTTTGTTATCAGTTGATATGAAACTTATTATTAATTTTGTGTTTTGGCGATTACTGACTGCTTTTTACGGCGATGCACGCACGATACGTGTGGGCACACACAAATGTTAAGGGAAATTATGCAAGTCTTGTCACACACAGTTCTGTAAACATTAGACCTCACATCATGAAAAAAGCGTATTTCTAATTTTCTCTTATTTAATTAATCGAAATCCAATTTTACTCTTTAATCCATAAGATTTGTAAGAATGTACTAAAATAATTACCTTCTTAATTATATACCATGATGTATTTTATCTGCATAACATTTTTTCATCACATTTTATTTATTTCAAACTATGCGTTACAATGCCATTTAAATAAAGAAATTTCTCTGCGTGTCCTTCCCCAATCGTCCCCATTCGCCTTCCTCCCCCCCTCACGTGTTTACCTCCCTCCTCCCACGATCCCCTTCCAGCTTCCCCGCCTTCCCCGCCTTCTCCCTCCATTTTTTTACAAATTTCATAACGCCAGATCTCACCAGTATGTATATAGAAAATATTCAAAACGCTAGAGCTTCGCACTATATATAGAAATCTTTGCACAAAATAATAATTGCATTCGAAAAAATAGTTTAATCAGGGATAAACAAAGAAACATTAATTATTTTTTATTTTTTTTATTTAAGTTTTTATTCCAGCAAGACTGGGAGGGTAGTGCAATCCCAGTCTGCCATATTACATAAACAACTATAAAAGAAAATAAAAAAGAGTTTAAATATTAGGTAGGTACCTAATTAAAGCATAAAATGAAAACAAAATTCATCACACAAATAACAAAAAATAAGCATAAAATTAAAATAAATAATAAGTAGACAGAATTAAAAATAAAAAGATATTTTGGGATCGTCCATCATGGAGGTCGCCTCATCATCTGCATCCATCGCTCATTTAATGGGGAACTGAGCCACTCGGATGCAGCCACGACAATGATATTGGTTGAAGTCCGTATCCTGCTCCAGAAGCTGGCTAGTCGGTGGCGAAGTAAGGCTGGGAATGAGTGCACCCTCCCCTCGGTGAACATCGTGGAGGCACTGCAGAACCTCGGTAGTTGCATAAGTTGCCTGTATGCATTATTGTAGCACACCCTCAGTTTGTCCCATTGCGCTGCTGGGTATTGTGTCCACAGTTCTGACGTGTACAGGGCAGTACAGTATGTCTTGAATAGTAATTTTCTGACATCTTCGCTACAGTGGTAGAACCGCCTTGAGAGCATTCCGGCCCGTATATTAATTGCTCTTCTTTGTCGTTCCATATCTTCTATATCCTTCATGTCTTCGGTTAGGATATGTCCCAGATATATCTGTGAGGCCACAAGCAGTTCAATTCCTTCTAGATATATTGGAGGAATATGTGATGGCTCCTTATTGTGTTTGAAAGCGACGATGACTGACTTTTTAGAATTGTACAACAGGTTATGAGAGTTTGCGTACTCTTCGCATATTTGCACAAGTCGTCTCATCGCTTTAATCGAAGGTGCAAGCAGCACCATGTCATCGGCGTAATTAATGTTGTTACTTTCTTGTCCGCAGATATGACAACCGATTCGTGTATCGTTCAACTCTTGTAAGAGGTCGTCAATGTACACATTAAATAGAGTTGGAGACATATTTCCCCCTTGCCTGACACCGCTCTTAAGGAATAAAGGTCTTGAAGAAGCTCCTGCCCATTGAATGTGATTTTCCTGTTGTCCATACCAAATAGCCAGCATATTGACCACTGCTGCTGGAACATCTCGCTTTATGAGTTTTTCCCATAATAATTGATGGGAAACACGATCAAACGCCTTGCTTTGGTCAAGAAAACACCCATAGACTGTGGTTTTTCTTTTTTTGTAATAGGCTATTGTTTGTTTTACTCCATAAATGGCCATGTCGGTTGATGAGGCGCTCTTGAAGCCGAATTGGTTATCAAGGGTAAATAGTTTCTCTTTGACTAGCGCGAATAAGATTTTTTCAAATAGTCTCGAAAGCATTGTCGCCAAGGAAATCGGTCGGAAATTTCCTAATACCGATGCATCCAGCTGATTGGATTTCAGGATTGGTACGATAATAGTTTTGCTCATATCCATCGGCATGTGTGTGTGTCTTAGGAGGCTTGAGTACAGGGCGGCTAGAATAGTATGAAGTTGATCTCCTGCGTATTTTATGTGCTCAATACCAATGGCGTCGTATCCTGGACTTTTACCATGGGCGGTTTGCTTAATTGCGCTTTCAATCATTTCATGAGTAACATTCATGACCAGGTCATCATTGGCCGCAGGCGGGCATGTCATTATCGAAGGTTTCATGGTATCTCCTTGATCCTCGCTTAAAGAGAAAAAGTCTCTAAATTCGTTTGCTATGTTTTCATCACCCATAATGTTGTTGACGCATAGTGGAACTTTGCTCTTGGCTTCCAGCACAGTTGAAGTTTTTTGCCAAAACTTTCTGAAATCTTTGTTATGCATAGACGTAGCTATGCTATCCATTCGTGCTTTGTTTTCCGAGTGTTGACATTTTCGGAGAGCAATTTTAAATGATTTCTTACTAGTTTTCCTTTCGTCTGCGAAACGGCCTTCCGTAGGCCTTCCGGCTTGAACCCAGCAGAGGAATGCATGTCTTGAATGGCGGTACAAAGTGGAGACTTCATTATTCCACCCAGGAACAATTTCAAACATTTTTTGGGTTCTTTCCTTCTGAATGCTTTTATGGCGGAGTTTCTTAGTATATGGACAACATTACCGTAGAGAGAATCTAGTTCAAGTTTATGAGTTTCGTTATCACAGTTAAGTCTTTGACATCTTACGGCATCTGGGGGTTTCATTTTTAACAATAGTTTATTGGCAAGGGCGTTGTAAGTTTTAATATCATTTTCGGATTTCGCCGTCCATTTTCCAAAAACCTTTGATCGATTCTGTCTGTTGGAAATAATGGGGGTTAGATTTAGATCTATTTCTTTATATTTTTTTTGTATATTAAGAGGACTTATACAATTTGTTCAAATAAATGTACCAAAAAAAAATTGCTTTTATCAGGCAGGCAGATAGGTACCATAATTGAAAAAATGCGAATAAGAAACTCCAAATAAACTCGATGAATTCACATTTGAAAAAACAATGTTTATGATTTTGAACCGGAAACGGAATGTACAAACAAATTTAATGAAAGATGAAATGCGAGACGGTAGAGTCAAAACAGGACTTCACTGCGCTCAGTCAAAAATTATTGAAGTAGGAAGGTATGAATTGTTTACTCACTTCGCGATAAGATCATACCTAATTAACAGAAGCAGGAAAAAAATTACAAAAATGTTATTTTTCCATGCTAATGCAACTATTTTATTAATTAATGGTGCGTAACACCTGACCTTATCAGTCAAGGTTAAACTGGTTTATCGACGCTCACATTTTTCCAACCAAGCTCACTTTTAGATCATTCAGGTGAGTTGATTCGTGCTATTTGGTCGCCGAACAAAAGTAAGTCCCCAAAAATTCACAGTAAATATTTATTTTATGTTTTATAATTATTTATTGTTAATTATATTTTTTAATAATTAAATATTTATTGAGCTGATGTTTTAAACTTGCCCAGACCCCTGAAAAATCACTAGAAATAATTATATTTGTAGGATTTGTGAAGTATTCATAAAATATTTGCGTCGGTATCATTGCTTTTGTAAACAAATATTGTAAATATTCTTTCCAATTTTTTTGAAAACTTCACGATCAGAAAGTTTCACCTTTAGTAAACTTGAAAATTCACGAAATAAATATAAAATAATTTTCTAGAAAGTAGGAAGATGTCTATTTTATCTCTTATCCGGATAATTCTTCAATTATTAGTTCCAATTTTAAGTAATATTTAAATTCAAAGCGAATTTACGTTCATTGGACATGAATAATTTCACTCGGGAATAATTCACTTGTCACAGACAAGCGAATTGAGCATAATTTTAATTTTTTTTATTGGAAATTTATTTTTACCAAATATGAACATAATTGATATCAGAGTAATAATTTAGTTTCTATATTGTCATCGTTACTCCCTTAAAAAGGGCGTTATTTATTTCCTTTTTTAAATATGCTTTTATTCCTATTGTTGTTTTTATTACGTAATTTATACTTTTATTAAAAGTTTTTTTTTTTTTTTATTAGGAAACCATTTTTTTTTTAAGTTTTCAGTATATTTTTAATTGTATTTTTAATTCTTTGTTGCTGTTATTAAGGCATCTTATATTTTCTAGCAATTTGTTAAAAATATGTATTCCTATGCATTTGTATTTTATATTTGACAATGATCCATAACGTTTGTTTTCGTTATTTATTTTTGAGGTGTTATGCCGTGTTTACTATGTCCATCATCAGGGCAGATGTGTGGGCTGATGATGGACACTGTAACGCTATTCGGATCGTTGGCTAAAGAAGGAGGTAGCGTAACACGGTATAACACCCCAAAAATAAATAACGAAAATACTTTTGGCCGTGAAAATCTTAAATCCTATCACACATACTGTTATTTATATTTTTTAGTTTTGACATTCTTTTTACCCAGATGGTGTTACGAAGGTAACGCAACTAGCATAAAACGTTATGTTTTTAAATATGTAGAATCTTCAAGTTAATGATGATTTTTAAAAACTCAATCAAGTTAATGATTATTTTATTAAAAAATCCTCTTTTGATTATCTACTTAAATTAATTAATTTAATTAGCAGTAATTAATAAATGTATTTTTTACAAGAAATTGATGAAGGTGATTCGGCAGTTTGTACTATGTACACACCTAGATTGAATAATACCCAGTACCTACCTAATCTTATCGTGCTAATTATAACTTTGTTTTTAATTGAATGAACTGATAATACGGACTGAAATTATGCAACGTCATTATCAACATATTCGGGAAATCTTTCTCTAGTGACCTCGCCTACCAATATGCTCTTATCAAGATACTATATGGCAGAACTGATGTTCTAAAATAGCGTAGCATGGAAAGGGGATTTATAACGATAGTGGATATTTGAATTTCTCTTTAAGATATTAATCTTCCCTAATTTTAAGAATCTTAAAATAAAATATCTTGTACTATTAATGGATGATTAATCGGTCGTAAAATAAAACGTAAAAACATTTAATGTTGGCACTTTTTTTCATTCGAACAAACGTCGCCAATATCTTTTCCGATGTTGAAAAACATTTTACGATAATATTGCGACAAATTAAATTTTGAAGATTGCTGCATTTACAATTTCAATTTGTATTAATTTTTTTCCCAGCAGGACTGGGAGGATAGTGCAATCCCAGTCTGCCATAATACATAAACAACTATTAAAAGTTTGTTTTAATCGTACTTTTTTATTGTTTTTCGAGTTGTCAATAGTTATTATATTTTTAATGAATCTTATATTTTATTAAAGGATTTTATTCGTAAGTATATGCAGTTCTGTTGACCCAAAGCATTTTACGTATCGGAAACATGTATTTCGTCCAAGATTTTATTGAAGTGAAAACTTCTTGTGCACCTTTGATATTTGAAAGTAAAGGGATTGTGAATGAGCTTTATAAATTTCACCCCATCCTATTATCCCATATTGAATTACGGATTGACAGAAAGTGAAGAAGATCATTCGAAGTTGATCTTTATTCAGAATATATTATATCTCAAACAGCTAATGATATTGGTCAATTTTGATTGACTGTGTAACATATCTGTCAAGTTTAGAAGTATAGCAATTAATTTCGCCTAAGGTTAAATACTTTAACTCAAAGATGACTGTGTTATTGCTAGGGATGCAAGTTTTTGGCTTAGCTACGTTCAACTACCCATGTCTGTTTGCCAACAGTTCAGGCTTAACATGGAGAATTATTGAATGGTAGTTGGCATCCCATTCCAACTGTAAATCTCTCCAGTTTTATAACTCTTGTAATATTAAAGACACTGAACTAATAATGTGGTATATTCTGATCAGCAGCAAATATGTCGGAGTCAAAGATTAAGTTGAACTACTTCAATGTGAAGGGAGTGGCGGAGGGCATCAGGTACCTGTTCGCCTATGCTGAGGTGGACTTCGAAGATAATAGGATAGCGCAAGATCAGTGGCCAGTGCTGAAAGAAAGTAAGTACACAATTATACTCGTCCATATATGCTTTGATTATAAGTATTTCAAAATGAAATCACTTTTTAAAGCTAAAACTTTATTTAGCTAAAAGTTATTCAATGAAAAGAATAAAACTTAAGTACCCAACCGTAGAATAATTTTTCAATTCTGTGATGTTAAATCTCATTCCGAATTGTCATGGTCATTGATATTCGTGTTTTCAAATCAAATATTTATACTCTGTGCCATCGTGGACTTTATCTGTGTAGATTTTTTTAATGAAGAACATTAATAATTCAATGCTTAGGAGATGTTTCATAATCCTCCTCATAGATTAACCATACGATAACGTTTCTTATTTTTTATTTTATTTTTATTTTATTTTGCAGAAACAAACAGTTGGTACATTATTACATAATGGAAAATAGTTACAAACTTATAGAATTAATACAATAATTGGTACCAATGACATGTCGCTGTTATATACTTATATTTTTGTGAGATAAATAATGCATTATACCTAAATGAAAACAATATTGAAAATCAAGTCCAACAGTTTTATTCAATCCTAAACACTTCAAAAGAACGTCATGTTCCAAAAGTTAATTTTAATGCATCCTTTTACCCCACATGGTTTTCAAAAGAATTAAAAGAATTAATTTATACTAAAAAACAAACTCACCGAATATATAAGCAATCTAGAAACGTAGATGATTATATAACGTTTACTAACTTAAGAAGGCAGTGCAAAGAATTGTCCAAAAAATGTTATAATGATATGATTATATTAGTTTAATAGAAATGGAGGTTCATGATAATGTAAAAAAATTGTGGAACTTTTCTAATGCTCAGCGAAAAAATGACTGTAGTTTACCAAATATTATGCATCTGAATAACAATTGTGCGGACAGTACCGAAGGCATTGTCAATCTTTTTGCAGATTTATTCAAAAGTGTTTATGATGATAGTATTCCTGATAATGAAATCCCAAACGATATATCACTTGAAGAATCACTTAACCTAAACCATTGTTTTATTGAAATAAACGCTATAGAAAAGGCTATAAAAGCATTAGATACTAATAAATCCGCTGGACCGGATGGTTTCCCTCCAACATATTTAAAATCTTGTGTTCGCAGTTTGACTTATCCACTATTTAAACTATTTAATAAGTCTTTGTCGTCAGGGTGTTTTCCAAATCAGTGGAAAAAAAGCTATCTTACGCCTATTCATAAAAAGGGAGATAAAAGCGATGTATCTAACTACAGACCAATATGTATATTGTCCGCTATTCCCAAACTATTTGAATCGTTAGTCCTAGATGTCATTATTAAACAAATTAATAATATTATTGTACCCAACCAGCATGGCTTTATCACAGGTAAATCCACTCTAAGTAACTTGATCATATACGAAAATTACATAACTGATTCTCTTGCCTTGAAGCATCAGGTGGATTCAATTTATACTGATTTTTCCAAAGCCTTTGACAAAGTAAGGCGACATATCCTTGTACAAAAATTAAGTATGTTGGGCATCAAGGGTAATCTATTAAGTTGGATTGATAGTTATCTTAGTAAAAGAGAGCTATGTGTGAAAATAAAATCTGTGGAATCTTACGTTTTCGAAGCCACAAGTGGGGTTCCTCAGGGGTCTCACCTGGGACCAATTCTTTTTTTGTTATTTATTAATGATATTTTTAGCATATTTAAAGATGTGGAAGTTCTTCTCTTCGCAGATGACTTGAAAATATATAAAACAATACGTAGTTTAGACGATTGTTATACTTTGCAACTTAATTTAAATAAACTATATCGTTGGTGCATCATTAACTCTCTGTTTCTTAATATTAAAAAATGTCAGGTCATTCGTTTTTGTAAAATACGAAATCATATAATTTATGTATATTCGCTAAATAACGTAAAATTGACAGCTGTCACTCAAATCAGGGACTTGGGTGTTATATTTGATGAACAGTTATCATTCAATCCGCATGTAAATGAAATCACAAATAAAGCCTTAAAAATGCTTGGTTTTATATGTAGAACCGCATGCGACTTCAAGTCATTAGAATGTTTGAAAACACTGTACACATCTTTAGTAAGAAGTCAAGTAGAGTATAATTCGCCTATTTGGTCCCCCTTTTATAAAATACATTCCAACAATATTGAAAGGGTACAACACAAATTTCTACGATTTATTAACTTTAAACTAAATATTCCAATCCAAAATATAAATTATATCCAGCTGATGCACCAACTAAATTTGATTACGCTGTCAGATAGGCGAATTATCTCCGACCTTGTTCTACTAAATAAAATTATTAATTATAGAATCGACAGCCCTGAAATTCTGGCCACAATAAAATTATTTGTACCTTCCAAAAATACGAGACAAAATTCCACGTTTTTCTGTGACAATTTCAAAACAAATTATCAAGCGCACATATCCCTAAATCGAATACAAAATTTTGGTAATAAATTTGGTAATGTCGTTGATATATTTAGAGATTCCGTAGCAGTGCTTAAACGAAATCTACATAAACACTTTGCTGAAATGTATGACTTCACCATTCCATAGTGAAAAACCCTTTTTAGCTTCTATTTATTTCACTCTTTTCTTTTAGACTTTTAAACTTTAATATATATATATATGTTATTTACGCACCAGATTTAAATGTCCGGGTTTAATTTTCCCCACAGGAAAAACTAAACCCTTTCACACACTTCCCAAATGATCATCTGGTCAATCCACGTTATGTAATTGCACTATATGTATTATAATTACAAAACAATACAAGAACAACATGTCAACCTACCAGAGACCAGATGGGAAAATAATTCACCGACTCCAGATATTTTCATATCAGAGGGTTCGGCTCTGTGGAATTCCTAATTGAACCTATAAATCCTACTGATCCCTCAATATAAATATTTAAAAAATCTTTTGTAATCCTACATGTATTTAAAATTACCGATTTTTGCATTTTTATGTATAAATTCTTTGACAAATCTAATACGCCTAAATTTTGAATCAGAGACCTAGGTATAATGCCAGTAGCCGAAATAACAAATGGTAATATTTTTATATTCCGAGAATGCCAAATTCTTTTAATCTCATTTCCTAAATCTGTGTATTTTCTAATTTTTTCAGAAACAGTTTTTTGAATATTACAGGAATTTGGAATAGCTACATCAATGATGTAAGTTATTTTTTTAATTTTGTCATGTAAAACTATATCAGGTCTATTATGATCAATTGTTCTGTCTGTTAGTATAGTTTTATCATAATATATTTTATAAAATTCATTTTCTAAAAATGAATTTGGTTCATATTCATAATATGGTACTATATTACGGCAGTCAATCAAGTTATGTTTAATTACCAAACTTTGGTGGATTATTTTTAAAACCTGATTGTGCCTAAATGTATACTCGGACGGCGCTAATATAGAACATCTCGATATAATATGTTCTATAGTTTCCGGAAAAGCCAAACATTTTCTACATAAATCATCAATTTGATTTATATCTTTGATTATATGCTTCCTATAATTTTTAGTATTAATGACTCTATCTTGAATGGCAAGCATAAATCCTTCTATTTCTGCGCTCAACTCTCCAATACTCAACCATTTGTTTGACGAAAGTTTGTCAACATACGTTTGGTTGAGATAATTGAAGTGTTTTGCATGAATAATTTTATTTGACCAGGAATCTAATAATTCCTGGTTAGTATTTATAAGAATGTTGGCATTCTCGTCATATAAATTTAAAGGTGTAATGTTTCTATCTGCCTTACAAATTATTTTGTGCATTTCTGAGCTATTAGCTTTCCTATGGAAAAAATTTCTAAGCATTTCTACCTGATTGTGTTTCAAAGATGTTATTTTGACTACACCTCTACCTCCTAAATTTCTAGGTAAATTAATTCGTTCTATAGCTGAATTTGGATGATGGCAATTAAACTTTGTTAACGTAGTTCTAATTAATCGTTCTAAACTATCTAAATCTGTATTGGACCATTTAATTATGCCAAATGAGTACGTTAATAAAGGTATTGCCCAAGTATTTATTGCTTTTACTAAATTTTTAGCAGATAGATTGCATTTTAAAATTTTTCTGATCCTAGTTTGAAATTTAATCCTAATATCATTTTTAATACTAGTGTGATCTAATCTATTCGATTGCGGGTATCCTAAATATTTATAAACCTCATCCCCTTTCATACTTTTAATTTTGAAATTTCTAAATATACCCTCGTCTCCATCTACAATTTTGCCTTTCTCTATATGGATCGTTTTACATTTATCTAAACCAAAAGTCATTTTAATATCATCTGAAAAAATTTTAACTACCTTAATCATTTTTTCTAAATTTGATTCAGAATTTGAAAATAATTTTATATCATCCATATATAATAGATGTGAAACTATACTACTCTCTCTTGTATTACCCTTAATTTTTATTCCAAACTTGCTTTTAATTAACATTTTAGACATAGGATTCAATGCTAAGCAAAACCAAAGAGGACTCAATGAGTCTCCTTGAAAAATCCCTCTTTTTATTGAAATGCCCGGTACTACTATTTTCTTACCTTTTAAATTTACTAGTAAATCTGTATTCCAAAAGGACATAATATTTTTCAAAAAGCTAATTATAATTGGGTTAACTTTATATATTTTTAATATTTTTATTAGCCACGAGTGCGGGACACTATCAAAAGCTTTTTGATAATCTATATAACAAGTATGTAAATTACGCTTTTGATTTTGAATTTGTTTTAAAATTACAGAATCAATAACTAATTGTTCTTTACATCCCATATGTTTTCTGCGACAACCTTTTTGTTGTTCAGATAAAATATTTTTTTCATCCAAATGAGTAAATATTAAATCTGTCAAGCAAGAGGTTAAAATTTTGTATATTGTCGGTAGACATGTAATGGGTCTATATTGAGAGGGATTATTAATATTTTCGCTTTTAGGTAACATATAAGTAATGCCCTTAGTTAGAAAATTAGGAAAATTTTGAGGTTGTTTGACAAGTTTTGAAAGATTTTTTGCAAAAAGAGGATGTAAAGTAGTTAGACGTTTGTACCAAAAATTATGTATCCAATCGCAACCCGTGGCTTTCCAATTATGAGTATTTTTTATAATTTTGGCTAACAATTCAACCGATATATCAGAAAAACTCATTTGTTCAATGTCTGAACAATTGAGTTCTTCATTTTCTATCCATGAACCTGCCTCATTATGTTTTATATCTTTACTCCAAATGTTTGTCCAAAAATCGCGCATATCTGATTCAGATGGCAACGGAATATTATTATTCGAAATAATATTTTGTTTATCATCAAGTTTGGAATAAAATATTTTCTCATTTTTTTGAAATAATCTATTATTATTTCTTTTATTATACGTATAATTATATCTTTTTAATCTACTAGCTTTTACACCTAATTTTTGTTTTAATAAATCTAATAAATCATTGATTATATTTTCATTATTATTACTACCAATGTTATAACCAAATTTTCTCCCAATTTCATCTACATGTCTCAAAATATTTCTACTTCTATTCCCATTTTTATATTCAATTACTCTAGCTATACTACTTCTTAAAAATACTACATCATTTTCTAATCTAATCTGCCATTCTGGTTTACTATAACTATATGATCTATCATCAGAGGATGTTAATTTAACTCCTAACCTAGTACATATAGTGATAGCACTAGCGTATACTAACGTATGAAGATCTAAAAAACTAATATCGTCAAATATTATTTTTGGTAAAATTAAATTATTTAATTCAGAAATTAATTTAGATAATTTTTTTGACGTATGCAATTTTGGTAATTTTGGTCTAACTGTGGGCTCTATATCTATATATCTATTTATATTATTATGAAGCAAGTTAGCTAATTCTATTACATTATCATCTAGTAAGTTTAAATTTGCAATGTTGATTTCCCTAAGATTATGAATAGCGTCTAAGTTATTTGAATCTACTGTAATATCATTAGATTCTTCTACTAGAATATTATCTAAACTGTCTTCATTCAATGTATCTAATATAACATTACTACTCGTATTAATTTGTTCTAAATTATTCTCTAATTGCAATCTATCTCCTATTTCCTTTTTTATCTGATTTAATGTTACTACAGGGATTAAATTATTTTTGAAAATTGCCCTTTTTTGGTCAGATAATCTTTGTTCGTTTACTTGGGCAACCGGATAATTTTGTGAGAAAAGTAAATGTAATTTTTTCCTATACAATAACATATCTGTTTCTAGTTTCGTCACATAAAAATATGAACGAACGATGAACATATTGACATCGTTCGTCCATTTCATTCTCTGCCTAGGAATACCTGCTTTTGTTTTTTGGGGTCTCAGATTATCAATGTTCATCTGTAAAGATGACATAATCAACCCATTTTCATTTCCGTTGGTTGAAAATGACATTTTGTCACCGTTCAAAACAACTTGGAAATGATTATTATTATTATTCCTACATTCCAGTAACCAAGCAACTGTCGTCGTTACCTAATACTGTCATTTGTCAACAAATAATTTTCAATTTGGCCAAATTAAATATTTTAATGTAAACTACCCTTCAATACTACAAATCTATAATAAATATTATATTTTAGAATAATGTTATCAAAATAAAATATATAATTAAATTTACCTGCAAAATATATTTCAAAGTAATCTCAAAATACTGTTGTTTACCTTGGTTACTGAAGCCCTCACAAAAGGAAAAATTTTATATCGTATTTATTTATCTAAATATCCTACGGTTGACTGGCAGTTTATTTATTAGGTTATCTAATATACTTATTTTCAAATATTTATATGTTTTGGGACAAAGCTAATTCTTTTCTTTCTGATACAATAAAAAAAATCAGAGAGCCAAAATACAAGCAATTACTTTACAAATTAATATTGTAATTTAATTTATATTTCGATTATGCTTAAGTCCCTACTAATGCTGATTAATTTCAATCCCGTTATTTTTGTTTGTAAGTATAAAAAAAAAAAAAACTGTTCTCCATAATGGTATTCTATATGATTTGTAAAACATTTATGTAGGTACTACACATATAATAATTATTTTATTCATATATATACTTAAACTTTTATATGCCATATAGTTAATGTAATAATACTAATAACAATGTATGTAAAAGCCCAATGGGCGTTTAAATAAATAAATAAATAAATTAAGTTAGTAAATTATTGAAGGAGAGGGGTGTGAGGGTGTGGATGTGTGTGTTATGTGTGCGAATTCGGTGTGCTAATTTTTTTTTTCTTAAATAGAGGGAGGGAATCAAAAAATATATCGGTATTTGTGGTTTTTTTAATTGAGTTGAATCTTTGAAGGATGCGGGAAATGAGGGAGTTGGCTGCAGCGTTCGTAAGCTGGTGGATGCAATCTTTTTGCCTGTTTGGCCTTACGTTAGGTTAGTTAATTAGGTGAAATCATCCATATATTCAATTTTATTATTATTATAAGTAATAATTATTAGCCTGAAACACACGCATTAAAAGGCTCGCAACTTTATATTGATCGGCGGTATCAAGTATGTATTGTACATTGTGTACTTACCTAGGTACCTGTATTTTCAACCGCTGGCGCTGTGTGCTCTACATAAATAATTCCCACAGTATGGCTCGTCATATGCTAAATAATAGGCCAGCCTCAAAGATTTCATCGATTATATTATTATCCATTTCAAAGATTTCTGTGTCATGAAAATCAGGTTTTTTCATCAATAAAACGATTGTGGCTGGGGTAATCATTCGAAAACCTGGCGACGTTATTGTAATATTTTCTTATTTTTTCATCAGATTTCGAATACCGCCAGTTGCCAGTGCTGGAAGTTGATGGAAAGACCCTCAACCAATCTGTGGCCATCTACAGATACTTGGGGAAGAGGTTTGGTCTGGTCGCTTCAGACCCCTTAACGGAGGCCCTTCTTGAATCCATTGTTGACAACATCAGAGATATCCAACCAAGTAAGTGGAAAAAAATTTGTTTGGGAGTGCAAGAAGCAATTCTATTAAATACGTTTGTTTGTTTTACCTGACCTCCCCTTAGGAGGCTTATCCATTAGGATAAGAAGGTGAAGTGAAACGAAACCAAGTACCAAGTATCTACATCGTTCTCTAAACGAATCTTAGTTTGAAAGTATTGGTTTCTGACCCTGGCCATCTAGGAATTGAGGGTAACGAGAAAGCAGATTCTCTCGCTAAACTTGGAACAATCTCTGGTTCTATTCCTTTAGATTTTAAAATTCCTATCTCTGACGTCTTATCTGTTTTGAAATCCAATATGTCACGTTGAAAATTGGACAGATCCGAAAACCCGAACTGGATCTTTCTCTGTTGGAATTCAAAATCATATTCCTAGTAAACCTTAGTTCCACGGCAAAAAAAAATGCAAAAGATTTATTTCCTGCATTTCGAGAATGAGAATTGGTCACTGCTCTATTGCAGCGCATTTTTTTTTTAAATTCGAGTCCTCGATAGTCCACCCTGCCAATTCGGTGTGGAGGAGGAGACTCTTGACCATGCCTTTTTATTAGGTCAAATTGTAAAAATTATTCTTCTTTCAAAAGCGTATATATCGTTTGCTTATTAAAATCACCCACTATTCTCCCCTCAGTATTCCGTATTTGCTGTCTCTCAACAATTCTCGCGTTTTTCAGTTCCATATAAGTTCGTATACTTAAATGACTACAATATTTGAATTGTCCTATCCCCGTAGAATATCCTCAAAATTATAACTATCTTTCTTAACTTTTCGGCACAAAGCATTCACTTTAGGATCAATTGTCTATTTAAAAAAAAAAGTATCTGCCTCGTTTCAAAGGGTAGTGCACTCCAAGTACCGCCTAGTAAAACGTTTTTTTAATTGGATTTATGCTATTATTATGATTAAATCTCATTTGCATCATTTAATTATTTCAGAAGTCTACGCATCTATGAGACAGACGACCCCTGATGCTAAAAAAGAATTAAATGAGGCAGTGGAATTCTTTTTGAAAAAAGTAGAGGTACTAGCTGCTGGTGGATTCTTATACGGAGATAAAAAGGTATACATATTATTTTTAAGTATTTTAGTGTAGTTATTGTGAAAGACACCGTGGTGTTTTTGAGTAAGAAATCTGAAAAATATTTATCATTTTTGATAAACTTTAGTTGACATCAAAAGGGCGCTTTACATAGTTAATTGCACATAGCCCATTCGAAATATATTTGTTTTTAGTCCAGTTTTATGGTATTCTATGACAGTGTCTAACGTAGACCATGTGGAAGATCATTACCTACCTAATACACAATTTAAAAAAAAGATAATTAGAAGTTTCTGAGATATTCATTAGAGACTTCGGATATTATCCATGGTTATATTCTTCAGCCTTTCTATTAATAGCTTTGTCGATGGAAGGAAAACTGCCTTGCTGACAACACCATACAATAATCTAAACGATATATAATATCTGTAGGTATTCCCGATATTATACAAAAAAAAAAGTTTTATGTTCCCGACAACTTCACAAGAGCTGCTCGGACAAAATGATTCTGTTATCAAATTACCTGTACCCTGACAGATATTTTTCAACTAAATATTTAGCAATTCAAAAATATTATTATTTCTTATTAAATAAAATGTTTTTATAAATCAAATAATAATATTTTATGATAAAACTATACTAACAGACAGAACAATTAGTCATAATAGACCTGATATAGTTTTACATGACAAAATTAAAAAAATAACTTATATCATTGATGTAGCTATTCCAAATTCCTGTAATATTAAAAAAAACTGTTTCTGAAAAAATTAGAAAATACACAGATTAAGGAAATGAGATTAAAAGAATTTGGCATTCTCGGAATATAAAAATATTACCATTTGTTATTTCGGCTACTGGCATTATACCTAGGTCTCTGATTCAAAATTTAGGCGTATTAGATTTGTCAAAGAATTTATATATAAAAATGCAGAAATCGGTAATTTTAAATACATGTAGGATTTCAAAAGATTTTTTAAATATTTATATTGAGGGATCAGTAGGATTTATAGGTTCAATTAGGAATTTCACAGAGCCGAACCCTCTGATATGAAAATATCTAGAGTCGGTGAATTATTTTCTCATCTGGTCTCTGGTAGGTTGACATGTTTTTCTTGTATTGTTTTGTAATTATAATACATATAGTGCAATTGCATAACGTGGATTGACCAGATGATCATTTGGGAAATGTGTGAAAGGGTTTAGTTTTTCCTGTGGGGAAAATTAAACCCGGACATTTAAATCTGGTGCGTAAATAAATTTTGAATGTAGCTATTACTTTGTAGTTATCCATTATAGAAAAATGAAACAATATAACTTTGTTCTAAACTGTCAAATTAGTATAAGCTTTCCCTGACGAAGGAACGTTTGTTCCGAAACCGGTCAGATTTGCACATCATATAAGTGGTTTTTACAAAGTTATATTGTTTCATTTTTCAATAAAATTATTGAATATATAAAAGAAACTTAAATTTAAATTGAGTTGTACAAATTAAACTTGACAATGACGAGAGGGATTGTATGAATAATTAAAAAGAAAAGCAACAATAAATAAATGTACGTTATGAGCACTAGGTTAACCTACTTTTGTGTTGTTTTTCAGCCCACTTGGGTGGACTTTTACTTCACAGGAATATTCGAGGGGTTGAACGGAATCATTCCCGATGTTCTGAAGGACTACCCCAACCTGACCGCCCTTACCGACAAGATCAGGAGCTCGCCGAGCGTCAAGAAGTACATCGAGAACAGACCTGAAGATAACTGGGTGCATGCCGCTAATCACGGCAAGACTCAACAATAAATAAACTCATTAAAATTTTGAAAAATTAATCGGTTTTTTTCTCAAAAATTTCATCAAAAATAAATGAATACATAATTTTTTTATAAAGTTTATTGTATAATCCTTTCAGTATCAAGTTTCAATGTTGGAGGCGGGTGTGGGTACCGCCGCCCCGGGATCGATTTATTGGATTAAAAACACCTGCCACAGGTTACCCCAGGTTGCTAACAAAGTTTGGTGACCTAGCAGCGGTTCCCCGGTTCATGGTCTAGGTCTTAACGCCACATGCATTTGCCGCATGGCAGGCCGGATCGGGAGGGACTGGTTTAGACCTTTATTTTGACCTTTTTACCTCCCCAGAAGAACTCTCGCGACCTTCGCCTTGAACTGCCGGGTATGGATTCATACGTCCGTCACCCCTGGACACATTGAACCCGAGATTCCTACCCAACCCACATATATTTTTCATTCCCAGAACTTCCTCTCCTTCCTTTCCCTGTAAAGACCCTTCAAAAAGTATCCCCAAAGATGACAGTGACAGTGATGTACCCCCAGATGTGTGGCCTTGATGATGGACGCTGTAACGGTGTTCGAAATTTGGCTAAAGGAGGAGGTAGCGCAACACGGCATAACACCCCAAAAATAAATAATAAAAATACTTTTGGCCGTGAAAATCTAAAATCATATCCAATCATAATACCTATATATTTTATACACAAAACCCAAGCGAATTATACATAATATTTGATAATATTATTTAAAAATGTTATGAAACAATTTTTTTTATTAAAGAGTATTATTAGAAGAGTACGAGTATTATGAATTTTATTATTTCTTCTTGATCATGATCACTCTTTCCTCTCCTCAAAAAAACCCCACACAGCATCTCCAAGGACGACCTAGGCCAGAATGAAGTTATTTTCCTCTGGGCCGCCTGTATGGAGTTAAATATTAAAAAAATTAATAAATGCTGTCAAGCAAAGTGTTTTTTCAGATGACTTGCAACTTCCTACCTATTTAAAATGATTTGTCAAGTGACTGAATGCAGTAATACAAGCCAGATACGAGTTGGTAAGTACACAGATAGTGGGTATTATCTGAAATTATGCAAGTCATGAAATTTATAAACAGGTGTAATCAAATACAAAATGGTGGGAAGTTCGGGATATGGATCTTGTCGATAATTTCGCTTAAAGAATATTTTATACAAAAGTAATAGGGCAAAATAAAATTGTAACAAATCTACTTATTTTCGAGCGTATATTGATAGTTATTCAATGTCAAAAACCTTCCCATTACTAGTCCCTTACTAATTAGGGCGAGGGATGCAATTAGTTAGAGTTTTCTCCCCGGCGCCGCCGCTCAGATATCACAGATTGGACGACCCACATAAGAAAAGTTGCTTCCCGGTCCTGCCCGCGCATCTTCAAGGTAAAATCTCTGGCAGGACTTTCAGCAAACATAGAGTGAATAGACTCGCAACCCTTTTATTAAAAGATTTAACGAGCGGCTGAGGGAACAATTAGATTTCCTTTTTTGTTATTTATTATTAAAGTACTCATAAAGTTATTGTTATAATTTTGTGGGTACTTTAACAACAAAGTTATGACAATAACTTTACGGGAAGTTAAAGTACCCATAAAGTTATTTTTATAGTTTTGTGCTGTTTTACTATTATTGAACTGTGTCATACTTGCCAATTGATTGTACCTACTCCAAATAAAGACTGATGGCGTGCGTTTATAAATTTTATAAGAATGATTTGTGTTATTTCACAATAATTTATTTAAAAATAATATAAAGTATACTTGCAGCACGTTCCAGGGTGGAAGATACTCTCAGTGTCGCCCTGGTGTAAGACCACCATTCATAATTGAGATGTTTCTTGAAATGGCTTTATTCGTGTTTGGTGACCAGATCTGAATATCCAGGTACTTCGCCACCTTCCTGTGCACCATCTTCTTCCCTCCCATTACCTGCAGCCTCACAACATACCATAACTGGGGATGCCATAGTCTCACTGGCTCCAGACAGGAGCAATTATTATTGTCAATCATCTGTCATGAATTAATTGTATAACCAAACATGTAAAATCCCTCTGGGTGTTAAATAAATAAATTAAAAATTAAAAATTAATTAAAAAAATTCGCATTAAATAATCGTGAATTTTCTTTAATTATCCCGTTACAAAATGAAGTTTGGTGAGAACTTATCATTTCAAATTTGTTTTTTTAATTTTTTTAATTTTGCCGCCCGTATGTTAACACAGATTAGATCTTAGATTGTCCAATGACAAACGAATATAGCGTTTTTTATATTGCCCCATTATTTGGTTAGCCGAATTTAAAAACGTTCTCGATGACATAAATTACTCTGTAACTACGGACGCCACCGTCACTAAAATAGAACAGGCTTTGTAGAGACAACAAACCACGATGGCGACTGTAACGGTGTGGGATTTATAGATGACTAGCGAGTCCCCGGAATGCGTCCAATAATACTTATATTTATATTTCTCCCTGCATGTCCTTTCCCATTCGTCCCGTTCCCCTTCCGCCTCCACTTTCCCTTCCGTGGCCCCTTCTCCTCACGCTTTCCCTTCCACCTTCCTCGCCTTCCCTCGCCCCTCTCCCGCTTCCCAGTACCGTGAACACCCTTCCCACATTCCCATCCCTTCTCCAGCTACTCGATGCTGAAATCTTTAGGGTCGTCGGGTATTTCCCCCCAATCTCCCATTTACTTTTCTTTGAGGCATCACCGAGGAACCGGCTAAGGGGCGCGGAAGCTGAGTGTGGTTCACGACTAGACCGAACGTCATGCGCATTCTTGCTGGGACTGCCAATCGATTGGAGAGGACTCCCAACCGTTTGCCATGCCCTTATTACTTATCTACTGTGTCTTACTCCCAAACAGGTGCTTGTAGGATATGCTGGATACAATCACCCAGCGCTTGCCACCTCGTGGACTTTCACCAACCTATCCCATTGTCTTGTCTATATTTTGTCATACTATCACATATTGTATCTGTATTTCCCGCTAAGCACTTGCATACTGCTTACTAACAACGTATGCAGGGACATTTATTTTTATTTATTTTTATTTTTATTATTACATTTATTACATACAAGATATAACAATATAAAAGGAAGCTTTGACTGTCCAACTAGGAAGGTTTCCCGTTTTAGGACAGTCAAATTGGCAGGTTGCGTGTACATAATTTCACATTAATGGATTCAATAATAATTAACAATAATGGTACATATTGGGGGAGTTACTTAGATATTAGGTACAATATCAGATATAAGTTGTGTTATTCTAGGTATACATCAGTAATAAACAATAAAATCCAGATAGGTACATGTAAAATATAAAATAAAACAAAAATATAACAATTATTATTTTTTAATTTATAAACTAACGTTTAGACAAGATTTTTATGCATAGCACAAAGGGTAACAATTATTACAAGCAATAATTGTCAGCCTGAAACACTCATTTACATTGAAAAATCTTCCGAGAAAAGATACTTGCCGCCAACGGGACTTGAACCCGTGTCCTTCCGATTGCCGGTCGAATGCTCTGACCACTGAGCTATGGCGGCTTATCAAATACCCGCCAAATAATTCAATATATACTAGTATTTCATTCAACAATTACTGCTTGTTATATTTTTTCCACCTGAAAACAACCAACTTTATTTTTGCAAGGAAGACATTGTTAGTGTTAAATCCCTCGCTAGGTGGCGTCGAGACAAATTATGTCTGCATTTATTGGGGAAATACTTAAACTTGTTAAATATTAATTATTATTTTTTAATTTATAAACTAACGTTTAGACAAGATTTTTATGCATAGCACAAAGGGTAACAATTATTACAAGCAATAATTGTCAGCCTGAAACACTCATTTACATTGAAAAATCTTCCGAGAAAAGATACTTGCCGCCAACGGGACTTGAACCCGTGTCCTTCCGATTGCCGGTCGAATGCTCTGACCACTGAGCTATGGCGGCTTATCAAATACCCGCCAAATAATTCAATATATACTAGTATTTCATTCAACAATTACTGCTTGTTATATTTTTTCCACCTGAAAACAACCAACTTTATTTTTGCAAGGAAGACATTGTTAGTGTTAAATCCCTCGCTAGGTGGCGTCGAGACAAATTATGTCTGCATTTATTGGGGAAATACTTAAACTTGTTAAATATTAATTATTATTTTTTAATTTATAAACTAACGTTTAGACAAGATTTTTATGCATAGCACAAAGGGTAACAATTATTACAAGCAATAATTGTCAGCCTGAAACACTCATTTACATTGAAAAATCTTCCGAGAAAAGATACTTGCCGCCAACGGGACTTGAACCCGTGTCCTTCCGATTGCCGGTCGAATGCTCTGACCACTGAGCTATGGCGGCTTATCAAATACCCGCCAAATAATTCAATATATACTAGTATTTCATTCAACAATTACTGCTTGTTATATTTTTTCCACCTGAAAACAACCAACTTTATTTTTGCAAGGAAGACATTGTTAGTGTTAAATCCCTCGCTAGGTGGCGTCGAGACAAATTATGTCTGCATTTATTGGGGAAATACTTAAACTTGTTAAATATTAATTATTATTTTTTAATTTATAAACTAACGTTTAGACAAGATTTTTATGCATAGCACAAAGGGTAACAATTATTACAAGCAATAATTGTCAGCCTGAAACACTCATTTACATTGAAAAATCTTCCGAGAAAAGATACTTGCCGCCAACGGGACTTGAACCCGTGTCCTTCCGATTGCCGGTCGAATGCTCTGACCACTGAGCTATGGCGGCTTATCAAATACCCGCCAAATAATTCAATATATACTAGTATTTCATTCAACAATTACTGCTTGTTATATTTTTTCCACCTGAAAACAACCAACTTTATTTTTGCAAGGAAGACATTGTTAGTGTTAAATCCCTCGCTAGGTGGCGTCGAGACAAATTATGTCTGCATTTATTGGGGAAATACTTAAACTTGTTAAATATTAATTATTATTTTTTAATTTATAAACTAACGTTTAGACAAAATTTTTATGCATAGCACAAAGGGTAACAATTATTACAAGCAATAATTGTCAGCCTGAAACACTCATTTACATTGAAAAATCTTCCGAGAAAAGATACTTGCCGCCAACGGGACTTGAACCCGTGTCCTTCCGATTGCCGGTCGAATGCTCTGACCACTGAGCTATGGCGGCTTATCAAATACCCGCCAAATAATTCAATATATACTAGTATTTCATTCAACAATTACTGCTTGTTATATTTTTTCCACCTGAAAACAACCAACTTTATTTTTGCAAGGAAGACATTGTTAGTGTTAAATCCCTCGCTAGGTGGCGTCGAGACAAATTATGTCTGCATTTATTGGGGAAATACTTAAACTTGTTAAATATTAATTATTATTTTTTAATTTATAAACTAACGTTTAGACAAGATTTTTATGCATAGCACAAAGGGTAACAATTATTACAAGCAATAATTGTCAGCCTGAAACACTCATTTACATTGAAAAATCTTCCGAGAAAAGATACTTGCCGCCAACGGGACTTGAACCCGTGTCCTTCCGATTGCCGGTCGAATGCTCTGACCACTGAGCTATGGCGGCTTATCAAATACCCGCCAAATAATTCAATATATACTAGTATTTCATTCAACAATTACTGCTTGTTATATTTTTTCCACCTGAAAACAACCAACTTTATTTTTGCAAGGAAGACATTGTTAGTGTTAAATCCCTCGCTAGGTGGCGTCGAGACAAATTATGTCTGCATTTATTGGGCATAAAAATCTTGTCTAAACGTTAGTTTATAAATTTTTTTATTTCTTTTATATGCATAAAAATCTTGTCTAAACGTTAGTTTATAAATTAAAAAATAATAATTAATATTTAACAAGTTTAAGTATTTCCCCAATAAATGCAGACATAATTTGTCTCGACGCCACCTAGCGAGGGATTTAACACTAACAATGTCTTCCTTGCAAAAATAAAGTTGGTTGTTTTCAGGTGGAAAAAATATAACAAGCAGTAATTGTTGAATGAAATACTAGTATATATTGAATTATTTGGCGGGTATTTGATAAGCCACCATAGCTCAGTGGTCAGAGCATTCGACCGGCAATCGGAAGGACACGGGTTCAAGTCCCGTTGGCGGCAAGTATCTTTTCTCGGAAGATTTTTCAATGTAAATGAGTGTTTCAGGCTGACAATTATTGCTTGTAATAATTGTTACCCTTTGTGCTATGCATAAAAATCTTGTCTAAACGTTAGTTTATAAATTAAAAAATAATAATTAATATTTAACAAGTTTAAGTATTTCCCCAATAAATGCAGACATAATTTGTCTCGACGCCACCTAGCGAGGGATTTAACACTAACAATGTCTTCCTTGCAAAAATAAAGTTGGTTGTTTTCAGGTGGAAAAAATATAACAAGCAGTAATTGTTGAATGAAATACTAGTATATATTGAATTATTTGGCGGGTATTTGATAAGCCGCCATAGCTCAGTGGTCAGAGCATTCGACCGGCAATCGGAAGGACACGGGTTCAAGTCCCGTTGGCGGCAAGTATCTTTTCTCGGAAGATTTTTCAATGTAAATGAGTGTTTCAGGCTGACAATTATTGCTTGTAATAATTGTTACCCTTTGTGCTATGCATAAAAATCTTGTCTAAACGTTAGTTTATAAATTAAAAAATAATAATTAATATTTAACAAGTTTAAGTATTTCCCCAATAAATGCAGACATAATTTGTCTCGACGCCACCTAGCGAGGGATTTAACACTAACAATGTCTTCCTTGCAAAAATAAAGTTGGTTGTTTTCAGGTGGAAAAAATATAACAAGCAGTAATTGTTGAATGAAATACTAGTATATATTGAATTATTTGGCGGGTATTTGATAAGCCGCCATAGCTCAGTGGTCAGAGCATTCGACCGGCAATCGGAAGGACACGGGTTCAAGTCCCGTTGGCGGCAAGTATCTTTTCTCGGAAGATTTTTCAATGTAAATGAGTGTTTCAGGCTGACAATTATTGCTTGTAATAATTGTTACCCTTTGTGCTATGCATAAAAATCTTGTCTAAACGTTAGTTTATAAATTAAAAAATAATAATTAATATTTAACAAGTTTAAGTATTTCCCCAATAAATGCAGACATAATTTGTCTCGACGCCACCTAGCGAGGGATTTAACACTAACAATGTCTTCCTTGCAAAAATAAAGTTGGTTGTTTTCAGGTGGAAAAAATATAACAAGCAGTAATTGTTGAATGAAATACTAGTATATATTGAATTATTTGGCGGGTATTTGATAAGCCGCCATAGCTCAGTGGTCAGAGCATTCGACCGGCAATCGGAAGGACACGGGTTCAAGTCCCGTTGGCGGCAAGTATCTTTTCTCGGAAGATTTTTCAATGTAAATGAGTGTTTCAGGCTGACAATTATTGCTTGTAATAATTGTTACCCTTTGTGCTATGCATAAAAATCTTGTCTAAACGTTAGTTTATAAATTAAAAAATAATAATTAATATTTAACAAGTTTAAGTATTTCCCCAATAAATGCAGACATAATTTGTCTCGACGCCACCTAGCGAGGGATTTAACACTAACAATGTCTTCCTTGCAAAAATAAAGTTGGTTGTTTTCAGGTGGAAAAAATATAACAAGCAGTAATTGTTGAATGAAATACTAGTATATATTGAATTATTTGGCGGGTATTTGATAAGCCGCCATAGCTCAGTGGTCAGAGCATTCGACCGGCAATCGGAAGGACACGGGTTCAAGTCCCGTTGGCGGCAAGTATCTTTTCTCGGAAGATTTTTCAATGTAAATGAGTGTTTCAGGCTGACAATTATTGCTTGTAATAATTGTTACCCTTTGTGCTATGCATAAAAATCTTGTCTAAACGTTAGTTTATAAATTAAAAAATAATAATTAATATTTAACAAGTTTAAGTATTTCCCCAATAAATGCAGACATAATTTGTCTCGACGCCACCTAGCGAGGGATTTAACACTAACAATGTCTTCCTTGCAAAAATAAAGTTGGTTGTTTTCAGGTGGAAAAAATATAACAAGCAGTAATTGTTGAATGAAATACTAGTATATATTGAATTATTTGGCGGGTATTTGATAAGCCGCCATAGCTCAGTGGTCAGAGCATTCGACCGGCAATCGGAAGGACACGGGTTCAAGTCCCGTTGGCGGCAAGTATCTTTTCTCGGAAGATTTTTCAATGTAAATGAGTGTTTCAGGCTGACAATTATTGCTTGTAATAATTGTTACCCTTTGTGCTATGCATAAAAATCTTGTCTAAACGTTAGTTTATAAATTAAAAAATAATAATTAATATTTAACAAGTTTAAGTATTTCCCCAATAAATGCAGACATAATTTGTCTCGACGCCACCTAGCGAGGGATTTAACACTAACAATGTCTTCCTTGCAAAAATAAAGTTGGTTGTTTTCAGGTGGAAAAAATATAACAAGCAGTAATTGTTGAATGAAATACTAGTATATATTGAATTATTTGGCGGGTATTTGATAAGCCGCCATAGCTCAGTGGTCAGAGCATTCGACCGGCAATCGGAAGGACACGGGTTCAAGTCCCGTTGGCGGCAAGTATCTTTTCTCGGAAGATTTTTCAATGTAAATGAGTGTTTCAGGCTGACAATTATTGCTTGTAATAATTGTTACCCTTTGTGCTATGCATAAAAATCTTGTCTAAACGTTAGTTTATAAATTAAAAAATAATAATTAATATTTAACAAGTTTAAGTATTTCCCCAATAAATGCAGACATAATTTGTCTCGACGCCACCTAGCGAGGGATTTAACACTAACAATGTCTTCCTTGCAAAAATAAAGTTGGTTGTTTTCAGGTGGAAAAAATATAACAAGCAGTAATTGTTGAATGAAATACTAGTATATATTGAATTATTTGGCGGGTATTTGATAAGCCGCCATAGCTCAGTGGTCAGAGCATTCGACCGGCAATCGGAAGGACACGGGTTCAAGTCCCGTTGGCGGCAAGTATCTTTTCTCGGAAGATTTTTCAATGTAAATGAGTGTTTCAGGCTGACAATTATTGCTTGTAATAATTGTTACCCTTTGTGCTATGCATAAAAATCTTGTCTAAACGTTAGTTTATAAATTAAAAAATAATAATTAATATTTAACAAGTTTAAGTATTTCCCCAATAAATGCAGACATAATTTGTCTCGACGCCACCTAGCGAGGGATTTAACACTAACAATGTCTTCCTTGCAAAAATAAAGTTGGTTGTTTTCAGGTGGAAAAAATATAACAAGCAGTAATTGTTGAATGAAATACTAGTATATATTGAATTATTTGGCGGGTATTTGATAAGCCGCCATAGCTCAGTGGTCAGAGCATTCGACCGGCAATCGGAAGGACACGGGTTCAAGTCCCGTTGGCGGCAAGTATCTTTTCTCGGAAGATTTTTCAATGTAAATGAGTGTTTCAGGCTGACAATTATTGCTTGTAATAATTGTTAAAAATATAACATATAAATGTAAGAAAGAGAAATAAAAATAAAAATAAAAGTATTTTTTTAGGAAAATACAAATTAGCAGTAATAAACAATAAAATTCAGATAGATACATGTAAAATATAAAATAAAAATATAATATATAAATGTAAGAAAGAAAAATTAAAAAATATATATTTTTTAGGAAAATACAAAATACAAAATCGAAGAAATCAACTCAGACTACGTTTTTTAATAATTTTTCAGAATCTGTCCTACCTAAGTCTAATAACCATTTTGTAATTTTAGTACCGAAGGATGATAATTCACACAGTTTAAATTGAGAGGGGATTTTGTTGTATATTTTTGGTCCCAGGTATGAGAAAACTTTTTGATAAGCCGCAGTATTGCTTGTAGGAATGGAAAGGTCGTTTCTGCTCTTACTTCTGGTTTGATGATTATGATCGACTGTTATCGTTTTGCTTATATTTTTGTGGACGCAGATTGTTATTTTTTTTATGTAACATTGTCGAACATCAAGCACATTAAACTCCTTGAAGAGAGCGTCGCTCGAGTATCTGAAGGGTTTCTTCATAATGACGCGTAGAATGGATTTCTGTGCCTTCAGTAGCGGGTATAATATTGTTAATCCTGTTCCACCCCATCCAATGCAACCGTAGGTTATGACGGAGTTACAGAGCCCGTAGTATATTTTTTTAATGTCTTGAGTTTTTATAATTTCCCGCAATGCTATAAATATATAAATAAGCTTGCGCACTTTATAAGCTGTGTTTTCAATTTGTTGTTTCCATTTAAGGTGGTTATCCACTATTATACCTAAATATTTAAACATTGGAGGTCTAGTTTCGTTATCAAATGTAGAGTTGTTTTTACCAAAAAAATTAGAGTCCTTGCAAGAGCCTTTAAGGGGTAACCATCTGTTACCTATACCAGGGCGGGTAAGTGGTGGGTCCTCCAATTACCCTCCCTTCTCTTGCGTTCCATACATTCAGTCCCGGTACATTCAGTTTTCAAACAGCGCGCATGCCATCTATAGCAATTTTTTTGATACAAATTTCATAATTCCAGAACTCGCCACCACATGCGCACAACAACTCACTAAAGTTTACAAACAAGCAAGCAAAAAAACGTTCAATTATTTATATATAGATTTTGCACAAACAAAACCTATTCCGTATCGGTCGCCGCCACGATTTAACCGGTGTAAGTTTTGACCAATCACGAATCGCCCAAAGATGAGCATGGCTGCATGTATGATAAAACAAATAGTTTGTAACTCCTGGCCTTGAACTTTTTTTATCAATGCATCACTTTTTTTCAACCAAGCAAGTTCATTTTTAAATCAGTCGTGTGAGTTCATTCGTGCTATTTGGTCGTCGAACAAAAGTAAGTCCCCAAATTTAAAGTAAATATTTATTTGCACTTGGCTGTTGTTTAAAAAAGTGTGATGTGGATTTTTAACTTCGATATTTATTTTGATTTTGTCAGTTTATGAATCTAGACAGCATAGTACATACATTAAAAAAGTATTTAAAATAGTGATTACATTAAAGTAATTTTAAAGTACAACGAATTATGTAAAAACCTTGAAAATAATAAGACACTGTATGTTATCGCGATGATATAATATTTTGTATGTATTTAACCAAATTCAATCATGATTGATTATATTAAGTCGGGTCTCCTCCGACCGTAAACATACCATTTACTTACACATTATAAACACTAGCAGTTAAAAATCCAGTTTTTGCTGCTAAGCCCTGCGGCCGGCTTTTAGTTCGCCTTCGCCCGGTTTGAGTTACCATTTTATAAATTGTTATCTTACCATTTAGAAATTGATATGTTACCATTTTATAAATTCGATAGGAATTGGTTCCTAAAATAGCCAGTTCCTCGGATCCACTGTGATCCAGTTACGGCTAGTCACCGTCGGTAACCCACCGAGACAAAGTAACAGTGACAAAATAACAGTGTCAAAGCAACCGTGTCAAAGTAACCGAAACACGCAATGACGTTATGTGTAATTTATAACAACTTCGTTAAGTATTGTCGTCAAACTTCCAAATCCGGAAGGATACTTAAAATATATAAATCCGTAGCAGTTTTACCTAGCCCCCACATCCACGTGCCAGCTGCTGACGGAAGCAGTGATATCTCGTGTCAAATTCTTGAATTTGAAACCCAATTATAACGGTCGCTTTGTGTGAAATTCCACGTACACAGATGTTATTTGAGGTGCGGCCGTTAAGAGTGGAGTCCGACATGCACTCGTGGCTGGGTTCTAAAATTCAACCACTCAGATGCTAGCCTATTAATACTATTTGATGATGATTGCCAATGGGGGCTTGGCCTTACACACTTTTTTATGCGTCTGCAGTAAGGCACACCCCAGGCAGCGAACAGCCAGAAAATATAATTTTTGTTAGATTTTGCATGGTGGTACCACCGGTCACCACTGGCCGCTAGGTGCGTGACAACGCATTTTGTTTTGCGAAACCATTCTGGTTCTAGTGTTCGCCCTCTCCACCTGCTTTGCCTCAAACCAAGAATAATATTAAATAATAAATAATAATAAATAAATGTTTATTCCGGTATGTGGGGAGAATAGTGCAATCCCACACATTCCATAAGGGTTATAATGCGTAATAAACAAAATATTTTAAGAGAAAAAATAAATAAAAAAAGCAGGTAAATATGATTATAAATGCATGAAACAAATGTGATAAGATATAATAAAAGATATAAGAAAATAAGAAGATATTAATAATTATTGGCTTTTAGAATTCTCTGACCACATTAGGAGCCAGTATTTTTCTCCAGTGTGCATCAATGCTGGATGATGGACTGAGGCGGGCTTCCATGACTAGGATATTACCAGAGCTGCATATCCTTTCCCTCATTCCTGCCACCCCGGATCTAATAAGGGCTGCATAGCCGGGAACTCGCCCCTCCGTGAACATCTGGGAAGCGCTGCAATATCTGGGGAGACCAAACATTATGCGGAAGGCGTTGTTGTACTGAACCCGGAGTCTTTCTATACTACTCTTCTTGTAGTTTGCCCAGAGTTCGCACGTATACAGCGTTGCGCAGAAGGAAATGAAGAGCGTTATAAAGCGTTATTAAACTTGTACAAATTATTGTAACATAAAGTTTCCGTTGTAAATACATTGTGACTGGCGTGAATATCAAGAGTAATTATTTAAACGCCTTCGCACGTATTTAAACACGCATCCAGTTTTCAGACGTGGGCAAGGTTTGCGAACTATCAGATATTAACAATATATTCACCAAACTGGTGACCCGATAGCCCTACGGCGACCCCACATTATTGCCCAAAGCATGTTTACGGTCGGAGGAGACCCGACTTTACGAATCACGAAGTTTTATCGCGATTTATTTTTGGAGTATTGTGCCGTATTGTGCTACCACCTTTTTTAACGTTTCGAACAGGTTTACAATGTCCATCATCAGGGCAGATGATAGATAAGACATAGTACCTACTCCCAAAAATAAATCATGATAATATTTTTGATAAAAATGTAAAATTATATCCGATCACAAAGTTCTTCTTCTTCTGATATGATTTTGGATTTCACCGACCCAAGGTATTAGCTGACCTGATGATGAACAATGTAACGCTACCCGAAACATTGACTAAAATGAATAACGACAATTCGTCTTCTTCTTCTTCTATACTGGATTACGAAAATAAATTGAACAATTTATAAAATTTAAAACGCACCAGATTTAAATGTCCGGGTTTAATTTTCCCCACAGGAAAAACTAAACCCTTTCACACACTTCCCAAATGATCATCTGGTCAATCCACGTTATGCAATTGCACTATATAAGTATTATAATTACAAAACAATACAAGAACAACATGTCAACCTACCAGAGACCAGATGGGAAAATTATTCACCGACTCCAGATATTTTCATATCAGAGGGTTCGGCTCTGTGGAATTCCTAATTGAACCTATAAATCCTACTGATCCTTCAATATAAATATTTAAAAAATCTTTTTTAATCCTACATGCATTTAAAATTACCGATTTTTGCATTTTTTGTATATAAATTCTTTGACAAATCTAATACGCCTAAATTTTGAATCAGAGACCTAGGTATAATGCGAGTAGCCGAAATAACAAATGGTAATATTTTTATAGTCCGAGAATGCCAAATTCTTTTAATCTCATTTCCTAAATCTGTGTATTTTCTAATTTTTTCAGAAACAGTTTTTTTAATATTACAGGAATTTGGAATAGCTACATCAATGATATAAGTTATTTTTTTAATTTTGTCATGTAAAACTATATCAGGTCTATTATGACTAATTGTTATATCTGTTAGTATGGTTTTATCATAATATATTTTATAAAATTCATTTTCTAAAAATGAATTTGGTTCATATTCATAATATGGTACTATATTACGGCAGTCAATCAAGTTATGTTTAATTACCAAACTTTGGTGGATTATTTTTAAAACCTGATTGTGCCTAAATGTATACTCGGACGGCGCTAATATAGAACATCCCGATATAATATGTTCTATAGTTTCCGGAAAAGCCAAACATTTTCTACATAAATCATCAATTTGATTTATATCTTTGATTATATGCTTCATATAATTTTTAGTATTAATGACTCTATCTATATAAAAATTTAAACAAGTTTCTATTTTCATATTTATTATAATTATGTATCTAATATCTAATTCAATTAATTAAATTTACTAATAAACATGTTACATTCAACCCCGGGAACCATTTATTTACCCCAGTCATAGGTCGCCCTAAGTGGTTCGCTACGTTTGGCGACTTAGCAAGGGTGCCCGGGTTCATAGGGCGGGGTTTGTCTATATCATGGCGGCGGATGCGTTTACGATGCACCTACAGGGTGGCAGGCAGAGTCGGGAGAGGCTGGTTGGACCTAAATCTCTCCAGCCAGTCAAATCTCTCCAGCCAATCAAACTGAAATCGCCTTGCAGCGCAGTGGGATGGATGGATTCATACATCCGTCACTCCTGGACACATTAACCACAGATTCCATGCACCCCTCATTCATTTTTTCTTCCTTAACCTTCATCTCATTCCTTTTCCTAAAAAAAAACCCTTCATACATAATCCCCAAAGATGAGTATTTTTTGGCCTTGAGTATTTTTTTATTTGGCCTTGAGATCCTAATATAACGTAAAAAATATGGGACTAATGTAAAAAAAACAAAATGTATTATTTACGTACCTATACTAATAAATTTAACTTTTAAAATGTGATTTGGAAATTTGCTTTGTCACCATGATTTTAAGACCTTGAATCTTATCGGAATGACATAATATTTTGTTTTTCAGTGAAATGCTCGATGCACGTAGGTGCATTTAATTTTTTTTCCTCGTCATCATTGGCAGCTTTCATGATTGGGTGTTTACCCTCCACTGTTAAGTAAATTATAATTTGTTCAATTGTTTTATATCTCAGTTTTTAAAAATTGCATCTAGTATATTTGCAGCCCATTACGGAGTGGTAAATACTTTTGGTATAGCTCTGGCGAAATACCGCCATTCAGAATCGAAACGTTGTTTGAAATGACTTTAGCTGCGTTTGGTGACCAGATCTGAACAGCTAGATCTGAACAGCCACACCTCTCTCTTCCCCGTCTTCTTCTTTTCTCCGCCACTTTCAGCCTCACAATTGATGAAGCCATAGTCTCACTGGCTACAAACGGTTGGGATTAGTTGGGACCGTTGTGCGATACTCATATTTAAAAACAATCATTATCGTCGACTTTACAACCCTTTTAAAAGGGTAAAGCCTGCACTCCTACCCCCTCCTCCCCAGTAATCCAAACAATTTTCACCTGGAATTGAATGCGACAGCAATTTAAAAAAATAATTTCTCTCGACGCCTATGTCATCCTTGGGGATGGAGAGCCCTTTTAAGTAAAGGAAGGATAGGAAGTTTTGGGACGGAAAAGGTATGATGAGTGGATAGGATGTCAGTGTATCCAGAAGTAACGTATCTATATATCTATTCCTCCTACCGGGGTGCAAGTCGTTGGTTCGAGAGAATCCGGCTGGACCATGGATCGGCCTCTCCGGATCCAGCCCGCTAAGCAGCTGGTAGGTAGACGCTTCCGCCACCAAGAATTTGACAAACATCACCTCATGAACTCTGGCACCCCTGCTAAGTAATCGGCGGTTGCTTGGTACTTGGGGTGACCTACAGCGGTGTAGATTATCCGATGAATGGTTCCCGGGGCGGCAGTACTTGAGAGGCAACCTAAGCATCGATCCCCAGCTCCCAACTCCTAACTCCTGCTAACACCTCCTTATTATGGAGAAGCCTCTTTGGTAGTCGTTCATCTTCCAATCTAGCCGAACAGTTTCCTCAGTTTTATCAATCGTCTTATTATACCTATTAGATTGTACTAATGTCGTATTATTTTGGTCTACAGGAAACATGTCGGAATCAAAATTTAAACTGAACTACTTCATGGTGAGAGGAGTGTCTGAGCCCATCAGGTACATATTCCACTATGCAGAGGTGGACTTCGAAGATAACAGGGTATCACAAGACCAATGGCCGCTACTCAAAGAAAGTAAGTAAAAACCTATCAACTTCAGATTATTAATTAAATATATTAATTTCGGTAGTGCTTCTGTCTATAAATAAAGGTCAATTAACTCTGAAACTTTTCAGTTTTATTTTGATTTTTAAAATTGGACCCGAGAGAAATTCAGATAATCGTTATAGTAGGTCACTACTGACAAAATTAGTTTATTTTAATTAATGAATCAATAATTCCATTTATTAAATGTGTGTTTCTTTTGTTCAAATTTTTAATAGATGTCGTTAATAAGTTTACAAATAGTGTGCATTCGAAAGGTAAATTTCTGATCGTCTGTAAAATTGACATTGTTTGTTTTTAAAAGTCTGAGACTGAGTCCTTTTTCATAAATACTTTTCGCTTCACAAATCCTACAATTTAATTATTATTATATCAACAAAAATCACAGTACATACCTACATACAAAATAGATAGCAATGCAGAGAATGTTATGAAAGTCATTCAATGACAAATAAATACAGTACCTACCCATATTATTGTCATTTCTGTAACTATCAACGGATTCAGTCACTTTCAGACTCTGGGTTTCCTTTTTCCTATAAAAAATCGTCCCCTGTGCCATTAAAGGCTTTAGTGACGTAGCCTTTATTTTCAAAAGTAATAGTTGACAATTTAAATCTATTGCAAAACTCCCAGATTTCTTAGACAACGAAATAAGAAAAGAAACACGCGTCTTTCACGAAATTTATTTTTCTGGTTCCCCTCTCCTATCGGAAGTTATCTATTTTAATGGCAATCTAAACCCCGAAGGATGCAAATCCCGAAACTGCACTAAATTATAAATCCATGATATAGATGCAGGTGAAATCAGACTAATACTTTTGTATCCAATACCGCCTGGCTCCCAGTGCTGATTACAAAAAAGGTACCAAAAACCTGCCTATTTTTCAGGTGAAGCAACCTACATAGTAATGTATTATTTTTTTTCGTAAGGTTTCCCATTCCGCCAGATGCCAGTGCTGGAGGTGGATGGAAAGATGCTCAACCAATCTGTGGCCATCGCCAGATATGTGGGGAAGAGGTTTGGTCTGGTGGCTTCAGACCCATTAACAGAGGCCCTTCTTGAAGCCCTTGCAGATAACCTCAGAGATATCACTCCAAGTAAGTGGAAAATATCATAGCAACGAAAGAATTAAATACGCTTTATGTTCATTCAGATAGGAGGAATTATCTCTTTTGGTTTATTTAAGTTGGGTAAAGGGACCCTAGGAAGAAAACAAACAACTCTTTTCAGTGAGTTAAAATCTCTGAGTGCCTGTAAGATGCTTTTTTGAAAAGGAAGCTGCCAAACGTCTTTTTACTATTGTGTACTTACATAACTATCTATCCATAAAATTTCAAACAACTACTCGAATGCTAGCTATTGTGATCTAAAGTTGTAAAGACAATATGAGTCCTATAATTTCAATACCCGCTATATCCGATTTTTTGACAAAATGACCTGAGTATGACATCTGGTTCACATTTTTGCGAGGAACAAGACTAATCTAAAATTGAGTTTCAAAACCTCCCTTATCACCACCAAAAACCATGTTAAAACTGCGAGTGAGAAACAAAACCCGCTATATCATTCAAGAAGTTACTATCAAAACCCGCTATATCGGAATTCAACCAATCACGAGCAGTTATTTTGCCAAGATGGCGGGTGTAGAAACACGCCCCTCAGGTCAATTGAGTTTCAAAAGACCCATTAAATTTCCATATAAATCACGAAGTGAGTACAAAAAACAGCTAATATCCATTTTATTTATCCAAATTACTTAAATATTTCTAGACATACATTGAAAAATGAACAATTTTCAAATGTATATTACTCCAATTCATTATACAAAAATATTAAATGCAATTTTTTTATTTATGCTAGAGATGTGACAGTTTTTTGCGGTTTTCTCCGAATCTTTTTTTCTCCGGTGATTTAGCAGGGATGCCCGGGTTCATGGGGTGAGGTTTGTCTAGGCCTTGGAGGCGGATGACCAGGATACACTGAACCCCAGATTCCTACCCACCCCTTAAACCCTTTTCCTTCCCCGAACTCTCCTCTCCTTCCTTTCCCTAAAAAAACCCTCCACACAGCATTCCCAAAGATGACATTATTTTCCTCAGGGCCTCCTGTGTGGAGCTCATGTAAAAAAAAATCAGCGAAAGTTGTCATGTCACCGAAATTTATTTTAGCTTTTAAGATTAGTACCCTTTTTTTCAAAAAATCTTTGCAACGAAGCTTCCTCTCGAACGATGTGTTATGCAACACTAAATTGTTACTGGACCCTTTCGTAAAAGTATCCATAACTAATTTCTAAAAGCAATTCCCAATATTTTTTGTAAATAATGTTCAATCATCATCGCGTGTTTTTGTCACTAAATGAGTTTTTAAAGTAAAGATAAAACTCATGTATTTTTTTGAATATGAAATAAAAATTATTTCTTCAACTTTCTCATGTTTTTTTATAATATTTTTCTAAAAACACTATGCCTTCAAAATTTTAGCTTATAATTCTTACGTACTATAATGTACACACCACGTCCCTAGCTTTATTCTTCCAAGTACCTAGCTCATTCTCTCATGTCAGGGTAGCACGATAGATCGATAAATGTTTTATCGATACTGTCTATTAATTGTCTTTGATATCGAGCACGGCTACAAACGGTGACATTTCAATGAAATTTAAATTGAAAAATGAAATTTCAAACGCAAAATTGACTTCACAAATACCTTTAATAATAAGTTGGAATGAATATCAAATAAGTTTGTACACAGTGTCGATTTGTTTGTTCTTATACGCTGGTATAAATAGTATATAGAGAAGAAGATTTTTCCTTGATGCATTTGAATGAAAACGTGTTACTTTTGTTATTCAGCGGTACATTCTCTCTGCACCTCCCTTCAGGATCACTTATTTATATTGTGTGTAATTAGGTAAACTGGCTAATAATGACTGATTATTGACGTATCGAAATTTATAAATATAATTTGCTTGATGCTCACAAATTAACCCTGAATATAAACAAAACCAAATTTTTAACATTTCGATTATCAAATAAGCTCTTAGCTTCACAACAAAGCCTCAAACTTCACAGCTGTATTCCTCTATTAATTCCATGTATCTATCCTTCTGTAAGTAGAGTTGAGAGTATTAAATATGTTGGTATTCAAATAGATGATCTTCTTAAATGGAACGTACATGCCGTACATGTTACAAACCTAACGACAAACGTCTATTTGTTTAAAAATGTTAGAGATGTATTAAATAGAAAACAACTGAATTAAGTTAACCGTACTCTTATACAATCATCACTTGAATATGGTATTATCAGCTGAGGAAGTGCCACAAATACTTTCCTGGAGCCTTTAGCAAAGATTCAAAAACTAATTATGAAGGTCATTGTTAAAGTTCCCGTTGAGGACGAGCACTGATTTTATTTTTAAAGACACTAAGGACGGTTAGTTTGAAAAAAATGATGAATTCATCAAATATTTGAAGTTAATTTTCAAGTTCTGTGTAAGTTCTTTTTAAATTCTGTGATAACTTCAGTTTTATGAAGCAACTGTCCTGTAATTATATAATAACAGAACTTGAATAGAATTTACACAAAACGTGAAAATGAACTTAAAATATTTGATGAATTCGTCAAATTTTTTTAAACAACCCGTGTGAAATGTTTCTAACTTGACAAAATTGTATTAAAAAAATATCCTGGTTTATCAAATTTAAAAATACACCCATGTTTGAAGAACGAATAAGCACTAGAGCCGTAAGAGTGTCACATGTAAAATCTTTTAACATGCCAGTTTGTCAAACATCTTAAAGGGCAATGAAGATTTAAATATAATTCTGTGATACAACCAAGCTCATGTAAAAATATTGAACTAGTCTCTAAATACGTATATCTAGGCTTAACAATTGATTGTAATTTTAAATGGGATATACATATACAAAAAGTTTGCACACGGCTTAGAGCTATAGTGAGCAAACTTTATAGACTGAAGTTTTTTGTTCCACTAAATACTCTTAGATTAGTATTTCTGTCATTGGCGGAATCCCTAATAAGATATGGAATAACAACATGGGGACATTCAACAAAAACAAATCTTCTTTCAGTGCAAAATGTACAATATTCTTTGGTAAAATTATTATTAAAAAAAACTGAATACGAACAAAGACATGATATACCAAAATCATTACTATACAACTCTGTAAATGTATTATCTGTTCGTGCTATATTGTGGCTTAAAATTGCGAGTCAGCATACATCTCAATCTGAATATAATAAACTAGTGGTTCATGTTCATAATACAAGACTAACTGCAAATGATGGACTTATAATTCCCAGATACCTAAATAAATACGGTCAAAGAACTCTAGAATACCTTGTTCCAATAATTTACAACATGTTACCCAACGCAATAAAAAGCTGTGAATTGAGTTTCAGAAGGAAATGTACGCTAAAAAAATGGTTAAGTGAAAGAAATTTGTTTTTTCTATTATTATTTCCTCTTGTCTTTTCTTTTATTTCTTTCATTTTCTCTGTTCTGTATTTCATATAAATTTTATTAACATTTTTTTTTCATGTACCTGTCTCTTCGACTTGGTCGAAAACCTGTCTCAATTTAAAAAAAAGTAATTGTCAAAAACCCGTTGACAAACTAATTTTAAAATGTAAAAAAAAACTGTATATAAATAATAAAGGAATTTTATTAATAAAAAATAAAAAAACGTAGGTTTCACTTGCCTTTTTATTATCATTTATAATTAGCCTTTTTGTCAAATTGAAATTAAATTGCTTCAAAATTATTTTCACTCAATCTTCTACCTACATTATTACTCGAATTTTATGATGTATTTTTTTTAACAATTTTATCAACTGGATTTTATTTTTTTACGGGTCATTTTCATAAAATTATTTAAACAGAAACCTAGATAAAAACCACTCTGTAAATTGCCATCTCAACACAGGCGTTTCACACCTATAGATGGGCAATACGTCATTACTGTTATTATAGTGCTATTTACATGTATATATACAAAGTTACTATTATTTAAGAAACACTTGAATGATATTTTTATGTAGTATATCTTGATATTTAGGGAGAATCACGTAGCACATTTCATATATTTGTGTATTTTTATATTTATCTACAATATAAAAACCTGTTGCCGTTTTCTTTTTTATGTATTTGATTTGAGTTGCCAAGAATTGTTTTTATGTAAATTTTGTCAATACACAATGTATACTATTTTATTCCATCTGCAACTTTAAAAACTTTCTCTTGTAATGTAATGCATTATTTTTACAAAAATGTATCTTTAAACCTTCCATTCATGTGATGTTTACTTTTTCAAGTTCATTTTTTTTTACTTAAAACTTTGTCTCTGTATTATAAACTTATACGTAAAAGCCCATCAGGGCGTTGAAATATTAATGAATAAATATAAATAAATAAATAAAAATAATAAATATACCATTTCCGTAATTTAAATAATTTATTTAATTGATATTTAGTATCAAAATTATATAAATATACAATGTTTGAAAATGTACCAAAGTTTTCATTATGTACCTGCTGACAAACTACATAAGTAGTTTAGCGGGTTTAAATGTAAATAAATAAAAAATAAATAAAAAAAATGTAATACTAAAATAACGTCCTTTCTGACTGAAAGCTAGGTTTTGTCTGCGGAGCTCTGGAAATATAATGACTCTGCACATCTACCTTCGGCATATGTCGGAAACGAGACCATGAGACCATAGACAACTAAAGTAATGTCAAAATTAATCATAGACCGCTGTTCCCAATTCATTTCGTCGAAAGTTGTTCTTACGATCGTGCAGAGCGTTTTCAATGAGAAAGATTAATTATTCTCCGTACCAGCTTTTTAAAATTATAACTCAATATCTAAATTATTTCAATCCAAATTAGCTTTAATTTATACCTTCATCCAAAAATGCTGAAAGGCGTGATGATAAAACTATTAAAATAATGTACTTTTTGTAATTATTTTTTGATTATAAGTATTTATCATTTTTCAATAATGTCTAAATTTAATAAGAATGTTAAAAAAATCTGAAATATATTAGTTTGTAAGTGCGCAAATAAATACACAAATGGACCAATTTTCGTCAAGAAACACAGTCATGTACGTACATATTTTTTAATGATTTTATTGAAACTAAAATTTAAATTCTAAAACATTCGTTTATCTAAATTCTAAAACATTCGTTTGCTAGATAATGTATTGATTTATTTTACTGCATGATTATATTATTTGAAATGGGTGTGGTATAATACAAAATCTTTTTTGAAAATTTAACAAATCTGCCAACGACCTATGGCAGATTTGTTAAATTTATAACCATACTAAAAATTTAAAAAAATTCTCAAAATTTATTACATGCGAATGCTAGATAAAAGAACAATCTTTCGAAATCCATTTATATTTTTTTGTGGAAAAGAGTCAATACGTCTAACATCTGATTTGAAAATCACATATTGCTGGTTTTCTATGGTAATGCCCTCTTAAGTGATGCTTAAGCAGTTTTAAACCTTAGTTTCGGCTTAGTAGAATTGGGAACAGCGGCCGTAATAATTATGATACATAAGAGAACACTTTCTCGATGTGAACTGCTTTTTGTTCGTTGGTCATACTCGGGAACGATTATAAGTTAACGGGCATTGTCGATAAAAAAATTTATCTACCGACCGTGCGCGATACCCTGGACTAGAAAAACCTAGCCTATAATTCTAAAATTTCATATGTATACCAATTTCATATGTATAATAATATATGCGTTAAAGAAAATGAAGATAATGTAGGTGGTTCTTAGTCGAAGTATGGTACAGTTAAACACGACCGAATTTCACATCGACACCGTGGCGCAGTGGTTAGCGCGTTTGCCCGGAAAGCAAGAGGTCCTGGGTTCGAGTCCCGGAGATGTCAATATGTTTTTCTGATTTTTCTGTTTCCAGATTTTTGATTGAGTTTCGCTTATATTGTCTTCATTCATTTAAATATTACAATTTGAGGTTTTACTCATAAAGTTAAAAATAAAAAATAAAAAGAAATAGATCGAATATTACAAGTAAATATATTCAGATTTTCAAAAAGCATGGACAAGGTTCCGGATGGACAGTCTCTTGTAATAGTACTGCCATTTAACTTATATTAATTCAAATTTGTTTTTTTATTATTATTTCAGAGGCCTATGCCTTTATGAATCAGAAGACTCCTGAATCTAAAAAAGAATTAGATGAAGCCGTGGAATTCCTTTTAAAAAGAGCAGAGCTTCTGGCTGCCGATGGATTCTTTTATGGAGAGAAAAAGGTTTGTGTAATGATTTTTTGACGGCCTCCGTGATCGAGGGGCAAGCTCTCAACTAGCGATCCAGAACTGGTTTCAAATCTCAGCGTTTGAAAGTAAATTTTACTTAACCGATTTGTGTTATTTCACAATTTAGTATCTGCTTGGTTCAATATATTCACACCTCACAATCCGGAAGCCTCAGTTTCACGCGAAAATTCTGAATCCGTCACTTTGGATCGAGATTGTAAAATATCTATGCAAGATAGCTTTCATATTTCTAAGACAATGATAAGCATTATTTCGTTCTCTTTCTGGTTAAAAGAAAAATACATATGTTTGCATGAGAGGAAGAGAGATATATAGCTTTTAAAATGTAAGGTTGCTCGGGACGTTTTTGGTCTTATGAAAGTATGACGCAATTACGTGTTTTGAGATGTATTTATTCGTAAACAAGCAGACGGGTTAAAAAACAATATGACCTATATTTTCGGCACGTTCCAGAGTGGATATTTCTTTCAGTATCGCCCTGGTGTTCGAACGTTCAGAATTAAAACGTTGCTTGAATTGGCTTTGGCCGTGTTGGTGACTAAATCTGATTATCCAGGTACTTCCCCACCTTCCTCTTCCTCATATCCATTCCCTCCTTACTATCTTCAGCCTCACAACATGCCCCAATTGAGGATGCCGTAGTCTCGCTGGTTCCAAGCGGTTGGAAGAGGGTATTTGTAAAAAGTATTTTCTTTGTGTATATAAAGGCGTTAAAGGCTTTGTGTATTAAAGGACCTTGAAAGTAAATACATGAACAGGTTAGAGGCTTTTGAAATGTGGCTTCACCGGAGAATGCTCAAGGTCCCATGTACCGACATGATCACCAACACAGAAATTCTCAGGCGGGCTAGAGCAGATAGAGAACTGCTTAAATTAATAAAAATCAGGAATTTCATATCTGGGTCATATTATAGTTCGAGGGGAGAAAGAAGTATCACTTGCTCCGTTTAACATTGAAAGGCAAGATAGAGGGTTGCCGAGGGCCTGGTAGGAGATAAATGTCTTGGCTGCGAAATATACGAGAGTGGTCCGGCATTAGAAGTGTGGAGGAGCTATTCCGGGCAGCGCAAGACAGAGAGACATTTTTAAGAGAGATCGCCAACGTCGGGGAGACCTGATAGGGCACACAAAGAAAAAGAAGATATAAAGGCACTAATGAAAATTACAATAGAATTGAGTTGTAAATTTGCAATGGAATGTCTATCAGAAACAAATGCACGCCGGATAAAAGCGTGCCGACTGTCGCCGAGCTATGATCAAACTGCACGGACTATCAAAGCGGCTATGCAATGAAAGTTATGCATACGATGAATGAGTGAAACAAAGGTGGGACGCCGCTTATTATGCATAGATGGGCTTGTTTCTAACTAATAATAGTTTATTTTTAAGAGTATGGATACTATACAATCTTAGTTCCATGGTTTATTCCCTCTTTTTTTTTACAATAGCTCAAGGAATAGGTAGGGAAATAAAATTATCTTCTTTTTTATTTTTATTTTAACTTTTTATGGGTAAAACCACAAATGGTAATATTTATTTAAATGAAGACAATATAAGCGAAACTCAATCGAAAATCTGGAAACAGAAAAAGATGTTTACACCTCTGGGACTTGAACCCAGGACCTCTTGCTTTCCGGGCAAACGTGCTAACCACTGCGCCACGGTGTCGATATCTAATTCGGTCATTTTTAACTGTATCATACTTCGACTAAGAACCACCTGCATCATCTTCATTTTCTTAACGCATATATTATTGGCTACTATCTTTATGTATGATTGCAAGATTCAGCAAGAGGTCCTGGGTTCAAGTCCCAGAGGTGCCAATATCTTTTTCTGATTTTTCTGTTTCCAGATTTTCGATTGAGTTTCGCTTATATAGTCTTCATTTAATTAAATATTCAAATTATCTTCGGTCATTAGGAAAAGTAATCTTTGGGGAAGCTGTGTGGTGGTTATTTTTAGCAAAAAGAAGAAGTGGTACTCGTAGTTCTGGGAAAGAAAAATGTATCAGGGGTGGGAAGGAATCTGGGGATCAATGTGTTCAGGAGTCACGGGAGAATGAATTCATCCTTCCTACTGAGGTTCTGCTGGAGAGGTCTTGGTTTGGTCTCCCTCAAACCAGTCTCTCCCGATCTGGCCCGCCACGCAGCAGGTGGGCAAAAGACCTATGGCAGGGGTTTTGGTTATCCAAACCCGCCTCCCAAATATATTATCTGCATTAGTAGAGAGATTCGTTAACATGTTTTTTTTTCGTTTTCAGCCAACGTGGGTGGACTTCTACTTCATCGGAATAATTGAAGGGTTGGACTGGTGCATTCCTGGTGCTCTGAAGGACTACCCCAACCTGACGGCCCTCGAAGCGAACCTCAAGAGCAAACCGAGCCTCAAGAAGTACATCGAGGCCAGGCCTGCAGACTTCTGGGTCGTGTAGAAAGAATGAAAGAAGAAATTCATCATAAAATATTATACTGTACATTTAGCTATAGTCCTTTTATACGAGTTTTAATAACATCCAATGTTTGCACAGTCATTTTATTAAACTTAAATGACGGTAGGTAATAAAAATTGGTTTGTTTTTAATATAAATTTACAGTTTCATTCCATTTTGGAAATTTTGCACACGGTCGCCAATTTTTAACAATAACTTTATAACTTTAATTAACTAACTAACTCACTCACACCGTTTCTACACTACAAGGGTAGGCAGAGAAGACAGACCGCCAAACAACTCTGTCTCGGCACACACTCTTTACCTCATACAGGTTCATACATCGTCTCATACATACTCTTCTATTATTCTGACTCTTGACATGGCCCGACTCAAGTATCTGAAACACTTGATCGTACCATGTCTTCCTCGGGCGTCCCTGACTTCTTCTACTCTTCACAATTGCGTCCTTACACTGCTTTCTTTGTTCATTCGCTCTACATGCCAAAACCATCTGATGGTCCCTTTCTTAATCTTACTCATCACGCGTACGTCAGCCTTGCATTATTTGCGGATCTCCACATTTCTGAAACGATCAAACATGGTTTTACCACACAACACCTCAGGGATCTCGATCTAAATACGTTTTTAAAAATAAATTGATCCTATTCTCACTGTACTTATTATTTACATCACATTGCTAAAAGTCCAAATGAAAGTATAGTATTTTCCAGGAATATGATCAATGAGAAATCTGAGGCCAATGTGGAGGGGAGATTTGAATCCCCTAACCCCCCCCCCCCCCCTCCCCACCCTCCCATCGTTCACGCCATTGTCATCAGTTGTCAGGTTCAACAGAACAAAGAAAAAGCAGCCTGTTGCTGTCGTATTTTTAAATGTTTTATGAGTAGGTACTTGATTCAAATCGATATGGCTTATAATGCCTTTTTTATATTAAATAGTCCATTGTAATTATGTAGGTACCCACTCAAAATCCCACTCGTTAAATTGACATTATGGTGAACCTTTACCTTAGTGTTTTAGATCAAATTTATTAGAACAATAATTAGAGATAAACGAAGGAACAAAATATTGATTATCTCGTTCTCCGTTCCATCGCATTTTCAAGGAACTCAAACAATATATATATATATATATATATATATATATATAATATCCCAAAATAATTCAGAACCGAGCAATAACGATCACATAAAAACAAAAAAAAAGACCATGCGTGCAGTTCACAAGCGGTAGAAATGAAACCTTCAGAAAACTAAACATCGTGAGAATTAGACGAATGAAGAGTATCAGGAGTTGGATAATTGTAGGTTTTCTTTATTATACTATTGTTACCAAGTTTAAAAATTATTTAATATTTTATTCTATGAAGCACCGCACAAGGGGGAGGCTAGTAGGCTATGAAGCACTGCACAAAGAGGACACCAATTAGTCTATCTCATTCTCTCGCAGGCTAAATCCTATAGATGTATGTGTTTGTCCCTTTTTAGTGTTGATCGTTTCTGTTTCATCGAGTTTCAAATCACAACGGTGCTAAGGAAGTGTACGCTTCAAAAACTTACTAGTAAGTGCATCAAGCTAAAATTGATTTTTATGGAAATCAGTTTTCAAGGCAATTTTAATAAATCACTGTAAACATCAAAGAAATAGGGTATGGATAAATTAAATCATTCAAAAACGTCATCTCAAAATGGCAAAACCACAGTTTCGCCCTTGTGTCTGCGCTGAAACAGCTGTCACAATAATAAAAACTAATTTACTTACTTGCAAAACTCAATTAAACTTTACATTCTTAGATTTGATTTACTTGTCAAAAATAACAATAAATTAAAATGTGCTGTCATAGTGACGAAAATCTGATAGAGTTGGCCAAATGTTCGAAAGCTAATATTATTATTAGCTACTCCATTTTCTCCAAAAAATATAATTTGAGGAAGTACTAAAATACGAGTGCATTTAAACCAACAAAATAACTTTGTTTAATTCCACTTTAATAGATTTTTTAAAACCAACCGGTTCGGTTTCGATTCGACCTGAACCTTCCTCATGGTGTATAAAATATATTAAATTAAATACAGAACTACAGAGTATTTAAACGAAAAGTAGAAAAGGGAGAGGGAACATCAAATTTGATAGGAGGCGTGGAGGAGATACCTAAGAGGTAGAGGGTAAAAGTAGGGAAGTAGTGGGGACGGAAAAAAGTGTTAAAAATGGGGCAGTTTGACAAATCTAACTGTTAATTTAGTAAATTTATTTTTAGGAGCGTTTAACCAGCCAGCGGCCGAAGATCCACATTTCGTCGAAAGTTGTTCTTGCGATCGTGCAGGGCGGTTACAATGAGAGAGATTAATTATTTTCCGTACCAGCTTTTTATTAACTCAATGTCGATTTTATTTCATTCCAAATTTGCTTTAATTTATACCTTCATCGCAAATAAATACACAAACGGACCAATTTTCGTCAAGAAACACATGTACGTATATATTTTTTAATGATTTTATTTAAACTAAAATTAAAATTCTAAAACATGCGATACGCAGATAATGTATTGATTTATTTTACGGCGTGATTATATGATTTGAAATGCGTGTTGTATAATACAAAATGTTTTTTGAAAATTTAAAAAATCTGCCAACGACCTATAGTACAACCTTATTATACTAAAAATAAACATTTTTTCTAAAAATTTAAAACATGCGAATGCTAGATAAAAGAACAATCTTTCGAAATCCATTTATAATTTTTTGGGAAACGAGTCAATACGTCTAAAATCTGATTTAAAAGTGACATATTTCTGATTTTCTCTGGTAACACACTCTAAATGATTTTTATTTTATTTTATTTTAAGAGCTTCTAGATTATTAACCTACCCCATTTTTAATAAAAAAAACATTCAAAATAAATAATACCCATTATTAACAATTATTATAAGCAATAATTATCAGCCTGAAACGCTCATCCACATTGAAAAATCTTCCGAGAAAAGATACATGACGCCAACGGGACTTGAACCCGTGCCCTTCTGATTGCTACCGGGAACCATTTATAGGATAATCAACTCCTCATCTACAGCGGGTTTGCTCATCTACAGCTGGGCGGGCCGGATCGGGAGAGTGTGGTTGAGGGAGACGTAACCTAGACCTCTCCAGTCGGACTATTTCGACCCATCGGCTTGCACTTCTGCGGGAGAGATGGATTCATTTCATCCCCCAGATTCCCATCCACCCCTCAGGAAAAGGTTCCTTCCGAGAATATTATCTCCTTCCTTTTCGAAAAATACCCTGCACACAGCATCTCAAAAGATGACATAGGCCCTGAGAGGAATTATTTTCTTTAGGGCCTCCTGTATGGAGCCATTTATTTGGATTTTATTGCAAAGCGGAAATATTTTGGCATTCCAAAAAATACGCCGGATTTCAGAGGGGTTTTAAGAAATAATTGTTAGCATATTGTAATTATATAAATTTAAAAAAAAAAATTATGTTGTCAACATCAAAATTCCAGATACATTTCAGTAAATTGCTGTGGCGTTTTATTTATCTAACGCAGACTGGGCGTTCCTTCAGGTACTTCTGCACAGAAGGCTTCTCTGAAATATTCTTCTTGATCTGTTCCAGATTGGGGTAACCTGTCAGGATCTCTGCTTTCATTTTGGTCTCCATGTTGTCGATGAATCCTACAAAGTAGATGTCCACCCAGCTTACCTGTAATGAAAATTAATATGTGAACATTATTTTTACATTAGCTCCATATCCTGTATGCCCTGGGAAAATTAATTCCCCTCGAGGTCTATGTCTATGAATTTTTAAGAAATGGAAGGAGATGATGTTCTGAGAAGGAAAAATTTATGGGGCGTGGATGGAAATCTGGGGATCTAAGTGTCCAGTGACATAAGAATCAATTTCCTGCTTCGGTACAAGGTGCTGGGAAGAGAGAGTCCTGCTGGAGAGGTCCACAGGGCTCCCTCAACCAGACTCTCCCGATACAGCCTGCCACGCAGTTGGTGGGCGGACACATCCGCAACCAAGACCCGGACAAACCCATGAATCACCGGCCGTCGTTTGCCATTTGAGTGACCTATGGCAGATGATAACCATACCCACCTCCCATATTTTCCAATAATCCGATCATTTCTGATCCAATAACTTGTCAATAAATGTATTAACATAAGAAATTTTAGCTTACGGTATTGCCGTAAAACCATCCATCAGCCGCTGCCTCGTTGAACTTCTTCAAATAAAATGGCAACATGGTAGAGAGGCAGGTCTCCCATTCGGGGGTGTTGGGCTTAATGGTGTAGAATTCTGCAAAGTCAAATTATTTCAAATTAACAAAAGAGTCGCGATATAGCTTATTATCTCTTACTTCCCACTTTTAATACATATTTTTATTTTATTTATTTACCATGATATACCTAATTAATTTTGAAGTTTTTAGAATAAAGGTAAATACGAAATATAAATATAAAGAGATGTGCATTATTGTCTTAGTCCTCCTCACTAGGAGATCCTTTACTGAGGTTGACTAAGTTTTGAATAGATTTTCAGCAACTTCAATAGTACAAATTCATGGTCGGAGTAATTTTTTTAAATTTCTATAAGAGTGTTTTTAAATTACTACTTAGTTTTTTTACGATAGTTCTATAAACCAAGATTTGATTCCCTTATATATTTATTTATTTATGGTTTTAATTTGTTTATTGCTGTGTGAAAGTTTGTTGTGTAACTTTACTGTTAAAAATTCATAGCATCTTTAAAAAATTACACACATATATTTAGCTCGTCTATTTCTGGTTTTGTGATTATTTGAGGTGTTCAGTGTCATTTTCTAAGTGACGAACCAGAATATTTTTGACACAGTTTATTTGGTTCCATGCCAACTCAGAATGAAACCAACTCATAAATACCTCAGAAAGGTCACTAAAAACTATGAAAAAATAATTTAAAAATGGCCGGTAACCTAACCTAACTTAACCTATTTAACCATTTTTTTTTCATCACTCTTAAGACCTTTCTGAGGTGCTTCTGAGTTGGTTTCCTTCTGATTGTCCGGTAACCGTATTTTTGTATATTTGGAACATCGAACTATTGCATCTTATATCTTGCTTCCCACTTCTTACTTCCCGCTTCTCAGTTCCCGGTTCTCGCTTCTTACTTCTTAAATCAGATCAATACCACAATTACTCACTCGAGCCGATATCAGCAAGGTGATCCACAAGGGCGTCCAGTCTGGCGTTCTTGAGGTCATCGTCTGGGGCTAATCCCATTTTCTTGCCGAGGTACCTGGCGAAGGCTGAAGACTGGGTTAGAACCACGCCCTCTGGGGTTACCAGCAAGGGCAGCTGGCCATAGGGCTGATCTAAATGGTAAACAAATACATAAGTAAATTAGATAAGTTTAGGTTGCGACCAAGACTCGAATTCACCGAAACCCACATCCATAATGCAGTTTTTATCATATGCATATTTGTTGAAAATCGTTAACATTATTTTCGCAATTTATTTTTCTGTAATTGATGTCAATCTTTTTGTTTTATCCTAAACGACTATTATAGTAGTTCGACAAGAATCTCTGCTACGAATATGGTGGCATAGTCATTATCGTTGTCACCATTGTGAGAGACCGCCATTCAGATTCTAAACATTGCTTGAAATGTTTTTTTTGTTATTAGTTTTTGGGATATTATTACTCCCTACTCCTTATTTAGCCAATGTTTCGGACAGCGTTACAGTGTCCATCATCAGGGCAGATGTGTAATCTACTTAGGAGCGATACCGTGTCGCCAGCTCCACTTCTTTATGAGCTGGCGCTACAATATACTTCAACATTTTTTTGCGTTTAGCCTTGGCGTAGCCGTCAATTACCGGTACCAAGAACTATTCACTGCGTTTCAGACAGGAATAGTAGGTTGGGATGTTGAGAAAAAAGGTGGTGGTGTACAGAGTTTAAATTGGTATGCAGGCCGCGAATGTTGGTGTAATTCACCAACATTCGCGGCCTGCATCGGGATCTCCTACTTGTCGCCGCTATAATGAACTTAATTTGTGTTTGTGGGGAAGGAAGGTCTGGGAAGGAAAAGGTATGAGGGGTGGGTAGGAAGCTGTGGATCAGAGTGTCCAAGAGTGACGAACGAATGAATCCAATCCACCCACTGCGGTACAAGGCGATGGGCAGGGAGAGTCCGGCTGGAGAAGTCGCCCAATGCGCCCCAAACACTGCTGCTGGGTCCCCTCCGGTCACGAACCGACACAACAGCAGCGGCGGGGTGTTTACACTCGTTGATGGGGCAGCCCACCCTCAGTCGTGAGCCTGAGGGTCGAGTACTGTACTACCGAGGGGCCCGGACAGCGGTAACTGGTTGTAAAGGGTCTCCCTCAACCAGCATCTCCCAATCCGGCCCGATAAGGCAGGAAAGCGCAGCCCTTTGACTCTTGTTCAGATCTGTCTTCGTTTGATGCAGATTTGGCTCTTATGATTTGCCTTGTCTGCCTTGCTGGGTAACCGTTACGCTCCAGTGCATCGGTCTGTTTTGTAAGTTCTGCTCCGATTTTCGTTTCTTCACATATTCTGGTCGCTCGAGTCACCAATGTATAGATAAGTCCTCTCTTCTGCGCTGGGGAGTGATGGGAATCAGCATGTAGATACCGATTTGTATGAGTTGGTTTTCTATACACTGCGTGTCCTAGACTAGCATCTTCTTTTCGCATCACCTCCACATCTAGAAAAGGTAGGATCTTAGAGTCGTTTTTCAGCTCCATTGTGAACTTAATTTTGTGTATAATACTGTGGAGTGAGTTGAGGTGGTCCAGAAATTCGTTCAGTTTCTCTGTTCTATGAGGCCAAATGGCGAAGACATCGTAGACATACCGCCACCATACTTTGGGAACAGCCGAAGCTGTGTCGAGTGCCACTTCCTCAAACTTCTCCGTAAAGAAGTTTTATTTTATTTTATTTTATTTATTTTAGAGAAAGTTGACAGCAAATCAGAGATTACAAAATAATTCAATAATAAGATGTTAATTATGCCAATTACGAACTTTCCACTGATGATAGTTTGAGCATTGTAAGGGTATTTTTTAGTTTAATTTTTAGTTACAAAATATAAAAAGGGGGGGGGGGGGAGGAGGAACATAGGAATAAAATTAATATATGGGAATATATATATAGGGATTGAACTTTCTAGTTTGAGTCATGTTGCTTGGTGAGTTTTCGTTGTATGTCATGTCACGTAAAGTTGAGTTAAAAATGTCAATGTGGTAATAATTTAAGTTTTTTTTTTTTTTTTTTTTTTTTTTTTTTTTTTTTTTTTTTATTTATTAAAATACAATACAGAATATAGTATATTATATAAAGCATTGTACTCCCAAGAGTTAATAAACTCATTGCGGGAATGATACGCATTACATGAAACATATAGCTGTATGTATTAAGTGGACATATCATAGGACATACACAACATTATTATTTCAGATATTCATTCATAAAATGAAGTTTGAGCATGTTAGTTTGGGTCTTTTTACATTGACTTGCACATTTGATCTCGTTGGGTAGTTGATTATATTTTGTGTAAGCTATGTATTCTAGGGATCTTAGTCCATATTTTGTTGATTTGATTTTTGGTATATGAAGTTTGTAGTGATTTCTTGTGTTGTGTTGGTGTACGTCGCAATTGTAATTGAGTTTAGTGTTGGAATGTGCCGAGTGTTGAATTACTTGTAATATAGTTTTTGTTATTTCAAAAGTGGGAATGGTGTTAAAAGGAAGTATTTGGGTGTTTCTGTAAATGTCTTTGACGTGTGTATCCCAAGGTAGACTGAATATATTTCGCAGGGCTCTATTTTGGACGACTTGGACTTCTGAAATCATTTTTTTTGTAGCAAATCCCCAGATTCCGGCAAGATATATTAGATGTGAGTGAATCATAGCATGGTAAATCGATCTTAATAGAGAAGGAGGAAGTAACCCGCGAAATCTATATAAAACACCAGTTATAGGAGTAATTTTGGATAGAACATGTTTAAATTGGTGATTCCATGTGAGTTGTGAATCAATGAAAAGGCCAAGATATTTTGTAACATCAGCCCTTTCAAGGCGGTTATTATCAAGACTTATATTAAGACTTACATTTTTTTTATTTGCAAACAATATGTAATGTGTTTTTCTTATGTTTAGGCTAAGTTTGTTTAATCGCAACCAGTTTGCCAGGCAAGCTATATCCCTTTCCATTTCCTTTTCTAGTTCGTTTAAATCATTATTGTGATAAAGAATCACTGTATCATCTGCATAAAGTTGTATTGTACCCTTAAGTCCCCATTTAGTAATATCATTTATATATATTAAAAATAGTAATGGTCCAAGTACGGAGCCCTGAGGCACACCACATTTTATCGTTCCCATGCTGCTTGTCCCTTTTCCAACAAAGGTCTGACAGTGTCGGTTAGAGAGGTAACTACACAGTAACTTCAGTTAAATGAGTGTGTTGATCTGTAGATAAATGAGTTCTGTTTGGAGGTGGTCTTGCAAAGAGGGAGATTAAAGGTAAGCGACTGATTGCTGTTGCGATTTGGAACATGAAATGATAGGCGTTGAAGAAGATCAGGACAATCGATTAAGTTATGTGTAATTTTAAATAACATTACCGAATCTGCTATATTTCTTCGACAAGTTAACGTTTGTATTTTGAAGAACTTTGCAGAGTCTTCATTACTAACATGAGATCGAAAAGAGTGGAAATTGAGATACCTACCTTAAAAATCTATTTTGAACGCTTTCAATTCTATTTTTGTGCATTGCATAGCCTGGGTTCCACACCTGAGATGCGTATTCAAGGATACTACGAACATATGAGAAATGCAGTGTTTTAAAAGTTGGCGAGTACTGGCGACAACGGACTGCCCATCGCAACTCCTTCCACTAGTTCCAAAAGTTCACCTTGGAATGCAAAATATCCCCTTTTAAGGCAGTGTTCAAAAAGTTTACAAATGTCTTCCTCGTAGATCTCTCTGAGCACTGTCTAAGTATTGCTCCTAAGTAGATAAGTACAAACATCACCCCTAACTATTACACATCTGCCCTGATGATGGACACTGTAACGCTGTCCGAAACGTTGGCTAAAGAAGGAGGTAGCGAAACACGGCATAATATCCCAAAAACTAATAACAAAAATACTTTTGGTCGTGAAAATCTAAAATCCATTGCTTGAAATGGTTGATTGTGTTTAGTGTCTTTGATCTTAATCACCATGTACTTCCCAACCTTCCTCTTTGCAATTTCCTTCCCGCCTCCACTTCCTGCAGGCTAACAACATTCCAAGAATTAGATATCCATAGTCTCTTCAGTTCCAGAAAGTTGACTAAATGATAAAATTGTGAGTTAAAAGTTAAATATATATAACAGGTAAAATGTCGCGTTTATTTTTGGATCCCGCATTAAAATTGCTAGTGTGAGAGTTTTGCCCACGTTAATAGATAAGCTATCCCACTCGTTGTTTTTGTAATGATAACTGCAATTAACAATGGTTACGCCCCCCCCCCAAGTGCGCAGATAAGATATTATCATTATTATTTAATTATTTTCACAATGAGTTTAACAAAATTTAAATTGATTTAATTATAATAAAATTGTTAATCGTTTCTTCTCTCCAAATAAGAATGCAATTGAATTGATTCTATTTGAATCATCGATAGATCGTTGAGATATTGTGGAAGATGAAAATAAACCAGAAAATTGAACGTCGAGGTCGACAGTCTTATTTTTTTTTAATTATTGTTTTTCTTTTTCTTCTTTTCCCTATCAGGTTTCCCCGACGTTAGCGATTACTCTGGAAATGTCTATCTGTCTTGCGCTGCCTGGAATAGCTCCTCCACACTTCTTATGCCGGTCTACTCTCGTACATTTCGCAGCCAAGACATTCATTGTTTTTAAGTAAATCGAATTTAACAACAATATAAACACAAATTGTGTGTATGTTGTTATTGTATTATTAACAAACTAATAATAGTTTTTTAATAATAGAATACGTTTATTATAATAGGATTTGGAATCATTTTTTGCGGAGGAGTAACACAATTGACGACCTCCGTAGTCCAGTGGGTAAGACTCTTGACTCACAATCCGGAGGTCGCGGGTTCGAACCCGGCACGCGCAAATAAATGTTATTTGATTAATTTGTGTTATTTTACAATTAATTCATTTAAAATAATATATAGTATATTTGCGGCATGTTCCAGAGTGGAAGATACTATCAGTATCGCCCTGGTGTAAGACCACCATTCAGAATTGAAACGTTGCTTGAAAATGGCTTTAGCCGTATTTGGTGACTAGATCTGAATAGCCAGGTACTTCCCAACCTTCCTCTTCCCCACCTCCTTCCCCTCCCCACTACCTTCAGCCTCACAACATACCCCAATTGGGGATGCCATAGTCTCACTGGATCCAGACGGGAGCAGTTGAGATTCTTGTGCGGTATTCACTGTAAAAAAAAAAAAAAAAACAAACTCAACTATCGGTCATATGGAAATCGCATACAAAAACTGATCTGATTTTGGCCTTGAAAATCTAAAAACGTATCATGGATTGAATGATACAAACCATATATTGAAAACGTTTGACGTATTAGGTATACGCCAAATATACATTAAAACCCTAATAAAGTACATTTTTTTAACAAAAAATAATTTTCAATGAAAACAAATTTTCACTATTAACCAATTAAACAAGCATACAAAAATGGTAAACATAAACTTTGGGCAAAGACACCACAGATACTAAGGCAATAAAATCATTCAACAGTATTTCACTTGATGCAAAAAAAAAGATGGATAAAAATACGGCACGGATTGAAGAACAAAAAAGGGCAATATTACGAAAAAAATTATAAGCATTAATTTTAGGGTTAGTAGAGTTGAGTTTTTGTTATTTGTGGCATGTTTAGATCTTTGATGAAATCTTGTATTTTTTTTTTGTTTTTACAATGAATACCGCACAAGAATCTCAGCTGCTCCCGTCTGGAGCCAGTGAGACTATGGCATCCCCAATTGGGGTATGTTGTGAGGCTTAAGGTAGTGGGGAGGGGAAGGAGGTGGGGAAGAGGAAGGTTGGGAAGTACCTGGCTATTCAGATCTGGTCACTAAACACGGCTAAAGCCATTTTCAAGCAACGTTTCAATTCTGAATGGTGTTCTTACACCAGGGCGATACTGATAGTATCTTCCACTCTGGAACATGCCGCAAATATGCTATATATTATTTTAAATGAATTAATTGTGAAATAACACAAATTAATCAAATAAAATTTATTTGCGCATGCCGGGTTCGAACCCGCGACCTCCGGATTGTGAGACAAGAGTCTTACCCTCTGGACTACGGAGTTCGTCAATACTTTTTCAATACTTTTACAATAATTGCGCAATACTTTCATAAAAATTTGGTAATTAATGTATGGAGCTCATAATAAATTAGTCTTAGTACTAAAAATACGCAATCATTGAAGATACAAACCAATTGTCTTATTATTGAAGTAAGGTTTATCTTTCTCGATATTTTTCAAGGTTTTAAAACATTGACCTCAACTGACGCACCCTAATTTGTTTCATAACTTTCAAAATATTTGATCGGAATTTCTCACTCTAACATGACTTGACTTGTTGAGTAGTATTCAAAAAGTAGGTAAAACGTTTGACACTGTCCCATCATTGTAAATAAGTGTCGGTAAACCGGTTTTTTGTGACGAGCTTCTCGGAATCCTACTAGTAAGAACACGTAGCTAAACTATGAATATATTTTCATTACAATATTTCTAAACTAGTCATCGCGTTAAATTGTTATGCAAACCTACTCGTCAAATAAAATGCTCGGTCATGCTTGGTAGTCAAACGGTTGGTGAATTGGTGAATTCATTTTTAATCTGTATACATAGTTGTATAATAATATGATGACTGACATTTTCCAAGGACGCGAACAGACCGGACGCGACCGACGCCCGATGGTTAGAGGTAAAAAACTAATATTGAATCATCTCTTTCATCTTCCATATTTTGTTTATTATTAGATTGTGTGAGTTTTTACAATTATTGATATCGTAAACCTTGTCATATTTGAAAATTAATTAGAATAGAAGATAAGTTGTTGATTATTTCATTATTTTTCGAACGATTGATAAGAATACAAAACTGAATTCGATGATATCACAAACATTTAAGTATAATAAATTGTTAGTCAAAAGGTATATCGTTAATCTAATTATTTATGTATACGCCAAATTTTTTGATGTGATATTATTGTAATACAGGATTTAATACCAATTAGCTCGTACAAACAAACAATGAGTAATATATTTTTGTTGTTTGTTTTTGGGGTGTTATGCCGTGTTACGCTACCTCCTCCTTTAGCCAACTTTTCGGACAGCGTTACAGTGTCCATCATCAGGGCAGATGTGTAAATGTTAGTGGTAAAATATAGTAGTAATACATTCAATTTGGGATGGTGGGTATGGGCCGCCGCCTGAAAACCATTTATTGGATTATTGGATTACATTACACCTCTACCATTGGACACTCCAAGTGGTTCTTAATGTTTGAGGACTTAGCAGGGATGCCCGGATTCATGATGTGAGGTTTGTCCGGGTCCTGGCTACGGATGCATCTACCGACCAACTGCATGGCAGGCCGAATCGGCAGAGAATGATTGAGGGAGACGCTTTGACCTCTCCAGCAGGGCTTTCTCGGAACATCACCTTACACAGCTGTGGGAGAGAGGGATTTATTCGTCCGTCAAACCTGGACTCACTGATACCCAGATTCCTATCCACCCCTCATACCTTTTCCTTACCAAAAATTCCTCTTCTTCCTTTACTAAAAACATCCAACACAGAGCATCTCCATAGTCGACACTGTCCCTGAGAGACATTATTTTCCTCAGGGCCTGTGAAGTGCTAATATACATAGTAGTATAGGTTTATTAAAGCAGATACGGTGTACGGAGAGTTCCGATGAGCACTGAGGCAGTGGGCCCATTGTTTTTTCCACCGGAAGTCCCTCTTGGAAGAGTCCGTCGAGTTGGTGCCTCAGTTATCCTCTCCACGCCCACTTGGTTCCCCAAAGGCCCCTAGTTGGCCATTTTTGGTCTAACGAGCGTCTAGGAAAATAGAATGTACACCCCAGCAGAGCCCCGATTGCTGAGGTAAAGTCTAAATACTTCGGTGGCACAATTCGTGAGACTGTTCCCCAGAATCATTAAGCCTTAGTACGGTAGCTCACACCTTGGCTTGGAATTACTGTATTTCAGGTCATGTTTCCGCTCCCTGACCGATGGTTTCACTACACTCCCTACTCTAAAATAAGGTAGAATATAGTTTCATTACATACTGGTGGCTGATTTTTCTCTTTTCTTGTATATTATATACACTTATATGCACTTTTACCATGTTTAATGTGCTCAATTTGCAACACTTCAAAAATCTTGAATTGTCGCGGCCAGACATATAGCGGACCAAGGATCGAATCCTTTGAAATCCAAAAAATAAGTTTATTTTATTTTTTGTAAAATCACTATCCAATCTTCAAACCACTCCAAAATGATCAGACAAAAGACATCTAGCGACTCAGAAGAAGAAAACACAAATACTAATAAGATGACCAAATGTGTAGGAAAATGAGAAATTATTTTTTTATTTATCTTTTTATTTTGGTTAATTAGGGAAACAAACAGTTATACATATTTCATTAAGGTCATTACATATTACATGGTTGCATGAACCAGCGAAGATTCTACAAAAATTCATAGTATTATTTAAAAAACAGAGATTAAAACAATGAAGAAAACATGAAGTGGTAGAACAACAAGAAAGATGGAAATCGACGCAATGGATTCGACCTCAAAAATATGGAAAAAAATCATTCTTCACATTGATAAAAAAAGGTGCTACGTAGTGTCCCATCTTCTTCTTCCTTGCGCTATCCCAACTCATTGTCTAGGTAGGCTGTTGGGGTCGGCTCTTCTCGTTCTCAGGTTGTAATTTCTTCTGTTCTGGGTATCGCCTTCATCCAGGCCGTTTCTCTGAAGAATTTTGGAGCATTGAATCATCCAGGAATTCTTCGGTCTTCCTCTGGATGACTGTCGATGAAGCTCCATAGACATTTCCTGCCTCACTGTGTGGTCTGATGGTCTCCGTCTTATGTGTCCATACCATCTCAACTGTCGTTCCTCCAGCTTACTACGTAGTGTCCCATCTCTTGTCTACTAAAGTGTTCTGAAGGTTTCACTTCTACCGCGTGAGAATTGCCACTTTGATTTTTTTTTAATAAATGACCATCCGGTTTGAAACCACTGACGTTTTTCGTTGGCAAGTGGTTTAAAACAGAAATAACTTTGTTTAAAATACAGTTAAGTGCCATCATCCACCCGATCCGGTCGTCAGTATTGAAACACACAACGAATCTAAAGTGAGTAGAGAAGTGCTTAACGCCTTTGAGAAATTTTATACGTATCACTTTACTGTCGTAAATATGCGTTAAGAAGAAAAAAAATAAGAGTCTGTTATCAAATTATTTGTTATTGTATAATATGTGAAATTACACTTTTTGGTAAATTTCAAATAATAATGTATCTTATCAACCAGTGAAAACGTTCCATCTCCACACTGGTTGAACAGAGAGGATTTAATGCCACATAACTTAGTTAAGTATAAGTTATAAAACATTTTGCAATACGGTTTCGTGCATCGTATTATAAATACTTTTCTATTATTCCGACTCCTGAAGTATTCAATTAGTACCTATTTAATTCAATTAATTTCATTAATAATAGCGCTTATGTCGGCCTTGAAGAATTTTACGACTGTTCGTGTACAATTTTGTCACATCTAAAAAATTCATCTACGATATTGACGAAATCCATCATCTATGGTCAGTTATCAATTTGCGAGCACGGTCAACGATTGTTAACAAATATTTCAATCGAAGATTGATAAATTTTAGCGCGGCCTTCATAGCATCAGATGTGTTTCGGATAACTGTCGATACAAACATTTTTTTTTAAATAATTTCGTTCGTTGTGCAAAATTTTTGGCTAACTTAATGAACGGATTGAACTAACGAAGCTCTTAGAATTGAAAGAAGTCGTACACGTGATCGATAAATTTAAATAATGTATCTAAAACGCGATCAATTTATTCCGTTCGGTCTTCGAGAAACGAAAGTGATTGAAATATGACCTAAAGACCTCATTAATTAATTAACTACCATTTAATGTTAATAAGCAAATGCTTATTTAGGTTAGTATTTCAATTCAATATTCTCGGTTTGGTTGTCAACAGTGAAACCGTGCTCGGTATATCAATATAAAATCGCCGGAAGTTACGCCTATCGATCCGATATTGTAAAGTTTTCGATTAATCTAAGCTTGATCCCTAGGTCCATAACTTGCCGCAATTCACTGGGATTATAATCAGAATTTCAATTGCTGGCATCACTTCATTAGACATCTTTTTATAACCAGTTTCATTCAGTCATTTCTGCTGCAATAATACTATCAATATCATTAACAGCCTGTATCTAATAACCCAAATCATCCATTTGCTCCAAGAAATTACCGCTCACAATATCATATCCACTCTTTAAAATACCGAGCACCATTTTTAGGTAATTGCCTATTGCCTATCTACATCGTTCATCCTATACACAAAGAGACAGAAAATTTTCCATACTGTTGGAAAAAACCATTGATATCAATTATCAACATATACCGATATCATTGATTTCTAAAATGTATTAGTTGTTTTGAAGTATTTATTTATAGGTACTGATAAACTTGAAGCCGGCATCAACGTGAGGATGTTGTTCATGAAAATATCTTCTGTTTTAGACTACCTGCTGTAACAATGACGGATTCAAAGTTCAAGTTGACATATTTTACCGTGAAAGGGTTGGGAGAGGCCATCAGATACGTGTTCGCCTACGCTGATGTGGATTTCGAAGATAACAGGATTGCCCAAGACGACTGGCCAGCAGTAAAGGAAAGTAAGTGTTTTTTTCAAACCATTTTTTGTGATCCTAGTCCCGACCTATAATTTTTGATTGATTTTATTAGTTTGATTTGAAATTCCAATTTTCTGTCTAAAACTTTACTATGAAATTTGCAAAAGGAAACTTTTCTCATTTTATTGATCCAACTTTGGTTATATTTAACCTATAGAAATCATTAAAATTCAATTATTTCCAAGTAAACCTCTTTTCACTTTGTTTTGTTCTTAAATTTCAAGGTAAGCTGAATGAATTATTAACTTCTTCGAAAAGAGAAATAAACGGGTTAGTGATTATTTTGGTTAAACGATGTAACAGTTCTTTTTTTTATCTTCCTTTTCTTCAACTTATTATTTTTCTTACTTAGCCTTCTGGGGTTAGCTTTGGACATAAGATATATATTATCTTACTGGAAGACAACAAATTGTTAGAATAAAATCCTCTTTGTCGGAAAAAATGTATGCAATAAGTTGAGTTCCACAGGGTTCACACCTTGGCCCAATATTATTTATCTTGTTTATTTGTTTATTTTCTTTCAAAAATATTTCATGATGTATTTATCTTACTTTTTGCTGATGACCTCAAAATTTTTAGAATAATTCAAAATATTTACCATTGCAACATTCTTCAAGATAATATCACCAAATTGTTAATTTGGTGTAATGAAAATAGACTTTTCCTAAATATCTCAAAATGTCATACAGTTAGATTTTCTCGAATAAAAAATCCAGTGATCTTCAATTACAACATTGATAACAATACTCTGGAGACATTAACACAAATTAAAGACTTGGACATCACTTTTCAATCTAATCTTTCATTTGTTAACCACATAACAGAAATCTCTAATAAGGCCTTAAAAATGTTGGGATTTATTACTAGGCTAACTAGAAATTTTAACAATATTAAGTGTGTAAAACTGTTTTATTTTGCATATATTAGAAGTCAACTTGAATACAATTCTCCCGTCTGGAACCCATATTACAATATACATGTACAAGCTGTTGAAAGAATACAAAACAAATTCTTACGTTTTCTTAATTTTAAAATGGGTATTCCAGCAATTATGTTGAACTACAATACTATTTTGAATGATATGAATATGCTCAAATTGTCAGACAGAAGAACTTTCACTGACTTGGTATTTCTGTATAAAATTCTAAATGATTTAGTTGACAGTCCGGTATTGCTCGAATTGATAAATTTCCGGATTCCACTACGTAATACTAGAAGTCAGGATTTATTTCAGGGCAGTAATTCTGGAACTAACTACCATATGTATTCCTCTTTACCCAGAATACTAATGGAGGGAAACAATTATACCAAGTCAGTGGACATCTTCAATTTATCTTTAAACAAATATAAAATATTGTTACGAAGGCAGTTCAGTTATGTTCAATAAATACTGTATATTTCTTACTATTCATATGTAAAAGCCCCGAAAAAGGGCGTTAATAAATAAATAAATAAATAAATTTATCTCAAAATTTCTTTATAGTTCAATCTCTTTCTAGTGATTTAGTGATTTGTTTTTTCGGTGTCACTCCTGAACTCCTGAGGGGCGATTCCGGTTCTACATCGATAAGGAATTGTTCTTATTATAATTAAAAAACCTTTTCGTTAACTGTGATTCCAGTTCTCTCGGACGACAGCGATAAAGTCGGTAATTTTAACGTTACGATTTCAATTTGGGAGGAGGGTACGGGTACCGTCGCGCGTCGCCTCAGGAATCATTTATTTAACACCTCTACCATAGGTCACCCCAAGTGAATCGCTTCGTTTGATGACTTAGCAGGGGTGTCCGGATTCATAACAGCCCACCAACTATGAGGCGGGCCGGATGAGGGAGACCCTTTGATCTCTCCAATTAGATTGTCGACCCATCGCCTTGCATCATGGTGGGAGAGATTGATTCATACGTCCATCACTCCGAGACACACTGACCCCCGGATTCCTATCCACCCCTGCCCCCCTTTTCTTTCCCAGAACTTCCTTTGCATTATTTCCTTTAAAATATCCTCCCCGCAGAATCCCCAAAGATGACACAGGCCCTGACGGAAATCATTTTACTCAGGGCCTCCTTTGTGGAGTTAATGTAGAGATAGCTAACTGGTATATTATGTTTTTGTCAGGTTACGAATACCGCCAGTTGCCAGTCCTGGAGGTAGATGGGAAGACCCTAAACCAATCTGTGGCCATCGTCAGATACCTGGGGAAGAGGTTTGGTCTGGTCGCTTCAGATCCCTTAACAGATGCCCTTCTTGAAGCCCATACAGACAACCTTAGGGATGTCCAAATAAGTGAGTTAAAAAAAAAAAAATTTTCAAACACCCGCACCTGAACAGGCTAATCAAACCGCCAATATTATTTTATGATAAATGTCTCATTTGGTAGACACCGTAAATTACCTTAGTTCCCATGTTTTTCTTTTTAAAGTTGAATATATTTTGATAGGAATGCTGTTAATTTGCAAATTAGGAATATTATATTTTATTAGACTGAATGGAGTTAATATTTATTGCCTAACTTGTTTGGACACGAACATACGTGTACCGAACAAAATTTATTAATTTATCTAAAAATATCAACAATAACTTGTTTGATCATGTATATGTCGGCGGCCGATCGTAAAATCAGGCAGATCATAGTGGGCCTAGCTACTTTGTGAAGTGCCTGGCAGCAGATCGTGAAGTGCCTTAGGCTTATCACGATCGGCCTCATTTTACGATTTGCCTGCGACATATACACTGTTGCAAGTGAACTATTTGACTATAAAATAATCGTGAACGAATGGAGGTCTGGCATAGTTGATCGATAAAATTCTATATCAATACGACATTGACCAAATCCTTCATCATTTCATTATGCAAGTGCAATCTTTGGAAGTGTTCATCATTTTCGCCGTACAAAATTTGCAAAATTATTTATTATGAGAACCGTAGCACCTAAATTTTTTTGTGTAAAATCTGATAATTAGAATCTGAAGGGGTGTGCAGACACGGCTACAAAATATAAACGATCATCGCAAATAATCCATACAATCCCTTTAGAGTCTTTAGACCAGGGTTTCCCAACCTTTATTTCACCGAGCCTCCCCGAACCAAAAAAAAATATTTTCATGCCCCCTTTAAGTAAGTGTCAACAAAAATAAGAAATACATTTTTTTATATGAACTAAATTATTTATTTGAAAAAATACAGACACAATAAATTTATTTCTTATGGATCTTTAATAGAAGAGAAGGCACACTTGTAATCATTAATTACTTTTACATTTACATTTAATTTTTTTTAAATTATACATTTTATTCTATTATTTTTTTTATTCATTTAAATTATATTTTTATAATTAGATAATGTCTAACAACTTTCAAAGTTATTTTAGAACAAATAAATAAAAACTTTTAAATTGCTAATGAGATACTTGAGCGAATAACGTGAATATTTACAAAAAGATAGAGGAGCTGAAGCACTCAGGCTTTAGAATGAGAGTAGGCTTTCCTACAAAAAAGTAAATAACATGAGAGCTGAGTTTAAGCCAAAAATAAATATTTGCAAGGACGAGAACGGAGTGATTCTGAGTGAAAAGCCTAACATCCTGAGGAGATGGGTGAGGCACTTTGATACGGTTCTCAATAACAACTCGGCAGAGGTGGAGCACAACACGGTGGAGAGCACGGGAGATGACTTGAACATTAACAATGCTGAACCCCCCTCACTGGAGGAAGTGAAGCAGGCAATAAGTCAGCTGAAAAACAACAAATCCCCCGGGTCAGACGAGCTGGTGGCTGAATTATTTAAAGCAGCAGGTGGAGAGTTTACTCAATACCTGCATACCCTTATTCAAAAAGTATGGACAGAAGAAGAGATTCCCGAAGAGTGGAGACTAGGAATTGTGTATCCACTACATAAGAAGGGTGACCAACTCGAGTGTTGTAATTACAGGGGAATAACGCTATTAAACACTATAAAATATTAACGCTATAAAATTATGTCCAACATCTTGTACAAAAGATTGCTTCCAATGTCAGAAGAAATCATTGGCAACTACCAATGTGGCTTCAGGCCAGGCAAATCATGTATTGATCAAATTGTCTCCTTAAGACAGATCTTGGAAAAGGCGCTAGAACACAATGTCGAAAAGCATCATCTCTTTGTAGACTTCAAGGCCGCGTACGATAGCATAAATAGGAATGCATTGTACAATGCAATGAGTGAGTTTGGAATACCGCGTAAGCTGATCAATCTGGTGAAATTAACAATGTCCCCAGTAACGTGTAGAGTCAGGGTTGGCAGTGACCTGTCCAAGCCCTTTGAAGCGCTCCACGGGGTGAGACAAGGAGATGGATTGGCCTGCCTCTTATTCAACATAGCCTTAGAAAAAGTTATTCGTGACTCAGGCATCGAGATAAGAGCAACGATATTTGACAACTCTGTGCAACTATTGGCTTACGCTGATGATATCGACATAATCGCGAAAACTCCAGATGCTTTACGTAACGCCTTTATAAATCTTGAAAGTTCTGCCAAAAATATGGGTCTCGTAGTAAACCAGCAAAAGACCAAATACATGGCCGTAGGATGCACCCAACAAATCCCAACTCTCTCATGTGGAAACCAAAATTTCGAAACGGTACCAAGATTCACATACCTAGGCTCCCTGATAACAAACGACAATAATACCACAGAGGAGATCCAGAAGCGCATAGTGAACGCAAATCGCTGTTATTTCCGCCTACAGAACCAATTAAAGTCCAGACTGCTGTCCAGAAACACGAAGATATTAGTGTACAAAACACTTATCAGACCAGTACTTACATACGCAGCTGAGACTTGGGTACTAACTAAGAGGAATGAGCGAGCACTGAACGTTTTTGAAAGAAAAATTTTGAGACGCATCTTCGGACCGGTTCTAGAAAATGGATTTTGGCGCAGACGTTATAACAATGAGCTCTATACTTTGTTTAAGGAGCTAAACGTCACGAAATATATAAAACTGGGAAGACTTCGGTGGCTGGGTCATGTGGAGAGAAAGACCGAGCATCAAGCACCAAAGTCCCTGCTGAACTCAAGAAAAATAGGGCGAAGGAGCCTGGGAAGACCAAGACTAAGATGGAGCGACAACGTCCTCAAAGACATATGTATCTTGGAGCTTCTAAACTGGAGAGAGCTGGCACAAAACCGAAATGAGTGGAGGAAGATTCTTGAGGAGACCAAGACCCACCAGGGGTTGTAGAGCCAATAGTGATGATGATGATGAGATACTTGAGCTTGCATGCTCTGTACCATCGGTCGATTCTGGGTTCAGTCTTTGCTAGAGCTATGGTTCAAACCTATTACGCCCCCCCTGACCCTGGGGGGGGGGGGCGTGCCCACCTGGTTGGCCTGGTTGGGAAGTCCTGCTTTAGACCGTTCATATCTAAGCGGTTTAAGCGCAGATCAACCATAGACAATACACATCCTACGCCGTAACCGCTCCTAAGGCGATATGCGAAAAGTTAAGCGCCCCCCTCTCCGACGAAAACAGGAGAGGGGGTCATTTTTATTGTGGAGCTGCCTAGACCGGTAGATTACAGATGTCAAGTTGACAGATTCAGTACAAAAATGTGCATTCCGTGGCCGCTCGCTAATTCATCTGACCCTATACCTCCTACCATGGGAAGAAATATTTGATAGCGTCGTGTGAACGGTACAAAACATAAACGCTCGCGGTTCAACAAATATCATCTGCTCGCGGTTTATAACCGTGTCTGAACATTCCTTTAAGGCTTAAAAATGATTTTTTGTAAAGTTACCATTCTTCACCGAAATACAGCCTGTCAAAAATCACCGAAAAAGTTAGAATTTTTTTCTCCCTTAATTTTTTTTTTTGAGTAGTGGATTATCTGCCTGCATTGATAGGTAAAACCAAGTTAACATTTTTGTTGTTTACTATCGAAACCTGATGTATTTTCGTGGACCCCCACTTACAACTTGTGAACCCCATTTTTTGATCGCGCCAACGTAGTCCCCGTCGAGTCTCCCGTGGACCCCTGGGGGTCCAGCTGGACGACTTTGGGAATCACTGCAGTGTTTTTGAAAGGTTTATAATATTATATTTATATTCAGGGTATATCCAGAGCCGAATAGGATAAGGGGAAGAAGAAGACGATGTTGATGATATTCAGGGAAGATTTTAAAATAATAAAACTATTGTTAGGAGCGGGCCCCCAAACATGTCCCAAGCTAGCTCTCAGGGGAGGCATGATTTACCCTCTATTCAGGTGGTGGGTCGCTCGAGGCTTCAGAAATTCCTTCGCATCTCAGTCGTCTGGCAGGATACTCCCCCTCTAGGAAACCCTCCTGCCGTAGCAGAATAATAACAGGATTGAGTTAACTAGATTCATGTATTGCAAATTTAAAACACAGTACATAGGTCATTTCAGTACAATTCAACACAAGAAATACATACTACACAATCCTAGCTATCGTGTTTATAACCTCAAGATCCCTAAACGAAACCCTCTGAGTGATGGCTTTGCGCGGGAGTTTACAGTCTATCGTTAAAGGACACAATCAAATGAGGAAACAATTGTACAGCTTACATGATGTTGGGGGGTCTTCGTCTTCCGGCTTCCAGGGGCACCTCCCGAGTTTAGGACAGAACCGAAGTTTACACAGGCATGGTGAAATATCAGCGCTAAACCCGTAGGTTATTGAATTAACATTGCAGGTTATATTTGAGTACAATTCGAGCGATAGTACGCCGGGCGCGAACAGTGGGAATCAACGCGCGGGCTTAACGTGTGCCCGAGGCGGCTCGCAATTCTCAACTGGTGGAAGGGATCGCGTGCGGGTGGGCGGATGGGATAGGAAGTAGGAAGCAGGGAACAGGGGGGAGAGCAGGGTGTTGTGTAGTTTGCGGCGAATTAGGAGTTTGAATTCTTTGTCGTTTGGGCGTACCATAACACTTCCCCCCGCGCTTGGAAAAAAAGCGACGTGGCAATGGAGCTGTAGGGAAAAAAAATCCTCTTATGCTTCCATCGGGGTTTTGAGAGATTCGTTGCTTGAGAGATTTCCTAGCTAGAACATACAGTTTTATGCTATAGTTTGGGTCACAATGTTTGTAGGGAATGGGTGGGGGTACATACAATGTTTGGACAAGACAAATTTGGGAAAAGTACATGGTGTAAAACAACATACAAGGTTATGCAATTGAAAATAACAATACACATGGTTAAGCAATTGAAAGAATGACAATACACATGGTTATGCAATTGAAAGAATGACAATACACATGGTTATGCAATTGAAAGAATGACAATACATTTGTACAAGAGAAGAGAAAAAGTGTGTGATTCTAAGGTTTCATTGGTCTTGGAGCTAAGTTTGTGAAGCGTGGATTTGTTTGGTTTCGGAGAATTTCGAAGAAAAGGACGTGACTTCACGGATTCTAAGGATTACATTATCACTGTAATCAGACCCATTTGAGACAACGCTCAGGAGTACACTTGGGCCTTAGAAAACACTTGGTTTTGTCGAAGACGTCGAAGTTCACGAAGTGGAGACTGTGGTTGCTGTGCCGCGACTATGGTTACAGAGGTCATTGAAGAGAAGAATCCAGTATCTGCAGACATGCCAGTGCGAATCCTAAGTGTTATTATGGTAAACACGGATCGTATATAATGGTTATTGAAGCATAATGTAGCTCAAGATAACTTGTATTGGTGCGCATTCAGCGAATACTGGTGGGTCAAGGTAATGATGGTTTACACATGACGATATATGTGTCACTGCATGACAGAGCAAGAGACGACAAGGTTGGCATTGATAGCAAGAGTAAGAACAAACCTAAGAGCTAGCGTGCCCAAAAGGTAGTTTAGAGTGTCATAAAGTATAGTGGGACAACTCAGCTTGCTGTGGCACGACAAGACAACATACGTATGGGCGGTATGGTCTGTGCTTTCAGGAACAAATGCGTAGAAAATGGCAGCAGGAGAGACCTTGTAACCACAGCGCGTGCTGTCAGGAAGTGAAGCTCAGCTTGGCTGTTGGTGATGACATCCGCCTGGGCTTCTTTTTAAATCCGGGAGGAATTATTATTAGAGCAAAATTCTTGAAGTTTACCTGCCTAGGGACCAATGAAGAAAAGGTTTGGAGAGAAACAAAATGTGTCCAGATAATGAAATAACGAAATTTTAACCACCGACCCAGAGAGTGACGAAGAGAGATTCCTAACTAAATTGTGATTACATGAACATTTTCCTTTGCCAGGATGACTTGGCGTTTGCCTAGTGACAATATGTCTTGGTTAAAAAACAACCGGCCCTCTATGGCCTATGCTAACATGAGATGGTAACATTTTCGTAGAATTTCAAAGAACGAGACAAAGAATCGTGAACTAGTCACGGCAAAGGGAAACCAATTCATGAATAAAGGTTGTCAAAAGGAGACAGACGGTACGCCAAGTGCATATCGTACATATCCAACATTCATGAATGTGTTTCGTGGAATTGAGAAAAGAGAGAAAAAAAAACTGGTGAGACATATGCAGAGATTGAGGGGGAAAACCTGTAGATAACCGGACAGTTACCTATTCGAACTCCAAGTGAGGGCGAGATATGGTCAACGACAGATTTTTCACTTCATAACATAAGTCTGAAACATGGGGAATGGGAGGAGGAGGGGAGAAGGGAGACGAGTTGCGAAACTTGCTAGAGACTGGACTAATTTCCGATTCAAACTCTATGTGAAAATGAAACATAATCAACCAGCAGATTTCCTGACTCTTTACATTTATCAAAAAGGATGAGGAGACATTTGAATACACATTATATCAAAGAGGCTAATCTTTCGCGTGTATTGGGCAAAAGATTAGGGGTCATTTTAAAAACTTCTACATGATTGTGAGAAAAGACAGACCCTTGCTCCAATTTCACAAACCTGGGGGTTTTCTTGTTCGTTCTCCAGACAACGAGTTAGGTGGTTTTTTGTGCTCAATCGATTAACTCCCACAGCACTATGCCCCATAATTGACAGTGAAGCTGAAAACTAGTCCTTTTGGGATAGTAGATATTCCTGGGCTTCTTTCCTTTTTGCAAAGAAGTAAAAAAACAGGAAGTCCACGGGCATTGGCGTTGAATGACAACAAAGGGTTGTGGACTACATTTCGTAGATTGCACACAAAGGGTTTGATATTATTTCGTTCGCACGACTCATGGTAAGTGTTTTAACGTCTCCACGTATAGTGTACAAAATATGTAAGTACATACAAGATATAACTCAATTATAGACAGAAGTCAAAGAGTTTATACAATGCATCCTAAAGAAGATAGCAAAGCCGATATTATGTCGTTCACACGAATCACGGTAAGTATTGTTATTACGTCTCCACGTCTCGTGTACAGAGTTTATACACAGTTATACATAAAAGCGGTACTCATGACAAATAAATGACACACGACCGGAACAGGTTATACGAAAAGGGTGGTACTCATGGCAAATGAATGGCACACGACCAAAATAGAACGTACAAAATGGTTCTCATGACAAATGAATGGCACACGACCAAAATAGAATGTACAAAATGGTTCTCATGACAAATGAATGGCACACGACCAAAATAGAATGTACAAAATGGTTCTCATGACAAATGAATGGCACACGACCAAAATAGAATGTACAAAATGGTTCTCATGACAAATATGTCACACGACCAGCTCAATAACATTTAGCTATGAGAAAAAAGTGATTATGACGAACTTCTCGTATCGCGGCAGGTATTTTAAGGATCCCTCCTATAATGGTGGATGTTCTAAGGATCTCTCCTATAATGTAACAGGGTTACGTTTAAATACAACACAATAAACGTTAACTATGCTTGTTTTAACATAGTTTATAAAGATTTGTTAGATTAACTAACTCCGTAGCCCAGGAGCGTACGATAGGATAACAAGGAGGTAAACAATTTAATGTCACTTCGTATGTTATAAAGGCGGGGTGATGACAGAGTACATTTCTGTTTACACCATGTGACAAACAAAGACAGACCTACATGGTTTTACATACTGTCTATTGCAGCAAACTTCAGTGGGGACAAATAAAAGGGACCAATTGTGGTTTTACATACCCTTTGTGCGGTTACAACATACCAGGTTATGTGCAATTTAGGTTGCAAATACTTGGTTAAATGGCGAAACAGGAGTTGAATGCCTATGTTTGTAAAACGATGATCAAACAAAACATTGATGATTTACGTTAAACTGCGGTTATTTATGTACGGAAATCAGGGCTGCCGTTAGGTTTTATTAACCTTTTCCGTAAGGGTTGAAGCATGTAATACAAGACATACATGTTGTGAAGAGGGACAAATCGAGGACTTCTTATAACAACAAAAGACCGAGTATTTGGTTTTACGTACTTTAGTTGAAACGAGTCCATGAGGATTTGTACAAGGATGGAAAGACCAATTTAAAGGCTTTTCCTTTATTTATATACATATGATTTCAAAATGGATGTGTCAAAATCCAATTTGTTAGCAAAGAGCTCGGGTAGGACGCCATCAATTTTTGACATTTGAGAAAAAATTGAAAACTACTATACACAAGGAATGTGATTATGTGAGTAACCACTTATCTTTACCATGATGGGTAAAATATGGAGCATGTTGAGATGGTTTACTAGTCCTGGGTCGTGATTTAACGCTTTGGAGTTTACCAAATCGATTCTAGAACGACGCTCCAGTATTTACAGAACATAAAAAGAAAAAAAATGAAGAGATTCCTTCCGATATGATGAAAAAAAAACAACAAACAAAAATGGTGAAAATTACAATATTGCATTACATGGCAAAGCGTGCCATGGCATGAACGTTGCGTAGTGTGAGGGGTTGAGAGGCAATGATTGGGTTCATGACTTCCCGAACACTGTCACTCGAGGGGTGTCTCTGCTCTAAAGTGATCAATTTTGGAACAGGTGAGAAAAAGAAAGAAAAAAAATAAAAAACGTGTGAGACAAAAATTACGGTGGTTGCCAATTCACGAACATGAACGGGGCAAACTACACCGTGGATTGTACATAAATTTACAAAAATGATTTTTTAACAATATTCGTTTTATCAACGAAAGGGTGGGCATGTAATTGATACTTTACACGCCAGCCATTGTAAGACTTGGTGTGCTTACAAAAAGGTTGTGGTGATACACACTGGATCATTTTAAGTTTGCTGAGATAGTGGGGGCAGTTTTACTTGACTCCTCACTTCCAGATTTTGCGATATCCTTAATATGGTAATTACCAATGTGTTTTCCAGAGCAGTCAGACAAGGAGTACACTAGATCTGATATCTTTCTTAGAACTTTGGTTTTCACGAAACGTGGTGCCAGCTTGGCAGAGAAATACATGGCTCCTTGGGAAAGTGTGTTGTTCTTTCTCCAAACTATGTCTCCTGTATTGAAGGTGACATGTTTCCTACGTAGGTTGTATCTGTCCGCACTCTTTTGATGAGCCAGGAGCAAAGCATCAGTGACTTCACTGTAGATGGCCGACAGTTCTTCCAGACGATGGGCATAGTTCGCGGTAGGGTTGCTTGTGGTGGCAATTGACGTAGGAAAGTTTGTGTTCCTATGTAGAGAACCATGAACAACTTGTTCCATACCGTGTTTTAAGAAGAAAGGTGTGTAACCAGTGGCCAGATTAACAGTGTTGTTCATTGCAGCCTGAATTTTATCTAGGTTTTTACACCAAGTACGTTGATCTTTATCAACTAGAATAGCCAGAGCTGTGTTGATTGTTTGGTTATAACGTTCGACGGTGTTATTTTGTGGAGTATACAAGGTATTATAGTAAATATCCTTGATTCCGTATTTGGCAAGAAAATCTTTGAATTTTTGGGCAATAAATTGTTTTCCGTTATCAACAATTACGGTTCTGGGTGTTCCGTAAGGTATAAAAATGTGTTTTTCCAGAAGTTTGATGATGGCGGACGCGTTGGCTCTTTTTAAAGGAAAGATCCAACAGAATTTAGTGAAAACATCCACTACACTAAGTATGTGCATGTGTCCGGCATAACTTCGGGGAAAGGGTCCGACGAGGTCCATTGACAATGATTGTAGGGGTCTGTCGGCACGTTTGGGATTACCCATTAGGCCGGCAGGTGCTGCCGTGCTATGTTTATAAGCTTTACAAGTTTCACATTTAGAGATGTAATTGCGAATTTGCTTGAAGAGACCAGGCCAGTAATACTTCAAGGAGATCTTTTTATACGTCTTGAAATTTCCTGGGTGTATGGAGTCGGGAGCACTATGATTGTCAATAATTATTTGTTCTCTACCTTCGAGGGGAACGACAAGTTTCCACGAGTAGTCTTCGAGGATGGATAGTGGTACCTTGCAATTACGGTATAGTTGTCCTTCTTTTATGATAAAATTAGGAAACTTTTGTTGGTTATTTTTACAACCTTCGAAGATTTTCAAGTACCATTCATCTTTTGTAGATGGAGGGGGGGCAATTGTGTCAACATTTAATGAAGCCAGTTCAATTCTTGAAAGGGCGTCGGGAACAATATTGTCCGCGCCTTTACGGTGAACAACATCAAAATTGTATTGAGACAAACGGGAGGACCAACGAGCGAGCCTACCGGAGGGATTACTTAAAGAGATCAACCATTTCAAACTACTATGGTCTGTAACTACAGTAAATTTGCTACCGTCTATGTAACCGCGGAAATGGTGAACAGAATCCAATACAGCCAATAACTCTTTCTCGGTAATTCCGTAGTTTTTCTCGTGTTTGTTTAATGTACGGGAAAAATACGCTACAGGGTGTTCGCCATCTGGGAATTCTTGAGTAAGGACTCCACCGATTCCTACATTGGAGGCATCCGTGTGGAGGGTAAAAGAGAGTGCAAAATCCGGGCAATTCAGAACGGGAGCTTTTTGAAGGGCATTTTTTAGAGTTGTAAACGCTTCTTCAGCTTCGACAGACCATCGGAAATTGCTGACACCTTTACGGATGCCGGTAATTTTATTTAAGGGGGCTGCGATAGTGGAAAAGTCTTTGATGAATCTCCTGTAGTAACCTGCAAGTCCAAGGAAACCTTTGACTTCCTTCGCGTTTTTGGGTCGGGGAAAATTTGCCATGGCTTCCACCTTAGCGGGGTCTGTTCTTAGACCTTTTTCGTCGATAATGAATCCCAAATAACGTAGACGGGACTTACAGAATTCAGACTTCTTCAAGTTGATGGTTAAACCAGCGAACTTGAGTTGTTGAAAAACTTTTTCCAGCATTAATAGGTGTTTTTCAAAGGTATCGCTGACGATGATGAGGTCGTCAAGGTAACAAAACAGGCTGTTATCGACTTCAGGACCGAAAAGTTTGTCCATCAGTCTTTGTAACTCGGCGGGGCTGTTTTTTAGACCAAAGGGTAATCTTTTAAAATGGAACATTCCCCTACCAGGTACAACGAAAGCAGTTTTTTCGCACGATTCTGCGTCCAAGGGTATTTGCCAAAACGCTTTGCTGAGATCGACAGAAGAGATGAACTTGGCGTTACGCAGCTTGTCTAAGGTTGCGTGAACGTGAGGTAAGGGATACGCATCAGCTTCCGTGCAAGAGTTTAAACGTCTACTGTCGAGACAGAAACGTGCAGAGCCGTCTTTTTTAGAAACCAAAAGAGTTGGGTTGGTCCATGCACTTCTGCTGGGAACCACCACACCCATTTTTAACATTTCATCAAGTTCGTTTTCTAAAAGTTTAAGTTTTTGGGGGGCTAAGTTGTAATAACGTTGCTTGATGGGTGGGCCATTGGTTTTGATATGGTGTTCAACCAAATTTGTCAAACCTAATCCACATTTTTCGAAAGATATTGACTCGAATTTATTGACCATTTCTTTTAGTTGGAGAGCCTGGTCCGTGCTTAAATTTTCGTGAGGTATTATTGTGCGGATCTCACTAATTTGAGCAGCAGTGGAGGTTTCGCCAAGAGTATTAAATACTTGGGGAGCAACATTGAATGCCTTCCAGAAGTCAACGCCAAGGATGAAATTCTGGGATATAGAGGGCACTATTAGAAAATTGATTGTAACTATTTTATTGTTACAATTAATTGGCAGGGCAAGGGCACCGATGACCGGTTGGGAAACATTATCCGCAGTCGTCAGGTGTGTTGATTGGGGCGAAATTCTAAAATCACTGTTAACAAAAGGCAGGTGAGCATTGTTGCCAAGACAGCTGACAGATGCACCACTATCAAGTAATCCGGAAAAGGGCACATTGTTAACAGAGAAAAAAGCATAGGGTCTCCCATCTTTAGCTTGTTTGCAACAAACCGAAGAAACATTTAAGGTCTGGTTAAAATACTTAATGTGTGCTAACCAATCAGTCCATTCTTTAGACCTTGGTTCAGAATGGGTGCCTGAGAGGTTATTATTTAGTTTTTTGGCCTCTTCATGTAGAAATTTGGTGGGGGCTTGGAGAAATCCACCTGAGGTCTGACATCGCTTGGGTTTTGTAACCTTTCCATGTTGTGCCTTGATTTCTTGAAAATGTTGCGCAGTTCGTCGCTTGGAGGAGAGCGGTCCCTAGAGTGATGCCTCTTGAAAGTTCGGGGTTCCTTAGATTCCAGAAACCTTGCTTGCTTGAAACAAGTAGTGGCCAGATGGCCTACTTTTTTGCAAAAAGAGCACACTTTTTTGTTGTTGAATTCTGGTTTTAAACCAGACGAACGGCTTGGCACAACTACATTATTTGACACATTCTTTATGTTTTTCCTATCCTGGTACGATTCCAGAAGGAGACAGACTTCGTTTAGCTGGGCTAGGGATGCAATTTTCTGTGAGGTAATGATGTTCTCGTATTTGCTTAAAAGGCCATCAGTTATGACTGGTAATAGTTCAGCTTCCGAAACGGGATGTGAAAGCTTGATGTTAATGGATTCAGCCCTTTCTATGAATGTTGCTACAGGTTCATTTACTAGCTGTTTAATAGATAGTAAAGATAATTTGATCCGGTGCTGGGCTTCCGTTTTTCCGAAGCTCGAGATTAGGGCAGATCTGAGTTTATTCCAATCTTTGCATTTAGTTTTTTGAATGCGGTGCCAGGGTATCAATTCTGGGGAGATGAGTTCTATGAAGTTTTTTCGTAGAATCTCGAATGGGATATTTTTGATTGTAGCCGTTTCTTCAATACGGTCAATGAAATCCAGTACATCGGAGACGCCATTATATTTGATTTTCCACGAGGATAAATCGTAGGTTTTATCTTGTGTCAAGGTGGGTGCGATGTCCTGTTTTATCATTACTTGTGGCATAGGTTCTTCGTTAGGAACAAGATTATTCAAAACTTGCGTAGCCGAGCGTGAATTATTTTCGCTTGAGGGGGCGAGGTTTATTCTCTTAATGTACTTTTTGTTGAATAAAAGTGCATAAGCCTTTAATGTAGGTTTAGATTTGCTTGATGGCGAGAGTCCTCTATCCCTTAAAGCAGTTTGTAAGTGAGTTTTGGATAAGTTGTGCACGTTGGGAATGATGCCCAAATTGGATGATGCCATAGCTTGATTGTTTTCCATTGTGAGTTTCCCAGGTGGTGAAAAAAAATTGCCAGGGGTCTTCTTTAGCAAACGCAAAATTAATTTTGTGAGGCACTTTTCACTTGGTAATCACTGGTTGGTATTTATAAAATAGTTATAGAAAACTGTATTCCATACTACAATTTGGTATATATGACACCAGAATCTTTGTCAAAGGAAGGCACAAGAAAAAATTTTTGCGTGGAAAGACCTAAGTAGTAAAGGTTTTTGTGTTTCACTGACCACTTTTGAGAAAACTTGTGAAATTCACAAGTATTTATTTTTTTTCCAAAAAAAATTTTGCCAGGACTGACCTTTAGAAAACGGGTTTTTTATTTTTCACAAACCACTTTGCACTGAGAAAGGCACTAAAATTCACAAAAGGCACTCTTCTGGCAAATAAGGACAAACTTCCGGATGAAAATAACTGAATATGGGATTTGTTACGAAACCACATTAAAATTATTTTATTTTTTCATGGAACCAATCATTGGTTTTATTATTATTTCACTTTTTTTATGTAAGGAAAAAAAACACAATTCACTTTACACTTATGCTGAAAAAAATGCGGTACCTATAACGTAGAATGTGGAAAGAAAGTCATTATTTTGTCCATTTGGTGAAATATACGTGGTACTAATTTGACAGACACAACAAGTGGGCCGATCGGTATATTGTGCAAGAAAAACGTGAGTGTGAGATTTTTTAATTAAAGAATCCACAAGGTAATTGGAATTCCAAAACCAAATTTACAATAGCGATCTCCATTGCTTCCGACCTTAGTGACAGAAGGGCGATTTTATTATTCAAAACACTGCATAGTGACAGGGAATTGTTCTGCCTGATTCAAACGGATTTTTGCCGTTGGAGTTTGGCGCGATAAACGCACTTTTGTGCTTCGATGCGCGTGGGTGCGCGCGCAACTCAGAGATTAGGTATGTATTTACCGCGTGAAACATCGGGCCGTTGATTTGGCGCGAATTACTGTTGCTCGTCCGCTGCTTTGTGAACAAAGGGGTCGGCGCGTGCGCAGTCAGATTCGCGGTTTAAATGCTGCCGTCTTTCTGGTTGATACAAAATGGCCATGTTTTCAACTTTGACGCAATTTTTTTATAATTGCAATCAAATCTGCGTTATGGACTCAACTTGCACATGGATTTCTGTGGTTTCCCACAGAATTCATTATTCACTGGGTATAAAACACCAAGACACAGTACAATCAATGTTTACAAACAGTTCCTATGCGGGGAAGATTTCGACAGGGAGCACTCCGTAAGGCGACTGAGACAATGGCAAAAATGAAAAAAAAATTCTGGGCCCCACTATGGACGCCAGTGTTAGGAGCGGGCCCCCAAACATGTCCCAAGCTAGCTCTCAGGGGAGGCATGATTTACCCTCTATTCAGGTGGTGGGTCGCTCGAGGCTTCAGAAATTCCTTCGCATCTCAGTCGTCTGGCAGGATACTCCCCCTCTAGGAAACCCTCCTGCCGTAGCAGAATAATAACAGGATTGAGTTAACTAGATTCATGTATTGCAAATTTAAAACACAGTACATAGGTCATTTCAGTACAATTCAACACAAGAAATACATACTACACAATCCTAGCTATCGTGTTTATAACCTCAAGATCCCTAAACGAAACCCTCTGAGTGATGGCTTTGCGCGGGAGTTTACAGTCTATCGTTAAAGGACACAATCAAATGAGGAAACAATTGTACAGCTTACATGATGTTGGGGGGTCTTCGTCTTCCGGCTTCCAGGGGCACCTCCCGAGTTTAGGACAGAACCGAAGTTTACACAGGCATGGTGAAATATCAGCGCTAAACCCGTAGGTTATTGAATTAACATTGCAGGTTATATTTGAGTACAATTCGAGCGATAGTACGCCGGGCGCGAACAGTGGGAATCAACGCGCGGGCTTAACGTGTGCCCGAGGCGGCTCGCAATTCTCAACTGGTGGAAGGGATCGCGTGCGGGTGGGCGGATGGGATAGGAAGTAGGAAGCAGGGAACAGGGGGGAGAGCAGGGTGTTGTGTAGTTTGCGGCGAATTAGGAGTTTGAATTCTTTGTCGTTTGGGCGTACCATAACACTATGTTACCTGTTTTCTAAAATAACAAATCTCAAAACGAGATCCACCCATAATTTACTGACTTATACTTTACATAATATCATATTCGTTATAATGCAATAACAATAACTCGTTCAAACTAGTATCAACATATTATTTGACTAAAGTTGATAATAATAATTTATTATTTAAATAAATGAAGACAATGTAAGCGAAACTCAATCGAAAATCTGGAAACAGAAAAATCAGAAAAACATATTGACACCTCTGGGACTCGAACCCAGGACCTCTTGCTGCTCTTGGGTTCGAGTCCCAGAGGTGTCAATATGTTTTTCTGATTTTTCTGTTTCCAGATTTTCGATTGAGTTTCGCTTACATTGTCTTCATTTATTTAAATATTACAATTTGAGGTTTTACTCATAAAGTTAAAAATTAAAAATAAAATATTCATCCTAGACTTGCAGAAAAGTCGATAGATGTCGCATATTAAATAAAATGGATAAAGATTTATCCAGACACTATCTAGAGAGCATTTCGTTCGGGTTTGAATCTTGCAATCATACATAAAGATAGTTGCCAATAATATATGCGTTAAAGATAATGAAGATAATGTAGGTGGTTCTTAGTCGAAGTATGGTACAGTTAAACATGACCGAATTTCATATCGACACCGTGGCGCAGTGGTTAGCGCGTTTGCCCGGAAAGCAAGAGGTCCTGGGTTCGAGTCCCAGAGGTGTCAATATGTTTTTCTGATTTTTCTGTTTCCAGATTTTCGATTGAGTTTCGCTTACATTGTCTTCATTTATTTAAATATTACAATTTGAGGTTTTACTCATAAAGTTAAAAATTAAAAATAAAATAATTTATTAAATCCAGTAGTAATATTTTGTAGAAATTTCCTCGGCGACCAACTATCACGTGCACGTACATACTTAAGCAGGGAAACTAATAGATATAGGTGCTTAACCCTTTAGACCAGATTTAAAACGCAGTGGTAGAACACCGATAGTCCAGTTGATTAATCAGATATCTCCGAAAAATCGAAATTTGAGTTAAGTATGCAGTTCTATATAAAAGTTTACCCTCTATTAGTACAATAGTATAATGCAGAAAAATCTCACCAAATCAATTATAATGTAGAAAATACTCTCTAAATTAATTATAATTCAGAAAAATCTTACCAAATCAATTATAATGCAGAAAAATCTCACCAAATTAAATATAATGCAGAAAAATCTCACCAAAACAATTATAATGCAGACAAATCTCACCAAATTAATTATAATGCAGAAAAATCTCACCAAATTAATAATAATGCAGAAAAATCTCACCAAATCAATTATAACGCAGAAAAATCTCACCAAATCAATTATAATACAGAAAAATCTCACCAAATTAATTATAATGCAGGAAAATCTCACCAAATTATTTATAATGCAGAAAAATCTCACCAAATTAATTATAATGCAGAAAAATCTCACCAAATTAATTATAATGCAGAAAAATCTCACCAAATCAATTATAATGCAGAAAAATCTCACCAAATCAATTATAATGCAGAAAAATCTCACCGAATCAATTATAATGCAGAAAAATTATGATGCAACATTAACACGCTTTTGATGTTTTCGGAGTTACGGTAGGACATTTCAAAATGTCATACTAGACAGTTATGCCTCCCGATGTTATTTTATAGCATAATATGTAATATGTTAAACAAAAAGACGTGTAAATAATATTTGATTTATTGTGAGCATCCGAATATTACTACACATTATCTCAAAACTTAGTATTTGGACATGTCTGACTAATCAACAGGACGATCGGTATATTTGATGCATAATCAATTCTCGCTCAGCACCGAACGAGTACAGTCGCATTATTTTGTAAGAAGTAAAACAATAAATATAGTTACTTACATTTAATAACTCGCCCACCTGGGCATTCCATTCATTTAATATGGAAACCGAAGAAATTTTTAAAAATATTAAAGACTTAGTTAATAAGATCACTTCAGTGAAAGACTCAAAAATAAAATTAACACTGGAACAAAATATTGTATCACTGGAAGAAAAAATTCAACATGAACTAATTAGTCTACAAAAGAAGATCATAGAATTACAAGAAATTAATATTAAAAACAATCATCACTACACACAGAAACTCGAAGAAATTAATCAAAATAACAAAAAATCATACGCAAGTGCACTAAGTAACAATAAAAACTTCGCAGAAACTTCATATAATGCAGAACAGAAATACGCCATTTTAATTACCTCAAAAAACACCTTGAAGGCCGAGGACATAAAAATAAAAATTCAAAAAAATATTAATTTAACAAAAATAAAAGTTGGAGTAAATGGAGTAAAAAAGATCGGAGAACAAAAATTAGTGATTTCTTGCCAAAAAAAAGAAGATGCAGAAAAATTAACCGAAGAGATAAATAAAGTAATTGGAAAAGAAGTATCGGCTGAAGAAATAAAAAAAAGGAAACCGTGCTTAATGTTGAAAAGGCTGCAATGCCAATTGACTGAAGAAGAAATTATAGACGGGATTGTACAACAAAATGAAGGATTAACCCTAGAAGACAAAAAAGACATTAAGCTTATCAAGGAATTAAAAAATAAGTACAATGAAGGAAAAGAAAACGACACCACTAACTACATTATTGAAACAAATGGAAAGTTAAGGAAAAAACTAATAGAGAAAAAAAAAATAAACATCAAATTCCAAAGAGTATACGTAGAAGACTGCAGCCCGCTCAGACAATGTTACCATTGCCTCAAGTTCGGCCACACAGCCCAAAGATGTCTCGCCAGGACGCAGCCTCCCATTTGCCCTCATTGCACTAAGGAACACGTATTATCCAAATGTGAAAACAAAGAACAAACTCCAATCTGCAACAACTGCTGTGTCCAAAACAAAAGGTTTGATATGAACTATTCCACCGATCATAGAGTCGATAGCATAAAATGCCTTTACCGGCAAAAAATGCTTCAAATTGCTAAAGAGCGCATTGACTACGAATAAATATTGTAAATTTTCATTTCCTCAAACTCTTATCTATAAATTAACAATGAATGATACTTTATGTAACATAGCATTAGGTAAAAAAGTATGTATTGAAGAAAACTTACATCACTCTATAAGAGATTTCTATTTTATTTGCACTGAAAAAGGATTTACTCAATTTCATAAAAAGATTAAAAGCGTAAAAATTTTTTTTGAAAAATTAATAATATCTTTAAAAGAAATAATTTTTTTCCCGGGCTTGATTGGGTTAACAAAGTCCTACTCTACTGGCGAAACTAATTACTCCATTCCAGGGTACCATGTAACAATAATAAGAATAAACAAAAACTCTGATATTGGAATACCTATTTCCAGCCAGTATAATGTTCCCAATATTAATGATTATGATGTTTATATTTTAATGTTTATTGTTTATATTTTAAATATAAAATTTAAAAACGTAAATAAATTATATATTTATATGTTGTTATTTCAGCCATCATATCTATGTAGACATAGTGTATATTTAAAATTCTTTGCCTCTACCATTTGTCATTACAAATTACATAAATGTATCCATAAAATAACTAACCTAAAACTGCAAAATGAATGATTTTTTATGTAACGCTTTGGATAAAAAAATTTGTATAGAAGAAAATTTGTGTCACTCCATAAAAGATTTCAATTTAATTTGTCCTGATAAAGGATTTAGCCTATTTCATGTAAATATTAGAAGCATAGAAAGGAACATGGATGAATTAATAATATCATTAAAAGAATTAAATTATTTCCCGGGCTGCATAGTTTTAACAGAAACTCACTCAGCCGGTGAATTGAATTTCTCTATCCCGGGGTACTCTTACTACACAACAACAACAAAGTTAAACAAAAACTCTGGTATTGGAATATTTGTATCTAACCAATACAATGTACTTAATATTAAAGAGATTCACAGTATTAGTAATGTTAACATATTAAATATTGAATTTAAAGACATAAATAAACATTATAACATTATTGCTATTTATCGAACACATAGGTCGATAGTGTCACACTTTATTGATGAATTAAAAAATATTTTATTAAATTTTAGAAATAAAAACAATGTTTTGGTTGGAGATATGAATTTAAATATCGCAAGCGACTATTCTAGTAAGGATAAAGATAGCTATCTCAACATGTTAGCAGAACTCAATTATTTATCGTGCATAAATTCGTATACTAGAGACGTTCGAGGTCAACGACCTTCATGCTTAGATCATATTTTTACAAATATACCGGATATCCAAAATATAACAGCAGCTGTTATTCACACAACTATCACTGATCATTATTCTTGTATCTTTAACCACAAAACCAGCAATCCAATATTGCCATCATTTAAACAAACAAAATCTTCCAAAAAAGTACTTAATATGGATACATTAAAAAACAAATTTCAATCAGAAAATTGGATCGAATTATTACAATGTAATGATGTCAATATCTGCTGTAAAATATTTGAAGAAAAAATATCTAAATACATAAATGACTCGTCAAAAAATGTAATTCCCAAACACAAACTGTCTAACTTCAAACCTATAAAACCATGGATTACTCATGGATTAATAGTATCTGTACGACGTAAGCAAGCTCTTTATAAATTAACAACTCAACAACCTAATAATAAAAACTTACTTAATCACTTTAGAGCATATAAAAATAAACTTACATATATCATAAAACATACTAAAGAAAGTTACTATAAACGGAAGTTGGATCTAGCTGAAAATGATAGTAAAAGAGTATGGACGGTTGTAAATGAAATAATTGACAAGAAAAAGAACAATAATAACGAAATCAATGCTATTAATCATGATAACTCAAAAACATGCTGTAAAGAAAACCCCTCAAAAGCTGCAAATATATTTAACACTTTCTTTGCAAATGTTGGGAAAAATCTCGCCAATCTCATTCACATTGATCCAAATTTTATAACATCTCCAGACTGTAATATAAATGCTAAAAATAAAATGACAACATTTGAAGTCACCACAGAGGACGAAATAGTATCTATCATAACCGATATGAAAGGAGGATCTGCTCCGGGCTTTGATGCAGTCACGGTTGATATTTTAAAAAACATAAAAAATCAAATTTCTAAGCCATTAATGCATATAATAAATACAAGTTTCCAAAGCGGAGTATTTCCATCAATTTACAAACAAACTACTATTACCCCAATATTTAAGTCAGGTAATCCAGAAGAAGTAAATAATTACCGTCCCATATCAGTAATCTCAAATATAGCAAAAATTTTTGAAAAACTAGTTAAAAAAAGAATGAGCCAATTTATAAAATGCAACGATATAATTAATGAAAACCAGTTTGGTTTTATGGAAGGTAGAAGCACACAAGATGCAATTGCAAAATTAAGTAGCCTTGTACATAGTTCATTAGATAAATCATTTAAATGCCTGGGAATTTTTTTTTTTTTTTTTTTATAGATCTCAAAAAAGCATTTGACAGTATATCACATGACAAACTTATAAGTAAATTAAGAAACATTGGATTAAATGGTTCAGCTCTAGAATGGATAAAAAGCTACCTTTTCAAACGTCCCCAAGTTGTAAAAATTAATGGTGTGCTTAGTTCACCAAAAATGAGTCATTTCGGCATACCTCAAGGTACAGTCCTGGGACCGTTACTGTTTATTATCTATGTTAATGACATATTCATACAAAAACTAAACGGAAAAACAATATCTTATGCTGACGATACTGTCATAATAATTGAAGGTACGGATTGGAATACTGTTAATAATCTAGCTAATATTGATATTAACATATTGAAAAATTGGTTCGATAAAAATCTCCTCTCTCTAAACACTGAAAAAACAAAATTTATCCCATTCTCTATCAATAAATTCAAATTAGAACCAAATTTAAACATCATAATACACCAAAGTAAATGTAATAAAACTATCTGCAATCAAGATTGTGCTATACTTAGTCCAACTCCCAAAATCAAATATCTTGGTGTATATATAGATCAACATTTTAAATGGAAAACACATATTTGTGAACTCGTCAAAAGGATTAGGAAATGTATTTATATATTTATTAGACTTAGAAATATTCTTAGCTTAGAAAACCTAAAAAGAGTGTACTATGCAACTGTTCAATCTATATTGCAATATGGTATTATTGGCTGGGGAGGAACATATGACAATATTTTAAATCCCCTCAAAATTGTCCAAAGGTTGATAATTAAGGTAATCTTAAAAAAACCGTCTAAATTTCCTACTGAAATTCTTTTTTCAATATTCAATGTGCCTATAATAGACAAAATCTATAAAAAATATTCAATTCTTCAAATTTACAAAGAAATACAGTTAAATACTCGTAACTTCCAATTCAATACATCAGCAAGATACCAGAAAACTATTAAAATTCCTAAATTTAATACTAAGCACATCCAAAATTCCTATCTTTATCTGGGCATAATCTATTATAACAACCTCCCATTAAAATTAAAAACCATCGAAAATATGCAGGAATTTAAGCCCAAATTAAAAAATTACCTGAAACTACTATAAAAGTCCCAAATATGTTTACTTTGTATCTTAAAGTCTGCTATTTTATAAATCATTTATTCCTTCTTTTTTCTTTCATTTCTTAGTTTCTAAATCTGAGTCTACTATTGTATAAATCTTGCGTTCTTTCTTACGTATCCTTTACTTACTTATTACAATAATTTTTGTTACTAACTTACATGATTCTTCCATTTATAATGATTTTTTAATTTATATTATGATTTTTTTAAACTCTTCAGGATTTTTATTTTTAAATTATACAAGATTTTTTAACCTTCTTATTATTTACAATAGCCGTTATTACTAACTTACACGATCATTAATTTACTAATTGAGCTAGAACTCCCTCACCAAACACAAGAGCATTGTCTCTTTATGGTGAGGAAAGGCAATTTATTTTTATTTTTTGTTAACCTTATGTAACTATGTAACTATGTAACTGTTGTAACTTCATATGTATTTTTAATAAACATTGCCAATAAAAAAAAAAAAAAAAAAAAAAATAATAATAATAATAACAATTGGAAAAGTCATTTGAAATTTTTTTTTAAATTTTTATATTTCAATGGTTTAGAAGTTATTGCTAATTTCATTCAAAAGAATACCGCCTTAACGCTGCCCTGCGCCGTCCGGGCGCTTGACTCGCATTCCGAAGGTTGCGGGATCGAATCCCGACGTGGCAAATAAATTTTATTTGATTTATTTGTGTATTTAACAATTTATTCATTCAAAATAATATATGGTATATTTGCCGCACGTTCCAGAGTGGAAGATACTCTCAGTATCGCCCTGGTGTAAGACCACCATTCAGAATTAAAACGTTGCTTGAAATGGCTTCTGCCGTGTTTGGTGACCAGATCTGAATAGCCAGGTACTTCCCCACCTCCCTCTTCCCTATCTCCTTCCCCTCTACACTGCCTTCAGCCTCACAACGTACCCCAATTGGGGATGCCATAGTCCCACTGGCTCCAGACGGGAGCTGCTGGGACTCTTGTGCGGTATTCATGATAAAAAAAGAACATCAGGTCTCAGAGAGCGTGTTTCACATAAAATCACAAAATGTATTTAAAAAATATAATATTATAACTATATACACACTCCTATAAATATAATTTAATAATATAACTTGTATTCAATTAAAAAAATTCAACATTGAAAAAATATCTCCAAAACTTTCATTTTAAGAAATTGATCGAGATTGAACACAAAAATCACATTTCAAAATATTAAAATGGAAGAAACTAGTAGCCAAAATCCAATAAACGCGAAAAGACAGTTGTACGAGCAATTCAAAAACGAAAACCTCTAATTTTATGGACTCTAGACAGGGAGAAAAAAATTCTTAAATCTAAATGTTTTCAAATAAACACACTGCCTGAAAGGGTTAAATTTATGAATTAAAAACTTCTTTAGTATCGTTGTGATTTGAAATTCGATGAAACAAAAAAGCAACACTAAAAAGAAACAAACACATACATTTATAGGATTTAGCCTGCGAGAGAATGAATAGAATAATCGGTCTCCTCTTTGTGCGGTGCTTCGTAGCCTCCCCATTCTTATCCATTTTAGTTTTCTGAAGGTTTCACTTCTATCCCGCGTACACTGCACACTTGTATTTTATTTTGTTTTTTCTTTTTTTTCAGAGTTCAGAGACTCGTTTATGAAGAAGACCCCTGAAACCAAAAAAGAATTCGAAGATGCCTTAGAATTCTACTTGAAAAAATCAGAACCACTAGCAGCTGATGGGTTCTTTTATGGAGAAAAAACCGTGAGTAATGCTTATTTATTATGTTCAGGTTGACTCAATCAAATCAACGATCAGCACAATACTATGCTCGGCCCGTTTCAGAATTTGATCAAGTTGTGATCAGCTGTCAAGTGTAACGGATTTTTTTATGTGAAGACTCCCAACTGTTCCTAACCTTCTGAATCCGGCTTAACCAAACCATGGCATCCCCCATATGGGGTTGTAGTGTGGCTGAAGGTAGCGTAGATGGAAAGGATATGGGGAATAGGAAGGTGGGTTACCTTGCTATTCAGATATTGTCACCAAACACAATTAAAGCCAATTCCAGCCAGTTGTGTAACAAAATTGTTAAAAATCAATCATTTCTGATTGGTGGTCGCTTGGGCATATTCCACTCTTGAATCTATTTATATGTAATTTTAGTAAATTTATTGAGAAAGAACATAAATAAATTAGCTTGCGCATATCGAGACTTGTCAACCTATGACCTCCGGATTGATAGTCGAGAGACTTACCTCTCGACCACGGAGGCCGACAAGTGTTATTCTTGTCATATTATACGCGGCATGTAGATATCATACTTTTTACACTGAATTTTAGAACAAAATTGGTCCCAGCGAGGGCTCGTACTGACGTCATCGACGTTCGTCCATTTCCTTCTCAAGTGTCTCGTTTGAAAACGAAAAAGACAGAAGATACAACGCACGACGTCACGTACGGTCACTCGCTGGGGCTAGTATAACGAACGTTGACGTATTGAGACTTTGTTATTTAACTATGTTGTTATTGTTCAGTATAATAAAACAGCATCCTTGAGGCGATTTTTCGCAAAAAACGGCGCTCTACAAATTCTTCAATTATTATTATTATCTTGTTTGTTTCTCAGGCTACATGGACAGACATCTACTTTACCGGATTTAATGAAATGTTGTCCAAATTCCTTCCTGGTGCTCTGGAAGCCTACCCCAACCTAGTCGCCCTTACGGAGAAGGTAAAGGGTAAGGACAGCGTGAAGAAGTACATCGAGAACAGACCTGAAGACAACTGGATCATGCCTCAATAACTTAATACATTATACGTAACTATAGGATTGACGAACACATTATTTGTTACCACGTGACGAGTAATTCCATATTTTTTGTACAATAAAGAAAATGTTAAATTTCATCTGAGCTTTAATTTGAATTTGAATTATTTTATTTTAGTTTAACCGATAACATTCTGGGAGAAATCCGGAATGTAGGTACATCTGAGCGGGGACCTTTTTGTCCATAGAATCAATATAGCGAAGGTTAGTAGCTTTGTTGGCATCGCGTTTGATTCCCACCCAGACAACGTGAGTTTAATTCCCCGACTGGCTAAGACCTCAATCATGACACATGCAACATGTTCCGCTTACTGTGATAGTAGTAGGAGATTTTCAAATATTGTCAGGTTTATTCGTAACCCTGGAATGTTTGTCTTACATGAAAAAAAAAAACAATGAAAAAATTACGAATTTGTGTGTAACAAATCTATTGTCAAAATTTTAATTTACTGTAGCTATCATAACAAGAGTTGATTCAAACATAGACAAATTACATTCTTGCATAAAGCATGTCCCAAACTTATTTTTCTTCTGGAGAAAATTTTTATTTAAAAAAATAATAATTTTTAATGTAATAATGATAGACCACAGTATCCCACTTTTGGAATATTCAAATTAGATAATCGTACGAGTATACATATTTGTCCATTTTTCGCTAGCATTGACGTTTCGCAAAGACATTACCGTCAGAAGTTTACCTAGGTTTTTGCACCAATGCACACAATCATAAGCATGTGTTGGTCGCCTCAACTCTAGTTGCAACCTGTAAAGGTTTTATTTATCTAGTTAACTAGCAAAAAAACAAAATTACAAATCCTAATATTTTCGTAATTTGTTTTTGGGGTGTTATGCCGTGTTGCGCTACCTCCTTCTTTAGCCAACAGTTTCGGACATCGTTGCAGTCTGCACACCGGTAGATGTGTCACACGTCTACCGGATCTGCCCTGATGATGGACACTGCAACGATGTCCGAAACGTTGGCTAAAGAAGGAGGTAGCGCAAAACGGCATAACACTCCAAAAACAAATAACGAAAATGCTTTTGGCCGTGAAAATCTTAAAACGAACCTAACTACTTTTTGAAAAATATAACTTTTCTGTTACCTGAAAATTTCACGATTTTTTTTTTTTTTTTGAAATGTGGTGTTGTTCCAATTTTGGTATTTTTCAATCGTATTTTATGTTAAACTAGCTGGTCCTGGCATGCGTTGCTATGCCATTTAATAAAGAAATTGTTTCTCCATGAGTGTCCTTTCCCATTCGTCCCATTCCCCTTCCGCCTCCCCTTCTTCTCCTGCGTCCTCTTCCCCTCTCGCGTTCCCACTCTGTCACCTCCACCTTCCCTCTCCCCACTCCACTCCTCCCCCCCTTCCCCCGTCCCGCTAACCACCCTTTCGTGTTCCCCTCCCCCCTCACACGTACCCTTCCCCTCCCGCATTCCCCTTCCACCTTTCCCGCCTTCCTTCTCCCCTTTCCCGCTTCCTCGTCCCGCCAATCCCCCTCCCGCGTTCCATATATTCAATCCCAGTACATTCAGTTTTTAAACAGTCCGCGTGCCACCTTTTACAATTTTTATTCAAATATCCATTTTTCATGTCTATTAAATTTGGTACCTAACATAGGTACCTATTTAAAATATCTAAAATTCTTGATTCGATTCAGACTATTAGGGGAGTACCTACTTTAAATAAATTTTTCAACTTTTCAAAAATAGAATCCTGATTGAACATTTGCAAAATGTCATTCTCTAACACGCGAACTGTCAAACGTGCGATGTTTTCCTCGAACTTCAAGGAATATTCTAAAAAAAGAATTAGCGAAATCGGTTCAGCCGCTCTCGAGATTTGCGCTTACCAACAAATTTAGCGATTCATTTTTATATTATAGATAATTACGAATTTCACGTAAAAAATCGCGCCTCCAGTGATAAGTGGATAAAGAATAATGTAACAAACTATAACATACTGATGACATTTATAAAGTGATCAGATCAGTTAGGTACATCTATTTTAAAGTCGTTATCAATCAACGCCCAAAGGTAATAATCATTGATATTCATTGTTTACCACGCCCCGCTCATGCCGCGAAACTTTGGGAGGCGACATTTAAGACAAAAATAGCAAAAAAGTGCCGAAATAAAAAAGTCATGATATTAGGCATTATAATTATTAATTCTTATTTCTGTGTGATTTACAAAGCGTTCGTATAAACACGTCTTTATAATAATAATGACCTATTTATTCAAACTCGGTCAGCTATTCTATTTAAGATTTGAAATTTGAAGGTATCCATTTTATTATCCGATTACGTGCATTTGGGAGGCGGATATGGGTACCGAACCATTTATTGGATGACCAACACTTCCGCCATAGGTTACTCCAAGTGGTTCACTACGTTTGGTGACTTATAAGGGGTGCCCGGGTTCATGGGGTTAGGTTTGTCTGGATCTTGGCAGCGGATGCGTCTACCCACCAACTGCGTGGCAAGCCGGATCGGGAAAGACTGGTTGAGGGAGATCCTTTGACCTTTCCAGTAGAACTTTCTCGGAATATTGCCTTGCAATGCAGTGGGAGGGATAGATACATACAGCCGCCACTCCTGGACACACTGACCCCCAGGTTACTCATCCCACTCTTCATACTTTTTCCTTCCCAGAAGTTCCTTTCTATCCCTGAAAAGACCCTCCGTGCAGCATCCCCAAAGATGACATAGGCCCTGAGGCGAATTATTTTCTTCAGGGCCTCCTGTATGGAGCTAATGCAAAAAAAAATACTTTCAATAGTAAAACCACCATTACACTCGACTTTTTTAAAAACAATTTTTTGTAAATTAGAACAGCTTTGTATTAAAAACGAAATTAGGATTTTTTTTAGGTTTTCATGGATAAACACCCCTATAATCAGAAATCTACTGTAAACATAATTAAAACACCCCTATAATCAGAAATCTACTGAAAACATAATTAAAACACCCCTATAGTCAGAAATCTACTGTAAACATAATTAAAACACCCCTATAGTCAGAAATCTACTGTAAACATAATTAAAACACCCCTATAATCAGAAATCTACTGTAAACATAATTAAAACACCCCTATAATCAGAAATCTACTGTAAACATAATTAAAACACCCCTATAATCAGAAATCTACTGTAAACATAATTAAAACACCCCTATAATCAGAAATCTACTGTAAACATAATTAAAACACCCCTATAATCAGAAATCAACTGTAAACATAATTAAAACACCCCTCTAATCAGAAATCTACTGTAAACATAATTAAAACACCCCTATAATCAGAAATCTACTGTAAACATAATTAAAACACCCCTATAATCAGAAATCTACTGTAAACATAATTAAAACACCCCTATAATCAGAAATCTACTGTTAACATAATTAAAACACCCCTATAATCAGAAATCTACTGTAAACATAATAAAAACACCCATATAATCAGAAATCTACTGTAAACATAATTAAAACACCCTTATAATCAGAAATCTACTGTAAATATAATTAAAACACCCCTATAATCAGAAATCTACTGTAAACATAATTAAAACACCCCTTTAATCAGAAATCTACTGTAAACATAATTAAAACACCCCTATAATCAGAAATCTACTGTAAACATAATTAAAACACCCCTATAATCAGAAATCTACTGTAAACATAATTAAAACACCCCTATAATCAGAAATCTACTGAAAACATAATTAAAACACCCCTTTAGTCAGAAATCTACTGTAAACATAATTAAAACACCCCTATAATCAGAAATCTACTGTAAACATAATTAAAACACCCCTATAATCAGAAATCTACTGCAAACATAATTAAAACACCCCTATAATCAGAAATCTACTGTAAACATAATTAAAACATCCCTATAATCAGAAATCTACAGTAAACATAATTAAAACACCCCTATAATCATAAATCTACTGTAAACATTATTAAAACACCCCTTTAATCAGAAATCAACTGTAAACATAATTAAAACACCCCTCTAATCAAAAATCTACTGTAAACATAATTAAAACACCCCTTTAATCAGAAATCAACTGTAAACATAATTAAAACACCCCTCTAATCAAAAATCTACTGTAAACATAATTAAAACACCCCTATAATCAGAAATCTACTGAAAACATAATTAAAACACCCCTATAATCAGAAATCTACTGTAAACATAATTAAAACACCCCTATAATCAGAAATCTACTGTTAACATAATTAAAACACCCCTATAATCAGAAATCTACTGTAAACATAATTAAAACACCCCTATAATCAGAAATCTACTGTAAACATAATTAAAACACCCCTATAATCAGAAATCTACTGTAAACATAATTAAAACACCCCTATAATCAGAAATCTACTGTAAACATAATTAAAACACCCCTATAATCAGAAATCTACTGTAAACATAATTAAAACACCCCTATAATCAGAAATCTACTGTAAACATAATTAAAACACCCCTATAATGAGAAATCTACTGTAAACATAATTAAAACACCCCTATAATCAGAAATCTACTGTAAACATAATTAAAACACCCCTATAATCAGAAATCTACTGTAAACATAATAAAAACACCCATATAATCAGAAATCTACTGTAAACATAATAAAAACACCCCTATATTCAGAAATCTACTGTAAACATAATTAAAACACCCCTATAATCAGAAATCTACTGTAAACATAATTAAAACACCCCTATAATCAGAAATCTACTGAAAACATAATTAAAACACCCCTATAGTCAGAAATCTACTGTAAACATAATTAAAACACCCCTATAATCAGAAATCTACTGTAAACATAATTAAAACACCCCTATAATCAGAAATCTACTGTAAACATAATTAAAACACCCCTATAATCAGAAATCTACTGTAAACATAATTAAAACACCCCTATAATCAGAAATCTACTGTAAACATAATTAAAACACCCCTATAATCAGAAATCTACTGTAAACATAATTAAAACACCCCTATAATCAGAAATCTACTGAAAACATAATTAAAACACCCCTATAGTCAGAAATCTACTGTAAACATAATTAAAACACCCCTATAATCAGAAATCTACTGTAAACATAATTAAAACACCCCTATAATCAGAAATCTACTGTAAACATAATTAAAACACCCCTATAATCAGAAATCTACTGTAAACATAATAAAAACACCCCTATAATCAGAAATCTACTGTAAACATAATTAAAACACCCCTATAATCATGAATCTACTGTAAACATAATTAAAACACCCCTATAATCAGAAATCAACTGTAAACATAATTAAAACACCCCTATAATCAGAAATCTACTGTAAACATAATTAAAACACCCCTATAATCAGAAATCTACTGTAAACATAATTAAAACACCCCTATAATCAGAAATCTACTGTAAACATAATTAAAACACCCCTATAATCAGAAATCTACTGAAAACATAATTAAAACACCCCTTTAGTCAGAAATCTACTGTAAACATAATTAAAACACCCCTATAATCAGAAATCTACTGTAAACATAATTAAAACACCCCTATAATCAGAAATCTACTGCAAACATAATTAAAACACCCCTATAATCAGAAATCTACTGTAAACATAATTAAAACACCCCTATAATCAGAAATCTACAGTTAACATAATTAAAACACCCCTATAATCATAAATCTACTGTAAACATTATTAAAACACCCCTTTAATCAGAAATCAACTGTAAACATAATTAAAACACCCCTCTAATCAAAAATCTACTGTAAACATAATTAAAACACCCCTTTAATCAGAAATCAACTGTAAACATAATTAAAACACCCCTCTAATCAAAAATCTACTGTAAACATAATTAAAACACCCCTATAATCAGAAATCTACTGAAAACATAATTAAAACACCCCTATAATCAGAAATCTACTGTAAACATAATTAAAACACCCCTATAATCAGAAATCTACTGTTAACATAATTAAAACACCCCTATAATCAGAAATCTACTGTAAACATAATTAAAACACCCCTATAATCAGAAATCTACTGTAAACATAATTAAAACACCCCTATAATCAGAAATCTACTGTAAACATAATTAAAACACCCCTATAATCAGAAATCTACTGTAAACATAATTAAAACACCCCTATAATCAGAAATCTACGGTAAACATAATTAAAACACCCCTATAATCAGAAATCTACTGTAAACATAATTAAAACACCCCTATAATGAGAAATCTACTGTAAACATAATTAAAACACCCCTATAATCAGAAATCTACTGTAAACATAATTAAAACACCCCTATAATCAGAAATCTACTGTAAACATAATAAAAACACCCATATAATCAGAAATCTACTGTAAACATAATAAAAACACCCCTATATTCAGAAATCTACTGTAAACATAATTAAAACACCCCTATAATCAGAAATCTACTGTAAACATAATTAAAACACCCCTATAATCAGAAATCTACTGAAAACATAATTAAAACACCCCTATAGTCAGAAATCTACTGTAAACATAATTAAAACACCCCTATAATCAGAAATCTACTGTAAACATAATTAAAACACCCCTATAATCAGAAATCTACTGTAAACATAATTAAAACACCCCTATAATCAGAAATCTACTGTAAACATAATTAAAACACCCCTATAATCAGAAATCTACTGTAAACATAATTAAAACACCCCTATAATCATGAATCTACTGTAAACATAATTAAAACACCCCTATAATCAGAAATCAACTGTAAACATAATTAAAACACCCCTATAATCAGAAATCTACTGTAAACATAATTAAAACACCCCTATAATCAGAAATCTACTGAAAACATAATAAAAACACCCCTATAATCAGAAATCTACTGTAAACATAATTAAAACACCCCTATAATCAGAAATCTACTGTAAACATAATTAAAACACCCCCATAATCAGAAATCTATTGTAAACATAATAAAAACACCCATATAATCAGAAATCTACTGTAAACATAATAAAAACACCCCTATATTCAGAAATCTACTGTAAACATAATTAAAACACCCCTATAATCAGAAATCTACTGTAAACATAATTAAAACACCCCTATAATCAGAAATCTACTGAAAACATAATTAAAACACCCCTATAGTCAGAAATCTACTGTAAACATAATTAAAACACCCCTATAATCAGAAATCTACTGTAAACATAATTAAAACACCCCTATAATCAGAAATCTACTGTAAACATAATTAAAACACCCCTATAATCAGAAATCTACTGTAAACATAATTAAAACACCCCTATAATCAGAAATCTACTGTAAACATAATTAAAACACCCCTATAATCATGAATCTACTGTAAACATAATTAAAACACCCCTATAATCAGAAATCTACTGTAAACATAATTAAAACACCCCTATAATCAGAAATCTACTGTAAACATAATTAAAACACCCCTATAATCAGAAATCTACTGAAAACATAATAAAAACACCCCTATAATCAGAAATCTACTGTAAACATAATTAAAACACCCCTATAATCAGAAATCTACTGTAAACATAATTAAAACACCCCTATAATCAGAAATCTACTGTAAACATAATAAAAACACCCATATAATCAGAAATCTACTGTAAACATAATTAAAACACCCTTATAATCAGAAATCTACTGTAAACATAATTATAACACCCCTATAATCAGAAATCTATTGTAAACATAATTAAAACACCCCTATAATCAGAAATCTACTGTAAACATAATTAAAACACCCCTATAATCAGAAATCTACTGTAAACATAATTAAAACACCCCTATTATCAGAAATCTACTGTAAACATAATTAAAACACCCCTATAATCAGAAATCTACTGTAAACATAATTAAAACACCCCTATAATCAGAAATCTACTGTAAACATAATTAAAACACCCCAATAATCAGAAATCTACTGTAAACATAATTAAAACACCCCTATAATCAAAAATCTACTGTAAACATAATAAAAACACCCATATAATCAGAAATCTACTGTAAACATAATTAAAACACCCCTATATTCAGAAATCTACTGTAAACATAATTAAAACACCCCTATAATCAGAAATCTACTGAAAACATAATTAAAACACCCCTAGTCAGAAATCTACTGTAAACATAATTAAAACACCCCTATAATCAGATCTCTACTGTAAACATAATTAAAACACCCCTATAATCAGAAATCTACTGTAAACATAATTAAAACACCCCTATAATCAGAAATCTACTGTAAACATAATTAAAACACCCCTATAATCAGAAATCTACTGGAAACATAATTAAAACACCCCTATAATCAGAAATCTACTGTAAACATAATTCAAACACCCCTATAATCAGAAATCTACTGTAAACATAATTAAAACACCCCTATAATCAGAAATCTACTGTTAACATAATTAAAACACCCCTATAATCAGAAATCTACTGTAAACATAATAAAAACACCCATAAAATCAGAAATCTACTGTAAACATAATTAAAACACCCTTATAATCAGAAATCTACTGTAAATATAATTAAAACACCCCTTTAATCAGAAATCTACTGTAATCATAATTAATACACCCCTATAATCAGAAATCTACTGTAAACATAATTAAAACACCCCTATAATCAGAAATCTACTGTAAACATAATTAAAACACCCCTATAATCAGAAATCTACTGTAAACATAATTAAAACACCCCTATAATCAGAAATCTACTGTAAACATAATTAAAACACCCCTATAATCAGAAATCTACTGTAAACATAATTAAAACACCCCTATAATCAGAAATCTACTGTAAACATAATAAAAACACCCCTATAATCAGAAATCTACTGTAAACATAATTAAAACACCCCTATTATCAGAAATCTACTGTTAACATAATAAAAACACCCATATAATCAGAAATCTACTGTAAACATAATTAAAACACCCCTATATTCAGAAATCTACTGTAAACATAATTAAAACACCCCTATAATCAGAAATCTACTGTAAACATAATTAAAACACCCCTATAATCAGAAATCTACTGAAAACATAATTAAAACACCCCTATAGTCAGAAATCTACTGTAAACATAATTAAAACACCCCTATAATCAGAAATCTACTGTAAACATAATTAAAACACCCCTATAATCAGAAATCTACTGTAAACATAATTAAAACACCCCTATAATCAGAAATCTACTGTAAACATAATTAAAACACCCCTATAATCAGAAATCTACTGTAAACATAATTTAAACACCCCTATAATCATAAATCTACTGTAAACATAATTAAAACACCCCTATAATCAGAAATCAACTGTAAACATAATTAAAACACCCCTATAATCAGAAATCTACTGTAAACATAATTAAAACACCCCTATAATCAGAAATCTACTGAAAACACAATTAAAACACCCCTATAATCAGAAATCTACTGTAAACATAATTAAAACACCCCTATAATCAGAAATCTACTGTAAACATAATTAAAACACCCCTATAATCAGAAATCTACTGTAAACATAATTAAAACACCCCTATAATCAGAAATCTACTGTAAACATAATTAAAACACCCCAATAATCAGAAATCTACTGTAAACATAATTAAAACACCCCTATAATCAAAAATCTACTGTAAACATAATAAAAACACCCATATAATCAGAAATCTACTGTAAACATAATTAAAACACCCCTATATTCAGAAATCTACTGTAAACATAATTAAAACACCCCTATAATCAGAAATCTACTGAAAACATAATTAAAACACCCCTATAGTCAGAAATCTACTGTAAACATAATTAAAACACCCCTATAATCAGATCTCTACTGTAAACATAATTAAAACACCCCTATAATCAGAAATCTACTGTAAACATAATTAAAACACCCCTATAATCAGAAATCTACTGTAAACATAATTAAAACACCCCTATAATCAGAAATCTACTGGAAACATAATTAAAACACCCCTATAATCAGAAATCTACTGTAAACATAATTCAAACACCCCTATAATCAGAAATCTACTGTAAACATAATTAAAACACCCCTATAATCAGAAATCTACTGTTAACATAATTAAAACACCCCTATAATCAGAAATCTACTGTAAACATAATAAAAACACCCATAAAATCAGAAATCTACTGTAAACATAATTAAAACACCCTTATAATCAGAAATCTACTGTAAATATAATTAAAACACCCCTTTAATCAGAAATCTACTGTAATCATAATTAATACACCCCTATAATCAGAAATCTACTGTAAACATAATTAAAACACCCCTATAATCAGAAATCTACTGTAAACATAATTAAAACACCCCTATAATCAGAAATCTACTGTAAACATAATTAAAACACCCCTATAATCAGAAATCTACTGTAAACATAATTAAAACACCCCTATAATCAGAAATCTACTGTAAACATAATTAAAACACCCCTATAATCAGAAATCTACTGTAAACATAATAAAAACACCCCTATAATCAGAAATCTACTGTAAACATAATTAAAACACCCCTATTATCAGAAATCTACTGTTAACATAATAAAAACACCCATATAATCAGAAATCTACTGTAAACATAATTAAAACACCCCTATATTCAGAAATCTACTGTAAACATAATTAAAACACCCCTATAATCAGAAACCTACTGTAAACATAATTAAAACACCCCTATAATCAGAAATCTACTGAAAACATAATTAAAACACCCCTATAGTCAGAAATCTACTGTAAACATAATTAAAACACCCCTATAATCAGAAATCTACTGTAAACATAATTAAAACACCCCTATAATCAGAAATCTACTGTAAACATAATTAAAACACCCCTATAATCAGAAATCTACTGTAAACATAATTAAAACACCCCTATAATCAGAAATCTACTGTAAACATAATTTAAACACCCCTATAATCATAAATCTACTGTAAACATAATTAAAACACCCCTATAATCAGAAATCTACTGTAAACATAATTAAAACACCCCTATAATCAGAAATCTACTGTAAACATAATTTAAACACCCCTATAATCATAAATCTACTGTAAACATAATTAAAACACCCCTATAATCAGAAATCAACTGTAAACATAATTAAAACACCCCTATAATCAGAAATCTACTGTAAACATAATTAAAACACCCCTATAATCAGAAATCTACTGAAAACACAATTAAAACACCCCTATAATCAGAAATCTACTGTAAACATAATTAAAACACCCCTATAATCAGAAATCTACTGTAAACATAATTAAAACACCCCTATAATCAGAAATCAACTGTAAACATAATTAAAACACCCCTATAATCAGAAATCTACTGTAAACATAATTAAAACACCCCTATAATCAGAAATCTACTGAAAACACAATTAAAACACCCCTATAATCAGAAATCTACTGTAAACATAATTAAAACACCCCTATAATCAGAAATCTACTGTAAACATAATTAAAACACCCCTATAATCAGAAATCTACTGTAAACATAATAAAAACACCCATATAATCAGAAATCTACTGTAAACATAATTAAAACACCCCTATAATCAGAAATCTACTGTAAACATAATTTAAACACCCCTATAATCATAAATCTACTGTAAACATAATTAAAACACCCCTATAATCAGAAATCTACTGTAAACATAATTAAAACACCCCTATAATCAGAAATCTACTGTAAACATAATTTAAACACCCCTATAATCATAAATCTACTGTAAACATAATTAAAACACCCCTATAATCAGAAATCAACTGTAAACATAATTAAAACACCCCTATAATCAGAAATCTACTGTAAACATAATTAAAACACCCCTATAATCAGAAATCTACTGAAAACACAATTAAAACACCCCTATAATCAGAAATCTACTGTAAACATAATTAAAACACCCCTATAATCAGAAATCTACTGTAAACATAATTAAAACACCCCTATAATCAGAAATCTACTGTAAACATAATTAAAACACCCCTATAATCAGAAATCTACTGTAAACATAATTTAAACACCCCTATAATCATAAATCTACTGTAAACATAATTAAAACACCCCTATAATCAGAAATCTACTGTAAACATAATTAAAACACCCCTATAATCAGAAATCTACTGTAAACATAATTAAAACACCCCTATAATCAGAAATCTACTGTAAACATAATTAAAACACCCCTATAATCAGAAATCTACTGTAAACATAATTAAAACACCCCTATAATCAGAAATCTACTGTAAACATAATTAAAACACCCCTATAATCAGAAATCTACTGTAAACATAATTTAAACACCCCTATAATCATAAATCTACTGTAAACATAATTAAAACACCCCTATAATCAGAAATCTACTGTAAACATAATTTAAACACCCCTATAATCAGAAATCTACTGTAAACATAATTAAAACACCCCTATAATCAGAAATTTACTGTAAACATAATTTAAACACCCCTATAATCAGAAATCTACTGTAAACATAATTAAAACACCCCTATAATCAGAAATCTACTGTAAACATAATTAAAACACCCCTATAATCAGAAATCTACTGTAAACATAATTAAAACACCCCTATAATCAGAAATCTACTGTAAACATAATTAAAACACCCCTATAATCAGAAATCTACTGTAAACATAATTAAAACACCCCTTTAATCAGAAATCTACTGTAAACATAATTAAAACACCCCTTTAATCAAAAATCTACTGTAAACATAATTAAAACACCCCTATAATCAGAAATCTACTGTAAATTTATTTAAAACACCCCTATAATCAGAAATCTACTGTAAACATAATTAAAACAGCCGATATCAATGAACTGATATAACTTACCGGTGACTAATTGTGTTTATTTCGACTAGCACCCCGCACACCTCCACTTCGAAGCAACCGAGTCCCGCGCCGCTTCAGGCCGTGCGTTTAAGGGCCCGCAATTTCTACCGATTTCTTACATATTTCCCTTAAACACTGCAAGTTTTAAAGCTCTTAAAAAAATATATGTTATTCTTGAAGATAATATCTAGACATTGCCTGCTTAAACGCAATTTATATGAAATTCCCTCGATAGAAAAAAATCACAAAATATGCTACAAAAATTATTATAAACACGTTGCTTTTGTTCAACAGGGGAGTAATAAATTTGTAAGAGTAATAAATTTAAATAATTATTATTTAGTAGTTTCAGTTATTTTACAAGTTATATGTATGAAAAAATTCACAGTGTTTTTTAAATGCTGTTTAAGACAATATTTTAAACGAGTCGCGTTTTATTAAACATTTTCGCAATTTTCGCTGTAAATGTTAGCGCTCTCCTCTAACATTCGTAATTTCGTATCTCTCCATCTTCTTCTTTCCGAGCCCGGTTGCAGAGCCTTAAACCTATCGTTCTTTACTTTTCTGCGCGGCGGTCTGAAGTGGCGCGGGCCTCGTTCGCCCCGAAGTGGCGTGCTGTTGAATGTATATCGTCGGACGAAATTGAACCGCGTTTCAAAAATTTTCGGCTTAAATTAATGATTGGTTTATAATTGAAATGACACAATTAATTTTTTGAAGTGAATCTATTTATTATCATCAAGCATACCATTTTCGATTGTATGTGCATAAGTCCGGTGTCAAAACTGGTTCAATGAACTAAAATTTACCTTAAATTTAAGTGACTTTTTCAAAATTGGAATTAGTTGAGACTAGTACATAAGGACTATATAGACTAGCCATCCCTACGGAGGCGTTGCAATTTTATGGCGCAATACAATAAAAGCCATTCTGATTGACTGTAGAGATCCAAGAATCACGGCTATTGAACTGGAGTCAGCAAATGGAACTCTCCTTATAGTCACGGTTTATATGCCGACCAATTCAGCTGAGAACTTACCGGAATTCGCAGACTGTCTGGGAAAAATACACGCCATTATTGAGGAACAAAACAGCTCCAACTCCATGATTATAGGAGATTTCAACGCGGATCCGAGGTCACTTTTTGGCCGTGAACTTGCACATTTCTGTATAGAAAATAGCTATACATACACCGATATTGTGCATTTAAGCTCTGATACATTTACTTATGTAAGTGACGCCCACGGAACCACCAGATGGCTTGATCACTGTATTATGACACAGGGGTTGAATCGTGCAGTGAGGAGCGTAAAAATCACAGCCGATGCGACGTGGTCAGATCATCTCCCACTAACTGTGGAAATAGATCTAAATCTAACCCCCATTATTTCCAACAGACAGAATCGATCAAAGGTTTTTGGAAAATGGACGGCGAAATCCGAAAATGATATTAAAACTTACAACGCCCTTGCCAATAAACTATTGTTAAAAATGAAACCCCCAGAAGCCGTAAGATGTCAAAGACTTAACTGTGATAACGAAACTCATAAACTTGAACTAGATTCTCTCTACGGTAATATTGTCCATATACTAAGAAACTCCGCCATAAAAGCATTCAGAAGGAAAGAACCCAAAAAAATGTTTGAAATTGTTCCTGGGTGGAATAATGAAGTCTCCACTTTGTACCGCCATTCAAGACATGCATTCCTCTGCTGGGTTCAAGCCGGAATGCCTACGGAAGGCCGTTTCGCAGACGAAAGGAAAACTAGTAAGAAATCTTTTAAAATTGCTCTCCGAAAATGTCAACACTCGGAAAACAAAGCACGAATGGATAGCATAGCTACGTCTATGCATAACAAAGATTTCAGAAAGTTTTGGCAAAAAACTTCAACTGTGCTGAAAGCCAAGAGCAAAGTTCCACTATGCGTCAACAACATTACGGGTGATGAAAACATAGCCAATGAATTTAGAGACTTTTTCTCTTTAAGCGAGGATCAAGGAGATACCATGAAACCTTCGATAATGACATGCCCGCCTGCGGCCAATGATGACCTGGTCATGAATGTTACTCATGAAATGATTGAAAGCGCAATTAAGCAAACCGCCCATGGTAAAAGTCCAGGATACGACGCCATTGGTATTGAGCATATAAAATACGCAGGAGATCAACTTCATACTATTCTAGCCGCCCTGTACTCAAGCCTCCTAAGACACACACACATGCCGATGGATATGAGCAAAACTATTATCGTACCAATCCTGAAATCCAATCAGCTGGATGCATCGGTATTAGGAAATTACCGACCGATTTCCTTGGCGACAATGCTTTCGAGACTATTTGAAAAAATCTTATTCGCGCTAGTTAAAGAGAAACTATTTACCCTTGATAACCAATTCGGCTTCAAGAGCGCCTCATCAACCGATATGGCCATTTATGGAGTAAAACAAACAATAGCCTATTACAAAAAAAGAAAAACCACAGTCTATGGGTGTTTTCTTGACCTAAGCAAGGCGTTTGATCGTGTCTCCCATCAATTATTATGGGAAAAACTCATAAAGCGAGATGTTCCAGCAGCAGTGGTCAATATGCTGGCTATTTGGTACGGACAACAGGAAAATCACATTCAATGGGCAGGAGCTTCTTCAAGACCTTTATTCCTTAAGAGCGGTGTCAGGCAAGGGGGGAATATGTCTCCAACTCTATTTAATGTGTACATTAACGACCTCTTACAAGAGTTGAACGATACACGAATCGGTTGTCATATCTGCGGACAAGGAAGTAACAACATTAATTACGCCGATGACATGGTGCTGCTTGCACCTTCGATTAAAGCGATGAGACGACTTGTGCAAATATGCGAAGAGTACGCAAACTCTCATAACCTGTTGTACAATTCTAAAAAGTCAGTCATCGTCGCTTTCAAACACAATAAGGAGCCATCACATATTCCTCCAATATATTTAGAAGGAATTGAACTGCTTGTGGCCTCACAGGTTAAGTATCTGGGACATATCCTAACCGAAGACATGAAGGATATAGAAGATATGGAACGACAAAGAAGAGCAATTAATATACGGGCCGGAATGCTCTCAAGGCGGTTCTACCACTGTAGCGAAGATGTCAGAAAATTACTATTCAAGACATACTGTACTGCCCTGTACACGTCAGAACTGTGGACACAATACCCAGCAGCGCAATGGGACAAACTGAGGGTGTGCTACAATAATGCATACAGGCAACTTATGCAACTACCGAGGTTCTGCAGTGCCTCCACGATGTTCACCGAGGGGAGGGTGCACTCATTCCCAGCCCTACTTCGCCACCGACTAGCCAGCTTCTGGAGCAGGATACGGACTTCAACCAATATCATTGTCGTGGCTGCATCCGAGTGGCTCAGTTCCCCATTAAATGAGCGGTGGATGCAGATTATGAGGCGACCTCCATGATGGACTATCCCAAAATATCTTTTTATTTTTAATTCTGTCTACTTATTATTTATTTTAATTTTATGCTTATTTTTTATTATTTGTGTGATGAATTTTGTTATCATTTTATGCTTTAATTAGGTACCTACCTAATATTTAAACTATTTTTTTTTCTTTTCTTTTATAGTTGTTTATGTAATATGGCAGACTGGGATTGCACTACCCTCCCAGTCTTGCTGGAATAAAAACTTAAATAAATAAATAAATAAATAAATAAGGTTAATTAATAGATTTATATGAAGTTTTCATTCGAAGCGTACATTTCTGATTGACTCACTTTTTTATAAATATGGGGCAAGAGTCCCAAATGCTCTATACAACTACATATTATAAATTGTCCTATAATATTAGTAAAAAATAAGTAGATAATAAAGATAAAGGTTAAAATCGCTTACCGTTTTTAATCTTCGGCCAGTCTTCAAGCGTATACCTAACATCTTCGAAGTCGACACCACTCCAAGCAAAAAGGTACCTTATTGGCTCCCCCAAACCCTTCACGTTGAAATATTTCAACGTATACTTGTCCATATTGGATGCGTATTTATAAAAGATATTGACGCTTACGATGTTTAAATCTTACTGGCGACAGATTTTAGGCAAAGTTTTAGTAAGATTAATAATAGCACACCCCACACCTACACTTCGGAGCGCGCCACGTCAGACCGCCACGCAGAAAAATCTCACAGTGAACAGCGCTGCAAGCCGTTATCTTACTTTCGGTGTTTACTTTTCTGCGCGGCGGCCAAAAGTGGCGCGCTCCGAAGTGTACGAGTGGGGGGTTCTGTAGAGTTATATAATACAAATAAAGGTGGGTCATTGGGTGTGCTACTTAATACCTACATACGTCGGTCTTATCATAACATAATAATATAAATAATCACAAGGCACTGATTAGATAAACCGGCAGAATTATTTGTATGTGCAGTTCACACGTGGTAGAAGTGGAAGCTTCAGAAAACTAAAGTAGAAAAGTAGGAAAGAGTGGGGAGGCTACGAAGCACCGCACAAAGAGGAGACCGATTATTCTATATTCTGTCTCTTTTTAGTGCAGATTTTTCCTTTCATTGAGGTTCAAATCACAACGGTGCTAAAGAAGTGTTCACTTCAAAAATACAAGTGTGCAGTTCATGCGGAAGAAGTGAAACCTTCAGAAAACTAAAGTAGACAATTTGGGAGGCGGGAATGGGTACCGCCGCCCCGGGAACCTTTATTGGATAACCTACACGTCTGCTATAGGTCACCCTAAGTGGTTCGCTACGTTTGGTGATTTAGCAGGGGTGCCCGGGTTCATGGGGTGAGGTTTGTATAGGTCTTGAAGGTGGATGACCAGGACACACTAAACCCCAGATTCCTACCCTTTTCCTTCCCTGAACTCTCCTCTCCTTCCTTTTCCTCCACACGGCATCCCCAAAGATGACATAGGCTCTGAGTGAAATAATTATCTTCAGGGTCTAGTGTGTGGGGCTAATGTAAAAAAAAGACAAGATTGGGGGTCTGAGCACCGCATCTTTATGCGGTACCGATTATTTTGTCTCCTTCTCTAGCAAGCTAAATCCTATAGATTGTTGCGTTTGTCTCTTCTTAGTGTCGCTTTGATTAAGTTTCAAATCACGGAGTTAATGAAGGTTTCACTTTAAAAAAAGACATGGATCCTGAGGCAAATATTTTATTAATACTAATAATAATAATATCCCGTGATTCTTCACGGATCTGCGCTAGTTGTTAGAATAAACCATCTATCAAAGAAAGATTTCTATACCGCTTTGAAAACTATGATCAAATTCACCGGAATAAAGAAAAATTTGGGCTTACTTCGACACATACAAGACACGCCCATAACATACTTCTATCGATTTAGCATTTTAGTGGTAAGTAGCCAAATCAGATTGACTGATGAACCAACTACGACAATCGATTTTGAATGGACGCGAGTCACCATGAATCGGCAAAACAGGACATGTTCGAGAAAGGTAAGTTCAAAGCTAAATGCTAAAATTAACGCTTATGAGGAGAATATTATCATTTCGCTTATTATTATTCGTACTAAATCTGACGTGTGTGCATAGCCACACGTACCTAAATGAGCCAAATCAGATATAAAACGTTGTGCTCGAAGGAAGGCATCGCAAACAAGTGGTTTTAAAACCAAGATCTTACTACTAATTTAATAAATAGTTTAATGCTGTTCTCTGATATTAAAAAAATAATCAAGTAAGCATATTGAATGTCAGACGTGGCTAAAGAAGTAGGTAGCGCAACACGGCATAACACCCCAAAAACAAATAATGAAAATATTAAATGTCGTCTAAACTTATGCTTGCATTTAGCTGATGATCTCCTCACTTATTGCCACTTTGTAATTATTTTACCATGTACCTACTTATGCAATGGCTCTAGTATGAGAATATAAGTATTAAAAATATACTTATGTACACAGGGGCGGCCCCAGGGCGGTGCGGGCGGTGCGACCGCACAGGGCGCCGTCATAAGGGGGGCGCCGTAAACACCCGACCACTGATTGACTATCTATCGATCGTGCGCTTGAATCATGTGGTCGGTGCGGGGAGCAAGCAGTGTTGCCAACGTTTTGTTGACACTAATGCAGACGAAGTCAAAGTACGAGGTGTTTCGTTTGTGATGAATTGCATTGATCAACAGTGAAAAATAAGGAAATATCGTAGCTTCCCACTTTAATTTAAAAAGAAAATATCAATTACTTATAAAACGGACACGTCTACGACATCTATCGGATTAGAGTAAAGTGAATTCAAATTACGGTAGGGATCTATAATTAGACAAGGTGAGACGAGTATTGATGAAAGGATCACAGATGGTATCAACAAATAATCAGACACAGGGACTCCCCAATATACTTTAGACGTGATATATTGACAGCCAATTGAATTGCAGCAAAAGCGATTAAAAACCAATTCAGCCTATCAACGGGAAGAGGGCCGAACCCATTTTTAGAACAAAGGAACGACCTTTGGACTTAGCAATTAGTAATGTGATTAATGAGTTTGACGTTCCCACCAAACCGAGAGGTGAATAAACTCCATGGGAAGAAATAATCTGTTCAGGGACAAAAGAACGATGACCCCAAGAAATGTTATCATTAACCGGTACGTTCCAGGGATCAGAAACCCTAGTTCTCGAACGCATTAAAGCATATAAGGTGCGGAAAAAAAGGATACACGTAAACAACGTTTGAAAATTTTAAGTGAAAAATTGCATAGCTAGTGACGAAAAACGTGTTGTAAGGTGTTAGGGAGATTTCATCTATAATACGATTGTTTGTGACGACCGGAGATGATCGATTCGAGGGAAAACGTGCTAAAGGAAATGGAAATGTTGAAAAAACAATGGAAAATTATTGTTATCAATTCTAGACGGAGCTAGGATATTACGATGAAAGATTTAGGGAGGAAACGTCAAAAAAAATGAGAGTTTTAAAGAATAGGCGAGGGTACATTTCAGATGTCTAGAGCAGTAACAAGTGTTAGAGAAGAAGATAGAGTGCAGTACGGAGGGGAGTGGAAAATGCTGAAAACATTGCGATAGAAAAACTCAGGAAAAGGAGTCATTTTACGTAATTAAAATGGAGGTTATAGAGTAACATAGTACGCGATTGCAGATAAAAAATGAGGCATTACAATGGTTGTCGATTTCAGATGTATTTTGTTGTGATAAACAAGGAATATTCGAACATGAAAATTGTTTAGATAAGGACGATTAGCCGTTAAAAAAGGTAATAAAAATTATCATGGGTCTTATGAAATATTTATATTAAAGAATTCTCATAAAAGTTAACGACACTGAAATAAAAAAGGATTTATTGCCAGGTGGGTACAAGAATTAATGTATACAACTGTCAAGACATATGGTTTATGGGATTTTGCGTAAGAACGGGACAAAATTTGGAAGGCGTCTCTATGAAGCAATAAAAATGACAGAAATTAAGGGCCGAAGTGGGGGTATCCCCTATAAAGATGTTAAAAAATGATATATTTATTAATAACAAATAGAAAATGAAATTTTCCAAGAGGCAGCAAACATCAAAAAACGATATGGTTATATCAGGGAAGTACGGGGAAGTGAGGGGAAAGGAGATACGACAGAGAAAAACAAAGGAAATCTTAGATTAACAGTGAATAAAATAAATACGGCTTGAAATATAAAAATCTATAGAGATATGAACAATAGCGTAAGAACAAATAAGGAAATTCATGGAAAGAGTGTCGTGAATAAAAGAAAATTCGAGAAAAAAATGGAAAATTCAAATATACGACGTAAATAGAGAAAATTCGGTTTTAAATGGAAAGGTTCATATAGAATACAGAAAAACTCGAGGAAAAATAATAAAATAAAAATGAACGATTTGCGAGAAAGACTTCGACATGAAGATATCTCTGATAGGCGAATTTGGGGACAGATTTGGAACATATGGTAGATGCCGTACGCACGGACATGTTACGGAATAGATGAAAATAGAACTTTAAAATTATTAAATTCAAGCTAATTTTGTATGAACAACAGGACAAAGGAAGTTGGGCCATTAAACATGGATCTTACTAAATCCGGATCTTGTAAGTATGAGAGTACGAGACAGAATTGAAAGTATCAAACGCAAAACGTACAAAGAGACCGCATTCGACAATAATGGAGAGGTTTCAAGAAATTACGAGTTGATAGTAATTAGATTGGTTTATTATAGGAGATTCAGATACGATCTTTTGGACCTGAGAGGGGTATAAAAGTCTAGACAAATGCCAGTTGAGGACAGTCTACGGTCGTGGTCGAAAAGTTTGTAACTTCGCGGAACGTGACGAAACGGTGGGTGATTTAAATTTGAAAAATTCTAAGTGATAATTATTTTGATACTTAGAAAAATTTCACATTCTAGTCAAAAAAAAAAAAAAATACTTTGCAGTTAGAGTCAGTGAAAAATAAAATTAAAGCCAACGCATTAATTACTTGTGAAAAATAAAAGTGCTCGTGATAAATACAATTTGTTTTAGTGGAAAATTCGGATTTTATAATCACCTAATATCGTAATTTTAAACTTAGAAATTTCGCGTTTAATATTAGTGCAATAAATAACTGAAGTGATGTGATAATTTAGCGTGAAGGAGTTATAATTAAATACGTGTGTTCAATCTAAGTGAAAGTGTTCTAACAAATAATAAATAATTAAATTAATTATCTTAAATAATAATAATAAAACAAAATAATATTTTATTAATACATAAAAGTTCGGAGGGATAAAAATTTAATTTAACAACAATTTACCATCTCTAAATTAATCGTGAAGTAACTATCATTTAAAGTGTTATCTAACCAACGAGTTTTGAGATAAAATACAGTTTAGAGCGATAGAGTTCATACATCATTTTAATTAATTAGATTAAATGAAAAAAAAAAAAAATTGAAGTCAAAAAGATTTAATTAAATTTAGGAAGATAAAAATTAATTTAGGAAAATTGCAGCAAGGTTACCGTGTATTTCCCGGTCGGAAAAAACCTTGGTAGGGGTAAGTCTTTTCCGTTATAAAATTTTACAGATTCCAAGGAGATAGCGGAATGCAGCAAACATTGGTATTTGGATTAATTATTTGACCAAGATATTACTCTCTTAATATGTGATATGTAACTATATTAAAATATTATAAGTATAATAAATATATTTTATATATTTATAAATGTATGTATATAAACACATATATTTGTAATTTTATTGTTCCCAAGAAAAATTTTAATCAAAAAGAAAAACACTTATATAAAAAAGAGGAAAAGGGTATCGATTCCTACCTCTGAATTCATCAATAACTATTGAAAGTAGTTATGTGTGATAAATTTACAAATCAATATTTTATATTTAATGTTATGTATGTATTAATATAATTTCAGAAAATCCAGAGCATTTGAAATAAGTTATGATATTAGAAATTATTTCAATCATAAAATTTATGTATATACATATCAATATTATAAATTATTTATTGAGACAAAGCATATATAAATGAATAAATATGTATACGTAATCGGGTATCAGACTAGACAATTGCGCTAAGTACATCATTATCAAACAAAGAAAATTTTAGAGTCATCTCACACGTCTCCGGAATGTCTAAAGTAAACATACCTCATACGCTTGAATCTAGGTCACGAGGCCGTCGAGAATGTTTACAAAGCTCAAATTGTTTACAAAATAAATCGGTCACTGGGGCACTAGTTCGAGTACAGTAAAAAGAAAAAAAAAAATGACCTTGATTAATGGATATCGTACTTAGGTATTAACTTCTAGGAACGGGATAAAATTATTATATTGCGCAATTATTAGGAACCACGAGGCCGTCGAGAATGTTTACAAAGCTCAAATTGTTTACAAAATAAATCGGTCACTGGGGCACTAGTTCGAATACAGTAAAAAGAAAAAAAAAATGACCTTGATTAATGGATATCGTACTTAGGTATTAACTTCTAGGAACGGGATAAAATTATTATATTGCGCAATTATTAGGAGCAAAAAGAAAAAAAAAAAAATTTAAACACTATTTTTAATTTGAACGTAACGAGGTATCTACAGACCTAAGCAATTGAAAATTAACAGATTTATTATAGCAGTTCAAACGGGTGTATTGAAGATTTACATGAAACAGTTGAAAAATCACGGGATAGCTTAATAAGGGGTAATGAGGATTTACATGATTCAATTGAGAATCACGGGATAGCAAGAGTTTATCAAAAGTTGAACATTGGAGGGGAGGGAAAGAAAAAAAAAATACAGTTCAACCAACAGAAGGCAGTGTTCGCTTCTGTAACAAGGACCATTAATCAAACCATAGAGATGGCGGATCTCTCAAACAAAACCGTCAACAAAACCAAACAAAAGCTTGGAGTTATGGCGAATCTCCAGAACACATCGCCAGATAAGATCTTATTGTACTAGTATATATTTATATTTCACACTATTCTTACGTATATATTCGGTATCAATCTGAGGATTGTGCAGAATCCGATGGGCGAGATCCGAGCTCGGGATGCGTTGCAAGTAGTTTCGTATTGCGAGTTATAAACCTTCCCAAAACGTATGTTTACATATATATCTTTTTATGTACTGTTCATTGAATGAAACGAACTCACTTACAATTAGTGCTTTAGGCCTGTCGGGTCACTCTCGTCTCATTTCTTGAACGTGGAGGGAGGATTCACGACCCGTAACTCCACACAAACCCGTGAGTATATGATTGCATATAGGACGAAACCGGTTCGCCCTAAGTAAATAGTAAACTTTGGAGGAGTAGGAATTTGGAGGTATCTGGGCTTGGGGGAAGACCTGAAGGCAGTGCATGATGGCGAAGGAAGGTCAATTGGGACGCGATAACTTAGGTATCAATCAATTGAACCGTGCCAAAAGACTGTGCGAATTTTGGGTTGACTTCTGATCACCCGGCTTACTTGATGGAGGCAGGAGCCAAATTTTGCCAGAAAAAGGGTTATTCTGAGTTCGTCAAATATGCAATTAACTAATTACATTAACCTACTAAATCCATCTTTATATGTACCTTATAGCAGCTGAATCTAAACGGAGGGGCGCCCAGCAGATACGAGATACAATCATAATCAAATTTACTAACATTTAACCATTTGAGTTATATTTAATTATCTGTTCAATTAGTCATGTGTAGTTTCGATTAGTATTGCTTATTCATGAATTCATTAGGATGTAGGGAATCATAATAAACGTCAAAGGGAAGTTAGTTCATTTAGAGAAATTACTTAAGGTTAAATTTGCAAGAGAAAGACCAATACAGTTTGAAATTCAACACTCTGTTTAGAATCAAGAGGGTTACCACAAAATTTAAAGTAATTAAAGTCCTATATCATAAATCAAAAAATTACACAACGTTTGATGGAGTTTAATTACAACCTAAATACGAAAATATCTACGTTCAAAGTCGTAAATAACGTATTTATTAGTTAAGTACATATATCGCTAGAGGTATGTAGTACAAGGGAGCTTTAAGTAGCTTTCTGTAGTTTTCAGATGAAATAAGGGTCCAAATTTATAAGGGCTTGTGTGACGTAGGGGTGGAATTTTCCATCCCCACCACACATATGCAAAGCCTTAAGAATTTAAATATCGATCAGAGCCAAGAGAAAAGGCGAGAATATTACAACTGTCTTGCCGATGAAAGGAGAGTTAAATAAGATATAAATAAGTATCAAAAGACGAAATATTACGACTGGTGCCAAGTGCCCAGGAGTAAATAAAATACAGACAAATATAAGAGTTTAGAGAAAAGACAAACAACACAACTGCACAGCCGTGACAGGAGATCAGAGTTTTACAAGTTGTTTTAGAAAAAAAAAAAAAAAACTTTTATTGGTCAATCTATTGCAAAAAAAAAAAAAGTGAAGAAAAAAAAAAAAATAATAATAATAAGTAGGACGTTATGTTAAATGAAGTGATAATAAAAATAAAATAAAAATCAGAACAGTGCGCCGTTAAATAAACACGAAAAAAATATATAAATAAATAAATAAACAATACATTTAAATATAAAAAAAAAAAAAAAAAAAAAAAAGTGTTAACGAATAAACTCTACATGTTTTAAAATAATTTATAAAAGTGTCGATAAAGTTTAAATCAAGTGACCATGAATTTGTTGATTGCTTATGAGATTATAAATATCGTAACAAAGAATGTAGGTCAGATACAAGCGTAAACAGTTTATTCAAGGCAGGCCATAAATTGACAGAATAATGGGTATTGACATTCCTGAATCCAGAATGTTAATGACCGTAATGTAAACAATCTGATACGAGATACCGCGGTGTTTGTAAGCATCGAAAGATTGATAACCTAAGCATCGAAAGTGATAACAAAACATCGAAAATTTTTGAAGTAGGCGACATCGGGGGTAACGCGTATCTCTATAAGAGATTGTAGAATAAACAAACTCGAAAATGATATCAACACTCGGTTACGGAAAAAATAAACAGACTTTACAGATAAAAACGGGGGAACTTACCTACATAAAGTGACCCTTTGTTTATAGTTAATGTTGTGGGTTTGTATGTGAGGATTATCACATAAAAAGTCATAACATAAAAGATAAGGAACATAAAATAAAAATAACATAAAATATTTGATTGGGGATAGTGTCGAGTTGAGAGCTTTAATATCACAGACGAATGTTTTATAGGTATATACCTATTTAAGGGAACATTTCATCATTCGGACCAAAAAAAGGAGGGGATTTGACGAAATAACATCAAGATAGGTATTGCGAACTCTAAACAGATTTTGCGAAAATATCGTAGGTATTGCGGAACTTGAAGGAATGGTTGGCATTCTAAACAATGAGTAATTATTGGTTGAACGAAAATCACGGGATATTCATTAACATTGGAGTAACAATATTCATTCCGTTTTTTTTGCAATTACCTACATTTAATTGAAATGAAGAGTGATGGTAGAGTTGATCTAATTTGGGTTACAATCATCATGCAAACAAATATAAATAATTGAAAATATTGTGTTTTATAGGGGGACAGGTTCCAAAAAAAAAAAAAAATAAAAAAAAAAAAAAAAATAAAAAAAATAAAAAAATAAAAAAAAAAATAAATTATAAATATATATAGGTATATTTATAATAAATAGTTGGTATTGAGTTAAATTCATTAAAAATTTTAAACAAAAAATGGCGGAAAAAAGGAAAGTGGATGCGACGGAATTAGAAGCTAAAGAAATACCGTCGGGAGATGAATTACGGGAGATATTTAGACGTTCAAAGAGGTCTAAGTTACGAGTCGAGGATATGATAGAAGTCGTTCAGCCAGAGGGGGAGACCGACACAAAATCGGAGGAACAGGGCGAAAATAAGCGAGAGTGTGAAGAGAGACTCACACATGATATGTTACAGGAAAAACCCGAGGAAAAGGAACAAGAAAAGTTAACGAAGTAAAAGGAAAAAAAAAAAAAAATAAAATAAAAAATATAGAAAAACGAGAAAATTGAAAAAAAAAAAATAAAATAAGTAAATAAATAGAATAAGGAAGGCAACATAATTTACATAAGGTAATTTAGGAAACTAAAATAGAGATTATAAGGTTATCGCTTAATAAGATAAAATATAAACATTAACCGGGCGACACTCGGAAAATAAAGAAATGGTTGGGAAACGTGGAACAAGTAGGCGAGCCCAGGCTTTAGTGACAGCAATCGGGGAAAATGTCACAACCGAGACTTCAACAATAAACATAGTAGATATAACTACAATAATTCAGGCAGCTTTGGCACCGCTCGTCAATAAGATGCAAGAACTCGAGAAACAATTGGAAAGCCCAGCAACAGTGGCGGTGATAGGAGAGGATAGTGCGCCGAAAAGTGTTCTCCAAGTAGTGGAAATGTTACCACAGCAGGAACGACCATCATTCTCCGGTGGAAATCAAAATCCCATTAGTTTCCTAGAAGATTTAAAAGAATACACTAGAAAAGTGAAACGAACGGATCCATTAGTCGTCGTACGGGAAAATTTGAAAGGGGAAGCTAAATCGTGGGCAAAATTGTACAATAAACGATGGGAGACTATGTTAGATTTCGAACGAGATTTTTAGCTACCTATTGGGGAGACATAAAGAAAAATGAAGTTCGCCGTCGTCTTGCAGAAGGGGTATATGATGCCAAGAAAAATATATCCATGCTTACTCATTTCGCAAACTATTGGGAGCTAGCGAAGGCTTTAAAGATTACTGACACACCGTTGGGCATAGTTGACGAGATTATGAGACATTATCCGAAGGAAATTCAATCGCTATGGTTTTCGGGGCAATCAGGAGATGAGATTGTCGCCGCTGAGTTTCTACGAAAACTAGATACAATGGTATGTACACCAGAAGAACGGAACATGAAGAAGAGGAGTGGGGAGGAATCCAGCAAGAAGGACAAATACCGTGACCGTTACCACGCCATAAAAAGGAGGATACACGCAATTGAAAGTGTGGGCGAAAACGCTAGTTGCAGCAAGTGCACCGAAGTTAACAGTTCACCAAAAAGAAATTCTACAATAACTGCAACCGGGAAGGAGCTAGTGGTCGCAGCCAACTCGGGAAACGGACGGGGGTTGATTCATTAGTCCTGATGGATACGACTCACACAGGAAGAGGGACGCCGGCACCAAGACACAGCACTGCATTGAAGATTATGCTGAAGTGGGGATGGAATCCAACGAAAGGATTGGGGAAGAGTGAACAAGGGATGACTGCCCCAGTAAAAGCTGAACGGAATGTAAGGAGACGAAAGGATGGAGCGGAAGAAACGAGAACGGAGGAGGAAATGCGTGTGGAAGGATGCGTCAATTTACTACAACAAATAACTGATGAATGGAATAAATTGGAAATGATTGAAGAAAAAGTGGGTAGGGAAGTTAGGGGGTTTAACAACATTTTTGAGGACCGAGATTATGAGGAAGTAGAAAAGGGTAGCACTTTACCGTCATTACCGGAAGCCAAAGCACATATAGATAACACGGAAGTTCATTGTTTAATAGACACCGGAAGTCAGATCACGTGTGTAGCACAAGAATTCTACGAAAATTATTTAAATGATCAAACACTTTATCCGATTATGCCTGTAACAGCTATTCAGATCAGGGTAGCCGTAGGACACAAAAGTCAGAGGATATCTAGATTGGTTTTAGTACCACTGCGATTTGAAAATGTTACGATAAATACACCATGTTTAATAATACCCAAGTTGATCAGGCCCATTATATTAGGAATCAATTGGTTAGACGAATATATAGCTGAATTTAAGTGTGGCGAAAATAGAAAGTTAAAAATAAAAACAGAAAATGGTAAAAAGGATATAGAGTTGGTAAATTCATCGATAACTTATAGGAAATCTAAAGGTGAGATTAGCGGTCAAAATTGCGCAAGTGGAAAATTAATTAGCATTGAAGTAAACCCCGAAAAAAATAATACGGCGTGTCTCGAGCGTAGAATAACGACATTTGTGTCCGGGCTAGATTTAGATTTAAAAGGAAAAGAAGGGTTGGAAAAGATTTTAACCAAACATAAAAATGTATTTAGAGACAGACCGGGTCTCACAACTTTATACACTCACGAAATAAAGATGACGGACGAGACGCCCTTCGTTAAACGATCTTATCCTGTACCTTTTGCTTATAGAGATAAAGTTGACGAAAAAATTAGAGAATTGGAGTTACTCGGAATCATCAGTAGAGAGGCCACACAGTTTTCTAGTCCTCTAACATTTACTTTAAAAAAGGACGGAACAGTCAGGATACTTTTGGATGCTAGGTTTTTAAATACTAGAATGATTGCCGAAGTAGAGAAACCACCTTTAACTTCTGAGATAATACAGCGTTTTCATGGCGTAAAATTCATCACCACGATAGATCTCAATTCAGCCTATTTTCAGATACCTATCAGTCCAGAAAGTCGCAAATATACAGGGTTTGTATACAATGGAAAATCATATGTATACAAGGTATTACCGCAGGGGTTAAAGACATCAGTTGGGAGTTTTTCAAGGGGAATTGACAAAATCCTAGGACCAGGACTGAGAGAATTCTGCGCTAATTATTTGGATGATTTAATAATATATACGTGTGGGAGCCAAGAAGATCATTTTGAACATGTAGGCGCGGTACTTGAGAGGTTAGAGGCAGCAAACATGACTTGTAAACTCGAAAAATGTCAATTTTTATTCACCGAAGTGCGTATGTTAGGACACATTATAACGCCTTTGGGAGTTCAGATGGATCCGGAAAAAATAGACGCGATTAAAAATTTTCCGGTACCCAAGAAAATCAAACAAGTTAGAGCTTTCCTTGGACTTTGCAATTATTACCGTAGATTCGCGAATAAATATGGGGAATCAACACGAGTTTTATGTGATTTACTTCAGAAAAATAGAACTTGGAGGTGGGGTGACTCAGAACAGCGTGCATTCGAGAAGGTGAAAACATTATTTTTAGAGACAGTTATTTTACACCATCATGATCCAAATAGTACATACTACCTACAGACAGACAGTTCGGGATTCGCAATAGGGGGGGAGCTATACCAGCTAGATGCCGAAGGAAATCACCACGTTATTGGATTTATTAGCAAAGCTTTAAGGGGACCGGAGTTGAAATGGACCACATCGGAACAAGAGTTGTGGGCGATAATATATGCTTTACATAAGTTTGAGACATATTTAAGAGGGGTGCATTTGATAATTAGAACAGATCATCAAGCACTGACGTTTTTGAAGAGCTGGAAGATGTACAGTGGTCGCCTGACTCGGTGGATTTTGTATTTAAATCAATTTAACTTCACTGTAGAGTACGTTAAAGGAAAAGAAAATATAGGACCTGACATTTTATCTCGTTACTCTTGTGATGCGGAAAACGTTCAGGAGGAGAAAAACACATGTCCAGAAATAGCAGCTTTTGCGGTTAAAGGTAGACAACAAATTCGAAAACACTTAGAAAATATAACGGAGCTACAGAAGCAGGACACATTTTTGGGAGAAATTTTCGGGTATTTGCGCAAGGGAAAATTCGGACCACCAACAAAAAGAGTAAATAAGTATTTAAAAAATTACAAAAAAATAGGTAAGACTTTGTATTACACCACAGGACTAAACAAAACGGTGTTAGCAGTACCCCAGGAGTTGACTGAAGAGCTAATAAAAATGATACATTTAGAAATTGGGCATGGGGGAATTTTTAAAACAGGATCAGCTATGGGAGACAGGTATTACTGGCCGGGTATGAATCAAGATATAAAGCGCATAGTAAGAGAATGTCACCTTTGTCAGCTGGCGAAGCGCGAAATTCGACCAACTGTAGGGCCGAGTAAATCAATTATGACCAAAGAAGTAGGACAATTGGCTATGGCAGATCTATACGGACCATTACCGAGAGGAGTGGGAGGCGTGAAATACATATTTGTGATCCAAGATTCCTTCAGCAGATTTGTAAAATTATATAAATTAAGGATAGCAAGCACTAAGACCGTGTTAAATTGTGTAGAGGATTTTAATAAAACCATACAAATAGATGCTTTGTTAACTGACAACGGATCTCAATTTACATCAAAAAAATGGGAAAGCCACATGAATAGGATGGGCATAAGAATCGTACATACTTCAGTGCGAAATCCTGGACCGAATATAACTGAACGCGTAAATAAAGAACTAGGAAGAATTTTTCGTATTTACTGTCACGAGAAACACACAAAATGGGCAGCTTTTCTTAAAGAAATAGAGCAGACCTACAATAACTCAATACATTGTTCAACAGGATTTTCACCAAATGAAATAGCTTTCGGGAAATCGCCAACTTATAGTTTAGACAAGTATACTCAAGGGTGTGGGAAACCTACGAAAACAATAGATGAAATTAGGTTAACAGCTCAAAAGAATTTGGAGAAAAGCGCTACAAATCGACAAAAATATTATAATCTCAATAAAAGACTAGTTACCTATGAAATCGGAACCATGGTCAAGTTGAAAAAGATTACACAATCAAGTTTTTTGCGCAAACAGATCAAGAAATTCGGTTTAATTTACGAAGGACCGTACGTCATCGGTTCAGTAGTTTACAGTAACACATATACCCTAATTGATCCGGTAACTCGGGAGATAAAAGGAGATTATAGCGCTTTACATTTAGCTAGATATTACACAAGTAATAAGAAACAAAAATCAGGTTTACAATTAGTGGAAGTCAACGAATAGAGTGCGAAGTTTACAAATATTTGTAAATGTTAATAAATAAATAAACGATTGAGAAATACAAATAAAAATATGTTAGGGTACATTATAATTGGGGAGGGGGAAGAAAGAAAATTACTAAAATATTAGATTATCAGATTGCTTGCGAGGGGCGGATCGTCGTCAAGTCTTTGAGGGTGAGTGGACAAGTTCTTAATAAGCGACAATCATATTCAATTATTGAAATAGAGTAAGGCAAATAAATTCGTTAATTTTGATTTTCTAGTTGAAAAAAAAAAAAATTGACTTTTTTTATGTGTTAATGAAAAAAAAAAAACAAAAAAAAAAAAAAAAGGTTAGATAAGTAAGAACACTCAAAAGGAGAGAATTAGAGATATTATATGGCACACAAAAGGGACATTTTGAAAAATAAACAATGCCTAGGAATTTTTTTTTTGAAATATTGAAATAAGAAAGTTTATCTATAGATATAGGGTAGACATTAAGTATAGAGATAAAAAGGTAACATTTGAATTAAGGTATAAATAGTTTAGATTTCAAAAAAAAAAAAAAAAGGAAAAAAAAGGGAACGCTGAACCAATTTGAGGATAATAAAGAACATTTATAAAAATTTAAATATTAGAGTGGACAACACTTAGGCTAGAACAACTTTGGATGAATTAAGAAATTACAATTAGAAATTAAGAATTATAAAATAAAGTTTAAATAAATAAAGAAAAAAAAAAAAAAAAAAAAAATGCTGGAAAATTTATATGAAACATGTATACCACTGATTGTCGGATTGGGTGAGGTCGTGCGAAAACACACATTTCACAAAAAATATTCATATTTATAAAACAAAAAACAATTAATTGCACACCAAGAGACCACCCGCTTTTCAGTTGTTCGAAAGGCCGCGAGATTGTAAACAATCTTTACTTAAATCATTGTAAGGGAGGTCTTAGTCCAATTTGGTTGGGGACCACCAAAACACGCGAGTCGAGGGGCGTGTTCCAGCAAAAAGAAATTAATTTTGAATCTATCAAAATTAAAGAAAATTTCATAAAGTAAAATCTACGCGAAAAGAAAATAAAGAATACAATGAGATTCAAATTCAAGATTGTTAACAATCCGAACAGAATGAGGAGGGGGAGATAGGAAGTAATAGGATACGGAAAAGAGATAGGGGATAACAGAATGAGGAGGGGGAGATAGGAAGTAATAGGATACGGAAAAAGATAGGGGATAACAGAATGAGGAGGGGGAGATAGGAAGTAATAGGATACGGAAAAAGATAGGGGATAACAAAATGAGGAGGGGGAGATAGGAAGTAATATGACACGGAGTAGAGATAGGGGATAACCAAATGAGGAGGGGAAGATAGCTAGTCTAAATTTGAACACAATTTCGGTGTCTAACGAAAAAAAAAAAAAAAAAAAAAAAAAAAAAAAAAAAAAAAAAAAAAAAAAAAAAAAAAAAAAAAAAAAAAAAGAAGAAGAGGACATTAAAATAAAATACAACGTTAGCCACAGCAAATTGAGTTCAGAGGAGGGAACTGTGATGAATTGCATTGATCAACAGTGAAAAATAAGGAAATATCGTAGCTTCCCACTTTAATTTAAAAAGAAAATATCAATTACTTATAAAACGGACACGTCTACGACATCTATCGGATTAGAGTAAAGTGAATTCAAATTACGGTAGGGATCTATAATTAGACAAGGTGAGACGAGTATTGATGAAAGGATCACAGATGGTATCAACAAATAATCAGACACAGGGACTCCCCAATATACTTTAGACGTGATATATTGACAGCCAATTGAATTGCAGCAAAAGCGATTAAAAACCAATTCAGCCTATCAACGGGAAGAGGGCCGAACCCATTTTTAGAACAAAGGAACGACCTTTGGACTTAGCAATTAGTAATGTGATTAATGAGTTTGACGTTCCCACCAAACCGAGAGGTGAATAAACTCCATGGGAAGAAATAATCTGTTCAGGGACAAAAGAACGATGACCCCAAGAAATGTTATCATTAACCGGTACGTTCCAGGGATCAGAAACCCTAGTTCTCGAACGCATTAAAGCATATAAGGTGCGGAAAAAAAGGATACACGTAAACAACGTTTGAAAATTTTAAGTGAAAAATTGCATAGCTAGTGACGAAAAACGTGTTGTAAGGTGTTAGGGAGATTTCATCTATAATACGATTGTTTGTGACGACCGGAGATGATCGATTCGAGGGAAAACGTGCTAAAGGAAATGGAAATGTTGAAAAAACAATGGAAAATTATTGTTATCAATTCTAGACGGAGCTAGGATATTACGATGAAAGATTTAGGGAGGAAACGTCAAAAAAAATGAGAGTTTTAAAGAATAGGCGAGGGTACATTTCAGATGTCTAGAGCAGTAACAAGTGTTAGAGAAGAAGATAGAGTGCAGTACGGAGGGGAGTGGAAAATGCTGAAAACATTGCGATAGAAAAACTCAGGAAAAGGAGTCATTTTACGTAATTAAAATGGAGGTTATAGAGTAACATAGTACGCGATTGCAGATAAAAAATGAGGCATTACAATGGTTGTCGATTTCAGATGTATTTTGTTGTGATAAACAAGGAATATTCGAACATGAAAATTGTTTAGATAAGGACGATTAGCCGTTAAAAAAGGTAATAAAAATTATCATGGGTCTTATGAAATATTTATATTAAAGAATTCTCATAAAAGTTAACGACACTGAAATAAAAAAGGATTTATTGCCAGGTGGGTACAAGAATTAATGTATACAACTGTCAAGACATATGGTTTATGGGATTTTGCGTAAGAACGGGACAAAATTTGGAAGGCGTTCTCTATGAAGCAATAAAAATGACAGAAATTTAAGGGCCGAAGTGGGGGTATCCCCTATAAAGATGTTAAAAAATGATATATTTATTAATAACAAATAGAAAATGAAATTTTCCAAGAGGCAGCAAACATCAAAAAACGATATGGTTATATCAGGGAAGTACGGGGAAGTGAGGGGAAAGGAGATACGACAGAGAAAAACAAAGGAAATCTTAGATTAACAGTGAATAAAATAAATACGGCTTGAAATATAAAAATCTATAGAGATATGAACAATAGCGTAAGAACAAATAAGGAAATTCATGGAAAGAGTGTCGTGAATAAAAGAAAATTCGAGAAAAAAATGGAAAATTCAAATATACGACGTAAATAGAGAAAATTCGGTTTTAAATGGAAAGGTTCATATAGAATACAGAAAAACTCGAGGAAAAATAATAAAATAAAAATGAACGATTTGCGAGAAAGACTTCGACATGAAGATATCTCTGATAGGCGAATTTGGGGACAGATTTGGAACATATGGTAGATGCCGTACGCACGGACATGTTACGGAATAGATGAAAATAGAACTTTAAAATTATTAAATTCAAGCTAATTTTGTATGAACAACAGGACAAAGGAAGTTGGGCCATTAAACATGGATCTTACTAAATCCGGATCTTGTAAGTATGAGAGTACGAGACAGAATTGAAAGTATCAAACGCAAAACGTACAAAGAGACCGCATTCGACAATAATGGAGAGGTTTCAAGAAATTACGAGTTGATAGTAATTAGATTGGTTTATTATAGGAGATTCAGATACGATCTTTTGGACCTGAGAGGGGTATAAAAGTCTAGACAAATGCCAGTTGAGGACAGTCTACGGTCGTGGTCGAAAAGTTTGTAACTTCGCGGAACGTGACGAAACGGTGGGTGATTTAAATTTGAAAAATTCTAAGTGATAATTATTTTGATACTTAGAAAAATTTCACATTCTAGTCAAAAAAAAAAAAAAATACTTTGCAGTTAGAGTCAGTGAAAAATAAAATTAAAGCCAACGCATTAATTACTTGTGAAAAATAAAAGTGCTCGTGATAAATACAATTTGTTTTAGTGGAAAATTCGGATTTTATAATCACCTAATATCGTAATTTTAAACTTAGAAATTTCGCGTTTAATATTAGTGCAATAAATAACTGAAGTGATGTGATAATTTAGCGTGAAGGAGTTATAATTAAATACGTGTGTTCAATCTAAGTGAAAGTGTTCTAACAAATAATAAATAATTAAATTAATTATCTTAAATAATAATAATAAAACAAAATAATATTTTATTAATACATAAAAGTTCGGAGGGATAAAAATTTAATTTAACAACAATTTACCATCTCTAAATTAATCGTGAAGTAACTATCATTTAAAGTGTTATCTAACCAACGAGTTTTGAGATAAAATACAGTTTAGAGCGATAGAGTTCATACATCATTTTAATTAATTAGATTAAATGAAAAAAAAAAAAAATTGAAGTCAAAAAGATTTAATTAAATTTAGGAAGATAAAAATTAATTTAGGAAAATTGCAGCAAGGTTACCGTGTATTTCCCGGTCGGAAAAAACCTTGGTAGGGGTAAGTCTTTTCCGTTATAAAATTTTACAGATTCCAAGGAGATAGCGGAATGCAGCAAACATTGGTATTTGGATTAATTATTTGACCAAGATATTACTCTCTTAATATGTGATATGTAACTATATTAAAATATTATAAGTATAATAAATATATTTTATATATTTATAAATGTATGTATATAAACACATATATTTGTAATTTTATTGTTCCCAAGAAAAATTTTAATCAAAAAGAAAAACACTTATATAAAAAAGAGGAAAAGGGTATCGATTCCTACCTCTGAATTCATCAATAACTATTGAAAGTAGTTATGTGTGATAAATTTACAAATCAATATTTTATATTTAATGTTATGTATGTATTAATATAATTTCAGAAAATCCAGAGCATTTGAAATAAGTTATGATATTAGAAATTATTTCAATCATAAAATTTATGTATATACATATCAATATTATAAATTATTTATTGAGACAAAGCATATATAAATGAATAAATATGTATACGTAATCGGGTATCAGACTAGACAATTGCGCTAAGTACATCATTATCAAACAAAGAAAATTTTAGAGTCATCTCACACGTCTCCGGAATGTCTAAAGTAAACATACCTCATACGCTTGAATCTAGGTCACGAGGCCGTCGAGAATGTTTACAAAGCTCAAATTGTTTACAAAATAAATCGGTCACTGGGGCACTAGTTCGAGTACAGTAAAAAGAAAAAAAAAATGACCTTGATTAATGGATATCGTACTTAGGTATTAACTTCTAGGAACGGGATAAAATTATTATATTGCGCAATTATTAGGAACCACGAGGCCGTCGAGAATGTTTACAAAGCTCAAATTGTTTACAAAATAAATCGGTCACTGGGGCACTAGTTCGAATACAGTAAAAAGAAAAAAAAAATGACCTTGATTAATGGATATCGTACTTAGGTATTAACTTCTAGGAACGGGATAAAATTATTATATTGCGCAATTATTAGGAGCAAAAAGAAAAAAAAAAAATTTAAACACTATTTTTAATTTGAACGTAACGAGGTATCTACAGACCTAAGCAATTGAAAATTAACAGATTTATTATAGCAGTTCAAACGGGTGTATTGAAGATTTACATGAAACAGTTGAAAAATCACGGGATAGCTTAATAAGGGGTAATGAGGATTTACATGATTCAATTGAGAATCACGGGATAGCAAGAGTTTATCAAAAGTTGAACATTGGAGGGGAGGGAAAGAAAAAAAAAAATACAGTTCAACCAACAGAAGGCAGTGTTCGCTTCTGTAACAAGGACCATTAATCAAACCATAGAGATGGCGGATCTCTCAAACAAAACCGTCAACAAAACCAAACAAAAGCTTGGAGTTATGGCGAATCTCCAGAACACATCGCCAGATAAGATCTTATTGTACTAGTATATATTTATATTTCACACTATTCTTACGTATATATTCGGTATCAATCTGAGGATTGTGCAGAATCCGATGGGCGAGATCCGAGCTCGGGATGCGTTGCAAGTAGTTTCGTATTGCGAGTTATAAACCTTCCCAAAACGTATGTTTACATATATATCTTTTTATGTACTGTTCATTGAATGAAACGAACTCACTTACAATTAGTGCTTTAGGCCTGTCGGGTCACTCTCGTCTCATTTCTTGAACGTGGAGGGAGGATTCACGACCCGTAACTCCACACAAACCCGTGAGTATATGATTGCATATAGGACGAAACCGGTTCGCCCTAAGTAAATAGTAAACTTTGGAGGAGTAGGAATTTGGAGGTATCTGGGCTTGGGGGAAGACCTGAAGGCAGTGCATGATGGCGAAGGAAGGTCAATTGGGACGCGATAACTTAGGTATCAATCAATTGAACCGTGCCAAAAGACTGTGCGAATTTTGGGTTGACTTCTGATCACCCGGCTTACTTGATGGAGGCAGGAGCCAAATTTTGCCAGAAAAAGGGTTATTCTGAGTTCGTCAAATATGCAATTAACTAATTACATTAACCTACTAAATCCATCTTTATATGTACCTTATAGCAGCTGAATCTAAACGGAGGGGCGCCCAGCAGATACGAGATACAATCATAATCAAATTTACTAACATTTAACCATTTGAGTTATATTTAATTATCTGTTCAATTAGTCATGTGTAGTTTCGATTAGTATTGCTTATTCATGAATTCATTAGGATGTAGGGAATCATAATAAACGTCAAAGGGAAGTTAGTTCATTTAGAGAAATTACTTAAGGTTAAATTTGCAAGAGAAAGACCAATACAGTTTGAAATTCAACACTCTGTTTAGAATCAAGAGGGTTACCACAAAATTTAAAGTAATTAAAGTCCTATATCATAAATCAAAAAATTACACAACGTTTGATGGAGTTTAATTACAACCTAAATACGAAAATATCTACGTTCAAAGTCGTAAATAACGTATTTATTAGTTAAGTACATATATCGCTAGAGGTATGTAGTACAAGGGAGCTTTAAGTAGCTTTCTGTAGTTTTCAGATGAAATAAGGGTCCAAATTTATAAGGGCTTGTGTGACGTAGGGGTGGAATTTTCCATCCCCACCACACATATGCAAAGCCTTAAGAATTTAAATATCGATCAGAGCCAAGAGAAAAGGCGAGAATATTACAACTGTCTTGCCGATGAAAGGAGAGTTAAATAAGATATAAATAAGTATCAAAAGACGAAATATTACGACTGGTGCCAAGTGCCCAGGAGTAAATAAAATACAGACAAATATAAGAGTTTAGAGAAAAGACAAACAACACACGTTGCTTACAAGCCGGTAAGTGACTCGTTAGGAGATGGGCTCACTGGCCTTTTTCTTGATGAAATTGTGCATGAAATTGACTTTTATATGAACGATAGTCGAGGTCAAGGGTACGATAATGGTGCTACTCTTCAGTTAATGATGCCCTTTTGAATCTTAACAAAGAAACGAATGACTCAATTGCTTCATCAGAGGCTTTGTCACTAATTCAGAACACGGAGCAATTTGAATTCATAGTTACTTGGCAATGGCAAATAAGTATGGTAGCTCGGTACGATATACTTTTTTAAGTAAATATTGTATTTAGCTATGCAGTCAGAAACTATGGACTTAGCAAACGCATCACAATTGCTGAAAAACTGCTCGAAATTTGTGAAGCAGTACCGGACTTATTCGTATGCTTAAATAACAGCTAAGGAAATTGCTTCCCATGCTGGGATAGATTCTATATTCAAGCCAGTCCGATCCCGAAGAAAGAACCGATTATTTGAATATGAAGCTGCAGATGAGACACCAACAAATCTCGAAGAACTGTTTAAAATTAACGTCATTATACTATGATAGATACAATTGAAAATGCATTGGTCACTCGGTTTGGGCAATTATCTAAATTCAATGATACATGGTCGTTTTTGTATAACATCAAAATAATTCCTGATAAGTCTTCATTAGAAAAAGCCTGTGCAGATTTGCAAATCAGCTTAACCGATGTGGAAAAATATGATTAGTCGCGAATTGGTTGACGAACTTTTGAGAAATCTTGACTCAGCAGATTCACTACAAGTTCTTCAACTTATGAAAAAAAATGATTGGCAGGATATATTTCCGAATGTGTGGACGCTTCGGATTTTGCTGACCATCCTTGTAACTGTAGCCAAAGCAGAACGAAGCTTTAGTAAATAAAAACTAATTAAAACGTATTTACGTTCGGCTATGTGTCAAGAAAGACTCTCAGATCTTGCAATTTCATCAATTGAGAATGATATTGCCCAAGGGTTAAATTATTTTGATTTAATAAAAAAATTCGCAAGCGCAAAAGCAAGAAAAGTTGTGTTCTAGTGTTTTTATTGATTTCGCAGATTTAATTTAATAAATGTAATCAAATATATTTTTTCTGTTATTATTTCTCATCCGTCCTACTCGGCTAGGTACTTCAATTAAAGTTGCATTACTGCATACAAAGAGCTCTATTTTTTATTAGGAGGGGAGGGGCGCCACCGAGAAATTTTGCACCACGTAATAATTTAGCTAGGGCCGCCCCTGAATGTACAGGTGTGTGTACATGGGTACAGTGTACACAAGTATTCATATATGTAAATATAAAGTGTGTGAACGTATTTGCTAATATTTGATTGGAGTCCTTTTATTTTATGTACTTTTACTATAATACTATAATATGCTAAAAATCGCTTCGCATAATGTACTCGTATAATAAAACTAAACATATAAAAACATAGAATATTGGAAATTTTTATTACTGTTTTGGAAGTGTCAATTTTACCAAATCAACACTTTCATATGTTTCACGGGAGTTAAATGATAAGATGGATTAATTATATTATTAACAGAGATTCACTTTATTTTAGAATTGTTAGATAATACAATGAATCAATTAACGCGACACAATAATAAATCACAGAAAGTTGCGAGGCTAAATCTAATAGCTTTACACACCAGGACACTTTGGACAAGAATGATTTTGGTGGTAGGAATTGCGGAGTGAAAAAAATAAAGAATGTCCGGTGTGACCGGCATTCTATAATAATTATGTGACGTATTCTGTTGGCGAACCAATAAATACACTAGGTAGATCAAAGATATTGGGGTAGATACTATCATCATCAAAAATACTGGTTTCGGATGTCGGTGTGTCCTGCGTAACTCTCGTTCACCGAATTCAATGAACCTTTGAATATAGATGTGAATGTCATTTTTAAAAGTGGAACTGATTTTGTGAAGAATTCAGACGATCGATAAAGTATCTACCTTTTAATGCATGATATTTTAACAAAAAATATTTGAATTGATTGTCCTTTTCAAAATTGGAAATGATTTTTCAAGAGATCGTACTATCCGTGATTTTTCATCGATCTCCGTTAGTGTTTAAAAAATGTGAAAACTTTGTAAAAACCCCAAAAATTATGTAAAGTCGTGATTTGAAAACAGATTTTGAAATTGGTCAAAAAAATTCATATTACAATTGGTTGTGGTTATTTCCGAAAACGGAAACGGAAGGTGCAAACAAATTTACAGACGGGTGTGAACACAACTATGAACAATACAAAAAAAATGCCCCGAATTACCTTCGAACCCGAAACCAATAATCACCAGCAAAGGGAAGACAAAATTGCTATTCCACATGTATCAACGAAGTAATTTGTTTTCAAGCTGGTTTAGAACACCAGATGATTTTTGTATGTTTGATGTGCTTTACATAGATTCAATCATACAACGTTGTTTCTAATTCAGTCGAGCGCCTTCAACCATTCGTGTTGGTCGTCAGTATTACAAACGTGAGAAGAATTACAGAAGTGAGTAAAAAAGAATCTACTGATCACAAAATGGTTATTATTTTTCAAATGGGGGTGTTGTCCTTGTTTAACGGTATTTCAAATTTGAATGGTAGATGAAGGAGGAACTAGCGTTATTGATCTTTTCAGCACCGATGCAGAGTCGGAAAACACGCCAAACGCGCGCCAAACATTTGTTCACAGTTGTCACACATGAGAACGTCCTAATCGTTTCTATAACTCATTTTCAACAGCTCGGCTGTGGAAAGTGTTTCCTTCCTTTCTTCAAAAAGCCTCTCCACACAAAATCCCCAAAGACAATAGATATCCTTTTTCTTTCTTTCGTTTTCTTTAAAATCTCTAATTTGTTAAATTTGTTTTCTCATTTTCTAACTCTGTCTGAAAAATGTATGTTAAAATGTTATTTATATACGTTTCTCAATCTTTTTAACACGAGCAAAAGGTGTAGTACGATTTCTGTTACATTTAAAAATGAAATTTTTTTATAATCTATATATATAAACAATCCCGTGTCACTGTGTTTGTGGTCGCACTCCTCCGACACGGCTCGACCGATTTTTGTGAAATTGTTTATGTATATTGGACAAGTATGAGATGAGATCGGAAAGTTTATTTCATACCACTAGATCCCTATCCACAATTTTTTTGAAATTTTTTTTTTTGGTTTTTGGCATCTAAAATACCTATAATCCCAGATTTTCACCCTCCTACCCCCACCCTCCCATTTTTTATCGCGATTTTATTATTTTTGTGTGAACAAATTAAACCTCGTTCGTATTTTTTTTTTTACATTAACTCCACGCAGGAGGTCTTGAGGAAAATAATTTCCCTCAGGGCTTATGTCATCTGGGATGCTGTGTGGAGGGTCTTTTTGAGGAGAGGAAGGAATGAACATTGGTCTTGAAGAGACCTATGTTGTAGGAAGGAGGAAACACAGAGGCCGGCAAATCATTCCACAGCCGAGCTGTTGAACATAAGAACGAGTCGGAGAAACGACCCGTTCTCATGTTACAAATTTCAACCGTGCACAAATGTTGGGCACGCGTTTGGTGTGTTTCCCGACTATGCACCGGTGCCGAAAGGATCAGTGATGCTAGTTCCTCGGAGCATCTTCCATTGTAATACCGGTAGAACAAGGATAGCATTCCCACCCGACGCCTGTGCTCTAAAGATTGCGATCCGTCTGTTAAGATGGGAGAATCTATCAAACGGACCGCCCGTTTCTGCACAGAGTCGAGGGTATTTTTCAGGTATTTTGGAGCTCCAGACCAGAGGTGGCTGCCAAATTCAACCGTGGGGCGCACTTGCGATTTGTACAGGGTTAGCAGTTGTGCACTATTAAAGTATCTGCGGGCCCTATACAGTACGCCCAGTTTCTGGAAGGCTAACTTTACTCTGGCTTCGATGGAGCCCCTATACCTGAGCTGGTCACTTAGGGTTACACCAAGCATATCCAAAGATACTAGATTTTCATTTCGATCCCTTTTAGACGTAATCAGACAATATTGGGTCTTTGAAACATTAAATTTCAAACAGATCGAAGTTATTTTATGTTTTGAAAATAATTTATACGGCAGAACAACGTTTACCGGATTAGCTGGTGTATGTACATTATTTGTATCATTCAAAATTAGACAACATTTGGGAAAGGGAATGAGATTGTGCTTCTTCTGAAATCTCTTGTAGACAGAGACCTTTCTCGTGGGTGCCCTATAAAGCTGTAGATTTGTATAAAAAATAAATCCACTCCGAGAAGTTATCTTTGAGAGATAGACAATGCTATAGGTGCTTGAATCGCTTATAATTTTTATTAAGTTTGTTATCACATTATTTGTGATTGTGAATGCATACAACACCGCACCTGTTGGCAATAACAAGATATCTTATCATTTAAAAAAGCCACCGGTGCTGTCAAGATCATTTGTTATATCATCATATATTTTATTCTTCTAGACCGCAGTAACCATGACTGATTCAAAGTTCAAACTGACATATTTCACCCTGAAGGGACTGGGAGAGTCCATCAGGTACGTGTTCGCTTATGCTGATGTAGACTTTGAAGATAAGAGGATCACACAGGAGGACTGGCCAGCACTAAAGGAAAGTGAGTGTATTTTGCTCAAAAACCATTATTCTGTGTTTATTTATTAATTAGGAACATAAACAGTGTTAGTAATATAATATAGATAAGTGGATGACAAAAATAACAGACCAATTATTAATGTTCACAGATAGGTTTTATGTAGAAACATAAAACTAACTGAATGTAAACTAGAATATTGAAAAAAAAAAACAGAATTAAGTAGCAATTTTAAAAAAAAATGTAAATGCAAATTCAACAAATGATATACCTATGTGATTATAACTATGCTCAAATAGACTTCGAAATAGGTATGTTCTTAGTAAAATGGGGAGAACTGAAATCTGGTGAGAAATATATGATTTTAGATTTTCACGGCCAAAAGTATTTTTGTTATTTATTTTTGGGGTGTTATGCCGTGTTGCGCTACCTACTCCTTTAGCCAACGTTTCGGATAGCGTTACAGTGTCCGAAACGTTGGCTAAATGAGCAGGTAGCGCAATACGCCATAACACCCCAAAAATAAATAATAAACATATATTGTTAATTTGTTTTATATATTTTTCATAATTTCTTCACAAATCAAATATATTGTTTACCATGCAATAATTTGACAGTGATTTACACATTAAGTATGTTCTACATTTTTACACATAATTTAAAACTTTGTTGAAAAACTTACAAGAATAATAAAAAATAAAATTATTAATCCACCTGTTTCGAAGCGGACTTTCCTTAGTCAAGAGAATATTATTAAAACCTGTTTTTTTTAATATTAAATGTTATTATCGCGACTTTCACTGCTACTTTTTCAATAATATTTGTCAAAATTAATCGACCCAAGGAATTCTACAATTCATCGAATTTAAACTTAAAAATCAAGTTCTGTGAAAGTTATCCCCAAGTGCTGTTATTATTTCATCATTGGCCGGTTTTTCATAGTACTTGGATGATAATTTGAATGTTAACTTTGAAATATGAATATTTAAATTCTGTGGAACAACCGGTTCTTTGTTTTAACTACTTTAATTGTTTAAAAAACCTAACTTGGTTTACTAAATTTGCAGTAGTTAAAACTAAGTGTTTATTAATTAAGAATTGAAACGCAGCAATAAAAGTGTTTGCTGTGATTGAAGGAATAATATTTTTGTCAGGTTACGAGTACCGCCAGTTGCCAGTGCTGGAGGTAGATGGAAAGACCCTCAACCAATCTGTGGCCATCGTCAGATACCTGGGGAAGAGGTTTGGTCTGGTCGCTTCAGATCCCTTGACAGAAGCCCTTCTTGAAGCCCACGTAGACAACCTTAGAGATGTCCATTCAAGTAAGTTCAAAAATAAGAATATTTCTCACACCTTTTCATGAACCAGCTATTTAAACCACCCATATAATCTTATGGTGTGAGAAACGAAAATGGTTGAAAAGTGAATAAAGACCTCACTAACTAATGAACTCCCGTTTAGTGTCAAACAGTGATTGCGGATAACAATGCATATTTAGGTTAGTATTTCAATTCAACATTGATGATTTATAAATATTTTTACGTAATTGATTGGTTTTTGACGTTTCGTGGTGTGAATTCGTAGACAAGTCGCCAGTGATACCAGTATTGCCAGCGTATAACGATTTCTTATTTATTCCCTGTCAAAATCGATTCGTATGTCAACAGTGAAACCGTGCTAGTGACATCGGTATAACATCGTTGTTAGTTACGCCTATAGATTCGATATTGTAAAGTTATCGATATCAGTCAGAAGTCTCCGAAAAATTGATATTTGACTCAAGTAAAAATCTTTTTTTTTTTAATTTACGACAAATTCATTGTGTTTTCAGGTTCACTAGTAGAATATATCAAAATGTCTTCCTAAGGGTTTACTTTACTAATTTATTTATAAACAGAAAGAAACAGTATAATTTTCGTTATTTTCTTTTTGGGTGTTATGCCGGGTTGCTTTACCTCCTTCTTCACATCTACCGGATCTGCTGGATCTGCCCTGATGATGGACACTGCAACTCTGTCCGAAACGTTGGCTAAAGAAGGAGGTAGCGCAACACGGCTTAATACCCTAAAAACAAATAACGAAAATACTTTTGGCCGTGAAGATCTAAAAACGTATGAAACATTACAATAGTTAACAGTCGTGAAAACATTTACAATTATTAAGTATAGTTCATGGTGGGTACCTATGATTTGTTTCTTTGCAGTGTCTTATTTATGGTATGTGTATTAAGTAAATTACTGGGTGAAGTGCGTAGTGGGAATGGTTGTGTGTGTGTGAGTATGTTTGTATGTATGTGCATTGAACAAATTATATTAATGACATGATGCTCTTTTTAAATTTAGGCAGTGAATGGGAGAAAATGTCGATGTTAGAATTTAGACTAGACCAATATTATTGAACATATGAAGAGCACGATTGATTGGCGAATTACTTGCTGCATTTGTCTTGTAATACGCCACTTGCATCATATTTTTTTAAAAAATCCGGTTTAAGCAAATATTCTAAGACATTCTGTATTTTTTTTTAATCGTATTTTTGAAACCCTGGTGATTTTTTGAAAATTTCAATCCGAAAAATCAGACCATTTTTTATAAACCGGAAAGAAGGGACATAATTTTATAGGTGCAAAAAAACGATAATTACATAGCCGAAAATAATTTAAAAAAAAGAACGTTTTCCACACGAATGGCAAAGGAGAATAACGAGGCATATCAAAAATATTACATCTCATAAATATTTTTTTCCTTGATCCATCTTATTGATCATAAATCATTATAATGTACAACGTCTATATTACTAAATCCAATGTAATATACTTGTAAATAATAATATTATAAAATTTGATTTTGTTAAAATCAGCACCATAACCATTATACCTCTAAAACACATACCGAGATCTAAAATATACGGTATTCTCTTCATAACATCTATCAAAAAGTCAAACCAAATGATAAGTTCGCAGAGAACAGACAATAAATCTAGTGAACGTTAAATGTCAAATTCAAAAATTCGCCTGAAATCAAAGTGATGCCATATAAAAAAAATAAATCAGTATGGAATTTTACAAAATTAATAAGAACATTTTCGGAGACGGGAAATTTTCATGTAGTGACCTCACGAGCCCAAATAATGGATAGATTTATTTAAAAATAAATTTAAAAAACTGTACATTTCTAAAAAATGTTACTAACATTTTCGTAATCTTAGTAAAAAGGTCTATCCACACGATTTTTTCCAAGTCGTTATGAAATCCATTCAGTAGTGGACTATTAAACGTGTGGAATAGTTTTGTATGGCGTGTACGTCTTAATGTTATTATTTAAAATTTTGTGTATAAATCATCAGGGCAGATCCGGCAGATTCGGTAGATGTGCCGTGAAAATCTTAAAACTTATCTTTGAATATTTTCATGTCATCAGCGTAATGCACATATTCGGAATTTTGAAAGCATGATCTAATGTCGTTTATATAAATTTTGAAGAAGAGCGGACCTACGTAGGAACCTTGCGGGACACCGGATATTACCTCTATGGACTTTGAGTAGACACCGTTGATTAACATTACCTGATTGCGATTACTAATGTAGGACTTAATCCATTTAAGCAGGTCGCCATGTATACCAAATAGAATGAGTTTTTTCAAAAGAATTGAGTGAATTATGCGGTCAAAGGCCCTAGAGAAGTCTGTAAACATAGTATCAACGTGATCTTTATCGTCCATCTTGCTATGCAAGAAGTTTATATCTTTCGTAAATTCTTACTGATTCCGCGATTCAAGAACTTTGCTTAAAATAGAGGGTTGGGAAATTGGTCGGTAGTTTTTAACGTCATGTTTATCACCAGTCTTAAAGATTGGTGTAATAACAGCTGATTTCCATTTGAGAGGAAACGATCCTTCGGTTAGTGACTTTTTTTTGATGGCGCAAACCGGATATATACAAATATATTTACTGCAGTTGCATATAAAAATTCCTGGCAGGCAGTCTATTCCTGGTCCTTTTTTAATGTCTATGTTTGAAAAGTATTTTAAGGGGATTTCTTCGTTTATTCTGATTGAGGATATTAATGTGTTGTTAAGAAGATCTTCCTTATTATCAGCATCGTGAGTTGGAATTTCATTTGTAAAGACCGTTGAGAAGTAATCAGCAAAAAGGCCCGTAACTTCTTTGCTGTCGTGTGCTGTTGTGGAATGATACGTCATGTGTTCTGCTATAATGGGGGATTTTCTTTGTCTTAACATAACACCATATTTTTTTAAAATTATGTTGTATGTCGGATTCCAAAGAAACAATTTAGGTTTTATGATTAAGACTAGAAATCTTCTTTTGTCTTATGCGAAGTAATGCGAAAGATTGATAATCCAATGGATTCTTGTAGCGTTTTTAGGCACGAAAAACTTTAATTTTTCTTTCGTTATATTAATTAAAGCCGTCGAATACCATGATGGAAATTTTGGTGAACTAGTAACTGTCTTTGGAACCAGATCATCTATAAGGGCATCAATGATACTATAAAAATGATATACCACAGTGTCTTGCGCATTTACTAAGACCAATCACTATTTATGAGAGCATCATTGACTACTACATAGTTAGCTTTGTTAAACAATTTAATTATCTGTGGTTTTAGGATAACAGCAGGGAGGGGAATATTGAGTTCAGCGATGATAGATTTATGATGTGCGTCTTCAAATAGTAGTGGAGAGTCTTAAAAGTTTTCAGTAACACATAAGGAAGTGAGCATAGCTCACGAAACATGTCATTTTTATAAGCAATAAACGTGGTTAAAACAACGAAATCCATTAATTTTGAATTGAAATAGTGACAAAAATAAATTTGCTGTGCTTGAAGAATACTAAAATGGCTACCACCTAAACTAGTAGCCAAAATCCAATAAAAAATAGCGTGGAAAGCCAGTTATACGAGATATTCACCCTAGATAGGGAGGAAAAAAAATCTTAAATCTACGTAGTTTCAAATACACTCACTTTCTGAAAAAATTAAACTATCTTAAATTTAAATATCTTTAAAATTTGAAATTAATTTTCACGTTCTGTTAAAAGTTCATTTAAGTTCTGTCTTTATTTCAGTTTTATGAAGCAACTGGTGTGTAATGATATAATAACAGAACTTACACAGAACGTGAAAATTAACATCAAATATTTGATGAATTGTTAAAAATTTTTGAAACAACCCGTCCGAACTATTTAAATTTTTATTTCAGAGTTAAAAGAATCATTTATGAAGAAGACCCCTGAAGCTAAAAAAGAATTCGACGATGCCTTGGAATTCTTTTTGAAAAAATCAGAACCACTTGCAGCTGATGGATTCTTTTATGGAGAAAAAACTGTGAGTAAAACTTATTTGTTATGTTCAAGTTTGACTCAATCAAATCAACGATTAGCACAATTACTATTCTCGGCCCGTTTCAGATTTTGATCAAAGGTCATGTTATTTTGTTATTATTTTTTTGTGAAGAGTGCCGATTGCTCCCAACCGTCTGGATCCAATGAGACTATGGCACCCTCCATGACTCTTTGGGATATGTTGTGAGGCTGAAGGTAGTGGGGAGTAACAAAATATGGTGAGTAGGAAGGTGGGGAAGTATCTGGCTATTCAGATATTGTCACCAAATACAGTTAAAACCATTTCAAGCAATGTTGAGCAAAGATAATTTCGAACAAAATTGCAAACAAAATTGTGAAAAAAAAAATCATAATGGCGGTCTCTCACTGGGGTATCTTCCATTATGGAACGTGCCACAAATTCTGTGAATATATTTTAGAAAATTTATTATGAAAAAACATAAACAAATTAATAAATTTACTTGTGCGTGTCGCGACTTGAGCCCGCGAAAGACTTAACCGAGGCATTCTCAGGCTACATGGACAGACATCTACTTTGTTATTTAACTATGTTGATATTATTCAGTAAAATATTTTATTTGATTCTCAGGCTACGTGGACAGACATCTACTTTGCCGGATATTCAGAAATATTGTCCAAATTTGTTCCTGGTGCTCTGGAAGCCTACCCTAACCTGGTTGCCCTCGCGGAGAAGGTAAAGAGCAAGGACAGCGTGAAGAAGTACATCAAGAACAGACCTGAAGACAACTGGATCATGCCACAATAACATAATACATTATTCGTAATGATAGCGTAGACGAAGCATTCTATTTTATTTGTACAATAAAGACAATGTTAAGTTTCATCTGAACTTTAATTTTAATTTTGATTATTTTAACAAACTAACCATCACGCCGTTTCTCCGCAGGGGTAAGTAGAGAGGACGGACATTCTTACATCATCTCATATATACTCTTTACTACCACATTGAGTTTACAATGCATAATTTGTTCAAACATTGTTGGGTTATTCGTAACCCGGGAATGTTGATCTTTCTTTTTAAAAATAAAAAAAGGAAATTGTTAATTAAACTTTTCAAATCAACTCAACTCAACTCAACACCTCTTGTTGAAAAGTCATTAAAAGCTACCAAAAAAATGAAAAATAGCGTATAATCTAACCTAACGTAAGCTACTTAATAATTTACTATGCACTATGTCAATCTCTAATCGAGTACGGTATCATAGCCTGGAGAGGAGCAAATGCTGCCGCCATTGATCGGATCTCTAAAGCCCAGAAACTAATCATAAAGATTATTAATTATTATAAGCAATAATTGTCAGCCTGAAACACTCATTTACATTGAAAAATCTTCCGAGAAAAGATACTTGCCGCCAACGGGACTTGAACCCGTGTCCTTCTGATTGCCGGTCGGATGCTCTGACCACTGAGCTATGGGGGCTTATCAAATACCCGCCAAATAATTCAATATATACTAGTGTTTCATTCAACAATTACTGCTTGTTATATTTTTTCCACCTGAAAACAACCAACTTTATTTTTGCGAGAAAGACATTGTTAGTGTTAAATCCCTCGCTAGGTGGCGTCGAGACAAATTATGTCTGCATTTATTGGGGAAATACTTAAACTTGTTAAATATTAATTATTATTTTTTAATTTATAAACTAACGTTTAGACAAGATTTTTATGCATAGCACAAAGGGTAACAATTATTATAAGCAATAATTGTCAGCCTGAAACACTCATTTACATTGAAAAATCTTCCGAGAAAAGATACTTGCCAACGGGACTTGAACCCGTGTCCTTCTGATTGCCGGTCGGATGCTCTGACCACTGAGCTATGGGGGCTTATCAAATACCCGCCAAATAATTCAATATATACTAGTGTTTCATTCAACAATACTGCTTGTTATATTTTTTCCACCTGAAAACAACCAACTTTATTTTTGCGAGAAAGACATTGTTAGTGTTAAATCCTTCGCTAGGTGGCGTCGAGACAAATTATGTCTGCATTTATTGGGGAAATACTTTAACTTGTTAAATATTAATTATTATTTTTTTAATTTATAAACTAACGTTTAGACAAGATTTTTATGCATAGCACAAAGGGTAACAATTATTATAAGCAATAATTGTCAGCCTGAAACACTCATTTACATTGAAAAATCTTCCGAGAAAAGATACTTGCCGCCAACGGGACTTGAACCCGGGTTTAATGTTTTAATGCCTAAAGATTAGATTAAATTTCGGACTAATATACGGCAACATTCAGGGACATTGCCATGATACAATACAGTCCTCAAGCGATCTACTTTGCTTCATTGTGTGTTAGAGTGCCAAAAAGTATAATAAATTACCCATTTTACCATAGACAATGTATGAAGTCCTCATAGAGTTTTAAGAAATTCCATAGACTAAACCCCGTTGTCCATAGACAATAATTATTCTGAGCATGTCATTGGTGGAAAAAAGCCAAATAAATATAGATGATACGAATTTATACATAGTTGACAATTCCCAAAAATTTTATCTGTGGTTTTTCAGCAAACCACTTTCATGTTCAGTATGCATCTTTTGTATGGGCCACTCGATTATATCCCAATCGCGGAAAAACCATACCAATGTGTGCACTGCAACATAATTCAAATTGTTGTATATCTGCGCCTTAAACGGGAAACCGTTAGCGTGTTTGTACTGCAACCTCCTATTAGAGAAAGATCACATCTTTGGTTATGAACCACTTCAATGTAATGTATGCATTTTCGACCATGTGGCGACTGTCGGAAGTGTCCCAAGCTGAAAAACAATTCCAATGTCATGACTTCTGTCCTCTCCCTAGAGGTTGGATCTGTGTCGCGCTACTGGAAAACCGTCTCCGTGTTTGTACTGCAACTACTAATTTCCAAAAATTTATCCGTGGTTTTTTCAGCAAACCACTTTCATGTTCGGTATGAATCTATTGTAAGGGCCACTCCAGGGCCTCTCAAGAGGGAAAAACCATACCAATGTGTACACTGCACCATAATTTAAGTTATTCTATAACTGCGCCTTAAACGGAAAACCGTTTGCATGTTTCTACTGCAACCTCCTGTTAGAGAAATAAAACACATCTTTGGTGTTAGGGTGGCGACTATTGGATGTGTCCCAAGCGGGAAGAACATTCCAATGTCTTGACTGCTGTCCTCTCCCTAGAGGTTTGGATCTGTGCCGCGCTACTGGAAAACCGTCTCTATGTTTGTACTGCAACTACCTGTAAGAAATTTCCAGATCTGCATAAATCCACTTTCATGTACAGTATGCATACTCCGTATGGCGACTATCAGCAGAGTCCCAAGCTGGAAGACATTATAATGTATTTATTGCTACACTCTCTCCAGTGGTATGGATCTATGCCGCGAATCAGGAAAGTCATCTCTATGTTAGCGCTTGAATACCTTATATAAAAATTTCAATTCTACATAAAACGCAGATAAAACCAGTTGACTATAGACAATGCTTGTAGAGTAAGAGAAAAGAGCCAAAAAAATATATAGATGCCGTGAGATAATAGATAGTAAACAATCTTCAAAAAATTTATCATTGCGTTTCTCAAGTAAACCGTTCACTTGTGATGAATGCATCTTTAGTATGAGTAGATTTCATACGGCTCCCAAGTGAAAGAAGCCATTCCGATGTGTTTAATGCTACATAAATATTATAATATAAGGATAAAAAGAAAAACCATTGCATAAAATAAAATCTTAAGCGATGGGTAAGTATAATTGCATGTCACACCCGAGATCGGCCTTTGTGCTGTGAAGTAAAAACAACGATGACTGGTTCTAGCGTGAGTACTGATGGTACAGTGCAGAATAGTAGTGACAGTGAGAGGTTGCAGGTGTGACAGCAATTAGTACATAAAACTGGTTTAACAGGCATATATGAATTATAGTAAGAAAAAAGGAATAAACAATAATAAATTAAGTTCAAATCGTAGTCAGTGGGTCCAGGAGCTAGTACACCTGGTATCTATTGATTTTACACTAATCTTCGACTCTAAGAGCAGTCCATCTTTCAACCCATCTTCTTGTGAACTTCTTCAGACACTCAAAATTAACCTTGTTCGATACGAGACCGGAATTCCAAACCGGTCTCGTGACCACTTGCAAACCATCCAATAATTTGTCTCTGGCATCCGTCATGATCTCGCAATGCCACAGAATGTGCTCGGCAGTCTGATCCGTGCTGCCGCAGGTGCAGTTCGGATGGGGGGATAGGGAGAGTCTATGCAGTCTCCCCCTGAACTCCCAGGTTGATGTATGCCCCTTCCATTCTGATCTTAACTGATGGGAAGAAGGAGAAGGTCGATCTTCCCATTTTCGATCTAATCCAGCGAGATTGCCACTCATCGAGTGTAAGCTCTCTCGTTCGTTTAAGTAGCCCATGGACAGTCCCGACTCCACTTGGTGTAATGACAATACCGAGGTGGGTGGCAGGGAGTCCCCTGGTCAACTTCTTATTTGTTAACACCTCCCTTTCTAAATCGATTGGCAGAACACCTGCCAGCACGGGTAATGCGTCCGAAGCTACCGGTCTGTAGGCACCAGAAAGTGCCAGCAAGGGAGTTCGCTGGCCTCTTTTGAGCGCCGAGAGTATTAGAGAATTATCCAGGCGGTGCTCCCATACAGAGGAGCAGTACGCTACTTGCGTAACATACACTCCCCTGTATATCAAACGGAGAGCCGGACTTCTCAAACCCCATTCAGATGTGGAGATTCTCCTCAGCTTCAAAAAGAGTGCCTGGGCCTTGCTGGAGACTTCCTTAACACGGGCAAGAAACGAGGACGGTCGATCTAGAGTAACTCCAAGGTATTTAGCTGTCTCAACAAATTTGATTCTGGTGTCTCCCATTCTGATGGTTGGGTTTCTCTCTCTGCTGAGATAGCCCTTAATCAAGAGACCCATGGTCTTCTGGGGAGCGAAGTTCATTTTGTTTCTATCACCCCATCGAAGGAACAAGTTCAAACCTTCCTCAGACTTACTTTTTATCTCTCTCCTGCTGTTCCCCGAGACCAGATACAATTTATCATAATCAAAATCGACCGCGATACAACCTTCAGGCAAGGGCAACCTGGAAGAGTCATCAAACAAAATCTTCCAGAAATCTGGACCGACGTTGGAACCTCTCTTTCAATCTATTTTAATTAAATCGTATTTAAAATATTAAATGTATGACTACCACAACACGGGCATTAGCCTAGTGTGGTAGCCAAATAAACAAATATCTGTAACTAATAAAAAAAATTATGAAATAAAAAAATAAATAAAAAAATTGAAAAGTCACCGAAGGAGAGTATAACTGTTCTTTTACTCAAGTAATTTTCACAGGATTTAAAAGTCTAGGAGGACACTTCCTATTTTTCAGTTTGATGAGTATCATGGCCCAAGATGCATAATCGAAGGCACCTGTGATATCTAAGAAAATAGCAATGACATACTTCTTAGTGCAAGCCTTCACCAATTTGAGCGCAAACGTTAGGGCGTGCTCTGTGAACTTACCGGGACGAAACTATTGAAGCGGGCTGGGGAGGGACAAGGTACGTCGTAGCCTCTCCTTAATTAGTTTTTCTAAGATTTTTCCTAGGACAGGCAGCAAAGTGATGGGACGGTAGGCTTTCACGTCCGATTTCGGTTTTCCGTTCCCCTTTGGTATAATCCTGAGCACGCCCCTCTTCCATTCAGAAGGGAAAACTCCTCTTCTCAAACATGTCTCCATCACCTAGAAAAATTCCTCTTTGGCGTGGACCCAGACCCTTTATTATATTTTCAACTTCTAATCTTGTTACTTTCATACTATCCTCCTGGGCGAGGTTTCTCGGTGGAAGTCGTGACAGGATTCTGACCTGTTTGTGGTGGTCGCTTTCCCCAGTGACTGATTCTAATGGGACTAGCTTGCCCAGAAGCGTTTGGAGAGTGGTCGCCACGTCCACAGTCTCAACATCCCTTCCCTCAAAATTTGATATTACGCTAGAAAGATACCGGTCAGAGCCATTACCCATCTTTTCGACAGCGCTGTGGGCATCCAACGGACGTTTGGTCATTGGAGGGGACCCACCACTTTCCCAACGGCGTTATAAGGAAACATATGGTTTCTACTCTACTTTTTTTTTAACGAAGCTACATTTATTTGAACGACTCTAGACCCTCCAATGTCCGTTTGGTCAAAGAAACGGACGACGTTTGGTCAAAGACCAATGGACGCTTGGTCAAAGAAACTTCAGATACTTTGCAACAAAACTTTATAATTCACTTCCACCGATCATTAGACATCAAAATCTCTTACTTATCCCTTTCGCCAAAACAACGTTTGGTCAAAGAAACTTCAGGTACTTTGCAACAAAACTTTATAATTCACTTCCACCGACCATTAGACAGCACACTAATTATGTAAAATGCAAATTAGACACCAAGTCTTGGATCACTAGCAATGCATGATTTCCCATTGGTACGATGCTGATTGTCCTTGTACTTTTACTTCAAATGTAAATTTATTTATTTTTATTTATTTAATTATTTTCATATTACATTTGGTTATAAAATGACGTATTGCCCATCTCACTAGGTGTGAAACGCCTGTGTTGAGATGGCAATTTACAGAGTGGTTATCTAAGATTGTGTAGTAATATTATGAAAATGGCAGGTTAATATAATTTTTTTTTCTTTAAATATACAATTCAAGTATGTTACATATATATATATATATATATATATATATATATATATATATATATATATATATATTTAAAGAAGATTGCAGTAGGTACATGGTTACATATATACACACAGTAGGTATAAAGGTAAGTCTGTTATTAAATACTTGTGATGGATATGTTTATTTGAGGTGATCAATGATTTTACTTTTAAATGTACTTTTGGTTTGCGTGTTTCTATTTTCAGGAGGTAGAGAATTGAACAGCTTTGTTGCATTATATTTAAAACTTCTTTGCCCATAAGAAGTTTGACAAACTGGGATGTTGAAAGATTTTACGTTTGACTCTCTTAAGGTTCTTGTGTTCATTCGTTCTTCAAACATGTGTGTATTTTTAAATTGATGAAGCAGGATATTTTTTTAATACAATTTTTGCAGGTTCGGAACATTTAGTGTCTTAAAAATAAAATCAGTGCTTGTTCTCAACGGGACTTTAAGAATAACCTTCAAAATTAGTTTATGAATCTTTACTAAAGGCTCTAGGCAAGTATTTGTGGCACTTCCCCAGCTTATAATACCATATTCAAGTGATGATTGTATAAGAGCACAGTAAACTTGTTTCAGTTGTTTTCTATTTAAAATATCTCTAACATTTTTAAAGAAATAGACGAGTTTCCTCAGTTTTGTCGTTAGGTTTGTAACATGTACGTTCCATTTAAGAAGATCATCTATTTGAATACCAAGATATTTAATACTGTCAACTCTACTTATAGAAGGACAGGTACATGGAGTTAATAGGGGGTTACAGCTGTGGAGTTTAAGGCTTTGTTGTGAAGGCAAGAACTTATTTGAAATTCGAAATGTTAGGAATTTAGTTTTGTCTGTATTCAGGGTTAATATGTGATCATTAAGCCAATTTTTAACAATACGAAAGCCATTTTCTGCCGTTTTAAAGACTTCAACCCAAGATTTGGCGTGAAATAGCAAGACCGTATCATCGGCAAAACTTGTGATTTGTCCACAAATTTGTAGGTTACATAGATCATTAATATAGATTAAGAATAATAAGGGTCCTAGGATGCTACCTTGTGGAACGCCACAAAATGATTTTTGGGAACTACTATAGGTACTGTTTATTTTAACACATTGCGTTCGATCAGTTAGATAACTATGAAATAATTGAAGAACTGTATCTGATATTCCTATCCTCTTAAGTTTATCTAAAAAATTTTGTGGTTCACAGTATCAAACGCCTTTGCAAGATCAAGGAAAATTGCTAAACATTTATTTCCTTTGTCGACATTACTTATTATGAAGTCTGTAACGTTAGCGATGGCGTCTGAGGTTGATAAGTTTTGGCGAAAACCAAACTGATTTGCTGATAATGTTTTACTAGAGTCAAGGTAAGTAATCAATTGATTTCTTAGTATTCCTTCAACAATTTTAGAGAGTGCACTTAGAACACAAATTGGTCTGTAATTGGTAATTTCAGTTTTTTTTCCACCTTTAAAAATTGGAGAGATAATCCCTTGTTTTAATACATTAGGGAAACAACCTTGAGTGAAGCTCTTATTGATTAAGAATTTGAGGGGAACGGCTATATGAGATTTCAGTGATTTTAGTAGTTTACTTGGTATTTTATCATGTCCAGGTGAAGTCTTCTCTTTCAGTGAGTCGATTTCTTTGATGATATCCTCCATCGATACATCTTTTAGAGTAAATGTTGCGTAAGTTTCTTCTCGGGAATTATCATCTGGTTGTGGAGTTTTAGTATTACAGTTGATGTTTTCTTTTATTTTACTGGCCAAATTTGATCCGACGTTTGAAAAAAAGGTATTTGCATGATCGGCAATAGTCTTCGGGTCCAAGTTAAGATTCACATTCTGACCATCAATTATGAGTTCCTCAATTTGATCTCTGGATTGCCCTGCATGTGTTATCTCTTTAAGAATTTGCCAAATCTTTCTGGAGTCATTATTACATTCAATAATTTTTCTTGAATAGTATTTATTTTTTGCATGTTTGATTAGTTTAGTACATATATTTCTATATTTTTTGTAAAATGTAGTAAGTAAGTAATTATTTGGATCTTTCCTTATTTGTTTATGAATATTATCTCTTTTCCTGATGCATTTTAGTAATCCAGGTGTAATCCATGGTTTAGTGATTGTATTTTTTTTATTAGGTACCTCTTTCTGGTTGGTGTGTAGATTTATTTGATTTTGAATACAGTTAGTGAAATAATTCCACGCCATATCATTATCAGTAATTGAATACAAATTTTCCCATTTTTCGTTTTTTATGTTGAAGATAATTGAATCCCAGTCGATTTTATTTTTCACGATAGATATATTTACGGAGTCCTCTTTAGTAGTTTTTTCATTTCCAACTTCCAATATTGTAGAGTAGTGGTCTGTTACTGTGGATTCATATATTATTGTGTTGATAGGTTTTTTCGTTTTACCTATTACATGGTCAATGCAAGAAAGAGTTTCGTCAGTGACTCTAGTAGGTTTGTTTATGTAACTAACAAGACCGTAGTAGCTTATGGCATTGAGGTAATCGTCTTTTTGAGGATGACCATTTTCTAAAATATTAATGTTTGTGTCTCCAATTAAAAACAGATTACTACAGTGTTTTAGTTTATGTAACACAGTTTCAAGTGATGTAAGGAAGTTTGTAATATTGGGTTTGGATGGGGATCTATAAATAGCCAGTATATCAATTACTGACTTAGCTTGTATGTGTAGACAATTGGAATCATTGATTTTGATTTCTTTAGTAGTAGTTTTCAGATTGTTTTTAATGTAAACTACAATTCCATCATTTTGTTTAGTATTATATGAAGTGTTGATGCAATAGTAGCCTTCTATATTTTTTGGCGTATAAGAACTTTTAATCCAACATTCTGTAAGGATCATAATATCAAATTTAATGTTTATTAGTTTTAGGTTTATAAGAAATCCTTCGAAATTTTTATTAATGCTTCTTATATTTTGGTGTATTATTTTCAAATTATTTTTTAGGCATAGTTTTATGTTTTCTGTGTTGGTAGTAATAGTTTCATTTTCAATTAGTCGGTATGTGAGTTCTTCCAGATTGGTAACCATTTTAGATATTTTAATTAATTTTGACAATGTTAAAATTAAATAATATTGTTGTTGTTTTCCTTATGTTTGTGTTAAACGACTTATGTTAAACTGCGCCTGTTCTCAACACAGGAATTCTTAGTTAAACAGGCACACCACAATTACCTACATAACTTAATGAATAAAGATTATAATAAATAAAAAAATTAAACAATTTTTTCATATACTTTTCAAAGGAGGTGTTGAGTTGTGTTCATTCTGAATAAGGAACTCCAGTCCAATTTTTTTTTTTTTTTTATAAATAACTTCATTTTTATTTTTAGAGTTAGAGTTATTTTTAATAGTTAAAATAATTGCAAAATTTTTAATTTTTCAAGATCCCGAAAACCACCGTATGTATGGTGAATCGTGTGATGTCACCACTCACCAAAAGTTTGTTTTATTTTCAACAGGTGTTGTCATGACAGTTACATAGAAGAAGCCGATGTTTCTTTTGGTAATTAAGTTTAAAAGTCGTTTACTTTTCAAAATCTATGCCTATTAAACGTGTAGCGGAATGTGCCGGCTTGTTTTTATTTACTTTTTTATTTACTTTATAAAATATTATGTATATTAAAATAAATTAATGTTTTTAATTAACACAATATTTTTTTAACCTTGTTGTTATTTACGAATACCCATTTGAATTCAATCCTAAAGATTATCACAATTAGTTAATAAACTTTATTTTGATAACCTTCAGTATTTCCATAAAAATGTAATAAAACAAAATAAGTTTTATGTAACCGACTTCAACACGCTTTGGCTTCGAATTCTCAATTGTGAAATAATTACTAATTGTTTTTTTGAAAGCCTAAAACGAAACACGCTGTACGAAAGTTTTGCATGTATGTGAGTACTGTGATGAAGTCAACTTAACTTGCAAGACCTATACAATATTGTAACTTAACAAAGATCAACGCTGGTATTGTAGTTTCTGAATATAACTTTATAATTTTCCTCTTGTACTATTTTAACATAGGTATTTACTTATAATCCAAACACGTAACCTTGCACAATGTGACTTTAAAACAGAGTACCCCAGTAAGAACACATTATTTTCTAAGAAAAAAAAAATTGTGCCTTCAGAAAACTAACGTAGAAAAGTAGACAAGAGTGGGGAGGCTACGAAGCACCGGAGACCGATTATTCTATTCTCTCGCAGGCTTAATCCTAATGATGTATGTGTTGGTATTTTTTTTTTTTACGTGAATACCGCACAAGAGTCCCAACTGCTCCCGTCTGCAGCCAGTGTGAGGTATGAGTCTGGTATGTTGTGAGGCTGAAGGTAGTGGGGAGGGGAAGGAGGTAGGAAAGAGGAAGGTGGGGAATTACCGTTTAGTAACGTTTCAATTCTTAATGGTGGTCTTACACCAGGGCGACACTGAATTATCTTCCACCCTGGAACGTGCCGCAAATATACTAAATATTATTTTTAATGAATTAATTGTGAAATACACAAATTAATCAAATAAAATTTATTTGCCACGTCGGGATTCGATCCCGCGACCTCCGGAATGCGAGTCAAGAGCCTTATCGCTGGACCACGCCGGCCGTCTCTGTTTGTCTGTTTTTAGTGTCGATTTTTCCATTCAACGCGACTCAAATAACAACGGTGCTAAAGAAGTTTTAATTTCTAAAATACAAGTTTGCAGTTCACGCGAAAGAAGTGAATCCTTTAGAAAACTAAAGTAGACAAGAGTGGGGAGGCTGAGTACCGCGTAAAGAGGGGACCGATTATTCTATCTCATTCTTTTGTAAGGTAAATCCTACTGATGTATGCGTTTGTCTCTTTTTAGTGTCGCTTTGATTGTATTTTAAATCACAATCGGGTGATAAAATTAAAAAATTTGAAGATCCCCCCACACATTATACAGCCAATTTCCAGTTCCAGCATCAGGTCTTCGTCATCGGGAGAAATGAACAGTACTAGTTAAGACGAATCTAATGAGCCCAAACTTGATGGGTTTACTAATAGGCAATCCAGGGTTTCGTCTCCTACCTTCGAACTCCATCATCAGAGTAGTTCAGTGGTTCCAGTATACATTTGTTTTTCAAAAATGAGGTCACTCATATGTTTGAAAATAAAATAATAATAATAATAATAATAATAAAAATAATATTTTCATATCAGAGCCGAACCCTCTGATATGAAAATATCTGGAGTCGGTGAATTTTTTTCCCATCTGGTCTCTGGTAGGTTGACATGTTGTTCTTGTATTGTTTTGTAATTATAATACATATAGTGCAATTGCCTAACGTGTATTGACCAGATGATCATTTGGGAAGTGTATGAAAGGGTTTAGTTTTTCCTGTGGGGAAAATTAAACCCGGACATTTAAATCTGGTGCGTAAAATATATCTTTATTGAACAAAAAAAATGAAGATTTATAACTACAAAAACAAAAAGTACATCATAAGTACAGTAAAAGTACAGTTTAAAAGTTGCATAAGTACGAAAGTTAATATCAGAAAACAAAATACATATATACAATATAAATACTAGTGTCCGACCAAAACACGATTTTCTCCCGAAACCGAATCTTCGGTAGCTGTCTCAGTTTCGGCCGAAACCGAAACTTTTTTAGACATGTTAAAAATAAATTGTTTACTGAAATTTGTTTTTTTTTTTACTCTTCTACTCTTATGTGAAAAAAATTTTTTTTTTCATTTTACTAAAAATTAACAAACATGTTAACAACTTCTTGGAACAAAAATTTGTCAATAATTAACACTTATGTACATTACAGGAAGGAAGGACCTCATTAATTGTGTATTTCAATTTAAATTGCGTTTACAATCACAATATTCTTAAGGCTAAATTTATCAATAATCGAGATCTTTTGCAGAGTTTCGGTGCGGCCGAAGGTTCGGCAGAAAATCTGCCAAAACCGAAACTGGATTTTTTTCGGTCGGTCACTAGTAAATACCCATTATGCGTCTAAGATCCCTACCTGAACTAACGAAAATAATAAAAAGAACTGATGACTTTTAAACGCCTGAACAGATTTTCACGAATTGTAGCAAAGAACCATCTCGATCACGTCAGCTTTCAAACTAAAAAAAAACCGCATCGTAATCGCTCAATTAGTTTTATAGCTACGACGTCACAGACAGATACACACACACACAGAAAGTCAAACTTATAACACCGATCCTTGCGTCGGGGGTTAAAAAAAGGCATGGATCCTTCACATCTTACAATAATTACAATATCCCGTGTATTTTACGGATCTGCGCTAGTTGTTCGAATAAACCATCTGTCCGAGAAATATTTTGATACCGCTTTGAAAACATTTGATCAAATTCATCAGAATAAAGGAAAATTTGAGCTTACTTCGACAGATAGACACGCCTTTAACATACTTCTATCGATTTATCTTTTCAGTTGTAAGTAGTAAAATAAGGTTGACTGATGAACAAACTGCACCTATCGATTTCGATTGGACGTGAGTCAACATGGATCGGCAAAAAGGACACATTCGAGATAGGAAAGTTCAAGGTTAAATGCTAAAATTAATGCTTATGAATCATTTCGTTTTTAGCATTCTTCGTACTAAATCTGAGGTACTCGTGTGTGCATAACCGCAGGTACCTAAATGAACCAGATCAGATATAAAACGTATTAGCCCGAAAGAAGGCATCGCAAACAAATGGTTTTAAAACCAAGATCTTACAAATAATTAGAATAATTTTATGGTATTCTCTGAAATAAAAAATGAATCAAATAAGCATATTGAATGTCTTTTTCGTTATTTGTTTTTGGGGTGTTATGCCGTGTTGCGCTACCTCCTTCTTTAGCCAACGTTTTGGACATCGTTGCAGTGCCGGATCTGCCCTGATGATGGACACTGCAACGATGTCCGAAACGTTGGCTAAAGAAGGAGGTAGCGCAACACGGCATAACACCCCAAAAACAAATAACGAAAATGCTTTTGGCCGTGAAAATCTTAAAACTTATATTGAATGTCGTCTAAACTTATGCTTGCATATACCCGATGATCTCCTCACTCATTGCAACTTTGTAATTATTTTACCATGTACCTACTTACGCATTGGCTCTATAGTGTGAGAATATGAGCATTACAGGTGTGTGTACATGTATTACAGTGTACACACGTCTTCATATATGTATATATAAAGTGCGTGCATGTATTTGCTAATATTTGATTTGGGTCCTTTTATTTTATCTACTTTGTACCTTTTTTATTTTATGTACCTTTTATTTGAACTTCTCGTTGCGTAGGTAATTTTGCGAAGAATACAATACGCTAAAAATCGCTGTTATATTTCAAATTCAACCAATTTTTTTGTACTTCAATAATGTTAGTTTAGTTAAAATTTTGAATTTGGTGCAATGCCTCAAACCTTCTTCTACAATCTGCTGCAGCAGTAACTTTTTTGCGTCAACAGGTGGCAGCACTGCAGTCGCTTTCAAAATGGCCGACATTGATGCTCGTAGTAGACAGCGTTCTATGATTGACTCTTCACTGTAGAAGGTAAAACACCCATTCGCATTTATGAAAGACTGATGTACCATGATGCAAAAGTGGACGTCATCACTGCTAGATGATGGTTTCAAAACTGTAACGAAGCTGAAGGACAAACACAGCTGGCTGGCGAAAAACGGAGCGGTAGACCGTTGATTGCAGAGACTGCACGCCACATTGAGCTAGTTGATTACGGATGTCGCAATCTTTCCCTCAGTAAAGGCAGAGTGATGACGATTATTCGACAACTGATTATTTATTTATTTATTTTTATCTATATATTAAAGTTTACACCTTATTGTTAACATTTTTACATATGTAATATATTTTGAAAACATTTTTACATATTAATATTACATTTCATTATGTTGTGTGTTAGGTAGGTTTGAGAAGGTGAAACTGTTGGTTGGTAATATTGTATGTTTCGTGAACACCTCACTAGGAGAACCTGTGCTGAGGTGTTTACGTGTTTATGATTAAGTGTGACAGGTACAGGTATTTATGTGTTGTAGTAGAAAGTTAGTTTTTTTTTTCTTTTTTTTTACATTTTAATGGTAATTTTACATAGATTACTTAGAAGAAAAGAAAAAAAAATATATATATATATATATATATATATATATAAGGTATATATGTATATTATATGTACATATGAATAGTTGGTAAATTCTTGATAGACATGTTTATTTATTTTACACTTGTTATAGTTTGTTTATGTTTGGCTGTGGATCCAGGCTGTGATATGTTTTTTGTGGATGTTTGTAGATGTATTTGCAATTAGTTGTTGTTTCAGAGTAATGGGCATATAATTAAAAAAGTTTGGTTGCATAATACTGAAAATGTCTTTGTCCGTGTGTGGTGTGTGTTATTGGTATGTTCAGGGTTATATTTGTTAATGACCTGGTTTTTATTATTATTATACAACAAAAGTTTGTGCAAGGTGGATACCAAGAAAGTTAACGGGCCAGGGAAAAGAAACAATAATTACAATAGCCTCACAACACTTGCGGCGCTTAGTTTCTGGAAAAAAAATGTGACCGGAGACGAAATATATGGTTTCATTTTTTTGATTCTGAATCAAAGAGGCAGTCCATGGTATCACACAAACTGACCAAGGGCAAAAAAAATCAAAACTGTGTGATCGGCCGGGAAAGATATGTCGATGGTGTTCTGGGTGTGACCGTGCTTTTCACAACACTGTGATACATGCCTTTGTTAAAAGATAGGCCAAAGCTGTCGAAATGGACGAAGATTATATACATATATACATTTTTTATATGAATACCGCATAAGAGTCCCAACTGCTCCCGTCTGAAGCCAGTAAGACTATGGCATCCCCAATTGGGGTATGTTGTGAGGCTGAAGCTAGTGGGGAGGGGAAGGAGATAGGGAAGAGAAAGGTGGGAAAGTACCTGGCTATTCAGATCTGGTCACCAAACACGGCTAATGCCATTTCAAGCAACGTTTCAATGCTGAATGGTGGTCTTACACCATTGCGATACTGAGCGTATCTTCCACTCTGGAACGTGTCGCAAATATACTTTATATTATTTTGAATGAATAAATTGTGACTTAACACAAACTAATCAAATAAAATTTATTTGCCACGCCGGGATTCGATCCCGCGACCTTCCGTGTGCGAGTCAAGAACATTACCGCTGCTGTACGCCGGCCGTCAATATATTGAAAAGTAAAAACTTAATCTACAATTAAAAGACATATAAATTTGTTGTATACCACTTTTATTTTATAAACACTCTACCGGTTTCAGAAGCACCCTTCCTTCGTCAGGAGAATATTATAACTCCTGACGGATTATATCTCCTATGCTTCAGCTTCAGAAACCGGTAGAGTGTTTATAAAATAAAAGTGGTCAACAACAAATTTATATGTGTTTTAATTGTAAATTATGGCAAGCCACAAAGTTAATTCTTTTTACAAATACAAAAATTAATCGTCAATAGTGTAGTTTTCAACAGATGCAATTGCATTTTTTATATCTAGACTATATCTAAATATATCTAAATATATATCTAAAGGAGAAAAAAATAGGAGGCATTACTTTTTTACTGCCCCTGATATCATCATCAAAAAACTGGTTTCGGTTGTCGGTGTGTCCTGCGTAACTCTCGTTCAACGAATTTAATTATTTTAAAAGTGGAACTGATTGTGTGAAGAATTTAGACAATCGATAAAGTACGATATTTTTAACAAAAAAAATATTTGAATTGTTTGTCATTTTCAAAATTGGAAATGATTCTTCAAGAATTCGTACCGTCCGTGATTTTTCGTGGGTCTACGTTAGTGTTTAAAAAATGTATGTTTTAAAATGGGAAAACTTTGTAAAAATCTCAAAAATTATGTTTTTGAAATTGGTCAAAATTCAACTGGTCCTAAAAATTCATATTCCATTCGGTTGTGGTTATTTCCGAAACCGGAAACGGAAGGTACAGACAAATTAACAGACAGGTGAAATGCCAAACGCTTGAGTTAATACAGGACTGGGGAAACACAACTATGAACAATACAAAAAAAATGCCCCGAATTAATTTCGAACCCGAAACCAATAATCACCCAGCAAATGGAAGACACTCTGCTTTGCTTCTTTTTTGATAATAAAATTGCTATTCCACATGTATTTGTATGTATCAATGAAGTCATTTGTTTTCAAGCAAAACTTTAATACATGTAACAAAAAAATGGTTTAGGCCGCCTGATATTTTTTGTTTGTTTGAAATGCTTAAAATAGATTCTATGTTTTTTTTCGATTCAGTCGAGCGTCGAGCGCCTTCAACCATTCGTGTTTGTGGTCAGTATTGCAAACGTACAGAAGTGAGTACAAAAGTGTATATTTTAGGAATCTACTAATCACAAAATGGTTATTATATTTAAAATGGGAGTGTTGTCCTTGTCTACCGGTATATCAAATTTTAATGGTAGAAGTTCCGAAGAACTAGCGATATTGATCGTTTCGGCACCGGTGCAGATTCGGGAAACACGTCAAACGCGCACCAAACATTTGTTCACAGTTATCAAACATGAGAACGTCCTAATCGTTTCTATAACTGGTTTTCAACAGCTCGGCTGTGGAAAGTATTTCCTCCTTCCTTTCCACAATATCCACGAAAATATTGGATATCATTTTTCTTTTTCTTCTTCTTATTTCTGTTTTCTTTCAAATCTATAATTTGTTAAATAATTAACTCTTTCTGAAAAATGTATCTTAAAATGTTATTTATAGCCGTTTCAACTGTTAGCAGATGATAAGGTCTCTTATCACTTAACAGCCAACGCTACCGTCGAAACGTACTAATTTGTTAATGTATATATATTCTTCTAGACTGCAGTAACCATGACTGATTCAAAGTTTAAACTGACATATTTCACCTTTAAGAGACTGGGGGAGTGCATCAGGTACGTGTTCGCCTATGCTGATGTAGACTTTGAGGATAAGAGGATCACGCAGGATGACTGGCCAGCACTTAAAGATAGTGAGTGTGTTGCTTAATAATAATCATTCTTCTGAGTTTATTTATTAATTTAAACAGTATTAGTAATATAATATACATAAGTGGATGATAAAAAAAGACCAATTATTTATTTTTACATAAAGGTTTTATGTAGAAACATAAAACTAACTGAATGTAAATAAGAATATTAAAAAAAAAAACAGAACTAAGCAGAAAGTTAAAAAAATAATACTTAACACAGATGTAAATTCAACAAATGATAAATCTATAAAACACAACAATAAAATAAATGTGATTATAAGTATACTTAAATGCGAAATAGGTATGTTCTTAGTAAAATGGGAGTGTGAGGGGATGAAATGGGAATGAAATCTGGTGAGAATATATTATTGTTAATTTGGATATGATTTTTGATTTTCGCGGATAAAATTATTTTCGTTATTGGGATGTTATGCCATGTTGCGCTACCTCCTACCCCAACGTTGTCCGAAAAGTTGGCTAAAGAAGGTGGTAGCGCAAAACGGCATAACACTCCAAAAACAAATGACGAAAACAACAACAAAAAAAAGTATTTTTGTTTTTTTCGTTATTTGTTTTTGGGGTGTTATGCCGTGTTGCGCTACCTCCTTCTTTAGCTAAAGTTTCGGACATCGTTGCAGTGTCCATCATCAGGGCAGATCCGGCAGATCCGGTAGACGGTAGACATCTACCACCCCAAAAACAAATAACGAAAATGCTTTTGGCCGTGAAAATCTTAAAACTTATCTAAGTATTTTTGTTGTTTATTTTTAGGGTGTCATACCGTGTTGCGCTACCTCCTCCTTTAGCCAACGCTATAGGAGAAGGTAGCACAATACGGCATATCACCCCAAAAATAAATAACAAACTTATTGTTAATTTGTTTTATTTATTTTTCATAATTTCTTAACAAAGCAAATATATTTTTTTCCATGCAATTATTTGACAATGATTTACACATTAAATATGTTTTACATTTTTACACATAATTTAAAACTTTGTTGATAAGAATAATAAAAAATAAAATTATTGGTTTCGGAGGGTTCACAAATGGGTTTTAATAATATTCCTAAGTCAAGAGAATATTATTAAAACCTGTTTTTTTATTATCGCGACTTTTACTGCTAGTTTTTGAAGAATATTTGTCAAAATTAATCAATCCAAGGAATTCTACAATTCATCGAATTAAAAACTTAAAATTCAAGTTCCGTGAAAGTTCTCTTCAATATCTGATATTATTTCATCATGGGCCGGTTTTTTACATTAGGTACTTGGATGGTAACTTGAATGTTAACTCTGAAATATGGATATTCAAATTCTGTGAAACAACCAGTTCTTAGTTTTAGCTACTTTGATCGTTTAAAAAACATAACTTGGTTTACTAAATTTGAAGTAGTTAAAACTAAGTATTTATTAATTATGAATTAAAATGGTGCCCCAAATTAAGTTTGCTGTGTTTGAAGGAATAATATTTTTGTCAGGTTACGAATACCGCCAGTTGCCAGTGCTGGAGGTAGATGGAAAGACCCTCAACCAATCTGTGGCCATCGCCAGATACCTGGGGAAGAGATTTGGTCTGGTTGCTTCAGACCCATTTACAGATGCCCTTCTTGAAGCCCTTATTGACAACCTTAAGGAAGTCCATATAAGTAAGTTAAAAAATAACAATATCTCACACACCTTCACATGAACAAGCTAATAAACCGCCAATGTTATCTTATGATGTGAGAAACGAAAATGTTTGAAATGTGAATAGAGACCTCACTAACTAATGAACACTCGTTTAATGTCAAAACAGTGAATGCGGACTACCAACGCATGTTTAGATTAGTATTTCAATTCAACATTGATAATTTATACATATTTTTACGTATTGGATTGCTTTTAACGTTTCGGAATGTGAATTTGTATAACGATTTCTTATTTATTCCCTGTCAATATCGACTCATGTGTCAACAATGAAACCGTGCTAAGGACATCGGTATAACATAGTCCTGAGTCGGTCGTGAATAACCCGCTCATTGAAACCCGCTCACGGACCACCAAAGAGCGAGCGGGTCATTTTTACGTCAGCACCCGGGTCTCGCGACCCACTTCTCGCAACCGCTCTACTACTGCAACCTGGGTTTCGGGTGCGGATGTGGCGAGGCGACGATAGATAGATGTATGAGAGAGCGAACGGTTTGTCAACACCCGGGTTTCGCCACCGGCTTTTTCGACTCAAGTAGTAGAAAGTAGCTGGGTGAAGCGTAATCGAGGTACATATTTTGTGCCGCGAAAAGAGCGGGTCTTCGCGACCCGCTCGTGACGCCAGTGGGTCGTGAGCGACCCGGGTCGTGTAAAACGATCGATCGACCCAGGACTAGTATAACATCGTTGGAAGTGACGCCTATGGATCCGATATTGTAAAGTTCTCGATTTCGCGAAAGTATGATATGATAGAACACTTTTATCAGCATGTTTTTTATTTTGTTACTTTAATCCGATTAATGTTATTCGGTGGTTTATAATATGTTATTTATGTTCAGAGTAGATTTTAAAATAATAAAACCATGTTACTTATTTTGTAAAATAAAAACCTCAATTCGAGCTCCCCCATGGCTTGTGCTTTAAATAATATTATATTTATTTTTAATTTTTAAAATTTATTAATAAAATCTCAAATAATAATATTTAATTAAATGAAGACAATATTAGCGAAACTCAATCGAAAATCTGGAGACAGAAAAATCAGAAAATACATTGGCTCCTCTGAGACACGAACCGAGGACCCTTTGCTTACATGGCAAGAGCTCTACCGATTGAGCTACGGAACCCAGCGGAGCCAATATCTTTTCTGATTTTTCTGTCTCCAGATTTTCGATTGAGTTTCGCTAATGTTGTCTTCATTTAATTAAATAATATTATATTCGTTATAAAGAATAATTATTATTTTTTAGTCGATAAATTAATGTTTAAGACAAGATTTTTATGCATAGCACAAAGGGTAACATTATTATAAGCAATAATTATTAGCCTAAAACGCTCATCTACATTGAAAAAATCTCCCGAGAAAAGATACATGCCGCCGGCGGGACTCGAACCGGCGTCCTTCTGATATCCGGTCAACTGCTTCTTAACCACTGAGCTACGTCGGCATATCTTCTAACCGCCAAATAATTCAATATATACTAGTGTTTCATTCAACAATTACCGCTTATTACATTTTACCACCTGCAAACCACTAACTTTATTTTTATATGGAAAAGGCCTTATAAGTGCTAAATCTCACACTAGGTGGCGTCGAGACAAATTATGTGTACATTTTTTGGTGCAATACTTTAACTCGTCAAATATTAATTATTGTGTTTTAATTGATAAACTAATACTTAAGACAAGAGTTTAATGCATAGCACAAAGGGTAACAATTATTTTAAGTAATAATTATTAGCCTGAATAATTATTACTGCCAATGACGTTTTGCAAACCGTCGATTGTTAAATCAAAATTCAATTTTGGAATAAAAACTTGAAATTAATGGACTTAATTGAAGTGCTCACCTAACCAAAACCGTATTCTTAGAATCTAATCAAAAATTATATTTATTTTATATAGGTACCTACGTTAGGTACCAAATTTGATATAAATATATTCGTGTTTTTATAATATAAAAAGAATGTTTGTAATCTATGAAAAATTGTAAAAAAAATTGCAATAGGTGGCACGCGAGCTGTTTGAAAATCTGAATGTACCGGGAATGAACACATTGAAAGTGGGAGAGGGAAGGGGATCGCGGGAGGGGGATCGCTGGAGAGGGGAGAGGGAAGGCGGGGAAGGTGAGGGGGAACGTTGAAGGGGGGGGGGACATGGGAGAAGAAGGGGAGGCGGAAGGGGAACGGAATGGGAAAAGGCACGCCGGTAGAAACAATTTCTTTATCAGTGGCATTGCAACGCATGCTGAGAACTCGCTAGTGGTTTAAAAAAAACCGACATGTTAAAAGTTTTAAGCAAACCCCGAGGAAGTGAACTTCGCCCACGAAATAAGTCGTTTTTTTATAAAAAATAAACGTGGTTAAAACAACGAAATCTATTAATTTTGAATTAAAATGGTGCCATAAAATAAATTTGCTGAGTTTCAACAATATTAAAATGGCTACCTAAACTAATAGCTAAAATCCAATAAAAAAATAGCGTGGAAAGCCAGTTATACGAGCAATCGATAGGGAGACAAGAAAAAATTCTTAAATCTATGTACTTTCAAATATAATCTCTCTCCGAAAACATTATGAACATTAAGAATTGATTGTTTAAAAAAAATTCAAAATTTCTTCAAATATTTGAAGTAAATTTTGACGTCCTGTATTATTTAAGTTTTATTCAAGTTCTGTGGTGATTTCAGTTTTATGAAGCAACTGGCCCTTAATGATGTAATAACAGAACTTGAATAGAACTTACACAGAACGTGAAAATAAACATCAAATATTCGACGACCTCCGTAGTACAGTGGGTAAGACTCTTGACTCACAATTCGGAGGTCGCGGGTTCGAACCCGGCATGCGCAAATAAATTTTATTTGATTAATTTGTGTTATTTCACAATTAATTCATTTAAAATAATGTATAGTATATTTGCGGCATGTTCCAGAGTGGAAGATACTATCAGTATCGTCCTGGTGTAAGACCACCATTCAGAATTGAAACGTTGCTTGAAAATGGCTTTAGCCGTGTTTAGTGACCAGATCTGAATAGCCAGGTACTTCCCAACCTTCCTCTTCCCCACCTCCTTCCCCTCCCCACTACCTTCAGCCTCACAACATACCCCAATTGGGGATGCCATAGTCTCACTGGCTCCAGACGGGAGCAGTTGAGATTCTTGTGCGGTATTCACTGTAAAAAAAATTGAATTGTTAAAATTTTTCGAAACAACGCTTGCTAACTAATATAATTTTTTTTTCAGAGTTAAAAGAATCATTTATTAAGAAGACCCCTGAAACTAAAAAAGAATTCGAAGATGCCTTGGAATTTTTTTTGAAAAAAACAGAACCACTTGCAGCTGATGGGTTCTTCTACGGAGAAAAGACTGTGAGTAAAGCTTATTTCTGATGTTCAGGTGTGACTCAATCAAATCAATGATCAGTACAATTACTATTCTCGAATCTCGGCCCGTTTTAGATTTTGATCAAGTTGTGATCAACGGTCATGTTATTTAAAGTTATTTTTCATGGTATCTTGTTATTATTTTTTTGTGAAGAGTGCCAATTGCTCCCAACCGTCTGGATCCAATGAGACTATGGCATCCTCTATGAGTCTATGGGATTTGTGGGGAGAGACAACATATGAGAAGATGGAAGGTGGGGAAGTATCTGGCTATTCAGATATTGTCACCAAACACAGTTTGACGGCCGGCGTAGTCCAGTGGTAAGGCTCTTGACTAGCACTCCGAAGGTCGCGGGATCGAATCCCGGCGTGGGAAATAAATTTTATTTGATTAATTTGTGTTATTTCACAATTTACTCATTTAAAATAATATAAAGTATATTTGCGGCACTTTCCAGAGTGGAAGATACTCTCAGTATCGCCCTGGTGTAAGACCACCATTCAGAATTGAAACGTTGCTTAAAAATGGCGTTAGCCGTGTTTGGTGACCAGATCTGAATAGCCAGGTACTTCCCCACCTCCCTCTTCCCCATCTCCTTCTCTTCCCCATTACCTTCAGCCTCACAACATACCCCAATTGGGGATGCCATAGTCCCGCTGGCTCCAGACGGGAGCAGTTAGGACTCTTGTGCTGAGCAAAAAAAATTGCAACGAACAAAATTACAAGCAAAATTGTGAAAAATCAATAAATTCAAAAATGGTAGTCACTCACCAGGGTACCTTCCACTCTGGAACTTGCCACAAATTCCGTGAATATATTTTGGAAAATTTATTGTGAAAACATAAACTAATTAATAAATTTACTTGTGCATGTCGGGACTTGAACCCGCGAGAGACTTTCTCGACCACGGACGACGACAAGTATTATTCTTGTCGTCACCCTATTTTACACTGAATTACACAACTAAACTAGCCCCAGCGAGAGCTCGTAATGACGTCATCGAAGTTCGTCCTTTTCCTTCTCAAGCGTCTCGTTTGAAAACGAAAAAGACAGAAGATACCAGAAGGATAACGTCACGCACGTTCTCTCGATGGGACTACTATACGTACTGAGACTTTGTTATTTATTAAATTATACTTATATTATACTTTGTTATTAGTTAAATAATATTTAACTATGTTGATATTTTTCTGTAAACCATCGTAATTCATTCTCAGGCTACGTGGACAGACATCTACTTTCTTATCTAACTGTGTTGATATTATTCAGTAAAATATCTTATTTTATTCTCAGGCTACGTGTACAGACGTCTTCTTTGTATTTAACTATGTTGATATTATTTGGGTAAAATATCTTATTTGATTCTCAGGCTACATGGATAGACATCTACTTTGCTGGATATTCAGAAATATTTTCGAATTTCGTTCCTGGTTCTCTGGAAGCCTACCCCAACCTGGTTGCCCTCGCGGAGAAGGTAAAGAGCAAGGACAGTGTGAAGAAGTACATCAAGAACAGACCTGAAGATAACTGGATCATGAACTAATGATAGCATTGACGAACGCATTATTTGTTACCATGTGACGAGTAATTCCATATTATTTGTACAATAAAGAAAATGTTAAATTTCATCTTAGTTTTAATTTAAATTTTTATTATTTTAACTAACTAACCATCACGCCGTTTATCGCAGGGGTATGCAGTGAGGACCGACCTCCAAACCACTCGGTATTGGCACACACCCTATACCTCACTCACATTCATACATCGTCTTATACACACTCCTCTATTATACTGGCTTTTGACATCGCCTGACACAAGCATCATATTCACTTGATCGTGCCATTACCTTCCTCGGGCGTCCCCGATTTCTTCTACCATTCATATTTGCGTCGTATATTCTTCTTACACTACATTCTTCGTTCATTCGCTCTATATGCCCAAACCATCTGAGGGTTCCTTTCTTAATCTTACTCATTATGCTTATATCAGCCTTACATTATTTGTGGATACTCACATTTCTCACTCGATCACACATGGTTTTACACACATACACCTCGGGGATCTCATTTCAACAGCATTCGGTTTACTTTCATCCTTCCTCTGCCAGTTCTATGCCTCACTGCCATACATTCGGGTAAGTACCAGGAATCGACTGTGGACTGCTAGCTTCGCTTGTTTTGACAGCTTTTATTAGAGCAAACGGCATTTTGTCCTCTATCAATGGAGTTAACTGCATTTACTCTTCTTTCAGTATCTCTTTCAGCCTTCCCATCTCTCATAAACATACTACTCAGATACACAAACTCATCCAACCGCTCCAAGTATTCATCATTCACAACTATATTGCACGCTGTTTTCGTACTCTCTCTTTCAAATACCATGAATTTAGACTTACTTATGTTCATCATTAACTCATTCTTCGTCCATACTTCGTTCATCCTAGACACGAGAGACTGTAGATCATCCATACCTAGTGTTCGAAATCAGCACCGCATCGTTAGCATACAACTAACAGGCAACATACTTTCAGATTGAATATTTTAGTATTAGAAATCCGGAATGCACAGCTGTACCGGTCGCTATATTGATTTTATTGACATTTTGGTCAGTGACTGAGTTAACATCACGTTTGGGTCCCACCCAGACACCGTGAGTTCAATTTATCGGCTGGCTAAGTCCTCCATCACAACACAAGCATCATGGTTCCGCGTACTGTAGTGCTAGTGGGAGATTTTCAAATATTTTATTTTATTTTATTTATTTTAGGGAAAGTTGACAGCAAATCTGAGATTACACAATAAAACAATAGTAAGATAGTTAATTATGCCAATTATGAACTTTCCACTTATGATAGTGAATGAAAAATAAAGTGTGACATTGTAAGGGTGTTTTCTTAATTTTTTTTTTTTTACAACATATGAAAGGGGAGCGGGGAAGAGGAACATAGAATTAGGATTAAGAGGCAAAGGATGGGAATATATAGGGATTAAACTTTCTAGTTTGAGTCATGTTGCTTAGTGAGTTTTCGTTTTAAGTCATGTAAAGTCTCGTGAAAAATGTCAATGTGGTAATAATTTAAGTTAAATGAGTGTGTGGATCTATAGATAAATGAGTTCTGTTTGTAGTTGGTCTTGCAAAGAGGGAGATTAAAAGTACGTGACTGTCTGCTGTTGCGATTTGGAACATGGAATGATATGCGTAGAAGAAGATCAGGACTATCAATTAGGTTATGTGTAATTTTAAATAACATAACCGAATCTGCTATATTTCTTCGGCAAGTTAACATCTGCATATTGAAGAACTTAGCAGTCTTCATTACTAACGTGAGATCGAAAAGAGCGAAAGTTAAGGTACCTTAAGAATATCGTTAGGTTGTTCGTAATCTGGAAATATTTGTCTTCTTTAAAAATATAATTTCAAAATTCTAAGAAAGAAATAGGTATTTATGTATGAGGGAGCGGACTGCGGATCGGCAGAGACGGAGGACAAAATAAAAGGCGTCAGGTCGTAGTAATGTGAGTCGTCTTTATTGTGCTACGTAGCGAGGGTCGGTGAAGCGGTAAAATGATGTATGCAGGAGTGAAATAGATAAGATACTGCAGGTGCACGGAGGTGGTGAAGATGGTGCGGTGAAGGTCAGCGCGTTGCTCGACACCGTGGCGGTGGAGATGACCTATCTTCCAGGCCGTTGCTTGACGCTTTGAGTCGCGGAGATGAACGGTGAGTGGCTCTGTGAGCTGAGCCCCCAGCAGGTAGTCCTAGCGAGGCGGAGCGTGTTTCCATGGCAGCGAAACACGGTAGATTTCGGGGTGCCATAAAATGGGAGCTGATCCCTAGGCTGAAGGTGACGCAAACCTTGTGAGTCACGGGATGCAGCTGTTCTGTGGAGCTGAAGACACGGTGGGCCTTATAGCTGAGACGTGGTGATCGACCTCGAGGAAGCTGCCCTGGAGAGAGCGGAGATGCACCGGGCTCTCGCGTGCGTGCTGTTATATGATGAGCTGTTGACCGACTGTTAGGGTGAGACTGACTGGTCCGGGCGAGCAAAACTACGGCTTATAGAGCCGAAGCCGAGCGGTAGAGTAATTACCCTCACGGCAGGTAATACGTGCCACTCGGCAGTTCTCGAGAAGGTTCGGCGCTGTACAGATATTGTATGGAGCTAGACTCGAGACCTTTCTAGGCGGTGGCGATATTATTATTTAACAAGACGGCGCGGCAGGCGGCCGAAGTACATCGGGGCGTAGGTAGGTAGGTACATAGGCAAGTAGCTTGAAGGCGCCGCGCAAATATTGGATGTTTCTCGTGCGTTCTTGGTGACGGCGAAAAATAATGCGTCGCCACATGTATCTATTACCAAAAAATATTTTCATTTTTATTATTTATTATAGGTATCGTGGCGAGTGTTGACGAAAACACAGACGGCATTACCTACTTGCAAAGAGAATGACTCAAACGGTTTTTTTCTTCGGTAAAAGTTTCCAGTATAACTGAAAAAACTTATTTTTAATATAATAATTATGGAGCACACCATACAACTTTCCGAATATTCAAGTAAGACCAACGTACACCGATGCTTATTTTGTCCCGTTTAGACAAAATGCTGTTTCACAGTGACGTTTTGCAAGGGGGCATACTTTAATTAAGTGAGATCAAACGGTCTAGCAAAATATACGAAGTGGCCCAAATTTATCTCACCAAGGGAGGGGGGGTGGGTATAGATTGGAAGAAAAACTGCTCCCGTAATTAATGTACGCCCCCAAGGACATTACTGTCCCAAGTTTACTAACACACCAATACACACGATCATTCGGAGGTGCGTGCTGGTCGCCAACTATAATAGGCCACTTGCATGGGTTTCATAACGACTTGAAAAAAATCGTGTGAATAGATGTTTTGCTAAGATTACGAAACTGTTAGTAATTTTTTTTAGAAATGTATAATTGTTTTTATTTTTAAATAAATAAATCCATTATTTGGGCACGTGACGTCACTACATGAAAATGTCCCGTCTCCGAAAATGTTCCTATTAATTTTGTAAAATTCCACACTGATTTATTTTTTTTATATGGCAACACTTTGATTTCGGGCGAATTTTTGAATTTGACATTTAACGTTCACTTGATTTATTGTTTGTTCTCTGCGAATTTATCATTTGGTTTGAGTTTTTGACAGATGTTATGAAGAGAACCCCGTACATTTTACGATGTCTGTATGTGTTTTAGAGGTATAATGGTAGTGGTGCTGATTTTAACAAAATAAAATTATATAATATTCTTATTATTATTATAATTTACAAGTACAAGTATATTACATTGGATTTAGTAATATAGACCCAATTGCCTCCGTAATCAGGCGTGCTCTATGAGTTTTGGGTCTTCCCGGGACCTCGGGGACAAATCCAAAGTAATGGCCGGTTTCGATTAAGTGCTCGGCGATTGCCGATTTGTCAGGGTGGCCAAGTTTACAGGCACGGAAGTGTTCTGATATCCTTTTGGAACGTTGGCTAAAGAAGGAGGTAGCGCAACACGGCATAATACCCCAAAAACTAATAACAAAAATATTTTTGGCCGTGAAAATCTAAAATCGTAACCGAATGTTTTTCTGTTTGTAATAAGTAGAAAATTTGGCGTACTTTTTTGAAAATGTGGTATTATTCCATTTATGGTATTCAAAAATGGAATAAATATTACCAATACACAAGGTTTTACATTAGAAATAAGTTTTCAGCATGAAGTTAGCTATATAGCTTCCATTGTATTGAATTCATGCTTGTCAAGGTCGTAGACAAAAAATATTATAATGTGATTATTTTTTATGAATTACTTTTTTTACCAGAAATTATGGCTAAAATTTTACGAATTACTCGTAAAAATTCGTGTTATCGCAATCGCGAAATTTTCAGGTGATAATTTAAGTGATGAGTGATAAAGGCGATAACAATTTGGTGACATTAATAATGTCATCAATTGTCAGTTATACGTGTATTTATTTTAAAGCTTATTTGTTTATTTAATAATTAACGTCCAAAGATAATCATAGACATACACCTGCTTCCACGTCATAACACGAAACATTCTTGAAAAACTTATATAAATGCAAACTGCCCAAATAAAAAAGTTTTTTTACTGAATGTAACAAACAGCACGTACCCGAAGAATTTTAACCAACTATTCCTATGAAAATTAGATGTCGTTTTGCCGTCCGGTGACTTTTTTCCAATTAAAAACAAAAAAAAATCAATTACACATCGCCACTGATCACATTCCTGCACTGCGCGACGAGACGTGTGTTAACATGATGCTAGAACGAGACCGAGTGCTTATCATGTGACCCGCTAGGCTAGGCTATAACTGAATACTCAGTTGCGACGTGTGATGGAAAAATATTAAATAATCATAGAACAGCAAAGAGACTTCTATATTTTTACGCCATATAAGTTCAGGAATTGCTGGTTAAAATCCTTCGGTGACTTGCTGCACAAATTTTGTTATGAAATAAAGCATACCTAATATTGTATTGTTAATTAAATTATTCATATGAAAAATGGGTTCCATCCAAATCAGAATCAATTTAACACCTCTTTGAAAAGTCATTAAACACTATGAAAAAAAAATTGAAAAATAGCACATAATCTAATCTTACGTAACCTACTTAACCAATTGTTCATATATTGTTTTCATCACTTTTCAAGGATGATATCGATTTGAGTTCATTCTGAATTGTCCGGGCACCAACAGGCACATGCCCGTGTTGTTCTTTCAATACTCTCAAAAGTACACTGGACTCTTTTAATAACAATTTTTTTGTTAATTAGAACAGCTTTGTCTTAAAAACGAAATTAGGATTTTTAATTAGATTATTATGTACCACCCCCAAAGTTGAGGTGTATAATCAGAAATCTACTGTCAACATAATAAACAGCCGATATCAATAAATTGATATCATCGATTGATGTTACTTACCGGAACTAATTGTGTTTATTTTGAATGAATGTATGTCGTTCTGTGCTCCGGACGAATTTTTAACCGCCATTAAAAATATGATAATTTGTTTTATAATTGAATCAATATATCATCATCAAATATATTCATTTCGATTTTGTGTGCGTTAGTCCTGTGTTGAATCTGGTTAAATTTGTTATAGATTTAAGTGACATTTCAAAATTGTAATTGTGTGAAGATTTCAGACTAGTACCTACGTAAGGTAAATGACTTGATTTTTTAAAGGTTTTAACCCTAGACACCTAACGTTCGTGTGTACCCTAATAAACCTAACCATTCGTCGAATCGACTAAAAATTTTGTCATCAGTATTTTATCTATTTAATACTTTAAAAAATATATATATTTTCAAAAATATGAAACAAAGGTTATATTGATAAATAAAACTATTTATTTAAATGTAATTGAAAAATATATTTGTTTTTTAATGTTTTTAGTAAGGCAATAGATATTTATCAGACTAGAAGTAACATCATACTTAGAAAATAATATTAAACAAAGGTTATATTGATAAATAAAACTATTTATTTAAATGTAATTGAAAAATATATTTGTTTTTTAATGTTTTTAGTAAGGCAATAGATATTTATCAGACTAGAAGTAACATCATACTTAGAAAATAATATTAAAAAATAAAAATAAAAACAGCCTCTTTTCTTTAGCAAAACAAAATAATAAGATCACGATCCCTTATGTGAAAAAATAAAAACTAGTTTTTTGAAGCCCAACTAGGGCAAAAATCAATTTTATGTTCACCACAAATTGCAGTGCTGCACTTTGAGCAATAAGTCTTTGTCATACGCCTTTTTTTATACGGACATAATCCACAAATTTTTCTTTTTCGCAAATTGGCAGTCACTGTCAATCCAGGATAATTTCTGGAGGTATACTGACCACTTTGACCTTGAACTTCAGTGCTGACACGTAATATATCTTGTATTTTATTTTATATGTGTTGGCATTGTACGAAACATCATCAACCTCCACATTGTCTTTTTTTTTACTGACAGATGACTCCTCCGATGAATTTGTATCCTCTTTCATCAATAAACGTTGAATATTTGCAACAGACAGCGGTTTTTCCGAAGCTATAGCGAAAAAATGCAAAAAAACAACCACAACAATATACCAAAAAGTACACAAACCCTAACCATTCGTTGAAACAACGACTATGCGCGTAATATATCATAAAATACCGTTCTTACCTGCCGAACACGGCCACTCCCCGTAAGAGTTTTATGAGCACTGAGTTGACAAGGAACGACACAATCATCCGCGCACGCGTTAATAAAGGACAGCCTATTTTGTGTCGCGTATTCGTCGAATCGACGAAGGCTAGGTGTCTAGGGTTAAAGACAGATTATACCGCCTTGAAAACATTTTATCAAATTCATCAGAAAATTCATGAAGGAAAATTTGAGCTTACTTCGACAGACAGACACGCCCATAATATACTTCTTAACTAAATTAAACTTCTAAAATAAGGTTGACTGATGAACAAACTATACCTATCGATTTTGAATGGACGTGATTCACCATGAATCGGCAAAACAGGACACGTTCGAGAAAGGTAAGTTCAAAGCTAAACGCTAAAATTAATGCTTATGAGGAGAATATTATCATTCTTCGCAATAAACCGGAGGTATGTGCATAACCGCAGGTACCTACCTAATGAGCCATATCAGATATAAAATATGAAACGTATGTGCCCGAAGGAAGGCATCGCAAACAAATGGTTTTAAAACCAAGATCTTACTACTAATTTATATATAAATAATTTTATTCTATTCTCTGTAATAAAAAAAAATACGTGTACGCTGTATATATAATATATATATAAAAAAATATCACTCATCATAATCAAAAATACTAGTTTTAGTTTGTCGGTGTGTCCTGCGTAACACTGGTTGAATGAACTTAATCTTCCTTTGAATTAACTGTCATTTTCAAAATTGGAACTGATTGTGTGAAAAATTCGGACAATCGATAAACTTTGTAAAAACCTCAAAAATTATGTAAAGTCGCAATTGAAAACAAGTTTTAAAATTGGTCAAAATTCAACTGGCCCCGAAAATTCATATTCTATCGAGTATCATTCGATACTCGATTATGAAGCGTAATGATAGTATACTAGAATTATTTCCTTGCGGTTGTGGTTATTTCAGAAACTGGAATGGGAAGGTTCAAACAAATTTACAGACAGGTGAAATGCCAAACGGTTAAGTTGAAATAGGACAGAGGAAACGCAACTATGTACAGTACAAATAAAAATGGCCAGAATTAGTTTCGAACCCGAAACCAATAATCACGTAGCAAAGGGAAAACCCTCTACTACTCTGACGGTAAAATTGCTATTCCACATATATCAACGAAGTAATTTGTTTTCAAGCAAAACTTTAATACATGGAACAACGAAATGGTTTACAACGCCTGAGGTTTTTTGTTTGTTTGAAATGCTTTAAATAGATTCAATGCTGTTTTCAATTCAGTCCAGTCGCGCGCCTTCAACCATTCGTGTTGGTCGTCAGTATTGTAAACATACAGAAGTGAGTAAAAAAGTGTATGTTTTAGGAATTTACTAAGCACAACATGGTTTTTTTTTATTGTCCTTGTCTACCGGTAGTTCAAATTTTAGTAGATGCTCCGAGGAACTAGCGTTATTGATCTCTTCGGCACCGGTGCAGAGTCGGGAAACACGCCTAACGCGCGCCGAACATTTGTTCACAGTTGTCACACATGAGAACGTCCTAATCGTTTCTACAACTCGTTCTTGAGTTTAAACAGCTCAGCTGTGGAAAGTGTTTCCTCCCTCCTTTCCTTAAAAAGACTCTCCACACAGTATTCATAAAGATAACATAGGTCTTGAGGGAAATTATTAATAATGTATAAAAAATTACAAAACTAGCGTTGCCGAGGTTTTATTCTGCTTTAATGGGTAGAGAAAAAGAAAAGGTTTGTGCTTCTTTTCAAATCTCATGTAGGTAGAGAACTTCCTCGTGTTTTTAAAGTCGAGTGTGAAAAATTTCATCAAACACGGAATAAAGCTGTAGATATAATATTAAAAGCTAATCCACTCCGGGAAGTCTTTTTTGATAGATGGATAATGCTGGAGGTGCTTTATTGCTTATAATTTCTATTGATTTTTATCGCATTTTTTGTGATTGTGTACGCAAATGACACCGCACTTTTTGGCAGATAACAAGATATCTTATCATTTAGCAAAGCCAGCGGTACCGTCGAGATGTACTAATTTGTTAATATATATTCTAGACTGCTGTAAACATGACTGATTCAAAGTTCAAACTGACATATTTCACCCTGAAGGGACTTGGAGAGTCCATCAGGTACGTGTTCGCTTATGCTGATGTAGACTTTGAAGATAAGAGGATCGCACAGGAGGATTGGCCAGCACTTAAAGAAAGTGAGTGTGTTGCTTTTTCTATGTTCCTAGTAATATGTGGTACACTGATTCTGGTGGAAACATTTTGTTTATTTGATTTTTTTGCTTCTGTATTAAAAAAAAAATCCCTGCCATTTTATTATTAATGGCGAATTTATTAAATACTTACACTTTTCAAATAATTATTTTATTTTTACATACGTAAGCTAAACACATAATTTTTTTGTAACCTTTTAAGGTAAAGTTTTAGGATAGCTGTGCACGTTTAACATGATTTTTTAAAAATTAATATAAATATACATATATATATATTTTTAAATTTAAATAATGAATTCAACTTAATTACAATAATTACTATAAAAGACAGCTGATTTTCGAGGGAGATGGAAAATACTGCGTTCTAACACGAAGATATTTCGTCAATCTTAAAATTATTTGTTCACTTGGCGGCCATTATTTTTTAAATGACAGGTATAAAATTAGTTCTTTATCTTATTTTATTAAAGCCAATTTAAGAACTTAAAGTAGGTTATTTGGTTCTTAGTTGGGTTTATTTGAAAAAGAAGATAAACCAACCTGTAAACCCTATTTTCATATACTTAATTATGTAAAAACGTGGGGGGGGGGGAAAAAAAGACTAATTATTCTAATTTGCACGAAATAGCTGTTAAAATACTGTATTTCATAGTAATTGAGGTAAATCAAAGTGTTATTTTAATAAATAAATAGTGGATGGGAACAATGTTTTATTATGGTAGGGGTGGAGCCGTTTTGTTTTTTTTTTATTCACATGAAGCAGATACTTTGTGATGTGACATTATAATTTAAAATAAAACAATAACTTTGTAAAAGTGGTGTTTACAAAGTTATTGTTTTATTTTGAATTAAAAAGTTGTCATTATTGCGATTCGTTTTCACGAGTTGTTTCCCAAGTTTTTCCATCGCTGTAATTATTAACTTCATATTCATTATCCTGTAAGTTTATCAATAAGATTTTTTTGTCAGGTTACGAATACCGTCAGTTGCCAGTGCTGGAGGTAGATGGAAAGACTATCAACCAATCTGTGGCCATCGCCAGATATCTGGGGAAGAGGTTTGGTCTGGTCGCTTCAGACCCATTTACAGATGCCCTTCTTGAAGCCCTTACAGACAACCTTAGGGATGCCCAAACAAGTAAGTTCAAAAATATAAATTTTCACCTAATCAAGCTAATTAAACCGACAGTTTGTTGGGAACCTTGGTGGTTGTTTCTAAAATTGCTTTAAATTTGCATATTTGGAAAAATCAAATGAATGAAAATCAAAATCAAATGAAAATCTAATGAAATTAACATTCTCATTTACTCGCTTGACCGCATAAATGTTTGCATTGTTTGAAAAATACAAAACAAAACAAGCATTGTAAAGAAAAAACCTCCGACTGGTATATTTTTGTACGTGAAACGTAAAGTGTTGTTATTTTCGTCCTTGGGAACCTAATATATACCCTGGGTTACGATTTTTTCTAATTTAAACTTTTTTTTTTAGAACTCAGAGAAGCAGTTATGAAGAAAACCCCTGAAGCTAAGAAGGAGGGTGAGGAGGCCATGGCATTCTTTTTGTCAAAAGTAGAGCCCCTTGCAGCTGATGGGTTCTTTTATGGTGGAAAAAGCGTAAGTAAAGACGTAAACCAACTAAGTACTTACAAGTAATCCGATAGATGTGTACGGTGATACGTAGGGAGGTGAAAGAAACCTAAGTAAGACCTTTCGATACCTAGACCCCAGTCTAGCAAAAGAATTTGATTATATTGTTCGAGGAAGAATTTCGATATTTGAAAAATTTTTAAGTGAAAAACAATATTGATCTTACTTCTTCAACGTCCCCTTGTTATGGATGATATCCAAGTAATTTGCAAGCTTTTAGACGTCATGACATTTAGACAATGCTAAATCCAATCCAATCTTTATATTCAGACCTACAGAATTAAACTCTAATCACACGCCTACATCATCAATTATCCACACAACACAACATAAGACACAATGTTTCGGTATGGATAAAAATGAAAGATGCAGATTTTTTTTTAAAAATTAACAACAGTATATCTTAATATATAAAACAAAGTCGGGTTAGTTACACTATTTATAACTCGAGAACGGCTGGGCTGATTTTGATGATCTTTGATTTTTTGGATTTGTCTCCGCCCCGGATAGGATAATAACTATTAAAACATCACAAAAGTTAACGAAATAAATAGTTACAAAGAAAATTATTCTCCAGAGGTGTTGGTTATTCAATAAATGGCTCCCGGAGCGGCGGCACCCGTATCCGCCTCCCGAATTCCCGTAAGTAATTGTAAAAGTAAAAAAATCACAAAAATATAAATCCATACACAACGCCATCTTTGATACTGACAAAAACAAAACACGGACAGTTGCGCATTGATAATTGCTTCATTGCGTAATTTTTAACTTAATAAAAAAACTGAATTTAATTCAACAGCTATTGATTCCGAGGTGGTACGAAGTTCGTCGGGTCAGCTAGTTAAACATAAAACAATAACATTAATTACAATTATTTTCTGAATTTTATTTTGACTTCATATTTTATAATTTTGTTTGACGTAATAACACAATCAATTCACAATAATTCTACATACAAAACACGTCAACATCTCAGTACAGGTTTACCTGATGAGATGTTCATGAAACACTATAAATATAAATCATTCACTTTAGGTACCTACATAATGTGGTTTTTATTTGACGCTAACCTGTGTAATATTTTTTTGCATATTCCGAAGTTTATTAAAATTGAAGATATGTAAAGAATAAATTATTTAAAAAATTGGCTTTGAAGCTTTACGAGAGATTACGATTTTGTAAAATATATTGAATTATAACGAAAAACGTCTCATATAGTTGAATAGTCGCACACTCGTGCGTTCTACCGAAATGAAATATATCAACTACTACTGAATTATCCAACACGGCTACCTTCTTGAAAGAATCGCCCGGACATGGAACACGCAAACAAACTTACAGACAAATTTACTAAATGGTCGAGTCAAACAGGTCTTCGCTATACTCACTCAGTCAACGATGGATGAACGATGTTCGTATCACTTGCGGTGCATGCGATTTTACAATAATAGTGGTACGTGGCCAATCTGCCTTGTTTTTATTATCTATAAGCAAATAAGTAGGGAAAGTAGGCGATTTGGGTATCAAACTACGCGTAACAACCTTTACAACTGGAATGGCACAGTGAGAAAGTGAGCAGTGAACTCCTCGGTACCTTTTTGCGAGAAATGGCTCATACTGAAAGCCTTGACCAGGGCGACCGAAGTGGACCAGTAGCATTTATCTAAGAGTTAAATAAAACATTTTATTTGATTTTAGGCCACCTGGACGGACATCCACTTTTTCGCAATCGCTGAGCTGATGGAACAACACTTCCCTGGCACTCTGAAACCCTTCCCAAACCTGACCGCCCTCACCGACAAGATCAGAAATAAACCTAGTGTCAAGAAATATATCGAGAACAGACCTGAAGATAACTGGGTCCATGTCGGAGTAACTCATCATGAAAAAAAATGAAGGCATTGATGTTTTTTTAATCTTTTTGAAGTGAAAACTTCTACATCACCGTTGTAATTTGAAACTCGATGAAACGAAAAAGCGATACCAAAAAGAGATAAACACGTACATCTTTAGGATTTAGCCTGCGAGAGAATGAGATAGAATAATCGATCTCCTCTTTGTGCGGTGCTTCGTAGTCTACTTAAGTTTTCTGAAAGTTTCACTTCTACCGCGTGTCAACTGCACACTTATATTATATTTAATTATCATTTTTTTTTATTATTTTATGATTTCTTGATGAGATGTAGATAATGAGCCAAACAATTATAAAAAAATATGTGAATTTCATTTTTTTTTAAATAATTCTGCAGAATAAAGATATTTAAAAATAATTATTCTTAAACATTTTTTAATCATTAATTTCCCTATTCCTTTGTGGTTTTCATATAACTTTATAAAACTAATTTTGTTATTACGGCACCAGAGTCTTAACTACTACCTACAGTCTGCATCAAGTGAGATTGATATCCCCAATTGGGGTACGTTGTGAAGCTAAAGGCAGTGGGTAGGGTAAGGAAATGGAGAAGAGAAAGGTGGGGAAATACCTGGCTTTTCAGCCCTATTCACCAAACATGGCAATTTCAAGCCATTTTCAAAGCAATGTTTCAATTCTGAATGGGTCCCACACTCGGTGAAGTGTGGTAACCGGACAACTCAGAATGAAATGAACTCAACAGGTACCTCTTTTGAAAAGTCTTTAAAAGTCATGACAAAAAAATATAAACATTCGGTTAAATGGGTTACGTTAGGTTAGGTTATGTGTTATTTTCAATATTTAATTTTTCATAGCTTTAAATGACAATTCAAAAAAGAGTTGAATGAGTTGATTCTGAGTTAGCGTGGAATGGAACCGACTCTGAGATGAGATGAGAGTATCTTTCACTCTGAGACGTGCCGCAAATATACCTCAAAAATCCTGCCTAAAAGTAACTCCATATGGTGTCAAATCGAGGTGAGGGATAGTATTATCGACGATCATAACACTGGCATGTGGCATGGTGGTCGAAAAATCCAAAAATTATGTAACCTTCAAAGCAATGAATAAAGAAAATTTAAAAAAAAAAAATTAAATGAATTAGTATGTTGTCATGCTTATCCTGTAAAGTGTAAATAATCATGACAACATACTAATACAATAATAAGTCCAATAAAATAATGTAAGTACCAAAGTACCTAATCAGAAATATTTACAGTTACTATGGGCGTGGGTAATCAAAACATACGACTTCGATAATCAGCGAATCGAACGATTTGATGATGGGAAAATTATGATTGGAAAAAAAAAAGGAAAGATAAACATTCCCGGGTTACGAATAACCTAACAATGTTTGAAAATCTCCACCACACTAAACGGAAAATGTTGCTTGTGTCGTGATGGAAGACTTAGCCAGCCGAGGAATCGAGCACGCGACGCTCGGGTGGGACCCAAACGCGATGCTCACTCAGCCACTGATAGGACCTAAATTTTTTTAAATTTTTTAAAATGAATGTCCCATATAAAAAACTGCTCCCGTCTGGAGCCAGGCATCCCTGATTGGAGTATGTTGTGAGGCTGAAGGTAGTGAGGAGGGGAAGGAGATAGGGAAGAGGAAGGTGGGGAAGTACCTGGTCACCAAACACGACTAATGCCATTTTAAGCTACGTTTCAATTCTGAATGGTGGTCTTACACCAGGGAAATACTTAAAGTACCTTCCACTCTGGAACGTGCCATAAATATACTATTCAATATTTTAAATGAATAAATTGTGAAATAACACAAATTAATCAAATAAAATTTATTTGCCAGGTCGGGATTCGATCCCGCTACCTTCGGTTTGCGAGTCAAGAGCCTTACCGCTGGACTACGCCGGCCGTCAAATTAATTTTATCTTTATTTATTTTTGGGGTGTTATGCCGTGTTGCTCTACCTTCTCCTTTAGCCAACGTTTCGGAAAGCGTTACAGAGTCTATCATCAGAGCAGATGTCCATCATCAGGGCACATCTACCCTGATAACTTTCTTTCCGTGATCACATTAATAATATCGTAAATAAATCACTTAAACTACTCGGCTTCATTCATAGAATTACCTCTGACTTCAAACATATAAGTACACTTAAAACTCTTTACTGTTCGTTGGTTCGCCCTCACCTTGAATATGCTAGTGTCATATGGTCTCCTTTCTATGCTGTCCACATTTGTCACATCGAATCCGTACAACATCGTTTCCTATGAGGAATTGCTTGGAGGTTGGGTCTTGAAAGAGGCGAGTACTCATATGATGACATTTTAAACATTTCTTCTTTAGAAAAACGTAGAAAGGACTCTGATCTAATTTGCATATTTAAAATTATCAACAGTATTACTGATACACCTGCATTGTTACAACTCATCCAGTTTAACATCTCTTTCCGTAGACTTCGAAATAATGAAGTGCTGTTCCTCAATCAACATTCTACTAATTATGGATACCATTCTCCCTTATCCAGAATGTCGAGACTTGTCAATGCTAGTTAAAGCATTGATTATTTTGGTGTAAAACTAAATGACTTTCGGCAGTCGATACGCAATATTTAAATGCTTCTTCATGCTTTGACTTGTAGTGTCTCTGTATGTACTTTTTACATTTTAAATTGTCATTGCTATTCATTTTTATGTGCTCTTCCTTCACTGTCATCTCTGTTTTTTTTATTCGTGTTATTATTATGTTTTTAATGGACTGTTGTCCGTAAATTAATAAATAAATAACGCTGTCCGAAACGTTGGCTAAAGAAGTACGTAGCGCGATGCATGACATAACACCCCAAATATAAATAACGATAATATTTTTGGCCGTGAAAATCTAAAATCATAACTAGCATCGATATCTTTTTCATGAAAGTATTTCGGTGTTTGAAAATGTTTATTCAAGTTTATTCAAATATCTTCAGTCAGTAATATGTTGAAAGCTAAACTTAATAATGTGAAATAATTATTTTCGATTAATCTTCCACGAATCGGTTTACATATGAATATCAAAAATATCTTTCGATAAATTATTTGCCTTTTACTATCTTTTCGCTTAAGCAGAATTTAAATAAACTTGTAAAATGATTACTTTATAAAAAATATCAGAGTAAGCTATTAAATTTTTTTTTCATTAGGAAGAGACGTCGATAAGAGTCACCACGAATTAGTAAAACAGGACACGTTCGAGGAAGGCAACTTCAAAGCTGAACTGTAAAAGGATTGGGAGAATAATATAACTTACTAGGGTCAGTCAAAAAGTAATCCCTCCTGTTTTTTTCTCCTTTAATTGCAAGAAATAAAAAATGCAATTACATGGGTTGAAAACCCCATTATTGACGATTAATTTTTTAGTTATTAATATAATCTCCGTCCATTTCCACGGCTTTGGTCCATCTTTTAACAAGGGCATATATCACAGTGTTGTAAAAAGCACGGTCACATCTAGCACCAACGCCATAACTTTCCCCACCGATCACACAGTTTTGAATTTTTTGTCCTTGGTGAGTTTATGTGATGCCATTCCATTGACTGCCTCTTTGATTCAGTTTAAAAATAAATATAGTTGTTGTCCTAGGGAACGATGAGAAATTACCGAAAGTTATCGATACATATCAACGATGCTAGGGATCCAGCAAACTCGTTGAAGAAGTTCAGAAGAACTCGTTCTTATACTGAACTGAGAATATTTTTGCCAGGATTTGATTTTTTAAACTATTGAATTAAGTACCTAGAAACCGAAAATTGATAAAATGCACTGTCCCAGAGGTGTCAATATGTTTTTCTGATTTTTCTGTTTCCAGATTTTCGATTGAGTTTCGCTTATATTGTCTTCATTTATTTAAACATACAATTTGAGGTTTTACTCATAAAGTTAAAAAAAAAAAAAAAAAACTAATTCATTCTTTATATCCTATCTTGGAAAAGTAATCTCATATCCTTAACATATTCAAGAAACCTTTAGTTTTTAGACTCACAAACGAAATCATTCGTATTTAATTATTTCCAAGAAAACCCCTTTATAATTTCGTTTTTAAAGCAAATTTCGAAGAAATTTTATTATACTAACACAATATTATGCGCTGGAGAAAATTGTTAACCACTTTTATTCCACTGAAATATGAAATGTTTTAAAACAAATATTTTCCGAAAAAGTTTTAGGAGTGGCAAATGCATAAAGGTACGTTTTTTACATTCTCTTTGAATATTGATTACAGTGATTACAGATGTGGTTAGTTTTTTTGGCAGGTTTTTATGTGTATATATTATTGTATAGAAGATTAATAATCCAATTACAGTACAATTTTCTCATTCTAACATTCTCATTTAACACCTTGAAGATAATTATATAAAAAATCAAGGTTATTATTTAAAGAGGAATTAAATAAATCTAGTGTTGCAGAAATTTCATTCAACAACAACATTCCTCTTGTCATGCTATATCGTGCTAGAATATCTATTCTATCGTATCTACGGTATTTTGAACAAATTGTGTCGATGGCTACGGCTGAAGTTTTTAGCCACGTACATGCCATAGCATCGCAAGAAAACTAAGTATTGCAAAATTTTAATAACGTCTGGTTTCTAGACTAAATCTATTTATTTCCTGAAGTAAATCTTTATATGAAGTAAATCGGTGCATGAACTTCGGATAATTTCCATGCCACCCCATGTAGACATACCGGAGGATTTTTTTTCTGGATTTGTTCGAGCATATTAATATATTTAGTTAGGTGCGGAGTCCACACACCACTAGCATACTCCAGTTTACTTCTTATGACTTCGAACATGGCTATTATTGAAACATGTGTTACGATTACCGCCAGTTGCCAGTGCTGGAGGAAAATGGAAAGACCCTCAACCAATCTCTGGCCATCATGGGGAAGAGATTTGATCTGGTCACTCCAAATCCCTTAACAGAGGCTCTCCTTGTTGAATCCCTTGTTGATAACTTTAGAGATCTCCAAAAAGGTCAGTAAAAAAATAAACAGTTTTTTACCACATGGATGGATAACTCAACAATCATTCCCAGTACTAAGAGATATTGTCTTTATTACAGTAAGAGATATTGTGTTTAATGAGTAAATCCTCAAATTGCAATATTTAATCACTGATGACAGTGTGGCCACATTTTTTGTGATTTTTCTGTTTCAAATTTTCGATTGAGAGTCGCTGATATTGCCTTCAGTGAATTATTTTAAACCCTTATTTTATTGAGAATTTGATTTTAGTTTTTACCAGGAATGCATGAATTTGCATTTTTAGTATTGATAAGGATAATATTTCGGTTTGTATAATATGTTTTTTTAAATTATTTTCGTTATTAAATTTAAGTTACGAATTATTACAGCGTATTTGTTTTTTTTTCCTTTTGTTAGTCTGATTTCATTTGCATATAATGTTGTTAAAAAGTTTTTTGGTAACAAGTTGTTTATTATTTTATATTTTTACCAATAATCTGTTTCACTGTTAGTCAATTTAGTTAATTTAACATCATAGATATTTTTAAAAACCTTTTTCGCCTAAGTAATATTCTCATTGCTCATTCAATTAGGCAAAAGTAATTGAAATTTATTGAATAAAGAGCAAGATTTTATCACAAGAGCGTCTGTTCTAGTGATGGGTAAGATCTTCATTTTGCCGGAGGCTTCATGGCGTGCTTCCTTTTAAAAGTACTCGAGTTCTAGGAGCAGATCCCGGGTCCGAGTTCTTTTTGTGGACTGGGTACTGGGTACTTTGCGGCTACAGGGACGCACGGGTTCGGCCTAAGCCGTACCTTGGAACCGGAACCCGCACAAAAACTCGAACCGTACTCCTACTCCTTTTTTAAACTCGTATCGTTTGCTAAAGGAGTAGGAGTAGGATCCGTTTCCCGCGAAGAACCCGAGTTCAAGAGCCCATTCCAACTGAACCGACACATCGCTAGTCTGTACGTGTAAAATCCGAGTTTTCGACCGTGGGTTACTTGAGCTTTCGCCGCCATTTCGAAAAAACCATCCGAAATCCGCCAAAATCTAGTTTTTCTCAAATTTCACGTTTCCAATAAAATTTTCGGCTAAAGTAGCTTCACAAGTTTAGTGGAATGTAAAATTACCTACAATTTTTATTTAAAGAATTTTCTTCTATCTCTAAATAAATATCGAGATACGCAGTAGTAAAAATGTGTATAATTTTATGGCAAGGTACTGTTTAATGTACAATTTATTTTATGTACTGGCAATTTTGAATGCTCGTTACACCGGAAAGACTAGATGTAGTTCCAAATGCTACCGCAAAATCATTCCGTCCCGAATTGTCCTGGTGTGTACAGCTATCAGATTTAGCCCTGCAAGTTTCTGATATTTAATATTTTGTCGCGATTGTGTTTGGCTATTACAATAAAAAGAGAATCTATCAAAACCTTCTAATCATTTATTTAACTCCCGTGACACATATGATTTGACACGTGTTGATTTTTATACTGGTAAGATAAACACTATCCCATAAGTTAAATAAAACATGTAAATTGCTTGACTTGGTTCGGTTTTTTGTGCGTATCGCTTTTCCAGTACATTTTTTTTTTTTAATTCCTTTATTTTTCCCGTATTTTACAATTTATATTTACATATTTTGAAAATCATAACAATGGGAACACACTAAGGTGCAGCCAGTGCGTGGGTAATATAGTTAAAATAAGTTTTATTTACTATTTGGGAGGCGGGAATGGGTACCGCCGCCCCGGGAACCTTTATTGGATAACCAACACCTCTGCCATAGGTCACCCCAAGTGGTTCGCTACGTTTGGTGATTTAGCAGGGGTGCCCGGGTTCATGGGGCGAGGTTTATCTAGGTCTTGGAGGCGGATGACCAGGACACACTGAACCGCAGATTCCTACCCACCCCTTAAACCCTTTTCCTTCCCAGAACTCTCCTCTTCTTCCTTTCCTTAAAAAACCCTCCACACAGCATCCCAAAAGATGACATAGGCCCTGGGGGATTTTTTTTTCCTTAGGGCCTCCTGTGTGGAGCTCATGAAAAAAAAATTTAGTACCTAGAAAAAAATAAACAGTGATATAAAGCAAAAAAAAAAATTTGTTTAAACAGTTTGTACAAAAAATGTATACAATAGTGTATGGTTAAATACGTGTAAAGTGTAATAAATGATATACATTGTAATAATAGGTGTAAAGTTTGTGAGAAAAGTGATATAAAACTAAATAAATAGAGTTTTTACATCTGTATGGTTTAGCCATAATTTTAACGGAAGTTTAGTTGCACCATGAATATTTTTTGGTAAACTCTTGAAGGTACGAGGTTCAATAAAGCTGCTGCGAGTTTGCATTTGTTTTGTGTGTTTTTGGGGGTTATAGAAAACATTATTATTTCTAATGTTGATTCTGTTTACATTTTTTTCGAATTTGTTTATGTTTTTAAAGATATATTTCATAGTTTGCATTATAAATAGTTTACGGAGACTGAATAGTTTAGATTCTTTGTATAAAGCATCTGTCGAAAATGTTTTAATTCTATTATACATAACTTTTATAATATTTATTTTATTTATTGCTTCTTCACAATTAATGTACATATATTTTTAGCATGTAATTATTATTAATATAATTTTGAGTTGTTTGTAAAGGTTTTATAAAAGCATCAAGCGCACCACCCCATCCTATTATTCCATACATGAGTGAAGATTGCACCAGAGAAAAAGAAATCATTTTCAATTTGTCAATATTCAATACTTCTTTAAGTCTGTAAAATATGTACGTAAGATATCTCAATTTAGAAACGGTATTATTAATTGTTGATTGCCAATTTAAATTTGTATCAATACATATACCCAAATATTTCATCTTTTCAACTTTTCCAATTTCAGAGCAAGATGAACATATTACTTGATTACAGTTAGCATTATGAATTCTAATTTTAAGGTTATTGGGGGGTTTGTTTTTACAGTTTTTTATAAAAAGGTAGGTAAAATGTTTTATTGTAGTTTAGGAAGAGTCTATTACTATTTAGCCATGATGAGACATGTGCAATACATTTTGATGCATTTAAATAAGTTTCAAGCCAGGTTTTTCCGTTTGCAATTATTACTGTATCATCAGCTTAAGATACAATATTACAATACAAGATTACAACATTACATATATCATTTATATATATATATATATATATATATATATATATATATATATATATATATATATATATATATAAATGATATATGTAATGTTGTAATCTTGTATTAGTGAAAACCACTAATGTTAGTGTGTAAAATTTTAAAACCAGTATTCAAATGAATGGTTAAATTCAACATGTAGACTTTTTAAATAAAGATTATCGTGGTAAAAACAAAGCGTTTTTAATTATTTCCTTAATAAAATGGTGCCACAAAGTGAATTTGCAAAATTCGAAGAAGCTCTATTTTCCTAAAAATGTGTATAAGTTTATAAAAACCATGTAGTAAAAACCATGGAGTACCACAGGATACTGTGCTTGGCCCAATCCTGTTTTAATATATATATATATATATATATATATATATATATATATATATATATATATATATATATATATATATATTAAAACAGGATTGGGCCAAGCACAGTATCCTGTGGTACTCCATGGTTTTTACTACATGGTTTTTATAAACTTATACACATTTTTAGGAAAATAGAGCTTCTTCGAATTTTGCAAATTCACTTTGTGGCACCATTTTATTAAGGAAATAATTAAAAACGCTTTGTTTTTACCACGATAATCTTTATTTAAAAAGTCTACATGTTGAATTTAACCATTCATTTGAATACTGGTTTTAAAATTTTACACACTAACATTAGTGGTTTTCACTTAGATCTTTTAGAAATATTAGAAATTAGGAAAAATGTCAATAGAAATTTAAATATTATTAATAATCAAATTAATTTTGTGAATAACCCTATCTTAAATATATTTCCATTTTTAATTTTTGTCTTTGTTCTTCTAAGCACCCCCCCCCCCCTCCCCCCTGTTGATCTTTTAAGCACCTCCCCTTTCCACCTCTCTCCTCCCCCACTACTTCCATTTGTAACCACGCCTGTCTTTCTATATTTGATCATTTAGTTTTAGTACATATAGTTTCCTGATCGTTCTTGAAACATGTTGACTTTTTAAATAAAAAAAATAGAGCTGTTTGCAGTTGGGTTCTTGCATAGAGAAATAAGTGTAAGTATTGATGTGAAGCAAGTATTTATAAGTCACTCTGCACTGAAAGGATAAATCGATAGGACTGTGATCCAATGGGGGCTCTTGGTCCAACTAGGTTCTACTGTCATTTACATAAAACTGCGATATTGAGGTTCAAAGTTCGAATTACGAAAACACCTTACGAGTCCAGTCAATATAGGGTTTCAGATCGAAATGAGGTGGAATAAGTTCAAAATTCAAATAAACCTTTATTTTGGAATTTTAAATGTCATGTATGACTCGTGTTAGCCGCTCATAGATGACCATATAAGAATTTTGACACAACATTTAGAATGTCAAAATAAAGGTTTGTTCAAATTTTCAGTTTATTCCGTTTCATTCCGAGGTTGTTCCTTTTTTTAACTTTAGTCACTGGACTATAACACACGATCCGATGTAATAGACTGGGAGGCGAGATAGGTAAACCCTACGTCATCGAGTACGGATGAAACTGCTTTGTAGTTATAATAATGGACATTCAGAAAACCTTTAAAAAGCTGGTCTGCCGGTGCGCCTCTTGGCAGGAGCTGCGCAGTCATGGAAAAAATTACGTCCTCGAGTACATGAACGGAAATGGTCGAATATGATAAAGGTCGATTAGAAAATGAGAAAAAAGCAGGTCTGCCAACCGGCAGCCTGGCACGTTCGCAGGCAGCCGGCGTCAAAGTGGGGTAAAAAATAGTAAATTTTACGTCATCGAGTACACGAATGAAACCAACGAATAACTATAGTCCAGATCATAGTTTTTGAGAGTACCGCTCGATGTACGGACGTGTTTTTTCCGTGCAAACTTAAAATCTGTAAATTCGGAACCTAAGATTAATTTAAAATGGCAGAACCTACGCTCCGTGATTTAATGAACATAATCACCGAACAAACCGTTCTAATAAAAGATGTTTTACGGCGTGTTATACATCTCGAAAAAAGTGCATTTAATCCAAATAAGGATGACAATACTCAAAGAAGTGTCAACGCCTCGTCAACGGAATTACCGAAACTAGCCGATTGCGCAAAGGGACCGCCCACTGCGACCGATGGTACGCTCGCCGCCCGAACCCCGCGCCCTCCCCAGCCCAACAAGGAGCTCCCGTCTAGCGATACATGCAATATGCAGCCGCCCGCAACTCCCGCGCCGCCCGTAACGCTCGTCATGCCCCCCGGGCCTACCGCGTCCCCCGCGCCCGGCACAGCAAACAATACTGGCAGAATTACCCGCTCGCAGGCAAAAGGGTCCAATTCTATCCAAATCCACACTGACCCAAAGGGCAAGGAGAAAGGGTCAAAAATTCCGGCTAGCCAAAAGGACGTCCAGCAACCAGAAGCATCCACATCTTCAGCTGGAACCTCTGACGGCCATACACCGAAACCAGCAAAGGAGTCGCAGTCCTCGACCAAACAAACCTCGGCAGGGCCGTCACGCCCAGCGGATCGTGATCAACCCTGGACTGTTGTTGGTCGTAAAAAACGACCCTCTACTGTAATTGGTAACCTAAAGGAACAAGATACCTACTCGTATTTCCACCTGTACCCGCTGCATCCGGAAACCTCAATCAACTATCTAACGTCGTATCTACGTTCAATTGTAAGTACCGCCTCATTTAAAGTGTCTAAGATAAAATCAAAGGGAGAATACGCCTCATTTAAGGTAGGTATCCCAAATGGGGTTAAAAACGAAGTTCTTAAACCGGAATACTGGCCTAAATATTCTTATCTCAAGGAATGGAGAAATAAAATTAATACACCGCGGCTTCCTGGTTTAAAACCCAGTTGACTTACGGATAATTTACATTTTTTCTACCAAAATGTTAGAGGACTAAAGAGTAAATGTGCCTCATTTTATTATAATGTTTTGGTAAACAATTATGATGTAATTGGACTCACTGAGACGTGGCTAAATTCAAGTGTGTTCAACCCAGAGCTCTTCGATGACAGCTACAAAGTATTTAGAAAAGACAGAGACAGTGGAAGTGCCCGTAGACAGGGAGGAGGCTGTCTATTAGCCGTTAAGAACGCGAATGGCCTTATTAAGGCAGAGCACTTACCTGCTCTGGACTGTCAACGAGGACCTGTGGGTCAAAATTACATTCAAATCGTGTGTTACTTTTATATGTACAGTTTATTTTCCACCTGCATCACACTTTGAAACGTATAAATTATTTTTTGATACAATACAACAAAATGTAGATGTTATCGGTGGAAAGAATGTAATAGTGCTCGGAGACTTCAATCTGCACTCCGCAAGAGGTGCCGTAGAAATTGAAAACGACCTGAATTTTCTATGCGCCGTTTTTGGTCTCTCCCAATGTAATAACATTACAAACATAAATGCAAGAGTATTAGATATAATTTTATGCTCTGTAACCATAAATGTTATTCATTGCGATTCTCCCCTAGTAACAGAAGATAAACATTATCCTGCACTAGAATTTTTTTTTCATGCCAAAACAATGTTAGAACTACAAAAATTCCAAAAACTGGTAAGCATGCTATGCGTGGATGGAATTTTGGGCACGGTGATGTTTGTAAACTCTACAATATGATGAGCCAACTAAATTGGCAGGAACTTTACAATTTTAGCACTATAAATGAGGCGGTACATCATTTTTATGCTTGTGTTTATAATATTTTTGATGCCTGTTTCCCAAGAAAACCTCCCAGTAGGGGTGGTCGTCGATATCCGAAGTGGTTCTGTCAAGATACCATCGCGAGCATTATTGTGAAACATGCTCTCCATAAAAAATGGAAGGCTACTGGCTGTCGGAGTGACTATGATTTGTTCAGTGTGCATAGAGCCGTGGTTAGGCGCAATATACGCACTGCTTTCCAATCATATGTAAATTCCATTGAACACGATATCAAGCATGATCCCAACGTGTTTTGGGACTACGTCAAATCGCTGAGAAAAGATGGTGGTATTCAAGACACCATGACGCATCGTGATCGGGAAGTTCGTGGAATAGATGTAGCTAACGCCTTTGCAACACACTTCGAATCCGTGTATAGTAATGAGTCTCCATTACTTAATACAAATATTTCTGCCAAGTTGAATATAAAGGGAGCCCAGAATATCGACATTGATCAAATTGATGAATCAGATATAGAAACATCCATTAGAAAAATGAAAAATACAAATTCACTTGGTCCAGATTTTCTTCCAGTATTCTTCTTTAAAGGGTGTGCCGAGTTTTTAAAAATGCCACTAAGTTTCTTATTTAACCTTTCCTTAGAAACCGGTGTGTTTCCTGATTCCTGGAAAATTTCTAAGATTTGTCCGATTTATAAAAGCGGTACAAAGACTTCTGTAGAAAATTTTAGGCCTGTAGCAATATTATCTGCACCGGCTAAATTGTTTGAATCGATTATTCATAAATACACACTGCCACAAGTGGAGCCATTCTTAATTTCGGAACAGCACGGATTTAGAAAAGGTCGATCTACAGAAACCAACTTATTGGTATTTACTAATTACGTATCAAAATCTTTAGATAAAGGCCATCAGGTAGATTGTTCGTATAACCACTTTTCAAAGGTTTTCGATACTGTTAATCATGACGTCTTACTAAATAAACTGGCTGAAATAGGATTCTCCATGAGACTACTCACCTTTTTTGCTAGCTATCTTGCAAACAGGAAACAGTTTATATCTCATGGACTATTCCAGTCTATTCTATTTTACCCCAAGGTTCTAATTTAGGCCCACTCCTTTTTTCCATATTTATTAATGATATTTCAGAAGTAATTCTGCACTCCAGGTTTCTTCTTTTTGCTGATGACCTGAAACTATTCTTAGAAATACTAACCCCAGAGGACTGCAATCGACTCCAATCAGATATTGATAGAATTATTGACTGGAGTAAAAGAAATCGGATTGAGTTCAATATATCTAAATGTTTAATTTTGTCATTCACTAGGGCGTGTCATACCTGGTATTACCGGTATACGATGGACGCCCGAAGTCTAAAACGTGTCTCCACCATGAAGGACCTTGGAATCATGTTTGATAGTAGGCTGACATTTCATGCTCATATTCAGATGGCTTGTAGCACTTCATTGAGAATGCTGAGCTTTGTTCTGCGTACTGCAAGGAATTTTAAAGACATCCGGGTTCTCATAATTCTATTCAATTCCTTAGTAAGGAGTAGACTTGAAAGTGGGTCGATAATTTGGAGTCCGCACCAAGTAAAATATTCCCTCATGTTGGAGAGAGTTCAGAAAAAATTTCTGAGATTTCTGTACATGAGGGAGTACGGCTATTACCCGTGGCTCTATCCTACCGACTTTCTTTTGGGTATGCTCGGAATGAACTATCTACGTGTCAAAAGGGATGTACACCTTGCTACGCATTTCTTCAGATTGATTCGCGGATGGTTTGAAAACTCAGTTATCTTGGAGAACATTCATTTTTATGTTCCCGATGGTTATCTTCGCCATCGACAGCATAGGCTGTTCTATCTTCCGGCCTGCAGGACTAACTTGCCATTGGTCATGCCGGTCGGGAGAGCAATCTTGCTGTTGAACAGAATTAATTCGGATATCGACATATTTAGCATCAGTGAAGCTGCCTTTAAAAGGCAAGCCCAATTTATTGATGCTTATATAGTTTTTTTTGCCTACCATGTATATTTATGTTTAATGTAATACTGTTACAAATATATTTTAAAACGCATTAAAATTTTAAATTTTGTAATGTTTTTGAAAATAAATTGAATTGAAAAATTGAATCATTCCATTTAAGAATTTCTTGGTCTGCCGACCAGCAGCCTGGCAGCTTTTTTGTACGATTTTTTAAAGTTTTTTTTTTTTTTAATTTTTCGTTTATCTTTATTGTTATTTTTATTTCACGATATTTTTAAAAACTTTGAATTCCATATTTTAAAAAAAATAAGCGAAAATGATAAAAAAAAATAATTTGAGAGGTCCCAACCGTCAGGCGAGCCTTTCGACGCCAAACCACTTACGAAACCTGCCGCGGTGCCCCTCACCGCTGTCGCGCGTCCATATTTTTGTACAAATTTATAATAATAATAGTCCTTTTAAAATTGCCTAATAGTCCATAGTAGTTTGAAATTCGAACAACCAACCCACCGTCGCCGTAAGAGCTGCGTTCTTCCGAAAAACGACGGAAATTTCCGAACCCCGTCCGTTTCATATCGGTTTCGCTTGCCCTGCTGCATCGATTACATCGAATACAAGATCTATACTAACGAATAATTATAGTCTAGATGATTCAATTTATGATTTCCTTGGTCTGCCGACCTGCAGTCTGGCAGTTTTTGTGTACGATATTTTAAAATTAAAATTTTTTTTATAATTTAAAAAAAATATTTTCAATGTCTTTATTATTAATTTTATTTCAACATGGTTTTAAAAACTTAGAATGCCAGATTTTAAATAAAATAAGTTGTAATGATAAAAAATAAATTTTGAGTGTTCTGATTGTACCCATCGGACGGGAGAGAGAGCCTTTCTACGCCAAACAACTTACTGGAAATTGACCGCAGAGCCCTTCGCCGCCATCGCGTGCCCATATAGATGTGCCCTTATGTGCCTGGTTGGTACACTCGGAACACTCAAATATTTTTTTTTTATCATTGCCACTTATTTTTTTTTTAATCTAGCATTCCAATTTTTTAAAACCATATTGAAATATAAAATAATAATATAGATAATGAAAATAATTTTTAAAAAATTAAAAAGCTTTAAAAATCGTACGTAAAAAAACTGCCAGGCTGCTGGTCGGCAGACCAAGGAAATTATGAATAGAATCGTCTAACCAGGGGTTCCCAAACTTTTCCAAGTCGCGGCACCCTTAGAAAATTTTAATTTTCTCACGGCACCCCGGTCATAATGTCTATCTGTGGTAGCCCCGGGACCGAGTGTCACCCCCCCCCCCAAAAGCATGCCACCCCCCGCCCCCCCAGGACGGACCAATTTTTTACCTACTCCAATGAAAAATACAACTCGTATTTAAAATGAACTACATTTAGTGGTAGGAAAATTTACAAGGAAAATGCAAATATAATTACATTTATTTTCGAGCGATATTTGCTCTTTATAACCGCAACCGCTGAAAATCCAGCTTCGCACAGATATGAAGTAGCAAAGGGAATGAGGGCCCTTACAGCTTTTGCATTTAGAATCGGATACTGATTTTTGACTGATATCCTAAACTCCGTCAAATCCGAACAAGCGTATTTTGTTTTTAGGCTGCTGTCGATCGAGAGGTCAATTAGATTTTCTTCTTCCTGCGTAGTAAAATCTTAGGGAGCTTGAGCACGGAATGGACCTTGGATCCACACAAACTGCTCCACTAGGTCTTCGGCGGATGTTTTTTCCATTCCATAAAATGTTTTTATTCGTTCATGTCAATTTTGATTTTTAGTAGAGACATCATTCCGCGTCACATCTCTGTCCGCGGCACCCACTTTGGGAACCTCTGGTCTAGACTACAGTTTTTTGTTAGTTTCGATCTTGAATTCGAAGTAATCGGTGCAGCAGGGCAAGTGAAACCGATATGAAACGGACGGGGTTCGGAAATTTCCGTCGTTTTTCGGACGAACGCAACTCTTATGGCGACGCGACGGTGCGGTGGTTGTTTGAACTTGCAACCACTATGGACTATTAGGTTATTTTAAAAAGACTATTATAATTATAAATTTGTTTAATAATATGGCCATGCGATTGCGGCGAAGGGCTCCGCAGCCAGTTTTCAGTATGTTGTTTCGGGTCGAAAGGCTCTCACGTCCGATTGGTACAATCGGATCACTCAAAAAATTTTTTTTATGATTACAACTTATTTTATCTAAAATCCGGCATTCTAAGTTTTTAAAACCATATTGTAATAAAAATAATAATAAAGATATTGAAAATATTTTTTTTAAATTAAGAAAAAATTTAAAACTTTAAAAAAATCGTACACAAAAAACTGCCAGGCTGCTGGTCCGCAGACCAAGGAAATCATAAATGGGATGATCTAGACTACAGGTTTTCGTTAGTTTTGATCTTGTATTCGATGCAATCGATGCAGCAGGGCAAGCGAAACCGATATGAAATGGACGGGGTTCGGAAATTTCCGTCGTTTTTCGGACGAACGCAGCTCTTACGGCGACGGAAGGTTGGTTGTTCGAACTTCCAAATACTATAAACTATTAGGCAATCTTAAAAGGACTATTATTATTACAAATTTGTACAAAAATATGGACACGCGACAGCGGTGATGGGCACTGCGGCAGGTTTCGTAAGTGGTTTGGCGTCGAAAGGCTCGCCTGACGGATGGGTAGTCTCGGAACTCTCGAATTATTTTTTTTTATCATTTTCGCCTTTTTTTTAAATATGGCATTCAAAGTTTTTTAAAATATCGTGAAATAAAAAAAATAATAAAGATAAAGGAATAATAAAAAAAATTTAAAAAAAACTTTAAAAAATCGTACACAAAAAGCTGCCAGGCTGCTGGTCGGCAGACCAAGAAATTCTTAAATGGAATGATCTAGACTATAGTTATTCGTTGGTTTCATTCGTGTACTCGTTGACGTAAAATTTACTATTTTTTACCCCACTTTGACGCCGGCTGCCAGCCAACGTTCCAGGCTGCCGGTTGGCAGACCTGCTTTTTTCTCATTTTCTAATCGACCTTTATCATATGAGACCATTCCCGTTCGTGTACTAGATGACGTAATTTTTTTCGAAAAAAATCGCTCACTATTTCCATGACTGCGCGGCGCCTGCCAAAAGGCGGACCGGCAGACCAGCTTTTTAAAGGTTTTCTAAATGTTCATAATCACTACAAAGTAGTTTCATCCATGTACTCGATGACGTAGGGTTTACCTATCTGGCCTCCCATTCTATAAAGCACTACCTGTAGGACTGCATGCAGAGTATCTGTAAATCAGATCGCTAGTCGAGAGCCTTGCCTCTCGATTACGCGCATAGATATTAACACTAAATGTTCGCAGTATGCGTACATCAAGGTTTAGTTGTTACTAAGTGGAGATGGTACTAGTGAAATAACAGAAATATTAATAAGCAAAATAAAATATATATAATACCACCAGATAGTGTCCGACCGAAACAGGAATTTCTACCGAAACCGAATCTAAAGTATCTGTCTCAGTTTCGGCCGAAACCGAAACTTTCTTTAGTAATGTTAAAAATCTATTGTTCTTATCTATTTGGGTTATTTTTTACACTTATACAGAAAAATAACAATATAATTGAAGTGTGTGAAAAATATATTTTTTTATATTACTGCTATGAAACAAACAAAAATTAACAAAACATGTTAACCACTTCTTGGAACAAAAATTTGTCAACAAAGAACACAACTTATAAAGGAAGGACCTCATTAATTGAGTATTTCAATTTTAATTGCGTTTATTTATTTATTTATTTATTGTTTGTTTGTAAATATTACATAATACAATATAATGAACTTAAAATGTCCAACTAGGCAATTGCCCGTTTTAGGACATTCCAATATGATAATGTTTATACATGTAAATTATAGTAAGTTATAGTGTTGACTATTCTGTTGGTAAAATAATACATATGTATATTCATATTCTAGAATATTTTCAGTAAACCATGACATTTTTTACTATTGTTTAGCTGACATAATAAACTAAAGTAATATTAATAGATAAAACAAGAAAAATGAATTTGAAAATAAAAATGAATGAAGAAATTCTGTTGGTAAAATAATACATATATATATATATATATTCATAAAACTAGTATACTTTCAGTTATACCACGACATATTTTTTTACTATTGTTTAGTTGACATAATAAACTAAAGAAGTGTTAATAGATAAAACAAGAAAAATGAAAAAAAAAAACTGAAAGTAAAGAAGGAACTTTTAAGGAAAAATATCACGCAGAATTGAGCAATTTTCGGACTTACTTTATGTACATTTACAATCACAACTTACTTTATGTACATTTACAATCACAACATTCTTATTACACGTGTTAAATGAAATGAAAACATTAATTGGAGTGGGATTTTTTTATTTATTTATTTTATAAATGTCTGTAAAACAAACAAAAATTAACAAATATGTTAAGTACTTCTTGGAACAAAAATTGGTCAATAATCATCACTTACATTATATAAAGGAAGGATCACATTTAACTGGCTGAAGTGAACTCAGCTGATGATTGCGGGTGACACACGAGCCACGAACACACCCGAAGTCAGCCGAACGACGCGCGATAATTCACGAACGCAGAGTTTCGGTGCGGCCGAAGGTTCGGTGCCGAAACCGAGCCTTCGTCGGTCACTACCTACAGATCAGAAGAAATGAAAAAAATACTTTAACTTTAACTTATCTTCAGTAGTATTAGGTATGGTGTTACTAATGGTGACCGGACTACACATAATGAAATCAACTAAGTCACTCCTTTGAAAAGTCATTGAAAGTGATGAAAAAATATATAAAAAATTAATTTTATAGGTTACGTTAGGTTTAGTTATGGGCTTTTTTTCATAGCTTTTAATGAATTCGTAGGCCGGACTAAAATTTATCAATCGTCGGTCGGAATATCTCTTACCAATCGTTGACCGTGATCGCAAATATTGATAACTGATCATAGATTACCATAGATTGACCATAGATTCGACTTACTATTGTATTCACTCTTGAGTTGTTGGTATGTACAATGTAGGTACATATTATTATTATTGGTGTGTGAAGTGAGAACAGATTTCTGACTCCTACTTCATGTTTGAAATTTTGTAAGCAGATTATTACAGTTTATATTGTGTTATTTTTATTGGATTAATTGCGAAGCCAGACAAATAAATTAAATAGAGTTTTCTTGTGCACGCTGGGTTTTGAACCCGCGACCTCCGGATTCTCCGCAAGGACAGTAACCACTCAACACGGAGGCCGTCATTCCGCTACACCTAGATAAATTGAAAATTTTAATGTTATAATTTACCAATTCATTTAAACCAACATGATAAAATGACGAGTTTCTATTAAATTCTAACCTTAATTTCGACAGTGACACCATAAACTTTAAATTAAAACTGTTGCACAACGCATAAATTACAACAAAGTGTTTTGAACCAAAGTAAATTTTAAATAAATAAGTCAAGCCACAAAATCAAATAATATATATACATTCTTTTAATCGCTTTGAAGTTTTAATGGAATAGTTTCTGCTGTCATATAAAACTTTTCCCTTCTTTCACTGTTTTTACAATTACCAAAAATTAAGCATACCATACCATATCGAAGAAAACGGTAGGTTTGTGGCTCGACATTAAAAATTAAATTACTTAATTTTTAACTTCAGTTCACTGGTGTCGATTTTAACTAACCTAGCTGATATATACTTGTAAAATGCCATTTTACAAGTATATATCAGCTAGGTTAGTTAAAATCGACACCAGTGAACTGAAGTTAAAAATTAAGTAATTTAATTTTTAATGTCGAGCCACAAACCTACCGTTTAGAAATGGCGCATACTTGTGAAATTCTTAAATGGAATGATCTAGACTATAGTTATTCGTTGGTTTCATTCGTGTACTCGTTGACGTAAAATTTACTATTTTTTACCCCACTTTTACGCCGGCTGCCAGCCAACGTTCCAGGCTGCCGGTTGGCAGACCTGCTTTTTTTCTCATTTTCTAATCGACCTTTATCATATGAGACCATTCCTGTTCGTGTACTAGATGACGTAATTTTTTTCGAAAAAAATCGCTCACTATTTCCATGACTGCGCGGCGCCTGCCAAAAGGCGGACCGGCAGACCAGCTTTTTAAAGGTTTTCTAAATGTTCATAATCACTACAAAGTAGTTTCATCCATGTACTCGATGACGTAGGGTTTACCTATCTGGCCTCCCAGTCTATAAAGCACTACCTGTAGGACTGCATGCAGAGTATCTGTAAATCAGATCGCTAGTCGAGAGCCTTGCCTCTCGATTACGCGCATAGATATTAACACTAAATGTTCGCAGTATGCGTACATCAAGGTTTAGTTGTTACTAAGTGGAGATGGTACTAGTGAAATAACAGAAATATTAATAAGCAAAATAAAATATATATAATACCACCAGATAGTGTCCGACCGAAACAGGAATTTCTACCGAAACCGAATCTAAAGTATCTGTCTCAGTTTCGGCCGAAACCGAAACTTTCTTTAGTAATGTTAAAAATCTATTGTTCTTATCTATTTGGGTTATTTTTTACACTTATACAGAAAAATAACAATATAATTGAAGTGTGTGAAAAATATATTTTTTTATATTACTGCTATGAAACAAACAAAAATTAACAAAACATGTTAACCACTTCTTGGAACAAAAATTTGTCAACAAAGAACACAACTTATAAAGGAAGGACCTCATTAATTGAGTATTTCAATTTTAATTGCGTTTATTTATTTATTTATTTATTGTTTGTTTGTAAATATTACATAATACAATATAATGAACTTAAAATGTCCAACTAGGCAATTGCCCGTTTTAGGACATTCCAATATGATAATGTTTATACATGTAAATTATAGTAAGTTATAGTGTTGACTATTCTGTTGGTAAAATAATACATATGTATATTCATATTCTAGAATATTTTCAGTAAACCATGACATTTTTTACTATTGTTTAGCTGACATAATAAACTAAAGTAATATTAATAGATAAAACAAGAAAAATGAATATGAAAATAAAAATGAATGAAGAAATTCTGTTGGTAAAATAATACATATATATATATATATTCATAAAACTAGTATACTTTCAGTTATACCACGACATTTTTTTTTACTATTGTTTAGTTGACATAATAAACTAAAGAAGTGTTAATAGATAAAACAAGAAAAATGAAAAAAAAAAACTGAAAGTAAAGAAGGAACTTTTAAGGAAAAATATCACGCAGAATTGAGCAATTTTCGAACTTACTTTATGTACATTTACAATCACAACATTCTTATTACACGTGTTAAATGAAATGAAAACATTAATTGGAGTGGGATTTTTTTATTTATTTATTTTATAAATGTCTGTAAAACAAACAAAAATTAACAAATATGTTAAGTACTTCTTGGAACAAAAATTGGTCAATAATCATCACTTACATTATATAAAGGAAGGATCACATTTAACTGGCTGAAGTGAACTCAGCTGATGATTGTGGGTGACACACGAGCCACGAACACACCCGAAGTCAGCCGAACGACGCGCGATAATTCACGAACGCAGAGTTTCGGTGCGGCCGAAGGTTCGGTGCCGAAACCGAGCCTTCGTCGGTCACTACCTACAGATCAGAAGAAATGAAAAAAATACTTTAACTTTAACTTATCTTCAGTAGTATTAGGTATGGTGTTACTAATGGTGACCGGACTACACATAATGAAATCAACTAAGTCACTCCTTTGAAAAGTCATTAAAAGTGATGAAAAAATATATAAAAAATTAATTTTATAGGTTACGTTAGGTTTAGTTATGGGCTTTTTTTCATAGCTTTTAATGAATTCGTAGGCCGGACTAAAATTTATCAATCGTCGGTCGGAATATCCCTTACCAATCGTTGACCGTGATCGCAAATATTGATAACTGATCATAGATTACCATAGATTGACCATAGATTCGACTTACTATTGTATTCACTCTTGAGTTGTTGGTATGTACATATTATTATTATTGGTGTTGTGAAGTGAGAACAGATTTCTGACTCCTACTTCATGTTTGAAATTTTGTAAGCAGATTATTACAGTTTATATTGTGTTTTTATATTTTTTTTTTTAAATAATTTTCAGGGTTATATTTTTGTTAAGTTCTTATGGGTACAGGACCCTCACTTTTTAGTTTTACTTTTTAATTATAATTTTAACTATGTGAAAATCTGTCATTGGATATTATGTATATTATTAATGTTATTATTATAAGTGTAAAATATCTATTGATTTTCCATAATAAATAAAATTAAAATAAAATAAGATCACGAATTTGGTCAATAACGTATTGATACAGAGTGTTATCGATCTTCCAGGACACGTTTGAGGAAGGTAACTTCAAAGGTTAAAGACTTAGGTTGATAAGTCATCTAAGGCCAGGGTAATGATATGACTTACCACTCTTATCAATGTCACGCCCTCCAAGCCCAGTGTATTTTTTTTTTTAATCTGAGGCTTACGCATGAGTGCATATTGTATGGATATTATTTGATAACTTTTCGCAGGTACTTACCTAAATGTTGATATCAGATATTTTTAAAAAGGGAAAGGCATCGCAAACAGGTGGTTTTAAAACCCAAAATCTTTTTTTCACCTCAAACATTCAATGTTACATCCAATTCTGAAAATATGTTTTTCGTAAACATTTAGGAATTATTTTTCATAATTTTGTACAGTGAAAACCTCAAAATGTCATAATAGATAGTTCAATAATAAAAAGCGACAATTAAAGCATTTGTTATAAATAGGGATTAGGTTGATGTGGGTCTTAGCTGCGAATGCATCTGCCCACGTATAGGGTAAGAAGTTGTGTACTAATAAAGTATCTGCGGCCCTGTACACCTGTCCAGTACGCCAAGCTTTCGAGAGGGCTAACTTTCCGAAAATCCACATTTAGTCGAAAGTTGTTCTTACGATCGTGCAGGGCGGTTACACCGAGAAAGATTAATTATTCTCCGTACCAGCTTTTTAAAATTATAACTCAATGTTGATTTTATTTCATTCCAAATTTTCTTTAATTTATACCTATTTCCAAAAATGCTGAAAGATGTGATGATAAAACAATGTACTTTTAATGTACTTTTGTAATTATTTCTTAATTATGAGTATTAATCATTTTTCAATAATGTCTAAGTTAAATAAAAATGTTAAAAAAATCTGAAATATATTAGTTTATAAGTGCGCAAATAAATACACAAATGGACCAATTTTCGTCAAGAAACACATGTACGTATATATTTTTTAATGATTTTATTTAAACTAAAATTAAAACTCTAAAACATGCGATACGCAGATAATGTATTGATTTATTTTACTACATGATTTGAAATGGGTGTGGTATAATACAAAATCTTTTTTTGAAAATTTAAAACATGCGAATGCTAGATAAAAGAACAATCTTTCGAAATTCATTTACATTTTTTTTGTGGAAAAGAGTCAATACGTCTAAAATCTGATTTAAAAATGACATATTTCTGGTTTTCTATGGTAACACCCTCTGGCTTCGCCCCTTTATCTGGCTTCGATGGAGCCTCTGTACCTGAAGAGTTACACCAATCATCATTGGAAGACCTGTTCGGAAAATTTATTCCGTTGAAGGAAACCAGATTTTCATTTTGATCCCATTTAGACGTAATAAGACATGATTGGGTCTTTGAAACAATACATTAATGTAATGTATTTGAAATCGTTTGTTTTCAAGCGTAGCGTTAATTCATGAATCAACCCGATAGTTCAGAACGACTGATATTTTTTTGTTTAAAGTTCTTAATTTTGCTGGTTCTTAATCTGTTTTAATTTGTTCTTAATCTATTTTTTTTTTCATTTCTTAATCTCTTTAAATGTGTTTAAAAATAGATACAATATTATTTACAATTCATTCGAGTTCTTTCAATCATCCGAGTTCGTCGCCAGCATTGACAACGTAGAGAAAAGCAAAGTGAGTACGAAAAAAAACCAAAAACCCTTACCAATCATAACCCAATCAAATCATTAAAAAAATGTCTTTAATCAAACATTGTTCTGTGGTAGAAAATATTACCACAATATTATTTATACCAGTGACATCCGTAGAAAAGTATACATACCTGTTAATAAAGAAAATTATTTATCTAACTCTAACTGCTACTAATATTAAATATATGTATATGATATCGTCGCCATGGGTAGATCGACAGTGACCTTCTTGACAATATCAAGGAGGATACGGTATTTTTCCTTATGTCAACAGAATAACACTTAATCCTAAACGTGGGAACACCTCGACACAGGTTCTCCTAGTAAAGTGTCCCCAAAACACTATTAACCAATTTACATGCGGTTACTGATCATTAACATTTTTATTTTTAATTAGGTACCGAAACTTATTATTTGTGTAAATAACTGTAATAATCTGTTGAATGTATGTTCAAGAATAGAAATAAAATAAATAAATTTATGAATGCACCTTATTGACCACATTGTTTTATAATTGCGTTCATTATACATCCCCCCATACACACAAGCCCTGCTTATTTATGGGGGTACATCAAACACATGTATTATGTAATTAATTATTGTAAAAAATATATTATAATTTATGTATCTTTTTGTAAAAAAAAAAAAATTAAAAATCAAATTAGTCATCGACCACCTTAACACGGTCAAAAAATCCATAAATTATGTAACCACGAATAAATAAACAAAAAACTTTTTTTTAATACCGTAACGTTGGATTTACTTTCATCATCAAGGACGGGATTAAAACTAGATTAGAACATTCACGGAAATCGATTTTAAAAATTTATTAATTATTAAAATTCTGTGAAACAACCTGTCTCAAATCTAATTAGTACTAATCCGTTTTTACTGATCAACTTTAATTTGATTTTCGTAATTGCCTGCCAAATAAACAGTCGGTTGGAAAGTATCGTTGAAAACTGACTACAACATTTCGTCGCCTTAGTTTTTAATTGTCCAAACGACCATTTTAGTTTTTGTTCAATCTCCACTTTAAATTAAAGATAAAGTATAAAAAATGATAGTTTATCACCTAACTAAGAATTATTTAGACTAATGAGACCTTTAACTTTACGAAAATAGCTTTATCTTAAACACCTAACATAATTTTTCATTGAAATAATGCAAGAAAACCTCATCCTCCTGTAAAATTTGCTAATGGTCGTTTGGACAATTAAGAACTGGGGCGATGATTTGTATCCGATGTAATGCGATTGTGATGCGTTATAATAATTGCGTAATTTTCATTTTGGGAGGCGGGAATGGGTACCGCCGCCCCGGGAACCTTAATTGGATAACCAACACCTCTGCCATAGGTCACCCCAAGTGGTTCGCTACGTTTGGTGATTTAGCAGGGGTGCCCGGGTTCATGAGGTGAGGTTTGTCTAGGTCTTGGAGGCGGATGACCAAGATACACTGAACTCCAGATTCCTACCCACCCTTTAAACCCTCTTCCTTCCCAAAACTCTCCTCTCCTTCCTTTCCTTAAAACAACCCTCCACACAGCATCCCCAAAGATGACATAGGCCCTGAGGAAATTATTTTCCTCAGGGCCTCCTGGGGGGAGCTCTAGTAAAAAAAAAAATAATAATCTGCGCTGTGTGTGTTGACAAATTGTTTGTGTAATGCGTATTTATTTATTTACTCTTTTAAACGCCTATGGGGCTTTTACATTGGGTACACAATGTTTACATTTTTTGCCCTAGGGTTAGTAATAAACAATAGATTGCATACAATTGCAGTGATTTATAATAAAAATACAGATTTGTATATTTGTTTGTACGCGAGGAATTGGCGGGTTTGCTTCATAATTTGTTTGTGAACGGTGACAGTGAAATAGGTCCTTATGCCTGTCTAGTGAGTCGAATAGGTACTCTTAAATTGACTACACGCAAGATTTCTCTAAAGTTAAGCTCCAAATTTACAATTCTAAAAAGAAGCGTAAGTCATAATACTAAAATAATGTCAAAATGTTATTGTTTAACATAAATTAAACAACGGAAATAAACGCTGGGTCATTATTTTTAATGTTAATAATGTTTATTTTTGACGTATTGTCAGGAATTTTTTCTCCTGACAACAAAAAATCAACCGTACATTTATATTTTCAAAATTTTTTTTTATTTTTTTATTATAATCCTAATTTTTTTATGTTACATAGGTAATTGTGCTGTGCCTGTCTCACTAGGAGTTCTTGTGTTAAGAGCAGGCGCATTTTAATATAAATAGTTTAAAAATAGTGTATAAAGGTTAACAACAATAATGTTATTTACATTTAGAGTAAAAGTACAAGGACAATCAGCATCGTATCAATGGGTTAGCATGCATTAGGAGGTTCTAAAAATATTGTTGATATATGATCTGTCTTTGGTAGTGATCCAAAACTTGGTATCTGTTTTGTATTTTATGTGATTAGTGTGCTGTCTAATGGTCAGTGGAAGTGTATTATAAAGTTTTGTTGCAAAGTACCTGAAGTTTCTTTGACCAAACGTTGTTTTGGCGAAAGGGATAAGTAAGAGATTTTGCCCTTTGGTTCTCGTATCACGAACAGTTTGGATATTGTCAAAAACAGTTCTATGTTTGAATAGATAAATTAGTATATTTTTGGCATAAAGTTGCCTAATGTCCAAAACACCGATTCTCCTAAAGATTTCATCCGAACTGCTTGTGATCGGTAGTTTTAGAATAATCTTTATAATTAGTTTCTGGGCTTTAGAGATCGGATCAATGGCGGCAGCATTTGCTCCTCCCCAGGCTATGATACCATACTCGATTAGAGATTGACATAGTGCATAGAAAATTGTTTTGAGTTGGTTCAAATTAAGAAAGTTGCGAGTTTGTCTAAAAAGGTATATAGATTTTCGAAGTTTGTTTGCTGTAGTGATAATATGTTCTTTCCACTTTAAATTACTGTCAAAAATAATACCCAAGTATTTGATTTTTGTAACACGTTCTAGATAGGTGTAATCACATATATTAGCTTTTGAAAGGGGGCAAGCACATATTTGAATATTATTTTCTGGGTTACTTAGGGACTAAATAAAATAATAAAATATTTAATTACTGTACCGAAATATGATGTTATCTCAGATATTAAGATTACTGGATTTGACCATTTTGATAAGGCGAACATACTGGTTTGATAAGGCTTATCGTACCTACGTTGTACAGAATCGTATGTTTTGAATAATCCATATAAGGAATTGTTCGTACAAAATCGTACGGTTTGAACAATCCATATAAGGAAACTGTTGTTCGTACAAAATCGTACGTTTTGAACAATCCATATAAGGAAACTGTTGTTCATAATTGCCATGGAGTTCGGCTGTCGATTCGAGTGATACTTCAGAAACGGAATTTTCCTTAACTTTCAAAGATTACTGGAATCACAGTTATCTATTAATTTCAAATGTCGTTAATTTTAAGGTTAAGAATTTTGAATTTAAACAATTTTGCTATCATCCAAGAGAACTAATACAATTAAAATTTGGGAGGCGGGTATGGGTACCGTCGCCCGAGGAATCACTTATTGGATAACCAACATAAGCCACCCCAAGTAGTTCGCTACGTTTAGTGACAGCAGAGGTGAGAGAGGGTAAAGTTTACCTAGATCTTGACGGCCGGGTTGGGAGAGACTGGTTGAGAGAATCATTTTGATCTCTCCAGCCGGACTCTCTCGACCCATCGCCTCGCACCTCAGTGCAAGGATTAGATTATATGTCCGTCACTCCTGGATACACTGACCCCCAGATTTCTACCCACCCGTCATATCTTTTTCCTTCCCAGAACTTCCTCTTCTTCCTTTCACTAAAAATACCTTCCACATTATTATTAACTTTTCCTCCGCCTTATTACTAACCCTAGAAAGACCCTCCACTGCGCCTCCAAACAAATTGTTTTCCTCGGGGCCTCCTGTGTAGAGCTAACGTAAAAAGAAAAAACTGAATCGCAATTAATGTAAAAGTCGTTAATAATATTAAGATCAAGGACAATTCCATATCCTTAAGAAAAACCGGAATCTCCCTTCTGGCCGCCTCTGGGAAACTTTTGCCGGTCTCCTTTATCTTCCTCAGTTCGTTACATCGGGAGCTTTTGTGTCTGCATCTATAACCTACGAAGTCAGCTATCTAAGTTGATGTTCTCAGGACATTGCGACGCGTCTTTTTTGTCATATTATGCTATAACTTCCATCCTTACTATACGTCCATGGTCTATGTTCTGAACGGTATTTTAAATGGCCTTATTTATTCTTCTAGACCGCAGTAAAGATGACTGAGTCAAAGTTTAAACTGACATTTTTCACCCTGAAGGGGCTGGGAGAGTCCATCAGGTATATGTTCGCCTATGCTGATGTAGGCTTCGAAGACAAGAGGATAGCGCAAGACGATTGGCCAGCGCTTAAAGAAAGTGAGTGTTTTTTTAATGAAACAGTCTTCAATAATCCTGGTAATACATAGCTGACTTCCGGTGGGATTACTTTGTTTGTTTTACCGGAATTTCAAAGTAAGGTGCTTCGACGAACATGTCGTAGGTCCCAGTAAATTGGTCCCAATGACCCTGTTGTTAAGACGCTGTGTCCCGATAAGACAAGATATTTTAAATTCGAATCCCAGTTGCGACCGTTACCTTTTTATTTTTCTGTGTCATCTTTCGTTTAGATTTATTAGTGCCATCTTCTTCAATTAATAATATGTAATTATTTCATTCAATCTGAATACGTATTATGGATAAGCTAAGTATATTTATTTATTTTTGTGTTAGGTTACGAATACCGCCAGTTGCCAGTGCTGGAGGTAGATGGAAAGACCCTCAACCAATCTGTGGCCATCGTCAGATATCTGGGAAAGAGGTTTGGTCTGGTTGCTTCAGACCCCTTAACAGATGCCCTTCTTGAAGCCCTTATAGACAACCTTAGGGAAGTCCAAGCGAGTAAGTTAAGCATAATAGTCATTGGGACATGCATGTCAAACTATTCGATGATGATTTCAGCAAAAATTGATGCTAGGAATTCTTTGATTTGTCAAAACTGGAAAATCTTTATTACATCTTTTGAAAATAAGAATCTTATTGGCTGAAAAAAATATAATTATATCAAGCAGATTAACACAACTAGAAACGCTGCCGAAGAGTAAATATTTGGATGTGCTTCCTTACTAGGTAATTTTGGTATCTACCAAAATGTATTCACCAAAAAAAAGCTGAACACAACAATTTAATTTTTTTTTGTTATAAGTATTTGGGGTATTATGCCGTGTGGCGCTACCTCCTTCTTTAGCCAACGTTTCGGACAGCGTTGCAGTGTCCATCATCAGGGCAGATGTGTAATAGTTAGGGGTGATGTTTGTACTTATCTACTTAGGAGCTATCCCGTGTCGCCAGCTCCACTCCTCTACGAGCTGGCGCTACAATATACTTCAACATGTTTTTTTTGCGTTTAGCCTTGATGTAACCGTCAATTCCCGGATACCAAGAACTATTGAGCTTAGCTCCGTCGTCTCTATTAATATTTATAGGATTTTTGTGAATTTCAATTGCCTCCGTAATCAGGCGTGCTCTATGAGTTTTGGGTCTTCCCAGGAACTCAGGGACAAATCCAAAGTAATGGCCGGTTTCGATTAAGTGCTCGGCGATTGCCGATTTGTCAGGGTGGCCAAGTTTGTTGGGATGGACACTGCAACGCTGTCCGAAACGTTGGCTAAAGAAGGAGGTAGCGCAACACGGCATAATACCCCAAAAACTAACAAAAAAAATACTTTTGGCCGTGAAAATCTGAAATCGTATCCAACAATTTAATGTTTTTGAAATTATGTTCCTCAGGGCCTCCTGTGTGGAGCTCATGTAAAAAAATAAAAAACGAATTTATAAGAAAATAATTGGGTTGAAGAAAAAATAATAAGACTGAATTGATGCCTGTTTATAATAATTTTAACGTTTTTTTTATTGTTAATCTAAGATGCAAAGAGTTTAGAGAGAAATACGTCAAAAATTAACGATCAAATAGGGTTCGAATGTCACTAGAAAGTAGACAACAGTTGACTGAAAATGTAGCTAATGTAATATAATAATGTACAAATTATTGATTTCAGAATTCAAGGCATCTATTATGCAGAAGACCCCTGAATTAAAGAAAGAAGCTGAAGAGGCCGTGGTTAACTTTTTGACGAAAGTAGAACCACTTGCAGCTGATGGGTTCTTTTATGGAGAAAAAAGTGTAAGTCTTGAAGATGAGTTCGCTCGGTAACCGATTCTATCACAACATTATCCAGCCGTATTTCATATGATTTATACATGCTTAGTGGAGTTATTGAGAAGATCGTTTTGCCTAATGATTTTGTTATATACATAAATTAAAACATTCTTGACGGGACATCCCGAAAGACGACTTAGACAAATAAATGTTCGGCGATAGATATTAACAGGGGACGCGTCTTTGCTCATTTACCAGCACCTATAGGAAATATTGAAAAATTATCGTTATGTTCTCATAAAATTTTGTTTTGGTTTTACAGGCCACCTGGACAGACATCCACTTTTTCGCAATCGCCGAACTGATGAACAAATACCTCCCCGGCACTCTGGATAACTACCCTAACCTGATTGCTCTTACCAACAAGATCAGAAGCAAGCCCAGTGTTCAGAAATATATCGCGAATAGACCCGAAGACAACTGGGTCATGCCTCATTAACAAATGTGTACATAATAATTTCATGAATGTGCCTTTTTCACCTTTATTAAGCTATATTTTTATGTTTGATGAACGCTCTCGTAAGATGAATAATTTAAATAAATGAAACAATTTTACTTTGTTTGAACCACTTTTATATTTGAGTAAATCCGACCGGTTTCAGAACGAGCGTTCCTTCTTCAGGGCAAATTTTGTTTTTGTAACTTTATTTAGATGTAAGTAAATTTTTTCATACATCTAGTATTAAAAAAAATATATAAAATACATAATAAAATAAATATAGTCATAAAATTATAACGGAAAGAATACAGTTTTAAAAAGAAATACAGTTACTCCAGTTAGAAATACAAACAATAGGGTTTAATGGTACGTTTCCACGTTTGCCAAGGCTTGGCAAGCCTCCGCAAGCTCCAAGCGTCCACAAATCTCGCTTGGCGTTTGGAAGTCGTTTACATGCTTGTGAATGCGTCAGTGCGCTACCTACACCCGAGCATGGCGGACGCCGAACTTGTGTCGGCTATTGCGTTTGGTCTATCGTACTTTTATTTGAAATACAAGCAAAGTGTAACAAAAACAAGGAAAGCTCGACGACCACGAATATGGTGGATGATTCAGATTCATAAAAATCGTACCTGGCCCCCTAGCATGGTCGGTCGATATAGGTTTTATCGAAAATGTCGGTAACTTGAAATCGCTCCCGAGCACGACTGCAGGCCACTAACGAAGAAATAACAGTTTACGTCAAATAAATTAGGATCCCTTAGTCGATGTGAACTGTTGTTTATTCGTTAGCGGCCTGCAGTCGTGCTCGGGAGCGATGTCAAGTTACCGACATTTTCGATAAAACCTATATCGACCGACCATGCTAGGACCCCAGGTCGCTTCGGTCAAAGAGGAGACATTATCTCACAGGCTTAATCCTATAGATTTTTGTCTCTTTTTAGAACCACTTTTTCGTTTCATCGAGTTTCAAATCACAACGGTGCTAAAGAAGTTTTCGCTTCAAAAATAATGATCGCAATTGGGACCCGAACTCGAGGATCATTTGTCTAATATAAAATTATTTTGTATTATAAAATAAGTTATTCTAACAAAAATCATATATATTTTTTTACTATAATAAATAGTAAATCATCAATAAAATACTGTTTATTTATTTTGACTTTTTAGGTAAATCCAGTCGCAATAAATTACATAACATAAGTGCATTAAAATTATGTATTTATACATTTTAATAAGTCTGGCACGCCTCATACGTCATACATATGTCTCGTAATGTTATAAATATTATCATAGACCGCATGGAGCAAAAACGGCGTGCATCCGCCGCCAGTTCGAAAGTTCCACTGAGCCCATAAATATACCAATCCCTAGATCGATATCTTCGGGCCTTTTCTATGGGACAAATGTCGACACCAACTTCACCACGGAAAAACAATCCCGATCTTGGTAGAAGGGAGTTTAAGGCCATTTGTCATAGACAATGGTACAAGGCCTGCCATAGACAATATACTCGCCCTACTTTATTAGCCCAATAAATTATTAAAAAAAAAAATTGAAAAGCAGAAAAATGAAAAAAAACTTTTCCCCAGGACAACAAGGTTCCATGTGCCAAAGATGGTTCCGAGGAAATGAGATTTACATAGTTTTTTTACAGCTTATTTTCTCAGGAGGGAGCTTTGTCAGATGGAAACCTGTTATCCTGAGGAGATGAAAAATCAATACATTAGAAAAATGAAAAACTCACAGGTGCATGTTTTAAATATTTTTTTTATTTTTAAAAAGACAATGGATAAACAATACATAAAAATGCAGAGTAGGAGGTTCCACTCATAGATTGAGCATGAGTCAGAAATTAATGCTGACTGGGCCATAATGTATTCATTCATTGTACTTGTCATATAATTAAAAGTATTATATAATTATTCATATATCCAACGGAATATCCATTAATACATTATACGCTAACTCTGTAATCTTTTCTATGAAATGTACAATAAATACAAATACATAAAAAATAATAGCATAAATTACAAGCACAAAAACAGTACACAAAAAAATTTTAAAAACACAAAAACAAAGAGCTTTATACAAAAATATGTAAACATTGGAGGTTGCCAACCACTTTCCCACAGCGTTTTAAGGAAACAGATAGTTTCCTCCTTCACCGTACACGTCAGGACTCTATTTTTTTTTTTGTAAAAACTCTACTTTTTATTAAAATGACTCTAGACCTCCAATGTCCAGGCATACATTGTTAGCAGGCAGTATGCGAGTGCGTACATGTTGTTAATTATTTATTTCACTGTATCACGTCTCATCTCCACCACTTGATATATCTAAAACAAAAGTTTATTAATATAAAGGAAGAAGAGTTCCTTCTGAGAGAAGGCAGTCCCGCCGAGGATGAGCGGAGCCATCAATCCAGTCGCAAGCAAGACTCGGCGTCAGCATCCCAAGCCGGCTTCCCGGTAGGCCCTCGAAGAGAATGTTGGGATTAAGGGGGAAAGAAACCTGAAGACTCTAGGGAAAAAAGTGAGCTTCGGGTCACCAGAGGCAGGGTGTAAGGGCACCGGTCCGCTACGGTCAGTCTTCGGGCCTGCTAAAGGCAACGGGGGAGGCGCGGGAGGGTTATGCAGCTGCTGCCTTGGGAGTCATCTCCTCAGTTGATGCACGGTCAAAATATGTAAGCACAAAAATTTTATACAAAAATATGTAAATACTAAACATATTTTAATTAAAGAAGGTGTTGAAAGATATTCAAGAAAGTACTAAGCGCCCCCACAAAGACACAGAATTTGACAAACAATATATTACTACAATAGGTTGAGTTGAGATAATATGTATGTATATAAATGTTAATATAAATAAATGTAAATAAGGAGAAAAAAAATACTAAGATGACAATTTTTTTCTATACTTAGAATATTTTGTGTACCTCAACATTGCCTTTTTCCTAATGGAATCAGGTCCATTATAAGGTCTGGTATCTTTTCCAGATATTTTTTTATTAATATCTCCGCACCAAACATTAATAATAAAGGGCACGGCGAATTTCACAATAGATTCGGTCAAATTTTTTTTATGCTCTTGACAATTAATCCAATCAAAACATACATTTTTGAAAATTGTATTTTTTATAATGGGCACAAGATGTATATTTTCGCAATAATGATTTAGTACATTCTCAATGACACAACGAATATTCAAAGCGTTTAGTGCAAAATTTTTTGTTGGATAATTAAGTCTGAGCCTTTCCGTGATGCGGTATTCACGGCTCAGAATAAAGGCATTTAAGGAATCATACGGATCACCAATGCAAGATGATTTGCATTCTTTACAATTTCTAATATATTTCAACACCTTTTTTAACAAAAATCCAGCGACATAGGCGTCAATACTCATTTTTTGTATGGAAAATGAATCTAAAATTTCACCAAATTGGGCATCTATGTCCGCTATAGTTAAAAAAGACGTTAAATTTAGATTTAAAGTTGAAGATTGGGTGTAAATAAAATCTTCTATGTTAGACAGAAGGACGGCTGAATTGCCAGCTTCGCAATTCATACCCGGTGAACGTGCGGACCACAAGTTACAAATCTTAATGATTTATAGGCTGCTGAAAATAAGGTAGCGGACGGATTTCGGACCCCACGACTTTGTATCGAACCGAAAAAGTTTTCTAATGGATCTTGGTTTAGATATCTACATTTTAAATATTTGGAACCTATATTTTCGAGAAATTTCCACAACTCCATTATGCCGTGGATGGAAAAAATCCAGTTATTTAATACTGGAGCTAAAGTCCTAATATTTGCCCCTGTCGTCTGATGGACGTATTTCATCGTGCGCAATATTTGCAACGACTCATTCCACAATATTGAAAGTGGGGTATTGAAATTTGATAAAGCAACACGATAATTTTTGCCCCCTTTGGGGTTAAATGAAGTTCCATTGACACTATCGAATAGTGTATCAAAGAATTGCAAAACTCGTGAAGTGTCCAATGGATTTTTTGTAAACGCCTCTGGACGTATATGGTTTAATGCTTCTAGGGCAGCAGACACCCTGTCACTAAAAATTTGTGAGGCACGTTACAACTACTTTATTTAATAACTTAACTTTATTTTTCCCTTTCAAGAAATATAAAACAAATATACATACCTTCGTTAACTCCTGGTATCCCTTTGGTAGGAATAACCTCACTGCTGGTCCCTAGGTAGAAGTTTTGTTCTGAAATAAATATATTTAACACATTAACCAAAGTTTGGAAACAAAAAGTAGAATACTTTTTCCCTTTCAACAAATATCCAGGAGCTTTGTAATAAACTTTTTGGATTCTTAAAACAAAATATTATCCAAATAGCGAACGTCTGGGGCATGCCATATGTACCTAACTAACTAACCATCACGCCGTTTCCCCGCAGGGGTAGGCAGAGAGGACGGACCGCCAAACAACTCGGTCTTGGTACACACTCTTTGCCTCACTCACATTCATTCATCGTCTCATACATACTCTTCTATTATTCTTACTTTTGAGATGGCCCATCTCAAGTATCTGATTCACTGGTCAGGTAGGTACCGTAGATGCCTAAAGGCATTGGAAATGGTGCAAGTTCATTTACTCAGACCGTCCTTTATTCAGTGTGCCTAAGTATTCAAAATGTACATACCTTCGTTAACTCCTGGGACTCCTTCGGCAGGAACAATCTCACTGCTGGTGCCTTCGTAGACATTTTGATCTGAAATAAATATATGTACGAATTAGCTAAAATTTTGGAACAAAAACTACTTTATTTTTTCCCTTTCAAGAAATATAACACCCTTTGGCAGGAACAACCACACCGATGGCCCTTGGGAAGTCATTATGCACTGAAATCAATATAATTAACCAAAGTTTGTGAACAAACCATAGCATTATACCATTTGCGATTATACGTTTTGCAATAATTTCCACAACTTTGTCCTCAGCAAACATGAATTAAATCTGAATAAATATAAAAAAGAATAATGATGCAATTTAAGATTACATACCTTTATGATGTTTGACGTAATCGTGGTCCTAAGGCTTCATAATACTTAATGTCATGAGATTTTGTCGAGTTGGGGTCTACAATGAAAAATAAATACAGTTTTAGGCAAAAAAAACAACAAAATGAAACATAAAAACAAATGTAATACGGATGAGAGATTATCACCTGCATTTTGGCCGTCATTACGACCACTCACGAAACTGGCTTTCTTTAATTATGTTGTTGGGATATCTATGTCGAATCGAATATCTGTCCACACAGCCTACGCAGCACGGCTTTTTAAAACTTCCTCGAAGTGCTTTTGCAAGATCCATTTTAAAATCAAAATATTTACGTATTGGTATAACGCGACTGACTATTCACTCTGACAAATGCAATATACCAAACCGGATATGCTGGTTCAATGGCGTATTTGTCATTTCCGTTTACCTACTATCTACAATTCATTTCATCTATGGACCCGATATTTTTTGGAGTTACAAGGTTAATACAGAGATATACGCCCCTGACTGAGCCATAAATAAACCAGTCATTAGATTGATAACTTCGTGGTTTTTCTATGGACCAAGTGTCAACGCTATTTGACCATATACATACCTATATTTGACGACTTTTTATTCGATATGCGCAATTCTGTCGTCACACATACCATAGACAAGGGGATAGAGGAAACAAAATAAAAGGCTCGACCATAGACAATGTAATTATATTTCAGTACCTACCCAATTTATTAGCCTAAAATATTATTTTAAGAATAAAATTAAATGTCAAAATGTTCCCCAGGCAACAGAGCTGGATCTGACAGATCGCTGCCTTGAGAAAATGAGCTTACTGCTCATTTTCTCCGGACAGAGCTTTGTCAGATTGAAACCCGTTGCCCTACGAAGAAACCAACTGTCGTAAAAAGAACCTAAAATTACTTGAAATTTCAATCCCTTCAAAAGAGGAAGAACAATTTCAAATAAGATTTAGCTTTCCTACGATAGTATCAACTTTGACATTTCTCTGGTTTCAACAGAAAAATGAAAAACTCAATTAAACGTTTTAGTATTTTATTAAAAACAGGAAATACAAGAAAAACTAACTAAACATCACGCCGTTTCCCCGCAGGGGTAGACCAATAGGACGGACCGTCAAACAACTTGGTCTTGGCACACACTCTTTGCCTCATTCACACTCACACATTGACTCATACATACTATTTCTGACTCTTGACGTGGCCCGATGCAAGTATCGGATTCCCTTGATCGTCTCAAGTTTTCCTCTGGCGTCCCTGACTTCATCTACCACTCACATCTGCGTCATATATTCTACTTACACCCCACGCTTCGTTCATTCTCTACATGCCCAAACCATCTGAGGGTCCCTTTCAATCTTACTCATTATGATCAGTCTTGCATTGCATTGCTTGATCATAAATAATAATATTTGGATGATTTGTATAGCGCCATTTTTTGTAAAAAAATACCTCAAAGGTGCTCTGCACAAACTTATATTTCTGCAATCTAATTCCAACTACAAAGTAGACAATCCATTATAACAACTTATGGATAAAACTTGCATCCACCGGTTCATCGATCATTGACATGAAACTACCTATACGTACAACGATTTGACCGATGAACGCTTTGCTGCATATAAAATGTACATATTATATTATTTATACTCTGTACAGGCAGAAAATATACAGTATCATACGTAGTTTTACCACACATCCTCAGGGGTGTCATTTCTACAGCATTCAGTCCACTTTCCTCTGCCAGCTCCATGCCTCACTGCCATACATCAGGGAAGGTACCAGCATTCCGTTGTGGACTGCTAGTTTCACTTCTTTAGGCAGTTTTTTCTCTTCTTTAGGCATTCAGTCCTCCATTAATAGAATTACCTACATTTACCCTTCTTTCAATATCTCTATCAGCCTTGCCGTCTCTCATACACATACTTCCCACGATATACAAACTCATCCACCTGCTCCAAGTTCACAACTATATTGCACAATGTGTTCGTACTCTCTTTAACGATAAAAATAGAACAAATTTAGAAAAGCTAAGCGTACTGAGAATATATTGCTCCTGCTGCATCCTGGTCCAGTCCATGGAGTACTCTTCCTCCTTCTTATGTTCGCTCAAGAACAGCGGTGCAAGAGAGTGGTGGAACACGTCAGCCCCATCTCCTGACATGACACCACAACGTTACTGTCCTACATACCTACAACAATCATATGTCATTATTAAGGTGCTAAATTAATGCTTTTATATGTATCATTAGAATAAGTTAAAATGCAAACAAACCCAGAGATCAGTAGGCGCAGGCCGTCGTTCGTGGAACGTGCTCTCTTCTCTAGGGGAATGACACCAGTAATCTCCACCGGCCTGTCAGCTGTAAGGATAGGATTTGGTGTTTCGAGCTGAAAATATTAAAGAAAACATCTCATGAGATACATCAAGCCGACCGACAGATAAAAACAAAACAAGATAAATGCAGAAATGTTTCATATAAATGTTTGTACCTTTTTGTTTGCAGGTTATAATGGTTTTAACGAGCATAATCATATCGCGAAATGAGACGTTTTGCGATACTAGTAACCACAAACATATGCACGACTTCTCAAAATTGGATAATAAACGTATTCAATTCTATTTCGCTTGTTTAGGAAGCAAATTTTGAATTCCCGTCGCATGTAAATAAACCGTTGAGAGCAATCGAGCAACCATTTTGATATATTATTTCGCCCAGCTGTCAAAAGCTTAAATTCAAAGTTTTTCCATTAGCATCACTGGATGGACTGTGCAACTCTGTCGTCACACAGTCTATACATATACATATTATCTATCTTTTGTGTTGGTTGAAAATTTTGATCGGAGTTATACCCCCCTGCACTGAGCGTTTGCCGAAGCTTCCAAGCTTGCCGCTGGATCCGACCCCGACTGGATCGGCGGCAAACTCTCGCAAGCTCTTGCAAGCCTACGCAAGCCTTGGCAAACGACCTGTTTACACGTTTGCGCTTGTGGAGGCTTGCCAAGCCTTGGCAAACGTGGAAACGTAGCATAAGACATACAGTTAATACAAATAAATACAATTCATAAATTTTTCTTAATGTATGTAGCACATGTTTTACGAAAAGTGCCAAGACTTGAGGCTTCCTTTATGGAATTTGGTAGGTTATTATAAAGTTTTTGACCTTTATAAAACACGCTGTTCTGTGTACACGTAAGTTTAGTTTTGGGAAGCCTGAAGTCTCGGCAACTCCTCGTAGGATAATTGTGAATATTTTCATGGTACATAATATTAACTTGCAGATATTTAGGGAGCATGTTATTTTTAAGCTTGTACATCATTGTTAACGTATTATATATTATATGTTGTTTAGTTGTCATCATATTTAAGTTTTGTAACATAGTTTTAACTCTAGTAAAGATATTACATTTCAGAATCATCCTCATTCCCCTATTTTGTATAACCTGTAGTTTATTATTTTGGGTCTCGTTACATAAGAATAGAACACTAATTTAAATGAGGAGTTACAATAGAATTATATACAAGTTGCGTTGTCTTGAGATCCAAGTTATTCCTAATCCTTTTTAAGAAGCCAACTTTTTTAGCAATTTTCTTAGATATGTAATCGAAGTGTTTGTTGAATTTTAATTTATCGTCTAATATTACACCCAGATATTTAATATTGTTAACCCTTTCTATATTTATGTTATCAATGGTTAGTATTGCATGTTCAGTTCCACCTTGACTATCAATAATCAAAAATTTAGAAAATTTTAAAAATTTATTTAAACACCTACCAATATCGAATGAATGAGAGTCATCATAAATGGGTAAAACAAGATAGGTTTGAGGAAGGCAAGTTCAAAGTTAAACAGTAAAAGACTTAGGATAGTAATATGTATATCACTCTTATCAGTCTCACGCTTTCCAAGTATGTTAATAAATATATTAATCTGAAAGTGAGATATGAGAACAATTGTTGGCGTAATATTTGATAGCTTTTCGCAGGTACTTACCTTAATTTTCGATATAAGATATTTTTAAAAAGATTACCAGAAAAAAGGCATCAGAAACAAATGGTTTCAAAAACCAAGTATTATAACACCTTCAACATTCGTTGAACACATGTGGCATTCGCTGACCACGTGTAGTATTTGTTGATCACATGTGGAATTCTTTAACCACACGTGGCATTCATAGACCATATGTGGCATTCGTTTACCACAGTGCGGTAAAAATTAAGCATTTAGGAGGCGGGTATAGGCACCGTCGACCCGATTTTTATTTATTGGATGACCGACACCTCTAAAATAGGCCACCCCAAGTTTACGTTTTGCTACACAGGGATAACCTGGTTCATAGGGGTTAGGTTTGTCTGGGTTGGGTGCATCTGCCCACATACAGGATTAGCATTTGTGTTCCTGCAGGCCCCGTAGCCCGGCTCCCGAGAGGATAAAAGCGGGTTCAGACGATTCAAATTTTAGTTGATGAACTTTAATTGAATATCAAAAATTGTTTAGAAAAACTTTACGACTTGGTTGAAAGAAGGTTCACACGTGTCTGTGTGCTTTCAAGTGTCGAGTTGATCAACTAAAATTGAACCGGGTGAACCCTCCATAACCTAACTCTGGCTTCGATGGAGCCCCGTATCTGAGCTGGCCACTTAGAGTTACACCAAGCATCCACGAAAGGTCTTTTCGGAATATGGTTTTCGTTGAAGGGGACTAGATTTTCATTTCGATCCCTTTTAGCCATAATCAGACATGATTGGGTCGTTGAAACAATTCTTTAAGACGATCCCCTAGTCCTGGACCCATTCGGAATTGGGCGGAGTTAGCGATTTTAGGGCAGTAACCAATAAAAACCACAATTAATAGCCAACAACGGTGTTTTGTTATTTCGCAAGTATATTTTTACAGAACGAAGCGACGCGAAGAGCAAGGCACGTCTATTTGGCCCGAAATCTGGGCGGCCACTAAGTGCGACTTTCCGATGCGTTTTCAGTCCTTCTGCAGATCGCAAAAGGAGGAAATTCGCAGTTGGGTAATGCCTCTTTTAATTTACTGAAAGAGAACATCTTATTATTTTTTTTCTAGGACTTATCAAAAAATTACTCGATTATTTCAGAGGCCAAGATGTGTTCTACTTGCAGTACTTAATTTAAGCATCTATAATGTTTATTTTAATAAGAAATATTAATTAATTAATTTTTAAATTTAATAAATTTAATAAAATTTAATAAATTTTCAAAACATGATTTTTGCATGATTTTGTGTTACTATGCATAATGGATCTTCTTAATTGAAATCGTTTGCTTTAAAGCTTATGACTCGTGAATTAACCCGATGGTTTTGAACTCCTGATAGTTGTTTGTTTGAAATGCTTTAAAAACAGATTCAAAATTATTTTTAATTCAGTAGAGTCTTTCAATCATCCGGGTTTGTCGTTAGTATTGAAAACGAAGAGAAGCAAAGTACAGAAGATTATTATTTTTTTATTTAATGCATTTTAATAGAAGTTTTAGATTTTTTTATTAATATATAAACGCCTTTATGGGTTTTTATGTGATAAGTTTATAATACAGAAAAAAATTAACCTGAAGAAGTAAACTTCATGAATGGTGGGTATAAAGATAAATTAAAGTATAAATAATGCATTACAATAAAGGGGATTTTTTTTGAGTTGCAGATGGCATTAGAAATAATAATATAGAGTATATTAATAATTTCAAAATTTACATAAAAACAATTCTTGCCAAATCAAATCAAATGTCACAGTACATAAAAAGAAAACGGGAACAGGTTTTTACATGGTAGATAAATATAAAAATACACAAATATTTTCAATAGCCCCCATGAGATGCTCCTTAATTATCGAAATATACTACCTACATAAAAATATCATTCAGGTATTTCTTGTATAATGGTAAACTTGTTTAAATACGTCGATGTTTGAGGTGAATTTGTTTCCAAGTGTGTGAAATCGAGGGATAAGTGCATGTACGAGGTAGTTGGTTCCAGAATTATTGTTGCAGAATATTATGTTTTGGTACCTTGAAGATGATGAGATGCACAAGAGAGTTCACAGGAGTCTAATTCGGAGTGAATAATTTTAAACAAAAAAGCTAGATCATTTATTTTTCTTTTGTTTTTTAGGGAATGCAATTTAAGTGTATTTAGTAAGAATGTATAGTTAATGTATTGAGTCGGTATGTGTAACTTAAAGTTAATAAATCGTAAAAATTTGATAATATGGGGACCAAACAATGGAATTGTATTCCAGCCAGTTGCGTACTAGTGACAAACATACGATTTATTTAACTTCTGATGATTCAAAGTCTTTGATGATTTTGATTATCAATCCTAGTGTCTTCATGCCTTTTTGGTTATTTGTTGTATGTGATTTATAAAATTTAGTTGGATGTCAAACATAACTCCAAGATTTATAATGCTTCAAATACCAATTTAATGAAAAAAATAACCGAATTAGTTAAATTATGAAATCATTGTGCTGCATCTTGTTGGCCCAATAATTTTATAACTTCATTTAAAATCAAATTAGTCATGAAAAATTTCGAAAAAAATTTTTTAATGTCGGTACAATGTATTTACTTTCATCTGTGACCAAACAGCTCAGAATTAAATCAAGTCAACCCCTCCTTTACCAAAAAAAGATCCTCCACAGAGGGTATCCAAAGATGTCATAGGCCCTGAGGGAAATTGTTTTCCTCAGGATCTCCTGTGTGGAGCTAACAGAAAAAACACTAATTGCAGTTAACGTGAACGTCGATAATAATTTTAAAATTAAATACCGTTTATTATTATTAAGAAGACCCAGAAGTTCCTTCTAGCCGCCTCTGCGAAATTTCTACCTATCTCTTCTTATCTCCCGCAATTCTTTACATATAAGGCTGTTGTGTCAGCATCATCATCTAAGTTAATATTCTCAGGTCATTGTAACGCACCTTTTTGCCGTATGCTATATTCCATCTTTACCACATGTGCTGCACAATGGTACCGTGCCATACATATACTTGTAAACTTCCTTCTATATTTTTCTAGATTTAAATAAACATGACTGATTCAAAGTTTAAGTTAACATATTTCTCCCTGAAGGGGCTGGGAGAGTCCATCAGGTACATGTTCGCCTATGCTGATGTACCCTTCGAAGACAAGAGGATCGCGCAAGCTGATTGGCCAGCACTTAAAGAAAGTGAGTGTTTTTTTCTGTGAAACAATCTTCAATAATCCTGGTAATACATAGCTGACGTGCAGTGGGAATATTGTGATTGTTTTACCGGTATACGAAGAACTAGCATAATTGTTCGTTTCGGCATTAGACCACCTTCAAGAGACATTTATTTATATATATATATATATATATATATATATATTGATAGGGTCGCGTATCAATTTAGTGGGCTCAGAAACAAAATACAAGTATCTCGGTACGATAGTTTATTTTACAAGTTCACAGAATATAAGTTAATGTTTTTTTTATAGTCTCACATGACGCTTCTAAAAAAAAACTCCTATCTGTCAAAAAAAGAAAAATGAAACAAAACAATTCAATTCGAATTCTGGTGCGTTTAAAAAAAAATGGATTTGTGTAACCACCGTACGAAAGTACCTAGACTACACTGGGTAGCTCGATTCGAGCCGTGACTGATTCCCTTTTGCGTTTATTTTTTTAGTGACGGGGTTTTGGGTCACTCTTCATGCTCGTATCAATCCACCCGGTCTTCTTGAGTCAAAACCTCGTTATCTTGATCCTCCACCCGGACTTCTTGGATTGTTGGTACCCTTTTTAATTCATCTGCGTGGATTTTAGTGGGTTTACCTCTTTTGTCTACCCAGTATATATTACCTCTTCCACTTTTCATGAGGATTTTGTGAGGTCCACTCCATTTAGGTGCAAACCCTGCGAAATTTCCTTCTGGAGACCCAGATAATTGGTGTTCCTTTACTAACACCTCTTCTCCTTGTTGGTATCTAAGTAAGGCTTCCACCGCTGGGGCGTACCTCTCTTGGTACGATGCTTGATTCCTTCTTATTTCCTCATCTGCTGGTTCTCGCTGATGGGGTAAAACGATTGCCTCGTTCGCGTTTTCTGGGAAAGCTTGCCACTCTCCTGGTCGCGGTATATCGTATCCCAGTAGTGCTTGACTGGGTGATACGCCTGTCGCTTCGTTCTTTCTGTTTCGGGTGGTCATTATTACTCCCGGCAGTTTCTCATCCCATTTGTTGTGAGGTGAATCTCTGAGGAGAATTCTCAAACCTTTTTTGATTTCCTGGTTTCTCCTTTCCGTGGGGTTTGAGCGTGGGTGGTATATAGCTGTTGTCCAATGATTACATTGCCATCTTTCTATTGCGGCTAACCATTGGCGGTGGATGAACTGTCGTCCGTTATCCGTGAGAATGCGTTTCGGGTAGCCGTACCTTGGAAATACTTCAGTTTCTAACTGGTGGATTATGGTCTTTGCTATACTAGACTTAATCGGAAATGCTTCTACCCATCTTGTGAATAAGTCTGTTACTACAAGAATAAATTTGTTTCCATGCAGGGTTCTTGGGTACGGTCCCATGACGTCGGCGGCAACCACTTCAAATGGTCTATTTGGTTTCGTGCCTCCTTGAGGAGCCGCGGGTCTATTTGGGCCACGTTTTGATGTGGCACATGTCATGCACTGGCGTACCAGTCTGCGGATCTCTTCGTTCATTCCTGGCCAGAAGTAATGTGCTGATATTGCTCTCGTTGTTTCTGCTGCTCCCGGGTGGTTTGCGGTGTCCGAGTTGTGGTATTCTTCCAGAACTCTTGGAATTGTGCTTCGAGGGACGAACAGCCGGTCCATCTTTCCTTCGTCTCTTTTCCAAAGTATTCCTTGGTGGACGTTATACCTTGTGTAGTGATTTATATCGATGGCATTGTTTAGGATTTCTCTGTCGTTTAGAGTGTTCCATCGATCTATTCTTTTCCGTGTTTCCCGATCTGTCGGTTGTCCTGATTTTACCGCACTTGCTAGCGTTTGTTGCTCTTCCTCCTCTTCTGAGTCTATTTGGTTTATGCCGTTATCTCCGCCGACTTCCGGATAGCTTTCTCGGGTGTTTCCGGTAACCGTTTCGAGTATCATTTGCGTTGGTCCTGGGTTTCTAGACAGCGCGTCGGCGAGCTCATTAGCTTTCCCCGGACAGTGCTCTACAGTAAAGTCGTGGTCTTGTAGGAGTAGGGCCCATCTTGTGAGTTTGGCTCTTTCGTTCTTTGCCTCGTTTAGCCATGTTAGAGCTCGGTTGTCTGTGATGAGCTTAAAGTGCCTCCCTTCTAGGTAAGGCCGGTATTTCTTAATAGCCCATATTGCTGCCAGTGCTTCCTGTTCATTGCTATGGTACCTTTCTTCAGCTGGTGAGAACCGGGTGCTCGAGTATGATATCACATCTCGTGAACCATCTTCATTTTTATGGAAGAGTACTGCTGCGGCTCCTAATTTACTTGCGTCCGTTTGTAGCATGAATTCCCTACTAAAATCAGGTCTCTTGAGTTCCAGCGGCCCCGCCATTGCATTTTTTATTTGCTGCATGGCTTCTTCGGCTTCTCCGGTCCATTGGAATTTTATCTTATTTCTGGTAAGATTTGTTAAGGGTGCTGATATTTCGGCAAAGTTTGGTATGTATTCCCTCAACCAGTTGCACACTCCTAGAAAACTGCGAAGTTCTTTTCTTGTTTGAGGTGATGGTGTATTTTTAATGGCTTCTTCGTGTGGCCTCTGGGGACTGTTGCCCGTGGCACTGACTGTGTGTCCCAAGTATGTGATTTCATCTGTGGCGATGATACATTTTTCTGGAGAGCATTTTAACCCAAACTCTGCCAATCGTTCTAAGATGAGGCGGAGGTGTCGTAAGTGGTCTTTTAAGTTTTCGGAATATACGACGATATCATCCAGATAGGCCATGGCAAATTTTCTAAGGAACCCGGCTAATACTTGCTGGCTCATGGTTCTTTGAAATGTCTTGGGTGCACCTTTTAACCCGAATGGCATTACTCGGAACTGGTAACTGCCCCCATCTGGTGTGGTAAAGGCAGTCTTTTCTCTGTCTTCTGGTGCCATCGGCACTTGCCAGTACCCGCTTTTAAGGTCCAGTACTGTGAATACCTTGGCTGTGCTCAGGTCTTTAAGTGTTTCGTGGATGATTGGCAGTGGGGAGGGTTCAGTTATTGTTGCTTGATTCAACCTTCTGTAGTCTATGCAGAATCGTCGCCCTTCTTTTCCGTTTTTGGCCACCATTACTACTGGGAAACTGTATGGCGATCTGCTGGATTCTACTACTCCATCCGCTAGCATCCCTTCCAGTTGTTTGTATAAATCCTTTTTCTTCTCGTCCGAAAGGCGATGTGGTGGAACGCAGATTGGTCTGTCGGTGTTCAGGTGGATTCTGTGCGGTGGTACTTTCGCTGTGCCTGTCAAGGGGGAAAATACTTCACTATATTCGGATAATAGATCCGTGAATCCTTTTTTCTCCTGTTCTGGGACTCGATCTAATAGTGGCCCGTGGACATCGTTACTATTTTGTCCCTGGCGAACGGGCACAAAGTGGGTGGATGTCCTGATTGAGCTTCCGAAATTTAAACAGTTCCGCATGAAGTCTATTGAAGCTTCCTCTTTGGACAGCCAATCGCGTCCTAAGATGATTTCCTCCCTTAGGTTCTCTCCCACGAGGAAGTTCCATTCCCGTGTTGTATTCTGGATGTCGAATTTTATCGATATCATACCCTTTATTCGCATCACGTTTCTTTTGTTCGCCAACTTGAGGCATGGAATCGAGGATTGTTGTAATTTGGTACTTTGGGCGATGCCCATTCTTATTATAGAGTGTGAAGATGCAGAGTCTACCAATGCCTGATAGGTTTGCCCCTCTATGGTGACTCTCACCCTTGGAAGGAAGGAACCTGCTATTGCCGTGTGGCACTCTGCGGTTTGTTTCGGTTTCTTCCTTCTTTGCCCGGGTTGCCGTTTTAGTAACGAGCTCCCGGGCGGTACCGGTTTCCCGAGTTTCTATCTCTTCTATTTTGTTGAGCTGGGGATCGCTGGGCCGGGGGATGGCGGTATGGCGATTGGCGATTCGGTGAACGGCGTGGCGGTGATTGACGCTGAGGTGAACTGCGCTGAGGTGAACGGTGACGCGGAGAATATTGTTGAGCTGACCGGCGAGGAGATAAATTGCTTCTTGTTTGGCGTTGGCCTAGGATCTTATATCTGCCTTTAGAATTTTCAAACCTCATGGCCTGGTTCATCCACTCTTCCATGGTAGTGGCATATATGTGTATGTACTGGGGTAACATTTGGCTATTACAAAACGCAGGCACGAATACATCTAACTCCGATAATTGTTTTGCCGGGTGGAGTCGTGCAAACATTTTTTGTTTATTAGCAATAAACTCTGCCAAGGATTCCGTGTTCTCTTGTGTTTTATGGTAGATCTGGTTTTGAAGTCGGAGTTCCACTTCTGGTCCCTCGTATTCCCGAAGGAAAAATCTTTTAAAAATCGACCATTCTGGGTGCTTATAAGTATTCGCCCAGTCCTTCGCTTTGTCCCGGAGCTGGGCCGTTGCCACCCTCGTTTTGTTTTCCTCGTAGGTGTTAGCTATTTGGAAATACTCTTCGCACCGTTCCAGGAAAAGTCGTGGAAATTCTTCCAGTCTCCCAGAAAATATTGCCTCCAGGCGAGGCTCCCTTTGACACACGGCTATGTTAGCGAGTTTTGTTGATAACATTTCAAGGATTCGTGTCGTCTGGGTGTCTGTCGTAAAGGTTTCTCCATTTGGTACATCCGCTGAGGATTGAGCTAGAGGACTGTTATCCTCATTCTCCACTGTCGTAGCGTTGCCCGCTGTTGTGCTACGTGTTTGTGGCATTTTCAGTGTTTTGAGCCCACTTTTGTTCGGTTTGTTGCCTCTCTTGTCTTTTAATTTATTCGTTAAAACTCATTGATCTGACAAACACGTTGGGCGCCAATTGATAGGGTCGCGTATCAATTTAGTGGGCTCAGAAACAAAATACAAGTATCTCGGTACGATAGTTTATTTTACAAGTTCACAGAATATAAGTTAATGTTTTTTTTATAGTCTCACATGACGCTTCTAAAAAAAAAACTCCTATCTGTCAAAAAAAGAAAAATGAAACAAAACAATTCAATTCGAATTCTGGTGCGTTTAAAAAAAAATGGATTTGTGTAACCACCGTACGAAAGTACCTAGACTACACTGGGTAGCTCGATTCGAGCCGTGACTGATTCCCTTTTGCGTTTATTTTTTTAGTGACGGGGTTTTGGGTCACTCTTCATGCTCGTATCAATATATATATATATATCTTATATATACGAAAAATAAGAACCTAGATTCAAATAATATCGGGATATTACAACTCACCGTTCAAGAGCATTCTCTGCTTCCATAACAATCACACAGAGTTGCTGCTAAAAATTTATGCGATTTCGAGTTGTGCATCAAATATAATACCTACTCTATCATGGAAAAATAATCTCCAATCATATTATCTCATATCCAAACATCTTCAAGTAAATAACTGAAATCACGGAACAATCTTTTCATCAAATTTAAAAATTTAATTCAATTTCTGTGAAAGTCCTATTGATGTTCTGTTACTATGCAATTACTGTGAAGCAATGGCCACGATGAAATAATAACAAAACATCAATAAAACTTTCACAGAACTTGAATTTCAACTTTGAAATTTGAAATCTTTAATTTTAAACTCACAAAATAAATCATTTGAATCATATTTTCAAGTAAACTTCTCACTTCAATTTAATTTTTAAGGTAAATTTCGAAAACAAATTATTATTCTGACACGATTTTATAACGCATTAACAAATTCCTTAAACATGAAATACTCGTATAATATGTCCTGACAACCTTTTAGGGCAAAAATATAATTCTGGATTTGTAAAACGAGATCGACAAAAATGACGTTAAAAATTAATAGGTCCCAATGGCCGAGTTGGTTATGTCGCTGTGTCCCGATAAGACAAGAGATCCTGGGTTCGGTTCCCAGTTGGACCGTTACTTTTTATTTTGCCTGTGTTTCGAACTGTTTCGTGTTTCGTTTAGATTTTTTTTTAAGTTTTCTTTATTCATTGAATTTTTTGTTACATGAATTGAGGATTTTTCGACCACCATGTTAGGCACATGCCCGTGTTGTGGTGATCGTTAATTTATTAGTATTACAATTCTTCTTCAATTACTATAATGTATTTTTTAATTCGCTTTGACCACATATTACTAAAGTGTTTAGTTTATTAATATTAACAATTTTGGTTTGTGTCAGGTTACGAATACCGCAAGTTGCCAGTGCTGGAGGTAGATGGAAAGACCCTCAACCAATCTGTGGCCATCATCAGATACCTGGGGAAGAGGTTTGGTCTGGTTGCATCAGACCCCTTGACAAATGCCCTTCTTGAAGCCCTTACAGATAATCTGAGAGATGCCCAAGCAAGTTAGTTAAAAATAATCGTTTTTTGGGACAAGCACATCAAACTATTCATTTGTGATTTCAGCAAAAATTAATGCTAAGAATGCTTTAATTTGACATCATTTGAAAATCATTATATCTTTTGAAAGTAAGATTCTTTTCGTAACTCGTTTGACTGCCAAAAAATAATATACATACTCGTATATCAGAGGCTAACAGAACTAGAAACGCTGTCGAACAGTGTAAATATTTGTAATGTTGATATCTACTAAAATAAATTCACCAGAAAAGTGCTAATATAACAATATTTAATAAAATACCCGTTTAATGTGTACTCAATTGGCTTAGCTTTGAAATACAAACACTACTAGATGAATCAAATCAATTATTTTGTCTGAAATTTATAAGTAGATAATTAATTATGTCGAAGAAAGAAGAATTAGACTGAATTGGTTCAGTTAGACTTTAAGCCTGTTTGTGATAATATTATTGAGAGTGCATTGCGGCGAATTTTTTCACTGTTAAATCCAACACGCAAAAAGTTCGATCAAAGTCGAATTTTACCAAAATATTCGCAAAAAAAATTTACGACCTTTCAAGTTTGAATGTCACTAGAAACCAGATCGTAGTTGACCAAAAATGTCGTAATATAACACCTACAATTTTTTTCAGAATTCACGGAAACTCTTATGAAGAACACTCCCGAAACAAAGAAAGAAGCTCAGGAGGCCGTGGCTTACTTTTTAACCAAAATAGAACCACTTGCAGCTGATGGGTTCCTTTATGGAGAAAAGAGTGTAAGTAAGAAGAAGACCATGCTAGCATTTACAAGTGTCCTATTGAACAGATAAAGCGATAAAAGTTAACCCCTCCTAAAAGTGTGTTGCCGATTGAATGAAACCTGATGTCGTCTATTTACACTCCTATTTTTCGAATATCTATAAAATCCAAGACGGATTGTTCAAGAAAGAATTTCGATATTTGAAAATGTTTGAACAACACACTATCGTTTTCTCCGTATTTTAGAACATGAACCTTTAAGTTTTTGGTAAACGAGTAACTTTTAACGACAATTTCTTGTCGGCAAGGTATTTCCGTCAAGATTTCCGCATTGTCAATCAAGATTGCGCAAGATTGTCGTGCATTGCCTATGTGACGTTTGCCTTAATGACGGTGAGTTCGCTCGGCTACCGATACTATTATAACATTACCCGGCCATATTTAATACGGTTTATACACTTTTGGTGGTAATCGTTTTGTGTTATGTATTTGTTTTACACATAAATTACGACAATATTACGGATACCTCGCAAGACGGCTCAGACGAAATAAAGAATTTGTCTTTCTCGTTTACCAGTACCTTTAGGAAATATTGAAAAATTCTCACATTATGTCCTCACTATTTCTCGTTTTGGTTTTGCAGGCTACCTGGACAGATATCCACTTGTTCGCGGTCACTGAACTGATGAACCAATTCTACCCCGGCACTTTGGATAACTTCCCTAACCTTATTGCTCTCACCAACAAGATCAGAAGCAAGCCGAGTGTTCAGAAATATATCGCCAATAGACCTGAAGACAACTGGGCCATGCCGAAATAACAAACTTAAACATAATAATGATGTAACGTAGCTTTTTTCACCTTTGTGTGCTTTATTTTTATTTTTGTGAGATGAATAATTTGTTTTGAAAAAATATTGTAAAATAAAGATATTTCAATATTATTATTTTTTCTGTTTCACCTCTGCCATAGGTCACCCCAAATGGTTCGCTACGGTTAGTGACTTAACAAGTGAGATGTGTTCAGGTCTTGGCGGTGGATGAACCTGCTCACCAGTTGCGTGGAGAGTGTTCAACCTCTCCAGCTGGTCTCTCTTGACCTATCGTCTTGCACTGCAGCGGGAGGGTTGGATTCATGCTTCCGTCCCTCCTGGACACATTGATCATTAGATTCTTACCCACCCCTGATACTTTATTTATTTTATTTTATTTTATTTGTTAGCGTTATAAACAGTCATTACAAGTTCATATATAACAGTGTTAGAGATAGTCATATCATTGACCAATAAAATAACGACATTAAAATTTGAGACCATAATAAAAAGAAAAACAAACAAAACAATATAATGTATGTAATATAAACAGTTCTGAAAAAGTGCATCTACTCACTTAAATCTACAAAAAATGTATTTTCAAGGGTAATATATACTGTAACATTTTTGAAGAGGTTATTTAATTCAAACTGCTGAAATCAAAAAAGAAAATGTAATGAAAATCAAGAAAAATGAAAATGAAAAAGAAAGATAAGGAATTAATGAAACATTAAGTTTTCCGTTGAATATTACTTTTTACGAATTTTATGAAGTTAGCAAGGTTCGTGTTAAACATGTCAATGTCTGTGCATAATCTATTGAAAGTGCTACAGCTTCTTCTTATAAACACATTTTGAAGATAATTAGCATTGCTCTTAGGCATATAAAATATGTCTGGAGATCGAGTGACTCTTATTGGACATCTGAAATCTACTTAGAAGTTTTTTTTTATTACTTGTTATTACTGTGTTACTTAGAAGTTACTTAACTGGAAGAGAATAAATTGTACAAATTGGTAAAAGAAAGAGCAAAACTCTACAAATTAAATTGTCTTCCAAGGAAGCGTATTAGGACCTATACTATGTATTTCTGATTTACATAAATGACCTTATGAATCTTCCCGTCAATGAGAACATAATGCGCTTTGTAGATGACACTGTTATGACATTACACGAACAAGATTGGACAAGCACCTATAATGAGACGAAACATGGCCTGGCTATAGTTCAAAACTGGTTAAAAGTAAACTCCCTTACATTAAATATGAATAAAAATCTAACTTTCTCCAAAAATAAAACAGGGCAACCAATGAATAGAATACCCTCAAATTAGAAGAATGTCAAAACAATTTTTCTCAATGTTCCTGCCCGTATATAATCCAAACCGTATTAAAAAGTATTATAAAAGTATTAAAAGTATTACTGAAAGTCGTACTCGTCAAAAACATATATTTCCAACACAAAAATGCAACACCCCATTTGCACAACATCATTATACATATCTAGGAAAAAAATACTTTAATAGCCTACCTGAAAAAATAAGAAAAATCGAAGACGATAAATGCCTACTAAAAGCAATCAAAGAGCAATTTAAAGTAAAAATACCAAATTGATAAAATTTATCATCATAACTTATATAACTTGTAAATTTGATATTTATCAAGAATCTACCACAAGTAAATTATAAGATACAAAGTATATTTTGTTAATATACTCGTATTTTAAATATTTTCTAATCCCATAATCGTCCCTCTTCTAATCACAAGCGTCTGCTTCTATAGAAGAGAAATACCATTAAAAAAAATTAAATATCTTGAGATTGAAATTGATGAAAAACTACAGTGGAATTCACACACTGATCGAACCCCAAAAAAGCTAACAAAACTCATCTCCTTCTTCAAAAAAATTACGAAACATCCTATCAAGTAGGGATATAAAGAGAGTATATTATGCTCTTTGCCACTCTTAATTGGAATATGGAGTAATAGGATGGGGCTCAGCAACATCAAAACACGTAAAAGAACTAAAGGTAACTCAGAATTTCATCATAAATACCACTCTAAAGGTCCTAATATTTATATATAGGTATATGGTTACGACCTCCGTAGTCCAGTGGGTAAGACTCTTGACTCACAATCCGGAGGTCGCGGGTTCGAACCCGGCATGCGCAAATAAATTTTATTTGATTAATTTGTGTTATTTCACAATTAATTCATTTAAAATAATATGTAGTATATTTGCGGCATGTTCCAGAGTGGAAGATACTATTAGTATCGCCCTGGTGTAAGACCACCATTCAGAATTGAAACGTTGCTTGAAAATGGCTTTAGCCGTGTTTGGTGACCAGATCTGAATAGCCAGGTACTTCCCAACCTTCCTCTTCCCCACCTCCTTCCCCTCCCCACTACCTTCAGCCTCCCAACATACCCCAATCGGGGATGCCATAGTCTCACTGGCTCCAGACGGGAGCAGTTGAGATTCTTGTGCGGTATTCGCTGTAAAAAAAAAATAAAAATAAAATAAAAATATATTCCGAGTAACAATCAGCACTAGCAGCTCCTGGACATTCATAAATTCTGCGCATGCGCTAAATTGGTAGACATGCGGCTAATGAGGGCATACACAAAACATCTATGAGAGTACACAAATAGGTACCTACCTACTACAAGTGATGGGAAAAATGTGCTGTATCACGCTATGATGACGTGATAGATTGGTGTCTATCTATGAATTATATTCTGTAGGTAAATACCAGGAAAGCCTTGAGGTCTTCCATGGTTCACCGAGTGCCAAGTAGGTACCTAGTTAGTTAGTTCATTCATTCAATATATAGAGTTGTTAATAATTTTCTATTTCAAAAATTACAAATAAATAAGGGTAACGAACATTCATTTATTTTATATCTACTATAATTAATAAGATGCCAATGTATGCATACTCGTATAAAAAGCGAATCAAATTGCACCACTAAACCCGAAAAAAGTTTGATAGATCAAGATTTTGAGCATAGATATTTCTTTTAAATAAAACTACGAGTAACATTTTTGTTATTTGTTTTTGGGGTATTATGCCGTGTTGCGCTACCACCTCCTTTAGCCAACGTTTCGAACAGCGTAACATACAGTGCAACGCTGTCCGAAACGTTGGCTAAGGGAGGAGGTAGCACAACACGGCATAACACCCCAAAAACAAATAACAAAAATGCTTTTGGCCGTTAAAATCTAAAATCATATCTTACGAGTAACATTGTTCATTTTATCGTGACAAAGTTACGGTTACGAAACATGTTGATTTTTATTTATTTATTAACATTCAAATCTGCTAAAATACTAATGTAGTTTGTCAACAGGTACATAATAACATATTTTGTGCAATAACATGGTACATTTTCAAACGATATATATGCATAATGATGATAATAAATTAACAATTAGATTATTTGGTCAAATTAACAGAAAAGTATAAATATAATTAATATATGCAATTCAACAATAAAATACAATTAATATTATTTAATTAAAGACTAGCTGACCCGGTCACGCGTAGCTGTGGCTAACAAAACACAACGCCATCTACTGGATGGTTACCCAACCTATTAATTCACACCGCTGTCTGTTAATTTAATGCCAGCCCGCTCGTCCACCACATAGAGACATTCTCCTTTAATTATATATTTCAACCAATTTACACAACACCTTGACAAATTGTACCTAAACCTTCCTCATGAATCACTTTATCCGGTGAAAACTGCATGAAAATCCGTTCAGTAGTTTTTGAGTTTATCGCAAACAGAGAGCCGCGGTGGAGGACTTTAATTTATAATGTGTAAAAGGTTTTAATCTAGTAGAATGATAGTGCACACCCAGTTTGCCGAGTTAAGATTGTTTTTTAACAATAGCTCTACACTCTACACGGAAAGCCTTGAGGAAAACAACATCCCTTGGGGCATACGTCATCTTTGGGGATGCTGTGTGGAGGGTTTTTTTAGGGAACGGAAGGACAGTTTCTGGGAAGGAAAAGGGTACGAGGGGTGGGTAGTAATCAGGGCGTCAATGTATCCACGAGTGACGAACGTATGTTTCCATTCCTCCCACTGCGGTGGAGAAATCAAAAGTTCTCCCTCAACCAGTCTCATCCAATCCGGTCCGCCATGCATTAGGTGGACAAACGCATTCGCGGCCAAGACCTAGACAAACCTCCAAAGTCACCAAACGTTACCACTTAGGGTAACATATGGCATGATTGTTGGTTATCTAATAAATGGTTCCTGGGGCGGCGGTACCCTTATCCGCCTCCCAAACTACATTAAATTTACATGTATACATATAAACTAAATTTCAAAAAACAAAAAAAAATGAAAATAACCAAACAAACAACCATTTTAGATGGACAGAACAAATAAATAAAACAGCGGGTAAAGTAAGAAAACTTATATATATTTTTAAGAACATACGAAACATAATGCCAGTGAAGACTTTAAAAACTATATACTACGCGTTAGACCAATCAATTATCACCCACGGTATGATCGGTTGGGGTGGTGCTGCGAAGACTAACATGCACCCTATCTACAAAGCGCAAAAGGCCTTAATTAAAGTTATTACAAAAAAACCTTTTAGATTCTCGACAATACAGTTATTTAAAGACTTTGCTGTATTAAACATACAGCAACTGTACATCAAAATTATATCTATACATTACCAAAAAGACAAACTAAACCATAATACTGCACAACACAATAAGGAACTCAAGTGAATAATATTATGGCTTTAAAAAAATATGTTCATATAGACCAAGAAACGCTGATTCTGAATATATAAGTTTTATTTCATAATATTAAACGCAGAGTTTTTAAAAAATTATTAAAAAGTGCATTTTTAAACCACTTCTCAAAACACAGCGTTAAGTTGGCATTACTGAATTGGTTAACGGTGACGTCACTGTTAACCTGTGAACCTGTCACCTGGTGATAGTGTGTATTGACATTTGAAATGACTTGAAGTGCACACGTACCTATGCAATTCAACATTTCGTGTTTTTGGTTTATTTTCATACTGTTTATAGAGATTTAGATAAATAATAGTTATTGTGTTTATTGAAACATAATTTTGGCCCTCAACAATTTACGAAAAGGGCTATATTTGCGGACAATCTGCAATAAATTTTGTCTATTTGGGTTAAAGTCGTGTCCTATTTTGACATTTGGTTATGTGTTTTCAAATTGTTTTTAGTATAGGGCTTTTTATACAAGTTGTTACACACTCGTCATGATAAGTGTATTATAAATACCAGTGTTTCTGTATGTATTATACATAAAACAATGTACCTACAAAGTAACGCCTGACACAAAACACGATGTCACATGTATTTGCAATGAAAGAGATGATTTATTGTTTTTATATTGCACTTTGATTAAATACAATAACAGTGGCGGTGAAATGTGGACATTACCAATGTTTTTCTATTTAAAAGCAGTTAATCTTGAATAAAAAACACACCTCACACCTAAAAGTCATTACAAAGCATTCCACCATGACCGCCATTTTTCTTCTGGATTCTTCATTCAAACAGGGATGTTCTGCCCCAAAAAATTATTTCCCTAGATTTCGAAGTGAAATTTCCCTAGAATTTCACATTTACGCAATTACCTACGTAGCCACCCGATTGTGTAACACTAATCCTGTTATATGTTAATTAATATGATAATTAATTGGAAAGATATCGGAACTTGGTAAATATACTAATAATACCGTGATTTTCCAAATAAAACGTGAAGTAATAATTTAAAAGTACGAATACACTCACCACTGAATTAGAAACTGAATTCCAAATTTAAAAAAAAACACTTTGCAAAATAAAAATCATAAGCAACCCGCCGCTCATTTGTACCAAGCGTGGTATTTTGAAGACCCCCCCCCCCCGAACGTGTCACGTAGTAGGGTACGTTCCCTAATATCATTTTGAGTTGGCAGTGTTAAAAATAACATTGCATGTAAGTACATGAACAATAATTAAGATTCATAGGAATTAAAAAAATATATATATTAAAAAAAAATATATATATATATATAAATAATACCAGTAATATTGTCATATGTAATAAAAATTTTGCCAGAGTTCGAAATTTCCCTAGATTTTGTCCTGATTTCCCTTATCTTTCTGGGAGTCTTTAAAAATTAAAACTTTGACAATTATTTTATCTATTAAAACTAACTATAAAAATAAAAATAAAAATGCAGTTATTTAAGTTTGAAGGTCTTTATTCATTAAAAAAAAATTAAAAAAATGGACTGGAGTTCTCTATTACGACACAAGACATAGACATCGACACATGACTCCAAAGACAAATACTACATTTGGACAAAGACATTATCATAATTTGGCTCCAAAATTTTTTTATGTAATTGAAAAAGATATAAAAGATGTTCAAGCAGTGGCGGTCCTTCCCTCAGGACAATTGGTCAAAAACCTCCCAAAATTATAAGATGACACTAAAACATAATATTATTATGAAATATTAAGCAAATCAAAACAACTGGTATTGTTCTAATGTATTTTAAATGCACCGCGAGAGATAGCCAGCAGGGGCAAACAGTGACATCTAACATCTTAGGGAACGTACCCATACTACGTGACACGTTTAGGGGGAGGGGGGCTTCAAAATGTCACGCTCCATACAAATGAGCGGTGGGTCGCTTAGATTTTTGGTCGCCGGGGGGGGGTAAAAATTGCAAAAAATTGGTCACGTAGTATGGGTACGTTCCCTTAAATGGAAGCTTTCTTTCCACGCACTAAAGCGGCCTACACACGACACTGCATGTAGTGACTGCGGCAGTGACTGCAAAGAGGGTGGAGTTGAGCGAACTAGCGCTGTCTCGTTCTAGCGGCCCTTTAACAAACGAGACGGCGCTAGTTTGCTCAACTCCACGCTCTCTGCAGTCACTGCCGCAGTCACTACATGCAGTGTCGTGTGGAGAGCGCTTAACTATGATTGGCTGGGTCAAATTATGAAATGCCCCGATATCATATCTTCTGTCTCTTTACGCACCACACAATAAAACGAGATGGCACTATGTCCCTTACTAAAAAGTTTCCGGATTCTGAAGACAGTTTGGGTCAGAGCCGTGAGGGAGAGAGCATACTGAATATTATGCATCTGAAAGAGATGGTTTGATAAACGTCGGTTGATTTCGCATATCTTACGCTTGTCGCATGAAATCATTTACTATGAAATGTAATTTGACGTAGTATGTAGGTGAATTTGACTCTCATACTCGTGAGGTTCCTACAAATGAATATTATCATATTTAATTTGATATTGTATCATAGGTAATTTAATTTTTTTTAAATGACCTTCCACTTCTGGACCCCTTGAGCCGCCTCTGTGTTCAAGTGACAAAAAATGCAAATCTAAAACGCAAAATTCATACGTGGATAGTAAACAAGGGCATTGCATACTGCGGGCAGATAACTTGGTCAATACAACAACACACTGTATTTTTTCTCTTTTCCTCTTAATTATTTTCATTTCTTTCTTTCATCTTTTTCTATCTATCTCATCTCTGTTTTTTCATTTCTTTATATTTTTTTATATTTCATTTATCTATTTGAATTAAAATTAAATTTTTTGGTAATTTTTTGGGATTAGCGTCCATGGTTATTACGAATAATTTTTAGAAAAAAACTTTAGATTCCCCTTAATCACTATAAAAGGTAACTTTTTGCATCACGGGCGGCGGAAAGTGATGCATTTTAATTTTCGATTGCGTAAAATTAAATTTCACTTCGCGAATCGATCTACGACAGCCCGCCCGCTGCCGCCCGCCATTCTTTCACTGTTATGTTGTTGGTATCCCTGACCTCACACAAACGATTGTAGCCGACTTCGTGGGATAAATAATAAGGCACGTAGGTGCTGGAATGGAGACAAACCATTCAAATTCTGGGATGTTTTTTAAAATAAAGATAATATACACAAGCCCGCTACACAAACCCTGAGTAACCAAACAAACCATTCAAAAACGTAGGCTGTTTTTTAAAGTAAAGATAACATACACAAGCCCGCTAGACAAACCCTGCGTAGCCAAACAAACCATTCAAAACGTAGGCTGTTTTTTAAAGTAAAGGTAACATGCACAAGCATTATAAGGCGCGTAATTATGAAAAACAGATTTATAATGTTAACAAACCTCTATTCGTATATATTTATTATTACCGAAGTGATTCTGATTAGAGGTTCGTTTACATTATATTATTAATTCTGTTTTTCATAATTACGCGCCCATCATGTATCCCATGAAGTCGGCTACAATCGTTTGTGTGAGGTCAGGGATACCAACAACATAACAGTGACAGAATGGCGGGCGGCAGCGGGCGGGCTGTCGTAGATCGATTCGCGAAGTGAAATTTAATTTTAGGCAATTGAAAATTAAAATGCATCATTTTCCGCTGCCCGTGATGCAAACAGTTTCCTTTTATAGTGATTAAGGCGAATCTAAAGTTTTTTTCTAAAAATTATTCGTAATAGCCATGGACACCAATCCCAAAAATTTACCAATTTTTTATCTTCCAAATTAAGATATCAAAATTAGATTAAATTCCTGCCACCTTGGAACAGGCTCAGCCTAGTGAGGTGGCATATACCAAAAAAATAATATATATGTAGGTTTATTGTATATATTGTAATGTTATTCTTGGTTAATAAATAATTTTAAAAAAAAATAATAAAAATGCTTCCTCCCGTACACACAAGCATAGCAAATCATCTTTCCAAATGTACCTACCTAATAGTGTTTTTATAGCAGGCAATAAAATATCTGTAGTTAAATAGGAAGATTAAGCACTGATTAAATAAATATGAACTTTTAAGTTTTTTACACATTTTATGATTGAATCGTACTGGTTCTAGCCTGGCACAACTATCTTCAGATTCTTTCAATTATCTGCAGATTGACTTAGGTACTCATTCTCCAAACCAGTCGTAGTCTGAAGTTGGCCGTGTCAGGCTCGCATCGGTACGGTCAATAATAAGTGGTGTAATAGTTTAAAATTTGGTTTACTTAATATGTCATTGCAACGTGATGCCGTCATGAATCAATTAACTAACCAACGTACGGTTTTTTCAATGCAGAGAGTATGACTCGCCACACAACTTTATTGTGTCACTTCTTGCTTCTTTAAATTCATACATCGTTTCATACACACACAAGAGATCACCCTAAACACATTCATGCTTTGCCTCGTACACACATAAGAGTCATGCTTCGTCACATTGATGTATCGTCTCAAACCCGCGCAAGAGTTCATGCTTCTTCATATTCCTACATCGTCCCGTACACACACAAGAGTTCATGTTTCTTAGCATTTATGCATCGTCTCAAACCCATACAAGAGTTAATGCTTCTTCATATTCATACATCGTCCCATACACACACAAGAGTTCATGCTTCTTCATATTCATACATCGTCCCATACACAGACAAGAGTTCATGTTTCTTAGCATTTATGCATCGTCTCAAACATACATCGTCCCATAACAAGAGTTCATACTTCTTCACATTCATGCTTCGTCTTATTCATACACAAGAGTTCATACTTCTTCACATTCATGCTTCGTCTCATTCACACACAAGAGTTCATACTTCTTCACATTCATGCTTCGTCTCATTCACACTCAAGAAATCATACTTTTTCACGGGCATGCTTCCTCTCATTCATACACAAGTGTTCATACTTCTTCACATTCATGATTCGTCTCGTACACACACAAGAGTTCACCCTTCTTCACATTTGTAGGTACTCAGTGTAGGCTGGTGGTTAAATGAAGAACAACGAGGTTGCGTGATAAAAAACCTTTAATGAGTTCCCACAAAAAAATTATAATTTGTAATCACACTAACACGGTCAGCGTAACAGTCTAACGATATTAAATAGTACTAACGAAGTTACACACTGGGTCAAGGTTGATTGCGGATAGAAGAGGCGACTGCTCGGTAAGTTGAACGAACACTGCTCCTTTCGCTGTTGTTGGGCGCGTTTTATATGGCCAGACGAGTGAAGTATTGGTAGTAAATCATCACTCGGCTAGTTACTCGAAAGCGCTAGAACTGTGCATTGCAAGCGTACAATGGTTCGTACCTTTTCTGGAATGCGTGAGAGGTAGGTAGGTCCACGGCTCTGTTCCGATGAACTAGGTACCTACTGTTCAGTCGCGTACCGTCCATGCCAGACGGCTGACGGGAGCTCTAGCCGCTTCTGTGCCAAGAGCGAGATTTCTCGCATTCTTGGGCGCGCCCAGCAGGCCGGCCATAGAAAAATAGCGAGTTATCTCGCTATTCTTTGAGCAAGATTTAATTTTTTTTTTAATTTTTTTTTTTTTCAAGATTTTTTCTAAGTCATTTAAATATCCTTTCAAGGTGTAATATGTTTTTAATTTATAAAAATAAGATTTAAAAATGATTTATTTTGATTAAAAATTCATGGCCTGCTGTTCACAGCTACACTCCTACATACTGGCATTTAAAAGGCTAGTAATTAAATTTCGCTTGCATATATTTGAACACAGGCGCCGCTTCTGGAAACATCGATACGGTTCGGGGGCAATCCAAAGCGTGACGTAGCAAAGGCTGGTTGCTACACATTCTTGCATCGTCTCATACACTCTCAAGCAACGTTTAGATTCTGATTGGTGGTCTTTTATCGGAACGAAACCCATCTCTTTCACATAATATGTTTTCCCGGTGCCCTTTTCACCGTTTGTCCGCTCAATATAAGTTAATTGTTTCTAATTAGATAGTAGAAAAGAAGAAAGGTAGAGGTGTATATTTTGAATCGACCCTTAACACAAAATAGACATTCAAAAGCTTTTTAAATTATTGAAATATCTTTATAAACATTTTTAATTCTCGTTAGAATGGCTAAAATAGAATTAACCAAAACGCTGCGATAAAATGATAAAGGTTAATAAAACAAAGATAATTCCTACCTATTTTCCACTTGTCGCTCGGTTTTCTAATTACTTTTTGGTTGTTATCAGTAACAGCACATCGCACATCGGGATCGTATTTCATCATTACGGCTTCATTAATAACCATTATTATTAATAGATTAAAGTACCTACATAGGTAGGTTACTTAACCCTGCATTACAAACTTTATTTTATATGCCCTTTTTACTAACCTGCGTCGATTCGGCTACGCTTTAGAAAATATGTAGATAAGTGACAGAACAGAATACTTTTTCAAAGGTGATTTTCTTCTTCTCAAGTCGGTTCCTCATTGCTGAGGATTGTGACCCTTACTCCAATTTCCATGGTGGACTAGGTTTCTCTACTCCTAGCGGTCCTGCGCTGCGTGGAGAGCTGCGGACACCGACGTACCAGATGCCAGTGATACTTAGTCACTCCAGCAAAAGTTATATAAAGTCATGAAAAGTGATGAACAAAAAACAAAACCATTCTATAGAATGAAACAAGTACTTTGTCTAAAAACCACTTTATTTTTATTTATATTTGTTTTACGTTAAAACAGCGCGTAAATGTAAATATTAGAGTAAAAGAACGCGTCAAGTGCCTCACAAGCACAAGTTCCTCAGAGTTTTCCGACCATTTAATTGATACTGACCATACATTTAACATAAATACAGGAGTAAAAATAATACATATAAATAAAATAGGAATACGCCTTAATAATTTAGAAGCACTAGAAATATCCAAATCAAAGAAAATTAATTACAAATTTTAAGCAAAACCAACAGTCCGATTTTAAAGTTATTCCCTTTCTCCCTATGTAACCCCCACCCCCACCCGCTCGTGACTCCGCCTCCTACCCTTCCACCAACCAGTATCTGATGTTCTCTCCTTCTCTTATATGCTCTATCTTTCTTGTGTGTTAACCTTAGAATCTTACCTCTGTTCTGTAATTTAGTTTATGTGTTTATCGTCCTGAAGAAGGTTGAGGTCAACCGAAACCGGTCGACAAATATAAATTAAAAATAAAGTGGTTTTTAAACAAAGTACTTATTTCATTCTATATAATGTAAAGCCACAAAGAGTTTGCTTACTACGATAATTCAAAACCATTCCAATCCAACCTAGTGTTTTGTTTGTTTTTTACTTAGTCACTCCAGCAAAAGTGGTACAAAGTCATGAATAGTGATAAAAAAGCAAAACCATTCTAATCTAACTTAGTTAATCTAGTGTTTTATTTGTTTTTTACTTGTTCACTCCAGCAAAAGTTTTATAAAATCATGAAATGCGGTGAAAAAAAGCAAAATTATTCTCACCTGACTTAGGTTTTTACTTTTTTTTAACGTCACTTTTCTTGACCACTTTTCAAAAGTGTTCTGTTATGTCTATCGGTTTTATTCGGTTACAACAAAGTTTATTAATACATACAACGGACAACATATTAATAAAAAATATGTTTATTATATTAATAATGTGTGACATGTTTTTTTTTTTTTTTAATAATAATAATATATCTGAATTGAACAAAAAAAAATGAAGATTTATAACTACAAAAACAAAAAGTACATCATAAGTACAGTAAAAGTACAGTTTAAAAGTTGCATAAGTACGAAAGTTAATATCAAAAAAATTATTTAAAGTTTAAATAAAGTATCTACAAAAAGATATGAAATTTGTCGGTTTAAATTTAATAAATGCGGTTTTTAAAATTGATCTAAAAACTAAGTAAATACCCGTCATGTGAAAATAATAATTACTGCCACCAAATAAAAAATCACATTTTCAAACGTAAAGTCGAAAATAAACAAAATAACTATCAAAAATTATTCTGTCATTTTTTTACAATTCAATGTTTTCAACATCACTTTTATAATAAAATCATTTATAAAAAGTGACGTAACAAAACTTTCGACAACACGCGTGCTTGAATAAGCTGAAATACGATGTACGAAATGAGATTACAAAAATATGTAGGTATCTACATCTGTAAAAGCATTTAAAAATACGACAATAATAATGATTGTGTTTCGACGATTCGACAAATAATGTAATCTTGGGTTAATAGCTTAGTTACTTACGTACGAGTAGGTAGGCACCTATTAAAATTGAATTTCTACTAAAACATTTTGAATATGAAATAGTCAAGAAGGTAGTAACATAGGCAAGTATTGCGTATGAATATTTGATACGTGTTGGTTCGTCATTATTGGTGAACATTTTTCTAGGAATCTTGATTTCAGGGTGTTGGGTATATTGTGTGACTATGAGTGGTGTGAGGTTTGACGAATTTATTATGTACTTACCGAAATAACTTTCTAACTAGGGCCTCATTCGAATGTGGAGTGTTTTTGAACGATTCCTACATTCTTTTTCGATTTGTCGTCCCAATGATTTTGCTTGTAATCTGAATGCGTTTACAACTACAAGTTTGTACTACTATTATTGGCTTTGATTTTACTCTTTCGAAGCCCGGGGGATTTTTCTAGACGATTGTTGGAAGCTACAATCCAAAAATGTATAGGTATATTCTTAGTTTTCCTTATATCGTCGCGAATACAGGTAGGTAATGGGCATAAAAATCGTTTGGCAAATGGTGTCTATATCATTTTATTTATTTTGTGAATAATTTTATAAGAAAGAAAAAAGGTGGATCGATGGAAACTTTCACAGATAATTTTAGCTACAAAATTGTATTTTTGAAAAGTTGTTTCTCATATGCTTTCATACATTTCTAATGAAAAAATTCTATTGAGGATTGAACCTTCCTTCACACACTTCCCAGGGACTGACTCAAATTATCAAACTTTCCCAAATCCTAATTGAATAACACCGAGATTTATTTAATATAATAATTGCTATACTTTTTTAAAATATAATGTCATCTAATTTCAGAAAAAAATGCGTGTGTGTGCGTGTGCGTGTGCGTGCGTGTGGGCACAAAAATTTGACAGGATGCATTGTCATCGACAGCGAATCTACCTGCCGAGTTTCAAGATTCACGAAAATAAAATCGAAATTCAAATAAATGTATTTAATAACGCGCTAGCTCTCAGTGTGAATGTTCGATCCCTACCCCACACCTACACCAAAATCACTCGCTGATTTTTTTACCCTCATGTGAAAGAGGCTTAAATCACTTGACAATATATTGTGTACCTACTTAACTACGAACGACGCGGCGTAGTATAATCAAAAAGTCATTTGTGCAGGGGTAACTAAACTAATAAAGAATAATAATTTAAAAAAAGCAAATATCCCATTTAATCTTAACTATGCAGCAGAACATCTATCTGAGCGACACTACGATGGGTGAGCTCGTGCGTCGTGAAGTTTGTGAATACATTTCCTCTCTGGAATTTATTCTTCTATTATTCGTCTTGCACCGCACACCGCAGAGGGAGGCATAGATTCATAAGTCCGTCACTCCAGGACACACTTCCTCTTAGTTTCCTACACACCTCTCATATTATTTTTCAATTTTGTAGCGAGTATGGGTACCGCGTATCGCCGCCCCGGGAACCATTTATTGGATAACCAACACCCCTGATACAGTTCTCACCAAGTGGATCGCTACTTTTGGCGACTTAGAAGGGGTGCCCGGGTTCATGGGTTGAGGTTTGTCTAGGTCTTGGATTTCGTTTGCGCACTTACTGCGTGGAGGGCCGAATCGGGAGAGACTGATTAAGGCAGTCCTAATCTAGACCACTCCAGCCGGACTCTCTCGACTCATCGCCTTGCTCCGTCACTCCTGGATACATTGACCCCAATTCCCCCAGATCCTTCATTTCCCTAAAAAGACCCTCCACACAGCATCCCCAAAATGAAATAGGTCCTGAGAGAAATATTGTAAAAAAAGAAGAATAAAGTTCACGACCCTGTTTTTCTAATTGCATAAAAAGAATTGGAAAGAAGAAGCTGGGTGTTGACATATTTTTACTAATATCAAAATTATATTAAGAGATAAGTTGTGATGTAACTGAGCACCTTCTTTAATAATTTTGTGGGTCAAAAAAAATTGTAGCATTTTATTATGTACTTTCCTTTTTTTTATTCCAATAAAAAAGTTACATTTTCACTCATTTAACTAGAAATAATTAAACACATTAAACTAAACTAAATATAACAAAACAGCGCTATTCTATGTCATTACTTTCTTTATCAAGAATAAATATTAATATATTTTTTTAATTTACCCAGCTTCTTTTTAATGTTACAATCCGTTGGTTAATTAGTGGTTACTTAGGGCCGGTTTTATAACCATCCGTTCGTCACGCTTGATACCAATTTTAACTAATATTTGGTCTACCGCTTGATTTTGCCGTTTTATAAACATTCGCAAGGCTACCGGTCGGTTATGTAGCGTTTAATGCTTTACGGACCAATTTTGGCCAGTTAAATGGTTAACGATCCGTTCGCTGACGTTTTTTGACAGTTTTAAGAAAGAAGTTGTTCTCGGCGCTCTGTTATTTTTATTAAATCGAAATCAGTCAGTAACGCCAGCCCAGCTTTATTTCTTTTATATATTCAAAAATATTATTATTCAATTTATAAAAACAGTTTATTTATAAACAAGTTCTGCTACTTATGTAATTATTATTACGCGTGACAGCCGTTTCGCCTAGTTTGATAATCCCTTCAGAAGGCAAAATAGCTGTTATGCGTAATTTTTTTTTTTTTTTTATAAATTGAATAATAATATTATTTATAAATTGAATAATAATTTTGAATGGGTTTGGGTTTTACAAATTAAACTTAAAAACAATATATAAACAGTTATTATTAACACTACGTTTCTAAGGTCTGGGATTAATGCTGCAAACAGCTGGTGATTTTACAGGAATCTCCAAGTCGAAGCATCCGTATAACAATGCAGGCAGTGATCAAAGTTTTATTACTTGGGTCACTCTCCATATAACAATGCACTGCCTGCATATAACAATGCAGGCAGTGCATTGTTATATGGAGAGTGACCCAAGTAATAAAACTTTCGGACTAAATGTAACCGATGACCGCTAGTAATGCACATTTGTTTATAATACGTAAAATAAGATAACGAATGGATAGCAGTCCGTTAACGAAAAACGGTTCGTTAAGTAACTGAAATTTGGTTCTTCGTTTATAAAACCGGCCCTTATTATGTTGGTATATTTAGTATGGTTTTACTTGAAGATTAAAGGTTGCCCAATTAATAATGTTGGACACACAGCTCATCTCATGAACATGATTCATAAGTCATAACCAACTAATGATCCGTTCATGGCGGGAGTCATACGTTGCAATTATTTGAATTATTATTATTGAATTTTATAAGGAATCTGGGAAGAGTATTCACACGGAAATTGCACTTAACACTTTTTAAAAGTAAAAAAGAAAATTCATTTTAGATCATACGCTCTCAACATGGGCGATGACGCCACCTTGTGGGCGTTTGAGACTTTCAGTGGGGCAGTAGAAGACCCAGAGAAAATTAGGGGGCGTTGAGATGGCACAGTGAGGGCGCGGGCAGGTATAAAAATATTGTCTAAAAAAGATAAAAAACACGCTAATCACGTTACGTATAAAGCAAAGTAAACTTTATTTTTTGTTACTGTATGTATTGTAACCATTTCCATCACGTTTGCGAAAATTCAAACATTTCTGTAGTTCGGGAAGTGGATGAAAAATCAACTGAAAAATTCCATTCAAATTGTATGATATGAAATTGTTTAGGTATTATCATCATACGTATTATTATTATTGAATTGACACTATATCATGTAACAACCCGACACTTAAAATGCAAGAGAATTGCTTTATTAACTTGCAAAACAAAAAGATATAACAAATATGTTTAAACGTTTTTATTATTATTATTAATGTTTTTGAACTAGGTACCTTACTGCCGTATTTAAATAAAAGAGTGTGCAATTCACACGCGGTAAATGTGAAACCTTCAAAAAACTAAAGTAGACAAGAGTGGGGAGTTTACGAAGCAGCGCACAAAGAGGAGACCGATTTGTCTCTTTTTGGTGTCACTATTTTTCATTTCATCGAGTTTCAAATCACCACGGTGCTAGAAAAGTTTTCACTTCAAAAAAAAGAACCTACCCAAACTAAGTATATTATCGTCATTTTTCATTCATCGGTGCAATATAAGTTCAGAAAGTTCAACTGTAGAAAACGCATTGTTGAATAAACGAATTTTCTACGAACCTTGGATGTGGTACCCCTGTTCTATGATGACAAAGCATTTTATTTTTGTGTATATATCCGCTACCAGGCAACGCATGAACATGAACTATCTTCGAATTTCAAAATCCGATTTCAGTCAAGAATTGCGCGGGATCCGTTCTGGGTGTGTCACTTCATTTCTCTTACAAGTAAGTGATTATTTCATCATTTTGGAAGAGATTTACTAAAATATAATGTTACTTGAATGGTAGATTCTTTTTAAAATAGTTAGAATGTTAATGTTGTCATTTATAAATAAAATAGATGTTATTCAATGATAGAGAACAATGTTTATTCTTCCTACTGTCAGATGGGCGTGATTTTCGAATACGCCGACGGTAACTCTTGCGATTCTAGCGGCGAGATTGAGAACTACGAAAATAAACTCGAACATAATAAAATTTTCGTATTTTTTTCGTGGATTATTTCGTTAGTGCTCAATTTTTCCGCTAGGATAAAAATCAGATTTTTTTTGGTCAGTTTTTGTGTACTGTATTTTGATAGTTTCCGGCTGTATCATCTGTTTTGTTCGTTTTTTGGAATGAGATAATAATGGGGGATTAATTTACTTGATTATGTTGGCCTTGAACCGAGTTATTTGTGGACATTACGTTACGACTTACGAAAAAGCCGGCCGGCGTTACGTATTTACTCAAAATATACAAAGTACACCAAACCGAATGAAGTGTTTGTATTATTGTATTCATTTCGTCTTCTTGTTGTAAATAAGCTACGCTTTGTTGTTGACTGAGTATTATAAAGGTTTTTTCTAAAAATTATTCGTAATAACTAATAACAATCGACAGTGCGATCGAAAATTTACCTTATTATTATTACCAGTCTGAAAGTAATCAGATGTTAGTATTTACATAGGGTTTCTTCAGGTTTTAGTAAGAATCAGATATTATTGCTTCATAAAAATAATAATAGGCCAAGAAACAGTTGCACGAATACACACAGTATATATATATGACTAATGACTATAAAATTGGTCTAAATACTAGCATATTACTGACTTCTGACCTAATAATAATAATAAATAAATTTTGGAAATGAGATTAAAAGAATTTGGCATTCTCAGACCATAAAAATATTATTTATGCATTAAACCGCTTACTCGTTAATACGGAAAACTTTTTATCCAAACAGTTAGATTTAGCCTTAATATTACGAAAAGTGAGTATTTATGTCAGGGGAGACCAAAAAACATGCAAAAAATATGCATTTAACATTTTAATTTTGTTAAAATTAATTGACTAGCGCGGTAACGCCATGTTTATTCATCGTTTTTATTTTAACATTTCATCAATGCTGCCAATCATAGAAAAAATATTTTTGCGTAAAACAAAGTGAATGCATCATTGACAAGTTTGTACCTGTATTTATAACAGTAGAACATGGAAAGAAACGTATTAAAATAATTACACAAACCCGCTAGACAAACCCTGCGTAGCCAAAGAAACCATTCAAAACCTGGGATGTTTTTTAAAAGTATGATGAAAAGCGAGTTTATTTTAGAGAATTTATTTTATAAGATTGGTACTTCCGACAAATGTCATATTTGATTGTCTATTAGTTAAAAAAGGAACATTCCGTATTATCCGTGCATTAAACTTCGACAACACGAACGTTCCGTGTTATCCGTGAGGTGGACTAACTGCATATTTACCATAAAAATATTACCATTTGTTATTTCGGCTACTGGCATTATAGGTAGGGTTGCCATCCGTCCGGGTTTCCCCGGATTTGACCTAGTTTAGAGGGCATCCAGGGAGCATCCGGGCGGGGTTTCATTTGATGTCCGGGTTTAAAAAAAAAATTAAAGTCTGAAAATTTAAAGTCAATCGTATACGTTTGCCCTGAGATAGGAACGGTCGTTCTGAAGCCGATCGGCTTTAAACAAATATAAAAGTTGTTCAAACAAAGTAACATTGTTTCATGTATCTTTAATTAAAATTAAATTCAATTTCCAAGAATACAGCTGCATTGATTTTTACAAATTCCTTTTAAAAAGGGAAGATATTGTAAAAGCTATCGGAAGTGATAAATACAAAAAAACTGAAAAGTAAAAAAGGCGAGAGGCTGAGGAAAAAGCTTTAATAGCTAGATAATCAAATAATGTACCTACTTATGAGTTCAATAATTTCTTTTCATTTTTGTAGAGTTATGATTCTTTTTATTACGTAAAAGAAATTTACAATATGGCTGTTGATTAAAACTTTAAGGTGATATAAATGAGTATAGTTCTTGGTTATTTTATTCTAAAAAAAAATTAATAATGTAACGTACATTACAGTAAGTCTAAACTTTAAAAAGTTTCAGTTTTGTTGCTTAAGATTTAAGAAGACTGAATTTATTTCATATTATGTTAACAGATATTTTGTTGTGCTATGGTTCTATTATGGTGCTATTATGGTTGCTGATAAAAATTTAAAGATATTATTATTATTGACTTTTATTTTTATTTATACAAGATTCACCTAGTTTAACTCCTTTCCTGCATGTGATCATGTACCTAATACTAGTATGAATATTTTCCTTAATATGTATGCTACATGTTTGTACTTTCATCTACATATATGGATGATTATACTTAATATTATATACTTGCCACAGGTCACCCCAAGTGGTTCGCTACGTTTGGTGACTTATCTGGGGTGCCCGGGTTCTTGGGGTAATGTTTGTCCAGGTCTTGATGGCGGGTGCGTCGGCCCACCTTCTGCGTGGCGGGCCCGATTGGGAGATGCTGGTTGAGGGAGACCCTTTACAACCGGTTACCGCTGTCCGAGCCGCTCGGTAGTATAGGGGCCTGACCCTCAGGCTCACGACTGAGGGTGGGCTGCCCCATCAACGAGTGTAAAAACCCTGCCGCTGCTGTTGTGCCGGTTGTGCCGGACCCAGCAGTAGCGTTTGGGGCGCATTAGGCGACCTCTCCAGCCGGACTCTCCCTGCCCATCGCCTTGCACCGCAGTGGGTGGGTTGGATACATACGTCCGTTCCTCCTGGAAACTCTGAACCCCAGCATCCTACCCACCCCTTATACCTTTTCCCTCCCAGACCTTCCTTCCTTTCATATCAAAAAAAAAAAAACCAACAATTAAAATCATGAACTTGCAACCTACAATAATTAACGTCATTACAGCGGCGAGACGTAGGCGTCCCCGGTGCGGGCCGAAACTGTTGGTAAATTACACCGACATTCGCGGCCTGCTCACCAATTTAAACTCTGTCCACCACCACCTTTTTTCTCAATGCCCAAACCTACTTTTCCTGTCTGAAACGCAGATAGCTGAGCCTGTAGACACCTCCTATCTGGACTGCCCGGGCTTCGCCCTCGCAGGCAAGTTCAGACCTAAAGGAGGTGTCTGTCTCTATAGTCGAGCTGACGTCAACTGTGTGCGACTGTTGAATCTGGAAAACTCCAGATTCGACGTAATGTGGGTACGCGTCAATCTTGCCAGTACGGTAAGATTCTACGCGTGTTTATACCGCTCACCGAACCTTAGCGAATCAGACACGTCCAAGCTCTTCAAACACTTAAGCGACACTATTGATGACCTCTTGCCCCGCTACCCTACGGCAGAGTTTGTGGTCCTGGGGGACTTCAATGTTCATAACGAACCTTGGTTGAAGTTCTCAGGATCAACAGACTCTGCTGGACGCCAAGCGGAATCCTTTGCCCTTTTCTACGGATTGGAGCAAATGGTTCAGGAGCCTACAAGGGTTCCTGATGTCCAGACTCACCATTCCAATTTGTTAGACCTATTTTTAACTACTGTGCCACACGGTTACAGGATTGAAGTCACAGCGCCTTTAGGATCGTCCGACCACTGCCTGGTGACGACATCAATACCTGTAAACTTCAGACCACCAAACGAGAGGCTGAAGAGAAAAGTGTGGCACTATAGGTCAGCAGATTGGTTCGGTCTGCGCATTTTAATGCTTTCCCGTGGTCAGCTGTCTGTTTTCGGACTTCGGATCGGCAATTCTGGTCGCTTGCAGGCTCAATAGGTCGCAATTTCTGCAAATCCAGTCTGCCACCTCTTACCATACCTGACGGCTCACTAACAAACACCGCCACCGAAAAGGCTAACTTACTAGGTAAAATGTTTGCGGATAACTCAACCCTTGATGACCAAGGTGCTGTCCCGACGTCAGTTCCTCACTGCGGTTTTCGTATGAAAAAGCTGAGGATCCGGCATTGGGAAGTACTCCATGTTTTACGAGAGCTTGATGTTAATAAAGCTAGTGGGCCTGACGGAATACCTGCCCTGGTACTGCAGAGGTGCGCTGCAGAAATAGCTCCAATTTTGACGAAGCTTTTTAAAATGTCCCTGAAGACTGGCTCTGTGCCCTCTGGTTGGAAAAAAGCGGTTATCCATCCTATTCCAAAGAAGGGTGACCGCTCCAACCCGGCCAACTACCGCCCCATAGCGATCATCAGTTCTGTCTAAGGTGATGGAACGTGTGATCAACGACAAACTGCTCACATACATACCTCGAGAAGAACAAAATTATTATCGACCGTCAATACGGATTCCGGCGGAACCGCTCGTGCGGTGATCTTCTCGCGTATGTGACACATGTTTGGGGGCGATGCCTGGAACGTTTCAGTGAGACCCAAACGGTTGCACTGGACATCTCCAAGGTCTTTGACCGGGTTTGGCACCGAGGACTTGTCAACAAACTGCATTCTTACGGACTTCCCCCATCCTTGTGTACGTGGATTGCCGACTTCTTGAGGGAGAGGTCGATTCAGACGGTAGTCGATGGTTTCACCTCTTCCTCACGCTCGATAAATGCTGGCGTCCCGCAGGGATCGGTTCTGTCTCCGACTTTGTTTTTGTTGCACATCAACGACCTTTTGTCATGTGCAACAATTCACTGTTATGCGGATGACAGTACAGTTCATGATAGCTTTTTGTTTGACAAACCCCCAAAGGGCTCACAAACTCCAACAGCTCATAGGGCTTTGAAGCAAAGAATGGACGGTTACCTCGAGAGTGTTTTCTCTTGGGGTAAAAATAATCACATTGAATTTAATGTTTCAAAGACCCAATCTTGTCTGATTACGTCTAAAAGGGATCGAAATGAAAATCTAGGCTCTTTCAACAGAAGCAATCTTCCGAACAGGCCCTCCATTGATATGCTTGGTGTAACCCTGTCTCAACACAGGTATACCCTAGTGAGACAGGCATCGAATAATGTAATGTAAATATACCTTATATAGATAAATAAAAAAAAAACCCAAAGTGACCAGCTCAGTTATGGGGGCTCCATCGAAGCCAGAGTAAAGTTAGCCTCCCAAAAACTGGGCGTACTGTACAGGGCCCGCAGATACTTTAATAGTACACAACTGCTAACCTTGTACAAATCACAAGTATGCCCCACGGTTGAATTTGGCAGCCATCTCTGGTCTGGAGCTCCAAAATACCTGAAAAATACCCTCGACTCTGTGCAGAAACGGGCGGTCCGTTTGATAGATTCTCCCATCTTAACAGACGGATTGCAATCTTTAGAGCACAGGCGTCGGGTGGGAATGCTATCCTTGTTCTACCGGTATTACAATGGAAGATGCTCCGAGGAACTAGCATCATTGATCCCTTCGGCACCGGTGCATAGTCGGGAAACACAAACCAAACGCTTGCCCAACATTTGTACACGGTTGACATTTGTCACATGAGAACGGGTCGTTTCTTCGACTCGTTCTTGTGTTCAACAGCTCGGCTGTGGAATGATTTGCCGGCCTCTGTGTTTCCTCCTTCCTACAACATGGGTCTCTTCAAGACCAATGTTCATTCCTTCCTCTCATCAAAAAGACCCTACACACAGCATCCCAGATGACATAGGCCCTGAGGGAAATTATTTTCCTCAGGGCCTCCTGTGTGGAGTTAATGTAAAAATAAAAAAATTTAAAATAATAAAAACAATGAATCGCGACTACCATAACACGGGCATTTGCCTAGCTTGGTAGTCGAAAAACCAAGTAAAACGAATCTGTAACAAACGAAATGAATAAAGAAAATTTCAAAACAAAAATTTCAAAAAAAAAAAAAAAAAATAAATTTAAAAAACAAAAAAAGGTACAAGAGTTACCTTAAAAATTGTAAGACTGAATACTAAAATGGTATCAGTACTTTTAAGTTTTTTGTGTACAAATTTAATTGAATTTTGTTAGGCTTAATATTTTAATAAGGTTTTGTTATCATAACAGAGTATATTAATAATTTGTGTTTTATTTTAAGAATAAAAAAATTCTAACTGATTATTAAAACAATTTGTAACAAACTGTAATAAGATTCTGTTTTGTTAGGTATATTTAAAATGATGATAAAAGATGGCTAAATTTAATTTGAAAATAAATAAAAAGGTGATTTATGACATTTTCAACTGTTTTTTTTATTACACTGACTATCTTTAAAAAAACCTGTTGACGTGTCCGGGTTCTGGGCCATAAAATCAGGGGTTTTCACGCGTCTTGTCCTGGTTGCCAAATTTAAGAGATGGCAACCCTAATTATAGGTACCTAGCTCTCTCATTCAAAATTTAGGCATATTAGATTTGTCGGAAGAATTTTTATATAAAAATGCAAAAAATCAGTCGTTTTAAATACTTATATGTAGGATTACCAAAGATTTTTTAAAATATTTGTAATAGGAGGATCAGTATGATTTATAGGTCCAATTAGGAGTTCCACCGAGCCGAACCCTCTGATATGAAAATATCTGGAGTTGGTAAATTATTTTTCCATTTGGTCTCTGGTAGGTAGGAATATTTGGCTTATTTATATAGCACCATTTTTGTGAAGAATCACCTCAAGGGCGCTGTACAAATAATTATATAAAATAATTAATTATTATTATACCCTACCAAATTTTTTTTTTTTTATAAATTTTTTATTAGTTACAGATATTTGTTTTTTTTGGCTACCACACTGGGCTCATGCCCGTGTTATGGTAGTCGTATATTTAATATTTATTTAAATTAATACAAATACTTTTTTCTTAAAACAGATGATTAAATATACTAAATAAAAATTATGAAATATTTAAAAATAAGTGAAAAATAAAGAGAAAAAAGATCACATTTTAAAGAAAAGTAGAAATAAAAATGAAAATTCAAATTTTGAAATACAGATATTAATAATAAAGATTAAATGTTAAGAACTCAAGTGTTCTATACAAATATATAAAATAAAACATATAAGTAAATAAATTAAAATTAAAAAATAAATAAAATTTAGTGAAAAAATTAATAGAAAAAAAAAATAACAAGATTTTAAAGAAAAATAGAAATAAAAATGGAAATTAAAATTTTGAAATGCAAAAATTAATAATTAAAATGTAGTGTTAAGAACTCAGGAATTCTTTAAAGTACGCTCGTCCACTTTCGAAAATCCAATGTTGTACACGTGTTATAAAAAGCGATGAACCAGAATTGTCGTTGAGCGAATGAGGTTTTAGTTTTTGGGACCACGCAACCCAGGTTTGATGAAAAGCGGGTGTGTGCTTTAAATTACTTCTGTAGTCAAAGTAATTCTAAAGTTCATTCTAAAATTACTTTTTTATTCCCGTGTTTCAATAAATACTTTTGATTACTTACATGAAACGGGAAAATCTTCCTAGTTGGACAGTCGAAAGTTGTAATAATAATGTTATGTTTTCTGTTATATGTTAAGAAACTAAAATACAATGTATATTTTTAAACAGTAATAGAATCCTCATAAAATCCATTGATATAGGTATTGTATATCAATGATAATATCTGATCTGAACATGAGAAATAAATTTCTCTTAATCGAGGACGCCCGAAGAAGACCTGGCACCATCAAGTGAACCAGATTCTTGAGCCATGTCAAGAGTCATAATTTCATTTTCAAAAGAAGAGACGATGTATGAATGTGAACGAGGCAACGAGTATGTGCCCAGACCGTGTGTGTCCTCTCTGAAACGACGTGATGATTAGTTAGTCTAGGCTAGGTATTAGGTAGGTTTATTCATGTTACTCTCCATCCTCTGCCTGCCCTTGCATGTAAAGGTATGGTGATTAGGTTAGTTTACAACACATAACCAATCATTTTCGGCAATATTTATTGTTGTTCATCAACAAGATAATTCCATCAATCTACCGCTGTCAGAAAAATCAATCAAAATTAATAAAATTATAACTGCCGGTACTGGGTTTAAGGAATAAACAATTATTATGTTGATTCAATTACTATGTATTGAAAATTGTAATAGCGGCGTCCATCAACGTGAATAATTATTACAATATTGATAGGGGTACCTACCAAATATATTATTGAGGAGTTATGTTCAACTTAACTTCTATTAAAAGCACATTACAGTTTCAGTTTGTATCAAACAATATTAAGACGACAATATACCCTAAAATATATTCAGAATCTTAACGACGTAAGTAAAGAAAGCGTGTAAACAAATATACGCCGCGGCACGGCGTATTGTACGGTTGAATTCACCCTAGCAGGCCTGGAGATTCGACCTTTCTGCCGCGTTCATTTTAATTAATTCTGAAGAACGTGTTACAAATATTTCAAATGTGTCTCCATGTTGTCCTCCCGAAGTTATTAATTCATCGTCTAGAAAAATAAAATCTAGTGTTTTCCGCTAACTTTATAGTTGAAAAACAGGTTATAAAGTTTTAAAATCATTGTATGTAAAATAAATTAATGGTAAGGTACTGTTTTTATTAATCTAAAATATAAATAAGTCGCAGTCCTTGCAGTGGCGGCCGGTGGTCAAAATATGTGGGGGTTCACCAGTCATTAAGTTAGACACTAAGGGTGGGTTTCTTCATTTACCGAGAATGCTAAATGCAATGCTATTTGTTAAAATAAACGATCGAAATTTAAAAAATTCTATGCATTTGACCGTTTACTTTTACAATTAGCATTGCATTTAGCATTCTCGGTAAATGAAGAAACCCACCAAAAATTTAGGAAAGGTACATACCTAGGTACTTATAAAGAAGTTCTATTCTCCGTTCTGTTAAAACGGAAACATATACAACACAGTTTAAAATACAATTTAAACAATATATTTCAAAAAATACTTTAGGAACACTGAAATAACGACCAATGGAAGTTTCTCACCTGTACTTTTGTTCCAATTACGGGTCCTGTTTTCACAACTGTCATACGAACGCGAATTCCCAAAATTCATAAATTCATAATTTCAAATGTAAATGTCATGGTGGATGTAGTAGCCGAGGACCATAAACAAACCAAAGTGGAATATATTATAATAAAACGAATATAAAACTTTATTCCACTTAATTTTATTGGACCGTAACCGGTTTCAGCTCGTCAAAGCCATCTTCAGACTGGTACAAATATTTCCTAGTCTACGGTTTATATACACAACATATTGGGGAGGGGGAGGGGGGTGGTCTACAAGGATTTTAATCAATTACAGTAATTATATTTGTTGCTAAGTCATTTTAGACTATCGAATTTCTAAATATTTTGGTTATTCCAGTAAGCTAATTACATTGGGTTTGCAGCTCACTTCAATGATGATTAGGGAAAAACCTTACAAGTAATATGAGTTACTAATGACCTAATTTTAATGTCAAATCATTATTATATTTATGAAGTTTGGTATTTTTTATTGCTTTTTGAAGGGATACGTGCTTACATTGGAGTTGAAATGGTCTAAACTAATTGCATATTTTAATATCGAAAAAAAGCTTCAAAAAGCAATAAAAAATACCAAACTTCATAAATATAATAACGATTTGACAATAAAATTAGGTCATTAGTAACTCATATTACTTGTAAGGTTTTTCCCTAATCATCATTGAAGTGAGCTGCAAACCCAATGTAATTAGCTTACTGGAATAACCAAAATATTTAGAAATTCGATAGTCTAAAATGACTTAGCAACAAATATAATTACTGTAATTGATTAAAATCCTTGTAGACCACCCCCCTCCCCCTCCCCAATATGTTGTGTATATAAACCGTAGACTAGGAAATATTTGTACCAGTCTGAAGATGGCTTTGACGAGCTGAAACCGGTTACGGTCCAATAAAATTAAGTGGAATAAAGTTTTATATTCGTTTTATTATAATATATTATAATGGAATTCCACCATGAAATATCACTCTCAAAAATAGAAATATTAAACCAAAGTGGACTTATGAATTATGATATCATATCGATATCACACAAAGATTCGGTTGACATTTTGGATCGGAGTTATGCCCGCCTGCTGACAACTAATGAGCTGATCAATCATTATTATTATAGACATGCTTTGACGTGAAGAGAAGAACGCGGGGAACATTCGTTAAAAATAGTAGCTCTGCTGTTAAATTGAAGACAAAATGTGGACAAAAATATTACATATAAGCGTTCTTGTTTAACACGCCACTGTACGAACCGCTCCTTTCGATGTTGGGGTAAAGTTCAGAACGACGTTCGCCCTTTGGTAAATTTTACGAAGAACCATACGTTTCCACGGTTTTGACTGTTCACGGGATTTGCTCACAAAGTAGTAAGATTCTTGAACGCTGTCAAAAACGAACTGCTATGAAGATAGGCGCAAGGGCCGGCTCTCGTCGCTCTGAAAGATAGCGCGTATAATAGGTAGCTACCTACCCACTGTACGAGATCTTGAGTAAATATTATAATAATTTATAACCGAACAGCGTTTCGTATTATGATCTTCAATTTTTGTGGGTTGTGCGGTGCTCGGGAGCTCTCATGAACTAGCCGCCACTGAGTCCTTGTGCGGCATGGAAATAAAAAAGTTGTTATAGTTACGAATTCGCCGGAAATGATTAAAATGTGAGTTTTGATCAAACAAAAATTATTAGGGTTGTGTACCGCCTTAATAGCCTACGATCTGTGTATGGTTGAATTCCCGAATCTGACTTCCATTACATGTCCGACGTCATGCCTTATACGCCGCACCACAAATAACATGTGTTCGTGAAATTTCAAGCAAAGCTTCCGTTGTAATTCGGGTTTTAGTTCAAGGATCTGCCAAAAGATGTCGCTACTTCCGTAAGCAGCTTGCATATGGACGTATATTACCTAGGTTTAAGTACTAGGATTTATAGGCGGTTATAGGCTATATGCAATATAAGAGTATATTACATATTATGGCGTCATTGCGTGCTTCTGTTACTTTGTCACGGTTACTTTGTCTCGGTGACTAGCTGTCACTGGATCACAGTGGACCGAGGAACTAGCTATTTTTGGAACCAGTTCCTACTCAAACTGGGCGAAACCGAACTAGAAGCCGCCCGCAGGGCCTAGCAACAAAAGCCTGCGGACCGGGCTTTTAACTGCTAGTTTGTATTAATTTTTTGATCTAGACATGATTTGAGATTTTCATGACCAAAAGCCGTTGCGCTTCCTCCTTTAGTCAACGGTTGGGAAGGCATTACAGTGCTCATCTGCCCTGATGATAGACACTGCTGCCAAAATAACCCAATAATTTTTTGGTCTGGTTAATTATGTCATATTTTTGAAGACAGTAATTTACCATTTCAGCGATTCCTAAAAGGTGTTCCGTTGAACCCTAGCGTTCGGAAGGGTCACAGGGGTTCTGGGAGTTAAAGCGTGGGCGTGTTGCAGAAACCAGGCAGTCGACGCCGATTACCAATGCTTATCGATACCAACCCGCGGTACAAGTAATCGACGCAACACACAATAGCAAATTCAACTCTTAGACGTCAAACCTAATTTTAAGGCTATTATTAATAAAACGATGAGAAAACTACATTCTTCGCAATAAATACTTTCGAAATAATTTTGGTCGTTCTTTTCAAGACAACCTCACCCAAGCAAACAATTAGTTTAATAATAAAGTATGAATAAAATAAATTAAGTTTGTATTTTCCCAATTATTGCTAAATTAACTTTATTTATTGGAGTTGGGGTTCTGCCAATAGACGGTTGATCCTTATAGCAGAAAAAATTGGGAACTGCTGCACTATTGGGCAAAAATTGTTTATATATGTACATAATAAGCCGTTGTTACAAATAATATTTATAACAAGGTCGGTTTATTGATCAAGCAGTCCACAGCTATGGGTTCAATCTTCTGCTAGGTTAGTCCTCCATCATTTCACAAGAAACATTTTCCTCGTATTGTGATGTTAGCAGGAGGAATTAAAAAATAGTCAGGGTTTTCATGTTTGTCTTTCTTTTTAACAACAGTAAAAGAGTTATAATGTTTTAGAATCACTAGTCTTACAAATAAATGAAGCCACTTTATATGTAACAACTTCTTTATTTTTCATTGCAGATTTTCCTTGAATTATCAAACTCTCAATGGCTGACTCTAAATTGAAGTTAACATATTTCAACGTGAAGGGATTAGCGGAGTCCATCAGATTCATCTTGGCTTATGCCGATGTGGATTACGAAGATGTGAGGCTGCCCAAGGCTGACTGGCCTGCGGTCAAGGAATGTAAGTATCCTCCACTTCTTTTTATTCTAATGTTGGCATCCAACCTACCAAACTCCAAGGAAAGTAATAAAAATTAAAATTAAATTCACTTTGGAGCAGGAAAACCCAGTTAAAATCTTGTCTTCAAGAAAGAAGGTATCAAGTCTGTCTTCAGAACTACCACAAAAATACAACAGAGGCTTACAAAAACCAAGTTTGAGACTATAAACTCAGTTCCGGATGTGACGAGGTTTAAGTATGCCAGATGGAATGTATCATGTCCAAAAGGGTTCCATGATAACTCAAAAGTGGCATTTTAACACCCCTTTCAAAAGTCATTAAAATTAAAAATGAAGAAAATTTTTTTTTTTTAAATATAATTAATTGCAAAAGTTTTTTTTTTCATCATTTTTAATGACTTTGAAAAGCAAAGGAGTGATGAAGTTGCACATAGTTGAGTTGTCCGGTCACCCTCCAAAAGGATATCGGAACACTTTGGAGCAAGCAAACTCGGCCATCCTGACAAATCAGCAATTGTTTTTATGAATTTTATTGTAACCGCTCATTACTTTGAATTTATTCCTGAAGTCCTGGGAAGACCCAAAACGCACAGACCATGCCTAATTTCGTAGGAAATTGAAATTCATGAAAATCCCATTAATATTAATAAAGTCGACGGGGCTTAGTTAAATAGTTCTTGGTATCCGGTGATTGAACCACTGAAACTAAATGCAGAAAGCCATTTTAACATTCTAAGTATTGCGGTGTAAGACCACCATTTAGAATTGAAAAGTTGCTTGAAATGGCTTTAGCAGTTTTTAGTGACCAGATCTGAATAGCCCGGTACTTCCCCACCTTCCTCTTCCCCATCTACTTCGCCTTCAGTCTCACAATATACCCCAATTGGGGATGCCATAGTCTCACTGGCTCCAGATGGGAGCAGCTAGACTCTTGGTTCTGGCATTCACATAAAAAAAGGCACACACCTCACAGTTACTTTCGATTACACATTTTCCCTGACGGACACTTAACGCTGTCTGAAATGTTGGCAAAAGGAGGAGGTGGAGCAACAAGGCATAATACCCCAAAAATAAATCACAATAAGACTTATGTTGGATTATTTTTGTTGTTGTTTTGTTATCAATTATTGTGATAATTACTTAGAATCAAAGCTAAGTGAATGTAAATATTGATTTATTGATAAATATGCTTGAAAATGATTGCCGCTATTTGTTATAACTGATAACATTGATATTTCTATTCAAGTTGAAGTTTTCAACATGGTTAATATTGGTGACGCAATGATTCCTTCTCTAACACAGAAAATTAATGTTCTTGCGACTAAAAAAATTAACTTAGTTGACCTGCGGGATGTTGGGAATTTGGTGTCACGCTTTATTGATGAAATTATTCAAAGACTTTTGACTTCAACAAAGTTACCCTTGATTTTTCAATTAGTATTAACCTGTAGTTGCAGTCTATCGTAATTGTTGCAATGCATGTACAGAGTACACTTTGTGTTATGAATATGATTTTTATATATACAAAGAGCTGTATATACAAAGCCTGTACGATCTAAAGACAAGGGAATTATATTGCCATGCGCCTAGGCAGCGCTTTGAGGCGGGTCGAGGTAGGAAGGAATGTGGTCGAGGTAAGAAGGAATGTGGTCGAGGTAAGAAGGATAAATAGATGTCGGTAGCTCGTTCCAACTTGCACAAAAACTAGTTGGATAAACCACCCATTCTCATGAAGCCGACATCATCTGTTAATGGGAGTTTTCTTTTACCATTATCACCACCAAATCAACCACCTCCATGGTCTTATGAAGTCTTCCATTGCAGCTTACCCATTCCACAAGCTGCCCGTTTTGGAGGTTGATGGAAAGGTCCTCAACCAATCTGTGGCCATCGCCCGCTACCTCGGCAAGAGGTTTGAGCTGGTCACCGATGATCCCCTGAGGGACGCACTCCTCGAAGCTCTGGTCGACAACCTCAGAGATCTCCAAGGAAGTGAGTATAGAACAATTCCTAACTACTGCAAGACGAGATTTTCTGGCTGTTAAACGCAGAACCTTCTTCTTATCCTATGGATTTCAATACCTAACAAATCAGTGCCTCCTGGTGTACCGGTAGTGAGACAGGAGTACTCCCGACTTGTGCTTTGTATCGTAAATACTTTTATTGTATTGGTAATATCTAATGATAATTTCTTAATTTTTCAAGTTTTCAGTTTATTTCTTTTTGTCATTTAAAGACTTGTTAAGACTTTGTGATTTCTAGTTGTTTTATTAAGTTATCGTAAATGTTACAATGAATATTATATTGGATAATCGTCCTTACTACGCTACGTTAAGTAGTTGTTTTGCTGCTCCAGCGGGTGGAGTGGAGGTGCCCGCTCGACTTGCCCGATGCCTTCGGCAATCATCGTAACTATTCGTACCTAAGACACCAACTACGATAGATGGTACTCTTCTGATATCATACGCAACTGCCATCTCTTGCGATATAGCAAAGCTTCGTAGTACTAACTAAGATATCAACATCTATTATAGAAAACTGAAACTACATACCTGAATAATCGGTTCCATGCCAACTCAGAATGAAAACACCTCAGAAAGGTCATTAAAAGCTATGAAAAAATAATTTTAAAATAGCCGTAACCCTAACCTAACTTAACCTATTTAACCAATTTTTTTATCATCACTCTTAAATGACCTTTCTGAGGTGCTTCTGAGTTGGCCGGTCACCGAATAATCAATGCACTAGAATAAGTTAACCATCTCGCTATACAATATCTGTTCTAAGATGATGTTTATTTCAATTATTCATTGTAATGTCTTTTGTTACCCCTAATTTAACTGACCATTTTTTTGGTTTATTTATTTATTTACTTCAGTCATGATTTCTTTCTTTAATCTTTGCAATATTGAATTCAGACTGTATTTCTTCAGCAATGGGGTATTTCCACGTTTTTTTTATTGCTCAAAAAATTACGATGATTAAAGCATTTTTATTTTATTTTTATTTTGATGAATAAATTTTCTACAGCGAGTCAAAGCTTCCCATTTTTGAATTACCGCTAAAACGATATTTTGGGGCGGGGCTATTGTGTGACGTCACTGACAGTGTTTATTAATGCTGGCCCAGCTGAGCGACGCTTGTGATGTCACAATCCATTTGATTTTTTCAGTTTTAGATCGTTTTTAAAATTTATCCAAATAGAAAAATGACATTGAATGAAAACATAAAAAACAAACATTTTTAGTAGGATGATCAAAATCAGAAAAATGATCTTTAAATATTCCGTACATTTTCAACAGAATCCCTCGTTTGTGAAAATACTCCATTTGCTACTAAGAATGTAATTCAATACTTGTTTGTGAAGAATGCAACAACATTGTTCAATTGTGATTGTGAAAATGTCCAACAGTACCCGGAATTGCTAATTACATATCAGAAATGTTGACTCAACAAGCGAGTATTTTCAGAGTTTCGAGACGTGATGCAGCTAAAGACTCCCGAAGCCAAAAAGGACTGTGATGAAGCTCTGGAATTCTTCCTAAGCAGGATAGAGCCCATTGCATCCGAAGGATACTTCTACGGATCTAAGGTAAGCCTTAACATGTGATAGGTACAATATTTTATGATGTTTTTATAGTATTTGCCTCATCCCATTTTTCCATTAATAAGTTGTGTTTACAGAAAATATCTACTTAAAAGCAGGTTTTATTATTTTGGCTGATTTACTAACCAGCTTCATCCGAATTTAAACTTTTTTCTTTTCTTATTGAAGACCTCAAATTGTCCTATACCAGTGGTCGGCAATTAGTTTTAGTTGCGGGTTGTTGGAATATAATAAATAATGTTAAAAATTGGGGGCCCACGCGATGGTCGATATTACTTGTGCGTGTAGGAGCTTGCTCAGTCGGTGTACTTGTGACTGCCCATCTGATCACCCGTCGTCTTGTGTCATGTCTAGCAGCTAGCACAGCTAACAGCGCAAATATTCCCAACCTTATCTGAAGCATTTTCATCAAAGCTCCCCCCCCCTCTTAATACTCAGAAATTGGGAACAATTATCGTCTGTGTTTTGGTAAAACGCTTCATGCTACATTTTTTGAGAAAGTTTCTTTTCATGGGTTTCACATAGAATAGCCGTCGAAGTGCAACATGGTAAAATAACTTTTGGTGATTTAGGCATTTTTAATACTAAAAACCAAATTTATGCGTTCAAATTTATTTAGTTTATTTCGAAAAAAACCATAGATAAAATTTCTCAACCCTCAAATCTTTCATAATTATAAGTAAAATCGTAATATTTTATATCAAATTTTGGAAAAACAATTAACCACTTTCATATGAATTTTTTGATTTTTAATTGGTTTTACGAATTTGTAAAATTTCGTTTTTATCATTTCCTGTAAAGTTTTTATTTTGTGGCTTGAAGGGCTTTACCAAACCGCAGTCGATTTGGTTTCATTCTTTGGCAAAGCTAATGGTGGAAACACTAATTTGCGACCTAGAAACATTTAGACAAAAAATCTTTTGTTAGTTTTCCTGCTTCAGCATACAAAGATAGTCACTTAAATTTTGGTGTTAACCACTCAGGTATTTTGCGATTGTGCAAGTTTTTTTGTCTTAACCGGTCAGCAACTTAAGCAGACATATGCGTTAAAAATACGATAGCAGTCAAGTACAATAAGCGTGTTTATACGTCAACGCGTGTGTCTCCATAGAAATCGTTATTGTTTTAGTGACATCCCTAAATTAAAAAGTAAAAGGTTGATGGTGGATCAAGCTGTACATCCCTATCAAGTTGTCCATAGAAATACATAACAAGAATATTCTGTCATTCGCGCGGTCTGACACATAATTTACCTGCCAAATTTCCTACGGGCGGTTCGACCGCGCTCAACATTGTTAGTTTTTATATGAAATGATAAAAAAAATGAGGTGACTAAAGTGTTTATTACACATTTATACAATAGAATAAGTATTGTTGCTTATAAAATTTGTGATTTTAGTACCGTTTTCACATAAAAACATCACGTGAGTCATTTTTACATTTTTTCAATGTATGCATTATAAATTTTAATATTTACAAATGTTAATATTTATTTGTAATATAACAATTTTAAAGCTTATTTTGTAACCTTTCTAAAACAGTTTTTACTATTCGGCTACTTTCAGAAATGTTTCATTTATGGAGCTTTAATTGTGAAGCGGTACAAAGCGACACAAAGTTTTCGTAAAATGTCATTTCATTTGAGACATTATAAGTGAATATTGGCGATTTTCGGAGGGGTTCAACGAACTGTCAGATTTATAAAAACTTTGTGTTATTTCCTCTATAAATGAAACATTTCTGAATGTAGCCGAATACTAAAAACTCTTTTTGAAAGGTTATGAAATAAGCTTTCCAATTGTTATAGTACAAATAAATATTAACATTTGTAAATATTAATATTTAGAATGCAAACATAAAAAAAATTGTAAAAATGACTTTATGTGAAAACGTTACTAAAATTGTAGATTATGTAAAAAAAAACACATTCTGTTTTATAAATGTAAAAAAAACAATTCTGTTGCCTCATTTTTTTACCATTTCATGCAATAATATTTAATAAAAAATTATTAATAAAAAATGTCTAACGGCACGTAGGCGATTTGGCGGGTGAAAACTGTTTATACAAAATACGTCTTTTTTATGTACTTCTATGAGCAACTTTGAATAGAGATGTAAAGCTTGCTTCAATATGGATCTTCTACTTTTTGTTTTAGGGTTGTCACTAGAACAATAACAGAGTTATAACGATTTATGTGGGAATACACGCATCGTGAAAACACGCTTATTGTCCTTGACTGCTATTGTTATCTCAATTGAAACTATCGTGTTTGCAAATTATTAATGATTATTTTGTCGTAGCCAACCTGGGTGGATGTCTACTTCGCAGGCTTCTATGACACGGTGGAGTCCTTCATCGGAGACTTCCTCAAGCCCTACCCCAACCTGACCTCCCTGGTGGAGAAGGTCAAGAGCAAGGATAGTGTCAAGCGATACATCGAGAAGAGACCCGAGAATGAGGTTGTAAATTAATTCAACACTCCCATTGTATTATTCTCTTAAAGTCACAGCCCAACTGGGATATAGGGACAACCATTGTCAAACTCTAGGTCTACCTCGGCAGGGAAAATCGAGTCGCTACTTTAACCTTTTATCAATGCCACAGAGCAACTGATATATATGGTGATAACCCCTTGTCAAACTCTAGTTCTACCTCAACAAGTATACTATCACATCACTATAATCTTCTATCAATGTCAGCACGACTGCGATATTATTATAGTGACAACCATTGTCAAACTCTAGGTTTACCTCGGCAGAGAAAATTGGCAATCAAGTCACTACTATGTATAACCTTTTATCAATGTCATAGAGCAACTAAGATACATATAGTGACAACCGTTGTCAAACTCTAGTTTTACCTCAACAAGGATCCTTTGCCATCACATCGCCATAATTTATCAATGTCATGGAAGAACTGGGATATTATTACAGTGACAACCGTAATCAAACTCTAGGTCTACCTTAATTGGGAAACTTTGCCATCATATCACTATTTTTTTGTAAATGGCACAGTATAACTGGGATACAGTGATAAGCGTTGTCAAACTCGAAATCTGCCTCGACAACAGGAAGACTTTACCATCAATGTTACTACTTTTGTCTCTATATTCTATTTGTCCTTATCTTATGATCACAATTGCCCATTTTATGTGTACAACAATAATGTAGCAGCTTTTACTTTATAATTTGAGCTATGTATTGGATGTATTACTAGATAAAATTGCCTTTTAAACAGGATATTATTAATTTTACTTATATTTTTTAAATATATCTAATTATCGTCTTAATTATATGTTAAACTTTACGTTATTTACGTTTAGTTGATTTATTTTTTAAATCTTATAAGTGTGGTTACTTAAAACAGAGCAGTATTAAAGTTCTTAATTTTTCAAAGAAAATGTATTCCTCTTTATTAGTCTTATCAATGTATAATTGCTTTGTCAACCTATTTCTTCATTTTGTACAATTTAATCAATTATAAGCATTTTGTTGTATTTTTAAAGCTTTTGTGTAATCGACCAACAAATCTCAATGTAAGGTATATAAAGGCTTCTATAATATATATATTGTTTTTCTTTATAGATTATTAAAGATATTTTTTTACTGTCCCGGTGATTAAACTATATTCTAAATATAAATTAAAGTGTTTTATTCTAAAATGACTACATATAAATAATATTATTTTGTAAGAAAATTGGCGTAATACTGTAACATTAATAAATTTGATGACATTTTTAAGATCATCCAACCAACTTTATCAATTGATATCAATCAGTCTTTAAATTGATATTTATCATCTCTCATAACCAGTACCGGATTATCCCTAAGGCAGAGTAGGCAACTGCCTAGGGGCCCCGCATCGGCTAGGGGCCCCGCGTCCCGAGAAAAAATGACTTGCTTCAATTAGTGAGCAACGAAGTTTCGGAAAAAGTCAGCTTTCAAGATGTTTTAATTTTTTTATTACGTTTTAATAACATTAGATACACGCCTTAAAGAAAACAACAAATTATAATAATTAGGTTATAACCCAATAAATAACTAATGTTCAAATCATGCACAAATAATAAATAAAAAGTCTATTTTTTTTTTTTTTTTTTGTTACATTAACTCCACACAGGAGGCCCTGAGGAAAATAATTTCCCTCAGGGCCTATGTCATCTGGGATGCTGTGTGGAGGGTCTTTTTGAGGAGAGGAAGGAATGAACATTGGTCTTGAAGAGACCCATGTTGTAGGAAGGAGGAAACACAGAGGCCGGCAAATTATTCCACAGCCGGGCTGTTGAACACAAGAACGAGTCGAAGAAACGACCCGTTCTCATCTATAATTAAAACAAATATGTAAACATAGTTGTATTTTACTTTTCTTTCCTTCTATTTGTTGCAACATTACTTAGTATCTGAAGTGATTGAAGGTGCCATGTGTGATTTATATTGGCATTAGTTTTGTTTTTATTTCTAATTATATTTTTAAAATATAAATGTTGTACAAGCTTCAGTGTGCACTACCTACCTGCTTGCTAAAATTCTTTGGGAAAGATTGTCTGGAAGAGATCACTTTAGTAACAAGACGGCTAATTGTAATATATTTTTTAATAATATATTTTTGTTTCTATGTACGTTGTACGTGTCCTTTTATGTGCAATAAAGGGTTATTGTATTGTATTCGGTTTTTTTAATGAATGGGGTGATGGCTTACCTTTCGTAATGTAGTAAGAGAACAGATTAATTATGAATAAAATTACGTTTTGGTAGAAAAAAATAATTTTGCAAGTTAGAAAAGGGTAAAGTGCAGTGGCGGACTAAGCCCGTCAGAAGCCTGGGGCGGCAAGTTGAACGAACCCCCCCCCCCCCCCCCCCCTTACTGAAGTAGATATAATTTTACAAGTTTTTTATTCAGTTCACACGAGCCTCTGACTCAGGGAGGCCTCCCCTTCATGTTCCCTTGATCAAATCCTAAACAAGGCATTGGACACTGAAATTGTTATTTTTAATTCATTTTCTAAAAGATGCATTTGTTAATAATGCTTTCACCTTTCACCATTTGAGGAAATTGGTAAAATTGAAGGAGATACATCATTTTATATGAAACTTTTTTAAACAGTTTGTATGTTAAAATATCCTCAGCAAAACTTTGAGAGCGTTTTTCTCCAAACTACGTTTTTCAACCTGGTTGACAACATTAGAAAAATTATATATCAGATTTGCATTTGCAAGTCTTAAACAGTTAGAAAATCCAGTAAATGTGGCACCACTTCGGGATTTTTTTATGAAGGTCAATTTTTTTTATGAACAATGAAAATTTTCCATAAAAAATCGAAAATAAAATTCACTGGTCCGCCATTTTTTTTTTAGATATCAAAATTCCCCTACGCCGTAGACAGTAGATTTTCGAACAGATTAAGACTTGGTGCATGCAAATCTAATGTAGGTATAGTTTTTATTAATTTATTGTCAATTAGGTTGAAAAACGTGTTAAAAAAGTTTCGAGAAAAACGCATTCAAAGTTTTGCGGAAGGATAATTCAAATGGTTTCACATAAAATGCTGTATCTCCGGCAATTGTTTGAATTTCTTTAAAACATTTGGTGAAAGCATTTTTAACAAATGCATCTTTCAGAAAATGAAATAAATAAAAAAACATTACAAAAGTATTTTTTACAGTGTCCTGAAGGCGAAATAATGGCATATTGTCATGATTTTTTTTTTGAGATATGAATAATTTTGGTTTTATTTATTGTATAACATCTGAAGTATCTTTGAAAAAAAAATAATTTTTAAAATATCAATAAATAAGTCCGTGAGAGTGAATCTCCGGAAGCGCCTCGAAAAAAAGTTGTTATGCGGTGAACTCCATAACTCGTCACAGGATCATTTGAAACCAAATCATCGAAATGCGTTTAAAAGGTAATATGTTTTCCTGAGGGAGTTTTTTTCGATTTTTTTTTTTATTTTTGGCAGCATTTTTAAGTGAAAAACGCGATTTTTGCTAAAAAATTTCGGTGAATTTGTTATTATAAAATGTTAAAAAAAGTTCCTCTGACTAGCTGTTGATTTATTTATTTATCTATTTATTGTTGTTATACGCCCGTAGGGGCTTTTACATCTTTAATATAAAAATGAATCGCTGAATGTGTTGCTAAGCGCATAACTTTCGAACGACTGCACCAAATTGGATAATTCTTTTTTTTTGTGTGTTCGTTATTGTCAGGACAAGGTTTTTATAAAACTTCCGGTGAGCTCTGGCATTATGAAATTTGTATAAAAAAATTGCTATTGGTGGCACGCGAGGTTTGAAAACTGAATGCATGGAAAGCGGGACGGAGGGAGAGATGGGGGAGGGGCGGGTGGAGGGGGTAATGGGGGGGAGGTGGGGGGGAGTGAGGGGAGGTGGAGGAGCCGAGTGGGAACCACCCTTACATCATGCGAGCGAAGCCGCGGGAAAAAACTTGTAATAAAATAAAAATAAATTATATTATTATGTATATTCATATAACCAAAACGGTTATAAATTAAAAAAAAAAAAATACAGAATCAATGAACAATGAAGATACCTTTGGGTTCTGAATAAAATAATGGTAGGTACTTTATTATTTTCATTTGTTTAATGTGTTGTCACAAAGTTTTTTTACAATTATTATTATTTAAAAACTTTATAAGCATCAAATTTATCACATCTATTGTTACTCCGCAGTTACATAATCTTACATTTAACAAACAAAAATATATAAGGTACTTACGTTTAACAATATAATGATAATAATTTATTAAAACTTATATCCATATCAGGTTTTGCATGAAATGGATAGCATTTTTTTTTCTTTAAATCAGCAAAGAAATATTATTATCAATGAAATAAAACTACTTGTTTTATAACCATGAAATTTATTTTATTTATTTCGACCGACCGGTTTCGCTGAACACAAGCATCATCAGTGTACAAAATTATACTAATATAATAGATGCTTATGTGTGTGCTTATATATACATATAGAAAGAGATAAAACATATATATATATATATATATATATACATTTATTTTTTTTACATGAGCTCCACACAGGAGGCCCCGAGGAAAATAATTTCCCTCAGGGCCTACGTCATCTTTGGGGATGCTGTGTGGAGGGTTTTTTAGGGAAAGGAAGGAGAGGAGAGTTCTGGGAAGGAAAAGGTTTTAAGGGGTCGGTAGGAATCTGGGGTTCAGTGTATCCTGGTCATCCGCCTCCAAGACCTAGACAAACCTCACCCCATGAACCCGGTCACCCCTGCTAAATCACCAAACGTAGCGAACCACTTAGGGTGACCTATGGAAGAGGTGTTGGTTATCCAATTAAGGTTCCCGGGGCGGCGGTACCCATTCCCGCCTCCCAAATAATATATAGAATATATAAATAATATAGAATAAAAGAAGAGTGAGATTGGATGAAATTAAAATCTTACTTAGTAATAGAAAGAAAGAGACAGATAGTGTTTATATAATAGGTTACCATATCTCTACATATTATAAATTAGAGTCCTTCGACGCGTCTGTTCGCGATAAATTCAAAAAGGACTGACTGGATATTCGTGCGGTTTTCACCAATGAGATCGTGATCTATGAGTAAGGTTTAAGTACATAATTTGTCAAGTGTAAATTGGTAGAAATAAATAATATATAAAGGAGAATGTCTGTAGCGGGCGGTGTGGATTTAATTTGTATGCAAATTAACAGATGGCGGTGGTTATAGAGGTTCGGTAACCGTCTAGTAGATGGCGTCGTGTTTCGTTAGCCATAGCAAAGCGTGTCCGGTTCAGCTAGTAGATTGCTATCGAGGATTACACTAACATAGAATTTATACCAAAAGTTATAAAAGTGAAATTTTTTTAAGAATATACAAGTAGTTATTGAAGAAAAAACCACTTGTATATTCTTGCGTAAAATCGTGACATATTTTAAGCAATGTAATATTTGACAATAACATAGAACAAAATATAATATTAAACATTACAATAACACATCAAATCGTAAAATATATTATATCCACGTTACAATAATTTGTAGGATTCCACAAAGTGTTGGTTTAAATTGCATTTTAGAATATAAAGGGAATCAGCGAATATATCTACAATACCACCAAACTTGTTGCCTAAATCATGCATCCTATTGGTAAGTGAGTGTGATTGATAGTTGGTTGTGTATGTGTTGCAAAAGAATGTTGTATTATGTGTAGAAATAGTGTACAAAATTTCGAAAGCATCGGTCAAGTCAAGGTTTTGCGTTATGATGTTCACAAACTTCAGAAATGTTTTTTTCGTTATTTGTTTTTGGAGTGTTATGCCGTGTTGCGCTACCTCCTTTAGCCAACGTTTCGGACATCGTTGCAGTGTCCATCATCAGGGCAGATCCGGCAGATGTAGACGGCATAAGGGAACGTACCCATACTACGTGACCTACTTTTTGCAATTTTTAACCCCCCCCCCCCCCCCCCGGTGACCAAAAACCTAAGCAACCCGCCGCTCATTTGTATGGAGCGTGACATTTTGAAGACCCCCCCCCCCCCCTAAACGTGTCACGTAGTATGGGTACGTTCCCTAACACCCCAAAAACAAATAACAAAAATGCTTTTGGCAGTGAAAATCTTAAAACCTTTCAGAAATGTTGTTTGCGAGAAAACAGATTAAAATTTTTTTATACTCTAAATATACTTGAATCAAGCATGAGGGCCGGTCGCTTGAAACGCTGTACCTTCTTTAGTTTTGCTCCGATTTACTTGAAATTTTGACACAATACTCAATATACTGACATGTCTTAAATTCAGAAAAACATTCATAAAAACAGTCTGCAGTACGATGCAATATTTAAACCTGTAAATAAAAAATATAGACTATCGTCTGTACATACGAGGGTGGTCTGAAAAGTTTCCGACCTGAATATTAAGATGGCAGCACTCGTCAATAAAAGCTAGTGAATGTAGTCGTGCATCTTTTGACAGTTACTCACCAAAGTTTCAGCCATTTTGGACATGCAGTTTTTAGTTGACAGCAAGGGCGGATCCAGGGGGGGGGGGGGGGGGGTCATGGAGGTCATGACCCCCCCCTGGGCTGGGTCCAGGACCTAGGTGGACCTACTTTTTACTTGTATCTATTATTATCAAAATTAAATTATAACTTCTTGTGACTTGACCACGACTATTTGACCCCCCCTGGCGCTATGTGACCCCCCCCTGGCGCATATCTGGCCTTGGTTGACAGTCGTTTGAGTGAGTCGATGTGTGTGTTTTTGTGGAAATGGAAAAAATTGAGTATCGAGCTGTTATTAATTTTTTGTTTTTGAAAGGCAATACGCCTACGCAAATCAAAGATGAGTTGCACTCTATGTATGGGGACTCTGCACCATCATTTACCACAGTGAAATTTTGGGCAGCTGAATTTAAACGTGGCCGTAAAAGCTTGGGAGACGATGAACGTTCGGGACGTCCAAAAACTGCAACTACTGACGATAACATTGCTAAACTTCACTAAATAGTGTTAGACGACCGCTGAATTAGTGAGAGAGATAGCAGAGGTTATGAAAATGTCGAAACGTGTCTGTCACATATTAAATCAAGATTTAGACATGAGAAAGCTGTCCATGCATTGGGTGCCGCGTTTGCTCACGTTAGATCACAAATCCTGTTTCACCAAGACAACGCGCCGTCTCACACCTCAGCGGTTGCCATGGCAAAAATCCACGAATTATGGTGTGAACTGCTTGACCATCCGCCTTACTCACCAGATCTAGCCCCAAGCGACTTCTTTTTGTTCCCTTATCTAAAAACTGCGCAAAAAACAAAAATTTAATGACAGCTCGATACTCAATTTTTTCCATTGTCACAAAAATACACACATCGACTCACTCAAACGACTGTCAACTAAAAAATGGCCGAAACTTTGGTGAGTAACTGTCAAAAGATGCTCAACTACATTCACTAGCTTTTATGGACGAGTGCTGACATCTTCATGTTCAGGTCGGAAACTTTTCAGACCTAAATGTACTAATGTATATACATTAGTAATAAATGTACTAATTTATTTATTTATTTATTAACGCCCTTTTTCGGGGCTTTTACATATGAATAGTAAGAAATATACAGTATTTATTGTACATAACTGAACTGCCTTCGTAACAATATTTTATATTTGTTTAAAGATAAATTGAAGATGTCCACTGACTTGGTATAATTGTTTCCCTCCATTAGTATTCTGGGTAAAGAGGAATACATATGGTAGTTAGTTCCAGAATTACTGCACTGAAATAAATCCTGACTTCTAGTATTACGTAGTGGAATCCGGAAGCTTATCAATTCGAGCAATACCGGACTGTCAACTAAATCATTTAGAATTTTATACAGAAATACCAAGTTAGTGAAAGTTCTTCTGTCTGACAATTTGAGCATATTCATATCATTCAAAATAGTATTGTAGTTCAACATAATTGCTGGAATACCCATTTTAAAATTAAGAAAACGTAAGAATTTGTTTTGTATTCTTTCAACAGCTTGTACATGTATATTGTGATAATAAAATTACAAATATCGTGAAGACGATATAAAGACAATCCATAACCAAATACAAATATTTAAAAAAAACTACAGGCCACCTCAGAACAGGAAATCCTAGTGAGGAGGTCTGTGAAAAAAAAAGAATCTATACTTATACTATACATTATACATACATGTACAAACCTTGCTATTGAAACTAATAATAAATAAATAAATAAATAAATTGTAATATGGGTTCCAGACGGGAGAATTGTATTCAAGTTGACTTCTAACATATGCAAAATATAACAGTTTTATACACTTAATATTGTTAAAATTTCTAGTTAGCCTAGTTATAAATCCCAACATTTTTAAGGCCTTATTAAAGATTTCTGTTATGTGGTTAACAAATGAAAGATTAGATTGAAAAGTGATGCCCAAGTCTTTAATTTGTGTTAATGTCTCCAGAATATTGTTATCAATGTTGTAATTGAAGATCACTGGATTTTTTATTCGAGAAAATCTAACTATATGACATTTTGAGATATTTAAGTAAAGTCTATTTTCATTACACCAAATTAACAATTTGTTGATATTATCTTGAAGAATGTTGCAATGGTAAACATTTTGAATTATTCTAAAAATTTTGAGGTCATCAGCAAAAAGTAAGATAAATACATCATGAAATATTTTTGAAAGATCATTTATAAACAAGATAAATAATATTGGGCCAAGGTGTGAACCCTGTGGAACTCCACTTGTTGCATAAATTTTTTCCGACAAAGAGGATTTTATTCTAACAATTTGTTGTCTTCCAGTAAGATAGATTTCAAACCAGGCTAATATACTGCCACGTATACCAAGCTTTTCTAATTTCCAAATGAGAATTTTATGGGAAACTGAATCAAAGGCTTTACTAAAATCAGTATAGACAGAGTCTACTTGTTTTTTTTTTCTTTAAAAGCATTGGTTATAAAATTTTCATAAATAATCAAGTTAGAAAGTAGTGTACTTCTACCTGGCATAAATCCAAACTGGTAAGGTGATATTACAGGTTTTATTTGGGCAAAAAGTTTGTCAAGTATTAGGCTTTCAAATAGTTTTGGTATGGTGGATTGAATGCATATTGGTCTATAATTACAAACATCACTTTTATCGCCTTTTTTGAAAATTGGAGTCAAATAACTAGTTTTCCATATATCTGGAAAAATTCCACTGGATAAAGATAAATTAAAAAGTTTGGTTTGGTTTTAAAAATTAAAATGTATATACATTAGTAATAAATGTACTAATGTATATACATTAGTATATTTATTTGAGCTCTAGGTCATCGATATTGGTAATCAATTTTATGCAAATAACCAGCCGGTACCCGGCATGTTTTGCAATGCCATTAAAATTAAATTAAAACCTCCCTTCATGTTCCCGTTCCCCTCCCGCGTCCCCTTCTCCTCCCATGTTCCCCTTTCCCACCTTCCCCCTTCGACAAACCTCCTTCGTTATCGTCCCACTCCGTCCTTTCCAGAGCTTACCATTACATATAGAAACCTTCACAGGCTTGCGCACAATAAATCACAAAAGTTTCATCTCAATCGGATGAACCCCCCCCTTGCGCCCCCTCCATCGTGGTTTCCCATTACACCCTTTCCTTTGTGGTGTCCCGTTACGCCTCCTCTGTTGTGGTAAATTGGTAAATATGACTGTGAAGATATTAAATGTTGACGAAAAACTTAAAAATATTACCAACTATTACTTATCATGTAACACAATGATGCAGATCACAATAATTAGGCAGTTTATATTTTTGACATGTTGCAACAACATTTTAATTAATTAAATTTTGTATACAAAAGGACGCTTCAGCGACATCTATGGCCCAGTTGTCGTCATTGCACAGTTGATTAGCAAGCAAATTAGTATCCCTGAAAGCACGAAGAGACCACCAAACCACCATTTTGTGATGTAACTGGATTTATAATCGACATTAAAAAAACTAAAACATTATGATGCCTACCTAACCAAATTTATTAAATTTGCTTGCAAGTGTAGAAAAATCATGAGACCTCAGGACATAACATAATCCCATTGATATATTATTACACCGATTTGACAAAAAATGAAGCTTCCAATTCACACAAGACATACCAACAGGCCAAAGACACACTAGCGTAGCGAGGAGGGGCGGGGGGGGGGGGGGGGGGGCGGATCGCCCCGGGTGCTACTCGAGGAGGGGGTGACACTCGAACGTGGAGAAAAAACTTACGAAAGTGCAAAATTGTCGCAAAAAATATTTTACACGTTAACACTGATTGTTATTTTGCTCTACGGCTTGGTTGGTTGGTTGGTCGGGGATTCCCGAAAAATGTTTTTTTTTGTTCCTAGCTCAGTCGGGGATTTCCCTGAAATATTTCTTGTGTCATTCTAATTTCGTTCGTATATTGTGATTTACGTAGACTCGTGAAGTGAATTGTTATCTATGAACTGACGTGAATTAGTGAAGAAGTTATTATTGTGTTAGCGTGCTTAATAGTGCTGAAAGACCAGTTTGAAAAACAAGGCAGGTAGGTGTGAATTTTTAGATACCGTTTTGTAGCGCATGAATAGTTACAGTCGGGACAAGAAAAAGGTTTTTCATCAATGTGAGTTAACAAGTTCCGTTTTAGTTATTTTTTTCGAGAATAAGAATAGTTGCAGTCAGGACAAGAAATAGGTTTTTTTCCACTTTCGGTTAACGTGTGATTTTTAGATTTCTCTTCATAGTACATGAATAGTTGCAGTTGGAACGTGAAATAGGTTTTTCTCCGCACTGAGTCAGCAACTGACTTCTTATGTATCCCTTTTGAGAACACGAATGGTTACAATCAGGACATGAAAAAGGTTTTTCTCTTCTGTGAATCGTACTGTGGATTTTTAAATCTTCCCATTGAAAACTTGTATTACTGCAGTCGGGACATGAAAAAGGTTTTTGTCCAGTATGGGTAAGCATGTGAATTTTTAGAAACCGTTTTGAAGCGCATGTCGGCACAAGAAAAAGGTTTTTCATCACTGTGAGTTAGGTTAGGGATTAGGTGGATGAATAGTTGCAGTTGGAACATGAAAAAGGTTTTTCTCCTGAATAATATGAAAGGCCGATAAAAATAATAATATTTTCCCAATTTGTTTATGAATTACAATTTAAAACAATAAAATAAACAAATACGCATGGACGTATTGCGAGTTTGAAATCTCTTGTTTTATTTTTACCGCAAATGCGATTAAAACAAGAAAAAGGTATTTAAGCGACTTTCCAGTACTTTGCGCAATTTAATTGAGACTTTTATGTAAAAATAGTCACTTGGGTGTTACGTAACGTTTAGGGGGAGGGAGGTGCAGAAAAATGTTACGACGCGTTGCATGGGGGGAGAGAGGGTCAAAATTTTTCAAAAATTGCGTTACGTTATACTTGAACGTCCCCTTTACTATTTCACGATTGAAATTTTATCGTTACACTCTGAACACAAAACTGGTTTTAACCTAAGTATTGGTTATTATGTTTTCATGACAGCAAATGATTTTTGTCAGATTTTTGCAGCATATAAGAATTGAAGACTCCACACGGAACTCTGTTATTTGTAGCTATATGGCTCGGTCGGTCAGCATTCCCCATAAATTCTGTTATTTTATTTTCGTTCCTAGCTCTTACTATGGATTTATTCCTCGCTTTTCCCCTGTGTCATTCTCATTTCTTTCGTACATTGTGATTGACGGGAACTCGCGAAGGAAATTATCACCTATCGATTGTTGAAAAAGCTGTTATTCTGTTAGTGTTTTTAATTTTGAGGATAACAATTTTTTTTTACGTATTTGACTAGCTAGAAATGTTTTTTATTTTTTTATTTTAGGAAGTCAAAATTTGTGTTATGATTTTCTCAAAAAAAAAAAATAATGGGGGGGGGGGGGGGGGTGACACCGCGATTTCCGCCCCGGGTGCCACCCATGCTAGCTACGCCACTGCAAAAACATAATTATTGGCATCTACCTACTCTGAAAAAAAAACGGTAATTGAAAATGTTTGATTAATTTCACCCGGAGTTGCATTAAATTGACCTTATTTCGGGTACACACAAATCAACTTACAAATATTTGCCAAAGTTGCTTCCAAAATCGCGAAAAATCGAATTCTATATGTGATCTACAATATGTTTAATACAACACAAATAAATAAAATAGCTACATAAAATAGAAACATCCGATTTAGATATTATTTGCCATAACTTTTGATTTAAAAAAAAATCAATGTCGTTGTTTATTTTGGTCTTTTAGGGAGATTCGGTCGATGTGTAGTTAGGCTCTATCTAAATCTAAAGGGGCTATCCATAAATTACGTCACTCGAATTTCATGATTTTTGACCCCCCCCCCTCCCCTTCGTACCTGTTACACATCTTCACATTTGTAAGACCCCTCCCCCCCAGCGTGGCATCACATATTTTGCAATTTTACGAGTAAATATAATAGTAGGTAATATTTTAAAGGTTTTTCGACAATATTTAATATTGTCACGGTTATATTTGCCACAACGGAGGAGGCGTAACGGAATACCACGACAGAGGAGGCGTAATGGGGTAGGGAAAATATAAAATATTGTTGTCGCAGTCGTTTTGTGCATGTGACGTCACAAAGCTCATATCCCCCCCCCCATACCCCTTGTCACACGATGCCACACTTCTCTATTCCCCCTCCCCACCCGGAGGATGGGGTGGATCCGGAGATCGAGTAACTCTTAGGCAGGCCGCATACATCAGACAAAAATCGGATCAGATAAAAATCGATACGAAAGCGCGAAGTAATGAAAATGGGCCACGCCTTTCCGTGCCAGCCGTCCAATTGTTTTCTGTTTGATCAGACAATCGGATGAAAAAATCTGATATTTGCGGTCGACATTAATGTACATTTTTTTACATCAACTCCACATAGGAGATCCTGAGGAAAATAATTTCCTTCAGGGCCTATGTCATATTTGGGGAAGCTGTGTGAAAGTTTTTTTTTGTGTAAAGAAAGGAATTAAAGAAAAGGTCTTAAAGATACCCATGTCATAGGAGTGAGGAAACGTGGAGGCCGGCAAATCGTTTAACAGCCGAGCTGTTGAACTCAAGGACCAGTCGTAGAAATAACCCATTCTCATGTGACAAATGTCTACGAGTATTGTGTAGAAATGTTTAGCGCGCATTTCGCGTGTTTCCCGACTGCGCACCGGTGCGGAAGAAATCATAGACGCTAGTTCCTCGAAGCATCCATTGAAACGCCGGCGGAACAAGGACAGCATTCCCACCCAAGCCTGTGGTCTAAATATTGAAATACCCTGAATCCAGTGGCGTAGCGTGGGTTTCGGCCGCCCGGGGCGGAGGAAGATTTTGCCGACCCCCCCCCTCCCTTCCCAATGCAACTCAAATGCAAAACTTCACTCGGTACACGATGAATCGACTTCGAGTTATATTGATAACACAAAACTTGTTTAAATTAAACTAAATATGCGGTGTATCAAAACTACACTCAGAACATAAAAATGCTTTTTCTTTGAATCCAGCGGCACTTACATTCAGAACCCAAAACTGGTTTTAATTAAATCTGTATGCGTTGAATTAAAACAACACTCAGAACATGAACATCTTTTTTCTTTGATTCTGCCGGCACTTACATTCTGAACACAAAACTGGTTTAAATTAAATCTGTATGTGGTGAATTAAAACTACTAGAACGTGAAAATGGTTTTTTCCTTAATTCTGCCGGCACTTACATTCTGAACACAAAACTGGTTTTAATTAAATCTGTACGCGGTGAATTTAAACTACACTCAGAAAATGAAAAGGGTTTTTCTTCGATTCTGCCGGCACTTACATTCTGAACACAAAACTGGCTTTAATTAAATCTGTATGTGGTGAATTAAAACTACACTCAGAACATCGGGGATTTTTTTAATAATTTTTGACGAGTATTCTTTCAACGAAAATCATGTTCATAAATTCTACTCCAAAGTTGATTGATTTATTCTGCGTTAGAGTCCCCAAATAATATTTACACAAGCATCAATCAATTTCTCAGAATTTTACAGCATTACGTTACTTAAATGAAAGCTTCACTCGATGCACGATGAATCTGAAACTCGTTATTTAATTTATCGTTGTGTTCTGAACACGAAACCAGTTTGTGTGCGGTGAATTAACATTGTGGTGAACGTATGTCTTATAGTACGAAAGAGACATGCGTGTATGAGTGAGGCAGCATAAGGAATATATAAAAGGGTATGATTCCTGTCTATTGTCCTCTTTGCATTCAGACTTCCTACGAGGCATCATTGATACCAATCTCGGAAAAAATATCAATAGTCTACCTACGACTTATTATTGCAATCACCCTGAACTGAGATCACAATCAAGAGGAATCTGGATCCACATAACGGAGTCCAGAATACAATTATGATAACCGGCCACGGTCATCAAAAAAATGAAAATGGATTTTCTTTGATTCTGGCATTAAATAAATAGTCTGCAACTAGAATTTTATAACTGCACATCGAATAACAGAATGTTTTCCTTCGAAATGTGTCAGCAGATGAATCCAACTGGAATTTTAAATTCTGTATTGGTTTAAATCAAATCTGTACCTGGCGAATTAAAACTACAGTCAGAATATGAAAATGGTTTTTCTTTGATTCTGGCAGCACGTAACACAGTCTGCAAATAGAATATTATAACTGAACTTCAAATAAGAGGATGTTTTCCTTCGAAATGTGTCAACAGATAAATCCACAACTGGAAATTTACATTCTTAACACAAAATTGGTTTGAATTAAACTAAATATGCGGTGTATCAAAACTACACTCAGAACATAAAAATGACCTCACCATTGACCCATACCTCAAATGGAACCTACATACCCAGATCATTGCAAATAAAATTAGAAAAACAATACACTTCTTCAGATCTATAAGGAACTTTCTTAACTTACAACTCCTAAAAACGATTTATTTTGCAATCACCCAATCTATCATTGAGTATGGTATCATTGCATGGGGGGGGGGCACTTCATCAGCTCTAGATCCTGTCGAAAAGGCGCAGAAAACAATTATGAAAAATATTCTCAAACTTCCTCTAACTGCAAACAGTGACCTTATATTCAAAATAATGAGAGTATTTGATGTTCGACAGATCTATGTAAAAACTGTCCTCATGGATCTCTTTAAAAACAAACATGTGCTTTACGAAAAAAAATAAACTTAAGATTTACACGTAACTCCAACAAAGACATATTGCAAGTTCCAGCACTCTCTTCCACCTTTGGTCAACGTAGCTTTAGAAACTTTGCCACAAAAATATTCAACATTCTCCCAGAAAACATCAAACTGAGTCAAACACAGAGAGAGTTTAAAAAATATGTTAGAATATGGATACATTCTAATGATCGAGCCTATACTGGTGCCCTCACCCAAACGCCCAGTCATTGACAGTTGTTATTGTAGTACTAACCTTGCAGATTATGAATTTTGTAGGTATATGCAAACAATAATGTTAACTAAGATAAAGTTTTTGCTGTATGGAAACGTACTTTACACATTTATAAAAAAACCATAGATAAAATTGCGAGAAACAATTAACGAAAATTGTGCCTCAATACAGGTTCACCTAGTGAGGCAGGCTATGCACAACTAAAAATACTGTATAACTATACTACTCATGTGTAACCTTTCTTACGTTACTTTCTGTTTAAGTTTTCTGTACTGATTGATGTAATCTATTTGTAAACTACATTGAGCATGTAATTTTTTTTTAGTTATATTGTTGTTATTTCATTGAATAAAGATTATTAAAAAAAAATTAAGTCTGTATACGGCGAATTTGACGGCCGGCGTAGTGCAGCGGTAAGGCGCTTGACTCGCATTCCGAAGGTCGCGGGATCGAATCCCGGCGTGGAAAATATATTTTATTTGATTAATTTGTGTATTTCACAATTTATTCATTTAAAATAATGTATAGTATATTTGCGGCACGTTCCAGAGTGGAAGATACTCTCAGTATCGCCCTGGTGTAAGACCACTGTTCAGAATTGAAACGCTGCCTGAAATGGCTTTAGCCGTATTCGGTGACCAGATCTGAATAGCCAGGTACTTCCTTACAAAAAAATCCCAACTGCTCCCATCTGGAGCCAGTGAGACTATGGCATCGCCAATTGGGGTATGTTGTGAGGCTGAAGGTAGTGGGGAGGGGAAGGAGGTGCCTTTTCTTTAATTCTGGCAGCACGTACAGAGTCCAAAATTAGAATTTTATAACTGATCTTCGAATAAGATAATGTCTTCCTTTGAATTGTGTCACCAGATGAATCCTCAAATGGAATTTTACATTCTGAAGACTGGTTTAACCCTTCGAATAATAAGAAAAAAATATCTATTAACTTTTGCCTGTCAATGTTTGCGCACAAAATTTCCAAATGTTTTTTTTTTTGGTTTTTTATCCTTTTGCAAAAAAACAAAATTGTTCTAAAATCTCGATAATGTAATTTTTCCGACATGCTTATAAGAACATAATAAAGAACTCCAGTCCAATTTTTTAAATTTTTTTTTTAATGAATAATGTCCTTCTGACTTAAATAACTGCATATATTTTTTTGAGTTTGTTTTAATAGTTAAAATAATTTTCAAAGTTTTAATTTTTCAAGATCCCCGAAAACACCCCACGTATAGTGAGTGAATCGTGTGACGTCATCACCCCTGAAAATTTTTTCAACAGGTGTTCATTTTGTATGACAGTTATACGGAAGAAAGTATAGTACTATTCGATAAGTTAAAACATTATTTAGGTGGAATTATTTATTTATTATGTTTTTCAATATTATTACGGGAGAGTGGTATAGAAATTGTTTGAAATTATTATTTTTTTAGCTTTTAAAATCAATTCTATCTCAAATGGAGCATCACCTGCACACTGCAAAAATTATAGGAAAATAAGATACAGGCGATACAGCGCCTACCAGCTGATCAACGACGGCCATTTTGAAATCGAAGATCGTAGGGAAGGGAGTCGTTCGCGAAAGAGTCGGCTCAGTGACCCGGATCTTCATACGGATCCGTAAGACCGATCATCAAAGCTACGGACACACTTGCTCGCGGTTCGCGGATCTTTGCGAACGAGTGAGCGGGTAGCAATTGCTACTAGGTAGCATGCTCTTTGGCTTCTAATGAGCAAGTGTGTCCATAGCTTAATTCAGTCGTTCAATTGATCCGATTCACAGAACCGGATTTTTTCATTCTCGTTCAACTGAGCCGCTTTGCCCGTCTCTAGATGCATTATATGATAGCATTATGATGCGCATATTATACAATTTTCTCGTACAGTTTAAATTTTTTCAATATTTTAAATAATAGAGATATCTCTATTTTTGATACTGAATTATTTAGGCTTAAATATGTTTCAATAAACACAACAACTAAATCTCTATAAACAGTATGAAATTACGAAAAACATGAAATGTTGTTAATACTGATGGCTTGTGTCATACCTACATAATCAAAGTTTCAATACAATAACTGGTGACGCGTGACGCCAGCACTAACCATTCAGTAACACCATCTTTACAGTGTGTTTTGACGAGAGGTTTAAAAATGCACTTTTTAATATTTTTTTAAGAACTCTACGTTTAATATTATGAAATAAAACTTATATATATATATATTTTTTTACATGAGCTCCACACAGGAGGCCCTGAGGAAAATTATTTCCCTCGGGGCCTATTTCATCTTTGGGGATGCTGTGTGGAGGGTTTTTTTAAGGAAGGGAAGGAGAGGAGAGTTCTGGGAAGGAAAAGGGTTTAAGGGGTGGGTAGGAATCTAGGGTTCAGCATGTCCTGGTCATCCGCCTGCAAGACCTAGACAAACCTCACCCCATGAACCCGGCACCCCTGCTAAATCACCAAACGTAGCGAACCACTTGGGGTGACCTATGGCAGAGGTGTTGGTTATCCAATAAAGGTTCCCAGGTCCTCAGAATCAGCGTTCATTGGTCTGTATAAACATATTTTTTTAAAGCCATAATATTTATCACTGGAGTTCCTTATTGGCTCAAAAATACACGCCTACGAATATTCGAATTAAAGTACCTAAAATAGAATAAACTTAAAATTTTAAATACAGATTCCTTTTCGTAAAAAAAAAATTTACAATTTTATTTTAAAATGAAATGTGTGGGACAATTTGCGTCTCCTGTGATTAGACGGGTTAAATTAAATCTTTATTTTGCGAATTAAAACTACACTCTTTGATCTGGCAGCACATACGTAGTCTGCAACAAGAATTTTATAACTGCACTTCGAATAAAATAATGGTCTCTTTCGAAATGTATCAGCAGATGAATACACAACTGAAATTCATTTGTAAATACATTCTGAGCACAATTCTAGTTTTAATTAAGAGTGAATCTGTTTGCGAGTTATCAGCTTTAATTAGTATTACTCTCATAATATGCGTACGGTTTTCCTACGAATTAGGAAATTTGCAGCTTAAAAAATATAATTATTGATATTTTAAATAAATAAAACAAAAAGAGTTGGATTCGTAAACGAAAATATCGTAGAACACTTTCAAATAATGATTTGAAATGGTATAAATTTTTCCAAGATAATATTATTATTTATTGTGAAAATTTGCCGCCCCCTTAAAAGTGCCGCCGGGGCGGGCCGCCCCACCCCCCTTGCCTGAATCCAATCAATCTGGAATTAATATTTTGTGATAGGCATGGGCTATCAATAAGAATCCATGCTTTTGAAGCGTAGGAACTGTAAAAGGTTGCGGAGCTATTCCTTATTGTGCAATATCTTTCAAATAATTTTTCAGGTTGACTTTTGATCTGCTTTTTACGATTTCCACCTATTCGTCTCTTCCAAAAGTCTGGCCTTTTAGTTAATGAATAATTTAGTGCTGAATTGCCGTTCGCCATCACCATGTAAGGGAAACTGTTTGCCCAAAGGTTGCATTACCTTTCTGCTAGGATATCTACGTTTGATCTATCTATTTATCTTCCGCTTTGTCTGCGCTTTCGTCGGGGGAGAGTTTCTTTATTTTCTTCTGGTGGCTTTGTGTGACTACTCCATATTCACTTTCTATTCTCAAAGGGTTGACAAACAGTGGTCATTGTGGTATTAACTAGGTACCTTACCCTAGAATAAACACCCACCCACACTATGCGTTCACCAAACCATTGAAATAATTCTGTACCTTCCTGTATATTATTTGATGATTCCGTTCATGACTTTTCAATTATCGATGATTTTGATGTTGCGGAACCTATTCTTAGCGTCATATTTGAAACGAAAAAAAATTTATTTTTATTTTAACTTTATGAGTTAAACCTCAAATTGTAATATTTAAATAAATGAAGACAATATAAGCGAAACTCAATCGAAAATCTGGAAACAGAAAATTCAGAAAAACATATTGACACCTCTGGGACTCGATATGTTTTTCTGATTTTTCTGTTTCCAGATTTTCGATTGAGTTTCGCTTATATTGTCTTCATTTATTTAAATATTTAAAAAATATTTGGTTTTTTTGGGACAATACTGTATTTTCTGAATTATGCCCCAAAACAGACATAACAACTACCAAACTGGCAAAAAAGTGAATGCAAATATCAAGAAAGCTACACATTGCCCTGTTTTTACTTTCAGAGTATCTTGAGTAGGTACTTCTGTTTTGCTCATACTTAGGTACCTACACTTATTGAACTCCTTTGTTTAACTTTACGTAATAATTAAACTACATACCTACTTATATTGCACTTAAGTAGGTACTATATCTTTTAAATCTGTTTATTATGTTATGTAATAGATTTTCACTTATTATCATAATCCTGAACAACTTACTTAAAATAATTTATACATGTAAAAGCCTTCAAGGCGTTAATAAATGAATAAACATAGTTACACAAAAAATATCAGAGGGTGCAATTCTCACGTGGTAGAAGTGAAACCTTCATAAAACTAAAGTAGACAAGAGTGGGAAGGCTACGAACCACTGCACAAAGAGGAGACCGATTATACTATCTCATTCTTCGCTCTAAATTCTGTAGATGTATGTTTGTTTCTTTTTAGTGTCGCTATTTTTCGTTTCATCAAATTTCAAATCACAACTTTGCTAAAGAAGTTTTCACTTCAAAAATAAATTTATGTGCAGTTCGAACGCGGAAGGAGCGAAACCTTCAGAAAATAAAAGTAGACAAGAATAGGGAGGCTACGAAGCAACGCACCGCGCCGATTAGTTTATCTCATTCTCTCGCAGGCTAAATCCTATAGATGTATGTGTTTGTCACTTTTTCGTTTCATCGAGCTTCAAATCACAACAGTGCTAAAGAAGTTTTCACTTCAATAAGGATGCTGATATAAACCAATATAAGAATAAACTGCCGCATAATAAACCACTCACACCTGCTGTCAGGCAAACCTGCTGTCAGGCAAATTTTCTAAACCAAATGAAATAGGCTTCCACACTAATAATAATATAGAAAGTTTAGAATAAATTTATATGGATAACAGATTATCGAAACAAAGTCGCATATGTAATGCGATAAAATATGACAAACGTACGGGTCCTAACGACATGAATGGGAAATAATAATAAACACTTAAGAATATTATATACCATGTGAAAATAAATAAAAAAGATCCATGAGATAGAAGAGATAGTATGGGTTCTCATTTCCCATTAAAATTTTATTTTTTTCATGTAAATACCCCACAAGTGTCCCAACTACTCCCAACCATCTGGAGCCAGTGAGACTATGGCATCCCCGACTGGGGTCATCGATTGGGGTACGTTGGGAGGCTGACGGACTTTTTAGACTGTATGGGAGTACAGGAGTGGAAAAAACTTGAAATTACGTGTGTTGGACTGTCGGACATAGAAATGAATTAAAGTTGCCTATCAGAAGACTATATTCACGCACCAGATTTAAATGTCCGGGTTAAATTATCCCCACAGGAAAAACTAAACCCTTTCACACACTTCCCTAAATGATCATCTAGTCAAACCACGCTATGCAATTGCACTATATAAGTATTATAAATACAAAACAATACAAGAACAACATGTCAACCTACCAGAGACCAAATGGGAAAATAATTCACCGACTCCAGATATTTTCATATCAGAGGGTTCGGCTCTGTGGAATTCCTAATTTGACCTACAAGTCCTACTGATCCCTCAATATAAATATTTAAAAAATCTTTTGTAATCCTACATGTATTTAAAATTACTGATTTTTGCATTTTTATATATAAATTCTTTGACAAATCTAATATGCCTAAATTTTGAATAAAAGACCTAGGTATAATAAATATTTACATTTTATTTTCATTGTTTGATATATTTCCATAAAAAAAGATTGCAAACGTAATATAAAATCATACATGGAAATAAGAAAATATAAACACTAGTAAGTACATGATAATTAATATTGCAAACAAGCAGAAATCTATATATATTTTAATATTATATAATTTCGTGAGAAATCATAAAGAATGTGAATGTATATAATATGTATGTACTCGTGTTAGATATTTAGAATATTTCGAATGTCTTTCTTTCCTTTTCAGTCGACCACATTAAAAATCTTTTGAATCGCCAATTTAAATTATTTTAGGTGACGTAAGTTTTTGTTTGTGTTAGGAAAATATTGTGAAAATATGTGGGTACAGCCAGGTAAGATTCACGTTTTTTTGCGAAAGTGGATTTGAAAACTTGAAAGTGTCTATTTATTTTTGATACAGTTTTTACGGATTCTTATGAATAGTTTATTTACGTGTAGTGATTTGTTTTTAATCTTTAGCTGTTCTGTCGGATGTTGGTAAGGTTTTGGCAGCAAGTATTAAAGCATTCCCATAGCTCCTCGGTAAACTATCGTGGAAAAATTATACTTTTTACTTGAAACACCTTGTAGAACCTAGTTAGTATTATTGTCTTAATGCCTGTACAGTTATTTTTTTTTTAAAAGAAAGATAAACATTCCCGGGTTACGAATAACCCAACAATGTTTGAAAATCTCATACTTCCATCAGTTTAGGATTGTTGTAAACAGAAGTGGCACCCTCTGTTATTTTCAAAAATAATCGTTGAAGTTTTCAAACACCATCCCTCAGACGAGAAAATGCCAGAAAAAAAATTACAAAACTTGTAATTTACTCAGATGCAAAAACTTTCCGAACAAAATGTTCCCATTTTCTAACTTGATAAATTTCTATACCTCGCATAACAAAATTCAAATGATAAAATATTTTTATAAAAATCTCCCGACCCATTTTCGTACTATTTTTCTAAAATTTCCGATTTAAAAAAAAAATCCAATTCGAAAATTTCCAAACTTCACAAAATATCAAAAAGATAAACTTCTTTTTAAAATTATCCAGATCTATATACCGCCAATTTTACGGTTTTCCCGGAAGAAATTTTTACAGAAAATTAAGTTTTCCAGAATCTCAAAATTCTCGACATAAAAAATTTCCAATCATCAAATAACAAATTCAAAAAAATAAATTTTGACCAAACATAACGTTTTCCAAAGTAAATTGTAAAAGTTAAAAAGAAAACAATCTAACTTATGAACCCAACTTCATGAACGACCATATCCTATTTTTTGCCGCGGTGACTTTGCTGCCACAAAATCGATTATATTGATTTCCTTCGTGAAATTATACAATGTAGTGTAACACGCAGATGGCCAGCAATGGCGCGCAACAATAGAGTCAAGGAGAAAAAGAAGAAGGCTAGGGTTCCAGTGGAGGGACGCTTCCTTATCTATGGCCACTTCCGCCTAGCTGGAGAGAGAAGAGAGAGAACGAGAGCATTTGTAACCGTTGTAAAATAATCGTATACTGAAAATAAACAGGTAAACCGAAGTAATACCGACTATTAATTGACTTTACCACGCTGACTACTTACTTTGTCTTACAAAATATTATAAAAATATATACCTATGAGAACGAGAGCATATATTTGTAACCGTTAAATATAATCACCAGTTTGTAACTCGTATACTGAAAATAAACAGTTAAACCGGAGTAATACCGACTATTAATTGACTTTTCCCCGCTGACTACTTACTTTGTGTTACAAAATATTACAAAAATATGTACCTATGAATATAAACTTGTCAAATATACCTATTTTATTACGTTTATGTTACATAATATAAAATACAGTTTATTTTTTGAAGCCCAATTCATATGACTAATCGGTTAAAATATTTGGGATAGTAGCGTCATGTGGAGCATGTTTCAGCAGGGCTATTTTTCCATCCACTTGGTGAGGTTCATCGCAGTGATTCCACTGCAGGGGATGGGCTCGTTGCTGGAAAACGAAATAAACATTGTTATTGAAATTGGTTGAGAAGTTATAACATCAAGTTTGCGTGATGAAAAACTATGTTCATTGCTGGATGCCAGAAGACTGAAAAGAAGAAAAATAAGATTTATGAAAGTGGAAGATAGCCGACCACCAAAGAGGTTTCTCTATAATAAGGCTGCAGGACGAAGGAATGAAAACAGACCTAAGCCCAAAAGCTGGAGGGAGATATCATGAGATAAGCAGCTTTAGAGGCGATTAGTACTCTCCAAGTGTTGTAATGATGTGAATAAAAAAGTTTAAAAAAACATTATTTTGGGGATCCAGAAAGATCAGAGTGTGAAATATTTGTCACTAACAAGAAATATGATAAATAACACTAATCGATTGGAGAAGGTGTTGATTATTATTAGCGGTCAACAAGAAACCGGTGTAATGTAGGTACGGGTTCTTACATTCCAGGGGATATCAACACGAATGATGAAGGTTGAATCTTCGTGATTCCATCGCCATTGTCGCAGAAAAATCTGGATGAAGAACTCTTCCTTATCTCGTAAAGTTGATCTGAAAATCAATACAAAATAATTTTTAAAACGTACTATTTTATCACTTCTAGAACTGATTTATATAATTATATTACAGTGAAATGCTACGGCATATTTGAGTGGATGGAAGTTCTCCATCTATGGTGTAGGGATGCGCCCCGCCATCGGGCGAGGGCCTGGACATTGAAAATTCTTCAACAATATCCTATGTGGTTTGAACTTAGCCATAGTCTGAGACTGTGTCGTTTACCACGGATCTTTGGGGGTATCAGACTAGAGAAGTCTTCCATTTTTAATGCATAAGGATTTCCTAGAAGTGGCGTACTAGGTACTTAATGATGAGTTGATTACCCAGGGTGAATCTTGAGCTAAGGTTCTCAAACCAGAACCTGTCGGCCTGCCTGGTCCTGCGGAACTGTTCGTTGAGGATGCAGAGGAAAGTGGGTCCCACCTCTGCCTCTACTACGTTGGTTTCCAATCCTCCCCCCACCGACAAGTCTACATCCTTGTAGCTCTTGTAGAGTTTCTTCAACTTGGCAATGTACTGTGAAATAAGACAATTTCTGAAAGCTTTGTACCAATGATGTACGTAAATTGTCTAAAAATAGATATAAAATTAAAAAATAAATTATACAGAATTATAACAGTGTACAGAACACACAAATCAAACATAACTAACTTTATAAACGAACTAGGTAAATATCTAAGCAAATTATCGAAAATACTAACTTTTGTGTGTGGTGATTTCAATATAAACATTTCTACAAACCATAACTCAATAGAAAAAAATAATTACATTAACATGATGACGCACCTCAATTATAAATCTTGTATTAATAGTTACACTCGAGAAATTAAAAACCAAACGCCATCATGTATAGATCATATCTGGTGTAATATACATTTAAATTAAATAAAAAACATTAAATCTACTGTTTGGAAAACCAATATTACTGACCACTACGCTTGTCTTATATTACATGAGACAAATAAAAAACTAAACACGAGTATTAAATTAAATCTTCCATATTCCCTAGTAGACTACAAATTATTAGAAAAATCATTAATTACTGAAAAATGGGAATAAGTTTTAAAAAATAAATGCGCCAACCATAGTGCCTTACTGTTTGAAAACATTTTAACTAAACACGTTTTAGAAGCAACAAAAACAACCCAGATCGTCCCCAATTCAAAAACAAGGAAAATTAAACCCTGGATTACTTTAAGATTAATAAAAGCCTTTAGAAAAAAAAACTTTATAAAATAACAATAAAATTGTACTATATTATAAAAAGTATAAAAATATATTAACTACTCTAATTAGAAAAACGAAAAACGACTATTACTCAAAAATTATTTCAGAAGCTAAAGACAATAATAAAAAAATATGGTCAACAATAAATGAAATAATAAATTTAAAAAATATATATAAGCACGTATCAGAAATATTAGATGGGAAATTAATATATAACGTACAGAATGACACAAAAAATTTTGTAATATTTTAAATAACTATTTTAATAACGTTGGAAAAAACCTAGCAAAATCTATAAATACAACCAATATATCAAATCCACAACAAATAACACAATGTCAAATAAATAAATTTCACCCAGTCACAGAAGCCGATATTGACAAAACTATCTCGGAACTGAAAGGAGGTTCCGCCCCCGGCTTTGATAACATAGATGCAAAGACAATAAAAGCGATGAAAACATACTTAGTTCTCCCCATAACACATATAATAAACCTAAGTCTAGCAAGTGGCGAATTTCCCAATAATTATAAAAGAGCAATTATAACTCCCATTTATAAAACAGACTGTCGTAAAGATCTACAAAATTACCGCCCGATTTCCCTCCTATCAAACATTTCAAAAATATATGAGAAAATTGTAAAAAAACAAATTTGGACATTCTTAGAAGAAAAATAAAATAATTAATGATAACCAATTCCGCTTCAAAAAAAAATACAAGTACTAATGACGCAATAGCAAAAGTAACTAACTATTTATATACGGCCCTAGATTCCGATAAAAAATGTATCGGAATATTTATAGACCTGAAAAAAGCTTTCGACAGCATATCACATAAAAAATTAATCAATAAATTAAAATCGATAGGAATTAATGGGAACGTCTTAGCATGGATAACTAGTTATTTACATAAAAGACCTCAACAAGTAAAATTACTCAATCAAGTCAGCGATTCAAAATATAGCGACTTTGCAATACCCCAAGGTACAGTTTTAGGACCACTGTTATTTATTATATATGTCAATGATATATTCCATATTTCCAAATATGGAGACATTGTCTCCTACGCTGACGATACAGTCCTACTACTAAAAGCAAACACATGGTCTGAATTAAATAAAATGGCAAACACAGATATCAATGCACTAAAATTATGGTTTGATAAAAACCTGTTAATTTTAAATTCTAAAAAAACCTATTATTTACCATTTTCCATTAGAAAACAAGAAAAACCTAAAGAATTAAACATAATAATCCACTCTGTGACAAATACAGAAAACCACAAATGCAATATATTATGTACAAACATAGAAAACAAGACCGATATTAAGTACCTGGGCATAATAATAGACCAGCGTTTAAAATGGTCCCCACACATAAATATTTTGAACAACAGAATAAGGAAACTAACATATATATTTAGATGCTTAAGAGATATTTTAAATGAAAAATTACTTAGAACCACATACTTCGCTTTCTGTCAATCAATTATACAATACGGCATTATAGGATGGGGCGGTACATATACAAATCAAACACAAACAATTTACATATCACAAAAACTAATAATAAAAACAATTTAAAAAAAACCCTACTCATATTCATCAGAACTGTTATTCAAACAATTTAAGGTCAGAAAATTAAGTGCGTTATACTCTTATCACGCAACATTACAAATTTATAAAGATAATATTCAAAATAAAGTTGCACCCTTCAAAAATAACAGAAATCTTAGACAAACATCAATACTTCCTATTCCAAAATGTAAAAAAACATTGGGACAGTTAAATCATAAATATCTCGGAGTTAATTTTTTTAATTCACTACCTGAAAAAATCAGAAACATCAACAGAAACATAAAAAAATTAAAACTCAGCTTAAAAATTACACTGAATATTGTGCAACTAAACTTAAGATCCATTTCCAAATACTGGGACATTCTTAACATTTACCTTAATACCTGCTGGAAGCATATACATATTTTGATGTTATGTGAGATAGCAATTACAAATGACCTTACTTGCCTCTACGAAATTCCTGGTTTCAAATCTTATAGCTATTGTCCAACAAAAAAAACAGGAGGCGGGATATTATTATATGTTAGAGATGAAATCACTTTTCTGCAAAAATCCCTAGAAACAAAATATTTTGAAAATGTATTTGGCGTCATAACTTTACCTAATAATATATCAATTAACATTTTAGCAATATACCGTCCTCCAAATCAAAGTAAATCGATATTTCTGAATGAAATCTCATCCATATTATCAAATGTTATCAACCCCTTGGAAAATATTTTATTTTTTGGAGACGTTAATTTAGATTTATTAAACCCTCAAAACCCCATCATTATGTCATACGAAAACATATTATCGAGCCATTATTTAATAAAGTGTATCGACGATGTGACAAGGGAAGCATTAGTAGCCGGCAATATTACACGTACGTGCATTGATCACATTTTTATTAGGTTTAATAGCAGGCAACAACAAGCTGACTCACTTTCATCTTGTATTTGTGATTTTACTATAGCGGATCACTTCGCAACAGCTCTCAACATCACATACAGTAGTGCAATTACAAAAACCAAACAACGCGGGGAAAGTATTTCAATACTATCTCAAAAACGAATTGATAAACACATACGTAGTTATAACTGGAATGCCCTGCTTGCGGAACAATAAACTCAAAAACGTTTTTAATGACCTATATGAAAAAAGTAAAATCTCTTTCTGCCCGAACCCCAAAAAAAGACCATTTGCAACAAAATTGTGGATAACGGATGACATCTTAGAAAAAATTAAAATCCGAGATTCCCTGTTCAAAAGGCGGAAAAATTCCCCTACCAATGAAAATTACGAAAAAAATTACATATCATTCCGAAATACTGTTTCCAAATTAATCATAAAAAGTAATACTACACATTTCAATGAAACATTTGAAAACTACTTCAGCAATTCCAAAAAAACGTGGGATCAAATAAACAAATTATTCGGACGTAAAAAAAAACAAACTGCGATGAAATTATTTCAAAGTATATGCTAAATAAAAATGGGCAAACAGAGGAAAACGTTGTAAATAGATTCGCTGAGTACTTCTCAAACAGCATCAGCTCGATGTTACACAAATGCGACTACAAAGCGTTTAACATATCTCCCGTTGATTTGCCGCATAGCATGTACCTGCCCAGAGCTACCTGTGAAGACATACGCAGGATTATCAGTCAACTGAATAATTCCAAATCGCCGGGGATTGACAATATTCGAATGTTCGACATTAAAAAACATATAACTATTCTATGTCCGGTAATTACCCATTTAATTAATAAAATCTTGTTTCAAGCAGTTATACCTGATGAGCTTAAATGTAGTATTATTAGGCCAATATACAAAGGGGGAAAACATACTGAGATAGAAAATTACAGACCAATCAGTATACTGCTAGCTATTGAAAAAATTCTAGAAAAATACATTTCCGTAAATTTAATAAAATACCTAGAAAGTTTCTCTATTATTGATCCTAACCAATACGGATTTCAAAAAAAATAAAAGCACAGAAATGTTACTACAAGACTTTTCGAATTACGTAAATCAAGAACTCAATAATAAAAAACATATTCTGGTTTTATTCATAGACAACTCTAAAGCGTTTGATGCCATTGATCCGACAAAACTATTACAGATATTGGAGGCGATAGGAATTAGGGAAAAATTACTAGAACTACTCAAAAACTATTTAAACAATCGAAAAATTTAAGTGAAACTCTTTCAAACCTACAGCAAAGCTAAATATATGTCAACAGGCGTCCCGCAGGGCTCAATTCTCGGCCTGCAAATGCGGAACCATTGAAATTGTACAAACGTATATATATTTGGGGATAACTGTAGATACGCATATGAAATGGGATACTCAATAAGCAATATCTGCAAACGCCTACGAGCTATTGCTGGGCGAATTTACAAAATTAAATATTTCATGCCCATAAGTACGTTAAAAATAATTTATTTGTCATTAACGGAATTTACTATCAGATATGGAATAACGTCTTGGGGAAACTCGTGCAAGACAAATATAGGTTACATTCAAACAATTCAAAACTCTTTGACTAAGCTCTTGGTAAGCAAAAGTATTTATGCACAAAGAAGAGACATTAAATTATTATATGAGTCAGTTAATATATTACCTGTTCGAGGGATATTATGGTTTAAAATTGTATGCCAAAACCTTTTGTCGGATTCAATATATAAAGAAAAAGTTGACCATGCACATGGCACTAGATTTAGTAAAAACGAGGGTTTACCCGTTCCGAAAATTATAAATACATACGGACAACGGACATTCACTTATCTTGTCCCTACCATATTTAATAAGATGCCAATGAACCTAAAAATCGAATCAAATTGCACCACCGATTTCAAAAAAAAAATTAAAAAATGGCTAATGGCTAATGGATCAAAACTTTTTATACTGATATTGTTTGTAATCTTGTGTATAAATATGACTAAGAGTAATTTGACCGTGTTATATCTGTCTATCTGTATATTTTATGCCTTTGTATTGTAGCTATTTAAAAGTTATTCTTCTGTATCTATTTTGTATATTGTGGTTTCTTGTTATATTTGTGATTTAATGTTATATTGATATTGTTAAATTGACCTGCTAAAAAACTGCTTTGGCAGTTTAGCGGGTGCTTAAAATAAAGAATAAAAATAAAATAAAATAAAAATAAAAAATAAAATGGATAAAAAATTTATCCAGACACTATCTAGATTGCATTTAGTTCGAGTTGAATCTTGCAAACATATATAAAGATAGCAGGCAATAATATGTGCGCTAAGAAAATGAATTATCTTGTTGGTAGTTCTTAGTCGAAGTATGATACAGTTAAAAGTGATAGAATTTGATATGGGTTCCGTAGCTCAATCGGTAGAGCTCTTGCCATGTAAGAAAGGGTCCTGGGTTCGAGTCCCAGCGGAGCCAATATCTTTTTCTGATTTTTCTGTTTCCAGATTTTCGATTGAGTTTCGCTAATAGTCTTCATTTAATTAAATATTATAATTTGAGATTTTACTCATAAAGTTTAAAAAAAATAAAATCAACAAATAAATAAAGTAGTACATATCCGTGCTAGATTTGATATACATTTTGATCACAAAAATACTTTTTTCAGTTTGGTTGGGTAGTTTGTCCTCAAATCTAAAATTAAGATTTGTATAAAAAGGGCCAAAACGTCTCCTAAACGGGCTGAAGTTTCTCCTTCCGAAAGTTACCTAAGCTACAAGTAACTATATTTCAAATCATTTGCCCCCCATGGTTGTACTTACTTTTGGCTTGATATAATCTCCGTAGTCCTCCCAGCTTTGCGCCGTCTTCAGTCCGCAGAACTTCCTGTAGTCGTTGTAGTAACCTAGCGCGTGGTCCCTGTCTCTCTGGATGTCCATGGCCTTCAAGTCCATTCCGAAATCAATTTCCGAAGTGCAGGTGAAAAGCTTGTCTGTTATCTTAAATCAAATAAATGATTTTACCAAACTTCGTTGGTTAAACAAATGAAGGACAAAATATACAAACATTAACCATTCCTTCTGGAATCGTGTCCATGTGACAAGTATGAAGAGGTCAATAAACTAGTACATATTGGTGCCTGATGCCTAATTTTATACCGAACGCAAGACGCCAATTACCACTTATATGCTGATCCATAGAATCAGTGGGTTACCAACCGACCGAATGGGATAAGAATTTTTTTAGTATCAGCGTTTCCTGAACATGTTTGGAGTAAAAAACGCGTCATTTTTCTGGCCGATGGGTATTTTTTCTATTAAAAACAATAATAGTAAGTATTTTCCATCACTCATCGCAACTGAGTAGTCGGGACAGCGTATCGGAGTTATAATAAGAATAAAAAAAATACAAAAAACACACAAAACCAATATAAAACACGTCATAAAATAATTCATTTTACCTATAATTTTACCTTAATTATAAATTTTTAGTTTAATTTTAGCTTACTTTTTTATGCAGCATTATTTTTAATGTATTAGGTATAAATTTTTGTTTTGTAAAATGGAGACCTCAGCACAGGTGAGTAGGGAATCACGTTCTCGCGAGTTTAACGAGATTGCACTCGAGCATAAAAACATCTTATTCGAAGCGCGGACTGACACGGACGGAGTTGCGATCTGTCGGTTTTGTTCGGTGCGCGTGAGGCGGCGGCCTGAGGTAGCCTGAGATCTATGGTTCCAACTAGCGTTGAATCCGAAAGGGCCTTCTCAGCCGCTGGTTATCTGGTCAATAATATAAGAAGCCGTTTAGCAGACGATTCTTTAGACATTTTGTGCTTCTTAAGGAGCTGTTTTCAAAATCATTCGTAATAATGGCTTATGATTTGAACTGAACAAATCTTTCATTTGGTTGGTATATTTTGTTAATTAATCTGTAATTTCTAATAGTCTGACTAATTGGTATATTTTTTTAATTAATCTATAATATCTAATGGATCTACTTAGTGGATATAGTTTTATTTAATTGATTTAATTAGTAGAAGAAGTCGGGGACACCCGAGGAAGACGTGGCACGACCAAGTGAATTGAGTGATACTTGAGTCGGGCCAATTGAAAAGTCGGAATAATAGAAGAGCATGTATGAGACGATGTATGAATGTGAACGAGGCAAGGAGTGTGTGCCAAGATCGAGTTGTTTGGTGGTTCGTCCTCTTTGCCTACCCCTGCGGGGAAACGGCGTGATGGTTAGTTAGTTAGTTAGATTATATCAATATCTCAGTTAAATAGTCAACTCAACTTAGATAAAAAGTTTATTTTTTTTACTTATCGTTGTTTTGTTTGTTTTAAAAGAACTGTTTTATTACTAAAAGATTTTTGTTTGATATTAGAAGAGAAGACTGGTTGTTTCTTTCATTTGCTATTTGATACATAGATACGTTCGTCAAAGTTTACTACTTAGAAGTTTATTAAAAAATTATAGACAAATACGTCAAACAATGTTAGATGCATAAAAGTCTGTTGAAAAATTCGTGAAAATAAAAGTTTATCTTATAATACTTATAATTTTTATTATTTTTTCCTAATTTATTCAAATATTGTGACTATTTGCAAAAAAAAACACACAAAACTGCCAATCTCGCGAGATCTCGAAATTGGCGAGAACTCGCAGTATTGTTATTCATAAACTCGCGAGATCTCGCTTGAGCCCCAATCTCGCGAGATTTGCATTCCCTACAGGTGAGCTACCCAGTGAGGCCGACATTGCTGAATTGTATTTGAAATGTAAGATATTATATCAAAATAAATAAATATGCGCTCCGTCTCGTTTCAGCAGCAAGGAACACATGAACAATGATCTGTTGATCCTGAGAACTTCAACCAAGGTTCGTTATGAACATTGAAGTCCCCCAGGACCACAAACTCTGCTGTAGGGTAGCGGGGCAAGAGGTCATCAATAGTGTCGCTTAAGTGTTTGAAGAGCTCGTACGTGTCTGATTCGCCAAGGTTCTGTGAGCGCTATAAACACGCGTAGAATCTTACCGTACTGGCAAGATTGACGCGTACCCACATTACGTCGAATCTGGAGTTTTCCAGATTCAACAGTCGCACACAGTTGACGTCAGCTCGACTATAGAGACAGACACCTCCTTTAGGTTTGAACTTGCCTGCGAGGGTGAAGTCCGGGCAGTCCAGATAGGAGGCGTCTACAAGCTCAGCTATCTGTGTTTCAGACAGGAAAATTAGTGGTGGACAGAGTTTAAATTGGTGTGCAGGCCGCGAATGTTGGTGTAATTCACCAACAGTTTTGGCCTGCATCGGGGACGCCTACTCCTCGCTGCTGAAATGACGTTAATTGTTGATGGTTGTATATTCATGATTTTATTTGTAGGGTTATTTAAGTGTAGTGATATGAGAGGAAGGAAGGTCTGGGAGGGAAAGGGTAAAGGGATGGGTAGGATGCTGGGGTTCAGAGTTTCCAGGAATGACGGACGTATGTATCCAACCCACCCACTGCGGTGCAAGGCGATGGGAAGGGAGAGTCCGGCTGGAGAGGTCGCCCAATGCGCCCCAAACGCTACTGCTGGGTCCCCTCCGGTCACGAACCGGCACAACAGCAGCGGCGGGGTTTTTTCACTCGCTGATGGGCCGGCTGAGTTGTGAGCCTGAGGGTCGGGCCCCTGTACTACCGAGCGGCCCGGACAGCGGTAACCGGTTGTAAAGGGTCTCCCTCAACCAGCATCTCTCAATCCGGCCCGCCACGCAGAAGCACCTGACGCACCCGCCCTCAAGACCTGGACAAACATTACCCCAAGAACCCGGGCACCCCTGCTAAGTCACCAAACGTAGCGAACCACTTGGGGTGACCTGTGGCAGAGGTGTTGGTCATCCAATAAATGGTTCCCAGGGCGACGGTACCCATACCCGCCTACCAAATTATAAATGGTGTAATCATGCAGTATTTTCCCACGGTTACGTGTGAATGTGACTTTGCAACATTTAGAAATATTGATAAAAAGCTTATTTCTAAGACAGTAATCCGTCAGTCGGTCAAGATCTTCTTGTAAACGCACAGAACAGTTTGGGGAGCTAATAGGAAGGTATATCTTCATATCGTCGGCAAAAAGTAAAATTTGAGCGTTGTGAAAACATGTAGTAATATCATTTATATAGATAGAGAAAAGCAAAGGACCCAAAATGGACCCCTGAGGCACACCGGAAGTGATAATTTTCCAGATGGAGGAAAATCCACCCACTGTCACAGCCTGAGACCTGTTTGTTACGTATGAAGATAACCAACGAAGGAGGTCTCCATGAATACCATGTTAAGCAAGTTTTCTAAGCAGGACGCTGTGGTTGATCTTATCAAAGGCTTTGCTATAGTCGGTGTAGATTGTATCAACTTGCACACGTTTATCCATAGAGGCAGACAAGAAATTTATAAATGTTATAAGATTTGTAGCAACAGAGCGACCTGCAAAGAATCCGTGCTGAAATTCATTGATCGAATTCTTTACCACAGGGAATAACTGGTCATAGAATATGTTTTCGAACACCTTTAAAAAATGCAGAGCTTGAATATGGGTCTATAATTATCTGCTTCGCACTTATTTCCCGATTTATGAATTGGCGTGATGTAGGCTCTTTTCCATATATCTGGAAATGTACCAGTCTTAAGCGATATATTAAACAGTATTGATAGCGGAAGTGACAAATGATTTGCGCACTCGCTAATGAACAGTGGTGGGATACCATCTGGCCCAGCTCCCTTGTTGGGATCGAGCCGTTTTAACTATTTAGATACAAGGTCAGCATCGATAAAAATTGACCCTATCGCACAGACCTGCTTAACTACGGAGTCATCGCAGGAAGTCCCCAGATGGTCAGCCGGTTCGTAGACCGAATGAAAATATTCAGCAAATAAATCACAGACTGCCTGGCCCCCCTCGGCTGTTAAATCCTTAAGATTTAAAACGCTAGGAATAGATGCTGATAGTTTTTTTTTGATTTAACATATGACCAGAATGCCAATATCGGAAAGGTTAAAGTCTCCCATGATAAGAAATTTGTCGTCAAGTTGATTCAAAAGCTTTATACCTAGATCATTCGAGAAGGTGGAGATTAGAGCATTGAAGTTGAAGCTTTTGGACAGGTAGATACAACAAAGATGAACGCTAATAAATCCATTTGCACGTGGGATGCGAAGAGTCACTCAAATGTCTTCATCTGTAGAACACCAAGAGTAATTACAAATTGAATTAAGTTCCTTTTTGACAGCCAAGAGCACACCACCACCCATTGTTACACCTTGGATACTTCTGTCGCGTCGGAATACATTGTATCTTGAGTCAAAAAGCTCCCCATCTGAAATAGAATCTGTAAGCCAGGTCTCTGTTATGCCAATCACGTCGTAAACACTGCGAAGAAATGTATCAGTTTTTGTTCTCAGTCCACGTACGTTCTGATAAAAAAACACTTAGAGGCAGGGACTCTTTTTCAGTTTAGTGTCAATAACAAAAATATGCAGAGAATGTGTTGACATAACGTGAGGTGTAATATGTATAGATACTTGAAATATGACAAGTACATTATGATGGTTGAGCACAGAAAGAGAGAATATCTCACAGTTGACAGAAGTTGAGAAATATAATGGTAATTCAATGGCAATATGAGATGCAGGTTAGGACCGCGTGTGGAGGGAGACGGAGGAGTATGCAATAATAATCGGATGAGCAGTAGGTATTTTCTTATGTTATTTTCTGGAGGTCTTCTTCCCTCCTGACTAAAAAAGCTGGTGAATTTTCATTTTTTCTCACCAAGATCTTGCAGTCCTTAACCCAAACAAATTTAAAACCTGCTTCCCGTGCTTTGGTTTTAACCTTTGAAAGCAGAATCTAATTATTTATGGTTAGGTGGTTGTTGACAAAAATTGTAGTTTCTGGTCCAGAATATTTTAGGTCAGTGGTGCTTATCTTTCTGGCCTTTTTCGATAAGGCAAGAAATTCTTCTTTCCTCCGTCTGCTTGCAAATCGGATGATTATCGGCTTAACCTGGGTCATCTTGGTAGCCACTCGCGTCACGTTGTCTACATCTTCTGGCTGTAGTGCGAAACCAATCTGCTCGTCTATTTTCTGGGCTATGCAGAGTAAGTTCTCTCCTTTCGTTAATGGTACGTTCTTAATTTCAAGGTTTTTCACACGGGAGAGCTGATCCCGCTCGTCGAGTTCGTACCTGAAGATATCTATGCTCTTCTTAATAGATGCCACCCCCGAAACTATCTGGTCGACAGTCTCCAGTCTCTTCTCAACCGCCTCCACCCTCTTTTCCGTATCGGATATGGCTGCTAGTGCGAACTCGAGGCTCTTCTTTATGTCGGATATCTCACCCCACATTGGCTTAATGCGAGTGAGCTCGACATCAATTTTATTAAGCTTCTCCATTATCTCGGCCAGAGAACCAGCTGGTACCATCTGCGACGACGCCGCAGGAGTTGCAGCTGGAGACCCACTACGGGCTGCATTTCGCGTGCACGGCTTCATATTGTTGTTTATAATTTAATGTAGCTAGTCTTTTTAATATATGTACTTAAATTGGTTCACTTGTTTTAACCGGTTAGTCAAAATTGAGTTTTTTTATAAACAGATGATTAAAAAGATTGTTTATGAACTGTAGTGGCATCTGTTGACAAGTCTTATTTTGTGATAACAGTATGATAGGCGACTGTTAAAAGTTGACTATTAAAAGTTGATATTTATCGCTAGATGGGGTATATTAATTTGTTTGTAAATTATTTTATTTATATAATTTAATATACGTTATTTTTAAATTATTGATCAGATAATCATAATATTTTAAAGAAAAAAACACCATAATTTAATCACCCAAATGTTTTGAAAGTCACTAGTTTTATCACTTCAAACTCAAGATGAGATTTGTGCACTCTTGTAAACTTTGCAATCAGAACACTGAGAAAAACACTTTCACTGTTTTTTCTCAAAGAGAAAATGGCAAAAGGTGTGGGATCTTTGTCCCTGTACAAATACTAACTAGTTTAGAGAGGTAATAGTTTGTAATCTTTGTTTTTTTTTTATTAATTTTGCGGGAGCAAAACAAAAAAAAACAGCTGTCACTTTGAAGTATTGTTGAATTGTATTGTTTGTCTTATTTTTGAAAATCGGCTTTTAACAAAGTTAATCTTTAAAACCCATCACCACTTATTAGCATACTTGAAACTTTGAAATCAAACAATTTCCCAATTTGGTTCAAAACCAGTGGCGTAGCGTGCCTTGGAGTGGCCCTGTATCAAAGTTAGTTGGGGGGCCCAAATGAAGGGTAAAGATTTCTCACAAAAGAAATAAAAATTCTTGCATTAAATTAAATAAATATTTATTGATTATAAGTTATCACTTCCTCCTAGAAATTGTGCTAGCCAAACAATTCAAATTAAATATACACTTTTCTTGCCTTTTTTTCGGCAAATTGATTTATTAAATCATCTAAGGCAGTGGTTCTTAACCTTTTTGGCTGGCGACCCAAAGTACGAATATATTTGAAGTACGCGAACCCAATCTAATTTTTGTATTTTATTTTCCAGTGACAGGTACTAAAATTATATATTATGTACAATTTTACAACTACATCCTATAAATTTTATAAACAACTTTATTTAAATGTTCTGTATTAAATTCAGCATTAAAACAGTTAAAAATTTACAACAAAATAATTAGTGACTACCCTGGTGCTGCATTTTTGAGCAAAGATCATGTATACGTGGAGTTATGTTTATAGAAAGTGCTCACCGCATGTCATACTGAGGATCCAACCTATTCCTGCTATAAACGTAATTCACGTAAAACAGTATGAAGAACGAGCGTGCAATCCTACAAATAATTCAACACTCGTCACACACCACCACTAAACCAGCCTTTAATTCCGATATACACCAGCACAAAACACGATCACAAAATCAAATACACCTATCGTCATCTACACACACAACTAAATTTGGAATTAACTCCTTACAATACATCGCACATACGCAATACAACGCATTACCTAATGTCCTAAAACTACCAGAATCAAACAAAAAAATATTGGCTAAGGCTCTAAAAGGATATTTTCTCAGCAACTTTATTAACCAGTGACGAATTTATCTGTCTTCCTTTGTAACTCTTGTATATTCTTCAATTACCTGTATCAAGTGTGTCTAGTCCATTTAAAAATCTATGTATTGTTCATTGATTTCCGTGTTCTCATGTAAAAATAATTTTCCTTTAGATGTATATTGTTGTCCTTCCCAAAATGAGTTTTATTAAACTCATTGGCAGTAATGTATTATAAATTTTATGTAATAATTTTGTGATATATTATCTCTAATAAAAAAAATAATAAAAAATGGTAAACAAACTCGCTAGCAAACTGACCAAGACGAGACGAGACTGACCGACCGGCGGGCGCGGCGGGCGGCGGTGACCGAGCCGAGCTAAGCGATGCCGACGGGTAGCGATGGCCCATTAAAACAGAACTAACATGCTGTCTTAAATAGAATTAAAGGAATCCCGCAATAACCGATGTAGGATGTTGCCAACTTTTGGGCGCACGCTTAACCCGGAAAAAAAAGAGTTTGTCATTTCTGAAGTAAAAACTCTATAGGCACGTATGACAGTTTTTAATTTTTTTTTCCGGGAAGCACGAGACTAAGTAACATTGTGGATAACATTTTACTAATTTTTGCTTACACATGTTAGGGGCCTCTGTAGCCCAGGAGCCCCGTGTCATTGATACGGCTGATACGGCGGTAGCTACGCCCCTATCAAAACGTATGTTGATTCCTACCTGTTTAACAAAGACATTATCTGAGCCTTCCATGGGTTGAGTGACCAAGCCCACGGTGAGCTGCTCGATTCCGTTCTCGAGGATTTGGGGCCTGTTTAACCAATCATTGATGGGAACTGAGGATTGTCTCTGACGTTCACTATTCATCAACCTAAAAAAAGAATAAAATTCTTACGTACCTACATGTAAAAATAAAGCGTATAAAAGAAGAGGCAAAATACTCTTAATTTAACACAACATGAGGAAACCAATCATAAAAGTCTTTGACGGAAAAACATATTCATGGACCTCTGTTAAAAAACGGATGCATTCGAATCTTATTCAGCATGAGACCATTAAGTAGTTTTTAGTTCCAAATGACTGTGATGTGCTGCCTGTGTGAAAATAATGCCAGATGATAGAACACATACAACCATGAACAAACGGGTGCCCGCGTGGAAGTGACTCTGGGCCTGATCAGGTTTCAGCAGGATAAGAAGACTAAGAAATAGCTAGGAGCTGGAAAAATTTGTGTTCAACAACAATGTTGTTAGCAGAAAAAAGCTTTGATTTGAATGGTGCCATGGTTGCTATGATACCGAAGGTTGCACGACAATAAACTTTCGCAATTTACACCAACTTCTTGGTATTGGTCAAATATTTGGAACATGCGTGCAATAAGTTGCGTTCGGTTTTGGGGGTGAACAAAATATTATACTGTCTAATCTATAAAAAGTAGACCAATAAATAAATTCAAAATAGATTTTGAGATATACATTAAGCAATATAAAATTTAATAGTAAGTAAGATGTAATAATTAGTATATTTAACAATGTGCATATGACTAAAATAAATAAATATAAAAATACTAAGTTTCACCTTCTCCTCACAGTTAAGAATCTATCTTCTTTCTATATCCGTCTCTCCCGCGGGCGGACGCCAGGGCTTTGTTTTTATTTTTAAATAAAATCTAGTGTTTTATTCAGAAATTGATGAAATTTTGCACACTAAGAGAAATGTCTCTGTCTACAGCTGATTTTAAAAAACCACTCCCATCCCTTTTCTCTCCCCTTAAAGCAGAATTTTGATGCTTGATGAAATGTTTACATTCCAAAATAAGAGGAAAATTACTGTCTCTGAGGAACGTCAGGGGCTTATAAAGCTAGTGAAAAATGAAGTAATCCTCACTGCAGCATGCCAGCGATGTTTGTGTGGAACTGTCTGAAGGCGGCGGTGGCATGTTCGTTGGAGACATCTGGAACCTTTGTGCTGTCGTAGTCATTAACGACGCCTTGAACGTCGGGGAAAATGATCTGGTTGTTTGATAGATTGGTACCATCTGCCAAAATAAAATATATTTCACAATTTTTCTGGGAACCAACTTACATTTTATATTAAAAATCATTTCGATTCTCTTAGCAGCTTCCGAGCAAAATGATAATAGTGAGCATACCAAAAGATTTTTAGGCATGGTGTAGTCTGCACTACAGGCATGAAAGTAGTCTGAAAGAGTGCACCCGACCCTTCATGAATAAATTTCTGTAGCGCTGCAATACATCGGTAGACGAAACTGTAGACGATGTGCCTGTGGAAACTAGATTTTTGGAAATCAGACTGGGAATCGCGTTTCCAAGTAAGTAAACATTCAGTGTGGGATAATTAAATTGTCAGTTTGATTTCCAGATAAATAAAAATCGTCCTTTCTTTTCAGAAGTAATTTTAAAATTCGAGTTGCAGAATCACACGCAACAAAATTCGTATTCGTGGGTTTGAACTCATGTGTAGATGTAATCGAACTCTAAAGTTGAAACCGTTTTTGTGTTTACAGTGTTAAAATAATCTTTATACAGACTCACATGCTGCAAAATTCGTAGGAAGACTATTTACGTGTCCCGAATGTCACTTTTTTTGCCGGTTTTGTGTGAATTTACAAGGCGTGGCCGTCGAACTGTAAAGTTAAACCCATTCTCGTGTTCCAAGTGTAACAAAATCTATTCGCGGACTCATACGCTGCAAATTCGGAGGGAAACCATTTACGTGTTACAAATTCCATATTTATTATTTCATTAAATGATGACAATATTAACGAAACTCAATCGAAAATCTGAGACAGAAAAATCAGAAAAGATATTGGCTCCGCTGGGACACTATCTAGATTGCATTTAGTTCGAGTTGAATCTTGCAATCATATATAAAAAGATAGCAGCCAATAATATGTGCGTTAAGAAAATGAAGATAATGTTGGTAGTTCTTAGGGGGCGTTCAAGTATTACGTAAGTCAGTCTTTTGTTCCAAATGCAATAATCAAATTTGGATTGCAGACTCACATGCTGACGCAGTATGAAAAAAAATAGATATAACTAGCTGGTTCCCGGCATGCGTTGCTATTCCATTTAATAAGAAATTGTTCCTCCCTGCGTGTCCTTTCCCATTCGTCCCGCTCCCCTTTGGCCTCCCCCTTTTTCTCCCGTTTCCATTCCGTCACCTCCACCTTCCCTCTCCCCACTCCACTCCCCCCCCCCTTTCCCCGTCCCGCGAACCCCCCTACCGAGTTCCCCTCCCCCCTCCCAGGTCCCCCTCCCCCTCCCAGGTTCCCCTACCTCTCTCTGGTTCCCCTCCCCCATCTCTCCCTCCCTCCCGCTTTCCATAGCAGTAGTCACTTCCTCGCGTGCCACCAAAAGCAATTTTTTATACAAATTTCATAATGCCAGAGCTCGTCAGAGGTTTTATAAAAACTTTGTTATGACAATAACGAACACACAAAAAAAATAATTATCCAATTTGGTGCAGTCGTTCGAAAGTTATGCGCTTAGCAACACATTCAGCGATTCATTTTTATATTACCTATAGATATGTATATACACGATATCCAAAAAAATTACTTCAACCTTAAACAGATAAATCCTAATAACATTTGGATTCAATTTTGGGTTCTAATATTTTTTTATTTCGTTTTCGATTAAATCGAAGCCGAAATTTGAATTTTTGGTCAAATTTGAAAAAAGCTTGAAATGCTCAGATAGAAAAACATTTTTAGGTTCTCTGTATGTGTAGATGTGTAGAGCTTGTGCAACGAGTTTGCGGATACCGTGTATCTACGTACCTAGTTTATTTATTTATTTCTATTTTTTTCCGACTACTTCCTTGCGTTGTGTGTTGTGTTGTCCTATATCTCTAATATTTAAATTCATTTAGCATTTCACATTTATCATTTTTCTTTACTTCCATGTATAAACTCTTTTATTCATAATTTTGATGTGTGTGCCATCTTTTACTAAATATTTCGATTGTTTTTTTTTGTCTACGGCTCTTTTGTCTGTGGTCATCCATCACTGTGATTAGTGTCCATGGTTATTATCTGCGAATAATTTTTAGAAAAAAACTTTAGATTCGCCTTAATCACTATAAAAGGAAACTTTTTGCATCACGGGCGGCGGAAAATGATGCATTTTAATTTTCAATTGCGTAAAATTAAATTTCACTTCGCGAACAGATACGGCGACAATCCGGCGGCCATTTCGTCACTGTTATGTTGATATCCCTGATAATATTAGCGAAGAGCTAAATACGACTGTTGCCGACTAATGTTCGTTACTTACTTACTGTAGATTTTGAGATTTATTATATTACTTATATTCTCTATTTTATGCTTGCAGGTTTTTACAGATGCAATGCCGCCTCATGGAGCCTCATGAACGAGTTTTTCTTTTCCCCTGTTTAATTTATCTTTGTCTTACTAACCTATTTTTTTGAATTTTGTTTTTCATGTTAAGCACTTGCATACTGCTTACTAACAACGTATGCAAGGCACTGGAGGTCTAGATTCGTTCAAAATAAATAAATGTAGCTTCGTTTAAGAAAAAAAATTAGAATCTTGCGAGAGCCTTGAAGGAGTAACCATCAGTTACTTATAACAGGGCGGATAAGAGGTGGATAACCCCCACTGTAGCCGACTTCGTGGGATACATGAAAAGGCGCGCAGTTATGAAAACACAACAGACAATGCATTTAGTCCACCTCACGGATAATAAGGAACTTTGAGGTTATACTACGATAGCTGCAAGTCATCATAATTTTAAAAAACATACCAGGTTTTGAATGGTTTTTTGGCAAAGCAGGGTTTGTGTAGCGGGCTTGTGTATTTTATCTTTATTTTAAAAAACATCCCAGGTTTTGAATGGTTTGTCTGGCAAAGCAGGGTTTGTGTAGCGGGTTTGTGTATATTATCTTTATTTTAAAAAACGTCCCAGGATTTGAATGGTTTGTCTCCATTACAGTGCCTCAGCTAGACTCTGAAGTGATTCTGATTAGAGGTTCGTTTACATTATATTATTAATTCTGTTTTCATAATTACGCGCCTTATCGTGTATCCCACGAAGTCGGCTACAGTCGTATTTAGCTCTTGTTTGTATCAGGGATACCAACATAACAAACAGTGACGAAATGGCGGCCAGATTATCGCCGTATCGGTTTGCGAAGTGAAATTTAATTTTACGCAATTGAAAATTAAAATGCATCATTTTCCGCCGCCCGTGATGCAAAAAGTTTCCTTTTATAGTGATTAAGGCGAACCTAAAGTTTTTTTCTAAAAATTATTCGCAGATAATAACCATGGACACTAATCCCGAAAAATTACCCCCCTTGGGTTTGGAAACGAAAAAAGTCTTCAAAGCTGCTCAACTTACAACTGACAGAAGACTGTCTGGAGACCAGACCCTTGTTCTTTTCGTAAAATTTCCATAAAATGTTGTACTCCTCCCCTAGCTTAGAAGCTGGCGATGCCCCTGCATACTAGATGTATAAAAATATGCTACAAACAGTCAAAACGTTTGTCAACCATGTGAAATTTGCAATTCGCAAAAGCAATTCTTAGTCCAACGGACTTCCAATTACATTTAACGTGGTGACGTCGTGTCAACGGCACCCATACATACATTTTTTTTCGTTATTAGTCATAAATATGAGAGGACGAACTAAGTAGAATAGGCATCCACTCGTAGTAGGTGATGTGCTGGAAGACGGCGATGTTGATCCTGCGGGCTTCCTGGAAGAGACGCTCGTCATTCCAGTGGGGATTAATGCCCTTCAGTTCCTTGGCCAGGCGGTTGTGCTCACGCATGAACATGATCTGATGGATTGTGAGCTGCGGGTTCTGGTTGGAACGAGAATCCCCTAGAATCAAAGGCAATATTTTATTAATTCTAAAATAACGTGAAAGAGCAAAACATATCTTTTACCTACGCCTAAATAAATATTAAGGAAGTTTCAATAAACTTTGGTCATGTGAAATATAAAACTGCTGTAGAAGGTGTGATTTTAAAATTTGGTATAGAAAACCAGACGAGCGAAATTCAGATGTGTGATGGCCAAGACGTCTTTAGCAAACATAGCCATTTTTTTCAAAAACAAGGATACACCACAACATCTCCGAACGCCTGTATTTAACAAATGTATACTATCGAAAGTGTAACTGAACGTGTATCTAAATGTATGAAAGGGACAACCGTGTTCATTTTCATACATATGATAGTGAATATGCAATAAAAGAATTTGACTGCTATGTTTACCGTCTTTACCACATCACCTTCGGAGATAAAAAGGGAGTTAATAATCTACCCACCACAATTATCATTACCATCATCCAAAATGTAATTTACTTGGTGATCGATCACCATTTTCTAAAACGAGCAATCACCGCAGGTGGGTACTCACTTTTGGAGCGTATATATGAACTTTAACCAACAATGTTGTGATAAAAATAGCCACCAAACAAAGAGCCATGGAAAAGGTATGTACGTGTCTGACAGAAAAACCAATGAATGTTATGTTAGGAACAAGAAAGGTCATTGCATGAAACAATACCTCAACTGGGACAGTATTGGGCACGTTGGGTATATGAAACGAGTAATGGAGATCATTGGTAAAACAGAATCATCGGATAGCCTATCCGGGTCAATGCATGATCTATGCACAATGTTCTCACCTGTTTTGAAGCAGACATTCTCCGAGGCGGCGTTACAGCGACAGTATTTAGCCTTGTTTGGTTCGTTGGGCGGGAACACCCTGTTGCCCTTCTTCTCCGTCTTCATCTCACCGTTCGTCAGCTTCCTCAGGGAACGGGCGATCTCGTCGGTCGGGCCGTATACGTTGGACAGATCGATGTATGCCGTCACTCTGTTCAACTAATCAATAACAACAACACAATCATTAAGTACCAATAGAAATTAAAAAGTTATGTTATTTCACATTTTATTCAATAGAATTTATATATTTTATTTATTTATTTTATTTTACGCCCAGAGGGCTTTTACATACATAAATAAAGGCAGTACATCTTTAACATGAGAAAGAAATAATATAAATAAAATTACGATAGAAATAAAAAGTACATAAGTGGAATAAAAATATAAGCAACAACAATTAAAAGTACGGTGAGATATAATAACAATAAGTTACAATAAAAAAATACATACATGATATAAAAATACAAACAACAAAAGTTTAAAATTTAAAAGAAGTTTAAAAAATTGCAACAAACCATGTCTAATAACACCAAGTATTGGTTTCGCATAGTGCCAAACCGCTGTATCGATGGTACCTCCTGTACCTGTGCTAGTTGCAGGAGTTCGGAACTATCCAATTAGGATTTTAATATTTTAGATAAGAAAGTCAAATAATTTTTTTTAATACAACTACATATTATGATGATTTATAAAACATATTACAATAATTTTACTAAGACATTACATTTAATTTCATTAATAAGATAGGTAGAGATAATTCAGTAAATTTGTTGATGAACGAGTAGTTTAATAAATTTACTAAAGAATTCCCTAGTGAGTGCTTGTATCATGGGTAAATGATTTAATTATTTTATATTTAAATTGTGTCAGAGACATATTCCATACATCTATGTGCGAATACATATTGCGCAATTATTGCAACGAATTGGAAAACGTTGACCACATAACTTATCTAGGTGTATAAATTGATCAAATTATAAAATGGACTGAACATATTTGTTTTAATTTTTTTTTTTCGAAACAATCAGGAAATTTTCATAAAAGAAGATTTATTCAAGATCTATATGGCTCTCTGCCAATCACTGTTAGACTATTGTATAATCGGAGGCCGTACAAATAACAATATTCTAAATCAATTAATTATAACAGAAAAAAAAACCTCTGTGAAAAATAGTACTGACGAAATCTTCAACGATCTTAACAATATGTCAGTTGAACAACTCTGTTCTAAAACAATTTTCATTTACATTACACAAAAAGCTTCTTATAATATGGTACTAAACTCTACAATAAAAATTACTCTCATTCAAAAACCACAAGAACATTATTATAAGATTAATGTCTCAAATAAAAAGCTTCACACTTCACATAACAAATTGAGAGATCAGGAAAGGAATATTTCTACTGGTTACAAATAGGGAAGATAATGTAACATTTATAATATTATTATTACCTCCAACCTAAAATGGTACCATGCTATGCACATACCATGATTAACAAATGACCTTAGGAATTCATCGTCAGATTGCATCCTTGGATGGGATACAAAAGTAGATGAGATGAGCTAACAACTTGAAAAAAACCTTCAATACTGCATGGGTCAAAGATCGGCAAAACTGAAGATTTTTTAGGGAATTCAATGATTTTGCTGAACGACTCACGAGAAGTACAAATAATTAACGAAAAATTGATTTATGTTAGAAAATATATCTTCTTTAATTCATTGCTAAATACTATAGATCCCAAAAAATGATAGGAGCCGCAGATGCCAGATGACAGGACACTGAATTTTTTCACCAAGTGAATTTTCCAGTGAGGATCCCAAAAAACCTGGAAGCAACCTAGATACAGATTCAATTTGGGAGGCGGGAATGGGTACCGCCGCCCAGGGAACCTTAATTGGATAACCAACACCTCTGCCACAGGTCACCCCAAGTGGTTTGTTACGTTTGGTGAGTTCGTCGCCTCCATGGTCGTATTCGTAGCCTTGTAGACCCGTCGATATCACTTCTCTCCCCTTCATTCCTTTGGCAGAGCCTCGACACCCCTTTACGTAATACGTTTTAGGTATACGTGGCGAGATGCTCTCAATTAATCAACTTGTAATTAACCCCTTAACGTTGTGTGATTTTTTTGTTTTAAAGGTTTGATATGGTTAATCCAATTTAATTAATAATTTGTTTGTGGTAAACCCTTTGTTCTTTTAGATTGGTTTTTTTTTTTTTTTTACAGTTAATACCGCACAAGAATCTCAACTGCTCCCGTCTGGAGCCAGTGAGACTATGGCATCCCCAATTGGGGTATGTTGTGAGGCTGAAGGTAGTGGGGAGGGGAAGGAGGTGGGGAAGAGGAAGGTTGGTAAGTACCTGGCTATTCAGATCTGGTTGCCAAACACGGCTAAAGCCATTTTCAAGCAACGTTTGAATTCTGAATGGTGGTCTTATACCAGGGCGATACTGATAGTATCTTCCACTCTGGAACATGCCGCAAATATACTATATATTATTTTAAATGAATTAATTGTGAAATAACACAAATTAATCAAATAAAATTTATTTGCGCATGCCCGAACCCGCGACCTCCGGATTGTGAGTCGAGAGTCTTACCCACTGGACTACGGAGGTCGTCGTTTTGATGGCGTGTTACAATTCCCTTGGGCCCGTTTTACAATGACTGACTCTAGCTTACTTGAAAATAACTAATGCTACCGTTCGTGCAACTTCCTCCCCTACTAACGCCCGTTCTATACTTGTTTGTTGAAGATTATTTCTTTTGAATTAACCCGCGTCATTCTCCCTAGTACCTAATACATAAATATACCTTTATACAGTGAATTGGGAAGATCCTACCTTTAGTGTAACGCTACGTATCCTCTGCTATTCTTGTATTTTTATATTTAACTTAATGAGCGAACTCGTCAAATTTAATCACCATTTTCGAAGAATTCTGACGTTGTTCCATGTTTCGTCAATTCTCTAGCTTCAGAACTTATACAAATCTCACAATTTATTACCATGTACTTGAAAGCCAGAATGTATCCCAAAACGACACAGTCACATGTAGGACCAAGCCTTTTTTTTGCATTCAGAATGACCTTCGCCGGGGGTCTCCATAAATTCATCAACCCCGTAGTTATTTGGATTTCAGAAATTATTTTAAGTTGTACAGCGCTCTTACAAGAAACCCGGCGCCATAGAAATATCCAGCGTAATAATTATTATAATTATTACGGCGAGGTCATCACAGATCTGAGGTAATTTGGATTTGCTAACCTGTTGAACTGGAGCATTGCCCGCGGAGCAGCCCATATCCTTGTCGGTCAGGGTCCTGGAGAAGTTCATGCAGCGGAAGCCCGCCTCACCCCAGGTGGGGTCTGAGCGTGGAATCCTGACGGGGTAGCAGAACCGACTCATGTTCTTCTGGCACTGCCCATCTTCTGTGCAGCATCTGGTCTCTGAAACATTTTTTTAACATACCATTGATTAAAATAGGTCAGAAGAAGTAGGTAGGTACATAGTAAGTCTCGGCAACTTTCAAATGCAAGACATACACGAGTATAATTGTGTAACCTTTTATTTAGGTTACATAGTTAGAGGTAGAGCTAGTTAGCTCTTAGAATCGGAAGAGCGACGCACTCACTGAATAATTTCAGCCAATATAAAAATTTCCGAACATCATAAATTTACGACAGCCTCATCTCAAATCACAACACTAAACTAAACTCACTTCGGTTATAATGCATACACAATATAGGTGTCTATTGCAATCCCAAATGGGATATACATCTACTGCAATTTCAAATGGGACATACAAATAAACAAAATTTATAAAAGGCTGCGGGCGATAGTGTGTAGGCTGTACAAATATTGAAAAATTTTCGTTCCGGTGAATATTTTATAAATCATTTTCTTATCTCTCGCAGAATCAAGTTTACGGTATGGAATAACCACTTGGCGGCACTCTTTCAAAACTAATTGAAACCACCTACATTCAGTTCAAAATTACAACGTTAAACTTCTAGATCAAAAACATATTTATTAACAGAGACGAAAATTATCATTGTTGTATCGAGATTTGACTATCTTACCGGTGCAGGTCTCATTATGGCACAAAATATTGATTCAGCATATATCTGACTCTGAGTATAAGAGGATCGTGGAACATAAAGCTTGTTCATAAATATAACTACAACTACGGACAGCGAACCCAACGTGCCCAAAATATTTAACATGTTACCAAGTAATATAAAAATTGCGGATCACCAAATAGATTGAGATATATGCTAAAAACATGGTTACTAAATAGAGAAGCCTTGTAATAGTCATGTATGTTAATTGTGACAATCGATATATTTATACTATAATTGTACATAGAGTAGGTGGGTATATACAAAGATTTTTACCCTTTTGTTATTGTAGAATGCAATGTTATTAATGTGGCATGTTTTGAATGTGGGGTATGGAGCTGGCAGAGGAAGGGTAAAAGTAAACTGAATGCTGAAGAAATGAGAACTCTGAGGAATATATGTGTGGTAAAACCATATATAATCATGTGAGAAACGTGGAGATCCGCAAAGATTGCAATGCTGCATTCTTTGAGGATCTTTGCTGCAACAACTCACCGCCGTCGAGGTCCTTAAGTAACGACATGTCGTGGGCCAAGAACTGTCCCCAGGACATGATGCTCAGCGACCAATTATTGTTCTCCACCTGCCCGGTGGGGAACAGTTTGGTTCTCACCTTCCTGGCCCAAGGCAGCGGGCTCTTATCGGTGGATCTGCGAGGTAGACCCAATCCTGTAGAATATACTCGTACATACACAGTATACACACGTTGGAAAATCCTTTACAGTAAGGTGGAGTAAATTTTTTTTTTCAGAATTTCGTAATCAGCATAGTTAGAAAAGATGCTCAATATTAATATATTGAGCATCTTTTCTTTTAATTTTGAATTTTTTTATTCTTGTACTCCCACAGAAGCTCTATTTGTCATCAGTCATCAGTTTTACGATTTTATCCAAATATTATGGCTCAAGATTGCGAAATAAAACACACATTACATTTGTGTTTTACCATGTATTCTACCGATAAAACATATTTGTAAACTGATAGAATGGAACAAATATTGAGAAAAATAATTGTCGGTAATAATATTAACCACATTGAAAAACTTAAAATTCTTGAAAGTTGCTATGAACGCTGCTGTACCAGATTATAACCATGATTTTATTAAACCACCTCAACGGTTCTCAAACAGTAGCTGAGGCTTTTGTTACAATTTTTACGCATCCCACTAAGGCTTGAGTGTGGTGATAAGAAAAATTCTATCATTAGTAGTATGACATCGTCAATTATAGCGTGATCGGTAACGGCTTGTGATTTTTTCTTTATTTCCAGTTTAATGAGCAGTGGATAGGTTACAATATTCAATTTTATAATATCAATTAATAAATAAAATCAAAAACAGCCAATATGAATGTACGAATAACGTTTATTTTCATTTTTCTACACTGGGCTTTCAATAGCCTTTTCGCGCCAAATGTCTTAGATAATATTTGCAGTTATTGGCTAACATGGCTAACAATATATTTTTGTGAGGCCTAAAAACAATGGTGTTGGATTACTGGATAAATGATTTGTTTAAATCGCTGGAAAAATAGCGTTTAAGTACTATTGTTTCATGGAAATGTCTGGCACCAAAAATGCATATTGGTTTCTTTTTAAAGTGGAACCACGTAGGTGGTACACTGGTAATGGTTAATAAAAATAATGTCGGTAAAGTTAACGTATTATCTGACGGTTTTTGCGAAGAAATGTGAAGCCTGAGAATCCGGTTCGCTGTGGTGACATAGGCCATGAGGAATTGTTTTTTCCGCTAATGTAAAAAAAAACACCAGATGAAGAATTTGAATGATAACTCATACCATCGGCGTATGCAGGAGGCAAAAGCCTGGAGTATGTGGAGTTGGGCACTCCCCAGTCTGAGTGTGCCAAGTTGTTGCAGGAACCATCGAAGTTGCGGTACTTGTCATCTTTTTTGCATTGGGCGATCACTCGGCCATAGCAGGAAGGGAAGAGCGCTTCATTTCTGAAATCGGGGAACTTTTAATTAAGTTTTATTCGCAATTGGTAACTGGAACACCATTGCATCTAGCGGTTAATTCATAAATTGCCAGCAAGTATTAAGACGTTGTCACAGCTCCTCCATAGATAGACTTGGTATAGCTCAAAAATTCTGTTTTTCACTTCAAACATCTTGCATTTTTATCTCGCCACAATATTTGATTTATTTCGACAAGAACCCCGTCAGCCGTAGAAATATTTATTTATTTATTAACGGTATAAATATACCATAAATATATTTACATGTCACAAAATATTAGTTGTAGGTACATAAGAAATAATTTAAAAAAGAGTTAAGTTAATTGTGGCATTTGATTAAGAAATGACACAAAGGGCTACAATTACATTCAATACTATATTATAAATAAAATTAATATTGATTGAAGATGTATGATAGAATAGCCTTCTTGATTAACGCTTCACTGATTGTATTACAACAACATAAAGAAATACATAAAATCAAATTAGTTTAGCATTCTAGGAATTATTATTATAACATTTTTTTAGAAAAGAGATAAGACTGTTCTTCACTTTACAAATAAAGTATAGACGTTTATGAATAGACATTTTTGATATTTAAAAGAATTCACAAGCTGCTCTGTAATAGATGACGCGAGTTAAATTATTTTAGTTCATTTTTTCGCAAAGTAGTGCTCTGAAATATTAAGATTGTATTGTTGAATGAATTCTTTGCGCCCGTGTACGCAACATGAATATGATTAAATAGTTTTGTCGATAAACAAACTAAAATCTTTCAAGACAGCCTTACAAATAATACAATATTGTACCGGTGATTTTTTCCACTCGTTCCTCTTATCTTTTACTGAATCATGCTCTTTGTCAATTATTATTCATCACCTGCAAATTTCGTATTATTAACCTAGGCTATATCTTCTCTACATCTCTACATATTATAAAGTAAAGTCCCCCGCTCTGTCTGTCTGTCTGTCTGTTCGCGATAAACTCGAAAACTACTGAACGGATTTTCATGCGGTTTTCACCAATAGATAGAGTGTTTCGTGAGGAAGGTTTAGGTATGTAATTTGTCAAGGATTTGAGTAAATTGGTTGAAACATAACGATAATTGTTAGAAGTGTCGGAAATAGTCAAGCAGCCTGGTAGCTTTCATCGAAAACGCTGCCTAATCCTTTTGGGATATAACAAAACAATATACGGTGGGATATTCCTCTTTTATAGATCTAAAAAAAAGTCCGCGAAGGCATACATCTGTCTTTTGCGGATAGCTTACTATATCCATTCTATCTTATCTTATCATTCTTATCAATTGCTCTTCGCTTGTCTCGCTTAAACTCGAGAACGGCTGGGCTGATTTAGGTGATTTTGGTTTCGAAATGTTTGTCGTAGTCCAGGGAAGGTTTAAACGGTGAGATAATATGGAAAAATTGTGAGGAAGATAGTAAAAACCACAATTTCATTTTCTCATATAAACAGTTCTACTGTTCTACCTACTTTCAGAAGCACAACGTAATTTAGAATTGGAATGCAAAAAAAAAAAGAATTCTGATTATCATATTTCAGTCTTCTGTCAAACGTTACCTGTCATTCTGTTATCATTTATTTATTTATTTATTTATTTATTTTCCATGTTCTCCGTAAAACGGTTATTCACCAATACATTATGGAGAAGATTACAAATTAGACAAAAAGTATAGCAAAACACATAAAAAGATCAGTTTCACTACTTTGTGACATACGTCAAAAGATAATTGTTAAACTGCCTGTAGGTTACGTTAAAAATGTCGATGGTCAATGCAGACTCGTTGAGCAATTCAGTCGCTCTGTTGACTGGCGCGTTCTGATAGGCAGAAGTCCTCACTTTTGGAGCATAAAAAAGGGTATGGGACCTTCCACGAGTATACTTGTCTGGGACATATAAGTTAATCTCTTTCAAAATAGGTGGATTATGTATAGTTCCAGAGATTATCTTAAAAAAATGTTTTCCTAAAAATATTTTTCGGCGGGCTTCTAATGTATTAAGATCGAGCATTCCTGCTAAAAATAAGGATGGATACAAGAAAGGGTAGTACATATATTCCATCATATATAGGTAACGCATGAATCTCTTTTGTACTTTTTCTATTTCGAGAATATGGTTTTGCTCAGAAGGGGCCCAAATAATAGAGCTATATTCCAAGATACTGCGAACAAGTGCTTCATACGTTCTTCGGATTGCGATTCCGTTGGTAAATGATCTTGAATTACGAAGAATAAATCCAAGCATTTTGTTGGCACGGGAGACAATATCAGATATATGGGATTTGAAAGAGAGATTTGCTTCAAAGATTACGCCAAGGTCTCGAATCTCATTTTTACGTGTTAATTCATGTTTATTAATGTGGTAGGGGAACAGGAATGTATCTTTGGATCTTGTAAATGTAACGACACTGCATTTCTGAATGCTGAAGGGTAAGTTGTTCAGTTCCGACCATTTGACAAGAGAATTAAGATCGTTCTGCAGAAGAATGGAATCGATGTAACTTTTGATTGCTTTGAAAAGTTTTATATCGTCAGCAAAAAGGAGATATTTTGAGTGGTTTATGGTGTTGCCAATGTCATTGATGAATAAGAGAAAGAGAAGGGGTCCTAGATTCGATTCCTGGGGAATCCCGGAGTTAGTTTTGTATTCGTGAGAGAGATGGTGTCCGTAACTGACATACTGACGACGATTGCGCAAGTAGCTAGCCACAAAAGCGATTTAGTTTGTCAGAGCGTGAGATCTTTATTTACTGTTTTAATATGCCAAGGAAAAGACGAGCTGACATAGGTCGTCGAAGTCAATCAAATGGGCGATGAGCTACCTCACGTGCAAACCGTACTGATGACCAGCGAGAGACAGATAATGATAACATTCGTATTGGTATGGCAGATTTGTTTTTGATTTTGATTTTGAGTAGCATTCCACTACGATCCGGAAGTAGAAGTATATTGTGCCGACAATTCCGTGATAATCGGGGAAATGACAATCATTTGTCAATGTTGTAAAGCGCTAAAATACAACGGCGAATCACCTGGATTATGTTGTGCTGGTGGTAAAGTAAAATTGCCACGATTGGTCCCACCACCAGATCCATTACGCTCATTAGTAAACGGATTTTCATGCGGTTTTCACCAATAGATAGAATGTTTCGTGAGGAAGGTTAGGTATCTAATTTGTCAAGGATTTGTGTAAATTGGTTGAAACATAACTATAATTGTTAGAAGTGTTGCAAAAAGTCAAGCCGCCTGGGAGATTTCATCAAAAACACTACCTAATCCATTTGAGATATAACAAAGCATGGTGGGATATTTCTCTTTTATAGATCTACAAAAAAGTCCACGATGGCATACATCTATCTTTTACGGATAGCTTACTATACCCATTTTTCTAAAAAAATAGTCACGTACAATGGGAGAATTGGAAAGTTATTTAGACGGATACAGTATTAATCCTTATTAACTTAAATACGTTAGTTACCCTAAGCATTTCATTCACATTATTATAATCTTTCACACCATATCTACGTATTATAAATTAAAGTCCTCCGCGGCATCTGTCTATCTCTTCGCGATAAACTCAAAGACGGCGGTGGTTACAAAGGTTGGATTTTACAAAGTGTTTTATTAGCCACAGCAACGCGTGGCCGGGTCAGCTAGTATCTGATATTTTTTTCATCATCAAAGATAGATCCCACGTGTTTCCCATGTTTGAACAGATTATTGGAACATTGCTAGTCAATCCAAGGGTGCCCGCTACGCATCAATACAGGACTATCCCATCAACACCGTGGTTTCAAAAAATTCCCCCATTTTTCCAAAAAAGAAATTTCCTTACTTATTTTATTTTTTTTTTTATTTCATACAATTTTTGAAAATACACTTATGTTTTTTTTTCTTGATTACCATACTAGGCTAATGCCCGTGTTAAGGAAATCATACATGATAGAAGTTATACAGTGTATGAACTAGAACAAAGATAAAAATATTTAAGGTAAAATATAACAAGATATATGTATACGTATGCACATACAAATACATATGCACATACATACACAAATACATATAAATACATACAAACACACAAATATACATTTATATACATATACATATATATATATATAAATATATAAAGGATGATAAAAAAGAAAATGTTTTAAAGAAGTTAAAAATAAAATACTATATAAAATATTTATAAAAAATAAAATACTAAAATATAACTATATAAAATACTAAGAAGTAAGATTTAAATATGTTAATTTATATTTTTTTTTTATGAAAGCTAAATTTTTTACTGGAGGTTTGTCAAGGTAGGTAATTAATCGTCTAGAAGAGTATATATTTAGGTTATATTAGATTTCAGTGAAGTCAGGTTGGAAAAAGATGTGAAGTATGATATTTTATTTAGTTAATTTAATTATTTTCTTTTCTTTTAAAATGGTTCGGAAGTCATATATTCTTTAAAAAAATCTCGTCCCCTTTCGAATATCCAATTTTGAACACGAATAGTAAAAAGAGGTATGGTAATATTTGATTTTATATCGGTGCTCAATGCATTGTATATTTTGGGGGCAATGAACAAAAATTGTCGGTGAGCGAATGTGGTTCTAGTTTTTGGGACCACGCATCCCAGATTTGATGAAAAGCGGGTTTTGGCTTGATGTTGTGGAGCCACCAGTAGGTTATTTTTCCGTATGTAGGATAGGCTTGTCTTAGTGAATAGTTGGCAAATATCTAAGACCTTAAATTTAATAAATAGCACATTAGAGGGGTGGGTAGATTGGCATTTAAATATGATTCTCAGTATTAGTTTTTGAACTGTAATTATTGGATTAATGACGGATTCTGTGCAACCACCCCATCCCAAAATACCGTATGTTGCAATGGATTGAAAAAGGGAAAAATATACGCTTCTAAGGGTTTTTAGGTCTAAGATGGATCTAAGAGAGCAGAATATATGGCAGAGCTTACGGAGTCTTTTTACTGTGCCACTTATGTGTGCTTCCCAACGTAATTGGTCATCTATGATTATGCCCAGATATTTAACTTCCTTAGATGATTTAAGGGTAGGACACGTGCAATTTGTAATAGGTGGGGTTCCGAGTGGGTGTGGGTGCATGTTTAGTGAACACGAGTGAATTATTGGTTTAGGGCAGTTGTTGGGAAAATTATGTTTGCGTATGGAAAACGTCATATATTATGTTTTGTCAATATTGAGTGTAAGGAGATTTGTGTCAAGCCAACGCCTCACTTTTATTAGGCCATTATTAGTTTTGTTTATAACTGCTTGCCATGTTTCATCTTCGAATATTAAGACTGTATCGTCAGCAAATGGTAATATCTTACCTCCAATATCCATGGTACATAGTGTGTTGATGTATAAAAGAAATAGGATTGGTCCTAGTACACTGCCTTGCGGTACACCGTAAGACATGGATAATTTTTTGCTTTTATTTATTTTGTCAGAGTGGATAAGAGTTTGTTGAGTTCGGTTTGTTAGGTAGTTTTCGAACCATGTGTAGGATATCCCAGTTATTCCGATCTGTTGAAGTTTTTTAAGCAGTAAGGGATGAGAGACCGTATCAAATGCTTTTGAGAGATCGAGGAAAACAGCAAGCGGTTTTCGACCAAGGTCGAGATTAAAGGAAACTATTTTTGTGAGGGCGGCTATTGCATCTGAGCTACTCCTACCTTTGCGGAAACCATATTGGTTGTCCGATAATATTTTGTTATCTTCAAGGAACTTGTAGAGTCTATTCTTCACCGCTTTTTTCGATTCGAATGAGAATCGGACATTGTTCCGTTCCTTCCACCTTTTTAAAATTCATGTGCTAGACTCCCCAGATTGTACGTTCTGTGGTCTAGATGTGGGAACTTTAGATAACATATTTTTAGATTGTCCCTCTCTAAATAAATATCCTCTCTTCTATCAAGCGTTATCTAAAATTGCCTCCCCTCCATTGAATATCTCATCTCTCCTAAGTCTGAACTCTACTCCAGTCTTCCATATAATTCCGAAATTTGCACATTTAAATAAAATTAATATATAAGTTCACCTTTCCTTTCTCTTTAATTTTAAATGATGGTCTAGAATACCCTTGAAGGGTGAAAGCCAGAAATAATAAATAAAAAACCTACGCTTTATTATTATTTCTATGCCATCTGTAATTTAAAAACTATCTCTTTTCAATTGATTAAATGAAGAAATATTAGCGAAACTCAATCGAAAATCTCGTCACAATTTTTCTCTCACCAGAGATTAAGTTTGTTTATAGACATACTATTTCCTATTATAAAGATTTGAGTTTGTTTATAGACATACTATTTCATACGTCGCGGCGCAAACAATTAATTCATCTTAATAATTTAACGTATAACTTGTGAAAAACGTTTTTTTCATAAATAATTAAAGTGGCTACTAAAGAGCAGATTATGAATTCTTTTATGTATCACCTTAATTGGAACTTTTTCATACTTTCCCTCAAGATCTATTGAAACTTTTTTTTTCATTCACTGCACGTGTGTAAAAAATTGTAATTAAAAATAAATTTTCCTGAACATGTTTCAACGTACGTTTTAAATGGATCGATATTCTTGGCTTCGACCGGATGGTAGTCATCATCATCAAATTCGTCGAAAGTAGTCGGGGCTGATTTGAACAGTGGGCATTTATTCTGAGTTGCTGGTGAAAAGATGCTACAGTAACATACTGCCGATAACACGCACAGTCCCAGTAGAGATGACCTCAACATCAAATCAGTCAATCCTTTGGAACTTGATAATAAGAAAACACTTATTGCCGATATGAACACTGCATGCACAATGAATATTATTTTATACTGGAATCAATGTAGGTACGAAGTTAACCCTTTCATTGTTTTATCGATTAAACTATATATGTCATTATCAAATGCAAAGCTAAAAAACCTATTTAATTGCAAAACATGACTGCTGATTTAAACACTCCTGCTTGTTATGATTGTCTCAGGAGCAAATATTTATTGTAGTGTTAACATTAGCTCCACATAGTAGTCCTGGTTCGGTCGTGAATGACCCGCTCATTGAGACCCGCTCACGGACCACCAAAGAGCGAGCGGGCCATTTTTTCGTCAGCACCCGGGTCTCGCGATCCACTTCTCGCAACCGCTCTACTACTGCAACCTGGGTTTCGGATGCGGATGTGGCCGGGCGAGCAACGATAGATAGATGTATGAGAGAGCGAACGGGTTGTCAACACCCGGGTTTTGCCACCCGCTCTCTCGACTCAGGTAGTATAAAGTAGTTGGGTGAAGCGTAAGTGCGAACTGCGACACATTCGGTCAACACACACGTGCGTGACGTTAATAAATAACAATACATAATATACATATTAAAACAATTTTAATAATTTCTCCGAATTTTTTTTACCGTTACCTGTCTAAGCTCAGCCTATTATGGTCATAGACAATTATTCAATATATTATACTAGGTTTAAAAATATAACATTTAACAAAAATCTATGTTTTTACATGGATAAGAATTTTTATATTATTATTAAAATTCTAATAAAGATCGTGCAAACATTGCAAATATTTTTATTATTTATTATTATTTTGTACACCCCCTCCTCTTGTAACTTGTCCTCCTAACCTAACTATCCCACTTTCAAAAAGTATCATAGCAATCATAATAACTCATGGGCACGTTTATTTTATTTTTTTTCCTATTACACAAAGAAAAATTATAAAATAATAGTTTATAATAAAGCATTACAGCTTACAGCCAATTTACTTATTAAATTATCAATAAAAGCTTCATAGCAACACGTTTTTTAAATGGTTTTTATGTCCTTCAAAACAAACATTGTTTTTTTATCCCTGAAGCATGTCTTTTTTAAATTTATTTCTGGGGCATGACATTACTAGTTACAGGTGTGAGCTGAGAGCGAACGTTCATACAATTATAACCTGGGTTTCATGTCGCGTATGACTTGACTGGTCTGGGCGGCGACCGGCGCGAGAAACTCGATTACCGAGTTTCGTATTTTGTGTCGCGAAAAGAGCGGGTCTTTACGACCCGCTCGTGACGCCAGTATGTCGTGAGCGACCCGGGTCATGTAAAACGATCTATCGACCCATTACTACCATAAAGGAGGCCCTGAGGAACATAATTCTTCTCAGGGCCTATATCATATTTGGGGATGCTGTGTACGAAGAAGGAGTTCCGGGAAGGAAAAAAGTATGTGGAGTGGATATAAATCTGGGGTTCAGTTCTTCCAGGAATAATGGGCGTATGAATCTGCCCACGCGATGTTTCGCTGAGTCTGGCTGGAGAGATCGAAAGGTCTCCCTCCACCAGTCTCTCCCGGAACATCGTGCAAAGTAATAATAGCTGTGGCTGAATTCGTAATGGTGTGTTAGCCTCATTGACACCTCTACACCGGTGTGTTTAGGTGCTAATGAGTTAGGTACAGATAGTTTAAGATAAATTAAAGTGAAAATAAGTGTCACATCTGTTTTATTATATTACTAGCTGACCCAACGAACTTCGTACCGCCTCAGAATCAATAGCTGTTGAATTAAATTCAGTTTTTTTATTAAGTTAAGAATTACGCAATGAAGCAATTATCAATGCGCAACTGTCAGTGTTTTGTTTTTGTTTTTGATTTTCTTACTTTTACAATTACTTACGGGAATTCGGGAGGCGGATACGGGTGCCGCCGCTCCGGGAACCATTTCTTGAATAACCAACACCTCTGCCATAGATCACCCCAAGTGGTTCGCTACGTTTGGTGATTTAGCAGGGGTGCCCGGGTTCATGAGGTGACTTATGTCCGGGTCTTGGCAGTTGATGCGCATGCCCACCTGCTGCGTGGCGGGCCGGATCGAGAGAGACTGCTTGAGGGAGGCCTTTTGACATTTCCAGCCGGACTCTCTCGACCCATTGCCTTGCACCACAGTTGAAGGGATGGATTCATACGTCGATCACTCCCGGACACACTGACCCTCAGATTCCTACCCACCCCTCATACCTTTTTCCTTCCCAGAACTTTCTATCCTCCCCATTCCTTAAAAAGATCCTCCACACAGCATCCCCTAAGATGACATAGGTCCTGAGAGAAATTATTTTCCACAGGGCCTCCTGTGTGGAGCTTATGTAAAGAATGCGTTTCATTTCAGAGATTTATTAACCCGGTTCATGGTCTGGTGGTTGACACTATAGATTCGATTTATCAGACATCAGAGATTTATTATAATTATTGTATTTTTCCTTTGGAGGTGTGCAGACATACGTTCACCATTTGTCTCATTTTCGACTATTGACGTTGAGTGTGTAAGAAAGAAGGGCAGCATTATATGATTAAAAACAAATGCACAACAATCAACGCATTGACATTTGACATTTTTGAATTTTTGGAATTCAAGCAAACTGCAATATTATACCTACCTACCACAATATTCCTTCAGCCATAGCCAATCTTAAGGTGCTTCAGCTCTTTCAAAAGATGAAAATTCGTTCCATATTAAATGTATGAGGAAATGAATTATCGTCATAACTTTCTTTTTCGTGAATTTTTGCGATGTTTTAATAGTTATTATCCTATCCGTGGCGGAGACAAATCCAACAAATCAAATATCATCATAATCGGTCCAGCCGTTCTCGAGTTATAAATAGTGTAACTAACCCGACTTTGTTTTATATATTAAGATTATGATGGAGTTCCTCCATGAATTGTCAGTTTCAAAAATAGAAATATTGCAATAATTATTGTTTAAAATTATTCTACGATGATTTGAATCTCTAATATTAAAATGAACAATGATCTTAGTGCATTGCTTTGTTAGTTGTGTTGTGTAGCTATACGGTTGATTTATGTCTATGATTGATATTTTCGATATGCTCTGTGATTCAGAACTTGGGTTAACGACTTAATTGTTTTAAAGCAAGAAATGAATTTACAACCAGTGTTTTACAAATATTTTATTATTATCAAAAACAGTTACCACAATAAAAGACAGTTGTTAAAACCTGAGACTTACTTGTGTTACTCTAAACTTTCATGGGGTGAGGTTTGTCTAGGTATTGGAGGCGGATGACCAGGACACACTGAACCTCAGATTGCTACCCACCCCTTAAACCATTTTCCTTCCCAGATCTTTCCTCTCCCTTCTTTCCTTAAAAAACCCTCCACACAGCATCACCATAGATGACATAGGCCCTGAGGGAAATTATTTTCCTTAGAAATTGTTTTTTAGACCCCCCATTTTATTTTTACTTGACTGTCACGAAATCAACAATTCGATTAAAATATAATAATTTATTTTGTATACCTTTTTTTTAGCAAGGTGGGAGGCGGGTATGGGTAACCATTTATTCCATAACCAGCACCTGTGCCATAGGTCACCCCAAATGATTCGCTACGTTTGACTAAGTTTACAACCGTGACCTTACTTAGCAAGGGTGCCCGGGTTCACGGGGTGAGGTTTGTCCGGGTCTTGGCGGCGGATGTATCTGCCAACCACCTGCGTGGCAGGTCAGATCGGGAGAGGGAGAGGGAGACCTTGCGACCTCTCAAGCAGAACTCTTGGAACATCGCCTTGCACCGCAGGGGGAGGGATGGATTCATATGTCCGTCACTCCTGGTCACACTGATCCCCAGATTTCTACCCACCCTTCATCCCCTTTTCTTCCCAGAACTTCCTCTCCTTCATTTTCTAAATAATTCCACACACACAGCATACCTAAAGATGACATAAGCCCTGAGAGGAATTATTTTCCTCAGGGTCTCTTGTGTGGAGCTAATGTAAAAATAAATAAATAAAATAATTTTTCGAAGAAAACTTCTTCGGTAAGGTTTTCACTTTGTGATGGCATTATTTATTTTAATGAAAATACAAATAACTTTGTTTACATCACTTTTATTCGTACACAATCTACATGTTTCGTGAACGAAGTTCACATCATCAGGATCAAATGTATACTAAACTCATAAACACACCAAACCACCCACACTAAACTTAAAAATTAAACACAGATCACATATGGGAGGAAGGGGTAGGAGGAGGGTGAAGGGGTAAGATTGAGGGGACTTTATTAAAATTGGGGATTTCAAAGTCATTAGCAGGGAAAGACCGGTTAAGTGGGAAAAGGTTCAAAAGAGGGTTTATAAAAATTTGTGCTTATTAATTATGTCTGCTTTATTATTTACATTTTTTCTAATTTCTAAAATCACTAAATTTTCTAAATCTCTAAATTTAGAGATTCTAGAAATTAGGAAAATTGTAAATAATAAAGCAGACATAATTAATAAGCAACAAATTTTTATAAACCCTCTTTTGAACCTTTTCCCACTTAACCGGTCTTTCCCTGCTAATGCCTTTGAAATCCCCAATTTTAATAAAGTCCCCTCAATCTTACCCCTTCCCCCTCACCCTACCCCTTCCTCCCATATGTGATCTATGTTTGATTTTTAAGTTTAGTATACATTTGATCCTGATGATGTGAACATCGTTCACGAAACATGTAGATTGTGTAGAAATAAAAGTGATGTAAACAAAGTTATTTGTCTTTTCATTAAAATAAATAAAAAACGGCATTCACACGATGAGAAAATGTCACAAAGAGAACTTACAAAGCATGGAACTTACTCAGATTTAAAAACTTTTAAACATTTCTCGATCAACCTTCCGAACAAATTTTTCGCATTTTCTAACTAGAAAAATTTCCATACTTCCATTAACAAAATCCTCATAAATAAACGTTTATATAAAAAATCTTCCTACCTATTTTCATACCAATTTTCGGAGCTAAAATTTTCAAATTTTTCTGAAAAAATAATTTCCAACGTGAAAATTTCCAAACTTCACAAAATATCAAAAAGATGAACGTCTAATAGGATTTTCCAGACCTATTTTCGGACCATTTTCTGGTTTTCCGAGAAGAAATTTATACAGAAAAATTCTCGACATGAAAAAATACCAAACTTCAAAAAAATAAATATCTGACCAAACAAACAAACAACATTTTCCAAAGTTATTTAAACAAATTACAAAAATAAAAATAAAAAAATATAATTTATGAACCCAACTTCATGTACAACGATGTTCCTGAAACGGTTTTTTTGTCCCGTAGACGTTTTTTGTTTTTAAAATCGATTAAATCAATTTATGTCATGAAATTATACAATATATATCTTATATATAAAAATCAATATTTGTTGGTTTATTTGTTTGTTTGTATGTTTGTTTGTTTGTTCGTATGTTATGCGCTGCTATACCGTTCATCCGATTGCGATGAAACTTTGGTGATTTGTTGTGCGCACACCCAAAGGGTTGTAAGCTATTACAACGGTTAAAGGTTATAGGCTATTTATAATGGTAAGCTCTGGCGTGATGAAATTTGTATAAATGAAAATGAGTGTATTTAATATATTTTAGCGGCAGGGAGCGAAGGCACGAGGGGAAGGGTAATGAAGGAGGTGGGGTTAGCGGGAAGGATGACGAGGGAGGGGAAGGCGTGGCCTTTAATTATTGAGCTTTAAACATTGCGCTTTAATTTTTTAGCTTTAAGCTATGAGCTTTAACGTTAACGTTGAAAGTTAACCGTTCAACTGATTGCGATAAAACTTTGGAGATTTCATGTGCGCATGCCCGCGATGGTTTCTGTATACAGTAGTGAGATCTGGCCTCATGAAATTATGCATTGCTAAACCGTGCATCCGATTGCGATCCCCTCGATTCTTTCTGTATAAAATAGTGAGCTCTGGCATCATGAAATTATGCATTGCTAAACCATTCATCTGATTGCGATGAAACTTTGGGGATTTGATGTGCGCATGCCGGCGATGGTATCTGTATACAATAATGAGCTCTGGCATCATGAAATTATGTATTGTTTAACCGTTCAACCGATTACGACGAAAATTTGGGTATTTATTTAAGTTTTTATTCATTTTATTTAAGTTTTTATTCCAGCAGAACTGGGAGGGTAGTGCAATCCCAGTCTGCCATATTACATAGACAACTATAAACTACAAAAGAAGAAAAAATGTTTACATATTAGGTAGGTACCTAATTAAAACATAAAATGAAAACAAAATTCATCACACAAATAACAAAAAATAAGTATAAAATTAAAATGAATAATAATTAAACAGAATTAAAAATAAAAAGATATTTTAGGATTGTCCATCATGGAGGTCGCCTCATCATCTGCGTCCATCGCTCATTTATTGGGGAACTGAGCCACTCGGATGCAGCGACAATGATGTTGGTTGAAGTCCGTGTCCTGCTCCAGAAGCTGGCTAGTCGGTGGGGAAGTAAGTCTGGGAATGAGTGCACCCTCCCCTCGGTGAACATCGTGGAGGCACTGCAGAACCTCGGTAGCTGCATAAGTTGCCTGTATGCATTGTTGTAGCACACCCTCAGTTTGTCACATTGCGCTGCTGGGTATTGTGTCCACAGTTCAGATGTATACAGGGCAGTGCAGTATGTCTTGAAGAGTAATTTTCTGACATAGTCGCTACAGTGGTAGAACCGCCTTGAGAGCATTCCGGCCCGTATGTTAATTGCTCTTCTTTGTCGTTCCATATCTTCTATGCATATCCTTCATGTCTTCGGTTAGGATATGTCCCAGATACTAAACCTGTGAGGCCACAAGCAATTCATTTCCTATGTGATGTGCGCATGCCCACGATGGTTTCTGTATAATATAGTGAGCTCTGGCATCATAAAATTAGTAGATAAAGACGCCCGCAGGGCCTAGCATCAAAAACTTACGGAGCGGGGTTTTAACTGCTAGAATATTTTAAAAATATATATTAATTGTCATATTCATTTTTTACTGCGTATATTTTACATAATATTTAATAAATATTTTTATATTTAATATTTTTTAGCATTCACAAGCGGAACTACATTGCCCACTCTCCTATACAACGATTTCACACTATGGGGAATCAGTACTTTATTTATTTTTTTATTTTTTTATTTGGAAAACCAACAGTTACATTATTTACTTAGGTGTATTTACATATGTATATGTTATTGAACCAATAATAGGTTTTCACTGGTGTGTATTAATTAGAGAGATTAAAAAGTTATAAAAGTTATAATAGTTATAATAGCTTATTGGGATGGGATGGTGGGCGGGATGTGGCGGGGGTGGGCGGGTACTTAGGTGATGTCGACGTATTTAACATCAACTTGGCGAATTTTGTGGAACTTGTAAAAAACTTATTCCAATACTATCCCTAAACATATCTGTATTTTTGTAAACTTATCAAATCGCTGTACCTATATTTTTTTTTGTATTTTTGTGTTTTGTGTGCATTTTTTATCTAATTATATTTTTATTATTTCTTTATTTGTTGAAAAATCATCTGTGATAAATTTATTGTACTACCAACCATGTAAAAGCTCTCTGGGCGTTGAATAAATAAATAAATAAGTTACTAAATAAATAATATAAAATATAGTTTATTTTACAAAACGTTTCATTTTTATAATTGCTTGCAAGCCCAATTATTCGTACCACTAATCGATTAAAAACATTATTGAGAAAGTAGCGGCATGTAGGAGCATGTTTTAGCGCGACTTTTTTTCCATCCACTTGGTGAGGTTCATTGCAGTGATTCCACTGCAGGGAATGGGCTCGTTGCTTGAAAATGAAATAAAAATTTGTTATTAAAATTGGTTGAAAAGTTATAAAATCTTGTTTAGGTGGGTTAGAGTCGCCAAGAATTGGCTGAACTGGAGAAAGTGAAAAAAAGTTGGATGCCAGAAGACTCAAAAAGAAAGAAAAAAGATTTATGAATGTGGAAGATAGCCGACCACCAAAGAGGCTTCACTATACTTCGAGGCAGCGGTACGAAGGAATGAAAACTGACCTAAGCATAGAGCTGGAGGGAAATAGCAAGGGACTTTTTCAATGAACTATCGTATTTTCTCGAGCGAGTTGTAGGACTTTCTGATACTATTTTTATGACGGGCAATATTAACATACACCTAAAGCGTCCGGATTCACCCAACACAGTTAAATGTTGTGATTTATTAGACTGCTTTGGATTCCATCAATGGGTTAATGCTCCAAATCACGATGCAGGCGGAACTTTGGATATTTTTGTATCAAAGTCGAGCGGCCCGACTTTGGTAGCGGATAGCATGGATGTAGGGCTATCAGATCATAGGCTAATTCACGCTGAAATCGACTTTAACCCTGCGAAAATCCCTTACGTAACTATCACGTCAAGAGCATGGCGTAGCTTTGACTTTGATGAGTTCCTGTCTGAACTAAAAGCTTCTCCGCTTTGTACGCAAAGCGTTTGGGAAACAGAGTCACCAACCAAACTGACAGAATATTTCAACACTTTTCTTTCAACCCTTCTAAATAAATATGCTCCAACTTCTACAAAAACTCGCGACTGCGAAATTCTGATGACTGGTTTGACGAAAAATGTCGGAGCTAGAAGAGATCAATGCGTAAATTGGAGAAATCCTACACACACTCAGGTGTTACTTCACGGGATGATTGGATACGGGCTCAAAAAGAGTACGCGTTCTTAATTCGCTCGAAAAGATCTGAATATTGGACAAGTAAGATCGATTGAGAGCATCAAAATCCCCGAAGTCTATGGAACTGTATTAAGACGGTCGTTGCCGATGTACGTGCACAAAATACAATCGACCTAGCTCCGGAAATCTTCTCCAATTTTTTTCTTGACAAACGCGCCCTTACAGTCTCCGCCCCACCACCATATTTTACTAAAAGCAAAAGCGGAAAATTTTCCGCCTTCAAACCTACAACCATCGAGGAAGTAAGGAAGTTAATACTTACTTCACCAAACAAGCAGTGTTCACTCGATCCTATTCCAACGTGATTATTTAAGAAGTGTTGCAAGGAAATATCTCCCTTTGTAATTCATCTTTTTAAGAAGTCACTGAGCAGGTGATTTCCTAAAACCCCTTAAACCAGCTTTTGTAACTCCACTAATAAAAAAACCGCAATTGGACGCTGAAGATCTCTCAAATTACCGACCTGTTTCAAATCTTCCATTAAGGGTATATTACCGCAAGCGCAGCATATTTAGGGATTTTTGATGCAGTTTTAATAACATTTCTATATTGTTTATTAGAAAAAAATATTATGTTTTGAAAAAATAAACTATTCTTCTAAATGGTGCGTTAAAAAAACGTGTTAAAATGTTTAAAACAATTGCGTGAAAAAATATTTACAAAACGTCTAAAAATAGCTTAAAGTTCGATTATATCTTTTAATTCTAAATACAGGAGAATTATAAAAAATATACATTATCACCACATCAATGTTGTCTAAACGACTGAATAATAAAATGATTTTAAAAAGCATTAAAACAATGCTTAAATAAATAAAAACAGTTTTTCAATATCACGATATTGTTATTTTGTCTCACGCCATTATATAAACCAAGACACGAGTTATTTCCAGTCATTATGCGAGATGATTTCAGAGTGAAAGCACGTCAAATTTTACAAAAAATAAATACGTAAATGTGTAGGCACATAAGAAAAGGGGTCACACTAAAGGTTAGTCGTTATGTTATTGTGTTTTATTTCAGAACCAAGTTGACTTTTTTACAAGAACTTCCATTTCGCGGCCGCCTGTTTGCAACCAGCGGCATAGAATGGTTTAGAGTGCCCCTTTACCCGTATTTTCGTATTCCTAGTTTTATTTATTTACGTCCTACTGTGCTTTTACATAAATTAGGTAAAGATAAAGATATATATAGTATTGTTCACTTTGCAGACATATTATTAGTATTTTTTAGTGAACAAAAGATAATAATTGAGAATAGTAGGGAAAAAGTTTCATAATAACACGAAACGATCCTCACCATATATATCTCCCAGTACGAATCTAACAAACCTTGTAGCAATATTTTTTTTTATTTTTTATTTATTTATCTATAATAAAATATATTTACAATGGTTTTATTTGTATGCCTGTCTCACTAGGGTATACCTTGTGATGAATTGCATGGATCAACAGTGAAAATTAGGAAATATCGTAGCTTCCCACTTTAATTTAAAAAGAAAATATCAATTACTTATAAAACGGACACGTCTACGACATCTATCGGATTAGAGTAAAGTGAATTCATATTTACGGTAGGGATCTATAATTAGACAAAGTGAGACGAGTATTGATAAAAAAATCACAGATGGTATCAACTAATAATCAAAGACAGGGACTCCCCAATATACTTAGCCCGTGATATATTGACAGCCAATTGGATTGCAGCAAAAGCGATTAAAAACCAATTCAGCCTATCAACGGGAAGAGGGCCGAACCCATTTTAAGAACAAAGGAACGACCTTTGGACTTAGCAATTAGGAATGTAATTAATGAGTTTGACGTTCCCACCAAACCGAGAGGTGAATAAACCCCATGGGAAGAAATAATCTGTTCAGGGACAAAAGAACGATGACCCCAAGAAATGTTATGATTAACCGGTACGTTCCAGGGATCAGAAACCCTAGTTTTCGAACGCATTAAAACATATCAGGTGCGGAAAAAAAGGATACACGTAAACACGATGCAAAAGTTTAAGTGAAAAATTGCAAAGCAAGTGACGAAAACGTATTGTAAGGCGTTAGGGAGATTTCCATCTATAATACGATTGTTTGTGACGACCGGAGATGATCGATTCGAGGGAAAACGTGCTAAAGGAAATGGAAATGTTGAAAAAACAATGGAAAATTATTGTTATCAATTTTAGACGGAGCTAGGATATTACGATGAAAGATTTAGGGAGGAAACGTCAAAAAAAAATGAGAGTTTTAAAGAATAGGCGAGGGTACATTTCAGATGTCTAGAGCAGTAACAAGTGTTAGAGAAGAAGATAGAGTGCAGTACGGAGGGGAGTGGAAAATGCTGAAAACATTGCGATAGAAAAACTCAGGAAAAGGAGTCATTTTACGTAATTAAAATGGAGGTTATAGAGTAACATAGTACGCGATTGCAGAAAAAAAATGAGGCATTACAATGGTTGTCGATTTCAGATGTATTTTGTTGTGATAAACAAGGAATATTCGAACATGAAAATTGTTTATATAAGGGCAATTAGTCGTTAAAAAGGTAATAAAAATTATCATGGGTCTTATGAAATATTTACGTTAGAGAATTCTCATAAAAGTTAACGACACTGAAATAAAAAAGGATTTATTGCCAGGTGGGTACAGGAACTAATGTATACAACTGTCAAGACATATGGTTTATGGGATTTTTCGTAAGAACGGGACAAAATTTGTAAGGCGTTCTCTATGAAGCAATAAAAATGACAGGAATTTAAGGGCCGAAGTGGGGGTATCTCCTATAAAGATGTTAAAAATGATATATTTATTAATAACAAATAGAAAATGAAATTTTTCAAGAGGCAGCAAACATCAAAAAACGATATGGTTATATCAGGGAAGTACGGGGAAGTGAGGGGAAAGGAGATACGACAGAGAAAAACAAAGGAAATCTTAGATTAACAGTGAATAAAATAAATACGGCTTGAAATATAAAAATCTATAGAGATATGAACAATAGCGTAAGAATAAATAAGGAAATTCATGGAAAGAGTGTCGTGAATAGAAGAAAATTCGAGAAAGAATGGAAAATTCAAATATACGACGTAAATAGAGAAAATTCGGTTTTAAATGGAAAGGTTCATATAGAATACAGAAAAACTCGAGGAAAAATAATAAAATAAAAATGAACAATTTGCGAGAAAGGCTTCGACATGAAGATATCTCTGATAGGCGAATTTGGGGACAGATTTGGAACATATGGTAGATGCCGTACGCACGGACATGTTACGGAATAGATGAAAATAGAACTTTAAAATTATTAAATTCAAGCTAATTTTGTATGAACAACAGGACAAAGGAAGTTGGGCCATTAAACATGGATCTTACTAAATCCGGATCTTGTAAGTATGGAAGTACGAGACAGAATTTAATGTATCAAACGCAAAACGTACAAAGAGACCGCATTCGACAATAATGGAGAGGTTTCAAGAAATTACGAGTTGATAGTAATTAGATTGGTTTATTATAGGAGATTCAGATACGATCTTTTGGACCTGAGAGGGGTATAAAAGTCTAGACAAATGCCAGTTGAGGACAGTCTACGGTCGTGGTCGAAAAGTTTGTAACTTCGCGGAACGTGACGAAACGGTGGGTGATTTAAATTTGAAAAATTCTAAGTGATAATTATTTTGATACTTAGAAAAATTTCACATTCTAGTCAAAAAAAAAAAAAAAATACTTTGCAGTTAGAGTCAGTGAAAAATAAAATTAAAGCCAACGCATTAATTACTTGTGAAAAATAAAAGTGCTCGTGATAAATACAATTTGTTTTAGTGGAAAATTCGGATTTTATAATCACCTAATATCGTAATTTTAAACTTAGAAATTTCGCGTTTAATATTAGTGCAATAAATAACTGAAGTGATGTGATAATTTAGCGTGAAGGAGTTATAATTAAATACGTGTGTTCAATCTAAGTGAAAGTGTTCTAACAAATAATAAATAATTAAATTAATTATCTTAAATAATAATAATAAAACAAAATAATATTTTATTAATACATAAAAGTTCGGAGGGATAAAAATTTAATTTAACAACAATTTACCATCTCTAAATTAATCGTGAAGTAACTATCATTTAAAGAGTTATCTAACCAACGAGTTTTGAGATAAAATACAGTTTAGAACGATAGAGTTCATGCATCATTTTAATTAATTAGATTAAATGAAAAAAAAAAAATTGAAGTCAAAAAGATTTAATTAAATTTAGGAAAATAAAAATTAATTTAGGAAAATTGCAGCAAGGTTACCGTGTATTTCCCGGTCGGAAAAAACCTTGGTAGGGGTAAGTCTTTTCCGTTATAAAATTTTACAGATTCCAAGGAGAAAGCGGAATGGAGCAAACATTGGTATTTGGATTAATTATTTGACCAAGATATTACTCGCTTAATATGTGATATGTAACTATATTAAAATATTATAAATATAATAAGTATATTTTATATATTTATATATGTATGTATATAAACACATATATTTGTAATTTTATTGTTCCCAAGAAAAATTTTAATCAAAAAGAAAAACACTTATATAAAAAGAGGAAAAGGGTATCGATTCCTACCTCTGAATTCATCAATAACTATTAAAAGTAGTTATGTGTGATAAATTTACAAATCAATATTTTATATTTAATGTTATGTATGTATTAATATAATTTCAGAAAATCCAGAGCATTTGAAATAAGTTATGATATTAGAAATTATTTCAATCATAAAATTTATGTATGTACATATCCATATTATAAATTATTTATTGAGACAAAGTATATATAAATGAATAAATATGTATACGTAATCGGGTATCAGACTAGACAATTGCGCTAAGTACATCATTATCAAACAAAGAAAATTTTAGAGTCATCTCACACGTCTCCGGAATGTCTAAAGTAAACATACCTCATACGCTTGAATCTAGGTCACGAGGCCGTCGAGAATGTTTACAAAGCTCAAATTGTTTACAAAATAAATCGGTCACTGGGGCACTAGTTCGAGTACGGGAAAAAGGAAAAAAAAATGACCTTGATTAGTGGATATCGTACTTAGGTATTAACTTCTAAGAACGGGATAAAATTATTATATTGCGCAATTATTAGGAACAAAAAGAAAAAAAAAAAATGACCTTGATTAGTGGATATCGTACTTAGGTATTAACTTCTAGGAACGGGATAAAATTATTATATTGCGCAATTATTAGGAACAAAAAGAAAAAAAAATTTAAACACTATTTTTAATTTGAACGTAAAGAGGTATCTACAGATCTAAGCAATTGAAAATTAACAGATTTATTATAGCAGTTCAAAAAAGGGGTATTGAAGATTTACATGAAACAGTTGATAAATCACGGGATAGTTAAAAAGGGGTATTGAAGACTTACATGAAACAGTTGAAAAATCACGGGATAGCTTAATAAGGGGTAATGAGGATTTACATGCTTCAATTGAGTATCACGGGATAGCAAGAATTTATCAAAAGTTGAACATTGGAGGGGAGGGAAAGAAAAAAAAAATACAGTTCAACCAACAGAAGGCAGTGTTCGCTTCTGTAACAAGGACCATTAATCAAACCATAGAGATGGCGGATCTCTCAAACAAAACCGTCAACAAAACCAAACAAAAGCTTGGAGTTATGGCGAATCTCCAGAACACATCGCCAGATAAGATCTTATTGTACTAGTATATATTTATATTTCACACTATTCTTACGTATATATTCGGTATCAATCTGAGGATTGTGCAGAATCCGATGGGCGAGATCCGAGCTCGGGATGCGTTGCAAGTAGTTTCGTATTGCGAGTTATAAACCTTCCCAAAACGTATGTTTACATATATATCTTTTTATGTACTGTTCATTGAATGAAACGAACTCACTTACAATTAGTGCTTTAGGCCTGTCGGGTCACTCTCGTCTCATTTCTTGAACGTGGAGGGAGGATTCACGACCCGTAACTCCACACAAACCCGTGAGTATATGATTGCATATAGGACGAAACCGGTTCGCCCTAAGTAAATAGTAAACTTTGGAGGAGTAGGAATTTGGAGGTATCTGGGCTTGGGGGAAGACCTGAAGGCAGTGCATGATGGCGAAGGAAGGTCAATTGGGACGCGATAACTTAGGTATCAATCAATTGAACCGTGCCAAAAGACTGTGCGAATTTTGGGTTGACTTCTGATCACCCTGCTTACTTGATGGAGGCTGGAGCCAAATTTTGCCAGAAAAAGGGTTATTCTGAGTTCGTCAAATATGCAATTAACTAATTACATTAACCTACTAAATCCATCTTTATATGTACCTTATAGCAGCTGAATCTAAACGGAGGGGCGCCCAGCAGATACGAGATACAATCATAATCAAATTTACTAACATTTAACCATTTGAGTTATATTTAATTATCTGTTCAATTAGTCATGTGTAGTTTCGATTAGTATTGCTTATTCATGAATTCATTAGGATGTAGGGAATCATAATAAACGTCAAAGGGAAGTTAGTTCATTTAGAGAAATTACTTAAGGTTAAATTTGCAAGAGAAAAACCAATACAGTTTGAAATTCAACACTCTGTTTAGAATCAAGAGGGTTACCACAAAATTTAAAGTAATTAAAGTCCTATATCATAAATCAAAAAAATTACACAACGTTTGATGGAGTTTAATTACAACCTAAATACGAAAATATTTACGTTCAAAGTCGTAAATAACGTATTTATTAGTTAAGTACATATATCGCTAAAGGTATGTAGTACAAGGGAGCTTTAAGTAGCTTTCTGTAGTCATCAGAGGAAATAAGGGTCCAATTTTATAAAGGCTTGTGTGACGTAGGGGAGGAATTTTCCATCCCTACCACACATATGCAAAGCCTTAAGAATTTAAATATCGATCAGAGCCAAGAGAAAAGGCGAGAATATTACAACTGTCTTGCCGATGAAAGGAGAGTTAAATAAGATATAAAAAACGAAATATTACGACTGGTGCCAAGTGCCCAGGAGTAAATAAAATACAGGCAAATATAAGAGAGTAGAGAAAAGACAAACATCACAACTGCACAGCCGTGACAGGAGATCAGAGTTTTACAAGTTGTTTTAGAAAAAAAAAAAAAAAAACTTTTATTGGTCAATCTATTGCAAAAAAAAAAAAAAAAATAATAATAATAATAAGTAGGACGTTATGTTAAATGAAGTGATAATAAAAATAAAATAAAAATCAGAACAGTGCGCCGTTAAATAAACACGAAAAAAATATATAAATTAATAAATAAATATACGAAAATAAATATATAAACAATACATTTAAATATAAAAAAAAAAAGTGTTAACGAATAAACTCTACATGTTTTAAAATAATTTATAAAAGTGTCGATAAAGTTTAAATCAAGTGACCATGAATTTGTTGATTGCTTATGAGATTATAAATATCGTAACAAAGAATGTAGGTCAGATACAAGCGTAAACAGTTTATTCAAGGCAGGCCATAAATTGACAGAATAATGGTATTGACATTCCTGAATCCAGAATGTTAATGACCGTAATGTAAACAATCTGATACGAGATACCGCGGTGTTTGTAAGCATCGAAAGATTGATAACCTAAGCATCGAAAGTGATAACAAAACATCGAAAAATTTTGAAGTAGGTGACATCGGGGGTAACGCGCATCGCTTTAAGAGATTGTAGAATAAACAAACTCGAAAATGATATCAACACTCGGTTACGAAAAAAATAAACAGACTTTACAGATAAAAACGGGGGAACTTACCTACATAAAGTGACCCTTTGTTTATAGTTAATGTTGTGGGTTTGTATGTGAGGATTATCACATAAAAAGTCATAACATAAAAGATAAGGAACATAAAATAAAAATAACATAAAATATTTGATTGGGGATAGTGTCGAGTTGAGAGCTTTAATATCACAGACGAATGTTTTATAGGTATATACCTATTTAAGGGAACATTTGATCATTCGGACCAAAAAAAGGAGGGGATTTGACGAAATAACATCAAGATAGGTATTGCGAACTCTAAACAGATTTTGCGAAAATATCGTAGGTATTGCGGAACTTGAAGGAATGGTTGGCATTCTAAACAATGAGTAATTATTGGTTGAACGAAAATCACGGGATATTCATTAACATTGGAGTAACAATATTCATTCCGTTTTTTTTGCAATTACCTACATTTATTTGAAATGAAGAGTGATGGTAGAGTTGATCTAATTTGGGTTACAATCATCATGCAAACAAATATAAATAATTAAAAATATTGTGTTTTATAGGGGGACAGGTTCCAAAAAAAAAAAAAAAATAAATAAATAAATAAATAAAAATAAAAATAAAATAAAATAAAATAAATTATAAATATATATAGGTATATTTATAATAAATAGTTGGTATTGAGTTAAATTCATTAAAAATTTTAAACAGAAAATGGCGGAAAAAAGGAAAGTGGATGCGACGGAATTAGAAGCTAAAGAAATACCGTCGGGAGATGAATTACGGGAGATATTTAGACGTTCAAAGAGGTCTAAGTTACGAGTCGAGGATATGATAGAAGTCGTTCAGCCAGAGGGGGAGACCGACACAAAATCGGAGGAACAGGGCGAAAATAAGCGAGAGTGTGAAGAGAGACTCACACATGATATGTTACAGGAAAAACCCGAGGAAAAGGAACAAGAAAAGTTAACGAAGTAAAAGGAAAAATAAAAAATATAGAAAAACGAGAAAATTGAAAAAAAAAAAAAAAAAAATAAGTAAATAAATAGAATAAGGAAGGCAACATAATTTACATAAGGTAATTTAGGAAACTAAAATAGAGATTATAAGGTTGTCGCTTAATAAGATAAAATATAAACATTAACCGGGCGACACTCGGAAAATAAAGAAAATGGTTGGGAAACGTGGAACAAGTAGGCGAGCCCAGGCTTTAGTGACAGCAATCGGGGAAAATGTCACAACCGAGACTTCAACAATAAACATAGGAGATATAACTACAATAATTCAGGCAGCTTTGGCACCGCTCGTCAATAAGATGCAAGAACTCGAGAAACAATTGGAAAGCCCAGCAACAGTGGCGGTGATAGGAGAGGATAGTGCGCCGAAAAGCGTTCTCCAAGTAGTGGAAATGTTACCACAGCAGGAACGACCATCATTCTCCGGTGGAAATCAAAATCCCATTAGTTTCCTGGAAGATTTAAAATAATACACTAGAAAAGTGAAACGAACGGATCCATTAGTCGTCGTACGGGAAAATTTGAAAGGGGAAGCTAAATCGTGGGCAAAATTGTACAATAAACGATGGGAGACTATGTTAGATTTCGAACGAGATTTTTAGCTACCTATTGGGGAGACATAAAGAAAAATGAAGTTCGCCGTCGTCTTGCAGAAGGGGTATATGATGCCAAGAAAAATATATCCATGCTCACTCATTTCGCAAACTATTGGGAGCTAGCGAAGGCTTTAAAGATTACTGACACACCGTTGGGCATAGTTGACGAGATTATGAGACATTATCCGAAGGAAATTCAATCGCTATGGTTTTCGGGGCAATCAGGAGATGAGATTGTCGCCGCTGAGTTTCTACGAAAACTAGATACAATGGTATGTACACCAGAAGAACGGAACATGAAGAAGAGGAGTGGGGAGGAATCCAGCAAGAAGGACAAATACCGTGACCGTTACCGCGCCATAAAAAGGAGGATACACGCAATTGAAAGTGTGGGCGAAAACGCTAGTTGCAGCAAGTGCACCGAAGTTAACAGTTCACCAAAAGAAAATTCTACAATAACTACAACCGGGAAGGAGCTAGTGGTCGCAGCCAACTCGGGAGATAAAAGGAGATTATAGCGCTTTACATTTAGCTAGATATTACACAAGTAATAAGAAACAAAAATCAGGTTTACAATTAGTGGAAGTCAACGAATAGAGTGCGAAGTTTACAAATATTTTTAAATGTTAATAAATAAATAAACGATTGAGAAATACAAATAAAATTATGTTAGGGTACATTATAATTGGGGAGGGGGAAGAAAGAAAATTACTAAAATATTAGATTATCAGATTGCTTGCGAGGGGCGGATCGTCGTCAAGTCTTTGAGGGTGAGTGGACAAGTTCTTAATAAGCGACAATCATATTCAATTATTGAAATAGAGTAAGGCAAATAAATTCGTTAATTTTGATTTTCTAGTTGAAAAAAAAATTTTACTTTTTTTTATGTGTTAGTGAGAAAAAAAAGAAAAAAAAAAAAAAAAATGTTAGATAAGTAAGAACACTCAAAAGGAGAGAATTAGAGATATTATATGGCACACAAAAGGGACATTTTGAAAAAAAAATAAACAATGCTTAGGGATTTTTTTTTTGAAATATTGAAATAAGAAAGTTTATCTATAGATATAGGGTAGACATTAAGTATAGAGATAAAAAGATAACATTTGAATTAAGGTATAAATATTTTAGATTTCAAAAAAAAAAAAAAAAGGGAAAAAAGGAACGCTGAACCAATTTGAGGATAATAAAGAACATTTATAAAAATTTTAATATTAGAGTGGACAACACTTAGGCTAGAACAACTTTGGATGAATTAAGAAATTACAATTAGAAATTAAGAATTATAAAATAAAGTTTAAATAAATAAAGAAAAAAAAAAAATGCTGGAAAATTTATATGAAACATGTATACCACTGATTGTCGGATTGGGTGAGGTCGTGCGAAAACACACATTTCACAAAAAATATTCATACTTACAAAACAAAAAACAATTAATTGCACACCAAGAGACCACCCGCTTTTCAGTTGTTCGAAAGGCCGCGAGATTGTAAACAATCTTTACTTAAATCATTGTAAGGGAGGTCTTAGTCCAATTTGGTTGGGGACCACCAAAACACGCGAGTCGAGGGGCGTGTTCCAGCAAAAAGAAATTAATTTTGAATCTATCAAAATTAAAGAAAATTTCATAAAGTAAAATCTACGCGAAAAGAAAATAAAGAATACAATGAGATTCAAATTCAAGATTGTTAACAATCCGAACAGAATGAGGAGGGGGAGATAGGAAGTAATAGGATACGGAAAAGAGATAGGGGATAACAGAATGAGGAGGGGGAGATAGGAAGTAATAGGATACGGAAAAGAGATAGGGGATAACAGAATGAGGAGGGGGAGATAGGAAGTAATAGGATACGGAAAAGAGATAGGGGATAACAGAATGAGGAGGGGGGGATAGGAAGTAATAGGATACGGAAAAAAGATAGGGGATAACAAAATGAGGAGGGGGAGATAGGAAGTAATATGACACGGAGTAGAGATAGGGGATAACCAAATGAGGAGGGGAAGATAGCTAGTCTAAATTTGAACACAATTTCGGTGCCTAACGAAAAAAAAAAAAAAAAAAAAAAAAAAAAAAAAAAAAAAAAAAAAAAAAAAAAAAAAAAAAAAAAGAAAAAAAAAAAAAAGAGGACATTAAAATAAAATACAACGTTAGCCACAGCAAATTGAGTTCAGAGGAGGGAACTGTGATGAATTGCATGGATCAACAGTGAAAATTAGGAAATATCGTAGCTTCCCACTTTAATTTAAAAAGAAAATATCAATTACTTATAAAACGGACACGTCTACGACATCTATCGGATTAGAGTAAAGTGAATTCATATTTACGGTAGGGATCTATAATTAGACAAAGTGAGACGAGTATTGATAAAAAAATCACAGATGGTATCAACTAATAATCAAAGACAGGGACTCCCCAATATACTTAGCCCGTGATATATTGACAGCCAATTGGATTGCAGCAAAAGCGATTAAAAACCAATTCAGCCTATCAACGGGAAGAGGGCCGAACCCATTTTAAGAACAAAGGAACGACCTTTGGACTTAGCAATTAGGAATGTAATTAATGAGTTTGACGTTCCCACCAAACCGAGAGGTGAATAAACCCCATGGGAAGAAATAATCTGTTCAGGGACAAAAGAACGATGACCCCAAGAAATGTTATGATTAACCGGTACGTTCCAGGGATCAGAAACCCTAGTTCTCGAACGCATTAAAACATATCAGGTGCGGAAAAAAAGGATACACGTAAACACGATGCAAAAGTTTAAGTGAAAAATTGCAAAGCAAGTGACGAAAACGTATTGTAAGGCGTTAGGGAGATTTCCATCTATAATACGATTGTTTGTGACGACCGGAGATGATCGATTCGAGGGAAAACGTGCTAAAGGAAATGGAAATGTTGAAAAAACAATGGAAAATTATTGTTATCAATTTTAGACGGAGCTAGGATATTACGATGAAAGATTTAGGGAGGAAACGTCAAAAAAAAATGAGAGTTTTAAAGAATAGGCGAGGGTACATTTCAGATGTCTAGAGCAGTAACAAGTGTTAGAGAAGAAGATAGAGTGCAGTACGGAGGGGAGTGGAAAATGCTGAAAACATTGCGATAGAAAAACTCAGGAAAAGGAGTCATTTTACGTAATTAAAATGGAGGTTATAGAGTAACATAGTACGCGATTGCAGAAAAAAAATGAGGCATTACAATGGTTGTCGATTTCAGATGTATTTTGTTGTGATAAACAAGGAATATTCGAACATGAAAATTGTTTATATAAGGGCAATTAGTCGTTAAAAAGGTAATAAAAATTATCATGGGTCTTATGAAATATTTACGTTAGAGAATTCTCATAAAAGTTAACGACACTGAAATAAAAAAGGATTTATTGCCAGGTGGGTACAGGAACTAATGTATACAACTGTCAAGACATATGGTTTATGGGATTTTTCGTAAGAACGGGACAAAATTTGTAAGGCGTTCTCTATGAAGCAATAAAAATGACAGGAATTTAAGGGCCGAAGTGGGGGTATCTCCTATAAAGATGTTAAAAATGATATATTTATTAATAACAAATAGAAAATGAAATTTTTCAAGAGGCAGCAAACATCAAAAAACGATATGGTTATATCAGGGAAGTACGGGGAAGTGAGGGGAAAGGAGATACGACAGAGAAAAACAAAGGAAATCTTAGATTAACAGTGAATAAAATAAATACGGCTTGAAATATAAAAATCTATAGAGATATGAACAATAGCGTAAGAATAAATAAGGAAATTCATGGAAAGAGTGTCGTGAATAGAAGAAAATTCGAGAAAGAATGGAAAATTCAAATATACGACGTAAATAGAGAAAATTCGGTTTTAAATGGAAAGGTTCATATAGAATACAGAAAAACTCGAGGAAAAATAATAAAATAAAAATGAACAATTTGCGAGAAAGGCTTCGACATGAAGATATCTCTGATAGGCGAATTTGGGGACAGATTTGGAACATATGGTAGATGCCGTACGCACGGACATGTTACGGAATAGATGAAAATAGAACTTTAAAATTATTAAATTCAAGCTAATTTTGTATGAACAACAGGACAAAGGAAGTTGGGCCATTAAACATGGATCTTACTAAATCCGGATCTTGTAAGTATGGAAGTACGAGACAGAATTTAATGTATCAAACGCAAAACGTACAAAGAGACCGCATTCGACAATAATGGAGAGGTTTCAAGAAATTACGAGTTGATAGTAATTAGATTGGTTTATTATAGGAGATTCAGATACGATCTTTTGGACCTGAGAGGGGTATAAAAGTCTAGACAAATGCCAGTTGAGGACAGTCTACGGTCGTGGTCGAAAAGTTTGTAACTTCGCGGAACGTGACGAAACGGTGGGTGATTTAAATTTGAAAAATTCTAAGTGATAATTATTTTGATACTTAGAAAAATTTCACATTCTAGTCAAAAAAAAAAAAAAAATACTTTGCAGTTAGAGTCAGTGAAAAATAAAATTAAAGCCAACGCATTAATTACTTGTGAAAAATAAAAGTGCTCGTGATAAATACAATTTGTTTTAGTGGAAAATTCGGATTTTATAATCACCTAATATCGTAATTTTAAACTTAGAAATTTCGCGTTTAATATTAGTGCAATAAATAACTGAAGTGATGTGATAATTTAGCGTGAAGGAGTTATAATTAAATACGTGTGTTCAATCTAAGTGAAAGTGTTCTAACAAATAATAAATAATTAAATTAATTATCTTAAATAATAATAATAAAACAAAATATTATTTTATTAATACATAAAAGTTCGGAGGGATAAAAATTTAATTTAACAACAATTTACCATCTCTAAATTAATCGTGAAGTAACTATCATTTAAAGAGTTATCTAACCAACGAGTTTTGAGATAAAATACAGTTTAGAACGATAGAGTTCATGCATCATTTTAATTAATTAGATTAAATGAAAAAAAAAAAATTGAAGTCAAAAAGATTTAATTAAATTTAGGAAAATAAAAATTAATTTAGGAAAATTGCAGCAAGGTTACCGTGTATTTCCCGGTCGGAAAAAACCTTGGTAGGGGTAAGTCTTTTCCGTTATAAAATTTTACAGATTCCAAGGAGAAAGCGGAATGGAGCAAACATTGGTATTTGGATTAATTATTTGACCAAGATATTACTCGCTTAATATGTGATATGTAACTATATTAAAATATTATAAATATAATAAGTATATTTTATATATTTATATATGTATGTATATAAACACATATATTTGTAATTTTATTGTTCCCAAGAAAAATTTTAATCAAAAAGAAAAACACTTATATAAAAAGAGGAAAAGGGTATCGATTCCTACCTCTGAATTCATCAATAACTATTAAAAGTAGTTATGTGTGATAAATTTACAAATCAATATTTTATATTTAATGTTATGTATGTATTAATATAATTTCAGAAAATCCAGAGCATTTGAAATAAGTTATGATATTAGAAATTATTTCAATCATAAAATTTATGTATGTACATATCCATATTATAAATTATTTATTGAGACAAAGTATATATAAATGAATAAATATGTATACGTAATCGGGTATCAGACTAGACAATTGCGCTAAGTACATCATTATCAAACAAAGAAAATTTTAGAGTCATCTCACACGTCTCCGGAATGTCTAAAGTAAACATACCTCATACGCTTGAATCTAGGTCACGAGGCCGTCGAGAATGTTTACAAAGCTCAAATTGTTTACAAAATAAATCGGTCACTGGGGCACTAGTTCGAATACGGGAAAAAGGAAAAAAAAATGACCTTGATTAGTGGATATCGTACTTAGGTATTAACTTCTAGGAACGGGATAAAATTATTATATTGCGCAATTATTAGGAACAAAAAGAAAAAAAAAAATGACCTTGATTAGTGGATATCGTACTTAGGTATTAACTTCTAGGAACGGGATAAAATTATTATATTGCGCAATTATTAGGAACAAAAAGAAAAAAAAATTTAAACACTATTTTTAATTTGAACGTAAAGAGGTATCTACAGATCTAAGCAATTGAAAATTAACAGATTTATTATAGCAGTTCAAAAAAGGGGTATTGAAGATTTACATGAAACAGTTGATAAATCACGGGATAGTTAAAAAGGGGTATTGAAGACTTACATGAAACAGTTGAAAAATCACGGGATAGCTTAATAAGGGGTAATGAGGATTTACATGCTTCAATTGAGTATCACGGGATAGCAAGAATTTATCAAAAGTTGAACATTGGAGGGGAGGGAAAGAAAAAAAAAATACAGTTCAACCAACAGAAGGCAGTGTTCGCTTCTGTAACAAGGACCATTAATCAAACCATAGAGATGGCGGATCTCTCAAACAAAACCGTCAACAAAACCAAACAAAAGCTTGGAGTTATGGCGAATCTCCAGAACACATCGCCAGATAAGATCTTATTGTACTAGTATATATTTATATTTCACACTATTCTTACGTATATATTCGGTATCAATCTGAGGATTGTGCAGAATCCGATGGGCGAGATCCGAGCTCGGGATGCGTTGCAAGTAGTTTCGTATTGCGAGTTATAAACCTTCCCAAAACGTATGTTTACATATATATCTTTTTATGTACTGTTCATTGAATGAAACGAACTCACTTACAATTAGTGCTTTAGGCCTGTCGGGTCACTCTCGTCTCATTTCTTGAACGTGGAGGGAGGATTCACGACCCGTAACTCCACACAAACCCGTGAGTATATGATTGCATATAGGACGAAACCGGTTCGCCCTAAGTAAATAGTAAACTTTGGAGGAGTAGGAATTTGGAGGTATCTGGGCTTGGGGGAAGACCTGAAGGCAGTGCATGATGGCGAAGGAAGGTCAATTGGGACGCGATAACTTAGGTATCAATCAATTGAACCGTGCCAAAAGACTGTGCGAATTTTGGGTTGACTTCTGATCACCCTGCTTACTTGATGGAGGCTGGAGCCAAATTTTGCCAGAAAAAGGGTTATTCTGAGTTCGTCAAATATGCAATTAACTAATTACATTAACCTACTAAATCCATCTTTATATGTACCTTATAGCAGCTGAATCTAAACGGAGGGGCGCCCAGCAGATACGAGATACAATCATAATCAAATTTACTAACATTTAACCATTTGAGTTATATTTAATTATCTGTTCAATTAGTCATGTGTAGTTTCGATTAGTATTGCTTATTCATGAATTCATTAGGATGTAGGGAATCATAATAAACGTCAAAGGGAAGTTAGTTCATTTAGAGAAATTACTTAAGGTTAAATTTGCAAGAGAAAGACCAATACAGTTTGAAATTCAACACTCTGTTTAGAATCAAGAGGGTTACCACAAAATTTAAAGTAATTAAAGTCCTATATCATAAATCAAAAAAATTACACAACGTTTGATGGAGTTTAATTACAACCTAAATACGAAAATATTTACGTTCAAAGTCGTAAATAACGTATTTATTAGTTAAGTACATATATCGCTAAAGGTATGTAGTACAAGGGAGCTTTAAGTAGCTTTCTGTAGTCATCAGAGGAAATAAGGGTCCAATTTTATAAAGGCTTGTGTGACGTAGGGGAGGAATTTTCCATCCCTACCACACATATGCAAAGCCTTAAGAATTTAAATATCGATCAGAGCCAAGAGAAAAGGCGAGAATATTACAACTGTCTTGCCGATGAAAGGAGAGTTAAATAAGATATAAAAAACGAAATATTACGACTGGTGCCAAGTGCCCAGGAGTAAATAAAATACAGGCAAATATAAGAGAGTAGAGAAAAGACAAACATCACAACCTGTGTCGAGACAGGCGTACATAAATGAATATAGTAGTTACAAGGATATTTCAGGTAAAATACATATTATGAATAGAATTAGAACAGAAGGGTGATTGGAAGGGTGGTAAATCTTTTAAAGAGAGTTATTTTATAAATGTTGGAGATGGAGTAATGAAATAAATTCTGCCTAGTCTATTTATAGGTTAAATTTGACAGGATTCCATTATTATCGTTTGTTTTATATGGGTTAGGTTGTATGTGAATAGTTATTTCTGTCTATGTGTGATTTATTTTACAGATATGTGTGATAGTGTGGCGTCCAATACTTATAATCCATTTTTTAATATCTTGTTTGAATTTTGTAAAGGAGTAACTTTGTCTGATCGTAGTTGGTAGTGTATTGTATAGTTTGCAAGCTATGTATTTAGAGTGTCTTTGCCCGAAGGTGGTTTTGAAAAAAGGAGTTTGGAGAAGTTCGTTGTTTTTGGCTCGGGTATTGTGTATTGTTTGTGTAGCTTTGTATGGTGTTTTGTTGTTTTTGTGTAAATTAAGTAATATGGATCTTGAGTAGAGCTGTTTTATGTCCATAACATTGAAGGAATTGAAGATTGTATCAGTGCAAGCTATGTAAGCGGCATTTTAAGAAATATTTTTATGATTAGTTTTTGTGCTTTCATGATGGGATCAAGGGCATTGGAATATGCATTACCCCAGGCTAGAATTCCGTATTCGATGTGAGATTGGCACAATGAGTAATATACTGTTTTTAAAAGTCTTAGGTTAAGGAAATTGCGTGTTTGTTTGAAAAAGTATATAGATTTTCGGATTTTGTTTGTAGTATTATGTATATGTTGCTTCCAATTCAGGTGTGTATGGAAGGTTACTCCTAAATATTTGATAATGTTTACTTGCTCTAGGCATGGGCAGTCACAGTTTCGGTTTAGAGATGAATTTTTACATTTGTGTATTTTTAATGGCGGGGCTGGGTTTGACTTTGGGATATTGGTGAGACTAGACAGTAAGTATTTGGTTTTCTGTACATTTAGAGTTAATATGTTCGAATCAAGCCAATATTTTACCTGTTGAATTCCTTCCTCCGCTTTGGAATATGCGGTAAGCCAATCTTTTGCTTGGAAGAGTAGGACAGTGTCATCGGCGAAACTGACAATAGTGGCATCGATATCTAGGTTGTATAACTCGTTAATATATATTAGGAAGAGCGTTGGACCTATAACACTGCCTTGAGGGACCCCGTAACTAATGGGCAAATTCTGGCTCTTTGTGGTATTGAGTTTAACGCATTGGGATCTGTCAGATAAGAAGCTGGAGAGGAGGCCTAATTCTTTGTTCCTAATACCTATATTAAACATTTTGCGTTTTAGTTTGCTGTGTGAGATTGTATCAAATGCTTTACATAGGTCGAAAAATACCGATAGACATTTCAAGCCCTTATCCAGGTGGCCAGAAATATGGTCAGTGACCGTGGCTATAGCATCATTGGTGCTTTTATGTTTTCTGAATCCAAATTGCCGCGGCGATATTAAGTTATTGGTTTCCAGATATTCCATGAGACTATTATTGACGATCTTTTCGAATACTTTTGAGAGGGAATTTAGCAACGTAATAGGACGATAATTACTTATATCAAATTTGGAGCCAGTTTTAAAAATAGGGATAATGAGACCTTGTTTTAGAATGGTGGGAAATAGCCCTTGGCGGATGCTAATATTAAGTAGATGCGTTAATGGTTGAAGTATACCAGGGGCAATTTTTTTAAGAACATTGTTAGATATTTAATCAATGCCGGTTGATGAAGAGTTTTTGAGCGAGTTTATTAATAAAGAAACTTATTTCTCTGTAATCGTTTTAAGAACAATTAAAACTACCAAATATGAATAACCAACAAATTGTGCTATTTCATATTGAAAAATGTTAGTTCACATTCCTGCCGCAAGTTTTTAATGAGAACTATGGAATATAATATGAATATTTTCAGAGACCTAGGTATAATGCCAGTAGCCGAAATAACAAATGGTAATATTTTTATAGTCTGAGAGTGCCAAATTCTTTTAATCTCATTTCCTAAATCTATGTATTTTCTAATTTTTCAAAAACTGTTTTTTTTTTTAATATTACAGGAATTTGGAATAGCTACATCAATGATATAAGTTATTTTTTAAATTTTGTCATGTAAAACTATATCAGGTCTATTATGACTAATTGTTCTGTCTGTTAGTATAGTTTTATCATAATATATTTTATAAAATTCATTTTCTAAAATAAATTTGGTTCATATTCATAAAATGGTAGTCAATCGTACGGTCAAGTATTACGGAAGTCAATCAAGTTATGTTTAATTACCAAACTTTGGTGGATTATTTTTAAAACCTGATTGTGCCTAAATGTATACTCGGACGGCGCTAATATAGAACATCCCGACATAATATGTTCTATAGTTTCCGGAAAAACCAAACATTTTCTATATAAATCATCAATTTGATTTATATCTTTGATTATATGCTTCCTATAATTTTTGTATTAATGACTCTATCTTGAATGGTAAGCATAAATCCTTCTATTTCTGCGCTCAACTCTCCAATACTCAACAATTTGTTTGACGAAAGTTTGTCAACATACGTTTGGTTGAGATAATTGAAGTGTTTTGCATGAATAATTTTATTTGACCAGGAATCTAATAATTCCTGGTTAGTATTTATAAGAATTTTGGCATTCTCGTCATATAAATTTAAAGGTTTAATGTTTATATCTGCCTTGCAAATTATTTTGTGCATTTCTGAGCTATTGGCTTTCCTATGGAAAAATTTTCTAAGCATTTCTACCTGACTGTGTTTCAAAGATGTTATTTTGATTACACCTCTACCTCCTAAATTTCTAGGTAAATTAATTCGTTCTATAGCTGAATTTGGATGATGGCAATTAAAATTTGTTAACGTTGTTCTAATTAATCGTTCTAAACTATCTAAATCTTATTGGACCATTTAATTATGCTAAACGAGTACGTTAGTAGAGGTATTGCCCAAGTATTTATTGCTTTTACAAAATTTTTAGCAGATAGATTGCATTTTAAAAATTTTCTGATCCTAGTTTGAAATTTAATCCTAATATCATTTTTAATACTAGTGTGATCTAATCTATTCGATTGCGGGTATCCTAAATATTTATAAACATCACCCCCTTTCATACTTTTAATTTTGAAATTTCTAAATATACCCTCGTCTCCATCTACAATTTTGCCTTTCTCTATATGGATCGTTTTACATTTATCTAAACCAAAAGTCATTTTAATATCATCTGAAAAATTTTAACTACCTTAATCATTTTGTCTAAATTTGATTCAGAATTTGAAAATAATTTTATATCATCCATATATAATAGATGTGAAACTATACTAATCTCTCTTGTATTACCGTTAATTTTTATTCCAAACTTGCTTTTAATTAACATTTTAGACAGAGGATTCAATGCTAAGCAAAATCAAAAGAGGACTCAATGAGTCTCCTTGAAAAATCCCTCTTTTTATTGAAATGCCCGGTACTACTATTTTCTTACCTTTTAAATTTACTAGTAAATCTGTATTCCAAAAGGACATAATATTTTTCAAAAATCTAATTATAATTGGTTTAGCTTTATATATTTTGATTAGCCACGAGTGCGGGACACTATCAAAATATAACTTTTATATAAATATATAATTTTTATATATATAACTTTTTGTAAACAATAATAATAAATATTGAAAATGACCGATATTTTATTTATCTTTCCAATATATTCAGATATAATTATGATCACATATTACGAAAATAATGCGAAATTGAATACCGTATTGTTTTGACATCTGTCAATGAAGAACTAATGCCTACCGTCCAGCAGTGTAGTTGGTTGTATCGAATAATTTATCAAACAAGTTTGATCAAAATCTGATAAAGAGTCATAAAATCATGAGCTCCTCCTCCAATAGGTAATGTTTCTATCTAAATTTACCTAAAACATGCGCATTCAATTTAATAAACATAATTTGAAAGATGCCCAATATTTAACGTTTCATGTTCAAATCTTACTCAAGTGTACCATCTAGTCTAGATTCTTCGCTGCTCTGACTTCGTCGGTAGCGCGCAGCGGTTCCCCGTTCGAGCATACTTCATACTTCCCCACCCCGAAATATTATTTCGGTTTTGGTAAATTACCCCTTAATTTCCAAATTTTTTGAAAAAATCACACCTTCACAGATTACTTTAACTCGAATTAATTGCTGACTAAATACCAATCTGCGTATAGAAGTTTCACTCAACGAAAACTGGATTACTACGAGTTTTGTCAGACATAACTCTTGCTATCGAGTCTGGAAAACTGGCAATCCTTTCAGTCTTGGACATGAGTGCCGTTTTTGACAGGATTGACCATGATTTTCTTATTAAACTATTAGAAGAATCCTTTGGTTTAAATGGCGGCGTTAAAAGCTGGCTAACATCATACTTGGGCAACCGTTTACAAACCGTAATGGTAGGGAAAAACCAATCAAAATATGCAACCCTTTCATCTATGTACCCCAGGGGTCTGTTCTGGGCCCACTTCTTTTCATCCTCTTCACAAATGATGTCGCTAAAATAATCAAATCATTTGGCCTTTTATCTCACTGCTACGTCTAGAAGCAATTAACCGCTATATGACCTCAAATATATTGAAACTAAATCCGTCAAAGACTGAGTTTCTCTAGACCGCCACGAGCAGACGTCAGCATAAAATTGATAACTCCCCAATAACCATTTCAGGAAGCGATATCAATCTAAAGACTTGTATAAAACTACTGGGTGTCAATCTGGACGCTGATTTTTCCCTTAAAACCCAAGTGAACAGAACCGTAAGCACGGGGTTCTTTCAAGGCAAATTAAAGCGGTAAAGAGAAACCTGCCAACAGAGGCGACTAAATTACTACTCAATTCGTATGTTGTTTCACGTTTAGATTATTGCAACGGAGTATGTATATACAAGTCTTCCAAATTTCAAATCAACAAATTACAATCCGTTTTCAACGCTGCGGCAAGACTTATCACCGGTCTATCTAAATATTCCCATATTTCATAACATCTCAAAAATCTTCACTGGCTCAAATGTCCTGAAAAAATCCAGTTCAAGCTCTGCTGGATGGTATTTAAGTCCCTTAACGGAATGACTCCGGCTTACTTATCGGAAAAAACTTGTTTGTAAGCGTTTATAAAGGTCATTTCATGAACATTCTCCAGCCCTAAAGAGTCCTAAATTCTCCAGTTTTTTAAATAAATATCAACTCTGATTTCACCTCTAATCTTTTCATAAATGTAATACTAATAGTGATAGGGGCAGCAAATGTAAAACGTGTAATGTCCAGTGTTTTAAACATAATGTCCTCCGCGAGCAAAGCTGTTTCTTCTCCAAGCATAAACTTTCTAATTAAAGTGTTTATCGGAAGTGACCTGCCAGGTAAGTAGGTTTCTGTATCAATTTGTAAATATTTTATTTTTAATTTTTAACTTTATGAGTAAAACCTCAAATTGTAATATTTAAATAAATGAAGATTATATAAGCGAAACTCAATCGAAAATCTGGAAACAGAAAAATCAGAAAAACATATTGACACCTCTGGGACTCGAACCCAGGACCTTTTGCTTTCCGGGAAAACGCGCTAACCACTGCGCCACGGTGTCGATATGAAATTCGGTCATGTTTAACTATACCATACTTCGACTAAGAACCACCTACATTATCTTCATTTTCTTTAACGCATATATTATTGGCAACTATGTTTATGTATGATTGCAAGATTCAAACCCGAACTAAATGCTCTCTAGATAGTGTCTGGATAAATCTTTATGCATTTTATTTAATATGCGACATCTATCGACTTTTCTGCAAGTCTGGGATGAATATTTTATTTTTAATTTTTAACTTTATGAGTAAAACCTCAAATTGTAATATTTAAATAAATGAAGATACTATAAGCGAAACTCAATCGAAAATCTGGAAACAGAAAAATCAGAAAAACATATTATTATTTTTATTATCTTCATTTATTTAAATTTGTAAATAATAAAATTAGATGGAACCTAAGAATTCTTAATAAATTGTACAGTGCTCTTGAGTTGATTTTTCACAAAAATGGCTCTTACGCACCAGATTTAAATGTCCGGGTTAAATTTTCGCCACAGGAAAAACTAAACCCTTTCACACACTTCCCCAAATGATCATCTAGTCAATCCACGCTATGCAATTGCACTATATATGTATTATAAACACAAAACAATATAAGAACAACATATCAACCTACCAGAGACCAAGTGGGAAAATAATTCACCGACTCCAGATATTTTCATATCAGAGGATTCGGCTCTGTGGAACTCCTAATTGGACCTATAAATCCTACTGATCCCTCAATATAAATATTTAAAAAATCTTTTGTAATCCTACATGTATTTAAAATGACTGATTTTTGCATTTTTATATATAAATTCTTTGACAAATCTAATATGCCTAAATTTTGAATACATTCCGATATAATATGTTCTATGGTTTCCGGAAAAGCCAAACATTTTCTACACAAATCATCGATTTGATTTATATCTTTGATTAAATGCTTCCTATAATTTTTAGTATTAATGACTTTATCTTGAATGGCAATCATAAATCCCTCTATTTTTGCGCTCAACTCTCCAATACTCAACCATTTGTTTGACGAAAGTTTGTCAACATACGTTTGGTTGAGATAATTGAAGTGTTTTGCGTGAATAATTTGCGTGACTATTTATAAGAGTGTTGGCATTCTCGTCATATAAATTTAAAGGTGTAATGTTTCTATCTGCCTTGCAAATTATTTTGTGCATATCTGAACTATTAGCTTTTCTATGGAAAAAAATCTAAGCTACCTGATTGTGTTTCAAAGATGTTATTTTGACTACACCTCTACCTCCTAAATATCTATGTAAATTAATTCGTTCTATGGCTGAATTTGGATGATGGCAATTAAACTTTGTCAACGTAGATACGATTTTAGATTTTCACGGCCAAAAGTATTTTTGTTATTAGTTTTTGGGGTATTATACCGTGTTGCGCTACCTCCTTCTTGGCTAAAGAAGGAGGTAGCGCAACACAGCATAATACCCCAAAAACTAATAACAAAAATTTGTTAACGTAGTTCTAATTAATCACTCTAAACTATCTAAATCTGTATTGGACCATTTAATTATGCCAAAGGAGTTCGTTAATAGAGGTATTGCCTAAGTATTTATTGCTTTTACTAAATTTTTAGCAGACAGATTGCATTTTAAAAATTTTCTGATCCTAGTTTGAAATTAAATCCTAATATCATTTTTAATCCTAGTATGATCTAATCTATTCGATTGCGGGTATCCTAAATATAAACCTCATCCCCTTTCATACTTTTAATTTTGAAATTTCTAAATATACCCTCGTCTCCATCTACAATTTTGCCTTTCTCTCTATGGATCATTCTACATTTATCCAAACCAAAAGTCATTTTAAAATCATCTGAAATTTTTTTAACTACCTTAATCATTTTCTCTAAATTTGATTCAGAATTCGAAATAAAAATAAAGTATTTAATTATTCAATTATTATTACTTTTATTATAATAATAACCGCAGCTTTAGAGGCGATTAGTACTCTCGATGGTACTACTCGATTAGTACTCTCTATAATGATAAGAATATAAAAAAATAAACATTTTCCAGATGATCCAAAAATATTTTAGTGTGAAATATTTGTCCCTTCCACGAAATATGATACAAGTAACACTAATCGATTATTATTGATTAACAAGAAACTGGTGTAATATATGGCTACTTACATTCCAGGGGATATCAACACGAATGACGAAGGTTGAATCTTGGTAATTCCATCGCCATTGTCGCAGAAAAATCTGGATGAAGAACTCTTCCTTATCTCATTAAGTTGATCTGGAAATCAATTAAAAAAAAAAAAAGTATTATTATCTAAAACTGATTGCGATAAATAAATTTGTATTAATATAGTTCAGGGTTCGAAGTTTATGTAGATATAAATAGTTTTATCCTCTTATTCTAAGTAGGTGAAAGTGGAAAACTAATTTACAATCAATGAAACTAATTTACAAAAATTCAGGTGCCCTGTTATCAGAAAAGACAAATAGACTTTGGGGTATACGTAATTCTTTTCATCAACGTTGTTGAAGAGTTAACAATGGCTACATAGCACATCCGGCATCCGACATTCATGTGCAGCATCGATGTTCCTCCAATGAATTTTTAATAATAGTAATTTTTGTTTATTTTAGCTTAACGGAGCTGTGAGTGCAATTGTCTGTCTGTAACCATTATTCCAAATAAATTATATGGTATGAAATATTTACTAAGTATAAAAGTCGCTCACGTTGTATGTACGCTTAGATCTTTTAAACTGTTGCTGATAGCTGATTTTCATGCGATTTTCACCAATAGATAGAGTGATTCATGAGGAAGGTTTTTAGGTATATAATTTATCAAGGTTTCGTGTAAATTTGTTGAAATACATAATATATCTGGCTAAGCGGCAACGGGCAGCGGGCAACTGGCTGAGAAACGGACGGTGTGGATTTGATTTAACAGATGGCGTTGGTTATAAAGGTTTCGTTAGCCCCAGCAACGTGGGCTCGGTCTGCTAGTTAAATATAAAATAAAATGGTAAACATATTAACACTAGTATTACGGTGGCTTGAGGGAATTCTCCAAGTATGGCAGTGGTTCTTAACATGGGTTTGATCGAACCCCAGGGGTTCGGCGGAGGTCAAGACACACCCCCGACTCGTATGATATTCATTATTATGTTTTTTTTTGTGAAAATCATATTTTGATGGTTTTGTTCTTGGTTCTTAATCATTTTGTGTACCTACGTATATACGTTTTGAAATTGAAAAAAATCGTATTTTATTTTTACTATTAAGAAGGGTTCGGTGTATGCGCGTATGAAACTGGTGGGGGTCAGTACATCCAACAAGGTTAAGAATCACGAATAAGAATGGTATAGGGGTGCGCCCTTCCACTGGGCGATCACCTGGACATTGAAATTTCTTCAACAATATGCTCTGTGGTTTGAATTTAGCCATAGTCTGAGTCTTCTGAGACCGTCGTTTATCACGATTCTTTTGGGGGTATTGGACTAGGGAAGTCTTTAGTGCAAAAGTGGCGTGCTGGGTACATAATAATGAGTTAATTACCCAGGGTGAATCCTGAGCTAAGGTTCTCGAACCAGAACCTGTCGGCCTGCCTGGTCCTGCGGAACTGTTCGTTGAGGATGCAGAGGAAAGTGGGTCCCACCTCTGCCTCTACTACGTTGGTTTCCAATCCTCCCCCCACCGATAAGTCCACGTCCTTGTAACTCTTGTAGAGTTTCTTCAACTTGGCAATGTACTGTAAAATAAGACAATTTCTGAAAGGTTTGCACAAATGATGCCGATTTCCTGATCTTTCGATGATTCATATTAATTACTCGAAGCTTTTCATTTGATTTCTTTTATCCGTTTATCGTTCAAGAGATTATTAGTTCTAAAAAGAATATCTTATATTTATCTGTAATCGAAGTAGATTTTTTTCAGTGGATACCTTAATTATATAACCTTAATGATTGTAACAGACGTATCAGCGTCTTCACAAGACTGTAAAAAAGTACCGGGTCTCGTGCACGCCTTCCAGAGGTTCACGCTGATGATGATTGTTAGAGTTGGCTGGCCTCCCTACATCCAGTGGTTATGGTCCTGGATGCGCCTAGTTTCTGCCTGAGCGGTGCCTTGGCAGTGCCCAAAGTTAGGGCCGACTGCAGCGGTAGGCACCAGGTACTCGTTCAGGCAGAACTTCAGCAGGAGGCAGCAGGTGGAAGACTTCCAAAGGTAGGTGTTTGGAGGAAACTTCCGAAGAATAAAAGACAAGTATTTGTTGAGTAGAGATGTGAACAGAAAACTTGAACTGATTTATTAGGAAAAATGTGGGTCCTTTTATACCCAAATTTGGGGTAAAAGGTGCCCACGTGGTACATTTTTGTGGTGGGAGGTTAAACCTTGCCCGTATGTATAAATAGGGCGGCGTTTCCGTCACACCTTATTTTGGCGGTGCCGCCCGTAAAAGTGGTCGCTTAAAATTGCGTTTTATACATAATTATGTAGGTTACATTTATAATATATGTGTACATGTTTTAGTGTTTACATATTTGGGGGGGTAATCTTTATCCCTAGATTTTTAGTTTGGTGAGTTTCGGGTAATTTTACAGTTTATTCTAGGTTTTTTTGTTTTGGCTAATTGTGAGAAGTTTGTATAAGGAATCTACTATTTTTCCCAGGTCCCTCGCAAGACTAGCTACTGAAACCTGTTTGTTTCATCGTCTTGCGAGGTCCCTGGATTTTTAAAATGGGAAAAAACGGATTCTGTAAGGAATTTTTCTAAGTCTTAGAGTTAAAAAATGCCCTAGTGTTGAGAGTTTAAGGGTTAGAGGCTTAAAATCTCTTTCCCTGAATGCCCGGCAGGACTCTGGAATGAAATATGTTGATTTCATCGTCCTGCGGGTTGTGAGAGTATAATTAAATGAAAAAACATATTTTGCTCGCTAGCCTCCCGCAGGGCCATAATCACCGAGCCCAGAAAAATAGCACGTATGTAAATAATACGAGTTTAAAATGTCTCCTGCAGGGCCATAACCGCCGAGCACAGAAAAATAGCACGTATGTAAATAATACGAGTTTAAAATGTCTCCCGGTGGCAACCTTAGCATGTAAGCATTTATTTGTTGCACCGGGGCATTGTACATAATAAAAAGGGAAATAAATGATAATATTTTACATAAATATTTCCGGCGAAAGATCGTCGCTGGCGGCATGGTACTAACGAGCTTAGTGGCCAGAAATTTCGGAGGAAATTCCCAAGAAATGACCACTAAATGTAGAAGATGCCGCCAGTGATGACTTTTGCCGAAAAAACAAATGAGGGTATGTAACACGTCGGTTACAATGATGAAACTTTGAACTTTTGAGAGGATTTAAAATAATATTATATATTGCTCCCCGGCCTATAATATCGTTTTGTAATATAGATTGAAAAATTGCATAGTAAACCCTTTTTAGTTTTTCTATATTTAGGAATATTGTAAACTTAATTTTGCTGTGGAGTAAAATAAGATAGTCCATGAATTCGTTTCCCTGAATCATGAAACCAAATGGCGAAGATATCATCGATGTAGCGCCACCATACTTTGGGAACAGCTAAATCAGTATCAAATGCCACTTCTTCAAACTTTTCCATAAAAAATTGGCTAGTATTGGCGACAACGGAATGCCTATCGTAACTCCTTCCCCTTGCTCAAAAAGTTCACACTGGAAAGCAATGCAAAAGATCCCGTTTTGAAGCAATGTTCAAAAAGTTTACAAATGTCTCACTGAGCATTGTCATGGAGTCTTCTACAGGCACATTCGTGAAAAGAGATACTACGTCAAAACTGACTAGAATATCTTCTTCCTCAGTCTTTACCTTTTTAAGCTTACTGATCAGATCTGTGGAATCCTTACTCCTCAAAACTGAATCGCAGAGCCCACCTGTTTTGTAGATTCTATAGAAACCTCCGCGGGCGTGCGAATAAAAACTCAACAAAATTTCATTGCAATCGGATGAACAAAGCTCACCATTATATGTATAGAAAGCATCCCGGAAACGCGCACATCAAATGCCCAAAGTTTCATCGCAATCGAATGAATGTTTTAGGAACGCACAAGGGACACACAAAGAAACATTCATTTTTATAAAGTACTAGCTTATTAGCACTAGCAAGTTATGCCATATTCATGCCAGATATGCCCATTACAAGTAACTATTTTTCAAAGCATATGCTCCCATGTTTGTACTTACTTTTGGCTTGATATGATCACCGTAGTCCTTCCAGCTCTGCGCTGTCTTCAGTCCGCAGAACTTCCTGTAGTCGTTGTAGTAACCCAGAGCGTGGTCCCTGTCTCTCTGGATGTCCAAGGCCTTCATATCCTTCCCGAATTCGATTTCCGAAGGGCAGGCAAAAAGCTTGTCTGTTATCTGAATTCAAATAAATCAAAGAAATTACCAAACTTTCGCTGGTTAAACACGAATAAAGGACAAAATATACATACATTAACTATTGCTTCTCGTACATGTCCATGTGACAAGTTTGAGGAGGTCAATAAACAAGTATTGGTGCCTAATGCCTCATTTTATACCGAACTCAAGAAGCCAGACAACTTCTGTGCTGATCCATAGAATTCACTGGGTTACTAACCGACGGTTTTTCACCTAGAAAGAGGAACCACCCAGGGTGCTAACACAGCAGCGAGATCGACCGAAGAATTTGGGAAAATTCATTAGCTACAGTAGGGGGATTAGGATTTTTTTAGCATCAGTGATTCCTGAGCATATTTGGAGTAAAATTTTTAGATGTAATTTTTCTGCCATTTTTGGCAATATTTTTCCATCACAGTCACGTCACAACTGAGTATTCGGGTACAGCGTAGCGGCGCGCGTGATAACCACTCGGTCTCGTTCCAGCAGCACCAAACACACGATACAGCGCGCGTATCACGTGATCCCGTCGCGATGTGCAGGATATGCATTTTTTTGTTTTTAATAGAAAAAATACGTCATTGGTTTCATTTAGATCATGAAATTCAGTTGATAAATAAATACATAATTTTAATGAAAACAAATAGCTTCGTAAACACCATTATGTCTTTATCTTTATATAATTACTAGCTGACCCGACAAACATTGTTCTACCGAAAAAATTATTTCTACTGAATATTTTGGTTGTTATATAAAAAAAACTAATGTATTGTAAGTGTGTGGGGATGGGATCTATGACAGAAAGAGGAACTGAGCGCTGTAGACGATGACCGCCGATAAAAACAAAAAACACCAAATAAAGTAGGAAAATGAAATTAAAAAAATCAATATGAATTTCGAAGAGAAATTGAGTGTACGATATTTTTTGTCAGTCCGTCTTTAGTCAACACAAACAAGCTCGGTGGCTTGCCCACGCGGGAACATGCTGCCGAATGAAATATCAAAATGACGCAATATCTTGCGCATGTGTGGATAAAAGTTCGATGAGGCGGATTTAGCGCCATCTGTCATTCAACAACATAAATAATTTCTTTCTGTTTTAAATACAAAAGACTGTTAAATTTGTTCATACAAAAATACTAAAATCGCGATTAAAAAATGGAAGGGTGGGCAGAGGAAGGTTAAAATTTTGGGTCATAGGTATTTTTTGATGCGAAATAAAAAAAAATAAAAAAAATTGTGAAAAAAAAAAACATTCTCGATAGGGACACTCTAATCACCTAGCGGTATGAAATATGCTTTAAAACCTGTTCTCATATCTACCAAATATACATAAAAAAATTCATAAAAATCGGTCAAGCCGTTTTGGAGGAGTGCGACCACAAACACCGTGACGCGAGATTTTTGTATACAGATTTAAAAAACATTATATAAAGCAAAGTCGCTCCCGCTGTCTGTACGCTTAGATCTTTTAAACTACGCAACGGATTTTAATGCGGTTTACACCAATAGATAGAGTGATTCATGAGGAAGGTTTAAGTATATAATTTGTCAAGGTTTTGTCGAAATTAGTTGAAACATAGAATATATAAAGGGAGCGGGCTGGCAAGTGGGCAGCGGGCAGAGGGCTGGCAAGAAGACGGTGTTGATTTGATATGTATGCAAATTAACAGATGGCGTTGGTTATAAAGGTTGGGTAATGGCGTTGTCAGTAGATGGCGTGTTGTGATTTGTTAGCTTGATTGTGTTTTGTTATCCACAGCAACGTGTCGCTGGGTCTGCTAGTAAATAATATTATCAACATGTTTCGAAAACTATGTTTTCTTCATCAGGATAAGATTAATATTAAAAATAACAAAAGACGAACAAGTACAGCCAAATAAGAACTTTGGACAAAATATTAAATTGAGAGGTGATTAATTACTTAAAAATATCGTAAAAAAACAATTGTATAAAATGAGATATAAAAATTATTCTGGAATGTGTAAAACTTGCATTTATGTATATAAAACTTTAAAAACAAACATAATAATAGGAAGTCTAAATAACAAAAGAAAATAAACGATTATAAAAGTAAGTATTAATTTGAAAATAAATTTAAGAGCCGGCAATTTAAAAAAATATGTATATTAAATATAAATATGTAAAAATAAATTCATAAAAATAAATAAATTTTCAAATATATATTTTTATGTAGCCATCTCATAAATTTATTTTCATATGTTTGTTATGTTTAAAGTTTTTAAAATATAAATGCAATTTTTACTCATTCTAAAATAATTTTTATATTTCATTTTAATAATTGTTTTTATGATATTTTTAAGTAATTATTCATCTTTCCATTTAATACTTTTTCTATAGTTCTTATTTGTCTATACTTGTTCTACTTTTGTTATTTTTAATATTAATCTTATAGGCTGGGAGACGAAATAGGCAAACCCTATGTCATCGAGTACACGGATGAATATACTTTGTAGTGATAATGGACATTTAGAAAACCTTAAAAAGCTGGTCTGCCGGTGCACCTCTTGGCAGGAGCCGCGCAGTCATGGAAATAGTGAGCGATTTTTTTCGAAAAAATTACGTCATCGAGTACACGAACGGGAATGGTTTCATATGATAAAGGCCGGGGTTCGGAAATTTCCGTCGTTTTACGGACGATCGCAGCTCTTACAGCGACGTGCGTCGGTTTTTTGAACTTCTAACTACTATGGACTATTAGGCAATCTTAAAAGGACTATTATTATTATAAATTTGTACAATAATGTGGACCCACGACAGCGGTGAGGGGCACCGCGGCAGGTTTCGTAAGTAGTTTGCCGTCGACAGGCTCGTCCGACGGATGGGTACACTCGGAACTCTCAAATTATTTATTTTTATCATTATCGCTTATTTTTTTTAAATACGACAATCTAAGTTTTTAAATATATAATGAAATAAAAAAAATAATAAAGATAAACGAAAAATGAAAAACAAAAACAAAAAACTTTAAAAAATCGTACACAAAAATCTGCCAGACTGCTGGTCGGCAGACCAAGAAATTCTTAAATAGAATGATCTGGGGTCCTAGCACACTGAAATCGTTATCTTTACAATATCGAATCGATATGGCATAACAACCGACGATTTTGTACCGAACCGATATTGATGGGCAATGTAAGGTAATCAAAAAGAAATTGTTATACGCTGGCAACACTTGAGGTACTTTCTACGTAGCTGTCACAATGTCTATGGTATCGCAGTTATAGACCGGGAGCCGGTACATAAGTCTTACGTCACAAACCTTACGAGTACAAGGATGAAACTACTTTTGTAGTGATAATGGACATTTAGTAAGCCTTAAAAAAGCTGGTGTGCCGCGCCTCTTGGCAGATTCCGCGCAGTCATGGAACTAGTGAAATTCTTCAATGGGATGGTTTAGAATCTAGACTACAGTTATTCCTTGGTTTCATTCGTGTACTCGATGACGTAAAATTTACTAATTTCTATCCCAATTTGGCAGACCTGCTAATTTTCTCATCTACCAATCGACCTTTATCATATGAAACCATTCCCGTTCGTGTACCCGATGACGCAATTTTTTCGAAAAAAAAAATGAGTGTGCCTTAGTTTAGACCACACGACTGAAGGAAAACTTCACTAACTTATGCCGGGTACCCGTTGTATATAATGTTATATAGCATGGAACCATTACAGTTGACCGCGAGGTTACAGGAGCCTTGCAACGCATGCCGGGTACCCATCCCCATCCCCATCCCCATCCCCATCCCCATCCCCATCCCCATCCCCATCCCCATCCCCATCCCCATCCCCATCCCCATCCCCATCCCCATCCCCATCCCCATCCCCATCCCCATCCCCATGTCGATCGTGAGTAAAGAAGTTTTACTTCAAAAATCGCTCACTATTTTCATGACTGCGTGGAACCTGCCAAGAGTTGCACCGGCAGACTAGCTTGTTTAAGGCTTACTAAATGTCCATTATCACTACAAAGTAGATTCACCAGTGTACTCGACGACGTGGGTTTGTATAGCCAGGCTCCCGGTCTATAATACCTGTCAAAAATATCGTAATCCATTAATGGAATAATATGACAACTAACTAATAATCTTCTCTTTTGAACATTTAAAGATCCATTTACATCGAGATTTTTGCTGAGATTTCATAATAATATTAAATACACACACTTTAATATACGTTGGAAGTCCGCATGTATTTTTTGACAATAAAAAAAGGAGTTAATTGGACAATGAGATCATTTGCCGTAATACGAGATATATTCGTATGTACGAAATTGTCAAACGAAAACGTCTGAATTCCGATTTAATTCAATCCTGCAATCTTCGATAATCTGCCTCCGTTCATTAATAAACCAGTAATTATGCAGAGAGACTGTCATTATTAATAAAGTTGTGTAGATATATCGCCAGTTAAATAAAGGACAGAGTGATTTACAATCTCGTATCGATAACGAACCGATTGCCCTAGCACGCTTGCACCATCGATAGGCAGACCGACGTCGAAGGGAAATAAATAAGGAATCGACATACGATGGCAACACTGGGGATCTTTTGAATGAATTTTCGTTTCTTAATTTGAAATGTGCTCCTACGTACAAATGAAAAATACCAATAAATTGACAATTTCGAATTGAAATACGAACTCAAATAAATATTGACGTTTCGCATGTTGATACTGTTTGAGACTAAACGACATTTTAACAAATTTCGTTTCTCGAAATTGAAAGCAATTTATTGATCGCCTTTTAAATGAATTAACTGAGTCTATGGGTCTCGTATACGATTTCTTTAAATTCTAAGAGTTTTTTTAGTTCACCTCTACTCATTAATTAGCCAGTTATTTTGCGTAACAAACGACATTATTTTTAAAAATCTGTACATTGACAGCTTTGATTATATAAATGTCTAGATATAGCGCTCGAGTGACGAAGCGCCAAAAAAAATATCTGCCAAAGGTTGGCAGATAAGCTCGGCCTGTCCGCTCAGTGGCGACACTATCGTTGTAGGGTAAACACGTGTTGTGTGACATTTGAAAATGACAATTTGCGCTATATCAGTGTGCAGGAATTACATAGGACGATTGAAAACAACAAAAAATGTTATCTATCATCGGTTAATAACCTTTAAATAACCATTCAGTTAAAGAAACAATTCAGTTTTAATAGTGTAATTTGGTCTTAGGACAACGCCGTTTGACCCCATGTTTTGACGCCATGTTTACAGGGTTGCCTGTTCTTCAAATTAAATTTTCCCGATAATTATTTCGAAGTAAAAACCGATCAGATTTACGGTCTTCTGCATCAAGTTAATTTGATAAGTTTGGCCGTGGAAAAATATTTGGCCTTAAGATATCACTATAAGACAAAATTGGATAATATTAACCGGGATGTAAAATCTATACGAAAACTGTTTAAAAAACAGATTAAAAGGGAAGGTCATTAAGAATAAAAATAACTATCGATAGCTTTAGTTTTAAAAAGTTGCATTGTCTTTTTTTGTGTGACAAAATAGTTTTACCATTTTTAGGGATTTGCCTGGATGTGGGCCACCTTCTTTATTTGATGATAATAAAAATTTAAATTTAGACACAACGATACCTGCCGGCCAGTTGGCAGCGTCTATGAATGTGTCTTTCTTATTTTCTGTATTTCTTATTTATTTTTTAAAAATAATCAAACAAAAATAAATCTCTATTAACAATGATTTTCTTTTCATTTATATCATTTTATGTAGAAAACTATCTTACTTAAATGAATTCAAAATTAAACAAATTATAGGTCCCGCTAAACAGAAACATATTTTTTACCCACTTTTATGGGAAATACTCGGGAGCTGGTATCACTCATCACGCCTACAGTGACGTTGAGCGCTTAACGTTAACAATATAAGTTACCTATACTTGTGTGCGTGTCACGCACACAAGCGTTTCAAATCTGGCCTGTTCTTTTTTTCGGAGTTACAGCGCAACACTCTATCTAGACATTTATATAATCAAAGATTGACAGCTTATCTGTCACTCCGGAAGCCACAGTAAAAACGGCGTCTTTTGTCAACCGACTGTCGGAATTGTATGTTCACTGTGCTCGCAAATATCGCTAACTGACCATAGACAATTCGTATTAATATTGGGGTTTTATCCATACAAGAATGCATACGATTTGGTGGGCTTTTGTCAATCGTCGGTCGGAATATCCCTTATCAATTGTTGAGCGTGCTAGCACATATTGATAACTGACCATAAATGACGGATTATACCGATATCGTATTGATATAGGGTTATATCGATCGACCATGCTAGGACCCCTGGACTATAGTTATTCGTCCGTTTCATTCGTGTACTCTATGTCGTAAAATTTACTATTTTTTACCCCACTTTGACGCTGGCTGCCTGCCAACGTGCCAGGCTGCCGGTTGGCAGACCTGCTTTTTTCTCATATTCTAATCGACCTTTATCATATGAAACCATTCCGGTTCGTGTACTCGAAAAAATCGCTCACTATTTCCATGACTGCGCAGCTCCTGCCAAGAGGCGCACCGGCAGACCGGTTTTTTTAGGTTTTCTAAATATCCATTCACTACAAAGTAGTTTCATCCATGTACTCGAAGACATAGAGTTTACCTATCTCGTCTCCTAGTCTATTATCCTGTGAAGAAAACATAGTTTTCGAAACATGATGATAATATTAATGATAGAGTGGTGTTTACAATGCTTTTTTTTTACAATTAAGTGTATTTGCGAAGTTTTAAGAAACACATTCTTATTTAATCGACATATGTAGTCATTTCTCTACTCTTCGGAAGGGCTGCCGCTGCGGCCAGGCAGGTACTGAATGTTAGCATAATTCTTTAGTAAAACTAAGTTCTCTCTTCTTTTTTATATACTCCTTCAGGTATTTTTCGACTTATCTCATAAAAACCCCATCACCACTTATTAGCATACTTGAAATTTTTAACTGAAATAATTTCACAATTTGGTTCAAAACGTATTTTGGTTCCTACCTGTTTAACGAAGATATTATTTGATGCTTCCATGGGTTGAGTGACCAAGCCCACTGTGAGCGGCTCGATTCCGTTCTCGAGGATCTGGGGCCTGTTTAACCAATCATCGATCGAAACTGTGTATTGTTTCTGACGTTCACTATTCATCAACCTAAAAAAATAATAAAATTCTTACGTACCTAAATGAGAGTATAAAAGAATAGCCAAATACTCTGGAGTTTAATACAAAATGAGGAAACCAACCATAAAAGTCTTTGGCGGCAAAACATATTCTTGGACCTCTGTTAAAAAAAGGATGCATTCGAATCTATTTCGGTATGAGACGAATCTAATTCAACATGTAGTTTTGTAGGTCCTAATTACTGGAATGTGCTGGCTGTGTGAAAATAATGCCAGAAGGAGCACACACAACCATGACCAAATGGGTGCCCCCGTGGAGATGACTCTGGGCCTGATCAAGAATAAAGTTTGAGCTGCATAAGAAGACTGAAAAGTAGTTAGGAGCTGGAACCGGGTGAATAACATTTGTGGAAAGGAAATATTCTACCAAGACACATAACAATAAATTGGCAGACGTTCTTTTTTCTAGATGTTTCAACTCGCTCCAGCTCAAAAAATTAGGAAGAAGATTTCTTTTCTGGAAAGAAATCGTAAAAAAATCCAGCAAAACTACATTTACTATAGGTATACAACTCCATTGTTTCTACACATTTTAACTACTGCTCACGATTCTTTTCTTGTGTGAAGACAGAGAACAAAATAGGTTGCATTTTTCCAAAACAAAGCCACTAGAATAATATTAATTGAACAGATGCGAAATAATTATTTTTTCATCTTTTAAATTTCACGCCCGGCTGGGCTTCTACATGTTATTTTATTTATTACAAGGAACATCTAAATAAGCACAACCAATTTTAAATAAAAAGCAGAATAAAATCAAAAGCAAAATAAAGAACAAAATAGACAACAAAACCAAAAATAACATCTAAAATAAAAACAAAGTATAAACGAAATAAAATTAGAACAAAATACTCCACCATGCAAGATAGAAAAATTATATACTATGAAAAGCACAATACATTGGTAAGATATGTCGAAACAGAGCTACGTAGTTCGTTTAGTTAAATTTAACGTTCTTCTTTCCGGTATAAATTGGGTAAAAACTTGTTTTTTTTTTCTAGTTAAATTTCAAACCAATTTATGGATTATAAATAGTTTATTTATTTAGGCCAAAGATGGCGCCAGTCATTTCAGATGTCGCTGAATGTGTGATCATTTTTGAACTTCCTCCTTTCTCAATATACAAAGGAATTTAACTGTTAAAAGCCCACGCTAGCTAAAAATTAACACTTCTCTAACTGAACTTGAATTGAAAACATTAAGTATTGATTAAACCTTTGCCCGTTGAGCGGGGAATTAGTTATATATCGGTACAGTCCTACTACTAAAAGCTAACACCTGGTCTGAATTAAACAAAATGGCAAATACAGATATCAATGCACTAAAATTATGGTTTGATAAAAACCTATTGACTTTGAATTCTAAAAAAACCTATTATTTGCCATTTTTCATTAAAAAACAAGAAACACCTAAAGAAATAAACTTAATAATCCACTCTATGACAAATACAGAAAACCACAAATGTAATATATCATGTTCAAAAATAGAAAGCAAAACTGATATTAAGTACCTGGGCATAACAATAGACCAGCGTTTAAAATGGTCTCCACACATAAATATTCTGAACAACAGAATAAGGAAACTAACATATATATTTAGATGTTTAAGAGATATTTTAAACGAAAAATTACTTAGAACCACATACTTTGCTTTCTGTCAATCAATTATACAATACGGCATTATAGGATGGGGCGGTACATATACAAATCAAACACAAACAATTTACATATCACAAAAACTAATAATAAAAACAATTTAAAAAAAACCCTACTCATATTCGTCAGAACTTTTATTCAAACAATTTAAAGTCAGAAAATTAAGTGCATTATACTTTTATCATGCAGCATTACAAATTTATAAAGATAATATTAAAAATCAAGTTGCACCATTTAAAATAACAGAAGTCTTAGACAAACATCAATACTTCCCACTCCAAAATGTAAAAAAAAAATTGGACAATTGAGTCATAAATATCTCGGAACAAAATTTTTTAATTCATTCCCAGAAAAAATTAGAAACATGAATACCAATATAAAAAATTTTAAAACTCACCTTAAAAATTATACTGAAAACTTCGTTTAAATGGTAATGTAAATGTGATATAAATAAACTGAATGATATAAAAAAAGCAATACAATAACACCCCCCCATACACACAAGCCTTGCTTAATTATGGGGGTACATCAAATATATCTACTATGTAATTAAATACTGTATAAAATTTATTTGTAATTTATGTACCTTCTATTACTAATATAAAATAAATAAAAAAATAAAAAAAACTTGTAACTTTAAAAACATAGCAATAAAAACGTTGGATTTAATTTCTCAAAGGGTGCTTCATTTAAAAAAATAACACAACCAATTCTTCTTCTGTTAAGTCCTAACTTTTTTACAACTTGTTTATATTTGGTGAATGATGTGTTGAGTATATTAACACCTTTATAGTCATTACCCAAATTTTGTATACGGCGAACGGGGGTATAATACAATTGTGATTCTGTGATGGAGTTGTCATAATAAAATGGTAGATATTGCCTCGATGTTGGTTTTGCGAGATACGTGTAAACAAATCGAGTATAATAAATCGTACAGGGCTGTCAAATATTGAATTTGTGATTTTGTATAAACATGTTAGGTTATTAACTATTCTACGATCGGATAATTTTAATAAATTTTGTTGACATTGTAGAATCATAGTTGACACATTCCCTTGTATTAACCATTAAGAATTAATTTGAATTATTTCTATCGTGAGTGAATGAATGACTAGCGTAACTAGGTGCCCACACTATCAAGTTGTACACAATTTGACTCCTAACCAAACTCATGTACATTTTTTTATGGGTTTGAATATTTTGAAATTGGCTGCAAATTCTTATTACAAAACCTAACATTTTCAAAGCTTTATTTGATGTTATTTCAATATAGTTTATAAATTTCAGGTTTTCATCAAAATTTCCCCCTATTTTCAATCATTTAAATCGTTATATCATAACGCGATAAAAAAATTGTAAACTGCCTATTACCAAAATACTTTTCAAATAGAATGAACTGCAACAAGAACATTCACAAATATAATAAAATGACGTGCAATGAAAGCAGGCTACCAAGAAAGGGCAAAGCCTCCTATCTAAAGCCGAATTTACATAACGCAACTAGTTGCACACGAGTTGTTCCCTTAGGCCCTCCGTTCATGGAGATACTTACAATCTACGTAATTATGACGAAACCACAAGTACCCTGCTGATATACCACTTTTTAATGCTAGTCTCCGTATACGGCGCTATCCGAAATGTACTGAACTTGGTCATTTTTCACGTGCAGCCGTGGAGTGAACACGCTGTCATGCGATGTCATATGACTTTTTTTCCAACATCAATCCATGCGTTCTCCACTAAATTGTTTCTTACGTATTCTGGTAAAGTAAAGTTATGTAAACATGCATTTTTTCCACTTCCAGAACAAATCTAACATTACTTTTATGTTCCGACGCTATTTCTGTCAAACGTCAAACGAATAAGTATCAGACAAAAATGATGCGACTGTCGCGTGCGATCAGATATCAGATACTGATTGGAAGCCGACGGCCACCACGTAGCGCCGTGAACGGACACCAGCAAAAATCGTACGGGGGGTACTTACGATCGGCGCGTATGATACCCGCACGAGAAACGAGTAGCTTGTAAGTATCTCCGTGAACGGAGGCACTTACATATGTTGTACTGCCAGTCTAACGTGTAAAAATGTAGTTTCATCATACCTGCATTAGTTGTATGCTGCAAAATTAAAATAGCGCTAATGCGAAATTACATAATTTCTAGTGGTAAGCAACTAGTTGCGTGATATAAAAACGTGATGCAACTAGTGTCGCAAAAGAATTTCAGCTTATATTTCTTGAAACTGCGTGAGAGTTTTAATGTCGAAAATGACAAATGGAACGCTGCTAAAAAGCTAGTGAAAAATTAAGTAATCCTCACTGCAGCGTGCCAGCGATGTTTGTGTGGAACTGTCTGAAGGCGGCGGTGGCGTGTTCGTTGGAGACATCGGGAACCTTTGTGCTGTCGTAGTCATTAACGAAGCCCTGAACGTCGGGGAAAATGATCTGGTTGTTTGATAGATTGGTATTATCTGCCAAAATAAGATAAAAATTATTAAAAAAAAAAAAAATTGTGAACCAACATACGAGTATTTTTTTTTTAATATATATATTTTTTTATTTATTTGGGGACCAACAGTTTACATTAATAACAAAGCATATAATAATTGAGTGCAATAATTGAACCATTTTAATATAATAATTGAAGATACTAGATGTTCGACAGTGTTATATTAAAAAGATAATAATTTATGCTCATAAAAATAAATATAAAATGAAAAAAGTCGAACACAAACATCAAACCAGAAGTAAGGGCAGAAATGACCTTTCTATTCCAACAAGCATACAGCAGCTTATCAAATGATATTCTCATACCTGGGACCAAAATTATATAACAAAATCCCTTCACAACTAAAACTGTGTGAAGTGTCATCCTTCGGTAAAAAAAAATAACAAAATGGTTACAAGATTTAGGCAGGACAGAGTCAGAAATATTATTAAAAAAAGTTATTTGATAATTATGTATTACGAGCACCTTATATATTTCTTTTGTTTCCAAAATTTTTCTTTTCTTTTATTTTTCTTTTACTTACTGTTTTTCGAATACATTTTTTCTTGTTAATTAATTGATTCTAGAACCTATTATTCCACTGTATAATTATGCAAATGCAAATTGTGAAGCTTAACTTTACTAAATACTTTATGATTGATAATGTACCTATCAACCTAATGTGAATATGTCAATTTGACTGTCCTACAACGGGAGACCTTCCTAGTTGGACAGTCAAAGCTTCCTTATACCTTATACTGAATGTATTTTATAACAAATAAAATAAATAAATTAAAAATAAAAATAAATAAAAAAAATTTACAGGTTTCCACATGGGTATTGTATACAAGTAGTGTAGTGACTCCAGAGATATTTACGAATGAAAAATTACATTTCAAGAGACGAGTTATTTAGGTGGGAATAGGAAGGAGGTAGGATGGGAGGGGATCGGTTAAGTTGAGATATAGTTATAAAAATATGCGTGACAAAAAATTAAAAGAGAAAAAAAAGAAAGTTCATAGGTGGTTGTATCTGTAATTACTCGTATTGTTAGAGTATCGAGAGAGCGTCTGTGTGATTTTAAGGAGTGTGGTGCAGAGTTAAAAATGTCAAATTGTGTATAGTGTGTGTTGAAAGTGTTGGAAGCACGATAGATGAAAGAGTTCTGCTTAGAATTAGTGTTGCACCGAGGGAGGCTAAGAATCATGTCTGATCTTGTTCGTCTGTTAGGAACTCGTATCGTTCTAAGAGTTCTGGGCAATCTACAACGGATCTGGCTATTTTTTGAAGAAAAAGTACATTGGCCGAGCTTCTTCGAACTTCTAATGATAGTGTATTGAAGTACGCGGCTGTAAGTACGCGGTATAATCAATATATATTATAAAATAAAGTGCAAAAAAGCGTGCGGAACGCAAAAACTCAGAAACAAGTCCTGGTACGATCGAGAGAGTTATATGGTGTGGTAGATCTCTATCCCCCCTAGGGAATAAGGGTACCCGTTTTTACCTAAAGGGTACGCTTTTTAAGATATAAAGGCTGAAAGTTGTAAGAACACTCTAGAAATTTCAAGAAGTTTCTATAAAACTCTGGAAACTTCTGGAAGGAGTGGAGGAGTATTTCAGCGAGTCTAGAAGGTTGCAAAAAGTTCTATAAGGATCGATAAAGCTGTAGCAAGTTCTGGAAGGAGTGGCGGAGTATGTCGGTGAGTCGAGAAGGTTCCGAAAAATTCTAGAAGGTTCTATAAAGCTGTAAAAAGTTCTGAAAGGAGCGGAGGAGTACGTCGGTGAGTCTAGAAGGTTCTAGAAAGTTCTAGACGAATCGATAAATCTGTAGAAAGTTCCACAAGGAGTGGCGGAGTATGTCGATGAGCCTAGAAGGTTTCGGAAAGTTCTAGAAGGTTCAATAAAGCTGTAGAAAGTTCTGGAAGGAGTGGCGGAGTATGTCGATGAGTCTAGAAGGTTCCAAAAAATTCTAGAAGATTCGATAAAGCTATATAAAATTCTGGAAGTAGTTACGGAGTGTGTCAGTGAGTCTAGAAAGTTCCGAAAAGTTCTAGAAGGTTCGATAAAGCTGTTTGAAATTCTGGAAGGAGTGGCGGAGTATGTCGGCGAGTCCAAAAGGCTTCGAAAATTTCTAGAAGGTTCGATGAAGCTGTAGAAAGTTCTGGAGGGAGTGGCGGAGTATGTCGGTGGGTCTAGAAAGTCTCGGAAAGTTCTAGAAGGTTCAATAAAGCTTTTAAAAGTTCTGAAAGGAGCGGAGGAGTACGTAGGTGAGTCTAGAAGGTTCTGGAAAGTTCTAGATGTTTGGATAATATTAATCTTCAATATATATTAATAAAAAAAAGTGTACAATGTGCATGCCGCTAGAACTCAAAGACAAATCCCAGTACGATAACGGGGGTTATATTGTGTGGTAGCCCTCTATCCCCAATCCATGAAGAAAGTTCCCGTTTTTACCTGAAGGGCGTGCTTTTAAAGATGTAAAGGCTAGAAGTTTCGCTCCCTTGAAGTTTCTAGAGCAGTTCAAAACATTCGATAGTATTCTTGAGCAGTCTACCACATTCCAGAAATCCCGGAACATTCTGGAATTTTCGGGAATAGGATGTAACGTTCAGGAACATACCGGAACATCCCAGATCATTGTGGAAAATTGCAGAAAACTCCTGAATGTTGTGAAATGATCTGGAACATTATTCTGGAACATTTGAAGTCCTTATTGTATGGGGTTACCCATATGGGGTATATAAAGCAAAATCCGTCTTGGATTCGAAGGTCAATTCAATCTCATATCAACTCCCAGAGCGAAGAAAGTTAAAACGAAGAAGACGACGACTGAAGGTAGTTTGAAATGGAGAAATGTAAATACGAATGTTGGAGGGAGCGCGCTTATATTTAAAAAAAATTAATGGTTAGAGACCTGTGAAAAAGAGGAAGATGAGGAAATCATATGAAGTAACACCATCACAACAAACAGTCAACAAGCATGAAGATCAGCAAGAAGATGAGTAACACTCATATAACAACCATTAAAATTATGAAGTAACACCATCACAACAAATAGTCAACAAGCATGAAGATTAGCAAGAAGATGAGTAACACTCATACAACAGCCATTAAAATTATTAAGTAACACCATCACAACAAACAGTCAACAAGCATGAAGATGAGCAAAACACTCATCCAACAACCTCATAGAACATCCCAGAACATTCTGGAAAATTGTGGAATGTTCGGGAGACAGGAATCGGGATCATCAATGTGAAACATTCCAGAACCCTCTCGAATGTTGTCCTGAGCGAAGCCGGGTAACCCAGCTAGTATATTATATTTAAAATCATACCAATTCTCTTAGCAGCCAACGAGCGAAATAATAGTAGTGAGCATACCAAAAAGATTTTTTGGAATGGTGTTATCATATGTTATTATATGCACTACAGGCATAGAAGTGGTCTGAATGAGTGCACCCGACCCTTTCTGAACAAATTTCTGTAGCGCTGCAATACATCGGTAGCCGAAACTGTAGAAGATGTGCATGTGGAAACTAGATTTTTGGAAATCAGACTGGAAATTACGTATCCCAATAAGTAAACATTCAGTATGGGATTATTAAATAGTCAGTTTCGTTTTCCAGTTAAAAACGTGTTATGCTAGATGAAAATTGATAGACTCATCATTTCACGCATTATCATCGAAGACAAAATATCCTACATTTGAAATCTACCTGCATTAATTTCTTAAAATACTTTCAACGTGGCGTGATTCATAATCCCAAAATAGTAATTATTTGTGTTACAACTGAAATATTGCAAAGCTGATGATTCACGCCGAAATAAAAATTATTACAAGAATTAAAATTATTATGAGCTAGCACTATAAAAAGTCTGCCAAGAAAATAACGCTTATTCAGTCATCACCATCAGCGATCGGAGCAAATATCTCTACAAATCACCTACCTGAACACTAATGTAATTGCCATTGGTTCGCCACTCGATTCAAGACGCCGTCACTGGTTGGAATTCCAAGACGCCAGTCTTTTTCACCTCAAGCACCCGAGGGGGTAATACCTACAAAACGCCGACGCCCGAGCCCTGGCCATCTTGCTCCGGGCAGCTAGCCCGGGGCCCCCTTGCATCGAGCCTTGCATCTCTCTGCCCTGATGATAACGCCTGAGCCCCATGACCATCCTCGGGCTCCTTTGAACTTGCTGATACTTACCAAGCCCTTGAAGTGCAGCTCTACCCCTGGCCATCTTGCTCCGGGCTGCTAGCCTTGCATTGAGCCTCGCATCTCTCAGATCTGATGCTGACGTCTGAGCCCTGAACCCTACCGCCCCTGGCTCCATCTTGGGCTACACTTTTTCTGTCTGAAACTGCTAGAAATCCGTTGAAGATGAGAATATATAATTCGAATCAACCGAGGAAACACTACGTGCGCTATGCCAATAGATGCACGATAAGGACTCCCGCCACGCCCAATAGAATGCAGACCTACCTGATGATTCCACGTCTGTTAAATGATGACACCATTTAGAGATGCGTGCTATGCACCCGCAGCACGCCCAATAGAATGCAGACCGATTACTCTAAAGCCAATCACGATGTGAGTGGCTGCGACCGCCCCAGCCTAGGATGCTAGCCACCTACCGCCACGCAGTGACAAGCCAACCCGCTCATGAGTTGCTGCGACCACCCCCTGTGATGCTGGTGCCAAATATTCAGCAATCCACGAGAACATACACCATCTGGGGCGCAGCCCGTCTCGGTTACTAGCAACCAGCGTCCACCGCAGTTTACATGCTCCGATGCAAGAGCATTCCATCTCACAATGCACCGTGGAAGACGCAGTAGCACTCCACCTCAATGCGCGGCAGAATATGCCCATCCAGCATAGACGCTTCACTAACGATACTCTCTCCTTACAATGCATATTTGTATTCTACAGTAACCGTGCTACGGAACTTTAACAGCTGTCAAGGCGAGAAAACATCTCTATCAAGACATTACATTTGCCGGGCGTCTCGGTGTGCCGGCGCTTATTGTTTATAGTTTTTGTGCAGGCCTACAGGTCTTGTACAAGTCGTTTCTTTTCGGAAGTAATTTTAAAATTTGAGTTGCAGAAACATACGCTACAAAATTCGTATCCGTGGGTTGGAACTCAAATACAGATGTAATCGAACTCTGAAGTTGAAACCATCTCTGTCTTTAGAGTTTTAAAATAATCTATACGCAGACTCACATGCTGCAAAATTCGTAGGAAAACCATTTTCGTTGCCGGCACAGGCAAAAAACTTTTTTTGCCGGTGTGTGTGAATTTCCATGCTGTTGCCATTGAACTGTAACATTAAATTCATTTCCGTGTTCCAAGTGTAAAATCAGTTGCGGACTCACACACTGCAAAATTCGGAGGAAAACCATTTACGTGTTCTAAATGCAATACTCTTGCTAAACCCAATTGGGGATGCCATAGTCCCACTGGCTCCAGACGGGAGCAGTTGGGACTCTTGTGCGGTATTCAAGTAAAAAAAAAAAAAAAAAAGCAATGCTTTGTTCAGCGAACTATCACATTTATCCTGGTAACACCCATATCAATGGCACCCATTTATTAATGTATTTTTTTAAGTTATCTCTACATTAATAACAAATATGAGAGGACGAACTAAGAAGAATAGGCATCCACTCGTAGTAGGTGATGTGCTGGAAGACGGCGATGTTGATCCTGCGGGCTTCCTGGAAGAGACGCTCGTCGTTCCAGTGTGGGTTGAGTTCCTTCAGCTCCTTGGCCAGGCGGTTGTGCTCGCGCACGAACATGATCTGCTGGATAGTGAGGTGTGTGTTCTGGTTGGAACGAGAATCCCCTGGAATCAGGCAACATCAAGCATTTTATTCATTCTAAATTAACGTAAAAGTGCAAAACATGTCTTTTACCTACGCCTAAATAAGTATTTGGGAAGTCCCTATAAACTTTGGTCATGTAAAATATACAATAGGGTGTGTCAATTATTTCAACTTTTGAATTCAGAAACGCCTGACATCTCAAAAGTTGCGTCTTACAAAGAAAATGGGAGCCGCATTTAATTTTTTTATAATGATTATTAGCTCGCTAAAATGGATTGAAAATCAAGAAAAAAACCTAAAACGTGTATTTTTAAAACTAATTCATTATTATTTTTGACAATAATTTACCTTTTAACGTTTGTTTTTTATTAAAAACTGCGTGTAGTTGACAAAAATGAAAACAAAAAATTCTAATTTATGTATAACAAGTAAGTCTACATCTACTGATTTTAGAGTTATTTTCCCCTTTTATATTTTTAACAAACATAAATGTTTAAAAAAAATAATTTTGCGTTCTTTGTACTGCAGTTATGGAATAAAAATTAAATTTGCTACAAAACTGTAAACTAGACCCTTTGTTTTATTTTTTTCCCAAACCAGAAAAACATTTTTTTTTGGAAACTTCGGGCCATTTTATCGAGCTAATAGTAAACACAAATTTCATTTATTTTACGTTTTCGAATAGCTACAGATCATATGCAACTTTTGAGACCCCAGGCATTTACTACGGACAGTCAAAACTGATCCTATTTTAACCTATCCTATCCTATCCTTAACCTATTTTTTCATAATGAAGGGTTTTATTTTTATTTCGTTTTTATTTTTACTACAAGGTTCCCACCTAGGTCCGCTCTTCTTCGACATTTATATAAACGATATTGGATCATGCTTTTAAAATTCCGAATTTGTGCTTTACGCTGACTACACGAAAATATTCAAAGTTAAGCATTCTGACTGTGATGCGTTACAAAGTGACCTAGATAGGCTTTGCAAGTATTACAAAGTTAACTGTTTAGATATCAATGTTTCCAAATGTCATACTATGACATTCAACAGAAATAAACATGTTATTAAGTTCTCTTATTCACTCAATAATTAACCTGTCATCTCGACAACGTAATGTAAAGATTTTGGTGTTTACCTTGATAGCAAACTTATATTTAATAAGCACATCGACTCAATCGTTCATAGGTCGTATAAAATGCTTGATTTTGTTCTTCACATAAGTAAGGCTTTAATAAAGTAACTTTCTAATAAAGTGTGTTTTATCGGAAGTGTCCTGCAGGTAAGTATATTTCTGTATCTATTTTAAAATAATAAAATTAGATAGAGCCTGAGATTCATAATAAATTGTAAAGCGCCCTTAAGGTGATTTAATTAATTATTATCAACAAATTATCCAATTATTATTATTATTATTATTAAAGTATTCGATAACCCGCATACAGCAATAATGTTATATTTTGCATTAGTCAGAAGTACACTGTAATATGCTTCGCCAATTTGGAACCCGCAATACAAAGTATACATAGATAGCATCTAACATATTCAAAACAAATTTATAAAACATCTTAACCTCAAATTCAACAATAACTTTGAATGCACATTTCAAACTTTGCAACAAAGGCGAGCAATAGCTGATTTGACTTTTATACACAAAATTTTAAATAATGACATTGACTGTACCGAACTTCTTTCCCTAGTTAATTTTAACACTCCGTTAAGACGTACACGCCATACAGAACCATTCCACATGCTTAATTACAAGACAAATGCAGCATCCAATTCGCCAATCAATCGTGCTCTTCATATGTTCAATATTATTGATCTAAATTCTAACATCGACATTTTCTCCGGTTCACTGCCCAAATTTAAAAAGAGCATCATGTCAATAATATAATTTGTTCAATACGCACAAATACATATATACATACACTCACATACACACCCTCACACACCTTCCCACTGCATACATCACCCGGTAATTACTTAATACGCATACCATAAATAAGACACTACGATGAAACACATGATAGGTACCCACCATGTAATAAACTTAATTATAAATTTACTTAATTAATTGTTATTTTCTTTAACCAAAGTATCTAATGTACTGTTTGTTTCTGTTAACAAATAAAATAAAACAAAATGAAATAAAGTTAATTAAATTTGAAAAAAAAAATTCCTTGAACCTTCCTCTACAATCTTACTGCAATAGTAACTTTTTGCGTCAACAAGTGGCAGCACTGCAGTCGCTTACAAAATGAACGATATCAATGTTCGTAATAATTATGGTTCTGTGATTGAATTCTTGAATGCAGAAGGTGAAAAACCCATTCGCATTCATGAAAGACTAAAAAATGTGTACGGTGATGCAACTGCACAAACATTGTGACCGGAGATGAAACATTGGTTTTATGGAACCTAATTCAAAGAGATAGTCAATGAAATGGAATTACACAAACTCACGAAAAAATTCAAAAACTGTGCGATCCGCAGGGAAAGTTATTGCGACAGTGTTGAGGGATACAGAGGGTATGATTGTTGTTGATTTTTTGGACTAAGGATGCATAATAAATTCTCTTCAATATGTTACAACCCTTAAACAGCTTTTTAAAGCTTTTTCAGCTTAAACCCTTAAACAGTCTTTTGCCCAACAAAAGCTATGGCGGATGGCCTTAGGAAGCTGGACCGTACTTTTTATCACTCTGGAATACATGCCCTCGTTAAAAGATTAACCGAAACTTAAAAAAATGACTAATTAATCGTCAGTAGTGTGGTTTTCGATCTATTTAATTGCATTTTTTATTTCTTGACAATTAAACCAGAAAAAAATAGGAGGCTTTACTTATTGACTGACCCTCGTAAAAATAAGACAATATTTTTTTCTCTCTATGGAGAGCGACACAAGTTACAAGCGATACAACTGCTGTAGAGGGTGTGGTTTGAAAATTAGGTATTGAAAATCAGGCGAGTGAAATTCAGGTGTCCAATGGTCGACGCCCATCTTTGGCAAACTTAGCCATTTTCTCTAAAACAAGGAGATACCACAATATCTCCGAACGCCTGTATTTAACAAATGTATACTATCGGTAGTGTAACTGAATGTATCAACCGTGTTCATTGTTCATACTTTAATCAATGAGAGAGCATGATAGTGAATAAAATATTCAAATATTATTAAAATATTCAATAAAAGCATTTGACAGCTGTATTCCCCGTCTTTATCACACCACCTTCAGAGATAAAAAAATTATAATTGATCAACTAAAATTATATAATATAAATTTACTTGGTGATCCAGCGCTATATTCTGAAACGAGCAATCACCGCAAGTGGGTGCTAACTTTTAGAGAAAACTTAAGAAATTAACCTTTAAGAAAGTTGTGACAAAAATAGCCACCACACGAAGAGCCATAGAAAAGATACCTAGGTGTCTACGTGTCGTATAGAAAAACAAATTAATATTATGATAGGAACAAGAAAGGTCATCGCAAGAAGCAACACTTTCTTCATCCTCAACTTGTCAGTTTTGGACACTTGGGTACTTGGAACGAGTAATAGAGATCATCGGTACAACAGTATCATGGATGGTCTATTAGAAGTCAATACATGATCTATGCAAGATGGTCTCACCTGTTTTGAAACAGACATTCTCGGAGGCGGTGTTACAGCGGCAGTACTTAGCCTTGTTGGGCTCGTTGGGCGGGAATACCTTGTTGCCCATTTTCCCCGTCTTCAACTCGCCGTTCGTCAGCGTCCTCAGGGAGCGTGCGATCTCGTCGGTCGGGCCGTATACGTTGGACAGATCGATGTATGCCGTCACTCCGTTAAGCTAATCAGAAAAAACAACACAATGGTCAAAGACGAATAGAAATTAAAAGGTTGTGTTATTTCACATTTTCTTCATTAAGAGCCTAGCAGGACAATCGGTTTTATCGATATTTGCTAAAATAGTTTAGTTGTTTGTCGCTTGTGTCGCCCTCATCGCTTTTTAACTCAATTCTATCAAAATGTATTGTAAATGGTTACTAAAAATGGATTTGATAATAGTATCCGCTCGTAAAAATCCGAAGTTACACGATCATTCCCGATCACAAATTAAATATTGGCATATTATATCTTGGCCGGTCGTTTTGAACGTTGGATTTCTATTTTTCCCCATAACGTGGGAAAATTTCCCTTAAGATTCCCTATTTCGAAGAAAATTATTTAAAAAAATATTATTTGAACAACTTTTTAAAAACTGTCGGAAATTCACTATGCAACTGGTATGATTTTAGAAGCAAATCGTGAGTTGTTTATTGGTTTAACACTTCAATCTATTTATATATATATTTTTTTTTTAAATATAAACTACAAAAAGTTATAGAAGTTCCATAAAAATCTGTATCTTCTAAATATGAAAAATATTTGCGACATATTGATTTCTTTTAAATGTGAATCGATATTCCCAAATTTTACAAGTAAACTAAATTTTCCATAAATACGGGATTTTTTTCGGCTAACTGTCAACACCCAAGAAGAACACCTGCATTGTGACAACAAGTCTTCGCGATGGATGTCTGCGCCCGCCAGATGAATAATCCCCAGGGCGTCACAACACACGGAAATATAAAACACCATTGAAAAATTTATTTGTTTATTTAAAAGTTTAGGTTTTACATTAAGTAGTCGTTATATTATTAACATTGTTGAAATCAGTATAGACTGAATCAACTTGTAACTTCTTAGACATGGATTCGGATATAAAGTTTTGGTAAATTAAAAGATTGGACAAAGTAGATTTTCCAGGAGTGAAACCATGTTGGTTAGGTGAAATTACTGGCTTGATACAGTGAATGATTTTATTTAAAATAAGTTTCTCAAAAAATTTTGGAATAGTTGATAAAAGGTAGATCAGTCTGTAATTGCTCACCTCATTTTTGTCTCCTTTTTTAAATATCGGGGTGAGGAAACTGTATTTCCATTTTTCAGGAAAGAGACCTGTTTGTAATGACTGATTGAAAAGAAAATGTAGTGGATATGCAAAAGTGGTAGCGCAATTCTTTAAGAAAACAGGTGGGATATTATCAGGACCACCGCTCTTACTTTGATCCAGTTGTTTTAGCTGAGTCAATACATCTTTATATTCAATTATTACATTGACTAAATTTAAGTTATGATCTGAGGAAAAACTAGACGAGTAATCGTTGACTATTATTGAGTCACGGACATATACACTTTTAAAGAAGTCGGCAAATAGGTTAGCTACGTTTTGAGAGTCGTTGGCTATTTTTTTTTTCATAGCACATATTGGAGGGTATGTTATTATCATCATTTTTCAAAGACTTTGTGTAATTCCAAAATTGTTTTGTTTCTCCTTTAATTGACATTTCCACCTTATTTATGTAATTGTCGTAACAAATTTTTGACATATTTTTGCAATCTTTTCTTATTTTACTGAACTCAATATAATTTGATAGGGATCTCTCTTCTTTATATTTTATGTGTAAAACTTTTTTTTTAGCTATTAATTGGATTAATTCCTTATTAAACCATTTTGGATGCTTTGATTCTTTGAATTTAATTTAAGGTATACAGTCTATGATAATGGCATTTATTTTAGGATAAAATGATTCTATATTATGGATCATATTATTTTCCTTGAGAAATGACCAATCTACCTTGCTGAGATGATCATTAATTTCAGTGTAATTGGCATTTTTGAAATTAAAACTAGAACTTGTGAGTTTATTACTTTTTTTTGAGTTGTTTGGAATAATTACTGACAGTGGAGGATGGTGGTTATCTATGGGAAGGATAGACTCTAATGCTTTTCTAACTATTATGTCCTCTTCATTTGAAAAAACAAGATCTAGGAGACGATTACTCGAATTATGTACATTATTAAATTGGGTGAGATTCAGAAATATTGACATATCAATGATTTCTCTTTCGCATAATGTTACTGATTGGTAATTAGTACAGTTGAAATTACAATTTGGAAGGTTGTAATCTCCAAAAATTAAGAATTTCTGTTTTTTATGTTTTGATTTTAAAAGTTCGACATCTTCGGAATGATTTTTATATATAGATAAATTAGCTGACGGAGGAATGTACACGCAACCAATGATGTAATTTTGATTTTTATCGTTTACCATAATGAAAATTTGTTCGACATCACAATACTTGGTTTTTAACATTTTTGAAGACATTTTATTGGAGACTGCTAAAAGGACTCCTCCACCTCTGGATCTGGAACTGGTCTTGATATTTCTGTCAAGCTGGTAGATTTTATGACAGGGTAAACCAAGCTCCGTTGAGTAAATTGAAGGTTCTAGCCAGGTTTCCGTAAGAGCGATGACATCGTGTGAAGTAAGTGGGGCGTTGATCCTAAATTCGTTCAGCTTTGTCCTTAATCCCCTGACGTTCTGGTAGTAACACATGATAGGTTTTAGTTTTTTTGGATTAGTATGTACAATAGTAGGTTTATTATTTTTGTATTTGATTGTGAGTCCTGTTTCACCATTTTGTGTTCTTTGGTCTTGGGTTAATCGTAGATTGGCAAGGTAGTTTCTTTGGGCTGGTGTTTGATCGGAATAAATTTTAATACCAGGGTACTCGGTTATGCTGTTTTTTTTTCTCAATATGTCTATGGCTTGGGCGGGATTGTCAAGCATAACTTTTGGAGGTCTAGGTTTGTCCGATTTTCTGATCCCCAGACGAAAGGTAGTAACGTTGGCTTGCGTGATGGTCGAGTTTAGATTTGTTAGTGTAGTAGAGATTCTCGTCGTATCATCAGTAATTTTGTCGATTTGGGAACAGGCTGAGCTTTCGGGAAAGTTGAATATAATTAAATTATTATAACATTGTTATTATTTCCTATGAAATAAAGGGATTCTCCTGTGAAAGCTGATGTATAATAATGACTTATTATATCACACTGTCATCATCACTATCATCCCAAGGAATGCTGTGTGGAGGGTTTTTTAAGGATTTTTAAAATATGGAGACGAAGTTCTAATAAGGAGTTCTGGGAAGGAAATAGGTATTAGGGATTGGTAGGAATCTGGGGGTCAGTGTATCGAACCAGGCGTAACAATCGTATGAATCCATCTCAGTGCAAGGCGATAGGTCGAGATATTCACAGTATGGAAGATCTTACGTATGTATCTAGGGATACGTACGTATCTAGGGTGTACGAAGAATGAGTTAATAGTGAATGTAAGTAAAGTCTAAAGCCATGGAATTTGAAAGAGAGAATATGAAAACAATGTGCAACATAGTTGTGAATGATGAAAACTTGGAGCAACTGGATGAGTTTGTGTATTTGGGAAGTATGTTTACGAGAGATGGGAAGGCTGATAGAGATATTGAAAGAGGGGTGAATGCAGGTAACTCTATTAATGGAGTACTGGTACCTACCCTGATGTATGGCAGTGAGTCATGAAACTGGCAGAGAAAGGATGAAAGTAGACTGAATGCTGTAGAATGAGATCCCTGAGATGTATGGCGTATGTGTGGGAAAACCATGTAGGATCGTGTGAGAAACATGGAGATCCGCAAAGAATGCAAGGCTGATGTAAGTGTAATGAGTAAGATGAAGAAAGGAACGCTCCGATGGTTTGGGCATGTAGAGCAAATGAACGAGAAAAATAGTGTAAGGAGAATATACAACCGCAAATGTGAATGGTAGAAGTCGTGGACGTCCAAGAAAGACATGGCACGACTAAATGAATCAGATACTTTAGTCGGACCATATCAAGAGTCAGAATAATAGAAAAGCATGTATGAGACGATGTATGAATGTGAATGAGGCAAGCAGTGTGTGCCAAGACCGAGTTGTTTGGCGGTCCGTCCTCTCTGCCTACCCCTGCGGAGAAACGGCGTGATGGTTTGTTAGTTAAATTATGAATAATAATAATTAACCATTTATTTAGACAGCCCTATTTCGTGTGTAACTTGACACTCGCTTTTGAAAAATAAAATAATATTATGACGGATGATATATATGCCTTCTTCGAAAAAGTAAGACAACACGGAAATTTATTTCTTGTAAAAGCACTGATAGGCTTTTACAAAATGTTTAATTTTTACATGGTTTTACTGCCAGATACAGAGATATCGAAAAATATTATACAGTTAGGTACAGTTCTGAATCTCAACTATTTAATAATAATAATTGGACGATTTGTATAATGCCGTATTAGTGAAAAATCACCCCTAGGGCGCAGTTTCACTTGATCGTGCCATTCTCCCCCTGACTTCTTCTACCATACCTACACATTCACCTCATTACTTCTCCTTACACTATTTTCTTCATTCATCTGCTCTGTAATGCATTCGTAATTAAATAAACTAAGTAAAAATGGTCAAAACGAATAAAACTTCCGAATAATAAAAGCTAATTGAAAATAATTCAAATTTCATTTATTACTGTTTACAAGTACCTAATGGCAGTTTTGCCTACCAAAGTCATCGCCAAATCAACTATTGCTGCCGGTACGCATATAATTAAAATCATTAAAAATATCTAGCAGAACTTAATAAACAGTAATTGATTTCAATAATAACATTAAAAATATTTTTCGAAAGCCCACGTATAAAAATAAACATAAAAGCAGTTAAAAATTGATTCGTAAAACCGAGTGATCACTGTATTCATATTTGGGTCTACAAACAAGGCAATATGTAAGAAGGTACAAGTATATGACGGTCAATCCTTGCCACAATCGTTTTAAAATATATCTTTTTGACACACTTCATTCACTTTCCCCGTACAAATTCAGTGGTCGAATTTCTTCCCTCCAGAGTATACGTATTCTATACAAAAACCAACACATTCAAATATTCTTCATACTACTTTACAGAACAGAGCGTTACGAGACCACCTCTCGTGGCGACTGACTTTCGCGTAATGAATAGAAGTTGAAAATGGGATCGCATTTATCTGTTTTGGGTACAGATAAAAATGGAATATTACACAATAAATCACAAAATAAATTTTATTTATTTATCAGTTTTTATAGTTTAAATATTGTTTTCATACACATTATTTTTATTTTTTTCAAATAATTGTTTTTTAATACATAAAATCGATTTCAAAGTACGTCGATTTACGTAGTTTTTAAAAATAATTTTACATCATTATTTGCGCTTTTTATAAAAAAATATAAATGTAGGGGTATAGGTTGATATGTTTCCTACAAAAATATATTTTTCAATATTTTTTTTTTCTTTTAGTATATGACGACAGATGGAAAACAATCAGTGGTACATTAACGATTTTTTGAAAACTGATCTTTTATAAACAGTTATAAAGTAAGAAAAAATATTTTTTTAAATATTTAATATTAATTTGGGGCATCGAAAATGCATGTATCTAAAAAAAAATAATAACAAACTTTTTTTTGAGGTGCTGACTTCGAAAATACGCAAAAATACGAAAAAAAAATTAAATATTGAAAAATTCCTCGCGGGCTCTTAAAAATAATATATTATAGTACATTTGCGGCACCTTTCGGGTTGAAAGGTACTCTAAGTATTGGCATATGACCACCGTTCAGAATTGAAACGTTGCTAGAAATGGCTTTAACCTTGTTCAGTCGCTAGTTGAGTTAAACGTTGTTAGAAATAGCTTTAACCCTGAATAGCTAGCTACTTCCCTCCTTCCTCTTACTGGTCTCCTTCCTCTCCCTTCTACCTTCACAAAATATCCCAATTGGGGTTGCTGTAATCTCACCGGCTCCAGATGATTACCAGTAGTTGAGACTCTTGCGCGGTAATCATATAAAAATACATGTCGAAGTAATATAATGACTTTTTATTACCTACTAACGCTATCACGACATTATCGCAACGAATTTTAAAACGATGACCGTTTAAATTATCTAGGTAAAAATTTATCACAATATAAAATGGATTACTTAAACACATTTTTTATTAAAATAATAAAAAAAAATAAAAAAAACTTTTTTTTCAAAATCATCAGGAAATTTTTATTAAAACAACGATTCGCCAATCGCTGTTATAATATGGTATTATCGGATGGGGCTCTGCAAATGACATTATTTCAAATCCACTAATTAAAACCCAAAAACCTCTGTAAAAAGTAGCCCTGACGTAATCTTCAAAGATCTTAACAACATTTCAGTTGAAAAAACTATCAATACTGCATGGGTCACAGCCGCCAAAGATCGTCAAAACTGGAGATTTTTGAGGGAAATCATTGATTTTGCTGAACGACAGAAGTCTCGTAAGAAGTACAAAGAATTAACGAAAAACTGATCTGCGCCAGAAAATAAATGACCCTTAAATACTATAGATACTAAAGAATGATTGGAGCCGCAAATGCCAGCTGACAGGACACTGAAAATTTTCACAAAGTGTGTGTCCCCGGTGAGTATTCCTGTGGAAGCAACCTAGAGACAGATTGGATGAAAGATAATAATAATAATAATTGGATAATTTATAAAGCGCCATTTTTGTGAAAAATCACCTCAAGGGCGCTGTACAATTTATTAGGAAAGCTTAGGTTCTAACTAATTTTACTATTTACAAATGGATACAGAAACATACTTACCTGGCAGGTCACTTCCAATAAACACACTTTAATTAGAAAGTTTATGCTTGGAGAAGATACGGCTTTGCACGTGGAGGACCTTACAATTAACACACTGGACATTGCATGATTTTACATTATTTGCTACCCTCATCACTGTTAGTAATGCATTGATGAGTAGATTAGTGGCAAAAGTAGAGTTGGTATTTATTTTAAAATACTGGGGAATTTAGGACTATTGGACATTAGTGGCAAAAGTATAGTTGATATTTATTTTTAAATACTGGAGAATTTAGGACTCTTTAGGGCTGGAGAATGTTCATGAAATGACCTTCACAAACGCTTACATATATATATATATATATTTATTTTTATTTTTTTTTTTTTTTTCGTACGTTTTTACAGGTTAGTTATTTCCGGTGTCGCGGGTATTGAATGTGAATGTGTTGAATGTGAAGGTGAAAGATTGGACTGAGTGAGTTATAAAAATATTGGAAAAGGATAGGAAGATCTCAGGACTAGATGGAGGCTGGATCTGGAACTGATGGAGACATTTGTGAATCCCACCCTGGGAAAAAGCACTGTTATTTGAGGTTATTTGGATTTGCTGACCTGTTGAGCTGGAGCATTGCTCACGGAGCAGCCCATATCCTTGTCGGTCAGGGCCCTGGAGAAGTTCATGCAGCGAAAACCCGATTTGCGCCAGGTGGGGTCTGAGCGTGGAATCATGATGGGGTAGCAGAACGAACTCATGTTCTTCTGACACTGCGCATCATCTGTGCAGCATTTGTCCTCTGGAATATTTTTTTACATTAGAACTATATATAATTTAATACGACGAAGAATCACCTGCTAAAGTATGGGCGGTTCGGTATTTTTTTTTTTATTAATTTTTCTCCCTGCCATTTCGCGGATTAGTGTGACACATTAGATGACTACGTACTCGCGTAAATTGATTATTCCAAATAATTTGACTGCTTACATTGGTTCAAAATCCAACACCCCCCCCCCCCCCACCCTGGCAACCCTGAATAAGGGTTATGATTTTTGTCCTCTCCCCTATAAACCTCAATGCAAGCCGCGGCGGCGTTCCAAAATTTTCCACTACATCATGAAGAAGGAACGATTTTTTCAATAGCAAGTTAAACGGGGACGCGTTTGTGTCATATTATTTTCGATACTGTGTTCTACTATTTCTCATTTTTGATCAGTGATTTATAACAAATATTAAAGTGTAATGCTTCTCAGTGAATGGGTACCCGGGTATGCCCTCATTCCTTAACCAGCCGACACATCACGTCGACGCATATTACATTAATTCGCCATATTATACTCCAACACGTGACTGTTAAAATCCGTGTCCATCGGCAGCATTAGAGGCTGACGACTTTTATTACTTCAATCAAAAACCTGATTTTGATTAAAACTGCGGACTATCAAGGAAGTCTACTCTTTATTTTGGATTTGTTAATCCACCATCTGCAGACGCAAACATCGCACAAGACCTTTTTTTACGTTTTCCACGCAATATAAAATAAAGAAACCGACCATTTATGAATACAATCTTGACAAAATTATATTAAACTCAGTAGAAACAATAAATGATCTAGGTTTTATTATTAACTCAAAACTTACATTTATTAGCCATATAAATAATATTATTAATAGAGCAATGAAGATTTTAGGATTTATTATTAGAATAACCAAACAATTTTGTAACATTGATACTATTCGCATTTTATACATAGCGCTAGTGAGAAGCATTTTAGAATATAATTCTACGATTTGGGCTCCACATTACAATATCCATATTCTGCTGATGCCAAAGCGGTAATTGTGTGCGTGGCACGCGCGGCCTGTCGTAACGAAGGCTCGGAGATTTCTGCGGGAGCGCAAGTTGTCGCAGGAACCCGTGCGGGCAGGGGGTAAGGAGGGGTAATACTTACCAGGGGTGAACGGCGTGCTTGCTACTGTTAGGATGGGCCGTAGCACACGTGAGTGACGTGATGGCTACATACGGAACAGTCAATTTCTCAGAATTTGCGGCAAAAGGCATGCAACTCAAATGCAAAGCTTCACTCGGTACACGGTGAAGCGATAAATTGTTTTTAATTTATCTTTATATTGTGAACACAAAACTGGTTCAAATCAAATCTGTATGCGGTGAATTAAAACTACACTCAGTACATAAATAGTCTGCAACTAGAATTTTATAACTGCATTTCGAATAAGAGAATGTTTTCCACCAAAATGTGTCAGCAGATGAATTCACAAGTGGAATTTTACATTTTGTTCACAAAACTGGTTTAGGTTTAATTCTATGTGTGGTTAATTAAAACTACACTCAGAACATAAAAATTATTATTTTATGATTCTGGCAGTATATAAATAGTCTGCCACTAACTAGAATTTTATAACTGCACTTCAAATAAGAGAATGTTTTTCTTTCAAAATGTGTCAGCAGATGAAACCATAGCTGGAATTTTACATTCTGTACACAAAACTGGTTTAAATGAAATCTGTATGCGGTGAACTAAAACTACACTCAGAATATGAAAATGGTTTTTATTTGAATCAGTACATAAATAGTCTGAAACTAGAATTTTAAAACAACACTTCGAATTAGAGAAGTTTTTCCTTCGAAATGTGTCAGCAGATGAATCCACAACTCGAATTTTACATTGTGAACACAAAACTGGTTTAAATTAAATCTGTGTGGCAAATTAAAACTACACTCAGAACAAGAAAATGTTTTTTTTTATTCTGGCAGCACATTCATCTGCAACAAAAATTTTATTACTGCACCTCGAATAAGATAATGTTTTCCTTCGAAATGTTTCAGCAGATGAATCCACAGCTGGAATTTTACATTCTAAACACAAAACTGGTTTAAATTAAATCTGTGTGCGGCAAATTAAAACTACACTCAGAACATGTAAATGGCTTCTCTTTGATTCTGGCAGCACATATGAATTAAAACTACACTCAGATGAAAATGATTTTTCTTTATTCTGGCAGCACATACAGAGTCTGCAATTAGAATTTTATACGTCTAATAAGAGAATGTTTTCCTTCGAAATTTGTCAGCAGATGAATCCAGAACTGGAATTTTACATTCTGATCACATAACTGGTTTTGAATTAAGAGTGAATCTGTTCACCGCCCTCATTTTGAATTATTTATTAATAAACTTCGTATCGCCTTCAAGTTACAATTCGGACTGACTGACTCATAAATAAACTAAACCACACACTAGAAACTAGATCGACAACTTCGGGCTTTTGAAGGGTGCAATTTTCAACAATATTTCACTATGAATATGCAATAATTTAACGATTTTTTTCTATGGAGACTTGTGACGTCATACACCACAGATTAGAATAGAGTATACAACAACCAAAATGCGCGACCATTGACAATATAAGTTACAAATAAATTTTAAACAGAAAGGCGTGAAAAATGGGCGTTCTTACTAATTTAGGATCAACCAAAACCAAGACCGTTTGGGCATCCCTGCCCTAGAGGAACTTGCAGAGGATTTGAAGGAGGAGCTTGCAGGCGCGAGATCGGATGATCTTGGCCGCAATTAAAGTAACACTAACAACTGCCCTGGGACTGAACGTCGCGCGTCGCCGGGAGCAGCTGAGCGGGGGCCCTGTTAGCTGCTCCAGCCTGCCGTTTCAGCATCCGTCAGCCGCGGAGGGAGCTGAACGCATATCTCCGAAGGCAACTTGGATCGCCCAGACATGAGCGTCAACTCACTGGATCATGCAGGGTTCTACCGCTCCATTATTAATTGGCCAATCAGTCTTACAGTTTAGTCCTCATCAAATTATAAGATCATTTTATTTGTTCTTCTATTCATGTTAATAAATAGATTAATTTAACCGTTTTAAAGCACCTTAATAAGTCAGGTAGGTACGCTCATACGTCATTACTCATTACTTCATTACAAATGTCTGGTAGTGTTGTAGGTAACTTGAAAACAAGCTTATGGGTGCGAGTGTTTTTTTTTCATTAGCTCCACACAGGAGGCCTCAAGGAAAATAATTTTCCTCAGGGCCTATGTCATCTTAGGGGATGCTGTGTGGAGAGTTTTTTTAAGGAAAGGAGTAGAGGAAGTTCTGGGAAGGAAATAGGTATGAGGGTTGGGTAGGAATCTGGGGGTCAGTGTATCCAGGCGTAACGAATGTATGAATCCATCCCTCCAATCGCGGTGCAAGGCGTGGGTCGAGAGATTCCGGCTGGAGGGGATAAAAGACCTCCCTCAACCAGTCTCTCTCGATCCTGCACACCACGTGGCAGGCAGACAGACGCATTGGCCGGCAAGACCTGGACAAACCTCATCCAATGAACCCGGAAAACCCTGCTAAGTCTCCAAACGTAGCGAACCACTTGGGGTGACCTATGGCTGAGGTGTTGGTTATCCAAAAAATGGTTCCCGGGGCGGCGGTACTCATACTCGCCTCCCAAATTGAAAAATGTGAAATGTTAATCTTTGATTTAATAACCTTTGCTCACACCAAGTACGTCATACAGCTGCCTACACAAGGTCTACACCTGAGATACGAATTCTTACAGTTTAAACCCATATTAGTCTTATGTTCATTCTTTCATTCTTATTATAAAATTTTGACACCCAACATGTCATTTTATCATAACAAAATAATTAAATATTTCTTAAGAAATACAATAAGTTAAACTGACAGTGTTATTCAATCTCTACTGGACTTCAACTCCAGGGTCATAGACGTCTTTGCTACACAGATACAACAAGGGATCGACCTAAACGACAAATAGGAGGATTGTTACATAAATAAATGGATGTTTATTAGTGTAGTAGAGATATATAAAGATTTTTAGCGCACCACGCATTTTTGTGAGCATCAACCTCTACTGGTTAGACGTGCCACCCCTTTGGTATTATAGAATGGAATGTTATAAGAGTGACACGTTTTGGCAGTGAGGTATGGAACTGGCAGAGGAAGGATGAAAGTAGGCTGAATGCTGTGGAAATGAGAACTCTGAGGTGTGTGTATGGTAAAACCCAAAGCTATTGAAATATAAGTAGATGTGCTATATGCTGTTTTTACTATGTGGGTCTGCGCTTCCGGGTGTCGCCGATATTGTTTACCAATTAACAAATAAACTAAAAGAACAAATAATTAACGAATAAACCAAACGAACGTTAAACTAAATGAACGAATTCTTTCCTTATTCAAAATATATTGTTAACCAATATTAATGCACATTTTCAAAAAATCAACGAAATGAACAAATTATTTTTGTATAAAAACTACGCTAATTAGCGCGTAGTCCGGCGACAGTTGCACGGACACCATAGCATATCTCTTCTGTATTTGAATATCTTTGGTAAAACCATGAATGGTCATTAGAGAAATGTGGAGATACGCAAAGAATGCAATGCTGATCTAAGCGTAATGAGTAATATTAAGAAAGGGTCGCTCAGATGGTTTGACCATTAACGAAGAAAGGCGTCTAAGGACGAAAATTATAAATAGCAGAAGCAGTCGGGGACGCCCGAGGAAGACATGGCACGATCAAGTGAATCAATTACTTGAGTCAGGCCATGTGAAGTCAGGCAAGGGGTGTGTGCCAAGACAGAGTTGTTTGGCGTCCTCTCTGCCTACCCCCGTGATGATTGGTTTGTTAGTTAGTTATGTCATTGCATTTCATCTTCGTCTTACTAAAGAACGCCGCGCTCAAATTAAGTGCAAGCAGTGTATAGCTACAACCCAAGTGAAAGCCAGCGGTTCTACACCTTTGGAAAGCGAATTGCTGTCTAAACTTCTGGAACAAAATACCCAAATTCTTGCAAAACTCGATATCATGATGAAACAATACGATGATATTCTACTACGCGTTCGCGATCTCGAGGACAAGCATAATGCTCTAGAAAAAAAGAACTCTGAACTCGAAGCGAGAGTTGAAACAATGGAAACCCAATTGGAACAAATCGATAGACTAAATAAATCCAAAAATGTGGAAATTAGGGGGATACCCGAAATCAACGGGGAAAACCTAAAAAATATTATATTTAATATTAAAAAAACCACCAACTCAAACGATGACAACAATATCGATGCAGCCTACAGCGTCACTCAAAAAGTGACCAAAAATCAACCCAGACCTGTCATAATCAAATTCAAAACCTACATGGACCGCGATGATTTCCTCAATAATATTAAAAAAATCAACAAGCAAGCTACCAATAGAGAAGAAACACTTAACACCACACTCATCGGAATGTCAGGACCTGGCTCTCGGATATACATATCGGAACATCTGACATTTCAAGCAAAACACCTGTGGTTTCTTGCTCGGAAGGCCAGGCGAGAAAACTCTTTCAAATTTGCTTGGACCAGGGGAGGTCAAGTGTACGTACGCAAAGATGTCGGAACACCTGTCATTATCATTAATGAAAAAAACAAACATATTCTGTCTCTCTCTTCTACTCTTCTACTCATCTGTGAACAATGCTCGCTTAGCTACAAAACCTTCTTTATCACATTATTGTATTACTTTTATGTATTTTTACATTTTATTAACTTTCCTGCTCATTTAATTAATTTATCTTTACACTTTCCCAAAGTCTCTATTCTTAACAACAGTAAACTATTATTAAATATTTCAAGCGTAAAGGCATTATCTTTGAACATAAATTTTATTATCACCATTACATTAAATGTTAATTTCAACCTATTACATAAACATGCAGAACCCGTTGTTATAAGCAATGTGACTAAACCGTTTATATATTTTATACAAATAACTCTGTTTTCACTACAAACAATATCAATAGTAGAAATACCTGAACAAAATATTAGAATAGCACCCTATATAAAATGTACTACATCAATTATTAAAAATTGAGGATAACATAATTAATACTTTGGACAACATATCGCAGATTCAGTGTATCGAAACAAATAGCTCTATAGAAGTTCGAAAAACCCTAAATAAATCTAACCTAAAAATATTTTCCATGAATATCAGAAGTATGAACAAAAATTTCACTGAACTGATGATATTACTTACCGAACTTGACTCAGACTTTGACTTGCTTATTTTGACCGAATGCTGGATCAAAGATAACTATATTCCAAAAAACATAAAAAAACTTTAACCAATACAGCACTCAGAATAATCAATCTCAAAATGATGGCGTCATTATTTACATAAAAAATCATATACAACACTCTGTAAAGGAAATCACAATAACTAACTCAAACTTACTCAAACTCGAAATAGAAAACAGCGTTACTATACTATCAATATACCGATCACCGAGCACATCCAACATAACACCATTTCTAAACGCACTTAATCAATTTTTGGTATGTATTAAAGAACATGAAAATGTCCTTATTATTGGTGACCTTAATATCAATATTATAAATACAATGCATCCCCAAGCAAATGAATACATAAATTTACTAACTCTGCAAGGATTTCTCCCAGCTATTACAGCACCGACTCGTGTAACAGAGTTATCTGCCAGTTGCATAGACCACGTTTTCGCCAAATGCAAACTTAATATCAAATCTTTAATATATCAATGTACTGTTACAGATCACTATGCCACTATCACTTCCATTTCCCATAAAATACTAAAACCACCAGCATCTACTATACGACAATACAAAATTTCATATGACACTCTCTTCAAACTAGTTTCCCAGGAAAACTGGTCAAATTTCCATAAACTTAGTGACCTAAACTTAGCATGTGAATCACTCATCAACACCCTTCATAAACATCTGGAAAATGCCACATTAAACCCAAACAACCACCAAAATAGACAAAAAATTAAACTAAAACCCTGGATAACAAATGGCATTCTACACTGTATACGTAAGAGAGACAAACTTCATAAATATTGTTAAAATAATCCCACTGATTACGAATCTCTATTATTCTATAAACGATACAGAAATGCTTGTAAAAAAATTGCATGTAGGGCCAGACAAAAGTATTATGGGAAACAGATAGATGAAGCTGCTAATGATAATAAACAAATCTGGAATATTATCAAAGAAATATGCTACACAGAAAAAGTGACCACACACATAAATACGATCACCATCGCAAATAAAACATTTAGTGCAACTGAAAACTCAGAAACAATTACAAATCATTTCAACCAATTCTTCTCCATAATTGGATCAGACCTAGCTAATAATACCCTAAAAAAATAGAACATCTGAAGATAACCTTGCTAATAATATCTCTCTCGATAATCTCAGTTATAACCTTTTTAACCTCATTCCAACAACAGAACAAGAAATCACTGAAATCATCTCTTCACTCAAAAATACACACTCCACGGGAATTGACAATATATCCACTAAACTAATTAAGCACCTCAAGCCAATCATCAGTAAACCCCTCCAACATATCACAAATCTAAGTTTTCGAACTGGCCTCTTCCCAAGCACCCTAAAACATTCAACCATTATTCCTATCTTTAAATCAGGGGACAGATCATCTGTGAATAACTATAGACCAATATCCTTACTGAGTCCGATTTCAAAAATAATTGAAAAAACAGTTAAACGAAGACTCTACAAGTTTCTTGAAGATAATAAAATCCTGTCAAATAATCAATACGGCTTCCGCAAAGGTAGTAGTGCCTCAGATGCAATTGCAAACTTCACTAAATTGATTTCTGACAAACTCGATAAAAGTCGCAAACCCCTTGCTGTATTCTTGGATATAGCTAAAGCCTTTGAAACTGTATCTTACCGCATACTTCTGAAAAAACTCCTACAGATAGGAATAAAAGGCATTCCCCTTAAATGGTTTGAGAGTCATCTAACAAACAGGTCCCAGTCAACTATTATCAACTCGGCTAAAGAGCATAGAAGTACAAGTTTACCATGCACATATGGCGTGCCCCAAGGCAGTGTTTTAGGCCCACTTCTCTTTCTAATATACATTAACACGTTATGCAATCTGAATACTGGTGGCACTATTATATCTTTCGCCGATGACACGGTTATCGTATTTGAAGACGAAGATTTAAATTCAACCTTTGAAAAAGCAAATTATGGCATGAACTTAGTTAAAAACTGGTTAGATTCCAACCTTCTAACTCTTAATATAGATAAAACAAAGTATCTACTTTTTTCCATACGTAAACCAAATCTCCTCCCTAACTGCCAAAAGCTTACCATACATTCATGTTCATAGAACCTTAACACACCTACATCACCTCACAAAAACTGGTCATGCGATAACCTAAAATTATCAAACGAAATTAAGTACTTGGGAGTTATCATAGATGATCAATTACGATGGGAAACACACATAAATTCTGTAACAAAAAGACTTCGCAAATTATGTTACATTTTCTACTCTCTTAGATCTATCCTTAACCTACAAACACTAAGATGTGTTTACTTTGCACTGTTTCAATCAATTGCTAGATATGGTATTATAGGATGGGGAGGTTGTGTATCATCAATTCTTCATCCCATGGTTCTAATACAAAAACTATTGTTAAGGATAATATTCAAATGTAACCCATCACACCCATCAGAACCACTTTTTAAAAAACTCACAGTATTAGACATCCCACAATTATACATAAAGACGATTCTCATATACATATGGAAAAAGGATTTGATGAAAAAAACACAACAAAAAATTCGCACCCGGTACTCATCCCAACTAAAATGCATAATTCCTCCAACAAAAACAGCCTTCGCACAACGCCAGTACTCTTACATTGCGCCCAAAATGTTCAACTCGCTGAGTATTGATACCAGGAAATCGAAAACTGGCGATAGTTATACCACAAGTGTTCAGAACTGGTTGATTGTAAAGGGAAGGAACTATTTTAAAGAATGCCTCACATCATTAATTTAGGCTAACTTGAATTAACTTAAATTAACTTGATTACCTAAACTAACTTAATAAACTTAACTTAATATTCTTAGCCCTTTCCACTCCAAGCCTTTTTTTATTTATATTTATTTTATTTTTTTTGTTCTTTGTTTCTTGGTTTTATTTCACCAGCTCCACGACGAAATTGTGCATTCAAGTTTTAGTTACTTTTTATAAATCAAATTGATAATTGATTATATACCACCAATAAAAGTTTTTTGTCTGTAAAGAACTATATGTAATTAGCTGAAATTTTAAATAATCTTAAACTATTTACTTAAAACTGTTTGGCACCACTGTGTATCGAATCCGACGAAGTCCCATGTGTACTTCCCAGCACTAAACCATGGTAACAATAATTATGATTTAGTATTCGTCGGATTGAAACATGAACAACTGTACTATATACTACATACTACTTTACAGCTGTACAATATACTTTAAGAATAAAGCTATATACTTGAAGAATAAAGCCCAACATTTAATTGTACTAAAATTGGTGTTAAATAATGTAGGTAATGTAGATTTTCAACATAAAAATCCTTTCTCATGTGCTTACCATATAGTACTCACTTTGATTTTATACTCGTAACTCTTTTAAATTAAATTATTTCATACTATTTTGTATTCTATTATATTATTTTATGCATATGTATATTTTCTTAATACTCTCACACATTCTTTATATTGCATATGATAATTTACTGAATAAAAAATCTACCACCACAACACGGGCCTAGCATGGTGGTCGAAAAATCCCCAACTTTTGTAAAAAAAGATTTTTTCAATGAATGAAAAAACTTTAAAAAAAAAAAAAAAATAATAATATTACAAAATTTTATAAGAAAGAAAAAAAACGGATTGATGATGCCCAAGTATGATAAAGTGCAGTACTATGTAGTAAAATATTATAGTGTTTCGCGAACATCTTTCCAGGAGAACCTATGCTGAGGTATTTTCGTGTCTTTTTTAAATAGTAATTGTGGTGTAATTTTAATGTAATTCTGAGGGCCTTTGTATGATATGTGTATAATGAACCACTGCACAAGGAGAAAATAGGTCACTTAAATAAAGGAAAGAAATAGGACTTGTTACGGGCTTTGCAAAATTCTACTTTTTGGCTGCTTTACACCACATTTATCGCAGAATATTTGTACGATAGTATTGAAAACCAAGACCGTACTTACATTGGATGGACATATCGAAACATAGATCCACTAGCCCAAATCACCTCCGCGATAGTAGAAGCACTCCACATTGCCAGAAGCAAGCCCTATCAGAGAGTACAAAAGCTGGCATGCCACGTAAAGCAGATTGCTGACCTGCTCGTGGCCCTGAGCGCTGCGACTCCACGCCAAGCTGATCATCAACCTGCCTGAATTAGCTGTACCATACTAACCTGAGCCGCGTCCTGCCATCCCATTTTCATGATAAGTTATTCCTTTATATTGTTTACTCAAGTACTGGAACCAGCTAGCCCGCCTCCCAGATTGTTTGCGACGAGATACGCAACTCAAGTAACGGCACCAACTAGCCCGCCTCCCAACTTGTTTGCGACGAGATACGCAAGGGGCCGTTCAAGTATTACGTAACGCACTTGGGGGGGGGGGGGTCTTGTGAAACGTTACTATGCGTTACGAGGGGGGGAGGGGGGTTCGAACAACGCGTTACGTAACATGTTTTACCTTATTTAGATAAAATAACTAGGGAATTAAATTTTTCCAAGTTGGCGATCCTTTTCGTTCTCGAAATCTCTTGTTTAATTTATTACTGCAAACGCGATTAAAACAAGAAAAAAGGTATTTAAGCGACTTTCCAGTACTTTGCGCAACTTAATTGTAACTTTCAGGTAAAAATTGTCACTTGGGCGTTACGTAACGTTAAGGGGGGGGGGGGGGGAAGGTACGGAAAAAAGTTACGGCGCGTTACATGGGGGGGAGGGGCGGTCAAAAATTGCGTTACGTAATACTTGAACGCCCCCCCAACTCAGGTAATGGCACCAACAAGCCCGCCTCCCAACGAGTTTGCAACGAGATACGCCACTCTACCGAAGGCCAGTAAGGCTAATTCCATCTTCTAATTTCAATTCCAGCTCTACCTTGCAACCACTGCCAGAACTCAGCAAAGTTAGAACTGTCTGGAGCCAGTGGGGCTTTGGCATCCCCAATTGGGGTATGTTGTGAGGCTGCAGGCAGTGGAGAGGGGGAGGAGATAGGGAAGAGGAAGGTGGGGAAGTACCTGGCTATTCAGATCTGGTCACCAAACATAGCTAATGCCATTTCAAGCAACATTTCAATTCTGAATGGTGGTCTTACACCAGGGCGATACAGAGAGTATCTTCCACTCTGGAACGTGCCGCAAATATACCACATATTATTTTAAATGAATTAATTGTGAAATACACAAATTAATCAAATAAATTTTATTTGCCACGCCGGGATTTGATCCCGCAACCTACGGAATGCGAGTAAAGCGCCTTACCACTGCACTACGCCGGCCGTCGTAGCCACAGAATAGTGGTGCTCCTCATCACCGCAGCCAAGGCGAGCAAGCCCTGCCCCAGCAGTACCACTGCCAGAACAACGGTGCTCCTCATCGGGGCAGCCAAGGCAAGCAAGTCTTTCCAGAATAGCGGTACTCTCCAATGTCTCCTCAGACGGGGGGAGCCCGTTGCCCTATTAAAAGGGACAAAATTACACGGAGTTGACTCCGAGATGAAAAACCCTCTAGTGGCACTAAAGCCAGGACACAGACGCGCAATTCTCTAGTAATGCCGTGCATCAATTGGCGTTGCTAACCACCAATAACACAGGTCTGCGACTGTTTTTTTTCTTCTTTGAAATAAGAGGTAATTCCCATGTATTTTTGGTTGCTGAATTTGGGAAAATTATCAAAAAAAATCCATCACGTAAGGTTTTTCCGGAAAACTCAAAATACTGTGGGATTGCCTATCTTAAGGCGCAAAACGGGGTTCATTGCCGAAATATATTTTTTTATTAATTCAAACTTATTATAAGATAATGTTATATTTTATAGACTGAAACAAAACATTTAGTAACTCATAACGATAAAATTAGTCAGCGTTGAATCATATATATCGGGATTTTCCATAGTAAGTATGATGAGAGAATACCGAAATTCCCAAGTTGCCCACTCCCTTCCATGCCCTTTCATTTATTTATTTCTGTTCCATATTTCGTAAAGCGCGTTTCAAAAATGACTTCAAGAGGTGGTGTAAATTCTTCTGAGAGTTTTTGCTATATTTGTGGTGAATTTGTAGTGAAAAAACGACAAAGAAATATTACTGACTTTGTTAAAAAATGTGTATTTTGCGTATTTGCTGTGAAGATAGGGGACTAGGACAAATCTTGGGCCCCGCATGGAGTTTGTTCAGGGTGTTGAAGGACTTAGATGTGATCAAAAGGTAAAGTTAAATCTTTTCGTTTTGGTGTTCCCATGATCTGGAGAGAGCCTCGAAACCACAGCCATGACTGCTACTTTTGTTCGTGCAATGTGCAAGGGTATAGTACCAAAAATAAAAAAAATAAATTTGTTACCCACACATGGATTCGGCACTCCGCCCAGTCCCTCACAGGCATTACTACACCACAAGCATCCCAAAGCCTAGACGATTTGCTATCATCAGAAAGTGAATCAGAAGAAAGTTCTAGTGACGAGTTTCAAGTAGGCGACTCCAGTGGACCTCAACAATTTTAATATAACGTCCCACAAAAGAAAAGGCACAAAACGAAGCTTCGAAACTAAAAAAGCAGATTTTATATAGATTTATAATTGTAATATTTTATTTATTTATAACATTCCATTTGATACATTTGTATGGCAAAAATAACATAATAATAACATTGAAAAATAACTATAAAATGTGTACAAGTGTTATTATGTCTTGTGGGTCGATATTAGTTCCTAACTAGGCAAATTGCCCGTTCTAAGGAACCAAATGCTGGTGAGAATGCAAAAAAAAAATTTTTAACAAAATGTTCATTTTAATTATTTAAATTAAATATACATTAATAAAAATGCCAGAAAATTTATTCTGTAACAAAAAAGCAAAAGAAAAGAAAAATGTTTTATTTTTTTATTTTTTATTTAAATAATATACGTACTAAATTTTTACTAAATGTGCCGTTAATAGGCCATGTAAAATTTTAAGTAACATTATTTAATAGTTTTTCAGATTCCACCCTACCTAAGCCAATCAACATATTGGTAACGCCGAAATACCGATCAAGGAGGATCGAGCCGGTAAATGCGGGCGAAAACACATTACAACACCTCGAACTGAGCGAGAAATACGTCGCATTACACTTGAAAACCGTCGAAAGCCACGGCTCGTCATAAAAAAATTCTTAATGATAACGGAGTATAAATATCGGAGCGGACTCTCAGGCGAAGATTTGTAGAAATGGGACTGAAATGTTGTCGGCCACTAAAAAAACCAAAACTCACTCCTGCCATGAAGGCCAAACGTCTGGCCTGGGCCAAGGAGCATCAACACTGGACACAGGAAGACTGGAGCAAGGTTTGCATAACCCTAATACAAGAATACACATATTTAGCGTATCGTTTTTTACATATTTATACAAAAACAATTTCTTGTAGACTTGTTTCTCGGACGAGTCGTCAATACAGATTCTCCAAGATAAAACTGAGTTTGTTCGGCGAAAGAAGCATGAAAAATTCAATGAATACTGCGTTGTGGAACGTGTAAACCATCCTGCTTCAGTGATTATATGGTCCGTCATCAGCAGCAAAGGGACTGGAAGTCTGTATATCGTCCAAGGAACTATGCGTCAGGATCAGTATAAGACGGTTCTGGAGGAAAAACTGATCCCACAGGTAGCAGAATGGTTCCCTAATAGGAATTTTAAATTCATGCAAGACTCTGCTCCCTGTCATAAAGCCAAATCTATCACAGAATACCTAAAAAACAAACAGATTAATACCCTGAACTGGCCTTGAAACTCGCCCGACTTGAATCCGTAACAAACTGAGAAAATACAAAGAAATCGTTTTGAGTATAATAATTTGGCCACCCAATGTATGTTCGTAGTATCCTTGAATACGCATCTCAGGTGTGGAACCCAGGTTATGCAGTGCACAAAAATAGAATTGAAAGCGTTCAAAACAGATTTTTAAGGTACCTCAATTTCCGCTCTTTTCGATCTCATGTTAGTAATGAAGACTGTGCAAAGTTCTTCAAAATACACACGTTAACTTGTCGAAGAAATATAGCAGATTCGGTAATGTTATTTAAAATTACACATAACTTAATCGATTGTCCTGATCTTCTTCAACGCCTATCATTCCATGTTCCAAATCGCAACAGCAGGCAGTCGCTTACCTTTAATCTCCCTCTTTGCAAGACCAACTCCAAACAGAACTCATTTATCTACAGATCCACACACTCATTTAACTTAAATTATTACGCATTGACATTTTTAACTCAACTTTACGTGACATAAAACGAAAACTCAACAAGCAACATGACTCAAACTAGAAAGTTCAATCCCTATATATGTTCCCGTCCTTTGCCTCTTAATCCTATTCCTATGTTCCTCCTCCCCCCCCCCTTTTTTATATTTTGTAACTAAAAATGAAACTAAGAAAATACCCTTACAATGTCACACTTTATTATTTATTATTAACTATCCATCAGTGGAAAGTTCATAATTGGCATAATTAACATCTTATAATTGTATTATTTTTTAATCTCTCATTTGCTGTCAACTTTCTCTAAAATAAATAAAATCAAAATAAAAATAAAATAAAACAATAATATGTTTACGTTTTTTCTTCAAACAGGTGTGCGATGAGTTTAGTATAAAAACCGTCTGAAAATAAATATTTGGTCATTACCTAAAAGATCTCTGACATGTTATTTATAAACTATCTCCCGAAACCGAAGTGACGATTGGAGTCCAGCGCCCTATAGTTTATAGTATTTGTATGGAACAAATAAGTGGTCTCATACATTATTGTTTATTTTTTTTAATTGATAAACTAATGTTTAAGACAAGATTTGTATGTATAGCACAAAGGGTAACAATTACTATAAGTAATAATTATTACTTTGCAGGGGGGGAAATGTAATAAGCAGTAATTGTTGAATGAAACACTAGTATATATTAAATTATTTGGCGTGTAGGAGATAAGCCGACGTAGCTCAGTGGTTAAAGAGCAGTTGACCGGATATCAGAAGGACGCGGGTTCGAGTCCCGTCGGCGGCATGTATCTTTTCTCGGGAGATTTTTTCAATGTAGATGAGTTTTTGTATTTTTTATAAGAAACACTCTCTTTTGAAACTTTTGAAGGTTATTCCCATCAATGTAATATATCATTGAAGAAGAAGATAACAATAATAATCTAAATGAAAATATGAAAGAGAACAAGATACAGAAAAACCGAGAAAAGACAATGGTCGCAACTGGGACTCGAACCCAGACTACAATTTCGCTATTGCCACCATCTGTCAAACCGCCATAATTGTCAATCTCATATTTAAAATTTTAGAATCAACCATTTTATCTTCAACTATTTATTTTTCCATATTTTGGGCAACTACTCTTTTTATTGGAAACAATCATTCTAAGAATTAGTTTGTATATTGGATAGCGTCTCGGATAAATGACCAACCCCCAACCAATGTCACCTTGCTGAAAAAAGCAGAGAACAAAGACAACCAGTGCATTGTGAGATGACTTGTGACATTTGTAGCAATTAGTTGAGAGTGTTATATGTTCGCCTTCGAATTTTGGTAAGTTCCTTGGTTTTCCTTCTCGTTGTAATCTTAATCTTACCAGACACATATAATCATCCAAACAGTGAACCATATTTTCGTATTTGTATGATTTACAGTCCATTTCGTCGTTGCATTTGTATAATAATAATAAATAACGGAGGTCTGGGTTCGAGTCCCAGTTGGGACCATTGTCTTTTTTCTGTTTTCTGTGTCTTGTTCTCTTTCATATTTTCGTTTAGATTATTATTGTTATCTTCTTATTCAATGATATATTACATTGATGGGAATAACCTTCAAAAGTTATAAAAGAAAGTTTTTCTTGTAAAAAATTAAATATTTATTTAGACTTTTATAAAAAGTCAATAGTTCCATACGAATAAATTTGGATGCATTTATGCGATATATGTTGTTAATTCTAAAATTTGAAATATGAGATTGACAATTATGACGGTTTGACAGAAGGTGGCAATGGCGAAATTGGTTAACGCGCACGTCCCGGTTGTACGAGAGGTCTGGGTTCGAGACCCAGTTGCGACCATTGTCTTTTTCTGTTTTTCTATGTCTTGTTCTCTTATTAGATTATTAATGTTATCTTCTTCTTCAACGTTTTAATATTGTATTCATTATAATTATGAATTCCCACAAAGTGTTTGCTACGTTTAAAAAAATTTAAATTTAAAGAGTATTTAAATAATTTTTCAATAAATTAGGCCAATGTTATGTAGGCGTGTATAAAAAATTACACACTGGCATTAAACGACTTAATTTTATGTCGTTTAAGGGGATAAAATTAAGGCGTTTAATGCCATGGAGGGAAGGCGGTAGTGGGGAAGAATACGGAACTCGCTAGTACTTAATTGGTTTGAAAGAAGGAATTTTTCCGAAAAAAGGTCTAAATAATGTAAATAACTACAGACCATTGCACTATTAAACACTTTGTCAACAATTCATTAAAAAAACAATAAAAGAACATTTTTATTTTTAACTTTATGAGTAAAACCTCAAATTGTAATATTTAAATAAATGAAGACAATATAAGCGAAACTCGGTTAGCGCGTTTGCACGGAAAGCAAGAGGTCCTGGGTTCGAGTCCCAGAGGTGTCAATATGTTTTTCTGATTTTTCTGTTTCCAGATTTTCGATTGAGTTTCGCTTATATTGTCTTCATTTATTTAAATAAAAGAACAGCTGCAACACTATCTGGAAAAGATGCTCATACTCTCAATAAACCAACATGGTATCAGGAAAAATAAGAATACAGAAAACGTAATTGACACTGCAACGGAGTTTATTAGACTTAATCTAGATTATAAGAAAAAAATTATATCAATTTACTTTGACTTATATAAACCTTTTGACACAATTTCACACGAAGAACTCTTGAAAAAAGCTTCGGTTTTAGTGGAATAGAACCAGACTTACTGAAAAGCTTCATTTCACGCCGGACAGAACGTAACAGGTTAAAATTAACAAGTCAAGCGAGCCACTTTTCTACGCACATCAAATCTCCAAAGTTTCACCCCAATCGGATGAATGATTAGAGCTCATTATTATATACAGAAACAATCTCAGGCATGCGCACATCAAATCATAAAGTTTCATCGCAATCGGATGAACGGTTTAGCAACGCATAAATACATGAGCCACAGCTCACTATTATATACAGAAACAATCGCAGACATGCGCACATAAAATCTCCAAGTTTCATCACAATCGGATGAACGGTTTAGCAACGCATAAATACATGAGCCACAGCTCACTATTATATACAGAAACAATCGCAGACATGCGCACATAAAATCTCCAAGTTTCATCACAATCGGATGAACGGTTTAGCAACGCATAAATACATGAGCCACAGCTCACTATTATATACAGAAACAATCGCAGACATGCGCACATCAAATCTCCAAGTTTCATCGCAATCGGATGAACGGTTTAGCAACGCATAAATACATGAGCCACAGCTCACTATTATATACAGAAACAATCGCAGACATGCGCATATCAAATCTCCAAGTTTCATCGCAATCGGATGAACGGTTTAGCAACGCATAAATACATGAGCCACAGCTCACTATTATATACAGAAACAATCGCAGACATGCGCACATAAAATCTCCAAGTTTCATCGCAATCGGATGAATGGTATAGCAACGCATAAGGAACAAATATACTTACAAGCAAGAACATATGCATTGAATTTTACATAGATGTTAGTGCAATTAGTAGTTGTTGGCTTAATATTATTATTTTTTTAGAGTATATTCCCTTTCTTTTATTCGATTTAGGATGCTTTGGGTAATCCATTTTTTACGTTTTTACAGCGAGTGATATGGTGAAATTAATTGTGATTGAATTGATCGATAATGGAAGATATTTTTATATTTCGTAGGTATTTCAGCGTAACGGACATATAATTATAAAGTTTGATTGGGTAATTTGATGGCGATATGAAATATGTATACTTTAATTATTTTATTATCCTTACAAAACTTGTAAAGGCTTTTAAATATTGCTGTGCGAGGAGAATTCAACACGAATCCCAGATAACAGAAGGGTTTGGAGAACTCACCACCTTCGAGGTCCTTGAGCATCGACATGTCGTGGGCCAAGAATTGTCCCCAGGACAAGATGCTCAGCGTCCACTTGTTGTTCTCCACCTGCCCGGTGGGAAACAGTTTGGTTCTCACCATCCTGGCCCAAGGCAGCGAGCTCTTGTCGGTGGATCTGCGAGGTAGTCCTCCTGTATGATATACATTATACATACGTAGTAAAATTATAAGCCCTGTACAATAAGACGGAATGATTTCTTTTTCAGAATTTCTAAATCGGCGTAGTTGGAAATGATTCTTTATACATATATTAATAATAAAAAATGCATAATATTTTCATTTTGATATTTTTTATTCTTACACTCCCGCAGAATCTCTATTTTTCATCACTTTTACGATTTTTTCCAAATATTTATGGATCATGATTGCGAAATAGAACACACGTTAATTAAACCTGTGTTGAACCATTTATTTAACAGATAATACATGCATTATAATATGTGAGCCTGAAGTGTATAAATAACCCCAGACCCTCTGAGCCTAATACTCACAGATATGAATGTGAAAACTCTACTTGCGCGAACAAATATATCACAAAGAGAAACTCCAGGGAAAATAGCAGATCCACCAACCTTGTTTTGTAGATCTTGATGCTTGGAGGCCTCCGTAATGTCATCCAATCAATAATTAAATTCAGTCAATGCAATCCTTAGGTGACTTTGCACAAGAGATGAAATTTGTCAATCAAGACACAAACTCATAAGTTTTCACAATGATTAAAATTTTCCAAGAAACAAACAGTGTCAGTTATTTTCTTGTTTTAGATTCTATTTTTGAAAACAATCCATTTAGGTGTCTCTGCTAAATCCAATGAGTGAGTAAGTAACCTCTTTGTGATATATATTTATTTAAATTTTCGAACAAACAAAACATATTGCAATGCGTAACCAATACATTTAACTATTTATTTCTACCTATCCTATAAACTAATGAGAACAACAATTTTAAACATTACCTACTTTATGTCAACTCCTATATTTTATGGACTATATTTTGTTTCTTATATTTTATAATACCTGTATTTTGTTAACGCTTATATTTTATGTAACCTAAATTTTTTATTTTTTTTAACCCTTATATTTTATGTTACCTATATTTTGTTTTTAACATATATTATGTTACTTGTATTTTGTAAACCTATTCTTCTCACTGTGCTGTACTGCATTCTATGTAAAAGCCCTATGGGCGTTTAAATAAATAAATAAACTGATAGAATAGTATTCGAGAAAAATATTTGTCGGTAGTAATATTAACCACACTGAAAAACTTTAAAATTCTTGAAAGTTGTGCTATGAACGCTGCTGTATTTTGGAATTAAAAATGGACAGATTTTTTCCTAATTATAACCATGTTTTTATTACGCCATCTTGTCTCCGGTCCACAAACAGTAGCTGAGACTTTTGTTACAATTTTTAAGCAACCCAACTATGAAGAGAAAGATGCACAAAATAGGTTTTAATCAACCCTTACTGATATTTTTTGCGTCATATTTAAAAGATAGAAGCCAGTATGTAAATGTAAATGGATACGACTCCCATAAGTTCGTAGCTCTGTCAGGAATTCCTCAAGGATCGAATCTAGGTCCCATGCTATTCCTTATTCTAATAAATGACATTCAGGACTGCATACGTCATAGCTCATGTCTCCTATTCGCGGATGACATGAAACTGATGATGGAAATCGAATCAGATGACGATTATTCCAAACTGCAGGCAGACCTCGATTCAATCATGAAATGGTTGTTAGAAAATAAAAATAATTTCAATATAAAAAAATGCATCGTTATGACTTATAGTCGTTCACAAAATCCGTTATTATACCCGTATAGAATGAATGGAGAAGTACTAACACGCGTAAATATCATCAAGGATCTTGGGGTGACCTTTGATCCCAGGCTGACATTTTCAAATCATATAGTGCAGCTTACTTCGGCTTGCTCCAAAATGCTTGGTTTTGTAATTAGAACTTGCAAACAATTCAGTAACATAGAAGCAATGACCGCCATGTTCAACGGAGTGGTCAGAAGCAAGCTGGAGTTAGGGAATGCAAATCTCGCGAGATTGGGGCTCAAGCGAGATCCCGCGAGTTTATGAATAACAATACTGCGAGATCTCGCCAATTTCGAGATCTCGCGAGATTGGCAGTTTTGTGTATTTTTTTTGCAAATAATCATAATATTTGAATAAATAAGGAAAAAAATAATAAAAATTTTAAGTATTATAAGATAAACATTTATGTTCACGAATTTTTCAATAGACTTTTATGCATCAAACATTGTTTGACGTCTTTGTCTGTAATTTTTTAATAAACTTCTAAGTAGTAAACTTTGATGTACGTTTCTATCAAATAACAAATTGAAGAAACAACCGGTATTCTCTTCTAATATCATACAAAAATCTTTTAGTAATAAAACAGTTAGTTTATAACAAACAAAACAACGAGAAGAAAAAAAATAATAAACTTATTATCTAAGTTGATTTGACTATAAACTGAGATATCATTATCATTTTAATAAAACTATATCTACTCAGTAGATCCATCATAAATTACAGATTAATTAACAAAATATACCAATCAAATGAAAGATTTGTTCAGTACAAATCACAAGCCATTATTACGAATTATTTTGAAAATAGCTCCTTAAGAAGCACAAAATGTCCAAAGAATCGTCTGCTAAACGGCTTCTTATTTCCGCGCTTCGAATAAGACGTTTTTATGCTCGAGTGCAATGTCGTTAAACTCGCGAGATCTCGCCCTTTTTTCGTCCGAGATCAATCTCGCTAAAAAAGGCCGAGATCTCGCGAAAACGAGATCTTGCGAGAACGATATTGCATTCCCTAACTGGAGTACGCTAGTACTGTCTGGATTCCTTATCAAATTAAATATATAAATATGATTGAACAAATTCAAAAAAAAAATCCTAAGGTATGTTTACATGCGATCATACCGAATATATCCGAAATTCATGCATCACGTGGAACTGCTAAAGGAGACAAATTATCAAAGCCTGGAGACCAGGCGTAATGCCGGACTCATGGTATTCGAATTAAAGTTAATAAAAAACCTTATTGATTATCCATATCTCCTTTCATGCTGTCGCTTATTCGTTCCTGACAAATACTGTCGAACTCGTAGCCACGACCTATTCTACATACCGCAGGGTCGGACAGATGTCATGGCTCAACACAGCATGACAAGAGGTATGACATTGCTTAATGCCCTACCAGCGGATATAGATGTGTTTGATATCACCATACCATCTTTTAAAAAAACTATATACATGTATTGTTAGTAGTAAGAAAATTGTACCGTAATTGGACTAACCTGTCTGTCGTACAATTAAAAAAAAAAAGAGAAAAATTCTTTATCATTAGTAGTACAAAACGTCAATTATGGCGTGATCGGTAATGGCTTGTGAAATTTTTTCATTATTTCAAATTTGATGAGCCGTGGATTGATTACGTTTTCCTATTGTATAACATCAATAAAATTAATAAACATATTCAAAAGAATAACGTCTATTTGCATTTCAGTATTCTGAGCTTTCAATCTCCATTTTAGCGCTAACTCTCTCAGATAATATTTAAGGCTAAAAATATGTTTTTGTGAGGCCTAAAAAACTATGATGCTGGACCAAACTATATTACTGGATAAATTATATCTTTAAATCCCTGAAAAATAGCGTGAAAGCACTATTGTTAGATGGCACCAAAAATGCATATGGGTTTCATCCTGACGTTGAACCACATAGGTGCGTAAACTGTTAATGGTTAATAAAAATAATGTCGGTGAAGTTAATATATTATATCTGATGGTTTTTGTGAAGAAATATAAAGCCTGAGAATTGTTCCCTGTAGTGACAAATGTCTTGAGGGATTTTTTCCTCAGGTGCCTCCTGGGTGATGCTAATGTAAAAAAAATACCAGATAAAGAATATGAATGATCTCTCATACCATCGGCGTATTTAGGAGGCAGAAGCCGGGAGTATGTGGAGTTGGGCACTCCCCATCCTGGGTGTGCCAAGTTGTTGCAGGAACCATCAAAGTTGCGGTACTCGTCATCTTTTTTGCACTGGGCGATCACTCGGCCATAGCAGGAAGGCATGAGCTTTTCATTTCTGAAATAGGAGAAATCTTAATGAAGTTTTGTTCGCATGGGGATGAATTGGTGACTGGAACACCATTATATTTAGCGGTTAATTCCTAAATTTCTTCATATTCGTATTGCGTATGTACGGGCGGAAACAATTAATTCATCTTAATATTAAAGCATTGCTTGTAAAAAACGTTTTGTCTAAAATAATTAAACGGATTGTGAATTCGTTTAACACTAGAGTACACGCGTGGGCTACATGTGTAGCCCAGGGTATTATTTTTGTTCATAATTTCGTGAAATCGCGTGATTTAATTTCGAGTCTCTAGCTAAGCTCCGATTGGTTGTTGCACGACGCATTCAGTGTGGCGTGAGCGATCGACGCTGGCGCACGTGCGAAAAATAATGATTTAAAGTTGTTGGGCTACGTGTGTAGCCCATGCGTGCACTGGCGGAACACAAAAAAAGCTTGTTCGAAATGCTACAGACGTATATGTAATGATCACCAAATTTTAATTTGTCCTTCATGTAATGAAATTTTTAAAAAAAGTTTTAAAAAAATGTAAGAATTAAACCAAAAGTTGATTGATCTCAAATAAGTAAAAATTATGTGATTTTTTGAGATGTCTGAAGTTTTGTTCATATTTTAAGTTTAAGAAAGAGAAGATATTTTTTTTTATTTCCGTTTACTTAATAAATGTCATTTATAATTATAAATTGTTATGAATCAATTTTTAATATTTTTAATTCCTTCAAGTACTTTCGTAGGCTATAGAAAAAATGATAATGTTGGCGACACTCTCTTGATTTTGTGTCTATGCGGAGCGCGGGGAGCGTTTTTCCGGTTCCGCTTTACTCTTTGATTTGGAAGCGAGAAGAGCGGCCCGCTTTTAAATCAACGGGTCACACATTGCGAGTGAAAAATGTGTTAATTGTTTGGGAAGGAGTGGAATCAAGTATACGCGGGCGACAATAGATTTTTATTGAATTTAACAATGGTTTTGACACGAAACCATAAAAACACGCGACTGAGTTCGTGTAGTTCCGAGGCGGGTGAAATTCTACCGCGTGTTATTGTGGCGGGCGCTCGGTAATTGACGTCGGTAATTATCAGTGCCATCCCGTCGGGATATAAAGCATTACGCAGATAATATTCATTTTCCCGCGGCCGGCGAACCCGCGGAGAACGCCATTTCAAGGTTTCACGCCATAAGCGAGAGAGAGTGTCGCTACCATTTGGGGAAGGACCGGCAAACAGTAGAGGGTCATGGGTCCCCACCAGCAGTAATCGATCGGCTCCAGAGCCGAGGCCTGAAGAGGAAGCAGAAGGACCGGCATCCCGCAGAGGGTCATGGGATTCTGCCTAATTTAGTCGAGCGGATCCCGAGCTGAGTTCTACCGATGGTGGAGAGAGTCTGGGCCTCCCCTTCGATAGGAACTTACATCAGGCGTCTCCGGGAGAGGCCACAGGGGCCTACTACTCTCAGCCGCAGTCCGGGGGATAGATAGATAGGTTAGGTTAGTTGGATACGTGGTCCCGGGGGAGTCATTGTATTTATTTAGATTCTGTCACAGGTCCTCCTTTGTTTAATATACAATATTTATGTTCTCACTTAATACTGGGTTTTAATGGCGAAGTCCGACACCCTACTCCTTTCCAGGATTGTCATATTAAGATTGCCCACGCTGTGAAGGGAGAGTCTCGTGCCTGCTGCAGATTGACATTCCACGACTATATAGTCGTGGATTGGCGTCCAAAGGTTCGATCCGAACCAAAGTTGATTTGCGGAAAGCGGGAGAGAGATGAAAATGACTTGCATCTGATACTTATAGTCTCCCACGCAACCTGCGTTTACATAGCACCTCACTCATTCTACCTACTTAACATTCTATTTAACAAATGACTTCCAACGTAGTAATTAGCAACTTAACAAAACGTCTTTTATTTAAAAATTAGACGATTATCTTTCAGTATACTTCAATTTAAAATGGGCTACAAGTGAAGTCCACGCGAGCACTCATGAACGTTTTAGAAGCGCGTGTACCGTAGTGTTAAGTGCCTTAAACGGAGTGTTTTCATTTCATTCTTTCACTCAAGATATATTGAAGCTGTTTTTTCCATTCACTGCACGTGTGCCAAATATCTACTTAAAAACAAATTTTCCTGAACATTTTTCAACTTACGCTATAAATGGATAGATCTTGTTGGCTTCGACCGGATCGTAGTCATCAACATCGTATTCGTCGAAAGTAATCGCGGCTGATTTGAATAGTTGACATTTGTTCTGAGTTGCTGGTGAAAGTACGCTACAGTAACAAACTGCCGATAACACGCACAGTCCCAGTAGAGATGACCTCAACATTACGTTAGTCAGTCCTTTGGAACTTTATAATAAGAAACCACTTGTTGCCGATATGAACACAGCATGCACAATGAATATTATTTTATACCTGAATCAGTGTAGGTACGGAGTTAACCCTTTCGTTGTTTCGTCGTTTTTTTCAATTAATTGATGAATAAAACACTTGTGTTGCTAAGTTGTTTAACAAAGAAACGACGTTATCTATCTTCTATCTATATGTATTATTATTATTTTATATAAATAAAAATTCTTCGCCGAAATGTACGTATAATTATAATTCTTTTTTTTGTGTTCGTTATTGTCAGGACAAGGTTTATATAAAACTATTGGTGAGCTCTTGCATTATGAAATTTGTATAAAAAAATTGCAATAGGTGGTACGCGAGCTGTTTGAAAACTGAATGTACCGGGACTGAATGTATGTAATGCGGGAGGGGGGAGGGGAGCTCTGGAGAGTTCTCTGGGGAGAACTCCCGGGAACGCGGGATGGGGGAAGGGGACGCGGGAGAGGAAGGGGATCCGGAAGGGGAACAATTTCTTTATTAAATGGCATAGCAACGCATGCCGGGACCAGATAGTTTATTATACTGATTTCCTTCTTATGGTTTCTTCTAATAAAATAATACAACTAGTGATATTATCACTATCAAATCCAAAGCTGTTCAAGAACATATTTAATTGCCAACCACCACTGCTGATTTAAACACTCCTTATCATATGCTATGCGTGTTTTGATTATCTATTGCAGGGTCTCTTCCGACCGTGAACTTGAACATTTGCTTGAACATTCGCTTGAACATCACTATAAACATTACCAATGGGGGCGTGGGTTTGAACAATTCTGTGTTCATGCTTTCTATGGCCGATGGAAAACATTCCCCTCCCGATGGAAGCGGGGAAGGCGGGCGGGGGGAATAGTTCATATTTTTAGTATATAATAGTTCATATTAAATCGAACGAGTTTTGGGGGTTATGTCAACTGCGCGAGCCTAATAATTTTGAGTTTATGCGGTCAATCACAACAGCATCCCAATTGAGGATGTCATAGACTCATCGACTCTAGATGGGGGCAGTTGGGACTCTTTTACAGTATTCACGTGGACTTCAAAACTCGCGCGATTTTGTATACAAAATCAAAGCACAGTGGTCTAATATTGTGAGATGTAAATTATTTAATAATATTAATTCTTTTCATTTTCCGTATACATGAATTAAATGAAAACGACCAAAACTTTATGAAGAACTCCTTACACTTTCATAATATTCTATAATAATGATATTAAATTTGGGAGGCAGGAATGGGTACCGCCGCCCAGGGAACCATTTATTGGATAACCAACAACTCTGGTTCGCTACTTAGCAGGGGTGCCCGGGTTCACGGAATGAGGTTTGTGTAGGTCTTGATGGCGAACGTGTTTTCTTACCTATCACGGCGCATGGCGGACCGGATCATCATTTCATCTGAATTAATTAAAAAATTAAAAATTGAAGTAAAAAAAAAAATTGTAAATGAAGTAAAAAAAGAATCAAGAGTAAATTAATTATTCAGTGCCTAAAAAAAGTGATGCCTAAGGGTTGTCAAATGAGATCAATGATAATCTTCGTAATTTTTAAGCAGAATAAGTAAAGAAGAGAAAACCTAGGATCATTCTTAAAGGACTTCATGAATATATTCACGATAACGATATTGTGCCTAACCTAATTGCACAGAACCCGGACCCGGAGGAAATGTATAAAATGAATCCTCATAAACACTCCCTAATAATTTTAAAATCGTTTGTAAAAAATATTTAAAAAAATTGTATATTAGAAACAAGGGGTAATATGAGACTATTATTGTTAAATAAACAGAAAGTTAATATCAGCTACCAGCGGGTTAAAGCACAAGATTATAACGCACTTAAGCAATGTTATCACTGCCTCCGATTTGGGCATACTTCGTTCCGATGTCTGGACAAAACGAATGCAGCTAAATGCAAACACTGTTTTGCAAATCGCTCAATGTAACAACAATAACTCTGATCTTCCATATTGTTCATATCAAAACAAAACTTACAAACTGAGTTACGACACTTACCACAATGCATCCAGTATGAAGTGTCTTTACCGCACTTAAATGCTAAGAATAGCTCAGGACAAAATTGATTTTTCGTAAAGTAAGTAGTAGTACGAAACATACGTACATATTAACGTATTAATTATTCACAATATCTATTTACAATACCTACATTGTTTTTAAAGATCTGATTCACTTTGCAAACCATTGGCACACATCATAAATACAAGTTTCGAAAATGGCAACATTCCATTAAATTACAGAAAAACTATTATTACTCCCATTTTTAAATCTGGTGACCCCATTCTAAGCAATAATTATAGACCAGTTCCTCTTACCTCAAACATTACAAAAATATTTTAACATTGTAAAAAAACACATATTTAACTTTATAAAAGAAAATAATATATTAAATGAACATTAATATGGTTTTAGAGACAATTTGAGCACTCATGACGCTGTCATAGATTTAACATCTGAAATATTTAAATCTTTAGATAATAAAAAAAATGCATTGGAATATTTGTCCATCTAAGCCCTTGCTTCGGGTTCCTCTGAACTTATTGTCTCTTGCAAAGTCCTTGAAGTCGCTGCGCCCACTCTCCCTGCCCAACCGTCTCGGACTGTCAACCGCCCCGGCTTCAATTAAATCAATGTAATATTAAAAATAAGGTATGTAACATTCTAATTCCAAAGAAATGTTTTTATTAGAGTTATTAATGTTTTTGAACTACATACCCACCTGTAGTAAAAAAGTAGGTAGTATCTATTCAAACTATATTATAGTCATATTTTATTCATCGGTGCAGTACAAGGTTCGTAGAAAATGTGTTGTTAAATTGTCTACGAACTGTTCAATGACGACAAAATTTTTTGTTTATGTATATATCCGTTACCAGGCGATGCACACTATCTTCGAATTTCAAAATCTGATTGCAGCTCGAGCTTCGACTGAATTTCAGTAAAGAATTAAGCGGGAACGGTTGAGGGTGTGTGACTTCATTTATCTTACAAGTAAGTGATTATTTTTTTTTTTCAGATTAGATTTTATCTTCTTCTTCAATGATTATTCCATCATTAAGGAAGACATTTAACTAGACTTTAATAAGCAGATCGTTATTAAAATAATTCCGAACGTGAATATTGTAATTGTTAACTAGAATAGATCATAATCAGAAAAATGTTTATTCTTACTACTGTCAGATGGGGTGTGATTTTCAAAATGCCAACAGTAAGTCTTGCGATTCTGACGGCGAGATTGAGAACTATGCGTTTGAACTCAAGCAAAATAAAATTCTTTTTTTTTCGTCGACTATTTCGTTGGTGCTCAATTTTTCTGCTGGGATAAACATCTGATTTTTTTATCAATTTTTATGTAGATACTTTTTTGATAGTATCCAACTGTATCATTTGTTTTATCCATTTGCGAATGAGATAACTATGGAAGATTAATTTACATTTTTATGTTGGTATTAAGCCGAGTTTTTTGTGGACATTACTCAAAATATGTGTAGTACACCGAGCTGGGAATAAGGAACTCCAGTGAAAAATATTATGGCTTTAAAAAAATATGTTCATATAGACCAATTAACGCTGATTCTGAATAAATATGTTTTATTTAATAATATTAAACGCAGAGTTTTTTAAAAATTATTAAAAGGTCAATTTTTAATCGTCTCATTGAAACACGCCGTCAAGTTGGTATTATTAAAATATTTAGTGGTGACGTCACTGACCACCGTAAAATCATCGTATGGGAATGTAGGTATGACACAAGCCATTGTATTAACGACATTTCATCTTATTCGTTTATTTACATACTGTTTATAGAGATTTAGTTGTTGTGTTTATTGAAACATTATTTAGGCCTAAATAATTCAGTTTCAAAAATAAAGGTATCTCTTATTAGTTTTTCTCTAATATTCAAAAACTACTGTAGAAAAAAAAATAGTCATGCCACTTCTAGGGAGAATACTTCGACCTCCGAATTTCAAAATAGCGACTCGAACAGCTGATTGCCCGATCTTATAGTAGGGGAGCCCAAATGGCCAAAAGGCTGCCCCAATAGGTCCACAATCCAATTTACTCAATCCCCACAACGGGATTGAGTAAATCCCAAAATCCCCGCTTCGGATCAGTTCGGAACTTCAGTTTCCATTAATAATGATTTCGATTCTTAAAAGCCAAAAAATAACAATTTCAAACATTTTTTATACCATTCTCCCGTAATAATATTGAAAAATATATTAAATATAATGTAATTAATAAGTAATTCCAACAAAATAATGTTTTAACTTATCTAATAGTATCATGCTTTCTTTCATATAACTGTTGTACAAAATGACAACTCCTGTTAAAAATAAAAATAACTTTTCGGGAGTGATGACCTCACACGATTCACTACACAATCTACACATACGGTGGTTTTCGGGGATCTTGAAAAATTAAAACTTTGACAATTATTTTAACTATTAAAACAATCTCTAAAAATAAATAAAAATATGCAGTTATTTAAGTTAGAACAGGGATTCCCAAACTATTTTGGACAAGTGACCCCTTTTCCAAAATGAACTGTTACCCCAGACCCCCCATGGCCAAATATGACAGAGTGATAATTAGCAATGCTTTAAGTTAGCAGACTATTATGAATAAGGGGGCCTATTTTTAGTTTTTTCCTATTGATACAAAATACCTAGGTACTAAGGTACCAATTGGAAAACTTTACACTTGGTTAAGTGAGTAAAAGAGGACTTCATTTTCTTATCAACATTTAACAAAATAAAAAGACATACAATTCAGTAAATATCAAGTTTAATTTATAATGATTATTACAAATTAGGTACCGTACTTAAAGAATCTAAAGTTATTATATTTAAAAAAAGTATTAATTCGCAAATAGAAAATAAAACATTCAGTGTGATGGATGAACCTGGTGACTATCTACCAATCTAGCTACATCTGGTTTAATATTGGTGAGTTGCAGCCTTAAATCTTGACGTTCGTTGATTTTCAAACGGTTTCTTCGTTTCGTCAAAATGTTTGTTACCACACTGAAGCTTTTTTCAACTAGGTATGATGATGGAAAAGCGATAAGGTATTTTTCAGCAATGTTCCACAATGTAGGATACTGTGTTGCAATGTTGCGTTGCAACCAGAACTTCTGATAGCCTTGGTTGAACTTCTGCTTAAGCTCTTCGTCTGTGCTGATGGTAATCAACTCTTCTTGCGTATATTTTTTTCGGGCATGGGCAAGGGTCGATTTTTAGACCTCGTCGACCCCCAAAATCAGTTTTCGTTTATGTCGACCCCTAGGAAACCGACCACTTTGGGAATCCCTGAGTTAGAAGGTCATTCGTATTCATTAAAAAAAAAAAAATTTGGATTGGAGTTCCTTATTGTTTGTATTTTTGTCTTCTTTCGATAAGCTCGGTTTGTTCGTTGTTGACGGAGTGTGTTTTTCAAACAGTGTTATATACCCTGATAGTGTTATATTTCATGTTAGAATAGTAGTTAGGTAAGGGAGGAATTTTAAAAATTGTCATGTTTTTCGTAACCTTGTAATGTTGTTTTTTTTGACAATAATAAGTTAGTTTTACAAATAAATTATGCTGCTTTATAAAAATAACAGTTTCTCTATTTTTCATTGCAGATTCTCAATCAAACTCACGATGGCTGACACTAAATTGAAGCTAACATATTTCAACGTGAAGGGATTAGCGGAGTCCATCAGATTCATCTTGGCTTATGCCGATGTGGAATACGAGGATGTGAGACTGCCCAAAGCTGACTGGTCTGCACTCAAGGAATGTAAGCATCCTCGACTTCTTGTTATTCTAATTTTGGTATCCATCTTACCAAACTTCTCTCCATCCTAGAAAATTAATTAAAAAAATTATAAACGCAAAATAACGTAGCAAATTTATGTTAAAAGTGGAACTGTTATTAATTTTGCTACGCTAATTATTTGGTTGTTTTGCGATCAATTGCCGTGATATGTATGCAGAAATAAATGACGTAAATTAAGAAAAAATTTCGTCCCTGCTTTAAAAACATTACTCTTCAAGTGGAGTCCCACAAGGTTCACACTCTGGTCCAACCTATTTTATCTTACGAATGATATTACAAAAATATACCTATTACAATTTATTTATCGTACTTTTTAATGATGACTTCCAAATTTTTAGAATTATTCAAAATATTTACAATTGTTAATTAGTCCAATACCTTTATACATCACAGTATGCGTTAAATCCGGTAGTTCTGATTTTTTGCAGACTTGTTTATGATGTTGGCCTAATAAATAATCCAAGTTTTTGACCTCAAGCGCCGAACGCAACTTTGTCAAAATTCGAAAAAACCGCGAAAAAATCGTTATTTTTTCAAATTTTGGCGATTATAACCCTAAAGGACTAGTTTTTTGAAAAAACTTTTTTGGGACGTTTGTAAAGTAAACTAAATTTTCTACAATAGAATACTAGAACTGTCTCTGTAAACCCAATAGTTTCCGAGATTAAGCCTTTAAAATTTTATCATTTTTTTCGAGCTTCGCAATTTTTTGCGTTCTGAATGAATTTTGACCCTGATTTTACTATCGAATCCCTGTACTTTTATGATGGGATGATGATGTTTAAGCTAAGCTACGAATAATTTAGTAAAGAAAGATAAAAAACAAAGTATTTAATTTTTATTTTTTTAATTTAATTAAAAAAGATAAGTTCATCAAAAGTTAATAAGTTTATTTGTTGGGAAACTGAGTAATATTGCCTGTAGACTGATGAGCATTAATAGTGCCTGCAGACTGATGAGCATTTTAATCCTGCCTTCCTGCAGCTGCACGCGTTCCCACAACCCTTCGTGCAGCCGCAAGAAATCATCCGCAAAAGGTGTTGTGGGGCTGCGTCTCTGGGGTTCATTTTGGGATCGAGGCCTTGTGGCGTGGATATCCACCGCCAGGAGAGAAGGTTCAGTGTGACTCCCAACCACGCCTGAACCTGTAAGAATATGAGAATAGAAAATTATGAATGATATGTAACTGATGCAAGGACAAATTTTTACCTGATGGTATGTCCGCAAGGAGTGAAATCGAGCAGAGTCTCGTGTAGGAGGTAACCTGGCTAGATTGAAGCTGGTTTTCGTCGCAGCCCTGGCGAATAGTTGGTGCCGCAGCTCGTCCAGGTTATGGGTGTTGGGTTTGCCTCCGATAGAGCAATTATGACTCGTTCTCCTGCTGCTGCTATATCGTCAGGTGTAGAGTTGGTGTCCGGATTTTTTTTGACTATGGACATCATTTGTATCTTCCCTAAGCCAAAGAAGCAGGATGTCGAGTCACAACCACTAAAGGCATGGATGAAGAGGAAATGCTCTTTTTTCAAAGAGTATTTTGAAGAAGCGATGCTGGAATACACGACATCTGATGCTTTGCCTCTTCCACACTTATCGTAAAAAATTTCACGTTGGTTTGAGATCGCAGTAAGGATGATCAGCAAGTCAATGTCCTCACCAACGACTACCACTATATCACAGGTAGAGGCAGCAGTTACAGCTGTAGTGATGATGAGCCTATCAGCATCTTTCTCTGCTTGGAGTACTTGAATGTTGTGATTTCCCATTTTTGTTGTCAGCAGTTTTATGAAACGAATCCTGTTTTTGTCATTTGACAAGAATTTCTGTTGAGGAACCTGTGCACGGTTTTCTTATCAACGAATATCTCTCGCGATGAGTGTAACTTGGCTCTTCGAAGACGCTCAGAGCTCTTTGTGTTTTTCTGTACAGCATCTACGGGGTAACCATCGAAAACTACTGCCACATTTGAGCCATAGTGAGCAGTAATGTACTGTATGTATCTGTCAGCTATCGCACCAAATGATGAGCTTCGAGGCCACACAACTTTGTGAAGTAGATGCCTTCCATCCACTACTACAAACTTCGTTAACCCTTGCTTCTCATTTAAGGTTACAGGTTCAAATACTGAATACAAGGTGGATTTTGTGCCCTTTCTCATCCCCTCTTCAGAGAACAATGACATTGAGATTGGTGACAGCTCGTAAGTGAAGAACTCTCGCAATTCTTCATCCGATTGTTTTAAGACACACAACCTGTGAAACAGTGTTAGAGGATCAACGGTTACCTGTTTATTGCCAACAGTAATAGTTCGTACAGCTGAAGAAAGGGACAGCACATTGTTTTTACGTTTGAATTTCACTTCCTGGAAGTTCTGGCCAACCATCTTTAGCATCGATTCTCTCCCAATCTCTAGAGCCATGTGGCTGTTGACACTAGATTCTCTAACCAGGCCACTGCTGATGGACATAATGAAATCTGCTGTAAGGAATGGAGGGTGCTGTGCAAACCATTTACAGAGTTTTTTAGTACCTGATTCATCTCTGGCGGCACGAGATGGTCGCATGTCAACATGTTGTTCAGTTGTTGCAGTAGTAACCTCACTGTATGTTTCCACTTCATGACAGATATTATGTAGATACACCATGCCTAATGTCCATCGAGAGAGTAGGTACACTGTCAGTCATACCACGTCCTCGAGTGAGCCCTCCATAGCTTTTTATAGATTGCATCAGTACTTGCTTAAAAATTGCGAATTTCGAAAAAAATTATAAATTTTGAAAGGCTTAATCTCGGAAACTATTAGGTCTACAGAGACAATTCTAGTATCACATTGCAAATTTGGTCTACTTTAAAAACATCCTACAAAAGTTTTTTCAAAAACTAGTCCTTTAGGGTTATAATCGCCAAAATTTGAAAAAATAACGATTTTTTCGCGGTTTTTTCGATTTTTGACAAAGTTGCGTTCGGCGCTCGAGGTCGAAAACTTGGATTATTCATTAGACCAACATCATAAACAAGTCTGCAAAAATCAGACCTACCGGATTTAACGCATACTACCCCATACATTCAGGCGACAAAGTTACTGGACTAAATTTGGTAGAATGAAAATTGACATTACTTAAATATCTCTAAATGTCAATTAGTGAGATTTCCTCGAATAAAAAACCCAGTGATCTTTAATTACAACATTGATAACAATGCTCTAGAGACATTTACACGAATTAAAGACTTGGACATCACTTTTCAACCAAATCTTTCATTTGTTAACCACGTAATGAAAATCTCTAATGTTAGAATTTATGACTTGGCTAACTAGAAATTTCTAAAATATTAAGACTATTATATATTGCCTTTGTTAGAAGTTAACTTGAGAAATATGCTCACATAAACTGTTAGACAGAAGAATTTTCACTGATTTGGTATATCTACATGAATGAAATTTTACATTATGTACCTGATTGTCCAGAATTGCTGGCATTGATAAGTTTATGGATTCCATTTCATAATACTAGAAGTAAGGATTTATTTCAGTGCAAAAATTCTGAGGCTAACTACCTTATGTATTCCTCTTTAGAATAAGAATCTTAAGAAAACTAATGGAGGGTTATAATTGGAGGGACATCTTCAATTTATCACTAAACAAATACTAAACGTTGTTACTGAGGCAGTTCAGCTGTGCACAACAAATACAATCTTTTTTTCCATTCATATATAAAATACCCTACAAAGGACTTTAATAAAGAAATCAATCAAAGCTATGTAGATATAAATATTATTTAATTGATTAACTGATGAATGATTGCTGCCATTCGTTATAAACGATAAGATTTATGTTTCTAGATATTTCTATTGACATTTTAACGTATTGGTATCGCAATGATTTCTTCTGTGACAAATAAAATTAATGTTCTTGCGACTTTGCGCAAAAAAATGAGCCTCGTTGATCTGCTGGAAGATGGGAACTTACAGTGCTTTATCTAAGAAATTATTCAGCGACTTTGACTTCAACAAAGTTAACCTTGATTTTTCAAGTAGTAGTGGGTACCTAAATTTACGATGTATTGTGATTGTTGCACTGCAGAGCACAGTTTATGCCATGAAATTTAATTATCATACATATTCCGTACGGTGTGAGAGGAGAACTATATTGCCAAGCGCGCGGGTAGCGTTTTGAGGCTGGTCGAGGTAGGGTTGTGATTTGTTAATAGTCTTGAAAAGGCACAGTTTATAAAAAAAAAACAAAAAAAAAATAGAGGCTGTTAGCGTGTTCCACATGTGAGCCAACTTTCTCAAAAACTGATAGGATAAACAACCCATACTCATGAAGCCGACAACAACTGTTAATGGGAATTTTCTTTTGCCGTTGTCACCACAAAATCAACCACATCCATGGTCTCATGAAGTCTTCCATTGCAGCTTATCCATTCCACAAGGTGCCCGTTTTGGAGGTTGACGGGAAAGTCCTCAACCAATCTGTGGCCATCGCCCGCTACCTCGGCAAGAGGTTTAAGCTGGTTACCGACGATCCCCTGAAGGAGGCACTCCTCGAAGCTTTGGTCGACAACCTCAGAGATGTCAAGGAAAGTGAGTATAAAACAATTCCTAACTATTGAAACAAATTTTGAGTAGATCCTTTGGCTGATTAAACTCAGAACCATCTTCTTATCCTGAAAGCACGTGTTTCAATTGGCAACAAATCAGTTTCACCTGGTGTACCAGTTACACCGGAACAGGAGTTCTCCTGACTATTATGATACATTTATACCGTAAATGCTATTATTATACTGGTTGTATCTCTTATAATGATACTTTCTTAATTTTTATAGATTTCAGTTTATTTTGGTTCTTTTTATCATTTGTTTCTATTACGAAATAATATTTGTAAAAGACAGGGCACATTTACCTTTTTTTCACAGTAAAAACATGATAATATCTAATACTGTCGCTGTGGCCATGTTACTGTGAGAACAGATGCAAGAACATTGCCGGCAACCCATTTATTATTTTATTTTCTTCGTATATAATAATACATAAGTTTTTTTTACATTAACTCCACACAGGAGGCCCTGAGGAAAATAATTTCCCTCAGGGCCAATGTCATCTGGGATGCTGTGTGGAGGGTCTTTTTGAGGAGAGGAAGGAATGTACATTGGTCTTGAAGAGACCCATGTTGTAGGAAGGAGGAAATACAGAGGCCGGCAAATCATTCCACAGCCGAGCTGTTGAACACAAGAACGAGTCGAAGAAACGACCCGTTCTCATGTGACAAATATCAACCGTGCACAAATGTTGGGCACGCGTTTGGCGTGTTTCCCGACTATGCACCGGAGCCGAAGGGATCAATGATGCTAGTTCCTCGGAGCATCTTCCATTGTTATACCGGTAGAACAAGGATAGCATTCCCACCCGACGCCTGTGCTCTAAAGATTGCAATAAATAAGCTAATCATCTCGCTACACAATATCTGTTCTAAGATGATATTTATTTCAATTCATTCTTCGTTTCATTGTAATGTCTTTTGTTAATAATTCAAACCTCAAAATATATTTTATTTGTTTATTATTTACTTGATACAGTTGGCCATCCACATGGTTTCTTTTCTTAAATTTTTGCAAAATTGAATGCAAATTGTGTTGGTTCAGCAATTTGCTGCGCTGTACGTAATTTGATACTGGTTTGTCAGGAATGCAACAACATTGTACGGTTGTGATTGTGAAAATATCCAATGGTAGCCAGGATTGCTAATTACAACATATCAGAAGTGTTGACTCAACAAGCGGGTACTTTCAGAGTTTCAAGCCGCGATGCAGCTGAAGACTCCCGAAGCCAAGAAGGACTGTGATGAAGCCTGGGAATTCTTCCTAAAGAGAATAGAGCCCATTACATCCGAAGGATACTTCTATGGATCTAAAGTAAGCTTTGATAAATGTTAGGAAGGGTACAATAATTTATGATATTTTAGTATTTCCCTGACCCCATTTTTTCATAAATAAATTGGGTTTACAGGTTTAAGAATTTTTTTTCGTCATGACATAAAACGAGGTGATTTTCCACAAAAAACGGTGCTGTACAAATCATCCAAATATTCAACTTATTAGGATTAGCAGCTTAAGTTCAGCTTATGAACCAAGTAAACGCAAAACATTCAACAAAAACATGAGAGAGATAAAGACAGAAAATAAAAGATAACGCTTGCAACGGTGACTCCAATCCAGATCCTCTAGACTTACCTGGATTGGTCTGTCTACCAATTGAGCTATTGCCACTAGGTTGATGGTAATATCTCAATGGTTCGAGTCCAAACAAAAACATAAGAGAGATAAAGACAGAAAATAAAAGTTAACGCTTGCAACTGTGACTCCAATCCAGATCCTCGTTAGAGTTCAAGTTCAATGGTTCGAGTCCCAGACTGTTGCGACCATTACCTAATTCTTTTTTACTATGTGTATCTTTAAGTTAATTATTTAGTTACCGATTGTTTCGTTAATTTCTTTTATTCTTTTGGTAATTTTTTCTAAGTATGCTATATATATATTTCGCTTGGTTTTTTGTGATTCCAGATTTCTTGCCTATTTTCTTCTGTTATTACATAGTTTTTTAGTTCAAAATTTAGTCTGAATCTGTCTACATCAAAGATAGAGCATTTTTCTAGTACATGTATGCTGTCCTGTATTGATGTTTTGTCGCACGGGTATTTGTCATCATCTATTATTTTAAAACGTTTGAGATATTCTTTGAAGCACCCATGTCCTGTCAAGATTTGGGTTAGGTTAGGTTAGGTTAGGTTAGGTTAGTTCAGGTTGACCAATGCTTTTTTAACTTCTCGGTCCGATCGGCATTTCTCTCAAATATCAACAAAATATATTTTTTCGATGAATTGGCGATTAGATGAATTGATCATTCGATGAATTGGTTTTCGATGAATTAATTTTCGATGAATTGGTTTTCGATGAACTCGTTTTCGATGAATTTGCTTTCGATGAATTGATTTTCGATGAATTCGTTTTCGATGAACTCGTCGTGAACCAATAATTGAGACTCTTATTATCTAAGTTATTATATATTATCAATAATTATTTTGTCGTAGCCAACCTGGGTGGATGTCTACTTCGCAGGCTTCCACGACACGGCGGAGTCCTTAGTCGGAGACTTCCTCGAGCCCTACCCCAACCTGACCTCACTGGTGGAGAAGGTCAAGAACAAGGATAGCGTCAAGCGATACATCGAGAAGAGACCCGCGAGTGAGGTGCCCGCAGCCTAATTCAACACTCCCATTATATTTATTTATTTATTGTTGTTATACGCCCGTAGGGGCTTTTACATAAATTATAAAATAATATTTAAGATATCGAGGATTACACATACATAGAATTTATACCAAAAGTTATAAAAGTGAAAAAACTTTTAAGAATATACAAGTAGTTTTTAAAGAAAAAACCACTTGTATATTCTTGCGTAAAACCGTGAAATATTTTAAACAATGTAATATTTAACAATAACATAGAACAAAGTATAATATAAAACATTACAATAACACATCAAATCGTTAAATATATTATACCCACGTTACAATAATTTGTAGGATTCCACAAAGTGTTGGTTTAAATTGCATTTTAGAATGTAAAGGGAATCAGCGAATACATCTACAATACCACCAAACTTGTTGCCTAAATCATGCATCCTATTGGTAAGTGAGTGTGATTGATAGATGGTTGTGTATGTGTTGCAAAAGAATGTTATATTTTGTCTAGTATTCCTTGTCGGTACATGGAGTATTATTATATTATTTATTTATTATTATTATTTATTATATTATTCTCAAAGTCACTGGAGTATAGTGACAACCGTTGTCAAACTCTAGATCTACTCCAGCAAAGAGAATATGCCTTCTTGTCACTATAATCATTTATCAATGCCACAAAGTAGCTGAGATATATATAGTGACAACGGTTGTCAAACTCTAATTCTACCTCAACATGAATACTTTTCCATCACGTCGCAACAATCTTCTATCAACGTCATAGCATAACTGGATTATTATTATAGTGACAACCGTTGTCAAATTCCAGGTCTACCTTAAGTAAGGAAACTTGACCATCGTGTCACTAATTATTTATTTATTAACACCCATTTTAGGGGCTTTTACATATGGATAGTAAAAATTACACAGTATTTATTGTACATAACTGAACTGCCTCAGAATCAGCATTTTTTCAACTATTTAGTAACGAATTGGTGATGTCCACTGACTTGGTAAAATTATTTCCCTCCATTAGTTGTTAAAAATGTTCCCGTTATAAATATTCTGAATATTTCTAAAAATTTTGAGTTCCTCAACAAAAAGTAAAAAGGATACATTATGAAAAAATTGGAATAACATTTATAAACAAGCTGGAACCAAGGTGTGTACCCTGTGGGACTATACTGGTTGTGTAAGTTTTTTTCCGACGGGGGTGATTTTATTTTAACAATTTGGCTCATATGTTGCCACGTATACCAAGCTTTCCTAATTTCCAAATAAGAATTTTACAGGAAACTGTATCAAAGGCTTTTCTAAAATCAGTATAAACAGAGTCTACTTGTTTTTTCTTTAAAAAAATCTTCTTATATATAAAAATGAATCGCTAAATGTGTTGCTAAGCGCAAATCTCGAGAGCAGCTGAACCGATTTCGCAAATTTTTTTTTTAGATTATTCCTTAAAGTACGAGGATGGTTCTTACGGAGAGAAAAATTAAGAAAATTGCGCAGAGACGGTGGTGAAAGGGGGGGCGAAGGGAGGGAGGTGGAGGAGGCGGAGTGGGAACCGCCCTCACACCATGCGAGCGAAGCCGCGGGAAAAAGCTAGTTGGTTATAAAATTTTTATACATAATTAAGTTGAAAAGGATACTTCTACCTGATATAAAACCAAATTGGTTAGGTTCATATTACAGAATTTATTTGTGTAAAAAGTTTGTCCAATATTAGGCTTGCAAAGAGTTTTGGTATGGTGGATTTAATACATATTGTTCTGTAACTACAAACGTCACTTTTGTCATCCTTTTTGAAAATTAGGGTCAAATTACTAATTTTCCACTTATCAGGAAAAAATCCACTAGAAGAAGAGAGATTGAAAAGATTTGTTAATGGAAGAGCAATACTTCGATACATTCTTTCATAAATATTGTAGAGATTTTATCCGGTCCCGCAGATTTGAGGTTGTCCGGGTATTTAATTTTAATTATTACATCAGCGAGTTGTTAGAATAGTAGCATTGTTTGAGTCTGATATATTCTTACGCCAATGGCACAGTATAAAATGGGATACAGTGTTAAGCGTTGACAAACTCAAAATCTGCCTTGACAATTGGAAAACTGCCATCAAAGTCATTACTTATATTCGAGTTGTCCCTTTCTGATGATCACAAGTGCCCGTTACATGTATCCAACAATAATAGAGCAGCTTTTACTCTATTATTTGAGCTATATTTTGGATGTATTCCAAGATACCATTGCTTTTTAACAGATCCAATTTACGTTATTTAAATATATCTAATTATTGTTAAATTATGTGTTAGACTTTACGTTAGTTATTTATGATTCATTTGTTGCGGATGTTTTTTTTACCTCTTCAGTGTCAGTCATTTAAAACAGAACATCAGAAAATCGTGTTAGTTATTTCTATTTTATTTTATTTTATTTTATTTATTTTATTTTATTTTATTTGGAAAACCAACAGTTACATTATTTACTTAGGTGTATTTACATATGTATATGTTATTGAACCAATAATAGGTTTTCACTGGTGTGTATTAATTAGAGAGATAAAAAGTTATAAAAGTTATAATAGTTATAATAGCTTATTGGGATGGAATGGTGGGCGGGAGGGGAAGGGGACGGATCTAATCTGGGAGTGAATAAGTTATTTTAGGAGTATAATAGTTTGTATATGTTTAGAAATTATTTATTGTTTATTTTTTTTAGAATTTGGGGTGCTGTGTTGAATAAGTCGAATTCATTGTATGAATTGTTAAAAAAGTGTGAAACGCGGTTAATGAATGTGTATTGTTTAGAGTTAGTATTGCATCGAGGTGTGTTAAGTGTGTGATTTAGTCTAGTTTGTCTGGTGGGCACTCTTAATTGAATTCTTTCAAGTAATTCCGGGCAATCTATCGCAGAGGTGGCTATCTTTTGCAAGAATATTACGTCTGCAGAATTTCTACGATTTTCTAGTGACGAGATTTTGAAAAACGTGGCTGACTCCACATAACTTAAATGAGGACGATATCCCCGAAAATCAAGGTATCGTAGAAAACAATTTTGTATTTTCTCAATCCTTTCTATGTATGTTGTGTACCTGGGATTCCAGACTTGAGAGGCGTACTCCAGAGAGCTGCGTACATACGCAAAGTATAGCATTTTCATAGCGATTACCTTTTTAAAGTGTTTGATGATTCTGAGTATGAAGCCAAGTACCTTGGAAGCTTTTGCAACTATGGATAATAAAATAGTAATAATACTCTTATCAAAAACATATTTTTTCACAGAGACGAAACATATCATTGTTGTATGGGAATTTAACAATATTACCGGTGCAGGCCTTATTATGGTACAAAATATTGATTCAGCATTTGTCTGAGTCTAATTATAAAAGGAAAGTAGAACATGATTATAATACAACGTTCACGAAGAATGAAGGAATGATTGTTCCAAAATATAATAATAACTACGGACGGCGAACCCTGGAATATAACGTGCCAAAAATATTTAACATGTTACCAATTTATATAATCAATTGCGATTCTACAAATAAATTTAGATATATGCTGAAACAATGGCTGCTAAATAGAGATAGTTTATATTAATTCATATGTGTTAATTGTTATAATCTGTATGGTTATAGTAATAATATTATGTATTATGTTGTCACATAAATAATTATGTGACTAATGCAGTTCTTGCTTAGGTGGTTATTTTGTCTATGGTGTTTTTTTTGGACACTGGTAATTTTTGGAAAAGAGAGAGTTCCTTTTTGTTTATGGGCACTTCCTTCCGATCAACTTGGGCAGTTGGGTCGGAAATTGGTCACTCACCATCCTGGTGTTTAAATTTACGTTTAATCATGAGAATCTAAGTCGATTTTAAACCTAAAAGAACGCGGGGTGTTTTTTACGTAACACGCGAGGTTCGTGTACGAGTTATTTATAGTGGATGACGTGAAAGTCCCACTTTTTTCCGATGTGGCTGGTTGGCCGTTTTGTGGAATTATTTCTGGAAAAGGAATCGTGAAGTGAATTGCTCCTGGTGTTGGCTACTATAATATGCCTTCACGACCCCGCGTCGCAAAGTCACGGTCTGCTAACCGTAATACGCCAGACTTGGATACTGTTGGGGGCCACGTGCCTTTTGATTGGAGTTCGTCGAGATGGCCCGTGGCTGAATGCGCTCCTTGGAGGTATAGCGGCCTTCTGCCCAATTAGAAGGACGACCTTGGTGCTCTGGATTCCGCGCCGTTCCCATATGGGAAGACTGGAGTTCCCGTCCCGTCTCGTGTTTTCTCACTGCGAAGCAAGATCGCGTTCGTCTACCGGGGTTATTTCCGTATAGTTAGTTTAGCGTGTCCATTAGGAGTCCATCTGGTATGTGTATTTTTTATATTTCCTTTTGTTACCTTGGTACGAAGTTTGTACACTTCCTTGTTGCTTTTTGGTTTGGATTCAATACATTTTTATAAAGTTCCTCTTCTTTTATTTGACTGAAAACCCTACCTACATGACAGATAACTACTTGGCCCACTATCCTGAGCCCTGGTCTCTGCTCTGCCGCAAGGTTACATTTTATACGAACATGATACGTTTCAGTGGCGCCCAACGTGGGGCCCGAAACGTACTTTTCTGTCATGTGGGGTAGATTTTCAGTTCTTTTGCTGATAATTTTAGTGAATCAGAAATGAATCGGCGTGTGTGCATATATTTGGTTCATTAAGTTATGTTCTGTTTCTGTTGAATATTTTTGTTTGTTTACCGATTTGTGAGACTTCAGGTTACTTTGACAGCAATTTTAAGTGTTGCCATTAAAATAATGTTAAACAGAAAATTAATTCATAATATCTCTAGAGGTGATAGCCGAATTGTTGTTGGGAATATTTTTTCAGTTTACTGGCAATTTTATTTTTACTGTCAGCTGTCTATTTTTCATCTATGTAATGCTTTATAGGAGCCGAGCTGTCAATTCTTGTTGACATTTGTCAGGTTATGTGCATTGTTTACTTACAAAGCCGCGAAAGTTCATTATTAAATACATTATTTTTGTTTTTTAAACATAGGACGACTTGTGACAGACATTTATCATAAATAATTGTTTATTATAAGCTTGCGGTTAATAAAATATTGGGAGAATATAGTAACGGCACTATTCTTGTTCGCATTTGTGTCCGTTTATACCTTCATACATATAAAGGGAGTTCGTGGAACGTATGTTGTAAAAAATAATTATTATTTTAAATATTTACTGCATTCTAAGGTGATTTTAAATAAATTATAAATGGCTTTGTCGTTATTGAAAATCAATGACTATTTTTCGAGTTCATACGTACAGGGTGTTTGGTAATTGACGTGTTACAAATAAATAATTAATTATAACAGTTTGGTTAATCCTATTATTACATTTATTTTCATATAATTATTTGAGAATAATAATTTAATTATAAATTAAATTAAAATTTTTATTTATTCTTTAAAAATGGCGATTTCCGATATTAATGGGGTAACCAAGGAAGAAATGATAAAATTGTTAACGGATCGTAACATCGTTCCGGAAGCTACATTATCAAGTATGCGCGAACAGGCTCGCTCTTTTAATAAAAGTTTGAAAGAGGGAAGTGCTTCCAATATGAATATAGGTGATGATAATACAGGAAGTGGTTCCAATATGAATATAGGTAACGATAATACAGTTAGTTTAGAAAAGACTACAACCGTAATTAATAATTATTACCAATCGTCTTCTCCTCCAACTTCTTCTTCGTCCGTCCATTCTTGGGATTTAAAGTTTTCTGGGTCTTCGGATGTCAGGAATTTCATTTTACGCATAGAAGAATTATCCAGATGCCGGAAGGTGGAGTTGTCCTCAGTTGTTACCTCTTTCCCTGACCTCCTGGAGGGAAGAGCTCTTTCCTGGTTTAGAACTATTTTTGATGACTCTTTGTCTTGGTCAACTTTGAAAAAGCTCCTCATTTCTCGTTTTGACGTTTGTACCAATCAAACGGAAGCTTTAAAAGCCTTGTTCGCTATGAAACAAAAATTTAACCAGGCTATAGTGGATTATGTCGAAGATGTTCAGTTAGCAAACTTTAGGTTGGATGTTCCGCTTTCTGAGGAACAATTGGTGGACTTAGTCTGTGACAGTCTATAACCTAAATACGCTTTGGCCATTGCCTATTACTCGGAAAAGAGTCTTTCAGCTTTAGTAAATGTGTGCCGTAAATTTGATAAGCTTTCAGTAGACAAACCTGTACCACAGTTTAATTCATCTCCGCGGGTTCCATATTCTCAACCGCCGTACCCGCCACGAGCTCAAGGCTCGCACTCTCCCCGTGTTACTTATAATCAAGCTTCCTTTTCTCCACGAGCGTCTTCTTCTAGTTCTGCTTTCAATAGTAAGAAAACTTTTAATTGTTTCTATTGTAAGGAACAAGGTCATACGAAACAAGTTTGTCAAAAATGGAAAAGGGACTCTCTTAAGCATAATGTCGCGAATAAATCTAATTCAAAAAACTAACCGACGATCTTTTGCGTTCTGTGCACAAGGATGACAGAAGATCGTCGTCAGTTCCTAGTAATATATCTAAGTTTACCACGCACAACATGGACGCATGTGTGCCGTTAGCTGATTGTGGACGAGATGTTAGACCACATGTTAATATTAAAATTAAGGATTTGGTTTTTTCAGGACTTTTAGACAGTGGAGCATCTGTCAGTTGTTTCGGGGGTTCTGTTTATAATTTTTTCATAAGTTTAGGTTATAAGTTGAATAAGTTAGATTCCTACGTTACCACCGCGGATGGCAAACGTCAGGATATAATTGGTACTATGCGAGTACTAGTATTGTATAATAATATTAAGAAATATATTAAGTTTTTTGTTATTCCGTCTCTGTCCTCTTCAATTGTTTTGGGAGTAGACTTTTGGAAGCAATTTGACGTGGCCCCTCAGTTGTTTCCAAAAGTCGACAACAATGGTGATTTTGGGAAGGTGGTCAGTGAGGTTCGCAAATTAACATCAGCCTCCTTGCTGTCTCCACAAGACCATCTTAAATTAAATTCGGTTATAGTTAAGTTTAAGTCAATTTCTTTCGAAGAACGTGGTTTAGGTAAAACCCATTTAGTACGTCATAAAATAAATACAACAGGGGATCCTATTAAACAGCGTTACTATCCTTTATCTCAAACTCGCCAGAAACAATTAGAAGCACAATTAAAAGAAATGTTGGATTTAGGTGTTGTCCGCCGTTCCCGTTCAGCTTGGTCAAACCCAGTTTTGATTGTTCCTAAGAAGGATGGTTCTGTCAGGTTTTGTTTGGACTCGAGGCGCTTGAACAGCGTCACATTGGCAGATTCCTACCCCCTCCCTTACATTTCACGTATTTTAGATAAACTAAGGGGTGCTCGTTTTATTTCATCGATAGATTTGAGCAAATCATTTTGGCAGATTCCCTTAGATAAGGAATCCTGTCCTAAAACGGCTTTCGTTGTACCAGGCCATGGTCTGTTTGAATTTGTGAGGATGCCGTTCGGTCTTAAGAATGCTCCTAGCGAATTGCAGCGTCTTGTGGATGCTCTTTTTGGTCCTGAGTTCAACGAGAACGTCTTTTGTTATCTCGATGATTTAATTATTATTTCGGAAGATTTTGATTCACATTTGAAAATTTTGAATAAAATTTACGAACGTTTAAGAGATGCAGGCTTAACAGTTAACCTCAAAAAATGTGAGTTTTGTAAAGAAGAATTGAAGTATCTAGGTTATATCGTGGACGCGAAAGGTCTTCGTACAGACCCCGTTAAATTAGAATGTATTCGTACTTACCCTACCCCTAAGAATTCAAAGCAAATTAAAGCTTTTATAGGTCTTTGCGGTTATTACAGGCGCTTTATTAAAGATTTCTCTACTATTGCGGCCCCGTTGACAAAACTCACTGGTTCCAGAATGGGAATAAGTAATTTTTCTTGGTCTCCAGAAGCAGAAGACGCGTTTAAAAAGTTAAAAAAAGCTCTAACTTCTGCTCCCGTTATTAGTTGTCCAGATTTTTCTTTGCCTTTTACTATACATTCCGACGCGAGCAACGTTGGGATCGGCGGCGTGCTTACTCAGGTGTTTGACGGTGAAGAACATCCTGTTTCTTTTTTCTCTAGGTGCTTAAATGTTCACGAACGAAATTACGGCGTTACGGAGCGCGAACTCCTTGCGGTATTAGAATCAGTCAATCATTTCAGGCCTTACGTAGAAGGAGTTCATTTCACAGTAGTGACGGATCACTCCAGTTTGCAGTGGTTGGTTTCGTTGTCCAATCCAACTGGTAGGCTTGCACGTTGGTCTACGCGTCTTTCCCAATATTCTTTTGATGTGGTGCACAGAAAGGGTAAATTAAATACTGTTCCAGATGTTCTTTCTCGTAAAGACGATTTTACTGTTGCTGCCATAGATTCTTCGCCTACAACTTCGGATAGTTGGTATAATAATTTGTTTTCCAATTGTATGAATAATCCCCAACGTTTCAATAACTTCCAAATTAAAGATAATTGTTTATTTCGACATTCTAAATCTCGTTTCGCTTTGCAAGAGGATACAGCCTGGAAGCTGGTTGTGCCTTTTGAAGACCGCAACGCTACTCTAAGTAAAGAACACGAATCTATTAACTCTTGCCACCCCGGTGTATTCAGAACGTATAAGAAAGTTCAACTCCGTTACTTTTGGCCGGGTATGTATAATGACGTCAAAAAGTTTGTTAATAAGTGTAAAACGTGCAAGGCACATAAAATAAATACATCTGCGCCGGCTGGTATTTCTACGAATCCAAAAATAGTCAACAGACCGATGCAAATGTTGTCTATCGACCTTGTTGGACCTCTTCCACGTAGTTACGCGGGTTTTATGTACATTTTATCGGTTGTTGACGTTTTTTCCAAATATACATGGATTTTTCCACTCAGAAATGCTACTACTAAAAGCATTGTAAAAAATGTTGAACAATTTATTTTTCTAGTCCACGGTGTTCCACAAAACCCTTGTGTGTGATATGGTAAACAATTTGTTTCAAAAGAGTTCAAACAATTGTTGGCTGATTATAATGTTCCAATGCCTTTTTATAACGCCTATTACACCCCGCAAAATAATGTAGTTGAGCGGTATAACCAAACTATCGGGACTGCCTTGTCTATCTTGACCGAGTCTGACCATCGTAATTGGTCCAGATTTCTGCCTCAGATTCAGTCAGCCTTGAATAATACTGTTAATTTTGTAACAGGTTTCACGCCTTTTTTCCTTATGCACGGCAGGGAACAAATTGTTGACGGCAATTTACACAAAATTAATGTTTATTCTAGTGTCGTGGACGTACCTTTGGATCAGTCTAGAGCCGAATTTGCAAAAAAGTTGGAAGACTTAGTTCCTATTTACGAACAAGTTTCAAATGCATTAATACAGGCCTTTAAAAAGAATGCCCAACATTATAATTTACGCCGTAAATCCGTGGTTTATAATGTAGGTGATGTCATTTGGAGGAAGAATTTTGTTCAATCCAGTGGTCCGGATTACTTTTCCCATAAGTTGGCACCTAGATTCGTTCGTAATGTTATAAAAAATAGAGTCTCGGATTTAGTGTACACATTGGCAGATATGCAAGGTAGAACTGTAGGTAATTTTCACGTGAAAGATATTGTTCGGATAGATTAGTTTTTTTTCTTTAAGGAGGCCAATGTTGTAGTGTGCAGGCCTACCAACCCTTCACATTATTACATTTGTTTTTTTTGTGATTGTTCTGGTCTCATGATTTGGAGTTTGGTACCTCCAAATCTTGTGCTCAGTACAGACACTTAATTCTAGTTCATTGACGATAAACCGTTTATTTACCCTCGGTAAACTGGAATGTGATCCTTGTGGTCACTGGCGCCCAAATTTTGTTAGTTAAGTATTTCTTTCCTTCGTTACTTTACCTTCTCTGTTAATAATAACATATACTAGTTTCGAGCTTTTTGCATTATTAAAAGTATGAATATTTTGGTAATAACATACTGATTCACGTACGTATACACACACTGATTTTTTTTTCTTTTTATACTATGTTCCATCTGTATAACGGATTAAGTTGTAATGCTATTATTTTTAAGTTTATGCCCTTCTTTCTTTAGTCCACTGGAGGCTCTTTTATTGCCCATTGCCCATGGAACCTCCAGAGAACTTGAGAAGGAATATTTTGGAATTTTGTGTTTCAGAGACTTGAGCACCTTTCTGATGCACAAAAGTTCTGTTAGTTTTATTATTGATATTTTGTATTTCATAAGTTTAAGTATGGTATAGCTTTCCTAAAAGTTCTTTATATAAATCTTAGTTCATAAGAAAGTTGTTTTGTCTCTAACAAAGTTAGTACTGCTTCGGCGTGCTTAACTAATAATTAATTCCTTTGGAATTATCGCTTTGCCTCTAATACAGGAAAGTGTGTTCTGTATAGTTTTTTAAGTCTAAGTCTGTTCTGTATAGTTTTAACTCTAAATAATATAAACATTAATATCTTACTGTTAGTATCATTATTAAACTTTAAATTAAGTATTACTAGTGTCATTCATTAAAATTTTGAATTGATCACACCTCGAATAGTGTCAACTCACTGAAAGCCATAGTTGATCACACATTTTGTTTTGTTTGTACAAGAAATGCTGACTTTTGTGCACTCGTGGAGTGTTTTTTTCAAGGGATGCCAGCTTGGGTATTACCGTGGTCTCATTTTTTTTACAAACAATGTCACTCTTTTGAGTTTTTGATGCAGGTTGTTTAATGGATTTTTGGATATCCTAAGCTGCGAGCTTAACTTTCTGTTTTGCTGTTAAGTACCAATTGACTTTTGTCATGATCTGATAGATAGGTATTGTGTTATGTAAATCCTAATCTGACCACCTTGATTGGCAGGTATTTATTGTTTTATAAAACCTGACCTGATTTGATTTTTGAAAATTGGATAATTTAAATATTATTCTAGTTTGACGACCTTTTTACATATAGGTATTTCTTCGGAATTGTAAATCCTGGTTCAATAATGACAGTTAGATGATCCAATGTAAGATCCCTACTCTGCCCACGTCTGATAGACAGTTTGTATACTGATTCTATATTACTTATAACACAGAAAAGTATTTTCTTGTGTCCTAGTTTTGCCAACATTGAACTCCATTGTTCTGATTGAAAAATGTATATTTATATAGATATTTTCTTAATTTAGGCTTCTTTAATTTTAAGTATTTGTTTATTTTTAAGTTTTATCTTAAGAATGTTAAACCGGATGGACTTAGTTAGATAGGTTACTTTTTTTTGCTATTCAAATATAGCGTAAATTCAGTGCGAGTGAGGGCTGTTTAACCCTAAAAAGTGAAGCCAAATTGGCCTTTATTTCCTGTATAAGGAAAAGTGATCAAATTTTTTTTTCTTTTCTACAATTTATTTGGTTGTGTTTTTTCTTAAAATATAAAATGTTGAGTATTTTATAAATATAAATCTTGTTAAATTAACATGAAAACAACAGATCTCCTTTTTTTTTAAAGTAAATTCAAAACTTTGTTTAATTTAGTCGATGATGGTTGACTCCTTGTTTTCGTGCCTTTCTTTTCTTATTTGTTCTTTATTATTAAGAAATTTTGTTTTTTAAGAAATTTACTTTTAAGAAATTTACTTTTAGGAAATTTAGTTCTAAGTTGTTATTTTAATTACTAATTAATGTTTTTGTTATCATTTTTCTAGATACCTGATGGACTCATAGTTTAGTTAGTTTGTGGACTTAGTTTTTCATGTTTGAGGGCAAACATTTTCGTGGGAAAGGGGGAATTGTCACATAAATAATTATGTGACTAATGCAGTTCTTGCTTAGGTGGTTATTTTGTCTATGGTGTTTTTTTTGGACACTGGTAATTTTTGGAAAAGAGAGAGTTCCTTTTTGTTTATGGGCACTTCCTTCCGATCAACTTGGGCAGTTGGGTCGGAAATTGGTCACTCACCATCCTGGTGTTTAAATTTACGTTTAATCATGAGAATCTAAGTCGATTTTAAACCTAAAAGAACGCGGGGTGTTTTTTACGTAACACGCGAGGTTCGTGTACGAGTTATTTATAGTGGATGACGTGAAAGTCCCACTTTTTTCCGATGTGGCTGGTTGGCCGTTTTGTGGAATTATTTCTGGAAAAGGAATCGTGAAGTGAATTGCTCCTGGTGTTGGCTACTATAATATGCCTTCACGACCCCGCGTCGCAAAGTCACGGTCTGCTAACCGTAATACGCCAGACTTGGATACTGTTGGGGGCCACGTGCCTTTTGATTGGAGTTCGTCGAGATGGCCCGTGGCTGAATGCGCTCCTTGGAGGTATAGCGGCCTTCTGCCCAATTAGAAGGACGACCTTGGTGCTCTGGATTCCGCGCCGTTCCCATATGGGAAGACTGGAGTTCCCGTCCCGTCTCGTGTTTTCTCACTGCGAAGCAAGATCGCGTTCGTCTACCGGGGTTATTTCCGTATAGTTAGTTTAGCGTGTCCATTAGGAGTCCATCTGGTATGTGTATTTTTTATATTTCCTTTTGTTACCTTAGTACGAAGTTTGTACACTTCCTTGTTGCTTTTTGGTTTGGATTCAATACATTTTTATAAAGTTCCTCTTCTTTTATTTGACTGAAAACCCTACCTACATGACAGATAACTACTTGGCCCACTATCCTGAGCCCTGGTCTCTGCTCTGCCGCAAGGTTACATTTTATACGAACATGATACGTTTCAATGTAATGTTTAAATTGTAACTGAACATTAACATCCTGTTGACAAACTGCTTTATTGCGGTTTAACGGGATTGTACCTTGAAAACCAATAAAAAAAAATTAAAAAAAATCAATTGTACTTCATTTAATTAAATGAAGACAATATTAGCGAAACTCAATCGAAAGTCTGGAGACACCTGTGCACCTCTGGGACTCGAACCCAGGGCCCCTTGCTTACGGTTCTCTACCAACTGAGCTAAGGTGTCTATATTTAATTCGGTCAATTTTAACTGTATCGTACGAGTACTTCGACTAAGAATTACCAATATTATCTTTGGTAGAGCACTTGCCATGTAAGCAAAGGGTCATGGGTTCGAGTCCCAGAGGTGCCAATATCTTTTCCTGATTATTCTGTCTCCAGATCTTCGATTTAGTTTCGCTTATATTGCCTTCATTTAATTAAATATTATAATTTGCGATTTTACTCATAAAGTTAAAAATAAAAATTGTACTTCAGTTTGTACAATTTAATGAATTATAAGCATTTCGATATGTAAGAATTAGCTTGAATTTTTGTTTGATCGACCAACTAACCTCAATGAGAGGTAATATAAAAGATTCTTTAATAAAATAATTGTCATTGTTTTTCTTTTATTTATTTATTTATTTATTTATAATATAATTCTTTATAGATTTATTGTAGATATTTTCTTCTTTATAAATAAAAGTGTTTTTTTTTTATTCTTATATGTCTGACTATACATATACATAAATAAAATTTCATTACAATAAAATCAGCTTATTGCTGTACCATTAATAAATTTGATGACAATTTAAAGATTTCATCTAATCAGTTTTTAAAAATTGATTTCAATCAATTTTTTTAATTGCATTTGTCATCTCTTATAATTAGCAAAAGTAGATCACACTTCCGAAGTAGCGGTGGAACTCGAATTCCTAATGGCTCGATCCTTGCAACCCACAAGTTGAAATTATCCAAATACTCAGAAAGTTCGTTATGATCGTACTGGATGGTCGTGCTGATGGGAGAGTGTCCCGCTGGAGAGGCCAAAAGGTCTCCCTCAACCAGCCCCTCCCGATCCGGCCCGCCACGCCACCCGTGGACAGATGCATCCACCCGCTAAGATCTAGATAAACCTTATCCCACGACCGGGTTCATGGGAAGGGAAAAGTTTTGAGGAGTGCGCCTACCCATCAGCTTCGTGGCGGGCCGGATCGGGAGAGGCCGGTTTGGGAAGACCTTTTAACTTCTCCAGCTGGTCTCTCTCAACCCATTGCACTGAACCCCTGGATGCTTGACCAGGATCGATTCATATGTCCTTCATTGCAGAACAAATTGACCCCTCGATTTCTACCCACCACTCATACCCTTTTCCTTCCCAGAATTCCTCTCCTTCCTTCTCTTAAAAAGAACCCTCCGCACAGCATCCGCAAAGATGGCATAGCCCCGAGGGAAATTATTTTATGTTTATAAGTATAGCGGTCCACAGTGGAGTGCTGTTACCTACCCTTAGGTATGGCAGTGAGGCATGGAACTGGCAGAGGAAGGATGAAAGTAGACTGAATGCTGTAAAATGAGATCCCTGTGGCGTATGTGTGGTAAAACCGTATACGATCGTGTGAGAAATATGGAGATCCGCAAAGGGCTGGTGTAAGCGTAATGAGTAAGATTTAGTAAGGGACCCTCAGATCGTTTGGGCAAGTAGAGCGAATGAACGAAGAAGGAGGGTAAGGAAAATATACATCGCAAATGTGAATTATAAAAGAAGTCGGGGATGCCCGAGGAAGACATGGGACTACCAAATGAATTAGATACTGAGTCGGGCCGTGTAAGAATCAAAATAATATAAGAGTTTGTTCCAAGTTTGTTTGTCCGTCCTGTCTGCCTGACCCTGCGGGTAAATGGCGTGATGGTTAGTTAGTTTATAAAAAATAAGGATGACAATAAAAATTTTAAATTAATAAAATATTACTGATTTTTATCGAATCATCTGTCATGTCTACATATTATAAATTAAAGTCCTCCGCGTCATCTGTCTGTCTGTCTGTTCGCGATAAACTCAAAAACTTAAACTTCTGAACGGATTTTCATGCGGTTTTCACCAATAGATAGAGTGATTTGTGAGGAAGGTTTAGGTATATACGGATTTATCAAGAATTTGTGTAAATTGGTTGAAACATAACGATAATTGTTAGAAGTGTCGGAAAAAGTCAAGCCATCGTGGATGAAAGCTCCCAGGCTGCTTGAATTTTGCCAGGCGGCTTGATTTCATTTCATGGTGGGAAATACCTCTTTTATAGATCTAGATCTCTTTTACGGATAGCTTTCTATACCCATTCTACCTTCTAAAAAAATTGTCACGTCAATGCGGTAATTGGAAAGTTATTTAGACGGTTACAGTATTAATCCTTATCAACTTAAATACGTTAGTTACCTCAAGCATTTCATGCACATTATCATAATCTTTCACACCATCTCTACGTACTATAAATTAAAGTCCTCCGCGGCGTCTGTCTGTCTGTCTCTTCGCCGTAAACTCAAAGATGGCGGTGGATATAAAGGTTGGATAGCCATCAAGTAGATGGTGTTGTGCTTAATTAGCCACAGCAACGCGTGGCCCGGTCACTATTAAAACAGTAGATACTATTTAAAATTAAACTACGTGACTCTAAACTCAAACTATATTATCTATCAACCCGCTGACGTTAAAATATACAAGATAACATTATTTTTAGATATCGAACCATAGATAAAATATGAGATAAAAGAGTGATTAAAATTAAACAGGTGATCCGACCTCTTTATCTGAACTTTATCGTGAATACGAAAACAATTTTTGGTTATTGTGTGTTAAAATTACCTAAGAAAACAATAATTCATCAATATTTTTAATTTTCAACTCCAGATATTTTTCATTGTATTGTTTTTTGTAAGAATCATAACAATTTAGTTTTTAACATTTAAAATTAGAATGTGGAAATTGCCAACTTTTCTCTATTCTAACTACTTACTGAGCGTGTTGATGTCATGTTGACAATTTGTAAATTTGTGTTTCAAAAATCTAATTCATCCAATTTATTATTCAAGAAGCGTGACTTTGAATGGATGCCTAACTTTTACTTAGTGACCAACTGTGACTGGTACCACCTGCCTGTAAAAGATTGAAAAAAGATTTGTCATTGAGTCGGTGACATTTCTTTGGACAAATTGTATATTTCCTTATTTAAAAATTAAAAAATGTAACATGAAATATATGTTTATTTTTAACTAATTAAATCAAATATATGGTTTATAATTAATTAGGTTAGGCGGTACCATGCTCTCGCTCATACGTACGCTCTCAACTAGCAACCCGAAGGTCACGGTTTCAAATCCCGGTGTGCGCAAGTAAATTTTGTGTGATTGAATTGTATTATATCACGATCATTTTAAATAATATATAGGGTATATTTACGGCATTTTCCAGAGTGGAAGATACTCTCAGTATCGCCCTGGCGTACGACCACCATTCGGAATTGAAACGTTGCTTGAAATGGCTTTAGCCGTGTTTGGTGACCCAATATCAATAGCCAGGTTCTTTTTTTTATTTTTTTATTAGATTTGTCAACAGTGATTTACATCAAAGCTTTCACAGATAAAATTACACTGAACATGGTTGATGCTATCACTAATTAAAGACAAACACAGCATTGATAATATAATACTTACATATACATTACATTCATTCACACAAACACATACTATATGTACATTACAAAATAATAATTAACAAGTTTTACAAGGAACAAGTTTTTCGAACAATGAGTTTGTAGGTTCATAAGTTTATAGAACAACGTAATAGGGAGCTTTAAAGCTTGTTAAGATTTGATTTGAAGTTGGCTAATGTTGACATTGTCAAATTAATCGAATGTTTTTTATAAGCCTCATTGAAATTACGGCACATTCTCGATAAAGCTGAGTCGTACCCCAGCTTAGTTCGATATTTTTTAATATTTAACGGAACATAATTTACCAGTCGTGAACCAATTCTAGGAACATTGAACCTGATTTGATGAAGTAGAAAAGGACAGTTTATTAAACCATTTACAATTTTGAATAGAAAATTTAGATCTGTATTTAGTCTTCTCTGTTCAAGGGTGCGTATATTGTAGAATTTTAGTCTATAAGTGAGGAAGTGATCGAGCTCGCCTATCGGAATATGCCAGGTGGTACATAAAATGTTTTTGAACCTACTCTATTCGCTGAATATGAACTTTGTAGGTTGGACTCCATACAGCACTTGCGTACTCCAACACGTTGCGGGTGAAGGAATTGTACAGCGTTATTTTTGATGTGGGATTTTTAAAATGTCTATTGTTTCGTTTGATAAATCCTAGCATTTTCATAGATCTAGAAATGCTATTGTCGATATGAGGTGTGAAAGTAAGTTTTTTGTCAAATAATACGCCTAGGTCCCGAATGGTTGCGACTTCCTGGAGTTTAGTACCATCGATAAAATATTGAGTCGGAATAGAATTGTTTTTACGCGTAAAGGTTATGTGAACACATTTTAAAGAATTCAGAAACATTATATTGTCGTTGCACCACTTTGAAACTCTGTTAATATCGTTTTGGAGAAGTATTGAGTCTAGTAATGTATGGATAATTTTGAATATCTTACAATCATCAGCAAACAACAAAATTTCAGAATCCAAAATAACATCGCACAAGTCATTTATAAAAACAAGAAACAAGATTGGGCCCAAATGGGACCCTTGCGGCACTCCAGATGGCACATCTAATCCTCTTAAGGAAGAAGTTGTTGAGGTTCAACAACTTCTTCCTCAACTTCACCATTTTCCTCTACACACCTCCTTCCTCTCTCCAATACCTTAAACTTCACAACATACCCCAAATGGGAATGCAATCATCTCACTGGTTCTAGGCGGTTGGGAGAAGCTGGGACTATTGTGGTAATCACTTTTAAAAAAAGTGAAGTTTTTAAATACCTATGTAGGGAATGATGCTCAACAGCCTAATAATTGGTTTTATGCACGGGCAACTCAGTCACCGCGCCTGCGCGAACTCCGTTCCGGCAAAGCGAACGGAATTCATTCGTTTCTCGGCTACCTGACGCGCTAGCTTGTTTGCTCGAGTATCTTCCCTATAAACCTTCCAAGTTAATACTTGTAGTATTTCGTAATTTAAATAAATGTAACTTCAGTATTCAGAAACATTCCTTTCATTTTTGGTGTATTTGGTAACCCATGGAGTCAGATCAGAGAAGTGTGAAGTAAGTATAACCACGCGGATCGCTGAACGGAAATAGCAGATGACATTATTGGATCTACCCACATTCATCTCAACAAACCACCAAATAACTACCAAACTGGTGACACGACTCACACAAGGAGAAATGGGAAACTCGCATACAGCAGCCGTCAGGAGTCGGGAAGCGAATCCTGAGAAATCACGCACCCGGTGAGTCGCATTTTATTTTTTTAATATTTAAAAGCATTTATTAATTTAGCTTCAATTACGTTCAATGACCACCGGGGGACCTCAGTATTTTACAAATATAATATGCTTCGTTTATGCTATCAAATAATGACAGTGATAAACGAGCATAAGGTTTAAAATGAGTTTTAACTTCTATTAAAATTAACAACGTGCTTTGTTTTTCAGCTAAAACATAATGTTTTTTTCATATACCCACAAATTTCAAGTTAATAATTCTAATTGTGAAATGTAAATTGAATTAATCGCGGATTGTGAAACCCGCCATTTTTATCACAACATTTTGAAGTAAAACGGTATAAAACCGTTGCTAACCATTTTGTCTGATATCATCTAGCTGTCTCATGAATCCCTGTCAAAGATTATGTATATTTCCTTGTTTTGTGCATTAAAAAGGACTAAATTCGCTGGCCTTCCATTTCAGCTAGATTCACAAAGGCGAGCGGTTAAAGGCGGAGACACACATCACCGCTTGGAATCTTCCGGATAAAGGCAGAGCCACACCGGCGAGTTTCGCGGACCAGTTTTGCCGAGAGAAAGGCAGCCAACCGATCTCACGAAAAAGATGACTCATCAGACACGTGAAAGTTTTTAAAAAGTTTTACATTAATCTAATTATTTTTTCCAGCATTTTAGAAAATTGTTACATTAATTGATGCGTGTACAATATGTTACAACTTAAATGTGTTGCCTTTGAAAAATCTGCAGAGCTCATGTAATCTAATTGCATCTCGAAAACGTAACTACCTACCAATAAATTTATCATCATTTAATATATTTCAATAATATTATTAAAGTTTAGCACATTTCATTTTGATGATAATATTAAATTTCATGAGTTTTGGAGATTTTTATACATATTTTTAGCCAAGTAATAAATTTTAATAATAGTATTACAATATTAATCGTACGGATGATTTTGTCTTCTTACTTTCTGGCATCATCTAAAATAAAATATTAAAAATTTCGGTTATTTTTAAACTTTTAATATAATTTTTAACAGATTTCAAAAATTTTAACTTTTAAAATAAAAACATTATCAATTTGCAACAAACAATTTTAGAAATCATTTTTAAACTTATATGGGTATTAAATTAAAAAATTATTTCATACATTCACTTCCTTTGAAATTTTGCCATTTCTGCTGCGAATTGTTCTGACCAAATTGGGAGATGTTTACTATCGAAAATCAAACTCAAGTAATCTCATCGTAACCAACGAAGGAAACGCCAGCAGTTCAAGCGTTTCTGATCCTCCCACAATCCCAAGCGGCAATCACAGCAAAAACAACATGGAAGGAGACAACAGACCAGCATCGGACGTACACCCAGTTTCAGTACGCTTACCGAGCTGTTGGAAGTCTAATATTGCTCTCTGGTTGGCCCAGGCCGAGGCACAGTTCGTGAATTCTCGGATAAAAGACGATTTCACCAAGTACAACATCGTAATTGCCGCTCTTGATCCTGACACCCTGCAGATAATAAGCGACATAATAATTAATCCACCAGCCCAAGAAAAATATGTACGCGTCAAGACAGCCCTCATCGAGCGTCTTCAAGACTCGGAGGAGAAGCGACTAACTCGACTTCTCACCGGCATCCAGTTGGAGGACCGAAAACCAACTGGTCTACTAAGGCACATGCAGGAGTTAGCGGGACCCGCTTTGGCAAAGAGCGCCATCGTCAGAACACTATGGTTGCAGAGACTCCCACAGCATGTCCAGGCGATACTGTCCGCACTGTCAGACAACGATCTCGAACAACTTGCTTCAGCGGCGGATAAAATTATTGATGTGTACCAGGCAACCGAATGTACCGCGGTTGACCGTAACAAGCGACTAAGCACACCGCGAGCCGAAGAACCTGAGAATTCCATACTTCTGGAACTTCAAAAACAAGTGCTCACACTTACAAGAGAAATCAAACAATTGAAGTTAGACCAAAACAACGCCAATCGACAATCCGATTATAAAGGACGAAATAGACAAAACTTTCGCCGAAATTCGCACGATCAGTCCCCATCTAGACAAAACCCCGCTAGAAGACCAAGGTCAGGGTCTCGTGGGAGATCTCCGAACAGGAACCCTGAGGGATATTGTAAATGGCATAACATTTATGGTGAAAAGGCATACAAGTGCTACCAACCGTGTTCTTTTCCAAAAAAAACACCAGGGAAACGACAGAGGAAGACCACAGTAGAGACATGTGAGCTTCCTGCTAATACTTGTCGTCTCTTTCTATTTGATCGTGAAACACGTCAGAAGTTCCTTGTGGACACGGGAGCTGACGTCTCCATAATCCCTAGAGATTTTAACCACAATAAAAAATGCATTACCTCGGATAGCTGCACACCAGCTTTGTACAGCGCCAGTGGTAATTGCATTAAAACATACGGCACAAGAATACTGGAACTCAACTTGGGTCTACGTAGGACAATGAAGTGGAAGTTTATAGTGGCAGATGTATCAAGAGCTATTTTGGGAGCCGATTTTCTGCACAACTTCAACCTTACCGTCAATTTAAAAAAGGCAGCGATCACGGACTCGTCTACAGGATTACTGATTCGAGGCACGAAATACAAAGGAATCTCTTCAGGCATTTCAACAATATCTAACACCCTGAAGTATCGAGATATCCTCTGTAAATACCCAAGCTTGACGCGGCCTAACATGGAGACAACAGGAATTAAGCATACAGTGACCCATTGTATCGAAACTAAAGGCCCTCCTGTAACCGAACGTGCGCGCAGGTTAGCACCAGCACTTCTAGAAGCGGCCAAACGCGAATTTAAATTTATGATGGAACAGGGAATTTGCCGACCTTCTAAGAGCAACTGGGCCAGTCCGTTGCATATGGTAAAAAAGCCTAACGGTGAGTGGCGTCCCTGTGGAGACTATAGGCGTTTAAACGCAAAGACCGTTCCGGACAAATATCCGATCCCTCAGCTCCACGACTTCACTCACAAACTGTCAACAGCAAAAGTATTCTCGACCATTAATTTAGCGCGGGCATATCACCAGATACCTGTAGAACCTGAAGACATACCGAAAACGGCTATCATCACACCGTTCGGATTGTACGAGTTTACCACCATGCAATTCGGGTTATCCAACGCGGCACAAAGTTTCCAACGCTTTATGCACGCCATCACCAGGGATCTGGATTTTTGTTTTGTATATCTTGATGACATACTAATTGCATCCTCAAGTGAAGAAGAACACCAAAGACACTTAGACATTTTATTCAAACGCCTAGCTGAAAATGGTCTTATCATTAACATCCAAAAATGTCAATTTGGTGCCTCTACCGTAAATTTTTTGGGGCATACAATTACACCAAAGGGGATGACCCTTATTAAAGAAAAAGTGAAAGCGATAACAGAATTTCCACTACCTAAAACCGCGAAAGGTCTGCGCCGTTTTTTAGGTATGCTTAATTACTACCGGAAGTTCCTACCTAATGCTATCCACACCCAGGCGAAATTATTTGACTGTATAGCCGGATGGAAAAAGAATGACAAACGAGAACTTACATGGAGCTCGGAATTAACCGCAGCGTTCGAAGATTGCAAAAATCATCTTGCAAATGCAGCGTTGCTAGCTCATACGAATCCCAACTCCAAAATCGCTATCATGGTAGACGCTAGCGATACGGCGATCGGAGCCTCTTTACAGCAGTTAAACGGCGACACATGGGAGCCACTTGGATTTTTCTCTAAAAAATTCACTCCAGCTCAGAGGAATTACAGCACATTCGACCGCGAGCTAACAGGTGTCTACGAAGCCGTAAAATACTTCCGCAATAGCGTTGAAGGACGTAATTTTAGTATATATACTGACCATAAGCCAATCACCTATGCCTTTCACAAGAAACGAGCCTCCAGCTCTCCACGGCAGGAAAGACAGCTGGACTTCATCGCACAATTTTCGACTGATATTAGGCATATCTCCGGACTGGAGAATGTAGTAGCGGATACCCTGTCTCGGATCGAGGAGATAAAGTGTCCCTCTACAATTGACTATGGGAGAATGGCAGAAGCGCAGTGTCAAACTGACGATCTTATTAAGGCAAAAGATGACACCGGCCTCTCCCTACGTCAAATGGTGATACCTGGCACAGATAAATCGTTATGGTGCGATATATCAACTGGTCATGTCCGACCTTTCGTTCCAGAGTCCATGCGAACCGAGGTAATAGAAAGCGTACACAATGTCTGTCATCCAGGCATACTCGGAACAACAAACTCAGTGAAATTGAGGTTTGTGTGGCCCAAGATGGCGAAAGACATAAAAATTTTCGTTAAAAACTGTATCCCTTGCCAAAAAGCGAAAGTCTCAAAACATACAGTAGCTCCACCATCAGCTTATATCTTACCAGAAGACCGTTTTCGCAACGTACATATCGATTTAGTTGGACCTCTTCCAGCATGCAATGGATACCAATACCTGTTGACAATGATCGACAGATTCACACGTTGGCCTGAAGCAGTACCATTGAAAGACATGTCTGCAGAAACCGTCGCAAATGCACTGATGGACCACTGGATAGCTCGTCACGGGACCCCGGAGACGATAACCACAGACCAGGGCCGTCAATTTGAAAGCTTTCTTTTTAAGAAACTGGCGGAAAAATTGGGAATAAAGCATACAAGGACTACGGCATACCACCCACAAGCCAATGGCTTAATAGAGAGATGGCACCGTACTCTGAAAGCCGCTCTTAGTGCGAGCGGTGACCCGAACTGGTTGGAGACTCTTCCGCTCAAACTACTCGGATTGAGATCTACTGTTCGTGAAGACCTAAAATGTTCCCCGGCTGAACTCACATATGGTAGAACATTAAGATTGCCATGTGATTTCTTCACCGAAACACCTAAAGAAGAACCCGACACTTATGTAGGTCGACTTCAAAGAAAATTTGAAAACATCAAGCCAACACCTACCACCGCCCATGGATCAAGGAAATGCTTTGTACATAAAGACTTATCTCTAACTACCCATGTCTTTCTTAGAACAGACAGTGGAAGAAGGCCCCTTCAAAATTCATACGAAGGACCTTATAAAGTGGAGGAACGCGACGATAAAACGTTTGTAATCAACGTAAAGGGCAAAAATAAACGTGTTTCCATAGATAGGTTAAAACCAGCCTTCCTACCTGTAGAGGAAAAGGTACCAGTAGAAGAAAATATTCCTGTTGCTACAACTGTCCAGGAACCACTCCCAGAAATAAAAAGAACAAGATCTGGTCGTAGAGTCCATTTTGGCGACCGTTATCGGTCGGAAAGCAAATAATTGGCAAAATTAGATATAATTAATTCTTTTCCTTCCTACAGATCCCATATCAAATTAAAAATGACTACCAAAAATAATATTTAAAAAAAAAGCATATACAAAGCTTGTATTCTTAAACCGTATATCTGTAAAATTACTGATAACTAAAGACTTCAATTTTGAAAGAAATTTTGAACTCTAGTACTATTATTTGTTTTATACAATACATATCGGTCATCAAAGTGATGAACCTTTTAACCAATGAAAAATTTTTCATTTTTTAAAAATCATGTAAACCATGTAACTAGTTTTAAGAAAAATTTAACACTTTAAAGTGTGTAAAAAACGATGTACTCAGACAATAGTCATTTTTTTAAACTTAATATTAACAGAGCGTAATATGTCTTGTATTGACCACATACTCAATATAACACATATTAACGTAAATAATAACCTTGTTTTAAAAATAAAACATTCCGCAGCTTGCGATGAATATATAAATAGTAAATCTAGCCACTCCGCTTTATGCGTTGAAGTTTTTATAAATTTTATACAACTTTTCTTTAAAAACTTGTATAGAATGTTAGAATGAAATTTTTACATGTACCTATTTTTAAGCAAACATAAAACATTGTATATCAATCAATGAAACCTTCTTATCCAGCAATAATCGCTTTTCACAATACTTATACAACTTATGCTAAAAATAACTTCTTATAGGTTTGTATAATTATTGTGTAATTCAATCTTAATATATTCTATATTGAACATGTTCCCAATATGGAATATATTAACATATAAATATAAACCTAGTATCTAACATTGTTAAATAACTTTCAACTAACAAAAATGTCATATATAAAACAATTCTTAATTCAACTTAAACATTAAAACTTTTATCAATTCATGTATAGTGAAAATGTTTTTACCTTTGGTAATTTTAACCATGGTCACTCAGATGTGTTTTAAAATGATACTCACCATCTGACTGAACATTTGTTGAATCTTTATATAAATAATATGTACTAATTCTTTTCAATTGTGTACGGTAGCGACTAAATGCTATTAGTCAATTAATAATTAATTGCCATAATTTTTAGAAAATAACAGATCTACTCTGGACGATCCATACCCAGTCTAGTTCCTTTTGATAATAATAAACTCCATTTGTATGTCGAGTTGATAAATGCGCTCCGGTAAACAATTGAAGATAATTTTTATTCGTCTGTCTAAAAAAGGAAAACAAAAACAATTCTTGTATGTGCATTTAAGTATAATAAAATTTAATATCGTAAAAAATGATCAAATAATTGATCAACTTCTATGTACACATGACAGTTGTTTTGTTGTATCAAATTTTAAATTATGTAACAGTACATTAAAAATTAGTGTAATTTCTTACAAGTACTTACTTTATTATAAATAATAGATAAAAATTTTACTGAAAATTTTCCACATTCAGAGTGATGTGGGGTATTCTTTTGTATCACAAAAGTGATGTAACATATTTATTATAATATAGAAATATGAAGTACTACATTGGTACCTACAATGACTTCACTATATAATCATTTCAACATATTTCTAGGCTATATTAAATACATGGCTAGTTGTATAATGTACACTTATATGTTCCTTTTGTGTTTTTTAATAACTTAATACATTAATTAACTTATAGGAAACTTAGATATTTTGGTTTCATAACTACCATTTTTATAAATTCAAACAAAAAACTTTTGTAAATAAAATTCTTTTTTTGCCAAAAATGTATACAAGACCTATTAACAACTAGTTGAAGCATTATCCTAGTTAGTAATCTTTTATTGTTTTCGTTGAGTCATTTCAAATATTTAGATTTTAATAAAACTTTTACGTATATTTAGGTTCATATTTCTTGTATAAATATTTAATAAACCTGCTATCGTTTTCAACTGGCACTGCATGAACATGTTGTTCAAATTTTAATACTTATGTAATCATAATTATTTCCAACTGTTTACTGAAGCATATAGATGTTATTAATCATTTAATAATTATTTGCTATAGCTTTAAAATAAAAGTAATAATAGGTCCACTCTGGATGATAACTATACCCAGTCTAGTTTTCTTTAATTACAATAAAACTCCATAAACATGTTGAGTTAATAAATAAGTGCTCCAGTAAACAATTGAAGATAATTAATTTTTTTCGTTTTAAAAAAAAAAAATTTAAAAACCATACTGGTTTATACATTTAAGCATTGCTCTTATATATCTTATTTAAGTTTATTTAATTTTTTATCGCTAAAAAACTGGGCGGGAGGTATGTAGGGAATGATGCTCAACAGCCTAATAATTGGTTTTATGCACGGGCAACTCAGTCACCGCGCCTGCGCGAACTCCGTTCCGGCAAAGCGAACGGAATTCATTCGTTTCTCGGCTACCTGACGCGCTAGCTTGTTTGCTCGAGTATCTTCCCTATAAACCTTCCAAGTTAATACTTGTAGTATTTCGTAATTTAAATAAATGTAACTTCAGTATTCAGAAACATTCCTTTCATTTTTGGTGTATTTGGTAACCCATGGAGTCAGATCAGAGAAGTGTGAAGTAAGTATAACCACGCGGATCGCTGAACGGAAATAGCAGATGACATTATTGGATCTACCCACATTCATCTCAACAAACCACCAAATAACTACCAAACCTACTTACATATCTTATCTACTATATAGGTGTACTAGGTGTCAAGGTAAATTTTTTTTTTTTTTTTATTGAAATAATAGATAATACATAATATAATCAACAAACAAGTCCTGCTAAGCCAATTGAATCGGCTTGTCAACAGGTGCTTATATTTTTGTTACATATTTATATATTTTTAAAATTTAAAATTTACATCTTATATCTACAGATTCAATATTTTTTCATGCATATCAAAATCAATATAAATCTTTTTTTCCGATAGCCAATAAAGAGGGTACCTATTTTTGAAGAATTTACACTGAAATGTTGTTTAAGGATTTATTTATTTACAAAACTTGTACCGGTTAAGTCGCGGTTGCGACAATTTACATTTTAAATACACCTGTATATTGGTTATTTTTTATCGCTTTGCAAAAATAAAAAATGTGCTAAAATCAAAAATATTTAGAAATAAAATTAATAATTTTATTTCTAAATATTTAAATTTTGATTTTGAAGATGTAAATTATAGCTATCGCGACTGAATCAGTATAGGTTTTGGAAATACGCCGCTGGGCTTTGAATAGTGGACATCAAGACCCAGATCCAAGAGTCGGTAAATTGTGAAATAGGTTACCCGACTGTTTAACTCCCGATATTTAGCCACCCGGAATTATAATCATAATTTGTTTGCATTATTTACCAGTTTCAAGCCTAAAATCGACTTAAAAATACCCTTAATAATAAATTGGTGTGGATAACAAACGAATTTATTTACAGTGTCAATTTTTGTACTTTTACATTGGTATACCCTGTATATAGACAAGTAGTTTTATCCTTGATGCATTTCAATGAAAATATGTTTTATATTTTAGTTTTTCGGTGGTACATCCTCTTTGCAAACCCCTGCAATGACACTTAATTATACATATTTTGTATTTTCCTTAAACCGCCTGCACATTGTATATAAGTTTGCCGGAGGGCCAACTATCGGGGCATCAACTGTCATGAAATCTATGAAATAATGGTCATTGTCCATCGCACCGAAACGAAAAAATCACGCCATCGACTGAATGATGCCTTTTGTCGGGAATTTCACCTAAAACTTCCGTGCTCAGCGCCAACCCTAAACTGCCACGAAGGTCATCACTCATTCCTATTTCCAGTAAAATAGCACCAAGTACAAAAACCTATTTTTTCTCTACTTCCCTCTTGTTGACTGAACACAGTGGTACCCCTTTGCCGCCAGACGCGATGAACGCATGAATTTCTGAGTTGGGTATCTTTAAAAAAACATATTTCACACCGCGGTATCGCCATGTGCTGTCTGGTGCTGTGTACTCATCCCAGGAAGATAAACCAATCCTCTTTTGTTCTGGTTTTTAGGCGTGAAAGGGGCGCCGAGAGATCTAAATGAAAGATTATTTTCCCTCTTTTCCACACACGGTCACACCTCTCTATTTACATACTTGACAACTTGGAACTTGTTTCAGGATTTTGATACAAGGAATGAAAGGTTGAAATATTTTTGTCTTCATGTTTCATCAGACTCTGAAATAGTAGTTTATTTATTACTAGCTGAAGTTCCGAGCGTTGCTCGGAGTTTTTTTCCGTAGAGTTTTTCGAAATCAGATGTAGACAGTCATTTTTCTCTTGTTTTGAACGTAAATTGTGCATAATTTCATTTACTAATTAACTAACCATCATGCCGTTTCCCAACCAAACAACTCGGCCGTGGCTCACACCCCTTACCTCATTCACGATTAAAGATTCTGCATTGAGCATCGACATCTTCAATGTTACCTATAGAGAGTTCAGTAACTTATCTTTTGACATACGTCTCAACATACTAATAGTGAAACTGCCCCCTTGGACTTTTTTTCTCTTAAATTATGTAACCTTCTCCGTAATAATTTTGTGTACCTATAACTCTTTTATGGAGAGCCTGAAAAAAATAAATAAATAAATTCACATTCATATTTTTTTTAATACACACTCTTCTATTATTCTGACTCTAGACATGGCCCGACTGGAGTATCTGATTCACTTCATCGTATCATGTCTTCCTCGGGGCTCCCCGACTTCTACTATTCACATTTACGTCATATTTTCTCCTTACCTTTGTTCATTTGCTTTACATGCCCAAGCCATCTGACAGTTCCTTTCTTAATCTTCTTCATTACCCTTACATCAGCCTTACGTTCTTTGCGAATCTCCACATTTCTCACACTGTCATACTTGGTTTTATCACATACGCCTAAGGGATCTCATTTGTACAGCATTCTATCCATTTCAGCGCCCTTAAAGTGATTTTTTACGAAAAAGGCACTCTACAAATTATCCAATCATTATTAATCCTCCCTCTGCCAGTTTCGTACCTCAGTGCCATTCATCGGAGTAGAAAATTTTGCTAATAACTCAGGTATCCTCATACGTCATACGTATGTCTAGTAATGTTACATTGTGGTGTAAACAAGTGGGTCTGAGTGGTTGGGATGGTGGATAATTTTAGAAATTTTTTTCCTCCTCTTTGAAGGTGAAGTGTGCAAAATTTCATCATTTTCGGAATAGAAATCTAAATAAATGTAGTTTTCTATAAAAATCAGATACACGCCGCCTGTCACAGACATCTTTCCTTTAAGGGCCAGCAACCGGGCTCAAAAAGAAGAAGATGGAGAGATATGAAATTACGAATGTTGGAGGAGAGCGCTAACATTTAAAGCATCAAAATCGATGCGAAAATGTTTTATAAAACACGACTCGTTTAAAATAGAGCAAAAATCTCGTAAGAGACTTCTTAAGCATCATTTAAAGAAACATCGTGAATTTTTTCACAAATATAATTTATAAGATAATAGAAACAGGTAAGTTTTTAATAATTTTTGGAGCATATTTTGCGACTTTTTTCCATCGAGGGAATTTCATATACTTTGCGTTTTGGCGTGGGCAGCATCTAGACATTATCTTATAAAATAACATATATTTTTTTAAGAGCTTTAAAACTTCAGGGAGAACTTAAGGGAGATATGTAAGAAATCGGTAGAAATGCGGGTGGCGGCGCCTTAAATAAATAATTAGATAGATAACTACTGATAGATAACTGCCCATAGCCATATCCAAAAGGTCGTAAGTGATAAATCGATGCTTTTCAGACGTAAGTTTCCTGAAATATGGTCGTTCTGAAGTATGGAAAAAAACATCTATTCGTAGGTACAAATTTTTGCATTTTCTCACATTACACTCCGAATCCTAACCATCAGGTTGTTTCATCCTCTTTCAGTAGTATTCAACTGCCTATATGCACTCATTTGGCCATGCTTTTCGATGACTTGTCATCTGGCATTCCTTCGAAATCCACAGGACCTACAAAACCACTTTCAGATTTAGAAAAAAGAATTTATAAAAGATATTTACACTCTCTTTATTAAAATAGTTTGCATTGTTTTTACTCCGAAATACTTTACAAAACACAAACACAAAATAAAGAAATTATTTTACAACATACAAACAAATTATCAACTATTTATGTTTTCAGTTTGAAATAGATAATTATTCGCGATATTGTAACTCCTACCGGCGATTGAAAACCATCTGTAAAGGTTTCAGTCTTTACATGGCAGTCAGAGGTCTTTTCGCCAGGTATTTCTGTAGGGAAGGCTTTTCAAGTACCTTCTGCCTGATGTGATAGAGATTGGGGTAATTATGCAATAGTTCTCGCCACAGCTTGGTCTCCATAGTGTCGATGAATCCAGCGAAGTAAATGTCTACCCATGTCAACTGAAAACGAAATAAGGCAATATTAATAGTGAAATGTATTTTAGTATTTATTTATTGTGACGTTTATCATAATTTTTTTTACATAGCTCCGCACAGGAGGCCCTGATGAAAATAATTTCCCTCATTGCCTATGTCATCTTAGGTGACGCTGTGTGAAGGGTTTTTTTTTAAGTAAAATTTCTTTACGCACGCTTGACTTGGGGAGTAAGATGGTAAATGCGTGACGAGAGCATTACGAAAAGCGAGGCGAACGGTAGTTGAGAGGAAGATATAAATTAGTGAAGACGAAAATAGAAAGAGTTACGTTTCGTATATTTACTGAAGGTGCAACAGAAATAGATGCAGTGCAGGCCTATTGTCTGTATCACACTGTAGGAGCAAGAGAGAGCAGTGCGCGCGCACATTTTCTTTCTCTCTTCCTTTCATATAGATGGAGCTAAAGAAGTTTTACTTCAGTCGTGTGGTTTAAAGCACAATCGTTAATTTAAGGAAAGGAATGAGAGGAAGTTTTGGGAAGGAAATAGTTATGAGGAGTGGGTAGGAATCTGGGGTCAGTGTGTCCAGAAGTGATGGATGTATGAATCCATCCCTCCAACTGCGGTGAAGGCGATGGATCGATAGCTTCCGGCTGGAGGGGATAAAATACCTGCCTCAAACAGTCTCTCTCGACCCTGCCATCCATCGACTTGAACAAACCTCACCCGTTGAACCCGGGCACCCGTGCTAAGTCACCAAACGTATCTAACGACTTGGGGTGACCTATGGCAGAGGTGTTTGTTATCCAATAAATGGTTCTCGGGGCAGCGGTACCCATACCCGCCTCCCAAATTAAAATTACCCACACACCCTACAAACACCTATTTTAGAGTGATCTTCGCCATGTTTAAGCTGTTAGTTTTAATAGTACCAACAGATTGTTCTTAAAGTTAGTTAATGGTACTATATTTTGTAGCAAAATTTTAGATTATTTCATAGCAACTGTATAAATACACAATAAAGAATAATTGAATGTCACCGTTAAACAACCATGAGTAAATACTGTGAGTTAATTTTTTTAATAACAATTAAGTGTGTATCTGATCGTACAATGACGTCAGAAAGTATAAAATAAATACAAGTTTTTGAAGGATATAAAAGAAAGAGATACAAATGCATACGGAACTTATAAGTAGGTTAAATTAAAATTGATTGAATAAACATGATGGTATAGCCATCTGTGCAGCTAAATAGAACCGCCGTATCTGCGAATCTATATATTACTGATTTCATGTTGCCTAGGTACAAGCAAGCGTTTGAAGTGCTCAGCCCTGACGAGCTATTCCGTATTTTTTGTGAGAACGAGATCGATATCGCGCGAGAACTCCTGTCAGATTTGTGTCATTTTCAATGGCTGTTATTTGCTTTTTCTACCGGCCGATGTCAGAATTTCAGCTGTGAGCTGTCACGTATGTTAGTTTAGGTCGTTTTAAACACACATTCCTGCAAGTATGCATGCTTATTTATTCATTTAACAGCGATACAAACCACAAATCTGACAAGAGATCTCGCCCGAAATCTATGTCGATCGAGATAGATCTAGATAGATCTAGATAGATCTAGATAGATCTAGATAGATCTAGATAGATCTAGATAGATCGAGATCTAGATAGATCGAGATCGAGATAGATCTAGATAGATCGAGATCGAGATAGATCTAGATAGATCGAGATCGAGATAAATCTAGATAGATCGAGATCGATATAGATCTAGATAGATCAAGATCGAGATAGATCTAGATAGATCGAGATCGAGATAGATCAGGACTGTCTATAATAGCATTTACATTAATTGCAGTTACATTTTTTGACGCCATTAGCGCTATCAGTGTAAAACGTACATTTATCTGTATCAAATATTTAGGGCTGGGCAAAGGCGCAAATTTAAAACATATTTTATCATAAGTCATTGACCGCTGTTATCATTATACAATTTTGATTTGAAAACAGATATGAAATTGCAATACCAAAAATGTACAAACGAGAAACTAAAATATATTATCTACATCAGGAAAAAGGGATATCTCGAGCTATCGATAAATCCATGCCAGAAAATTTAAACTGATTTTTTAAAATCTGTTTGAGAACGATACTTACAGTTTTGCCATAAAACCAGCCTTCAGCAGCAATATTTTCAAATTTACTGAAGTAGAATGGAAGGATGACGGTGTCAAACTGTTCAAGCCCTTCGCCTTTCTGGACGGCCTCCGAGTGTTCTAGAAAAAATAAAAAAATCAATGGATATATTTTTATTTTTATGTGAATACCTCACAAGAGTCCCAGCTGATCCCGTCTGGAGCCTCTGAGACTAGCATCCCCAATTGGTGAGGCTGATAGTAGTGGAGAGGGGAAGGAGATGGGAAGAGGAAGGTGAGGAAGTGACTGGCTGTTCAGATCTAGTCATCAAACAACGTTTCAATTCTGAATGGTGGTCTTACACCAGGTCGATATTGAGAGTATCTTTCACTCAAATAAAATTTATTTGCAAACGCCAGGATCGACAACCGACCTTCGGATTGCGTGTCAACGGCCTTATCCCTCGACCACGAAGGCCATCTAAATTAATGCGGTACCCTTAGATTGGTGACCGGGCAACTCACAATCATGCATTTAACACTCTTTAACATACTTTAATGTATGCATCGCTTGATAAGTCATTAAAAGTGAAGAAAAAAAACCGAGTGCAGTTGACACGCGGTAAAAGTGAAACCTTCTCCCACACAATCTCAACCAATGGGAGTCTTGAAAAGAGAGCTCATAATCAAAGCGGCCAATGCGGTAAGGTTTCATTCTATCTCATTCTTACCAATTATCTTCACAATTACCGCCATCCTTATTCCAACCTCAAGTCTTCTAATATCTTTTGTGATACAAGTATATAATCTAACTATCAATATTTTCCTAACAAATTTTTATACGAGTCATAGCAATAATAATTATATGTGTACTCAATATACTTTCTTATATTCCTTATTAGATTCCTCTGGTTCTATCATAATAACCTTAATTGTGTTATTTCATATTGTATTGCCCAATATTCCTGCTTACATTGTAAACAGGAATCAATTATACCACACACATACATCAATTATACAAAAATATCTACTAGCAACATCATTTACAGTAATATTTTCATTGTAACACTTGACATATATATCACAATACTAATAAAACTTGCAAAAAATGTACTACAAATTCTCAAGTTCGGTTTTTACCATAATATTGTAAGGATTGTTTTTGTTTTAAAATATTTATTGCATTCAGTTCGCTCCAGTATAAGTACTTACCTAGTTCTCGCCTATTTATCACACTCGCATACTCTCTTTATATTTACTTATGTTACATTTAGTTCGTACAAGAAGCTTTGTTTTTTTTTTAAAAAACAAAATTTGTCATAAGAAATGAATGATATTAATTTAAATATTTTTTATAATTTTACATTATGTTTACACTTACTAGACTTCATTTCAAAATAACTGTCCTTCGTTGGTCACCATGATACAGGCAGCTGCCTAGTATGGTTACCTAATGTATCTTCTCAAGTAACTGTATTAATTATGTAACATGTACTTATAAATAAATAAATAAATTCTCTCGCAGGCTGAATCCGATAGATGTATGTGTTTATATCTTTCGGTATCGTTTCCGTTTCATCCGAGTTTCAAATCACAACGGTGCCAAAGAAGTTTCACTTCAAAAAAAAATTAATTGGTTGCGTTAGGTTAGACAATGGTCTATTTTTCATGACTTTTTAAAGAAGTGTTTAAATTGCATGATTCTTAGTTGTCATAGAACCCTTCGATTATACGTAAGTGTGGTAGAGAATTTCTCCCGCTATTTTAAGATTATGCCGTTTACACATGTTGTAAGACACTTAATTCCAGAATCTTCCATTAAACACTCCTTTAGACATTAGAGAGGAACTGAATGATTTTCATTCGTCTTATAGGGTAGCCCGTAACATGATATGATTCCCTGACACTTGATCCCCTGACAGATGATCCCCGGAAAGTTAATCCCTTTGCCAACCGACACCTCGGACAATTATTAATCCCCAAAGTTTCTTAAAATATTTATATTCGTATATACCATCCGTGAATTTCATCTTTTTTCATAAATCATTTCCAAAATATAATCTTTAATTTCTGTTTGTTTGTATTGGAACACAGAAACACAAAACGATAGCGCAAATTTGAAATGCTGTAAAGGATAATAAATCCAAAAATGAGTTAAATAAGTCGTTTTCTACGTATTTTATCTGCTTCGTCGAAAAATTTCTACAAAAATAAGTACATCTTTTACGACGTGTATTTAAAATGATTTTTTTTTTCTGAAATTTTAGAACTAAATTAAACATTGTATAGCTATCCGCTCAAGGAGAAACTGAAAAAAAAACAGTCGGCGATGCAATCGCAATCAACCTCCTGAACAAAATCGATATTTTTCTGATCTGACGTGTTAAAACATCACAAAACTTGGTCGCCGCGGCAGTCGCGTTTCAGTTGCCTTTTTGACAGTTTGCCATGACCGCCAATGAAATTCACTAGTTCCTTTCTGAGGATAGGGTTTGTTTCGCCAACTGTTTTTTTTTTTAGTTTATCCATGAGCGGATGGCCTTAGTGTTATTAAGGATATTTATACAAAACTAGCTGGTCCCGGCATGCGTTGCTATGCCATTTAATAAAGAAATTGTTTCTCCCTGAGTGTCCTTTCCATTCGTCCCGTTCCCCTTCCGCCTCCCCCCCTCCCCTCTCACCGCTCCCCCCCACCCCCTCCCCACTCCCCCCACCTGCCCTCCCACCTCCCCTCCCCCCCCCCTCCCCCAGCATTTACACCTCATATACTTACGATCATATTTTTTATCATTTTATACGAAATCTCTAAACTTGTTAACCCAGAATTTTTGTAGGTAGTCACTTACTTTTCATAAAATCGATCATGTGTGCAACAAGCGCGTCCAGTTGGGCGTTCTTCACATCATCATTAGGGGTTAATCCGAAGGTCTTCCCAAGGAATCTGGCGATGGCGGTGGACTGAGAGATTACGACGGCGTTTATTGTTTCTAGGACTGGAAGCTGGGCGAAGGGCTGTTCTAGAAAAGAAAAGGTTGCTGATTAGAATAGCTTAAAGTCCAGTACTTACGCTGTTTCATACTCGATCGTGTTACGCTCAATCGAACATAAAACATGTGTTAAAAAAATGGAGAATGGCATTCAAGGTATCTTCTAACAATTCGATATCTTATCATTGTACTGTCTCTTACATTCAATATTAGAAAACTTGAGAAGTTGAGAATATTAGAAAACTTGCTGGGTTTCTTCTAATAAGTATTACGTTCGATTGATTGCTATTTGTTTATTGGTTATCGTGAATATTTACAATGTTATATTATATTGGGCAGACATCCTTACTAGGCTAGAAAGTAAATAGTTATGAAATGTGTGGTTTGGTTTATTTATTGTTAAGAGGTTGCCGCAGACTGACGACGGTATTTTGCACTATCTATTGGAGACTTCGGCACTCATCGTAACTGTTCGTGCCTAAGATACGAACGGCGGTAGATGGTACTGCTTTGACAGTACTACTTCAGCTGCCATCTGTTGGGATGTTCCAGAAGTTCTAACTTAATAGACAGAATGCGGATATCCAATACACCGCAATCATAAATAACTGATCTGGCCGGTTCGATGTACAAAATAAACGTTATTCGTTAATTAACCATTTTAAAGGACTTCTCAACTTATATTTATAATACTAGCGTTGAAATTCAATATCAATAAGTAAAAAAAAAATTCCCAACGTGTGTCATTTCCCATTCGTCCCCTTCCGCGTCTCCTTTCCCTCCCGCGTTCCCCCTCCACTTTCCCGCCTTCTCCCTCCCCTCTTCCACTTCCCACCGTCCAGTGACCCCTCCTGCGCGCCACACATTGCAAATTTTTTTATACAAATTTCAAAACGCCAAAGCTCACCAGTATGTATAGAAACCTTCGAGGTCGTGTGCGCAACAACACACCAAAGTTTCATCGCAGTCGGGTGAAGAGTATAAGAAATAATTTCAAAACGCCAGAGCTCACTATTATATATAGAAATAGGCATCGCGGGCATGCACATTTCTGATCACCAAAGTTTCATCGCAATCGGATGAATGGTTTAGTTACGCATAAGGGACAAACAAAGAAACGTTCATTTTTATCAATAACTAGCTGGGACACCCGGCTTCGCTCAGGAAGTTGACATGATATAGAACTGACGTTCGAACCCATGACGGATCTTGCGCTATATACCCCTACCAATGGCTAGCCCCACCCACCCATCCATACAAAAAAGGCTTCGAATATTCCACATTGTTCCAGAACATTCCACAACATTCGAGAGTGTTCTGGAATGTTCCAAGGTGATATTCCCGATTTCCCATTCCGGAGCATTCCACAACACTCCAGAATGTTGTGGTTTTCTCCCGAATATTCTCGAATGTTTGGACGGTTGTAGAAATGTCTAGAGAGCGAAACTTCCGGCCCTAATATCTTCAAGAGCACGCCCTTCGGGAAAAAACGTGAACCTTATTCATGGGGGATAGAGTACTACCACACCATATAACTCCCTTCATCGTACCGGGACTTGTTTTTGAGTTTTGGTGGGACGCACACTTTTGTACACTTTCTTTTATAATATACTAGCAGATCCGGCCACACGTTGCTGTGGCTAACGAAACACAACGCCATTACCCAACCTTTATAAAATCCACACCACCCGCTTGCCAGCTACCCGCTGCCCGCTGCCTGAATTGAATATTTGAATTTCTCGGCTTTTCTCTACTATAATAAGCATGTATTATTCATATAAACCTTCCCCTTGAATCACTCTATCTATTGGTGAAAACCGCATGAAAATCTGTCTCGTAGTTTAAAAGATCTATGCGCACATACATTTTGAGCGACTTCATTTTATACTATGTAATGCAATTCGAGCGATCGCCACTAATTATACAATGCTTGCAATACAACACTGGATATTTTAAAAGGGAAAATCTAATACCTACTTACTCTAGGACATCTATTTTCCAATGTCTTCCGTAAAACGAATTTCAAAAGTGACTATAGTACGGCCCGCCAGCCGTTTTCTCTAATATAATCTATTGGTGAAAACCGTATGAAAATCCGAAAAGATTAAAAACCGTTTAAAATATTAACGCGCACATACATTTTGAGCGACTTTGTACTATGTAATGAAATGATATTGATTTTGAGGAAATCAACAAACATGGAGGTGAGCTCTGCAAACATGAAGATGAGGAAATTAAAATTTTAATTATAATACGTTATGAATTCAGATAACATGATAGATAATTATTATTATCTATAATGTGCCGGTATAATCTTATCTAGACCCGAGTGACCTAGTTATGTGTTTATTGAAAAAAAAATTAACATCTTCGCATATTAAAATCGGCAAATATTTTTTTACAAATATCATATATCTATGCAAGTTTTCTGTTTTCAGTACACACCCATTAAAAATGAAAATAAAATTAAATAAACAATAAAGATAAAAAAATAACTTATCTACCATCTTTCAGTTTCGGCCAATCTTCCCCCTCAATCCTGATGTCATTGAACTCCACGTCGGCCCAAGCAAAAATGTACCTTATCGACTCACAGAGGCCTTTCACATTGAAATATTTCAAGGTGTAGGTGGCCATCTCGTTGTTTGAACTAACTAAAACTATTACGCAAACTGAGCACCTTGTGAATTGGCCAGATGTTTTATAAAACTAACTAAATTAACTTTTGGGAACGGGAGATAATAGAAGATAGAGAAAAGCCTAGATTAGATAAGGCCAAACTAAAATAATGTTTGCTTTGAATTCACGGCCAGATAACAACTTTCCAAAATTGTGAACTTTACCTAGTTCCATTGACTCTGAAATACAAATTACAGCTGAAAATATATTTACCACCCCTAACGATTAACTTACCTTTTTTTACATTAGCTCTACACGGGAGGCTCTGAAGGATAAAATTCTCGTTGTCGAAATGTCATCTTTGGGGACGCTGGGCAAAGGGTCTTTTAGAGAAAGGAAGAAGAGGAAGTTCTGGGAAGGAAAAAGAAATGAGGGGTGGGTAGGAATCTGGGGTCAATGTAGTCAGTAGTAACGGACGTATGAATCTTCGAGAAAGTCCGGATGGAGTTGTCTAGGTTAGGTCTTCCTCAACCAGATTCTCCCGATCCGACCCGTCACGCAGTAGGTAGGCAAACGCATTCGCCGTCAAGGCCTAGATAAACCTCACCCATAAACCCGGACATCCCTGCCAAGTTACCAAAGTAGCGAACCACTTGAAGTGACCAAGGGCAGGGCTGTTGGTTATTCAATAAATGGTTCCCTGGGCGGAGGAACCCATACCGCCTTCCAAACGGAACCTAACTTTACCTAATCCTGCCTTATTTTTTTTTTCAAATTCAATGAAATAACATTTTTAACCTGCTTAAAAACGCTGGTTGACAGGGTGGCGATATAGTTCCCCTTTCTTCATACACTACGTTGCAGTCAGTACACACAGCATCCCCAAAGATGACATAGGCCTTGAGGGAAATTATTTTCCTCGGGGCCTCCTGTGTGGAGTTCAGGTAAAAAAACACAAAAACTTAAGTATTACAAAGAATTTTTACACGGAAAACACACGTTTGTTTTAATCAGTTTATTACGAGTTATTTTCCAAGGAATTACTTTAAAAAAAGACAACATTTGCAAAAATTGATGAACATATCACAAAAAGACGAAAATATACATGACGCACCAATTTATTAATTACGAAAAGGTTCTGGTAGAAGTGGGAGATTCAATCAATATTGATTATTGAAATCCTTTTTGGATGGTGTTGGTTGGAATAATTATTAAATTAGTAGTCGTATTCTGGCCTCTTGCCGATGTAGGTCTTAATGGCTGGGAGGCTGTGGACCTTGTGAACCAGCTGGTAGAGGAAGGTGTACTTGGGCTGGAGGAAATCAACTCCCCACATTCCAAGGGCAGACTCGATCAAGCCAACGAACCAAAAGTCGACCCAAGAAAGCTGGAATAAGAAAAATACATTAGATAAATCTCACTTTGCAACAAATATATACTGGGTGTTATTTGTTGACATAGATAAGCAACCATGACCAGGAGATAGATATGTTAAAATATAACAAATAGCTAAAAAGACCTATTAGAATGGAGGAAAGTCATGAAAGTAAAACCTTTTAAACCTTCTGTATTTTGATTCTGTAGGTCAACCCTACATTCAGCTAACAATGTCATTGATGGATTCATATTTATGCATTGCTATAAAATTTTGAAGTAACACTTTAAAAAAATAAGACAAGATATCAGTTTGTTCCATGTCAATTTTACGGTTGGATTAATACGACAACTTTGTCTAAAAACTACAACAACTTTGTCTTTGTCTAAAAATCTAAAATCGTATCTAACTTTGTGACGGAATAAATTCAAGATTTTTTTAGAAATACCGAAATGATGTTACGATTACCAATTTTGCAAAATTTACTGAATAACTGACGATGAAGTGAGATAGATAAATGTGTCGTATTGATCAGAGCATTTTGACGACAAAACTTTTAGAAATTTTATAAAATACTGAAAAGTACCGAACTTATAAGCCGTCAACATTTTGATGTTTACGACAGGCCAAAAAACGCAAAATATGTCACATCACGATGCATGCATGGCTGTACTTCAGCATTGCCATTCAAATTTTGAATTGTACTGAATCGCGTCTTGTCATGAGACACCATTGCATTCGTTTTACCAAAGTTCACTTTGAAAGCTCAAAACTGTCATTTTTGGAGATATCGAAAAACTAATTTTATTGTCAATATTTAATATCATGCCTTGTTACGCTTCCTCCTTATGTCTTTACAATGTCTTTCGTCAGGCCATGGAAATCTCAAATCATGTCTTACTTTACTGTCGTTATTAACTTAAGAAATCAAAAATTAGGAGAGGATCTTATTAACCAGAAATTGGGAGGTAAAACTAACCTTTCCGAAGAAGAATCCGCTATTGGTCTCGACCATCTTCTCCATTCGGGTCAGGAAGGTGGGGAAGTATTCAGTCTCCAGGGTCTTCTTCATCGCCATCTTCTTGGTGGTATCTTTCTCGAAGTAGTAGTCGTAGACCTCTGTTAATTGAAATACAACGTAACGTGAGAGCTCTCTTAAATAAATCATATTTAATATTGTTATGTAAGCTGGTTAATAGAATGTAACTTACTGTACCAGAAGAAGTACATAGCCTCTACTACGGAATCCATCTGTCCGTTGATAAAATCATCAGACCCGAAGAGGTTAAACTTCTTGCCGAAGAAGCGAGCGATGGCCATGGGTTGGTACAGGACCTTTCCCTCGAATTCCAAAACTGGGAGCCTTCCGAAGGGGAAGTCTGGAAACAATACAATGAAATTTTATAACACATTGTAATAATCCGCCACAAAGTGTTCATAGATGATACAAACTCCAAACAAAGTCATCATCTCAAGAAACTTTTTTTATCAAATTAAAAGAGCTACTGGAGATAAATTTGGAGATGTGATGTACAATTTTGTTAACTTACTTTGCTTCAGGGTTGGGTACTGGGTCTTATAGTTGATAGCAACATTCTCGAAGTTGACTCCTCCATAGGTCATCATGTACCTGATGGACTCTCCAACTCCCATGATATCAAAGTACGTGAACTTGTAGACTGGTGCCATTTTGGTTGAGTAGTTTTACAAATCGCTGAAGAAGAGTGAAGCTTGTTCTGAATTAATGGTATCCACTAACTGACGATACAGAGGCCGAGTGCAGTATTTATAAGACCTGGTAATCAATATTAGAGAGTTATCTCTATAAAGTCAGACCATTTTGATAAATGCACAACAAGGTTGCAAGTATTATCACATTTCTCTTATATTTTCGGGGAAAAATTAACATTATTTTAACACGTATCTACTTGCATCAGCGTTTGTCTGAATTTACCAATGAAAGCTCTGTCTTTCTATAGATGTTGCCAGTACAAAAATAGATCACTACAAAATAATTTGCTTTTTAACAAATAAGCGTTAGAATGTTAACCACGGTTCGCTTTTCGGGACAACTCATATAGGTCTCATAGAAATCGTTGTGTATTCCTTACTATAATGGTTAGAAATATGATATAAACGGCGTTAGAAAGAGAAAATACAATGCTTTATACTAAAATTTACTAAGTTAACCACAAACTGATTAAAGTGTACACCTATATGAAATAAATTTTTGAAAATTTGCGAATTTTTTATTAATTTTTTATACGAGAAACGTCAAAAAGTGGAGTTGACGATAACGTTTATAATAAGTTTACATAATATCTGAGTTTTTTTTTTTTTCGTTATCAGTAATTTATTTAGAAAAAACATAAGCCATTTTTTAATTTTTTTTTATGTTTGCAGTTTTTTAGATTTCAATAATTTCGAAATATAAAATTTTTGGATGCGTTCAGAAATGTTCCAGTTATGTGGATTTTATTGCGACGTGGAAATATTTCTACCTTCCTCCAAAATGGGCCCAAAGCTTGAGAGATTAATCCCGCGTTTCAAAGTGGGTTTTTTTCCTTATTTTCTTTACATGAGATCGTTGTCAAATTTCTAACTAGATATTCGTATATAATATACATCAATTCAATTTTTATTTATTTCACTCAATAATTGTAGGTAGTAAGTACCTTTTACAAATAGAATACAAGTCGAAATTTTACGTTATGCAGAAATATAATATATATATCAGTACGTTTAATAAATATCAATAGGTAAAATAATTACTTTTCATGTTACTTTGCAGTTAAAATAACGTAGAAATTTGCACAAAGGTGTTCAACAAGTGTATATTTTTTTATTAATTTTTTTAAACCCCTTTAAATAGACTAATAAAAATAAACGAGGAAGAAAGACAGATTTTTTTATAATTTATCAGCCATCAACCATCGTTATTTTGCTTATCCAGAGTTAAACAATTTCACTATGTAAATTAGCTCTAATCGATGACAATAAACGTATACCAGCTTATATTGCAAATTGTTGAACTAAATATATTTACAACATGGCAGCAAAGTTTTCCAAATCTTGGAAAACATATATTAATGTTACATTATGGTGATTATTTTTGTATTACATATATTTTAAACTAAGCTCCAGTTAACAAGATACTTACAGCTTACAGCAGCGTAACGGGTACAAATATTACAAACTAGCTGGTACCCGGCATGCGTTGCTATGCCATTTACTAAAAAAATTGTTTCTCCCTGCGTGTCTTTTCCCATTCGTTCCCCTTCCGCCACCCCTTACTCTCCCGCATCTTTCCCCTTTCGCGTTCCTACGTCGCCTCCTCCACCTTTCCTCTCCCCACTCTACTCCCCCGCTTCCCCCGTACCGCGAACCCCCCTCTCGAGTTCCCCTCCCCCCTCCCTGGTTCCACCATCCCCTCCCTAGTTCCCCTCCCCCCCTCCCGCGAACCCCCTACCCGAGATACACTGCCCCCTCCAGCATTCCATACATTCAGTTTTCAAACAGCTCGCTTGCAACCTATTGCAAATTTCATAATGCCAGAGCTCACAGTAGTTTTATACAAACCTTCTCCTGACAATAACGAACACAAAAAAAAAGAATTATTCAATTTGGTGCAGTTGTTCGGAAGTTATGCGCGTACATACATTTCGGCGATTGGTTTTTATTTATAGATAGATAGATAGATAACAAAGTTTTGCAGGAACTAGTACCTATAACTTAATTAGTCGTAGGTAGGTATACAATACCTTTCCCCGGGTTGGTAGTTTTTTTCTATTTTAGGGAAAGGAAGGAGAGGAAGTTCTGGGCAGAATAAATGTATGAGTGGTGGGTAGGAATACGGTGGTCAATGTGTTCAGGTATGACGACCGTATGCATCGGTCACTGCGGTGCAAGGCGAAGGAGCGAGAGAGTCCGGCTGAAGCGGTCAAAATGTCTCGACCAGTCTCTCTCGATCCGGCCCGCAAAAAAGTAGGTGCGCAAACGTATCCACCGCCAAGACCACCACGACAAACCACACCCCATTAATCCGGGCACCCCTGCTAAATCAAGAAACGTAGCGGACTACTTGGGGCGACCTATGGCAGGGGTGTTGGTCATCCAATAAATGGTTGCCGGGGCGTCGGTACCTGTACCTGCCTCCCAAATTCACACAGGAGACCTTGAGTAAAATTATTTCCCTCAGGGTCTATATCATCTTTGGGAATTCTGAGTGGAGGGTCTATGGGATATATTCACGTCCTTGCGACCCGACCAAGAAATTGGTAGCTTTTTATATATTCATTTATTTATACTGTGTTTTTACAGATTGTTCTCATACGTACATTTTCAATTTGGGAGGCGGGAATGGGTACCGCCGCCCCGGGAACCTTTATTGGATAACCAACACCTCTGCCATAGGTCATCCCAAGTGGTTCGCTACGTTTGGTGATTTAGCAGGGGCGCCCGGGTTCATGGGTTGAGGTTTGTCTAGGTCTTGGAGGCGGATGACCAGGATACACTGAACCCCAGATCCTTACCTACCCCTTAAACCCTTTTCCTTCCCAGAACTCTCCTCTCCTTCCTTTCCCTAAAAAAACCCCCCACATAGCATCCCCAAAGATGACATAGGCCCTGAGGGAAATTATTTTCCTCAGGGCCTCCTGTGTGGAGCTCAAAAAATACACGTGAGAACAACCCAGTTATAAAAACTCAGTTAATTACACAAAAATGAAAAATAGGTAAAGATTTACATAAAATCAATCAGCCAAATTATACAATGGTTAAATTTTGAAACAATTAAAATAAAAATTTGATAAAAAGAACAAAAAACAGTTATAAATTAAAAATTATAAAAATACAAAGTTTACTCAAATGACAATTAAAGAGAGGCAAGAAAAGACACATAATTAAAGACACAAACGATGCATAAAAAATTAGCACATGTTGTAGATGTTTTAGAAATACAGGTTACCTACATAATAATATATAATAATATTCATTTATAATCCTGAATTAAGGAAATGCTCGACCTTAGTAATGTGTTAGGACTGTAAAATATTAACAATACTCGTTTATGCGTTAATTACATATTATGTAATTATTTTATCCAAATCTAAATGGTCCACGCTTTCAAGCGATCAACAGTGTATATGGAAAACCTTCGCGGGCGTGATCACAACAACTCACCAAAGTTCCATCGTAATCGGATGAATAGTTTAGGAAATAATTTCATAACGCCAAAGCTCACCACTTAAATTCCCAAAGTTTCATCGCAATCGGAAGAATTTTTATTTTTTTTATTTTATTAGGAAAACCAACAGTTACAATTATTAGTAATGTTTGATGAAATATGTACAGAAATTTAACCAATAATAGGTTTTCGCTGAAGTATGTAAATTATTTAGTGAGTGGGTATAAAGAAAAATCGAAAAAATAGTTAAATTGCGTTATGTGGATGGGATGGTGGAAGGGAGTGGAAAGGGGTGGATCCTTTATGTGTAAATAATGGTATGTATGTGTAAATGTTATATTTTCATTTTAGTTTTGAAAACGTTAGGTACTGTGTTAAATAAGTCGAATTCACTGTACGAAATGTTAAAGGTGTGTGAAGCGCGATGAATTAATGTATTTTGTTTAGAGTTAGTGTTGCATTGAGGAATGTTTAATGCGTGGTTTTGTCTGGTTTGTCTGATGGGCACTCTTAGTTGAATTCTTTCTAGTAATTCCGGGCAATCTATCATAGAGGTAGCTATTTTTTGTAAGAATAGTACGTCTGCCAAATTTCTTCGACTCTCCAAGGACGATACCCTGAAGAACGCGGCTGACCCTTCGTGGCTCAGATGAGGAGGTTTAGCAACGATTAATTAGGTTTAGCAACGCATGCCGCTACTTCATGCCATTATTTCATACATCTATACACCCATAAAAATTATGTATTTTCCACAAAATCTGATTTTGCTCATTTTTTGACTGGTTCCTTTTTAAAGAGAATACTTTTTACCCAAGTCCAAATGGTCCACGTCGCGTTTGGAGTGTGGCTTAGGAAAAGCTCTTAGCATTTTCAAAATTATAATGATTACCATGATATTCCTCTGAGCCAGAGAATATTCAGCGTCCATTTATTAATTGACCAATTAAGACATATCCGGTGCTAATCCGATTTGACAGATTAAATACGCCCCGGAAATCGGTCTGAAAACCAATCAGCAGCTCTCCTGCCTAAGGGGGAAGGGAAAATTTACTGACGTTCCAAATTTAAATCGGCAATCAATATAATGCAATTAGAAAGGTTCCTCAAATCTTCCAAAACTACACTTTGACGTTTCATAACTGATACGGAAGCAATGCGTTTTTTTAATGATTTTTTTTTTCATGTCCAAAATGGTAGATTAAATGTCAAAAGGATTTTAGAAGAATCGATTTCTACAAATTTGTATGTATAATATGTCACCCTAAGTGGCTTGCTACGTTTGGTGACTTAGCATGGTGCCCGGGTTCATGGGAGAAGATTGTCTAGGTGTCTGCCCACCTTCTGTGTGGCCAGTCGAATTTGAAGACTGTTTGAGGGAGACCTTTTTACCCTTGTTGCAGGACTCTCTCGACGCATCCCCTAGCACCGCAGTGGGAGGGATGTATTTATACGTCCGTCGCTCCTGGACACATCGACCTTTAGATTCCTACCTACTCCTCATACATTTTTCCTTCCCAGATCTTTCTCTTCTGTCTTTCCTTAAAAAAACCCTCCACACGGCATCCACAAAGATCACATAGGCCATGATGGAAATTATTTTCCTCCGGGCTTCCTTTGTGGAACTAACGTAAAAAATAATACTTATCTCAATGAATGGTTAGGCTTGTTAACAACGGGTTCGTATTTTTTTCTTTCCAAAATTAACTTATACGAGGATATCCGTTGCAGTTCTCGTCAGGTGACATTGATTACATATCCTCTTACTGAATGGCTAAGCGGTAAAATCCTTGCCTCTTGACCCAGAGCAAATGACCCCAAGTTCAAACACTGGTGAGGGACAAGAAAACTGTAATATTTTTTGGATGATTAATTTGCGCTATAAGTATTTGTAATCAGATCCAGCACGAAATTTACTCCCGGGTTTTTTTTTCTGAGTTCGCTAACCATATCATTGAAAATAACCATAGTTTTGAAAAAAAACACAGGGATAAATATTCTTCATATTAATCATAAAGTAAAACGTTAAGATAACTTAGAAGCTTTGGAAATTAAAAAAATCCCTTAAAAATAATGAATCTATTATCAACAAACAAAATATATTGTCATATAGCCCAATCATGGATTTGTTCCCCTACCCACTTACTCTACACTAATACCTACCCACCCAATCTACATTATTAACTAACAACGGCTCCACCCCTACCATAATAAAACATTGTTCTAAACTGTCAAATTAGTATAAGCTTTCCCTGACGAAGGAACGTTTGTTCCGAAACCGGTCGGATTTGCACATTATATAAGTGGTTTATACAAAGTTGTATTGTTTCATTTTTCTATAATGGATAACCACAAAGTAATAGCTACATTCAAAAATATTAAAAAAATATACTTAAAAAAACTAAAATGCACATTCGGAAATTAAAAAAGCTTTCAAGAAGATAATTTTATTTAATAAAATATAAGATATAAAAAAACTAAAAAATTATGTTACCCAACAATTTATGGACCATGTAAAAATATGTTTCATAATTTTCTTCTCCATATCAGAATGTAAAAGAAATCTGCAAAAAAATGTGTAGAAATCTGCAAAACTTTTATTAAAGCCCTTTCCAAAACACTAACCTCATAACCTGAAAACCACCTACCTAATTATATATTTTTTTTAAATACACTTATAATATACCTAAAATTAAAACATAAATAGTTTTAAAGACCAACAGTAGAAGAAAATTTTATTTTATTTAGGAACAAGCGCCTTGTTCCGCCTATTGGCGATGTAATCCCGGATAGCCGGGATTCTACCCACTTCCTCGATGAGTTTCAGGAGGAAAGGAAACTTTCCATCGATCAGACTGACACCAAAGTACATCTCCAGAACCTCCAGAGCACCGAAGAAGAAGATATCGAGCCAAGAAAGCTGAAACAAAATGAACTAGTGTTAGTTACCTATATTTTATAAAAAATATCACCCATTTTACCTCATTCCTTTGCGTTTGTTTACAGGTCCCGTAAGGGTCTATATTTTCCTGCATATGGATCCCCTAGAGTCCTAGAGAATTTATTTATTTTTTTCTGCGTTTTTACAGGTTGTTCACACACATGTGAGAACAACCCAGTTATAAAAACTCAGTTAATTATACAAATAAGATAAAGTAAAAATTTATATACAATCAATTAGCCAAATAATAATTTTGGAACAGATAAAATAAAAATTAGATAAAAAAAAAACAGTTACATATAGAATTTAACAAAAAAATCAAAGTTTACTCAAATAACAATTAAAGAGAGGCAAGATAAGAGACATAATTAGAGACAAACATGATACACATAATAATTTATCACATATTTTTCAGCAATCGGAGAGCATTTTATTTGAATCCATATAAATTATCGACAAAAATATCTACTTCAGCACACTCTAACTTATTATACAGTCGACACATTTGGGTCAGAGGGCTAAAATAGGCGATATTGTTTTTAAATGTATTCAGGTGAAACATATTATGGCGTCTTAAGCAATGGGAGTTGGGAACATTTATATCAATGTTGCTAAGACACAATGAAGTATCAAGATGGCCCTGAATTATTTTATGTAAACATATTAGATCAGTCAATTGCCTTCTGATTTTAAGTGTATTAATTTTGAAGTATTCAAGTCGCATGTCGAACGATCTAAGATGTTCATGTAATTGACATTTAAAAGATAACAGTCTTAGCATTTTTTTTTAACTGATTCTACAATGTTTTCATACTTGCAGTAATGTGGATTCCAAATAGTGCTTCCATATTCAAGTTTACTTCTAATTAAGGCATTGTAAAGGGTTAGAATTGATAGAGGATCTTTGAAAGGTTTACATATTCTATGAATAAATCCCAGCATTTTAAATGATTTGCACTTAATGTCGTTAATGTGTACATCAAATATGAATTTCGAATCAAGAGTGATTCCTAGATCTCTTATGGAAAATACTTTTTTAAGAATAGTATTATTTATAACATAGGAAAAATCCTTTATAATTCTGTTACGAGTGAAGTTTAAAGTGACACATTTTTCAACATTTAAGTGCATATCATTGACAGTACACCAGTTATTGAGTGTGTCAAGGTCATTTAGAAGCAGTTGATGATCAGAAACAGATTTAATTTTACGAAAAATTTTAAGATCATCAGCAGAATTCTAATTCTCAGAAGGAGTCTCTTTTTTATTGTTCCTTTACATGATGTTATTGTTTATTTGTTTACGTTTAATTTTTTAACCTCACTAGGACAAGCCTGTATTAAAGTTCTTTATTTGGATTCCCTGATCGAAGAGTCCTTGGAGATCGCCTGAAGTTTATAGTTTGTAAATTTAATGATTATAGCCTGAAAGTCCCACGAGGGAAGAGTCGACGGAAGTGGCTTCACTTCTACTTTGCACTCCCGCTTGCTTTCCTGAAGGCCCCACGAGGGAGGTAGCCTCAGCTCTATTCCCCTGGATTCCCTGAAGGCCCCGTGATGGAGGTCCATGGGGGTAGCCTCAGCTTTGCTCTCCACTCCCTTGGATTCCTTGAAGATTCCACGAGGGAAGAGTCGACGAAGGTAGCCTCAGCTCTCCTCTCCACTCCCTTGGATTCCCTGAAGGTTCCGCAAGAGAAGAGTCGACGGAGTTGAATTCAGCTCTCCTATCCACTCCCTTGGATTCCCTGAAGGATCCGCGAGGGAAGAGTTGACGAAAGTGGCCTCAGCTCTCCTCTCCACTCCGAAGGCCCCACGAAGGAAGAGTTCACCGATGTGGTCTCAGCTCTCCTCTCTACTTCCCTTAGGTTCCTCAAAGGTACCTAATTTGTATAAATGGTTTAATTTTTCGTCCCACTAGAATCTAGGGAAGTAGAATTTCCACTCCAGCGGAGCCCCGACTGCTGAGGCTTACCTTAGTCTAAATATTCCGACCCTGTTTCTCAGAAGCACGTTCGTGATACTGTCCCCCTTTGTCATTGAACCTGAGCAACTGAGCACGGTAGCTCACACCTTGGCTTGGGGTGGCTATCGAAGATCGCGTTTCCACTGCGAGCGATGGGTTCGCGACACTCCCTACGCCACCTACGCTAGAAGGTTGAAAGAAAGAAAGTCGTTTTCAATGAAGAGATGGGCGCAATCCAATTCCTCGTATATTATATGCGCAATATAAATATACGCAGCAATAATCTTCAGAAATATCGAACCGAAATAACGCATACAACCGTAAATTAATTCATTAGTTAATAATGTATCGCATTCCTCTTCCCTTTACGTAATTATTAGTTTTAAGTCACAATAAGCTCATATCTCTAACTAACTGAAGCGTGATAAACGCTAAAACTAAAAGCTGTTTGTTTCTTACAAATACAAAAATGAAAACAATCCCATGCAGAAAAGAAATAATAGATTTTAAGCGGTTGAAGAAAATGAATAGCACCTAAGTGTACACATACCTAGTTTAGACTTAACTAGTCCTGATTTTAGAATGTTCTGTCAAAATTCGTGACTAGAGAAAAGGGTTGGGTGTTTGGAAGTGAGTACAAATACGAATATTTCAATATGACAATGAAATGGGGTGGTTGTCCTAGTGAACTAACGTCTTGACCTAGTAAGGGAGAATAACGGAGAAGTTAAAGATTATTTCCCTTAGAAAGGTAAAAACAGATTCAGTCACTTTCATATTATTGCGAAGTAGAAACAGCCTCTCAATAATATATGCTACTGAATTATGATAAGCATGTTATTTCCGTCGATGCTTACCTTCGACGAGAAGTGACCTTCATTATTTTTAACTGCTGTTTCAAAACGGTGCAAATAGTATTGAGATATTTCTGTGATCAGCTCGTTCCTCAAAGCTGCCCTCTCTTCTTCATCTGCAGTCTGGTACCAGGCTTCCGATTCTGAAATGAAAACACGATAAAGGATTAACGATTGGCAATAAGCTTAACATATGTGGTTCGTTTTTCACTAATTTAATGTCAATACATCTCTGGAGAAATATTAACGCTCAAGCTAATCTGTTCGCTTTTGGGAACACCTCATATAAGTCTCATAGAAACCGTTTTCTCCCTTACTCTCACGGTAATAAATTTGATCTAAACAATATTAGAAAGAGAAAATACCACTCTTTATATTCAAATGTAAAAGTTAACCACAAAATAATTCAAATATACACCTACGTATCAGAGGCGGTCCGTGAGTTTTCAAAGAGCCAGAGCGCTAAGGTTGAAAAATATGACGTTATTGACTTTGTTGTACCTGAAAATTTTTTTTTTTTCAAAATTTCAACTTTTTGTATGAATATTTTCAGGATTCTTTCAGTCAGGGGATACGCCGCATCCACATACTGAAAGATCTTCATACAAAAAGTAAAAAATTTGAAAAAAATAATTATTTTCAGCTACAGAAACATCAGTAAAGTCGTATTTTTTAATCTTAGCAATCTAGCTCACTGAAAACCCACGGACCACCACTGCTACATATATGAAACCAAATATTCCAAAAGAAAATTGAAAAAAAAAATCAAGAAACTTTGGGATTTTGGGTTAAAACTTTTTTATGTTTGCATTCAAAATGTTTGTGTTTCAAAAATTATACGTTTATTTCTAAATACAAAATTTGAAACCATATTATACCATCTTTCAAAAATTGATTTTAGTTTTCGAATAAGTTAAGAAGTGTTTCATTTATTTGGATTTCATCGAAAAACGATTCTGACAAAATTTTCCGGAGGCCTGAGGGATTAAATAAAGACATGACAAATACTCACGATGTTGGTAATAAGATAGATAATGCTTCATCAAATCGATCAAGACCTTTTTTTAAAGAGTAAAAGAGGAATTGGTAGGTACTAACTTTGCAACATATCATATACCAGAAGACCAAGGGTGTCCAGTTGGGCATCGAGCCAATGATCTCCGGAGAGTAGTCCTGCTGCAGCACCGATACATCTTGCTACAGCGACCGCATTTTGGATGTCAATAACGCCTTCTTTTTCTGAAAATTAAAATGAAGTTTGCAAAACACCGTTGATCAGATAACTAATATAATAAAGAACGGGAAGCGAACTTAATGAGGGCAATATCCAACATATCGTCCGAGAAGCTGAAGATGTTGAAATCAGAATAAGTTTTCATCATCTTCATTTTTGACTGGTTGATTCAAATAGAAACAAGTAAAAATAAAACAACCCAAGCAAAGGTAACAGGATATATGATCACACAAACACCCCTGAAGGGGCTATTCCATTTGGTCTTATGTCATTTATTCATAATGTATTTTGATCACATCATGTCTGTACTACAGACATGAGTCTGTAGGTAGGTACACTGAGCATTTTCTCATCATCGATGATAACATATCGATCTTCCAGTTGATTAGTATCGGCGACACAATATTGGATTGCACAATTAAATTCTCCAGCCTTTCTTGAAATATTTGGCTTTGTTTATGGACAAAACTATTTATTTGTATTCATATTAAATATGCACGGGTGCAAACAATTAATTCACCTCAATGTTTTAAAACAAAACGTGCAAAAAGTATTAAAAAACCTAAAATAATTTAATTGGCGCCATCTGTGAATGCGTTGATTAAAACGGTGACGTTTAACCTTAAGTGGTAGTTATATGTAAAAGTGTACCCTTTATTTGGTACAATTCTCAGATTACACATCAACATCACCAAACCAGTTATAATACAGAAAAACTTGTTATGAATTAAACAAAATTTTGATGTTATCTGGGTCACTAGTACGATATTTCAAAATGTCATATTAATGTAACAGACCATTATGCCTCCGAGTGTCATTTTATATGTAAAATACAGACTCATATAAATAATATTTTATTAATGGTGAGCATTCGAATATTGTTTTTCTCATTATCTCAATAATATTTGGAGATGTCTGACTAATCAACCGGACGATCGATAATATTATGCAGTGAAACAGACACATACTTTGGTCACATCGCGAGTCTGTATGCAGGTACACTTGGAGGGCCTCCAACCAGGTATAAATAACTACTCCTTCAGGGCTCTCACAAGGACTCTATATATTTTTTTATGAACGATGCTACTTAAACTCGTAATAAAATGACTCTAGATATTCGAATAACTCTGCAAACTGAATTTTATTAACATATTGTACAGCGAAACAGATGCATATTTTGACCCTTATCAGATTACACGATTCTTGTTATCGACCAAATATAATAATATTGTAATGAACTTGCGTTTTTCTTCAAGCCACTCTTCAACCGAGATCTTAAGTTTTCCAAGCTTCTCTCCTCCGACGTGCAGTAACATCATGATACTCTCAGCAGCCCCATGTTTTCCAACATTAACCACACCTACAGTAGACATTTTGAACACAATATAACAACAAAACACACCAGTTATTAGAGCAACACTCCTCCAATCCACAAAGGTAATAAAATAATGAAACAGCTGTTCAAAATCAAACACGAATCGTCATTACTTCCATAATATTATTTTGTCTAGGGTTATCAGTTGGTGACACAGTGTGTTTTGTGATGAATAACACAGACTCTTATCTGGCAGATGAACAAAGCATTATTTATTGTTTCCAGCAAGACAAAATACTAAAAATAATTGTGATAGGTGCGTTCTATCATCTCCCCGTGCTCTCGCTCATTATTTTTAACGATATCTTGCTTGACCTAGGTCAGACAAACAATAAGGATTACAGTTGTGTCTAAATACGTAGTTGTGCAATTTTTATAATCAGTCTTTTATCGGTACAATAATGAAATATAGAACAACAATAATGCAATACAATAACCAACACCTCTGCTATAGGTCGTTAATCGCTATTATACTCGTTTGTTTAGATTTATTTTATAGATAGATTTTAATTGACAATAGATATGGCACCACGGACATATGAATATACATGGACCTGCCCTGAGTGATAAAAACGTATTATTTCCCCCTCCACATGGCGCCGGCTGAAGCACCTCCTTGGAACCGGCTCGCTCCATGGGGAGGGGATAGAGCCTCGCTTGAATCTAAAATGTGTGACGTCATCATTCTTGCCGTGAACAGCTAGAAGGTAACATCCATACATTTAACGAAATACAACGCCAAAACAGTAGCGTATTCTATACAATATATCTACATATCAATGTGCACATAGCGAATGTGGGCGGTTCTCCAGTGTGCTCATCGGTGGTTACAGGGGTAAGTAAATTATGAAACATTTATAATAGTGTTTTAACTAAACACGGCAACAAAATATTGCTATGTGTATTGGGGCGAGTCTTTTTGAGGCGAACATTTGACCTTAGCAAATATGTTATTATCGTGGCAAGCAATTCGCGCTCCCATGTAAAAAGGTCTATTCATTCAAAGCAGATTTTGCTTTTAAGAACTAAATGGTGATATTGTAATGCGAGATGCCTATTTACTGTCAGATTGATTGTATAACGAATCACAGTCATCTTTCCCCTCTTCCCCCTCCATGGTTTGGTTTGACCCCTCACCCGTAACTGCTTGTCTAGTCATTTGGATGTCTATGTATGGCACCAATAAAATGTGTTATTAATAATTCATAGTACTTATAAGATATTCTCCTAACAATGTTAAAGTAATCCATAAACCCGAGGTATCTACTGGGAATAACCAAATATTTAGAAATTCAACATTCGAATTAGTAACAAATATAAGAAAATCCATATAATTGAATAAAATCCTTGTAGAACACCCCTCTCCCTCCCCAGATTTATGTTTATAAACCGTAGATTAAGAATAATTTTTACCAAAGTGGAAATAAGTTTTATACCTATTTGTTTTAATATATTGGAATTCCACCACAAATTGTCAGTTTCAAAAATAGAAATATTAATTGCATTTGGGTTGGTTTGTTTCACAGAAATTCGAATGTAGCATTGTCATCAAATAGCCAGTTAACAACATTTTGGTTTTTTTACAGTTGAAAGGAATCGGTTAAATGCCTATTCTAAGTCCGTTTCAGCTTTGGAACAAATTGCGATCAGTAGAAGAGGAAAACTCTCGCGTTGTTAAGCTTGTCAACTTGTTACAATTTGATAGAATTCTGAAACGCATCTAAAATCAGCGTTTAACGGGGACGTTTTAAAAAAATATATAAAAAAATAAAAAAAAACAAAATGGCGCTGAATGGTCGGTAGATGGTAATGTCACACGTGAAATGGTGATAATGTTATACACTGGGCGTAAATCCACCAAATCTTGAAAAGAACTGACTAGTATTGAATAGTAAAAATCGCTGAAAACCATCCATCCAAAACTTAGTTTACCTATGCACAAGATCTCCCAATTGAGGAGGAATAAGCTACCACGTTATTTTTTTTAATATTTATATTTGAGGCTTGGGATGTTGTCCATCCAGCTGAAACAATGACATGATAATGACGATTGATTAAAAGTACACAACTGCTGACCTCTACAAATCACAAGTGCACTTTTGAACTTGGCAGCCACCTTTGGTCTGGAGTTTATTATGCTAAAGTTGCTTAGAGATAGAATTGTGGTTTAGGTAAGGGGGAGAAGAAGAGGAATGTGGGATAAGGATAGGAGATGCTCCCGATACATTCTAAACTCACGTATTAATTTACGACCATACGCGTCACTTCTGTTCGATGTATCTGAAGGTTATTACTAAGAATATCTACATTGTGAAATGTTGTGCTATATTGCGAACATATACGGGGTGATTGCTTGATTGCGGGGTGATGACCTTTTTTGATAATTTTATTTAGTCAACGTTTTAAATTTTTTTATTGTCTTGTTTTGTCTGGTAGAGAGTTTTGTATATACCTATAAACGCACACTTCACCACAATCTTTGACGATCATTTGTCCTGATGATGAACTCTGTAACGCTGTTACGCTGTCCAACACGTTGGCAAAAGGAGGAAGTGTAACGTGGCATAATAACAAAAAAAAAATGAATAACTTAATCTAAATAATAATTCTTTATTAGCAAAGAACAAAAGAAAACCTCATACCATGGAACAGGTCTCTAGTGAGCTAATTATTAGATGGACAAAGCGGTAAAATTACAGATTAAAAATGTGACAGAATTTCTTGTGGTTCGTGTACCGTGAGTCTTGTATACGTCAAACCCTTTATGAAAGGAGAACGTACGTTATTAAACAATGAGCAGGAAAAAACCAAAAAAATGCGCCTTTGTGCACCAAAACATGACAAAAATGCAAGGAAATAAAAAACAAATAAAACCAAGAAATGCGGTGAATTCGCAAAAATAATTACCATCCAGATTATTTTTCATTTGAATTATACATAAATAGTACAAAATGTTAATTGTTCAGGAGGGTAAAAAAATTTTATTTTTTTAAATCGAATCCTATTTTTAAAGACCTCTAACTATATACGTATTTTTATTTTAAAATTGCATTAAACAGATCTTTAAGAATACTTAACACGTTTTGTAATTTTTTTTTATAATAGAATTTAATTTTTCAGGAAAAAATACCCTCCTAAAATTCACGTCGTGAAGGACACACTCATTTTCCTAGAAATATTTCGATGACGCAGAACGAAAGAGAAACAAACAAAAAAAATGACATATTTTATTAATGTTTGGAGTTTTTGTCCTTTACTTGCAGCATTTCAAATTTCCGTTATCGATACGTTAGGAATAATTGCCTCATGAACGTCTGATTGTTAGTGTGGGTAATATCTATTAAAGGAAATGGTCATTGCATTTTTAAAAGTGGTTTCATCAAGACTATATTCTATATTATATCAAATAAAAAAGCAGTGAACAGGACACTAAAAATACAACATTAAAACCTTAAATTTGACTTATGTGCTTTTATTTTAAAAGCTTAAAAAGCAGTTACCCAGCATGTGCCCTTGTGCCTTAAAAGTAATGTATCTGAGGATTTCGAAATTTGTATTTTAAAAATTGAATGCATGTTGGAGCTTTTAGAAATAAATAATACAATTAATCATGTCATTTTCATAACTTCGTCTAAAATTTATGCCAATACATTTCTTGTACAAACATAACAAAAAAACACTCTTTCAATACAATCACACTACCAGAAATATAACCAAACGACACTACAATATACCTAAACTACATACTCGTACTACGATAGTACAAAGACAATATTTAGATACCTAACTCCTAAAATCTTCAACCTTCTCCCTGGTAACCTAAAAACCGAATCTCACCTCCGTACTTTCAAAACACAAACATCACTATGAATCCTTACGTGTGCAATACATATTTTTTACACTCTATCCTACTAATAAGGAACTCCAGTGAAAAATATTATGGCTTTAAAAAAATATGTTCATACAGACCAATGAAAGCTGATTCTGAATATATAAGTTTTATTTCATAATATTAAACGTAGAGTTCTTAAAAAATTATTAAAAAGTGCATTTTTTAACGTCTCGTTAAAATACACTGTTAAGTTGGTACGATTGAATGGTTAGTGCTGACGTCATGCGTCACCAGTTATTGTATCACATTGTATTGAAATCAATTGAAATGTAGGTATGGCACAAGCCATCAGTATTAACAACATTTCATGTTATTCTTTATTTCGTACTGTTTATAGAGATTTAGTTATTGTGTTTATTGAAACAATATTTAAGCCTAAATAATTCAGTATCAAACATAGAGGTATATCTATTAGTTTATCTCTATTATTTAAAATATTGAAAAACTACTGCACAAAAAAAATTGTAATGCTTCTTCTAGGGAGAATACTTCGAACAACGGTATTCAAAATGGCGGCAGTTGATCAGCTGATTGCCCGGTCCTATACAAAATTTTCAGGAGTGATGACGTCACACGATTTACCATATTTCCGGTGGTTTTCGGGGGGTCTTGAAAAATTAAAACTTTGACAATTATTTTAACTATTAAAACTAACTCTTAAAATAAAAATAAAAATGCAGTTATTTAAGTTAGAAGGTCATTATTTATAAAAAAAAAATAAAAAATTGGACTGGAGTTCTCTATTACGATGTAAAATATTTATAACTCAATCTGAATTGTATATAATCTACGTGATTACTATATTTCATCAAGCATATTACAAATATTACGTGTTCACGAAAAATTTCTCTCCTACATAAATTTTCCAATCACTATATTCCAGCATTCCAATCAAATGAAGATATCCGTCAATTCTTTAAAATGCCGAAATTAAATTGTAGGAGAATTATTTGTGATCAATTGGTATTGTACAGAATCCTAAATAATACGATATCTTCCCCGTATCTTTTACAAAAAATAGATATTAGAGTTCCTGTTCGCAATGGCAGAAACGTATCCCTTTTTTATAACAGCCGCTCCAACACCAAGTAGTTGGATAGTAGTTGGAAAATAAATTCATGCCACTATAACACACACCTCACATATACAGACATCTTCAATATAACTTTCAACGAATTCAAAGCAACACTATTAGATAAATTTAATGCATCACAACACATCACTTAACATCCATATTTATATTTATTGTATTATTTATCAGATTTCTTTTCCTAATTTGCAATATATTTACATATTCCCTAATTACATACATATCATCCTTATACTCGGATAAGATCATAAGCTTATTCTTTATTGTGTTTTTCTATATTCTTATCATGCATATTTAAGTATTTAGCTTTTCTTAACTATTTTTTCTTAGTTTTTCTTTATGTTTTTCTTGTCTAAAATAAAAATAAAAAAATAAAAATTATCAGTGAAAACATTTTTTTAGGCTTACTGTTTTATTTTAGCATTCTTTTTTATGTATCTTTGTAAAGCTGTTTGTTTTACAAATAAAGATATTATTATTATTATTATATGTATATCGCCGTAACCGGGACTTCCCTAGCATTTCAGGCGAAATAATACTTTTTTTTAACAAATGTACAAAAATTTTGTTGCATGAAATAAATATAGAAAATGTTTAGAAAATTACCATTGGGAACCGACGCTGTTTGGCGGAATAGTGTAAAATTTGCACTAATAATGAAAAAAGCATGTTTTACGAAAAACGATGAAAAAGCATTTATAAAAATGAAAAAAAAAACAGATTGTATTTTTTCCGGTCTCTATATATGTATAACATTGAACGTTATACGTTCACATTCACAAATACAAAAAAATGCAATGCATTAAACACACATCCTGTTGACACCACTACCAGGAGAACAGTCCATGTGAGGGGTGACTGGGGGTGACCCAGTAACCTTGCACTACCCTAACCTAGTTAGGGGCTGCAAGTTCTGTAGTGTAGGATTTCAGTGCATTCCAGTCCCACGTGATTCCAGTAATCCACTTTGCTTTTTACCTACGGCGTATGAGATAATAATAATATAATTATATTGTCCTATTCTCGTGCAAACGGTACGTGACCGAGGTTGCCCGAACATTTAATAGTTTTTGCAATCACAGTTTTGTTTTGTTTTGTCGTTGGTTTAAATCAGTAATTCCCAAAGTGGTGGTCGACTTCAACCTGGAGGGGATCCATGTCAATGAAAAAAAATGAGGGTGTATAAGAAGTAAATGGGTGTCCACGAGAGTATATCTATGGGAATACCACAGTGGATTATCAATCCGTACGGTGACATTAAAGAAATGGATGTCACGTTACAAGAAGAGCTGATTGGATTAATCATCAACGAAAAATTTAAGATGCAGTTTAAAAAGGTATGTCACCAATTCCAATTCTGGTTTCACATTACAAATGTTACAAATCCTGTATTATGGACTATCGCGAGAAAGTTCCTATTAGACTTTCCATCTTCGTACCTACATAATGGAAAGGGGTTTCAGCGCAGTTGATATCTCATTAGAAAAAAAGAAACGTAATGAAAACATCATTCGCCGAGGAGATTTAATAAATCATACGCATGTCTGGTAATGTTATATTATCGTGAAAACAAGCTTATGAGTCCGAGTGGTTAAGGTTAAATTAAAAAAATTGTGTCAAAGCATTAGGCTCATCCATCGCGTTACAAAAATATTATTTTTTGCATGTTTAGTATAATGTTACTAGATTTATATTTTATATTTTACCATAAAACAACATTTAAAATATATATTTTTTTTATCAATTTTCCACTCTAAACTTAGCTTCAAAAACACATTTGAGTTGATGAATTTGTATAAAATCATTATTAAGAATGCAGGGGGTCTACCCAAACAGAAAACATTGGCATGTGGTCTACGGAACAAAAAAAGTTTGGGGATCTCAGGTTTAAACAAAGATTTCCTAATTTAATTTTTGCATGAAAATCGTCAATACTGGGAACAAAATAGTGGACAGAAAATGACAGGATGTACACAAATGACAGACCAAGATTTTTGGCGGCCCATCATGACTGCCTGCCCCCGCGAAGGAATGGCTTGATGGTTAGTTAGTTAGATGGTTAGAGTTGAAGTAAATAGCAATGCTTATTTTCTTAAATCCAATAGATTTACAAGAAGCATCTCTTCTAAGATACGATATCATTTTAGGCATACACCAATTTTTACTTATTAAAAGTTATTACTTATTGCAAAAGTGCATAAATGAAAAATATGAAGTTAAATATAAGCCACGTTATTCTTTCTATAAATCGCTAGAGTTGGTATTTTTGTTTATCTGAATGTCGGTCATAAAGCGACTCTCAACCTAAAAAGGTCAAACCAATCGAGTACGATACACAGGATGTATCATTTAGGTACTTAATGCATAGAAGAGACAAACAACAATAAAAAAACACAATAGAACAGATTAGAACTTAGAATTCTGATTACCTGCTGGTATAAATAGTGCATCCAAACAACGCATCTTTAGTTAGTGAAAACCATTAATTCAGAAATTTCGCTCTTCTTGAATTGAATCTTCTAAAAATGGCCCCAGTCTACAAGTTCACATACTTCGACAGCAAGGGAGTGGGAGAGTCTATCAGATACCTAATGACTTATGGAGGAGTCAACTTCGAAAATATTGTTGTCAACTACAAGACCCAGTACCCAACCTTGAAGAAGAGTATGTAACCAAAAAGTTGCCAAAATTCTCTTAACTTGTATAGTTTTCTCATGATATAACTAGACGTTTTTCTTTAATACATACGTATATTTTATTTGTGTTTATTTTAGCCGTTCCCTTCGGAAAGCTTCCAATGTTGGAATTCGAGGGGAAGGTCTTGTACCAACCCTTGGCCATCGCCCGTTTTTTCGGCAGGAGGTTTAACCTGATGGGATCTGATGATATCATCAATGGACAAATGGATGCCCTCGCTGAGTCCATCTATTTCTTCTGGCGCAGTGAGAATACCCTATTTATATTATTCTTGAAAACAATGTAATTATCCCGCCCCATGAACCAATAATTGGATAACCAACACCTCTGCCTTTGCTTACCCCAAGTGACTTAGCAAGGATGTGAGGTTTGACCATGCTTTTCATTGTCTGATTTATTGTCATTTGGACTATCTAACAAATCTGAACCAATACCATATATTCAAATTGGTAATGGGTGTAAATGCCACTTTTTTTTAGCTGTCTTGGAACCAATAAAACACAAACCAGAGTTGAGGTAGATCCCTGCGTATGACTGTTAGAACTATCAAGTGATTTCAATATTTTACCATTTTTAGTTTCTCACATATTCACTTGTTTATAACTTTAATTTGTTAATTTGTGGCTGGTTGAGGGAGTTTTGACTCTCCGACTGGACTCTCTCATCCAATCGCCATGTACCGAAGTGAGAGGGATGGATTCATACATCCGTCACTCCGTCGTACTGGATGCACTGACCCTCAGATTCCTACCCATTACCATGGAGTGAATTTTTTTTGAGATTTTCGAAATCGGCATAGTTGGAAAAGATGCTCCATATATTAACAATTACAACAAAAATAATAAAAAATATATATTCCCAAAACCTGGACATCGCCAAAGCTTTGTATTTTATCATTTTCACGATTTTATCAAAGTATTTGTAGCTTATATACGCGAAATAAAACACACGTGAAATTTGTATTTTACAATTTATTTTACAGATAATACATTCATAGATTGGTAAAACGGAACAAATAGTGGAAATAAAAAATGTACATATATTATTTACCGCATTGAAAAACTTGAAAATTGCAAAGGTTGTTATGAACGGTACTGCATTTTGGTGTCAAAAAGTGGCATAAGGTTTCGTGACTATAACCTTGTTTTTATTAAGTCATCTCGTCTCAAGGGTTCACTGACAGCAGCTGAGGCTTCTGTTACAATTTTCACACATCCCTCTATGCCTTGAGTTTCCAAGGAAAATTCTTTACCATGACATCGAGAAATATCGTGCGATCGGTAATGGCTTGTCAAATTGTCTCGTCTCTTTATAAATTTGGTGAGCGGTGACTCGGTTACATTATCGCAATTCATAACACTAATATAATCATTACCGAAAAATCAAAAAGGCACTTTGAAGGTACGAATAACGTCTGATTGCGTTTTCATTTGCTGGGCTTCCAATATTCTTCTTAACGCCAACTCTCTTAACCATTTTCGGTTGTCGGTAAGATGGTTAACAATATTTTGTGATACTCATAAAACCATTGCGCTGGATATATTAATAATATATTTAAAATCACTGGACAAATATCGTGAAAGCAATATTGTTTCATGCAAATGTCTAACTCCGGAAATACATATTGGTTTGGTCTTAACGTTGAACCACGTAGGTGTCGTTAAAGTTAACAAATTTTCTGATGGTTTTAGGATAGAAATGTAAAGCCAAAGTACCCGCGTCGTTTTAGTGAGCCACCTGGAATGTAGAATTTTACCGGTTTTTTTTTTTAAGTTTTCATTGCGGAATCTGGAATCATCAATCTCATCAATCAGTCAATGGTTTTACATATTTTCCTTATATACAGCTGAGCTATACTTAAATCCTGTTAATTTTTCACACTTGCCAAAGAACACTGAATGACTTTAAATTTTAGGATAGGAAGTTGTTCACAATATTTAAGGATTTTCCAATAATTCCATTGAAACTTTGCGGTCCAGTCGATGTAGTTAAAAAGTAGTCGCAAAATGAGCTCGTTTGCATGTAACTGACGGACAATCCACTGTAAAGGCAGTTTGAGAAGTAAAATTATATCGACGAATATTACTCCTATACACAACATTTGTCGTTCTGTGAAATTGAGCCAACATCTTGTAATACAGCAGAAAAAATATCTGCCTAACGTTCTGGCTACAACAGGGAAGGTTTTCACTGCAGCATGATCAGCCATATTGCCATAATGTTCAAAGTTCAAAGAACAGTTAATATAAACCCTTAAATAGCCTATCGAAAAATAGTTGAACATTCTAATGCAGCACACAATTAAAAATACTACGTAAACTGTTACTCGACCGACGCGCACTTTTATAAACAAAAATCATCGAAGAGACGAAGGCCTAACACACACCCCCAATAAACACAATCTCTGAGTTCCTTCAGAAGGGAAGCAGTGGTTCCTAACCGGTGGTCCGCGAGATCTAAAATTTAGTCAGAGAAACATTTGTTCATTTTACTACAAAACCGAATCGAAAGGAGTGCTAAACCTGATTCGTAACCCTTTTGGTATTAGTGTTGGAGAGGTAGCTGAAGAAGTCCAAGAAGAGCTCATTTTTGTACCATGTGGTCCCTATGAGAACAAATAAATGTCATGGTGGTCCCTGGCCAAAAAATGGTCGGGAACCACTGGTTTAGAGGGTAGCCCAATCCGCTAGATATGATGGAAAATTCATCTAGATCAAATCACTGTGTTTGAAATACGTTTGGGGTGGGAGGATTGAGTGCTCTGGAGGGAATATTTTAACTGTTGCTACGGTGTTTCTTTATAATTATATCAAAGGAGAATAAGTAAATACATATCCTTTTTTTTACAATAATACACGCATTTCTAAGAATCTGAAGAACATTTTTGTGTTTTCATTATTTTTATGAAAAATTGAAAGTGGTGGCGATGTTCTTATTATAAATATTTAATTTTAATTTAAGATAAGTACATAACGGAGCACCAATCCGGCGTATGCCGAATTCTATATTACGAAAAAAAAATTCTCCATACTAGACCGCTCCACCCTACTACCCATCCCTCATACCTTTTTCCTTCCCCGAACTTCATCTCCTTCCTTCCTATCTTTAAAAAGATCCTCACAGCATCTGTAATATTGTTTTCTTATTACGTCAATCATCAGAGGTCTCCGAATACTACTTCGAGAAGGATGTCACCAGGAAGGCGATCTACAAGAAGACCCTTGAGACTGAATACTGCCCAACTTTCCTGACCCGCATGGACAAGATGGTCGATACCAACAGTGGATACTTCTTTGAAAAGGTTTGTCTTATTCCCTTGAGCGATCACCCATCCCTAGTTGCAATGACTCAAATTTGTGAACCTTTTAAATCAATATTGTTGGGTCCACATTGTTTCAGTAGGTAATTTCCACAGAATTAAATTAAGTACTTCTATCAATTCTACATTATTACATGATGTATCCTTTAATTCCAGCTCTCTTGGGTCGATTTCTTCTTTGTTGGCACGATCGAGTCCGTCTTGGGAATGTGGGGAGTTGACTTCCTCCAGGGCAAGTACGTCAACCTCTACCAGCTGGTTCACAAGATTCACAGCCTCCCAGCTATCAAGACCTATATCGACAAGAGAACAGAATACGACTTCTAATTCATTTTAAAATTCAATAAACACCTCCGTTTTTTTATATGACTTCTAAAATTATGTAATTTACTTTATAAAACTCTTGTTTTACGTCTTATTTTTGGCAAAAAGCACAATTTTTAATTATTTATCATGGATCGTTGATTTTCCCCATATTTCTATACGATTTGGAAACCAGCGGAAGAAATCGGATAAACGCCCTCAAATTGTGGTGCTGGCGAAAAAAGATCAGGATTCTACGGATATCTAGACGCACAAATGTGTCCACTCTGGAAGAGCTAAGCACCCATGATAGGCTCTCAACTATGTGTCTAAAACGTATTTTAAGATACTTTGCTCGCCAAACTGAGGGCTTCAACTTACAGAGACTCATAGTCACTGGCAAAGTATTTGGCTGAAGAAACAGAGGAATGTCACCAATCTGCTGAAGTAACTAAGTATCATTGGCGTCCAATACGTCAGTATCCATAGCACTGCACCCAGTGCAGAACTGCGAGGAGTGGAGGAGCCTTGTCCACCATGGAAATTGCAGTAGGGGTTATGATCCTCAGCAATGAGGAACCGACTTAAGAAGAATTATGAACCTCAAGTGAAGCAACATCATGTTCATTATTTTTGAATCTATCTAAAATAAATGTATCCGAAAATAGGTATTATATGTTTTAATGTATTGCATTGCCGTATTATTTATTTTTGTAAAATCATTTATAAATATATGGTACTATCTTATTGAATCTTATTATAAACCCGTTGAAATATTTAATCTTTGAAGAATGTAATTGGCGTATCTACCCATTCAGCTATTACCAAATTACATTGTGTCATAATATTCGTCAATCACATACTTTCATTTTTTAACTGCTTATCTCAGCTGGTTCCATTTTGGTTGCAACAATTGCAATAATTTGGATGGCGTGTATGGGTACTGTTGTCCCCCAGATTCCTACCCACATCTCATACTTTTTTTTTCCTTCCCAGAATATCCTCTCCTTCCTTTCCTTTAAAAAAGATCCTCTGCATAGGACCCTCTAACATGATGTAGGCCTTGAGGTAAATATTTTTTCTCAGGGCCTCCACTGTGCAGCCATTATAAAAAAACATCTTTTCCTTTTTTTTGTATTTGTCTCTTTCAAGTTTTCATTGAGAGTTGTTGTTATTACCTTTTACGGTGATTAATAACTTAATTATATAACCCAATTATATACGTATCTAAGGTAGTAGATACGTATATAATTTTCTCCTCTGTTTATACACACAAGACAATGTGAAAAAGAATGGTTCACTTCTGAAAAAATATTATAAAAAATACAATCGCATAAAAAGATAACTTTCGGTAACTTCTCACAATGAAAAAGCAACAGTTTACAATGACGTGTACATAATATGTTCGACGTCAGCTGTTGTTTGTATATTAGCGATCTATAGTTGTCTTAGGGAACGATGAGAACTTACCGAAAGTTATCCTATCAATCCTTATCGATCGACCGTGCTAGGGGGTAATACTCGTAGAATATTAAATGAATTACAATACAGAAGAAATTGTAGTGAATTAAACAAAATTTTTATGTTGTCTGGTTCATATTTAATATTTAAAACACAGACACGTGTAGATAATATTTGATTTATGGCAAGTTTTCCAATATTGCTTTTCTCATTATCTCAAAACTTATATGGTTGGAAATGTATGAAAAGAGATTAGGTGGTTAGAGTGTAAAGCGTATATTGTGTTTGAACTGTATTGCAGATCAGATGTAAGGATTCGTAGCGTTATTTGTGTTTTGACAGTGAGGAATTGAGATTCGATTTTTAGGTTATCAGGGAGGTTGAAGATTTTAGGAGCTAGGCAGATGAATAATTGTCTTTGTGTTGTCGCAGTATGTAGTTTAAATCCATTGTAGTGTCAGTTGGTTCTATTTATGGCGGTGTAATTATGTTGTAATAGTGTTTGCTTGTTGTATTTGTACAAGAAATTATTAGCATAAATTTTAGATGCAGTTGACGTATATCTAAGACATTATACTGGGAAAAATTATACTACCCGTGGAAAAGATTTATTTCAGAAGATGTAGCGTAAATTAGTAACTAAAATTAATATAGTATCAATGTAATACTATAATTCACATTCAAGCCTTTCATAGTTTTACCTATTATGACGACCTCCGTAGTCCAGTGGGTAAGACTCTTGACTCACAATCCGGAGGTCGCGGGTTCGAACCCGGCATGCGCAAATAAATTTTATTTGATTAATTTGTGTTATTTCACAATTAATTCATTTGAAATAATGTATAGTATATTTGTGGCATGTTCCAGAGTGGAAGATACTATCAGTATCGCCCTGGTGTAAGACCACCATTCAGAAATTGAAACGTTGCTTGAAAATGGCTTTAGCCGTGTTTGGTGACTAGATCTGAATAGCCAGGTACTTCCCAACCTTCCTCTCCCCCACCTCCTTCCCCTCCCCACTACCTCCAGCCTCACAACATACCCCAATTGGGTATGCCATAGTCTCACTGGCTCCAGACGGGAGCAGTTGAGATTCTTGTGCGGTATTCATTGTAGAAAAAAAAAATATATATATATATATATATCTATATATTTTTATTGGCATGTCATCCAAACATTGTTTATATTTCAAAATATTTGTATTATTTTGTTTCAATTTGTTTTAGTGCAAGTTTTCACCGGTTTACTTTACCTTTCCCTGCGGCCCGCGAACAAATTTAAAATGGATAAATTGTCTCTCCGGCTAAAAAGGTTGTTCATCGCCGTTCTAGAGAATTTCAGAACTCTCCAAGGATTGTAACGTACGATTTATGTTGTTTTAAAATAATATATATATATATATATATATATATATATATATATATATATATATATATATATATATATATTTCTAAGATGGAATCACCTAAAATTAATTTACTAAAATTAGATAGAATTAAATATTTTTGGATGCCGACTAAACACTACTTCAATCTCAAAGTCAAAACGGACAATTTTTTAGTATCTTCCCAATGCTAAAGCACAGTAATTTACAAATTCGACGTAATAATCTCAACGTCAAATTTAATTTCCTGAATTTTGATCAAATTATTTAGTTAAATGTGTACAATAAATAACCAGCTGCTTTCACACCTTCCTCTTCCCCATCTCCTTGACCTCCCCACTACCTTCAGTCTCAGAGCATACCCCATTTTGGGATGCCGAAACACTGGCTCCAGACGGAAGATGTCATTGGCTCCAGACGGAAGCAGCTGGAAGACTCTTATAGCATAATACTCTGTGATTTTTAATAGCATAATACTCTGTGATTTTTCACAATTCTGCGCTAGTTAAATGGTTTAACCAATTACCAATTAATTTAAGATTGGAAACAAAATATAAAAAATTTCCTCAAAGGTAAAAACATGTATTCAGTACTCTCCAGGTGCTAATTAATCTGGAAATGGGGAACGAGGGTGATAGCGAGGGAGGGAATGCACCAGAATGTCTAATGTGGTGAATGAACAGGTGGTGCTTGGCAGAAAGTATATTCGTAATATTAGATAGCAGATCGTTTTTATCAACAAACCGTTCCCCTATATGATTAAGGTTTTGACCACCAAATGTGTTACCGTAATTAATTTTGGAGTCATCTCCATCTTTAACGAACGTTTCGGGGTGCATTACGGTGTCTGTCATTAGGACAGATGTGCTTATTACATACTCGTATATAAGGCGAGTAGCAAATATTAAAGATATCCAAACGCTAAAGGAGTTTTTTTTTTAATAAATCTTCATTTTAAAATGATTATTTGGAATTAGACGAAGACAGCAGGATATTGGTTCCAGTGAAGACTTAACCCAGAGGCGACCAGCATTTTGGTGGAAGGATGGTGATGATATTAACACGGGCTCCTAAGGAATGTGGAATTGGATGAAGACAGCAGTTGGGGTTGGGACAGATTGATTGGGATGGAATAGAATTTAAATGGCTGGAAGGGGAGAAAATAAATACGGGATCCTGAGGAATACGGTATTGGACGAAGACAGCAGGAGATTATTTGGAATGGAGACATATCCCAGACACGGCCAGAACGTGTAGCACCGATTGTGTTTTTTCCCGATTACCTTATTTTGTCAAAAATTTCACGGACTATGTAAAGTATTGATAGCAATATCCAATTAATATTATAATTCAATTACTCATTAATTTTATTATAGTAGCACACTAATGACTGAATTACGAACACGCAAACATTATCACTTTTTTTCTTATTTGATTGATAAAAGCTTTCTTTATTTGCAATCAACAAAAACAGCCCAACGACAAAGCGATAATTCTGATATTTGTGATTATTGCACAATATAAATACTGCACTCTGCCTCTGTATCTTCAGTTAGTGGAAGACCATTAATTCAATCCTCAAGTTAGCTCTGCTTGTACGATTTGAAACACTCAACCAAAATGGCACCAGTCTACAAGTTCACCTACTTCGACCTGATGGGCGTTGGAGAGTCCATCAGGTACATGATGACCTTTGGAGGAGTGACCTTTGAGGATATTGTCGTAAGCTACAAGAGTCAATACCCGACCCTGAAGCAGAGTAAGTTACCAAAAGTTAACAATTATTACTGCACAATTATTTTTACGGCTGCTTTTAAAATCCTTTGCATATTTGCGCTACGCTGGTTTCCAATTATTTCATCAACTCCTTTTGAATATCTACAATTAAATAATAATAATAATAAATAATAATAATAAATTACATACTAATTGATAATAATATTTCATATTCACTATATTTTTTCAAGTTTTATGTAGCTCCTACAATACATCTTGAACTTTCCAATTGGTGTGGACTTTAAAGTTTCTGGTAGTGTGTTATACAACTTCATTCCCTTGTATAGTAGACTGTTCTGCGTATTCGCTTTCTCCTTTTTTGTAGCCTAATTTCCTTGCACGTCCTTGTGTTATATCGGTGAATGTCTTTATTGTATAAAATTTTATTTGAGAAGTATTTTGGTAACGTGTTGTTCAATATTTTGTGGATAAATACCATCGTGTTCAAGTTCAGCATCTGTTTTACGGTCAACCAATTTAGTTCCTTTAACATTTTAATTATTTTTGAAAATCTGTTTCGTCGAAGAATTATTCTCATTGCCCTGTTTTGGAGAATTTGTAACTTATTTTGTTCTCTTTCGTTACATAGGAAAAGTATACTTGAGCAGTAGTTGTGTGGAGCAATAATTGAATTGTATATGGTGATTGCAGTTTTTCTAGAAATTTTTGGCCGAATTCTTCCAAAAAAAGATATCTTTTTGCCAATTTTCTTTTGGGTGTATTCAGCATGTCTATTGAAGTTTAGTTTGGAATCTAATATAACTCCTAAGTATTTCATTTCAGTAACATTTTCAATAATTTCACCATCAATATAAATATCAAGGACACGGATTGTATCTCTTTAATCATTTCACTAGGTTTTGTCATTCGACGTTCGGCAATGTCTCTTGTTCCCATAAAGCGGCTCCACCTTCACAGGTATATGAGCTGTCCTCTTAAGTTACTGTTACAAAGTTTCTTTCAGTATCGATTTTTCACCTGACTCATTTGAGTATTTGAACGATCTGTGAAAATTGAGTTGCACAATTTATTAAAAAAATAATAAATGGTACAGATGTGTGCAAAATATTAGTCTCAAGCATTTTTTTTGTTTGTTTTAAAACTTAAATGACATGTAATTACATGAATGGATCATATCTATTATTTGATCTATACATGTGTATTAAAAGTGGCTTATTACTATGATTGGTAACTAATGATTTACAACTAAGACCTATATGACTTGTTTAAGTTTGCTTCGAGTAATTCAATATTGTAAAGTTTTAGGTCTTTTAACTTCAACAAGAACTCCAAGGTAGATCAAAGATACTTTTATCGGCAAAAGAATATACAACAATCCAATATAAATCCTGAAGTCCCCCCAATGGACCAATAATATAACATATTTTTGAATGTAGCTATTACTTTGTGGTTATCCATTATAATAAAATGAAACAATGCAACTTTGTATAAACCACTTATAAAATGTGCAAATCCGACCGGTTTCGGAACAAACGTTCCTTCGTCAGGGAAAGCTTATACTAAAAGCATAAGCTTTATTTATTTAGTATAAGCTTTCCCTGACGAAGGAACGTTTGTTCCGAAACCGGTCGGATTTGCACATTTTATAAGTGGTTTATACAAAGTTGCATTGTTTCATTTTACAATAATATAACGTTTCCTTTTTAAGGCAAACTAATGCAGAAGAGAGAGAAATAAATTAATTCATCTTATTTATAACCTTAAGACTACAGGGTCCATTGGAAAGGGAAGACTATAGCCACTCCCGACATCTATGTGAAAAACCCCGAACTACAACTATGCCTTACATCTCTGTCAGGAGCGGAGAAACATTTCACCCCTTACCCAACTAAATACTAGCTTCATTTCTTAACATATACTCGCCCCGAAAAAAACGGAACGGAGGTCACCGGAGGTTTCTAAAACACCAAAAAATAAGAATAAAAAATCAAACACCTAAATATATATATGCCAAAATCAATTTGGAAAAAAACAAAAAATAATAATAATTTTACTTTAACTAAAACATAAAAAATTCCAAATAATATCCATCCTATTTCTAAGAACTATTAATAATTATCTTTTTTATTAATATTTATATTGAGGGATCAGTAGGATTTATAGGTTCAATTAGGAATTCCACAGAGCCGAACCCTCTGATATGAAAATATCTGGAGTCGGTGAATTTTTTTTCCCATTTGGTCTCTGGTAGGTTGACATGTTGTTCTTGTATTGTTTTGTATTTATAATACTTATATAGTGCAATTGTATAGCGTGGATTGACTAGATGATCATTTGGGGAAGTGTATGAAAGGGTTTAGTTTTTCCTATGGGGAAAATTTAACCCGGACATTTAAATCTGGTGCGTAAATAAACATCATAACTTCATCTAAATATTAAAAAAATCAAAAATTTCTAATTTTAACAGTAAAAAATATATAGCAATCTTGAGATCTTGACGTGCGAAGCTCCTTGGTCGTCCTTCTAGGTTTTAATGTTCGGATATGGTTAACGTTCCATTATTCTTAAAAAACAAATTAATGCTAGTTGGCCTGCTGTGCATTAAATCTTTTACATGAACTTTTTTTTTATTTCTTGAGTGTGACGCCATACTTGAATCAGTTTCTTCGAATGAATTTCTCCACAATAGACCACATATTTTTGATAGGATTCATATTGGATACCCAGGCCAAATAGGAGCGTTGGAATTTGTGGTGTAGGTATTTGACTTGACGATATTTGTGGACAACTTTGGCATTGTGGCAGGGAGCCTTGTCATGCATACATGCTCCGCAACCATTTGGAATCCTTGGTTGCCTTAGGTGAAAAACGTGTGAAACACGTCTTTACACACATATGTGAATATTTTTTTAGACTTCCCCTTCGGAAGGCTCCCGGTGCTGGAGTTCGAAGGAAAGGTTCTATACCAGCCCCTGGCCATCGCCCGCTACTTCGGTAAGAAGTTCAACCTCTTCGGAACTGATGACATCATCAACGGACAGATTGATTCTCTTGGAGAAATCATCTACCACTTCTGGTACAGTGAGTTCATTATTTATTTCTAAAAAATATTTCAAGAAAATAATAACTTTTTTATGCAAATAACATTATTTTAGCATGATTCCAAATATTCACCATTGTTTTGACTTTGCAGAGGTCTACGAATGGTATAGCGAGACAGACGCCACCAGGAAGCTGAAGCACAAGAAGAACCTTGAGACGGAAACCTTCCCCACCTTCCTGTCCCGCATGGACAAGATGGTCGAGACCAACAGCGGATACTTCTTCGGAAAGGTTGGTCTTACGTAATGTAATATCCTAATTCTGTAATCCGTAATTCTCCATAAACGACCTCCTGCAAACTTTCAATTATTATCAAATCGTCTTGTACGGGCCCTGTATTTATTTAACAAAGTAAAGACGTCTAACAAATAGTTCCCGTGAGCACTTAGGCCATTTTCTTTTGTTTACGTCGGCTCCAGACAGGAGGCCCTGAGAAAAATAATCTCCCTCAGGGCCTATGTCATCTCCCGCCCCGATAGGAACAAGGCCCAGATTCCTGGGAAGACACACTGGAACCAGGAGACGTAGCCATATATTCGATGATAACCATTATGAACTTTATCAAAGGGAGTGGGTTACCTTAAGAATGGGGTGAAACGGGAACGGGCACATGGTAACTTAGCAGGGGTTCCCGGGTTCATGGGTCAAGGTTTTGGTAGCCGATATGTCTGCCTAACTGCTGCGTGGCGAGTCGAATCGAAAGAGACTGGTAGAGGAGGTCTTACGACCTCTCCAGCCAGAATCCCTCGCCCATTATCTTGCCCCGCAGTTAAAGCGATGGATTCACTCTTGGAATCACTGATCCCCTATTTAACACTGATTCCTACCCACCCCTCATACCTATTTCCTTCCCAGAACTTCCTCTTCTTCTTTTACTTAAAAAAAGCCTCCACACAACATCCCCAAAGATGACGTAGGCCCTGAATTTGCTTTATTTAAAAGCCATAAGCAAAAAACTATTAATATTTTTTAATAATATTTCTTGTTCCAGCTCACATGGCTTGACTTCTGGTTCGTTGGCATCATGGAGTCCAGCATCGGCATGTGGGGAGTAGACTTCCTCCAGCCCAAGTACACCCACCTGTACCAGCTGGTCCACAAGGTCCACACCCTCCCAGCCATCAAGGCATACATCAGCAAGAGGACAGAATACGAATACTAAGTTTATTCGACCCAACCAGTTGACACCATCAAACTGACATCATCCAAATCAATTTTGAATTATACACACATACGTGGATTAGACTTCCTGAGATTTAACAAGCGAACACCAGCTTAATGCACGAAATGAATAATTTTTTTATGAATCTCTGAAAATAAACTGATTTCAATCAAAGTTTGTGAATTTGACTTTTTTAAACTTTGCAATTTAGGAGGCGGGGATGTGTACAGCCGCCCCAGGAACCATTTATTGGATAACCAACACCCCTGCCAAAAGTCACCCAAAGTGATGACTTAGCAGGGGTGCCCAGTTTAATGGGGTGAGGTTTGTCTAGGTCTTGGCGGCGGATAAGTTTTCCTACCTACTGCATGGCGGGCCAGATCTGGAGAGACGGTTTGATCTCTCCGGCCGGACTCTTTCGACCTATCGCCTTGCACTGCAGTGAGAGTAATGGATTCATTCTTTCATCACTCCTAGACGCACTGACCCCCTAGATTCCTTTCCAATCCTCATATCTTTTTCATTCCCAGAAATTCCTCTCCCTCCTTTCCCTAAAAATACCCTCCTTACAGCATTCCCAAAGATCACATGGGCCCCATGGAAAATTGTTTTCCTCGGGACCTCCTGTGCGAAGCTCATGTGCGAAATTTATTTTTAACAACAAGTCATAGTCATAACCAACACGATTGTTAAGAATTTTTTTTCTTCTTATATTTCTAAAAAAGAATTGGCAGGTATCATAAATCAGTTTTAATAACTACAGCTTTATTAAATAATAATTGGATACAAAACTTGTGGTTTCAAAGAAAAAAGAACCATCGATGGGATACGGTTCTTTTCAAGTCAGGAAAGGGGAATACTTTCATGTATCGGAGTATATTATTATGTTAGCGTCTGCGTGTGGTTGAATTTCAGAACCCAGTGTACATGGAATTTCACACAAAGCTACTGTTATATTTCGGTTTTAAATTCAAGAATTCGACACAAGATGTCACTACTTCCGTCAACAGCTCGCGTGTGGATATTCCCCCCCTACGCTACGGATTTTTATACTTTAAGTATCCTTCCGGATTTGGAAAGATGACGGCAATACTTGACGAAGTTTACGTCATTGTGTGTCTCGGTTACTTTGTCACTGTTACTTTGTCACCGCCTATGTCTAGCTTCCAGCTGTCACTGGATCACAGTGGATCCGAGGAAGTGGCTATTTTAGGAACCAGTTCCTATCGGATTTATAAAGTGGTCACAAACACTCAAACCGGGCGAAGCCGAACTAAAAGCCGCCCGCAGGGCCTAGCAGCCAGAACCTGCGGAGCGGGTTGTTTATAACTGCTAGTAAATATGAATATTCTCTGTGAATTGTTTCTATATTTTTTTATTGTATTAATGGGAAAAAAAGAGAAGCGATTGATTTCCCTAAATAAAAGGAAAGTGTTTACTAAATTTCGTAATATCCACGGTTGTTTATCGTTTTGAATAAAAAAAATGTTTTCACCTTTTTTCATTTTTTAAATAAAAATTAAAAATGTTATGGAATATTTAAATACAAAAATTTTAATGTTATTTTATCTACTTTATAAAATTAAGTTTTTTTTAATGGCATCTTCAAAAAGAACAAAAGTAAAGGATATTTAAAATTCCTTGGAAATATTCCGAAATATTTGTCTATGCAACAGTCAAGCAACCCTCTTTGGCTGTCCTCCGTGAACTATTTTATGACCGTTAAATGTCGGTTTCTTTTTTATTAGTAAGGTTTTTACATACACGCTTGTTTATCAACTGTATTAAATTTATCCCTAGGGTCTTCAGGTCTTTCCCTCTTTAATTTCAACACTTTCTTCGAGGGCGTACCGGGAAGCCGGCTTAGGGGCGCGGACACCGAGTCCCGCTTGCGACTGGACTGATGGCTCCGTTTATCCTCGACGGGACTGCCGAACGACTGCAACTCAGTTGCTTTGGTTAGGTCGTACAATCTCATCATAATAATGTTTTTTTTTTCTAGTAACTTTTCCTCTTTTCTATTAATAAACTTTATTCTCAGCTATATCCAGTGGCGGAGATGAGACGTGATACTGTGAAATAAATAACTAACACCATGTACGCACTCGCATACTGCCTGCTAACAATGTATGCCCGGACATTGGAGGTCTAGAGTCATTTTAAAAAAAAAATAGCTTCTTTATAAATAAAAAATTAGAGTCCTGACGTGTACGGTGAAGGAAGAAACCATCTGTTTCCTTAGAACGCCGTGGGAAAGTGGTGGGCAACCTCCAGTGTATTAAATTTATTTGTAAGGATGCATATGTTTTATTACCAACTTCAAGAAAAACGGTTCAATTTATTACATGAGTTAGTTTACCAACGTTTTGATTTCATAGATTAGATATCTAGTCTCTCCCCCCGTGGAGCATTATTTATTCATTACGGCATATTCTAGAACAAACATTTATTCGTAATCTTATCAGTACTCTTCTTTATCTTTCTCTATCTGTTTAGCCTCTGTTTTCATTATATTAATTTTATTTAACGCCGGTCAAAGTAGGAACGCGTTCAGTTTGCGTTAAATAACTCCAATTCAAGCAAGATGGCCAAGTACACTCTGAAATATTTCAACGTGAAGGGATTGAGTGAACCAATTAGGTTCATTTTCGCCTATGCCGATGTGCCATTCAATGATGTCAGGATTGAGAAGGTAGATTGGTTGAATGTCAAGAAAGGTGAGAAAATTTAATCTAACTTTTATGCCCAAAATTTTCCTGTTTAATATTGCATATATTACGCCGTGAAAGCAAAAATGTAGGTGTTTTGTGTTTTGAAGCCTTTATTTCATGTTGGATTTCTATTTTACGATTTTTTATGGATTAAACTACCTTTGTGCTTTCTTACACTTATCTTGTTTACGTTAACTATAAAAGTGTAAGAAAGTTAATAAATGTTTATTAATCCATGTTTTGTGCTGGTTTCTTTCATTGTAATTTAGCGTATGCAGAAAAAATGATCTAGGTAGATACTGATGATTATTTCTCAGCGGTTTTTTAAATATTTATTTAGGGTGTGTTTAGGGTTAAATATTTATTTAGGGGTTAAGGTACTTGTCTTACTTTAACCAGTGATTCCAGACATTATTCGGAGTAAAAAATGACAATGATAGTTTAGGTTTTTTAATGTTTTAAATTGAAATTTTGAGTTTTTTAATAAAATTTAGACTTTTATATGTTATCTTTTTCATTTTTTTTTTCAAAATCCATTTTCTTCCACGTGTTATCATCACTAATCACTAACACGCGATGATGTGAGCTAACTTAATATTCAAATTAATAATACTGAGCCTCATAAGTAATAAACATTTTGGTCTGGCTTGATACCACATTGTTATCAAGTATTTGTGGAACTCAATTTTAATTTTAATTTCTTTTCACTTACTTAATTATTCAATTAATAAAAACATTAATAAGAACAATTAGTCATAAAGAACAATTAGTCATAATAGACCTGATATAGTTTTACATGACAAAATTAAAAAAATTACTTATATCATTGATGTAGCTATTCCAAATTCCTGTAATATTCAAAAAACTGTTTCTGAAAAAATTAGAAAAAACACAGATTTAGGAAATGAGATTAAAAGAATTTGGCATTCTATAAAAATATTACCATTTGTTATTTCGGCTACTGGCATTATACCTAGGTCTCTAATTCAAAATTTAGGCGTATTAGATTTGTCAAAGAATTTATATATAAAAATGCAAAAATCGGTAATTTTAAATACATGTAGGATTATAAAAGATTTTTTAAATATTTATATTGAGGGATCAGTAGGATTTATAGGTTCAATTAGGAATTCCACAGAACCGAACCCTCTGATATGAAAATATCTGGAGTCGGTGAATTATTTTCCCATCTGGTCTCTGGTAGGTTGACATGTTGTTCTTGTATTGTTTTGTAATTATAATACTTATATAGTGCAATTGCATAACGTGGATTGACCAGATGATCATTTGGGAAGTGTGTGAAAGGGTTTAGTTTTTCCTGTGGGGAAAATTAAACCCGGGCATTTAAATCTGGTGCGTAAAATAAACTTGAATCAAATTTAGAGAAAATGATTAAGGTAGTTAAAAAAATTTCAGATGATATTAAAATGACTTTTGGTGTAGATAAATATAGACCAATCCATATAGAGAAAGGCAAAATTGTAGATGGAGACGAGGGTATATTTAGAAATTTCAAAATTAAAAGTATGAAAGCGGATGAGGTTTATAAATATTTAGGATACCCGCAATCGAATAGCTTAGATCATGCCAGTATAAAAATGATATTAGGGTTAAATTTCAAACTAGGATCAGAATTTTTTTTAAATGCAATCTATCTGCTCAAAATTTAGTAAAAGCAATAAATACTTGGGCAATACCTCTATTAACGTACTCTTTTGGTATAATTAAATGGTCCAATACAGATTTAGATAGTTTAGAACGATTAATTAGAACTACGTTAACAAAGTTTAATTGCCATCATCCAAATTCAGCTATGGAACGAATTAATTTACCTAGAAATTTAGGAGGTAGAGGTGTAGTCAAAATAACATCTTTGAAACACAATCAGGTAGAAATGCTTAGAAATTTTTTCCATAGGAAAGCTAATAGCTCAGAAATGCACAAAATAATTTGCAAGGCAGGTAGAAACATTAAATCTTTAAATTTATATGTCGAGAATGCCAACACTCTTATAAATACTGGCCAGGAAATATTAGATTCCTGGTCAAATAAAATTATTCACGCAAAACACTTCAATTATCTCAACCAAACGTTGAAAAACTTTTGTTGGGTTGAGATAATTGAAGTTGACAAACTTTCGTCAAACAAATGGTTGAGTATTGGAGAGTTAAGCGCAGAAACAGAAAGATTTATGCTTGCCATTCAAGATAGAGTCATTAATACTAAAAATTATAGGAAGCATATAATGAAAGATATAAATCAAATTGATGATTTATGTAGAAAATGTTTGGCTTTTCCGGAAACTATAGAACATATTATATCGGGATATTCTATAATAGCGCCGTCAGAGTATACATTTAGACACAATCAGGTTTTTAAAATAATCCACCAAAGTTTGGTAATTAAACAAAACTTGATTGATTGCAGTAATATAGTACCATATTATGAATATGAACCAAATTCATTTTTAGAAAATGAATTTTATAAAATATATTATGATAAAACTTTATTAACAGGCAGAACAATTAGTCACAAATTATGACTAATTGTTCTGTCTAACATAAATTAAAACTGTATCAGGTCTATTATGACTCATAATAGACCTGATATAGTTTTACGTGACAAAATTTAAAAAAATAACTTACATCATTGATGAAGCTATTCCAAATTCCTGTTATATTAAAAAATCTGTTTCTGAAAAAATAAGAAAATATACAGATTTAGAAAATGAGATTAAAAGAATTTGGCATTCTCAGACTATAAAAATATTACCATTTGTCATTTTGGCTACTGGCATTATACCTAGGTCCCTCTTTCAAAATTTAGGCATATTAGATTTGTCAAAGAATTTATATATAAAAATGCAAAAATCAGTCATTTTAAATACATGTAGGATTACAAAAGATTTTTTAAATATTTATAACTTGTTTATAAATAAACTGTTTTTATTAAGCGTATATTATTGAACATTGCATAAAAGAAATTAAAACCAAAAAATGATTTTTTCGCTTTGATTGAAATAATGTCCAAAACTTTTTTTACTTACATGCTCCTAACATCTCATACCACGATGATAGATACCAATCATTTGATCACTTTTTGCTTACCGTGTTTAATCTAATCTCTTTTATGAAACACTAGCTGGGTTACCCGTCTTCGCTCAGGACAACATTCGAAAGTGTTCTGGAATGTTCCACAATGATGTTCCCGATTCCTTATTCCCGAACATTCCATGACATACTGCGCCACTCCTTCCAGAACTTTCTAGAGCTCTATCGAACATTTCCGTATCCATCGACTGTTCCAGAAATTTCAAGAGGGCGGAACTTCCAGCTCTTATATCTTCAAATGCAACCCTTTAGGTAAAAACGGGAACCGTTATCCTTATCTGGAGGGGGGATAAAGATATACCGCATCATATAACTCCCTTGAACGTACCGGGACTCGATTCTGAGTTTTTGCGGGACGCACGTTTTTTGGACTTTCTTTTGTAATACTACTAGCTGGTTCCCGGCATGCGTTGCTATGCCATTTAATAAATAAATGGTTTCTTCCTGAGTGTCCTTTCCCATTCGTCCCGTTCCCCTTTCGCCTCCCCTTCTTCTCCTGCGTCCTCTTCCCCTCTCGCTTTCCCACTCCGTTACCTCCACCTTCCCCTCTCCCCACTCCACTCCCCCCCTTCCCCCCCTTCCCCCTTTCCCGCGAACCCCACTCCCGGGTTCCCCTCCCCCTTCCCAGGTCCCCCTCCCCCCCCCAGGTTCCCCCACCCCCCCCCTCCCTCCCTCCCGCATTCCATACATTCAGTTTTTAAACCTCGCGTGGCACCAATAGCAATTTCTTATACAAATTTCATAATGCCAGAGCTCCCCGAAAGTTTTATAAAAACCTTGTCCTGATAATGACGAACACACAAAAAAAATAATTATCCATTTTGGTGCAGTCGTTCGAAAGTTATGCTCTTAGCAACACGTCCTACTAATTAAATGTTATAAAGACGAAAGTTTGTATGGATGTATGTTTGTTACTCTTTCAGGCAAAAACTACTGAATGAATTTTAAAAATTCTTTCACCAATAGAAAGCTACATTGTTTGCGAGATCTATAGGTTATATATATTGGTAAGTTCTGAAATTATTTATCATACGTTTTCTGTCCCTAATAAAATCGATTTATTGCAAACATCAGAAAAAAACAAACCGATTTTCGCCTTGGAAACGATGTTTTTTTTTAATTAGGCAATTCACCCTAAAAGGAGTGCTTTGCTGAGTGTATGCGCATAAACCCGAACGACTGCACCAAATTGGATAATTCTTTTTTTTGTTCCTTATTTTGTATTAAACTTCCGTTGAGTTCTAGCATTATGAAATTTGTATAAAGAATTATAATAGGGTCGGTGGAGAAGGAGGGGGAGGGAGAGGGGGGTTGATGGATGAGTGGAGTGGGGAGAGGGAAGGTGGAGGGGGAAGGAGTGGGGGGAGGAGTGGGTGGAGGGGGAGAGGGGGAAGGGAGTTGAAGGGGGGAGTGGAGTTGGTGGAGGGGTGGGGGAGGGAGAGGGGGGTTGATGGGGGGAGTGGAGTGAGGAGAGGGAATGTGGAGGAGGCGGAGTGGGAAACCCCTAATACCATGCGAGCAAAGCCGCGGGAAAAAGCTAGTAGATTTTTATATTATAGATATTGATTATTCCTTCTCAGACCTGCCCTTCGCACAAGTGCCCGTTCTGGACACCGGAGACCTCATCCTCACCCAGTCCACCGCCATCGCCAGGTACCTCGCCAAGACCTTCGGACTGGTCCCAACTGATGATCTGAAGAACGCTCAACTGGACGCCCTCGTTGCTCATATGGTTGACATGATGAAAAGTAAGTATCAATATTTTATTTAGAAAATTTGAAGACATAAGAGTTACAGTTAAGAAGAGGGTAAAGAAAAAAGCTGAATACAAAATAAACCACATCATATAAGTTACGCCAGATCTACAGTTGATTCCCAATACGAATCGGCAATGATGAAGAACTGCTTTCCATGATCATAAGAGGGCAACCTATGATGTTTATTATTCCAATAAGATTTAAGATTCTACTTACGCCTTTGTGATTCCTTTTTGATATATTTCGTACAGCTTTGCAGTGCCATCATGATTCATCCGAAATATTAGCTCAATATTTATGTTTCATGATGAGCAATAGACAAGCGAAAACCCTGAATCAGGACTGAAGAAGGAAGTAGCACAACATTTCCCGGCACCACAAAATTAAATCTGGTTTCTGACATACATTTGAAGACAGGAACAACTATTGTATTATACGAGAATTATGCGAGACACAATATTTGAGAAGATGAATCTGGGAATCGGTACAATTCAAAGACTTGTTACCAGCTCTCATCACTGATGGATAAGCTAAACAAAAACGTTAAGAGTGTTTATTATATCGGTATTAATGAATTTACCCTTTTTTCAGAACACTCCGAAACCGTTCAGAAAGGCGAGGGACTCGAGGAGTACGAAGCCACCGTTGTTCCATTTTACCTCCAGAAGTTTGAGTCATTGGCAAGCGAAGGCTGGTTCTATGGAACAACTGTAAGTATAATTTTGACCATGAAATTTATTAGATAAATACAAATGATTAGAAAAATTACATTGATTCGTGTTGTCGCCTTTTGCTATCTCCTTCCTTTTTAGCCAGCCTTGTGGTGTCTATCATGAAGAGTTCAAAAGCCGTATGCTTAATCTTACATCCGAGATAACCTCATGTTCATTTACAGTGGACCACACCGTCACTGCGTTTCCGTATAATTTTAACTTCTTCAGTAATACGATGAGGTTAATGCATTTTACCTTACACCCTAACGTAACACGTGTCAGTGACTGAGTTGGCATAACGTTTGGGTCCCACCCGGGCGTAGCGTATTCGATTCCTCCGATGATTAAGGCCTCAATCACGATAAAAGCAACATTTTCCGCTTGCTGTGGTAGTAGTAGAAGATTTTCAGATATATCTGAAAGATTTGTGTTGTCGTATTTTTTAAGCTTATTGTTCTCAAGTGCCAAAATAAGAGCGCACTTCAAATCGCAAGTAGGTAATTCAATCGTTTATATCGGTCAGCAAAAATAACCGCCTTATCCATTTATTTTTGGCCCCAAGACCTTACGAAGATATGAGACCTTACGAAGGTGTTTGATATTTAGTTTATTTGTTTTGAACAAGTCACCTTGTGCAATATAAAAAAATGATTGTTGTAAATATGTACCTGCCAATATTCTTGTTGGTTTGAAATTTCTTCAAGCGTTTGTTTGGCTAACTAATTGATGAAATCAATTTAATGTGTATTTTGCTTTTTTCTAAGTGGCTTTAAAGACCATTATTGATTTCTAGCAGAATTCAAAATTGCCTCTACTCTGGTGACATTTAGAATACGTATAGTCTTGACAAAAACAAGCAAATGGGACAAAATTTTTACTTTAAGGGGTATTTATTATTTTAATCATAATTCGTGATTTATATTTCTTTTACATATTGAATTATTTTAGTTCTGCTACGTAATTATTACCACGCGTGAAAACTGTCTCGGCTTTTGAAGCCGTTATCAAACTTCAGTTAGGCCCCTTACAGACAATATATTATTCTAGATAGTTTAGTACTTATGGCGAAAGACTTCTTGCTTGTAGATTTATTACCTATGCCTTTTTTGATTTCTGTCGATTAATAATATCGGACATTATTAATCGATATTATACCCATTCAAAGTTTCTCCAATTATTGCATTGCTTAATTATTGATACACGTGTTATTCCCAAATTATGGCTTAGGGGTTTCGTTTTCCATAGTAATTAAGTAATTTTATAATCTCTAATATTTGAACTTGGCTTATACATATCTAAAAGTGGTTAGCGAATTATGTTTTTTTGTTCATTTATCAAACTAACTTTCGGATTACTAGAATTTTAGTTAATTGCGAACTGCTCTAAAAGTTTGATTTTACGGCCTGTATGTTGTCAACTTTTATATTTTTAATTTATAAATCATCATCAGTTATATAGTATTGCACATCATTGGTACTCGTAAGTCCTCCTAACTGTGGTGTTAAATCTTTTTTAATATGAATTCTTCATCTTTATTTTTCTATACCTCACCTCAATAATACTTCAAAGTGACAACTGTCTGTTTTGTTTACTCCCGCAAAATTAATAAAAAAATACATAAAAAGTGACAGAAATCATTGAATAAGTGCACTAACTGCTGCTAGTATTTTAGTTCTGTGTTTTAAGTGTCTTATATACAGTCAAAACCATAAGGTTTTACTCCCATTATACAAAACAAAATCAAAACTAACCAAGCCAAAGAAAAAGTGATATTGTTTATAAGTACAATTCAAATTCAAATTAAATAACTGTTATTTATCCACTCAATTTAATAATTTTTCTCTAATAATGGATAAACAAACAAGAAGCAAAAATACAAACCAGCTTGATCTGAAGCTGAAATCTTTACTCCCAGAACATAAAGAGATTCTTGACATTGTCTTAACAGCTGTCAACAATAAATTTGAAGAAATGAAAAAAAGAATTCTTCAAGAAAATGGACGAAGAAAATGCTGAATCTCGAAACTCACGTAATTTCATTAGTAACCAATATGATGATATAAATATTAAAATAGAAAATATTACCAAGCTGGTATCTGAAGTTGAGATGCTTCGGAGAGAAGTAAATGATAAAAACAAGATTATAAAAAGCTTTGAAGTTAGAATCGCGGAACTAGAACAAGCCTCGAAAGAAGATTGCATAGAAATATGTGGAATCCCACAATCAAATGAGGAGCAGCCAGTCTCACTAGTACAACAGGTGGCTGCGGCAGCTGGGATGGTGATTCAGCTACACGACCTGAAGGAGGTGAAACGTATCCAGGACAGACGACCAGGAGCCTACCCGAGAATCCAAGTTAAATTCCACGATAACAACAAACGAGACCAAATATTAAAAATGCGGAAGAATATCGACGCTAAAACCGTGACAACCCTGGGCAGCGAAAAAATCTACATAGGAGAAATCATTTGTCCATACTTTAAAGAACTACTCTGGAAAACTAAACAGAAAGCAAAAGAAACTAAGTATATGTATGTCTGGTTTAGGGAAAACAAAATACTGGTCCGTAAATCACCAAATGAAAAAATAATCTATGTTAAGCATTCAGACGATCTAAATAAACTTATCTAGACGGTACATGGCACTCGCACCACCGGTTGTCAGTTATCTAAAAAGTCAATAAGTACTATAATACTACCAATTATCTAAAAATAGTTTCAACCGATGGTTACGGGTGTCAAACTGTTCTTAAACTTGATATGTAAAAATGGATGCTAAAACTAACTATAGAACCTCACATTCTAAATTCTATAAAAAAATTGTACAAAATAACCTATTCTCTCTTCAAATTGCACTATTCTTAATTCTCTTAATTATTGTAGTTATTTTAAATAATTTAGTACCGATAACATTTATCCAAATCATTAATCGAACTGATCTATTATCTATATTTCCTAAATCTATCTATTTTCATTTACTCAATTTAATTTTAATTCTTTTAATACTTATATTATACACTTTTATCATATATTATATTATACACCTCTATTACACTTTTATTATAAACTTATATTATACAATTTTACTCGATAAAAATAATTTACTTTGTTCAATTAGAAAAGCTTATTCAATCTACATACAATATTTAACTAAAATTGTAAATCATATTGATCATTTAATTATATTTTCTATACTTATCTATATTAACTTACTACACTTAATTTTACTTATTTTAATTCTTAAAATTTTGCAATTATGTGATTCCCCTAAAATTCTCATTTCTCAAATTAACTTTCATGATCTTATTTACACCTATTTATCTAAATTACCTTTTTATACCAAGTATTTTACATTCAAATGTTATTATACTACATGTATTTATTACCCAAACTATTTTAATTATTTTAACATCAAATTTTATTGTTCTAAATGTTTTTACTACCCAAATTATTTTAACTACTTTACCAACAAATCTTATTGTTCAAATTGTTTTTATTACCTAAATTATTTTATTTATTTTAACAACAAATTTTATTGCTCAATTTGTTTTTTTACTCCAAACTATTATAATCGTTTCTTATATTTTAAAAATCGTAATATTTCAATTTTATTTGTCATCTTAGTATTTATTCTCCTAATCGTTTCAGTACCTTCACTTATTTCAACCAACTTCATCCATAAATTTTTAATGTCTTATTATAAGCCTTCCAATTACTCTAAGTATGCAATCCTTTTAAAATTTTCAATTTCTACATTTCTATTTATTCCTATATCTAATGAAATTATTTTTCCTTTTATAAAACATATAATCTATCATTTACATTCCCTAAATTTATCTTTGTTGACTCAATTTAATTTTAATTAATTTAATGCTTATATTACACACTTACACAAATACTCACCAACATGGCTGAAAACATGGAACATATAGACTCGGACAACCAACACTACTGTATAAGTACAAACGACATTAATCTATGGACCAATATCACAAAAGAAAAAAATAAAATCAAAATATTGCACCAAAACATCAGATCGATTAATAAAAATTTTGATGAATTCACTATGTACCTAGGACAACTAGATAATAACTTCGATATAATTGTGCTGACAGAATGCTGGTTGAATGAAAAATATATTCCAAAAACAATTGAACACTACAACACACACCACACAAAAAAACACAAAAATCAAAATGATGGCATAGTCGTATACACTAATGATAAAATAAACACATTCATCCAAGAAATACATATCGTAGACTCCAACTGCATACAAATAACATATGAAAAAGAAACGTGTATTCTTGCAATGTACAGATCTCCATCCAAAAACAATATTACAAATTTCCTAACTGCATTTAATAATACATTAAGGGGTAATTTACCAAAACCGAAATAATATTTCGGGGTGGGGAAGTATGAAGTATGCTCGAACGGGGAACCGCTGCGCGCTACCGACGAAGTCAGAGCAGCGAAGAAATTAGACTAGATGGTACACTTGAGTAAGATTTGAACATGAAACGTTAAATATTGGGCATCTTTCAAATTATGTTTATTAAATTGAATGCGCATGTTTTAGGTAAATTTAGATAGAAACATTACCTATTGGAGGAGGAGCTCATGATTTTATGACTCTTTATCAGATTTTGATCAAACTTGTTTGATAAATTATTCGATACAACCAACTACACTGCTGGACGGTAGGCATTAGTTCTTCATTGACAGATGTCAAAACAATACGGTATTCAATTTCGCATTATTTTCGTAATATGTGATCATAATTATATCTGAATATATTGGAAAGATAAATAAAATATCGGTCATTTTCAATATTTATTATTATTGTTTACAAAAAGTTATATATATAAAAATTATATATTTATATAAAAGTTATATTTTGATAGTGTCCCGCACTCGTGGCTAATCAAAATATATAAAGTTAAACCAATTATAATTAGATTTTTGAAAATATTATGTCCTTTTGGAATACAGATTTACTAGTAAATTTAAAAGGTAAGAAAATAGTAGTACCGGGCATTTCAATAAAAAGAGGGATTTTTCAAGGAGACTCATTGAGTCCTCTTTTGATTTTGCTTAGCATTGAATCCTCTGTCTAAAATGTTAATTAAAAGCAAGTTTGGAATAAAAATTAACGGTAATACAAGAGAGATTAGTATAGTTTCACATCTATTATATATGGATGATATAAAATTATTTTCAAATTCTGAATCAAATTTAGACAAAATGATTAAGGTAGTTAAAATTTTTCAGATGATATTAAAATGACTTTTGGTTTAGATAAATGTAAAACGATCCATATAGAGAAAGGCAAAATTGTAGATGGAGACGAGGGTATATTTAGAAATTTCAAAATTAAAAGTATGAAAGGGGGTGATGTTTATAAATATTTAGGATACCCGCAATCGAATAGATTAGATCACACTAGTATTAAAAATGATATTAGGATTAAATTTCAAACTAGGATCAGAAAATTTTTAAAATGCAATCTATCTGCTAAAAATTTTGTAAAAGCAATAAATACTTGGGCAATACCTCTACTAACGTACTCGTTTAGCATAATTAAATGGTCCAATAAGATTTAGATAGTTTAGAACGATTAATTAGAACAACGTTAACAAATTTTAATTGCCATCATCCAAATTCAGCTATAGAACGAATTAATTTACCTAGAAATTTAGGAGGTAGAGGTGTAATCAAAATAACATCTTTGAAACACAGTCAGGTAGAAATGCTTAGAAAATTTTTCCATAGGAAAGCCAATAGCTCAGAAATGCACAAAATAATTTGCAAGGCAGATATAAACATTAAACCTTTAAATTTATATGACGAGAATGCCAAAATTCTTATAAATACTAACCAGGAATTATTAGATTCCTGGTCAAATAAAATTATTCATGCAAAACACTTCAATTATCTCAACCAAACGTATGTTGACAAACTTTCGTCAAACAAATTGTTGAGTATTGGAGAGTTGAGCGCAGAAATAGAAGGATTTATGCTTACCATTCAAGATAGAGTCATTAATACAAAAATTATAGGAAGCATATAATCAAAGATATAAATCAAATTGATGATTTATATAGAAAATGTTTGGTTTTTCCGGAAACTATAGAACATATTATGTCGGGATGTTCTATATTAGCGCCGTCCGAGTATACATTTAGGCACAATCAGGTTTTAAAAATAATCCACCAAAGTTTGGTAATTAAACATAACTTGATTGACTTCCGTAATACTTGACCGTACGATTGACTACCATTTTATGAATATGAACCAAATTTATTTTAGAAAATGAATTTTATAAAATATATTATGATAAAACTATACTAACAGACAGAACAATTAGTCATAATAGACCTGATATAGTTTTACATGACAAAATTTAAAAAATAACTTATATCATTGATGTAGCTATTCCAAATTCCTGTAATATTAAAAAAAAAACAGTTTTTGAAAAATTAGAAAATACATAGATTTAGGAAATGAGATTAAAAGAATTTGGCACTCTCAGACTATAAAAATATTACCATTTGTTATTTCGGCTACTGGCATTATACCTAGGTCTCTGAAAATATTCATATTATATTCCATAGTTCTCATTAAAAACTTGCGGCAGGAATGTGAACTAACATTTTTCAATATGAAATAGCACAATTTGTTGGTTATTCATATTTGGTAGTTTTAATTGTTCTTAAAACGATTACAGAGAAATAAGTTTCTTTATTAATAAACTCGCTCAAAAACTCTTCATCAACCGGCATTGATTAAATATCTAACAATGTTCTTAAAAAAATTGCCCCTGGTATACTTCAACCATTAACGCATCTACTTAATATTAGCATCCGCCAAGGGCTATTTCCCACCATTCTAAAACAAGGTCTCATTATCCCTATTTTTAAAACTGGCTCCAAATTTGATATAAGTAATTATCGTCCTATTACGTTGCTAAATTCCCTCTCAAAAGTATTCGAAAAGATCGTCAATAATAGTCTCATGGAATATCTGGAAACCAATAACTTAATATCGCCGCGGCAATTTGGATTCAGAAAACATAAAAGCACCAATGATGCTATAGCCACGGTCACTGACCATATTTCTGGCCACCTGGATAAGGGCTTGAAATGTCTATCGGTATTTTTCGACCTATGTAAAGCATTTGATACAATCTCACACAGCAAACTAAAACGCAAAATGTTTAATATAGGTATTAGGAACAAAGAATTAGGCCTCCTCTCCAGCTTCTTATCTGACAGATCCCAATGCGTTAAACTCAATACCACAAAGAGCCAGAATTTGCCCATTAGTTACGGGGTCCCTCAAGGCAGTGTTATAGGTCCAACGCTCTTCCTAATATATATTAACGAGTTATACAACCTAGATATCGATGCCACTATTGTCAGTTTCGCCGATGACACTGTCCTACTCTTCCAAGCAAAAGATTGGCTTACCGCATATTCCAAAGCGGAGGAAGGAATTCAACAGGTAAAATATTGGCTTGATTCGAACATATTAACTCTAAATGTACAGAAAACCAAATACTTACTGTCTAGTCTCACCAATATCCCAAAGTCAAACCCAGCCCCGCCATTAAAAATACACAAATGTAAAAATTCATCTCTAAACCGAAACTGTGACTGCCCATGCCTAGAGCAAGTAAACATTATCAAATATTTAGGAGTAACCTTCCATACACACCTGAATTGGAAGCAACATATACATAATACTACAAACAAAATCCGAAAATCTATATACTTTTTCAAACAAACACGCAATTTCCTTAACCTAAGACTTTTAAAAACAGTATATTACTCATTGTGCCAATCTCACATCGAATACGGAATTCTAGCCTGGGGTAATGCATATTCCAATGCCCTTGATCCCATCATGAAAGCACAAAAACTAATCATAAAAATATTTCTTAAAATGCCGCTTACATAGCTTGCACTGATACAATCTTCAATTCCTTCAATGTTATGGACATAAAACAGCTCTACTCAAGATCCATATTACTTAATTTACACAAAAACAACAAAATACCATACAAAGCTACACAAACAATACACAATACCCGAGCCAAAAACAACGAACTTCTCCAAACTCCTTTTTTCAAAACCACCTTCGGGCAAAGACACTCTAAATACATAGCTTGCAAACTATACAATACACTACCAACTACGATCAGACAAAGTTACTCCTTTACAAAATTCAAACAAGATATTAAAAAATGGATTATAAGTATTGGACGCCACACTATCACACATATCTGTAAAATAAATCACACATAGACAGAAATAACTATTCACATACAACCTAACCCATATAAAACAAACGATAATAATGGAATCCTGTCAAATTTAACCTATAAATAGACTAGGCAGAATTTATTTCATTACTCCATCTCCAACATTTATAAAATAACTCTCTTTAAAAGATTTACCACCCTTCCAATCACCCTTCTGTTCTAATTCTATTCATAATATGTATTTTACCTGAAATATCCTTGTAACTACTATATTCATTTATGTACGCCTGTCTCGACACAGGTATACCCTAGTGAGACAGGCATACAAATAAAACCATTGTAAATATATTTTATTATAGATAAATAAATAAAAAATAAAAAAAAATATTGCTACAAGGTTTGTTAGATTCGTACTGGGAGATATATATGGTGAGGATCGTTTCGTGTTATTATGAAACTTTTTCCCTACTATTCTCAATTATTATCTTTTGTTCACTAAAAAATACTAATAATATGTCTGCAAAGTGAACAATACTATATATATCTTTATCTTTACCTAATTTATGTAAAAGCACAGTAGGACGTAAATAAATAAAACTAGGAATACGAAAATACGGGTAAAGGGGCACTCTAAACCATTCTATGCCGCTGGTTGCAAACAGGCGGCCGCGAAATGGAAGTTCTTGTAAAAAAGTCAACTTGGTTCTGAAATAAAACACAATAACATAACGACTAACCTTTAGTGTGACCCCTTTTCTTATGTGCCTACACATTTACGTATTTATTTTTTGTAAAATTTGACGTGCTTTCACTCTGAAATCATCTCGCATAATGACTGGAAATAACTCGTGTCTTGGTTTATATAATGGCGTGAGACAAAATAACAATATCGTGATATTGAAAAACTGTTTTTATTTATTTAAGCATTGTTTTAATGCTTTTTAAAATCATTTTATTATTCAGTCGTTTAGACAACATTGATGTGGTGATAATGTATATTTTTTATAATTCTCCTGTATTTAGAATTAAAAGATATAATCGAACTTTAAGCTATTTTTAGACGTTTTGTAAATATTTTTTCACGCAATTGTTTTAAACATTTTAACACGTTTTTTTAACGCACCATTTAGAAGAATAGTTTATTTTTTCAAAACATAATATTTTTTTCTAATAAACAATATAGAAATGTTATTAAAACTGCATCAAAAATCCCTAAATATGCTGCGCTTGCGGTAATATACCCTTAAATGATCTCAACAAATACAAAAATATCATCGTCATTGGAGACCTAAACATAAACACTCTACAAAACGGACACCCACAAAACTTAGAATACCTAACAATATTAGCACAGCATGGACTGGAGCCAACGATAAATGTTCCAACACGAGTCACACACAACACAAAAAGTTGTATAGATCATATAATGATCAAAACAAAACTAAAAACCAAAACCATAGTACTTGAAAGCACTATTACAGATCACTACATGAATATGATAGCAATAGATACCGAAAACACAAAACCTAACCAACATAAAATATTCACAAAAAAAATAATTGACTACACAAACTTAAAAGAAAAACTCAAAAAAATAGACTGGAGTACAATATACCAAATAGAGAAGGTCGAAGAGGCCTGGGACAAATTTACAACAATTTTAGCGCAAGAAATAAATAATAACACTACTCTAAAACAAGTAAAACTTGCGCACAAAGCAAAAAAAATTAAACTATGGATAACGCAGGGAATATTAAACTGTATTCGTAAACGAGACAGAATTCACAAACAAATTAAACATACGCCATATGACATACAACAACTTAATTACTACAAAAGATATAGAAACATCTGCACGAAAATTATTAGAGTAGCTAAGGAGTTGTATTTTAGAGAAAAACTTAAAAAAGAAGAAAACAATAACCCAAAGGAAATATGGAAAATATTAAAAGAAGTTACATACACACAAAAATTCAAACAAGAAAATACAATCGAACATCTAAACATTAACTCAAAAAAAGTAGACGCCAATACAAATAAAGAAACTATAGCAAATCATGTAAATAACTTCTTCGCAAGTATAGGAAAAGTCTTAGCGAACCGTAAAATTCTCAACACAAACACGACAACACAAACAAACAGTTCAAACATCAATACACAACCGACACAACGCAGATTTGCAATAAAAACAACTTCGGAAGAGGAAATTGACAAAATAATAAACACATTAAAAAACCGTATTGCTCCTGGATTAGATGAGATAACGACGGATTGCATTAAGATAATAAAAACAGAAATTTTAAAACCCATAACACACTTAATCAATCTAAGTATAACACACTCCTGCTTCCCTAGTACTCTTAAAAAAGGACTGGTGATCCCTATTTACAAATCCGGAGACAAAATGCAAATAACTAACTATAGACCTATCACTTTGTTAAACTCGCTTTCAAAAATTTTCGAAAGAGTAATAAAAAACCAAATTATAATATACCTGGAAGAAAATAAATTAATCTCGGAAAAACAATATGGATTTAGAGAAAAAATAGGCACAAAAGAAGCTTTGGCGTGTACAATAGACTATATACATAGCAATTTAGATCAAGGGTATAAATGCATAGCGATATACCTAGATTTAGCTAAAGCTTTCGATTCAATCTGCCACCAAACGCTTTTTAAAAAATTAGAAAACATAGGCATCAAAGGCAAGGAACTCCAACTATTAAAAAGTTATATGAGTAACAGAACACAGCAAGTAAAAATTAACAACCATATTAGCAAGCCACTGCCAATTACATATGGAGTTCCACAAGGAAGCATACTAGGGCCCATTCTTTTCACTATTTACATTAATGAACTTTGCAGCATGAAAATAGACGGTGAAATAGTTAGTTATGCAGACGACACAGTTTTACTCTTTAAATCTAAGGATTGGAAAAATGCATACAACATAGCGAATTTAGGAATCACGCGAGTGAAATCATGGCTAGACTCAAACATACTTACACTGAACATATCGAAAACAAAATTCACAACGTACAGTATAAATAGCACAGGACAGCCAAAAAATAACACAAACACCATAAAAATACACGAATGTTTAAACACCAACATTTGCGTTTGCCCTCCTCTAGAAAAAAAAGAACAAATAAAGTATCTAGGAATCATAATTGACCATAACCTTAGATGGACACATCACATCCAACAAGTCACAAATAAACTCCTCAAAACGATACACATTTTCCTAAACATAAGAAACATATACAAAATACAACAAATGAAAACAATATATTTTGCTCTATGTCAGTCTATAATAGAATATGGAATAATTGCTTGGGGAGGAGCAACAAACTCAGCTATCGAACACCTGGAAATTGCGCAGAAAACGATCTTAAAGGTAATACTTAAAAAACATAGACTTACTGATACAGACCAAATATTCAACCGTTGTGACGTACTAGACATACGACAATTATATGTTAAATCGCTACTAAATTACATTTTTGACCAAAAAAACAACCTTCAACAAACACAAAATATCACAAACAGACCAGTTAGACAAGCATACAAAGAAAACTTAAAAACTCCGACGGTAAATACAAGCTTTGGACAAAGACATTACCAATATCACGCTATAAAAGCATTCAACAGTCTAACACTTGAAAATAAAATTGAGGAAAACAAAAATAAATTCCGACACAAAATTACAAAATGGATTAAAGACCAAAATAGACAATACTACCAAAATATCATAGCATAAAATAACAAAACATATAAGTAACACACAAAACCAATATAAAACACAATCACCCACAAACACACAACACGTATTAAAAATATCGTTTTTAACCTTATATAATATTATTTATTCTTAATTTTACGTTAATTCTAAATCTCTAATTTTTAAGTTTAATTTATCTTAATCGTATGTTTTTTATTTACTTTTTTCCTTTTTTTCACCAATATTATGTATATATATATTTATATGTATTGTGTTTAATTTTGTATATGAAATGGAGGCCTCAGCACGGGTAAACCACCCAGTGAGGCCAACATCATTGAATTATGTAAAATATGTAAATAATATTGCATCAAATAAATAATAAATAATAAGTATGTTGATTACCTCAGCTTCATGTTCGTTGACTGTAGGCTGAGGTGATGGTATTACTCCAAAATCTGATAGTATTAATACTCTAGCGTCTGTACGGTTTAAATTAAAGAACCCGACTTCGAGTACACCTCTGACGCCGCGACTTATGCAAAACCATTTTTGTACATATAATTTGTTACAAAGCTACTGTTGTGGAGCGGGTTTTGTCTTACTGCTGAATATTTTTTATGTTGTTTTTTTTTTATCTTAAACCAATCCTTTGTCTGTAGACTTCGTGGGTGGACGTGTACTTCGCGGGCTTCATCGACTCCATGGAGACCAAGCTGAAGAAGGAGCTTCTGGCCAGCTACCCTCACCTCAACCAGATCAGGCAGAAGGTACAGCAGAAGAGCTCCGTGAAGAAATACCTCGAGAAGAGACCCGTGACTGCGTGAACACGATAACCCATGATAGTGATAAATTGTTAATTATTTTTGAAAGCATTATTTGTCTATGTTAAACTTTCTGTCTCGCTGTCAGTAGACTCACTTGAGAAATAAAACTGCAAATAAAAATTCAAAAAACTCAAATATAAACTAACTTTTTCGCCTATTTTAAGTTAGACTGTAATTTTTTCTTCTCTTTTATAAGGAATTAGCGAGTTCCCGGCTTGCGTTCCTGTGCCACTTAATAAGGAAATTATTTCTCCCTGCGTGTCCTTTCCCATTCATCCCGTTCCCCCCCCCCCCCCCCCTTCCTCACTCGTATCCCCTTCTCCCGAATTCTCCTCCCCCTCCCGCTTTACATACATTCAGTTCCAATACATACATTCAGCTCCATTCTTGGATTGAAACATTTACTAAGGCAAGAATGTACATATTGCACTTGTTTCAACATGGTTAAAGTGTAACAAACTCATCTTAAACTATAGCAAAACATTAAAAACAAACCTCATGATAACCTAAAAATTAGAATCCACAATACAAGTTGCAATCAATAAACATGTTCACTTTGCAATGAACTCATCGAAGTAGAAAATATTAAATATTTGGTGTGTCTATTGATACACATCTTAACTGGAAATCACAAATTGATAAAACCATCTCGAAATTAATATATCTTACATTTACTTTTACAGACATAAAGAAGTACTCAATCTTGACAAATTGAAAATGATCTATTTTTCCCTGGTGCAATCTTCAATAATCTACGGCATTGTAGGATGGGGTGGTGCGCTTGATGTATTTATTAAGCCTTTACAAATTGCTCAAAGGCGCATCATTAAAATTATGTATAATAGAAATAAAACATTCCCGACTGAGTTATTATTCAAAGAGACAAAAATATTCAATATCCATAAATTATTTATATTGCAAACAATGAAATATGTATTTAAAAACAAAAATTGTTTCGTATAAAACGAAAATAGAATTAGCAAAAGGACTAATAATGTGATTCAAGTTCCCCAATAATCAAAACCAAATTAATGCAAACACATGGCAGTTTTATTGGTCCTAGTACATTTAATCTTCTACCAAAACACATTCAAATGACAGATAAAATATCACTTTACATAAAAGAATTAAAATTATGGCTAAATGATGCAGATGTTGAAACTCTTTTTTTATGAACTCTATGTAAGCCTTCATGCTTCACTTTTACAATTCTACTGTAACGTCAAGACTAACTTTATTTATCTTCTTGAAACCGTAACAAAAAATCAAGTAACTTGTAAGTGTCACTTTGTTACTACAATCTTTTCAAAGATACATTACCTATATTTTTAAACTTTCACTTTGAAATTTACATTTTTTACTTGTACCGCCAACTTATCATCATATTAACTTAACCGCCAACTTATCGCCAATCATTTTTCAAAAAATAAGTTTAAATGCAGTTCTTATTTTCTATGTAAGACGCAACTTTTGAGATATCAGGCGTTTCTTAATTCAAAAGTTGAAATAATTGGCACACTCTAATACACATATACCCAAGCAAGTTTAATGAAAAAGCAGTGCTTCGATAGTTTTATGTTAATATTTGTGTTCAATCATGTATATTTTTTACGTGACCTTACAAGCGAGAATTTTCTGACCTCTTCCAAAAGAATGTTATAGACATTATACAGGGTGCTAATAGATGTACTTGACTTACTTTAACCAGTGATCCCTGAAATTATTTGGAGTAAAAAATGTAAGTGAAATTTTGGACTCCAGTGACAATTTGATGTTTTTTTTCAACTAAAAATAGTGGAAGTTACTCTCAGTATCACCGTGGTGTAAAAATACCATTCAGAAACGTTGCTTGGAATGGCTTTAGCCGTGTTTGGTGACCAGATCTGAATAGCCTGGTAATTCCTCACTTTCGTCTCCCCCATTTCCTCCTCCCCCCCCCCCCCCCCCACTACTTTCAGCCTCACAACATACCCCAATTGGGGTTGCCATAGTCTTACTGGTCCCAGAGAGGAGCAGCTGAGACTCTTGTGAGATACTCACATAAATAATGTGTACACAACAGGTAAACAACCCTCTTCGACTGTCTTTCAATGAACTATTTTAATGTCCGTTTTATTTTCTATGTCTATTGGTAAGGTTTTTATATACACGGTTGTTTAAAAATTGTATAAAGTTTATTGGAAAGGCTGATTTTGTTTAATTTCAAACTTTTAGGAAAACCTTCCCATTTATTACATAAGTTGGTTTACCAGTGCTTTGATTTCATATATTAGATATGAATCATTTTTTTTAATTCATTTCGGCATGTTCTTTATTTATAATCTTATCAGCACTCTTCTTTATCTTTCACTATCTATTGAGCCTGTCGCCATTAAATTAATTTTATATAACGCCGGTTAAAGTAGAAACGCGTTCAGTTTGCGTTAAGTAACTACATTCAAATAAAATGGCGAAGTACACTTTGAAATATTTGAACGTTAAAGGATTGAGTGAACCAATTAGGTTCATTTTCGCCTATGCTGATGTGCCATTCAATGATGTCAGAATTGAGAAGGAAGATTTGTTGAAAATAAAGAAAGGTGAGAAAATTTAATCCAACTTTTATTCCGAAAATTTTCATGTATCTTGAAGTATTTTATGATGTGGGGGCAAAAATTGAAGTTTTTTGCTCATTTAATTATTTAAAATTTTGTCACCTTTATTGAAGTGAAAACTTCTTTAGCAGCGTTCTGATTTGAAACTCGATGAAACGAAAAATGGTGAAACAAAAAGAGAAACACGTGTATCTATTATCTAGTATCTATAGGATTTAGCCTGCGAGAAAATGACATAGTGTAATCGGTCTCCTCTTTGTGCCGTGCTTTGTAGCCTTCCCACGCTTGTCTACTTTAGTTTTCTGAAGGTTTCACGCCTATCGCGTGTGAGTTGCACAGTCTGATTTTTTATGGTGGATTTCTATTTTAATATGATTTTTTATGGATTGAAATATCTTTATTCTTTCTTCCACTTCTTTGTGTTATCTGTTATATTATAACATTACTTGTTTACGTTAACTATAAAAGTGGAAGAAAGTTAATAAATGTGTTTTAGTCCATGCTTTCTGCTGGCTTTTTTCCATTAATGATATTGACCTTTTTTAATATCATATACAGTGTGTTAATGGACGTACTTTACTTACTTTAACTAGTGAGATAAGATTTTAGATTTTCACGGCCAAAAGTATTTTCGTTGTTTATTTTTATGATGTTATGCCGTGTTGTGTTATCTCCTTCTTTAAAGCTTAAGAAGCAGGTAGCACAACATGGGTATAACACCCCAAAAATAAATAACGAAAATTTCTTTAACCAGTGACATTATTTGGAATAAAAATGTTAACAGGATGTTGGTCTCAGGTGACTTTTTAAATGTCGTTTTTAAAATTTTTTTTTTCTTAAAAAACAAAAAAAAAATCACTCGGCCGATTAATCCACCAACCCCTCACCCGCCTCTAACTGTCCAATACCTCGTAATTTCTTTATGTTTTTGTTGACACAAGAAAAAACAAATGTCACGGAAGACCAAGATATCACTTACATTTTACTCCAAATAATGACAGGAATCACTGGTTAAAGTTAGTCGAGTATGTCCCATAATAAAATTCTGAGATTCGGCCAATGAACATGCACTTAAGGGCCCGCAACCCGGAATTGTACAGATTTATTACATATTTCCCTTAAACACGGTAAGTTTTAAAGCTCTTAAAAAATATATGTTATTCTGAAGATAATATCTAGACTTTGCCCGCGCCGAAACGTAAATTATGTAAAATTCCCTTAAAATTAGAAAAAAATCGCAAAGAATGCTCCAAAAATTATTATTAACACGTTTGTTTCAGTTATTTTACAAGTTATATGTATGAAAAAATTCACAGTGTTTCTTTAAATGCTGTTTAAGATAATGCCCGTTAGATTTTTGCTCTATTTTAAACGAGTCGTGTTTTATTAAACATTTTCGCAATTTTCGCATCGATTTTGTCGCTGTAAATGTTAGCGCTCTCCTCTAACATTCTTAATTTCGTATCTCTCCATCTTCTTCTTTTCGGGCCCGGTTGCAGAGCCTTAACTCTAAAAAAAAAATAAGAACGTATGTTCTGTCACAATTATTGATATTGAGTTTTATAAATAAACTAAATATGTTTACCAAATAATGTCAATTGTTATATATTTAAGTTTGTAAAATTATTAGCAAACACAATGATGTACTAACTTAGTACTACAATTAATAAAATTGAACCTCTTTAGAAATAAACTTAGATCTATCTTGATACTACAGAATGATTGTACCCCGTTGATTGAAATAATGTTCTAAACTTTTTGAATTGTGCCCTCCTTATGAGTACCTATCTAATATCAGAATAATAAATACTAATCATTTGATAACTTTTGCTTATCGTGTTTAATCTAATCTCTTTTATGAAACATTATTCCTTCCCAGACCTGCCCTTCGGACAAGTGCCCGTCCTGGAAACAGAAGACTTCATCCTCACCCAGTCCACCGCCATCGCCAGGTACCTCGGCAAGGCCTTCGGACTGGTCCCAACTGATGACCTGAAGAATGCTCAACTGGACGCCCTTGTTGCACATATGGTTGACCTGGTGATGAGTTAGTAGCAATATTTTATTTTGAAAATTTGAAGGCAAATAGCAACAGTTCAAACGAGGGTAAAAAAAATATCAATTAAAAAAGACCACCTCTTTCAAGTTACGCCACATCTATAGTTGATTCACAAACTTAACTATGAATCCGAATTAACGACGGCTGCCTTCCATGATCGTAATGGGGTAGGCGATGATGGTTTATTCCGATCTAGCATAAGATTCTCCCTACACGTTTCCGCCTCCTTTTTGAAGCAATATTTTATACAACTTTTCCATCGTTGACAACGTGTCCATCATGAATCGTCCAAAATATTGGCTCAATAATTATGTTTCATGATGAGCACTGCTGGACTAGCCAAAACCCTGACTCAAGAAGGAAGAAACAGCACAATATTTCCCGCCACCCCAAAAGTAAAACTGTTTTCCGACATACATTTGAAGACAGTAACAACTATTTTGAGAGATACAATCCTTGAGAAGATGAATCTGGGAATCGGTACAATACGAAGGCTTTTCCCAGCTCTCGGCATGAACACCGGAGAATAATCTACATAAGGACATTAAGCGTAGGTATATATTACATCGGTACTAATGAATTTTCACTTTTTCAGAATACTTTCAGACCTTTCAGAAAGTCGAAGCATTCGAGGAGTACGAATCTACCGTTGTTCCATTTTACCTCCAGAAGTTTGAGTCATTTGCAAGTGAAGGCTGGTTCTATGGAACAACCGTAAGTATAATGTTTTACCATAAGAGTTTTGAGAGAAATACAATTATTGATTAGAAAAATGACGTTGATCTCCTTCCTTTGTAGCCAGCCTTGTGGTATCTACCATGAAGTCAAATGTGTAGAGTTCAAAAGCCGTATTCTTACATCGGAGAAAACATCTCATGTTCAATTCGAATACTGTAAGTGGACTGTACTGTAACTGCCGTATAATTTTAACTTTTTCCATAACAAGATGAGCCTGGCGTATTTTACTTTACCCCCTAACAATATCTACAATAAAAAATAAATTAAAATATTTGTTCATGTTATCAGATTTATGTTTTCCAATGTTTTCGTTAATTTTTGTTTTTATCAAATGTCAAATAAAAGCGCACATCAAATCGGTTAAATCAATAAATAACAGCCTTATCCATTTATTTTTGGTCTCAAGATCTTACCAAGGGCTGGTTTGTTTTGGACAAGTCACCTTATTCAATTTATTTGAAAATAATTATTTTAAATACGCAGCATTTGTATGGATAATTAATTGATGAAATGAGTTTATTACAGTAGGGGCCTCTTATTCTTTCTAAATGTCTTTAAAGTCTAATTAAATTAAATTAATCATAATTGATTTCTAACATAATATTAAAACCATGCCCCACCAGTGTATAACCATTTCGAAGAAGTCTTGAAGAGACCTATGTTGTAGGAAAGGAAACACAGAGGCCGGTAAATCGTTCTACAGCCGAGCTGTTGAACTCAAGAGCGAGTCGTAGAAACGACCCGTTCTCATGTGACTAATGTCAACCGTGTACAAATGTTGGGCGCCGATGCCGAGGGAATCAATGACGCTAGTTCCTCGGAACATCTTCCATTGTAAAACCGGTAGAATCAGGACAGCATTCCCACCTGACGCTTATGATCTTGAGATTGCAATCCGTGAGTTAAATTAGAAGAATCTATCAAACGGACTGCCCGTTTCTGCACATAGTCGAGGGTTAAAGAAGAAGGTAGCGCAACACAACACGGCATAACACCCGAAAAATAAATAACTAAAATATTTCTTGATTGTCCCAATTCGTCATCTTTTCATGTTTCATTTAATTTAATTTTTATTTTCGTGTATTGAGGAAACAAATAATTATTTTATTAATACAAACAGACATTTTATTAAATTAATTACATTTTATTTTTTATTTTAACTTTATGAGTAAAACCTCAAATTGTAATAACATTCAATTAAATGAAGACAATATAAGCGAAACTCATATAAGCAAGAGGTCCTGGGTTCAAGTCCCAGAGGTGTCAATATCTTTTTCTGATTTTTCTGTTTCCAGATTTTCGATTGAGTTTCGCTTATACTGTCTTCATTTAATTAAAAAATAATTACAAGTTACATGGTTGTATGGACCAGCGAAGTTTCCGCATAAAATTAGTATATATACAGAAAAACATAGATGAAAAGAAAACATTAGGTGGAAATTATTAAAGTAACATTATTGAGGGCCTTTAACCACTCCACGTTTCGTTGAAAGATGTTCTTACGATCGTACACGGCGGTTCCAATGAGAAAGATTATTTTTTCTACGTACCAGCTTTTTAAAATTATAACTCAATATCGATTTTATTTCATTTCAAATTTGCTTTAATTTATACCTACATCCAAAAATGCTGAAAGGCGTGATGATAAAACTATTAAAATTATGTACTTTTTGTAATTATTTTTTGATCATAAGTATTTATAATTTTTTAATAATGTCTAAGCAAAATAAATGTGCAAAAAAATCTCAAATATATAAATTTGTAAAACCGTAAATAGTTGGACAAAATAGAGAAATTTTCGTCATAAATAAGTGTTCGAATATATATTTCTTAATGATTTTATTTAAACTAAAATTAAATTTTTGAAACATTCGTTTACTAGATAACGTATTGATTTTCAAGAGTAAGTTTAAGTATTTAAGTTAAGAAAGCGAAATATTATATTTTTTTTAACTTAATAATAATAAAATAAAAAAAAACAAACAAACAATAATGTATGATAATACGATATGAAATATGTCTTGCAAAATAAGATTTTTCGTTTGAATATTTAACGAATCTGCCTACGACCTTTGGTATAACCTTATAATACTGAAAATAAACATTTTTTCATAAAAGAATAATCTTTCGAAATCAATTTTAAATTTTTTGTGGAAAAGAGTCAATAAGTCTAAAATTTGATTTAAAAATGACACAGTTCCGGTTTTCTCTGGTTATACCCTCTTAAAGTAAAATAATTTGGTATATTATTACTATATTTTCAATAGCTTTGACGTACCAAATGTTCAACGAATATTTGCCAAAAATATATACTATACTGCGTATCCAATATATCTATCACACTAGATCTAATAAAAATAGCATAAAAAACATTTCACGTTATAAAACCACATTCGGACAGAGAAACTACACATACTTTGCAAAGAAACTCCATAACATCCTTCCCCAAGAAATAAAACTTATAAAAAAAACTTATGAGTGCAAATCAAGAATAAAAATATGGCTGAAAGAGGTCAACGAAAAACCCTAATAAAGGCACTAAAAACAACATTGAAGACAAATAAACTGTGGTTAACCTGCGTTTATCCGCCTTTTTAACTCGAGCTCTGCTCTTAAAGAGGGTGTAATACGCATTATTATTTAATGTATTTTAATAGAAAAACTTTATTTCTTGTATATAAACATGTAATTGATACCATTATATTATATTAAATAAAAAATAAATAAAATAAACTATAATTAAATATATACTTTTGAATGTAGCTACTATAACTTTGTGGTTATCCATTATAGATAAATGAAACAATTTAACTTTATTTGAACCACTTTTATGTTATGGTTTCAGAACGAACGTTCCTTCTTCATTGTATATATTTGCGCTGAAGAAGGAACGTTCGTTCTGAAACCGGTCGGATATACTCAAATATAAAAGTGTTTCAAACAAAGTTAAATTGTTTCATTTATCTATAATTAAATAACTTTAGTCCGCCTCGGCACAGGAACCTCTAGTGAGGAGGACTAAGAAATACAATATCTTTACCTAACATAACCATTTTATTTTGTAAATAGAATTATTTTATATAGTCGCTTAAATAAAAAATTAGAAAATTAACATCAGGAATTCCCGTTCCGAGGCAGTCTATAGATTGTTGTGGTAGTCTTAATTTTTTTTTAATGACTTCTTCATCTTTATTTTTCTAAACCTCATCTTTATGTAAATTGATTTCTTCGTCTTCTTTGTCTAGACTTCATAAAAATGTTTATTGATTTCTGCATCTTCAAGTTTGTTCATTTTAAGCCGGATCCATAGCGTCGTCATTTGCCTTGACAGTTCCATAACAACAGTCAATGTTTGTCATCAACATCATAAATATTGTCAACTTTTGTTGTGTTTCGAGCTTCCCATGTTCGACGGAAAACATTTCCTAAACACTCCATCCCGGGTGAAGCGGGAAGGCAGGCGCGGGCTGGTGGGGAGGGGGGGGGGGGGAATCATGGAATCATGGAATTTGCGTTTTTGTGTAAAATCATTTCAAGGGTACTGTACAAAAACACGTTACGCATCCACGTTCATGCGCGGAGAATATTCCAGGCGTTTCTCGATTTAAACCGAATAATTATATTGATATTTGTTATCATATTATAATTTTATTATCAAATATATTTATTATAATATTATACGTAAGTTTAATAATATTTTAAACTCGTGATTTTTTAAGCTCGCTCATTACACATAACACATAACCTCAAAAAGCCGTTCGGTTGGTTCTTCCATAAATATGACCACACCGCGCGGCTCCTGTCAATTAAATGAATTATACACCCCCGCCGGCCCCCGCCTGCCTTCCCGCTTCACCCGGGATGGAGTGTTTAGGAAATGTTTTCCGTCGAACATGGGAAGCTCGAAACACAACAAAAGTTGACAATATTTATGATATTGATGACAAGCATTGACTGTTGTTATGGGACTGTCAAGGCAAATGACGAAGCTATGGACCCGGCTTTAGGTTGTTGTATTTGCGTTACCCCAAAATGTTTATGATTACTTCAAGTTTACTTAGCCATATTTTGATTTTTCTAAATCTTAAACCAATCCTTTGTCTGCAGGCTTCATGGGTGGACGTGTACTTTGTGGGTTTCATCGACAACATGGAGACCAAGCTGAAGAAGGATCTTCTGGTCAGCTATCCTCACCTCAATCAGATCAGACAGAAGGTACAGCAGAAGAGCTCCGTGCAGAAGTACCTCGAGAAGAGACCCGTGACTGCGTGAACATCATGATATATTATTAATTATTTTGGAATGCATTATTTGTTTAAGTTAAACTTTCTTTCTCGCTGTTAGTAGACACGCTTTAGAAATAAAACTACAAAAAAAAAATACAAAATAACTCTGACTCTTATGTAAAAGCAAGAAATATACATAGCGCTTTTGGTCTCTGGCGACTTTTACGTTTCAAAAAATCAGTAGGTAGGTATTGGACAGTTGTGTTCGGGGTAAAGGGGTTATGCGGGGTTACTCGGCTGAGTTAACAGTAACACGATCCGAGATTTTTTTTAAGAAGCATTCAGAAAATCATAATACTGTACTTATAGGTGTTTCTTGAAATAATTGACTTTGTACAATTTGTATATACCTACGTTGTTAGGTGGCGAAACTCCCATCTCTACGAATTCCGAACAAACGAACTGCCAGCTATACCTCGCCTCATGTAGCGGCCTCCTTCACCCCGCCCGTGCAGCTGCACCCGCTCTTTCCCCCTCAACGGCCCCAGCCACCGCTAGCGCCCGCCACTCTCCCCGGGATCTCGCTAGCGGCAGTTGCCCGCATGCCAGGCGATCCCCGTTTTTTCGAGAACATTCCTTACAAGCGCGATGTTTTGGTTCGCGCTCATAGAAGCCCGCCCGAGGCCCCTGCCGCCGAAGGAACACACCTATGGCTACCACAAACACACCCTGGACTCCACATGCTCTGCCGGACGATGAACCTGAGCTAGTTCTGGTGCAGAAGGTAGACACTTCCACCGAGGTGCATCACAACGTATATAATTGAGTTTATATTTTAAAAACTATTTATTCACATTGAGTATTTACAGTCGCAAACAATCAATTATTCAAGCTTAACTTGCAAAAAATGTGTTTTTCCTAAAATAATTAAATTAGCGCCATCTTTGAATAAGAAGTACCTATATGTATAATTTTATGTTATCATTAAAAATTGTTACGTTTTTTTATGCTACACTACACAAGAGTATCCATCTCTTCCTGAAGAATGTCTTAGACATTATAACATTATATAGTTTTATTGGGTGCCTGTGTGTAACTGCGTCTATGGCACCTTAAAAGCAGTAATGGATTTTTGGAAAAAGAAAAAGACGAGGAAGATAGTTCTGGTAATGGTAAATATTTTCAGTATCGCCCTGGTGAAAGAATCGATTACAAACGTTGCTTGAAATGAGTTTAGCCTCACCACGTACCCCAAAGAATGCAATTGAGTCTCTTGTGCGGTACTCACATAAAGAAAGGAAATTTACAGTTCTGAACGACGATCCCTCACAAGGAGTAGGTACCCATACTCACAAATATGGTGGAATCATAAATTTTCCATTGAAAATCATTTTTGACTGGTGCCTTGAACAAAGAAGTCTACCATTATTTGTTCAGTAAAATATAGTGTGAATGATTAACACTGCTAATAACTTAAAACTTAAATAACAGGTATACATTACAACGTAAGATTTTTTTATATAAAGCGTATATTTTAGCATAAATCTTCGCTTTAAATATCCCAGACGCATATATATATAGGTATATAATATGTAGGTATTCAGTTACAGCATATTAATTACCTAGGTATGTACTGATTTTTAAAAAAAACTAGCTTATTTTTTTTGCTCATTATCCGCTAGGTGGCGTACAGCGAATAGGTTTAATATAAAATGTTTTCCATCCAATTAACAAACTGTTATTAATTATTGCATTAATAGCTGCATTTATCTTTACACAGGTGGCGCTAAAAATATTATAAAAGTAATATCAGTAATACAAATGGAGCGAAATGTTATCGAAGGGGAATGTTTAACTAATGTGTAAGCAATCAAAGCTGAAAACAAAATCTTAAAACACCTGTCTTTTGTAAATTTATATAATTATGTTAAATATAAAATTACTATTTTTTGTAGCCTTTTTTTACATTAGCTCCAAGGAGGCCTTGCAAAAAACCAAAAACTTTTCTGTGCCTTTGTAGATCTACAAAAAGCATACGACCGAGTTGACAGTAAAAAGCTATGGAAGGAGTTGTCCATGTATGGAGTGAGTGCGAATCTTATACAGGCAATTGGGTCTCTGTATGAGGGAAGCGTTGCATGTTTAGAGTGAACGGCGGTTTTACGGGATGGTTTGACATCACAAAAGGCGTTAAACAAGGCTGCGTAATGTCACCGTGGTTATTCAATCTATACATGGATAATTGTATGCAAGAATTGAAAGAGATGGGATTGGGCGTGAAATTGAGTAATCTGGAAGTATGTTGCCTGTTGTATGCTGATGATGCGGTGCTGATTTCTAACAGTATAGAAGATCTACAGTCTCTCGTGTCTAGGATGAACGAAGTATGTATGAAGAATGAGTTAACGATGAATGTAAGTAAGCCTAAAGTCATGGTATTTGAAAGAGAGAGTATGAAAACAATGTGCAACATAGTTGTGAATGATGAGTATTTGGAGCAGTTCGATGAGTTTGTGTACTTGGGAAGTATGTTTACGAAAGATGGAAGGGCTGACAGAGATATTGAAAGAAGGGTAAATGCAGGCAACTCTATTAATGGAGGACTGAACGCCGTTGGCGCCAACAAAAAGCTGTCCAAAGAAGCGAAGTTAGCCGTCCATAATGGAGAGCTGGTACCTACCCTGATGTATGGCAGTGAGGCATGGAACTGGCAGAGGAAGGATGAAAGTAGACTGAATGCTGTAGAAATGAGATCCCTGAGGCTTATGTGTGGTAAAACCATGTACGATCGTCTGAGAAATGTGGAGATCCGCGAAGAATGCAAGGCTGATGTAAGCGTGATGAGTAAGATTAAGAATGGGACGCTCAGATGGTTTGGGCATGTAGAGCGAATGAACGAGGAAAGGAGTGTAAGGAGAATATATGAGGCAAATGTGAATGTAAGAAGAAATCGGGGACGCCCGAGGAAGGCATGGCACCACCAAGTAAATCAGATACTTGAGTCGGGCCATGTGAAGAGTCGGAATAATAGAAGAGCGTGTATGAGACGATGTATTAATGTGAACGAGGCAAGGAGTGTGTACCAAGATCGAGTTGTTTGGCGGTCTGTCCTCTCTGCCTACCCATGAGGGGAAACGGCGTGATGGTTAATTAGTTAGTTAGTTTAGGCCTTGAGGAAAATCATTCCCCTCGGGGCCTATGTTATCTTTGGGGATGTTATGTGGGGGGTATTTTTAGAAAAGGAAGAATAGGAAGTTCTGGGAAGGAAAAGAAAGGTGTTAGGAAACGTGGGTAGGAATCGGGGAGTCAGTGCGTTCAGAAGTAACGTACGTATGAATACAACCCTCTCATTGCGGTACAAAGCGATAGAGCCCTGCTGAAGAGATCAAAAGATTGTCCTCAACCAGTCTCCCCCGATCCGGCCTGCCACGCAGCTGTGGGCAAAAGCATCCTCCGCCAAGACCCGGACAAACCTCACCGTCATGAACCTGGGCACCTTTACTATGTCACCAAACGTAGCTAACCACTTAAAGTGACCTGTGACAGAAGTGTTGGTTAACTTCGATTTGTTTTGAATTTAAATGAAATTTTCTAAATTGGAACTGATGTGCCAAGAATTCAGATAAGCGATGACTTACCCATATTTATTAAAAAAAAAATTTAAATATACATATTATTTGAAATGTTTTTTCTTTTGTTTATACTTATTAGGACTAATTTTGACAAGTAAAATTTCGTGATTCCTCAAGTGTCTACGCATTCTCATTTTCAAGCGAGCGTTGTTAACTTTTTTTATTTTTTATTTAGTAACTATATATCTATCATTTTTTACACTTTTATATGAGACATGTTACTATTTAACTAGATTTAGTAACATTTTCACTATCCTTTGATATATCACGGGTATCATCCAATCCTTTTTATTATATATGTAAATCAAATGTTCACTCTTCCCATAGTTGGAGATATCATATCTTATGCAGACGACACTGTAGTTATCACTAAAGGGAAATCATGGGAGGAAACAATGAGTATAGCAAATATCAATATAAACATACTCAAAACATGGTTTGACCTAAATTGTCTCTCACTTAATACGGAGAAAACTTATTTTATTCCTTTTTCTTTGAAAGAAAAAAATGTCGAGAATAATATAACTATTAAAATCCATTCATCACGGTGTGAAAATAAAAAGGAATGCAACGATGAAAATTGCCTACCAATAACATGCAAAAATAGTATAAAGTATCTGGGTGTCATAGTAGATAGACACTTAAAATTGAAAGAACAAGTCCAAAATACAGTAACCAGAATAAGAAAACTTATATACATATTTATTAGACTGAGAAACATCTTATCATCCAATATGATCAAAACTATCTATTTCTCTCTTGCCCAATCTATTCTACAATATGGTATAATCGGGTGGGGTGGGACTTTCAAAACTAACCTCTTACCTGTAGAAAGGGTACAGAGGTTAATTTTGAAAGTCATCTTACGAAAACCATCTGTATTTCCAACAACACAGCTATTTGACTCTTTTAGGGTTCTCAGTCTTAATAAAATTTTCAAAAAGAACTCATTATTGCAAACTCATAAAGATCATTTGAATCCATCAACAACAACATTCACAAACATAAACAACCGACCACGATCACGGGGCAATTTAGAAATTCCAAAATTTAAAACGAGTGCTTCCCAACACCATTACGCTTATCAAGGTATAAATTTTTTCAATGCTCTCCCGTATAAAATCAAGTCTGAAAAAAAAAAAAAGTTTTAAAATCGCACATAAAAACACTAATAGACCAACCCGACACTAATTATAAGTTTTAAATTCATCATAACAATAATAACAAATAAATAAATAAACTAGAACATATTCTCTAAAAATATTTCATCACCATATCAAATTGAAAGCAAAGTACATACGCGTTATTTGCAGGCACCAAATTGTTACAACTTTATTATATGTACCTACTCTGACAATACTGTCAGCCCATCCATTTCAAATATCAATGTTTTCTTAACCAACGATATGTACCTACTACCTACTTACAATCTACATACATATTGAATAAATGCAATAATATTATTTTTATTTCTAATATATCTATGCCTGTATTATCTTATATTGCATCTTATTCCAATTTTAACTCTTATTTACTTCTAGTTCATTATGTCCACTTGTCTTCATGAATATATATTTTATTAATATAAGTACTTTTAATAACATACTCTGTGTACCTATGCATTTTACAATGGCATTCCAAAATTCAAGCACGAGAAATGTTTTCTCTTTTGAATTGGGTAGTTTCATTAAAAAGAAATTTATATATTGTTATTAGTTTTGAGAATCAAATGTTTTACTATGAATCTGTATACGTAGATATGTATTTTTTTAAATAAAAAAATAAAAAAAATCATAATAGAGTTTTTTTTTTAATTATGTAAATATATATCAAGATGTTAAGGAACGTACTTGACTTTACTTTAACCAGTGATTCTTGACATTATTTGCTCTTTGGTGATTTTTTTTCAGTCAAGTAACCAAATAACCGCTCTCATCCCAACCCTGACTGTCCAATACCTACTGATTTTTTAAAGTTTTTAGTTGAAAAACAAACAAAAAACATTAAAAATGTCTCCGGCGAACAAAATTTCATTTACATGTACAACTTCAAATAATGTCAGAATTCACTGGTTAATTTACATTTACAACTTCAAATAATGTCAGAATTCACTGGTTAAAGTAACTCAAGTACCATTTACAACTTCAAATAATGTCAGAATTCACTGGTTAAAGTAACTCAAGTACGTCCCTTTTCTATATTAATATGTGTAATCAGAGTGTGTTTTAATGAAAAGGACAAGCTGGATTAACAAAATTAGTACCTTTTTCGTTATTTGTTTTTGGGGTGTTATGCCGTGTTGCGCTACCTCCTTCTTTAGCCAACGTTTCGGACATCGTTGCAGTGTCCATCATCAGGGCAGATCCGGCAGATCCGGTAGACACGGCATAACACCCCAAAAACAAATAACGAAAATGCTTTTGGCCGTGAAAATCTTAAAACTTAACCAAATTAGTACCTATTTACCTTATTAACATGTCATGTATTTTGATGTGTGATCACACATCTACCGGATCTGCCGGATCTGCCCTGATTACGGACACTGCAACGATGTCCGAAACGTTGGCTAAAGAAGGAGGTAGCGCAACACGGCATAACACCCCAAAAACAAATAACGAAAATGCTTTTGACCGTGAAAATCTTAAAACTTATCTGTCATGTATTTGTTTAGCTTTCATCGGAAACCCATTTTTGGCAAAGTAACTCAAAGTATTCTGTGTACATGACTGTAACATAATTTCCAGTATCATAATCACGTATCTACCCCAATAACACCCATTATTATTATTTCTTTACCTTTATCGTGTTTTCATTTTGCGGCTCGCTCTCCTGATATCATTGTTTTATTGGTAACATAAACATAGACCATTGAAACACGTACTGACATAATAGTGGGAAAGGATAACAAAGGAAGTTATACAATAAGGACTAAATAATAATATTCAGAAACAAAACCCGGAATCCTTGGAAAGTTCACACCAAGAATTGAGTAATCAATAGCCAACCAATAGAACGTGCGAATCAATATTTGAGACCAAAAGGCTACCCTCTTGTGTAAAAATATGCAAGTTACCCCTCAAATGCCGCCGTGAAGGCAATATTAAAGAGGCATTGTGTGTTCCCAGTTTTCCACCAGAATGAGACCTTCTCCACTTACAGACAGTTTGTTGTACTGTTTTATTGAAGAAATTTAACTTTTTTCTAACAGTAAAACGTGCATGGTTGTAAGAAATTGCCACAACCCAATAAGTCCACATTTATTCAATCAAAAACATTATGTTAGGTAGGGTGTTAAAAATGGAGGATCTGTGGCATCTATGATATGTAGATGTATCATTTTGACAAAAAATATAGACAATAAAATACACGTATTAAGAAAAAAAATTACATTATTTTGGCAGCATTGTGGGAGGCACCAAATACAAGGTCGTCACTTTATAGGAAATCGTAGAGAAGACTGATGGAAGACGATGACATCAACTCTTAAAAACTTTCTTGAGTTGTACAAGTGCAGTTAAGGGCCTAAATCTGTTGGGAAAGTTGTTGATCTCGCTTTAGTCATCTTCTCAGAGTCGTATTTCACCGGACACAAGTATGGCCCCAGTAGTGACGACATACCATGAAAACGCAATACCTTTGAATGATGTTGTCGTTTCTCAGTATCGATACGATGTTTTCGTCTCACATGATGTTGTCGGGCCTGGTAGGAGACAAATGTCTTGGCTGCGTAATATACGAGAGTGGACCGGCATTAGAAGTGTGGAGGAGCTATTCCGGGCAGCGCAAGACGGGGGGACCTGATAGGGCACACAAAGAAGAAGTCGTCTCTCATTCCGCTTGCCGCTTGAAATCCCGATGATGCAAGAAGAGAGACTTTCTTTCGGAGTGAGCTCCAGAAGATAGGTGGAAAATTGAGTGGCAATCGACCAATGTAAGGAATGCTCATCTTGTAAATGACCCCAGTTATTAAACATCTTAGGTTCTAACTTCCTCGCAAATTCTGGTCCGCCATCAATAAGATCAGTTGCTCTCACAGCCGAAGTGCCCATAGTGGTGTAGGCCTTAAAGGATGGATACAGAACTCCGGACATGTGGTCAACGAATGCCCGCTCCATTTATTCCCCGGCGGGATTGCTGAGGTCCACAGGGCGACGAAAGAAGAAGAAGAACTAAATGTACACACACCCTCTTCGTAGCACCTCAATTTTGTGACGGAAACCATCGATAAGCGATCAAAAAATGAATACTGGTTGCTTCCACCAGGCGCCCTTTTCCTCGCGCGCTCCCCATATCAACTCGATATACATAGTTTTACCATGTTGCAGCTGTGGACGTTTCCGTCGGCAGTTCTGTTGAATCGTTTGGCTGCCAATAGACATCATGATAGCCCAACATCGTGGTGTGTTATATGAGGACTTGCATGGCAAGACGTACACTCGTATGCATTTGTCTTTTTGGCATTAATATTTTTACTCAACAATAAATGTTGATGAAGGTTTAATAACATAATCTTAAATATAAAAATCTCGTGTCACGGTGTTTGTGGTCGCACTCCTCCGAACCGGCTTGACCGATTTTTATGAATATTTTTGTGTAAATTTGGTAGGTATGAGAATAGGTTTTAAAGTATATTTCATACCGCTAGGTGATTAGGATGTCCCTATCCAGAAAAAAACAACTTTTTTTTTTGACAATTTTTTTTTGTATTTTTTTTTTAATTTGGCATCAAAAATACCTCTAACCCCAAATTTTTAGTCTCCTATCCCAACCCCCTATTTTTTAATCGCGATTTTAATATTTTTGTATGAACAAATTTAACCGTCTTTCGTATTTCAAACGGAACGAAATTATTTATGTTGTTAAATGACAGATGGCGCTACGTCCGCCTCATCGAACTTTCATCCACACAAGACATTCACGAGAAGCGTCGCGTCATTTTGATATTTCATTCGGCATCATGTTCCTCGCGTGGGCAAACCATCGAGCTCATTTGTGTCGGCTAAAGTATAAAAATATCGTACACTCAATTGCTCTTCTAAATTCATATTGATTTTCTTTATTTCATTTTCCCACTTTAGTTGGTGTTTTTTGTTTTTATCGGCGGTCGTCGTCTACAGCGCTTCATTCCTCTTTCTGCCATAGATCCCATCCCCACACACAATACATTCATTATTTTTTATTTAACAAACAAAATTTTCACTAGAAATAATTTATATGGCAGAACAACGTTTGTCGGGTCAGCTAGTATTGTATATCGTAGTGATATCGTGAACTTTAACCATTTGTTACGTTTGTCGGACTCTACAAAAATAACAGTTGTCGGTAACGGCATTAATAAAAAGGTAAATGCACAATGATGACATGAAAAACCACAACAACACAAACACACCGCTAATGAATATGTTTGCTGAGAGTATGAAGATAATTAATTACTACAAGTATTACAGGGCCGGTCCTGAGCCAAACGGTGCCTGGCGCTAATATAAACCTAAAGGGCGCTGTGTTGGGTGTTTGGTATTATCAGCGCCTTGACTCCTTAACTCCTTGGCGCCTTGGCAAGTTGACGTCAAGTTGCCGACAGCTCCAATTGTACATGCACAGGGCCGGCCATCCATTGATACGAAGATACGAATGATCACCATTCGGTCACGCGGCGCCTATCTAATCTAATCATGCGATTATCTAGCACGATGATGATATTATCACTTAATTAGATCGATCTATATCCCTTCGTGTACGAACGAATATGCAGGAAATAACTTTGATTTTTTTAATAAATCTTTTGCATAATATCTGAATACTATTTCGAATATTGTCCTAATTTCTTCACGATTTGTCTTTGGGTTGCTTACCTATCTCTGAAAAACCGCCATCACGTAGAAATTGACCTCATCACACCAATTTTGCAATAAGTATTACAAATTCTTCCTAGACGTTCTTATCAAGTCCTCAGGCCCTCCCATTCTTTTCTAATCTTCTTTCTCACGTGCAGTTCACCTCATCCTCGTGAACTTTGTGATGTTTTTAATTGTCCTTTTATCGGGCATCTTTTCGCATGGTTAAGTAATCTTTAGGATTATACAGAATCTTACAATGGTAATGGTTACAAACCATTTAATTGACAGTTGTTGTTTATCAACTGTTGGATTGAGGTCTCCGCAAGCTGCTTTCAAAATTCCCAGTTTTTCTTTGCTTTTTTCGTGTTTTTAGCTTATCTCGTTGGTCTCCGCATTGAATCCGCTCGGTTCCCCTGGAATTTTCAGTTTCTTCTTGATGATCAGCTTTGTTAGATATCTCACGAGCGACACGAATTAAATTCAGCTTTACTTAATACTATTGATTCTTTCCCCGTATATTGGATTAGTTTTCAATCACTCCATTTAAAAAATATGTTACTGCGTCAATCATTACTACGTGGAAAGTTCACCAATAGATTAAAGATTGATTAATGATATACGTTGTTATACGTCTTTTGAATCAGCCGTCTTAAATGATAAATTTACCTATTAAGATAATAATTAGATAACTTAAAGGCGCTGTACAATTCATTATGAGTTCTTGGTGTCTCTAATTTCATTATTTACAAACAGATCCAGGAAACATACTTACCTCGTAGGTCACTTCCGATAAACAGACTTTTATTAGAAAATTTATATATTTTTTTTAGTGACCGACCGCAGGTTCGGTTTCCGTTTCGGTTTCGGCAAGGTTCGGCAAAAAATCTATTTTCGGCATCAGTTTCGGTTTCGGCAAAAAATCTGCCAAACCGAAACTCTGCGTTCGTGAAATATCGCGCGTCAATCGACTGTCTTCGGGTGAGTTCGTTGCGCGTGAGTCAATCGCCATCGTCAGCTGACAAATTTTTGTTCCAAGAAGTAGTTAACATGTATGTTAATTTTTGTTTGTTTTATAGCAGTAATATCAAAAAAATAAATAATTAATTTACACAATTCGATTTTTGTTTTATTTTATTATTTGATTTAACACGTGTAATAAGAATGTTGTGATTGTAAACACAATTAAAATTAAAATTCTCAATTAATGAGGTCTTTCCTTTATAATGTAAGGGTTGATTATTGACAATTTTTTGTTTCAAGAAGTAGTTAACATTTTTGTTAATTTTTATAATATTTTTTTTTTTTTATAGCAGTAATATATATATATGTATATATATATATATATATATATATATATATATATATATATATATATATATATATATATATATATATATATACATAACACCGTCTATTTGGCGACCAGCATGGGCAAATATGCATCTAAAGTGGCGACCACCGACATTTGGCGACCGATATACGGTCGCCACTTTATTTTTCGAAATTTTTACACAGTTCATAGTACATGTCGTCACAAGCATTTTGGCAAAAATTGTCCTGGTAGCCAAATTGGGCGTGAAGTGGATGATTTCGAATATTAAAGTTCCGCCATCTGTCGCTACGCAGCTAGGCGCTAGGTGATATACACGGCCATGTATACTACCATTCATCCTACCGACATTTAGGCGACCGGTGTGACATAACATGCCGCCTTTCATTCCTAGCATTTACCCGCCACCGAGGCGTTGGCAAATGTGTTGGGAAACAACGTTGCCGGTTAATTCCAACTCCCGTACAAGAGTTGAGGTGCACGTGGCGGTGGCGTGTTTTGCGACGTTGCCGCCGCGCTTATTTAGCCTCGGTTGCCTCGAATGTTTTGCCCTTTAAAATTTTATCGTGATCAATCGTATTATCGTATACCGAGCATTAACGTACATGTGATTTGGAGTGTAGGTATTTGGCGACCGACCATTTTAGTGTCTTAATTACAATTCATTATTGATTACGGTTGACTCAATGAAACGGAACAAAATAATTGCAAGAATAACAGAAATGCAATATCAAGATGATTCTTTGGAGTCATACCTACCTATGACATAGAATTCGGATAATCTGAGGTACTTGCCTTCAATTAATAATTCTTCTTTTCGGTCATTTATACGGTCAAATTTACTTCTTTAAAATTCCCGATTCTTATTTTACAGGAGTTCACTTACTCTGACGGTGATGGTGGGATACGACCCAAATCCCATGTGTGAAACAAAAGGCGAGCTCACCAATTAATTTTAATCGAAAAAATAAAAATATTGCATGGATGATTCATCTAATCAAAACGACCCACGAACATTGTTTCCACAAAACTTCAACGTGTTGACCAAATCGAAGAAGAAAATTGATATAGAAATAACGAAAAATAAATTCAGTGCGCAGATCACATGCCGTAGAAATGAAACCTTCAGAAAACTAAAGTAGGCAAGAGTGGGTAGGCTACGAAGCGCCACACAAAGAGGAGACCGATTATTCTATCTTAGGGGCATACATTAATTGAGCTCAAAATGGGGGGTGGGGGGTCCAGTAAAATCTCACCAAATCTTGAACAGTTTTTCAGCATATTGTCGCGATCATATTTACCACAACGGGGGGGGGGGGGGGGGCGTAACGGGATAGCATTGGGCGGGACGGGATAGGGTGGGACCCCAGATACACAACTGATGTCTCGTGAGGGGTGAGGGGGGGGGGGGCACCAAATCTCACCAAAGGGGGGGGGGGGGGGGTTAAATTGGAAAATTAACTGCTCACGTTATTAATGTATGCCCCCTTATTCTCTCGCAGTCTAAATCCTATAGATGTATGTGTTTGCCTCTTTTTAGTGTCGCTAATTTTCGTTTCATCGAGTGTCAAATCACAACGGTGTTAAAGATGTTTTTACTTCAAAATAGTACTGCCAGATTTTTGTTTTTATTTCGAAAAGGACTTAGGACAGGTGGTTTTAAAAATTTGTAGGAGTCATCAAAAATTAAAAATTTTAAGTTAATTTTCACGTTCTGTGTAAGTTCTATTCAAGTTCTGTTGTTATAACAATGAACTTGAATACAACTTGCACAGATTGTGAAAATTAACTTCAAATATTTGAAGAATCTGTCATTTTTTTTAACAACCCGTTAATTATAATTTTAATTGTTCGAGGCGTGTTTTCAGAAACATTGTATTCGAGGAAACAACATCGAAAACAATGCGACTAAATTTAATATAAATGTTTTTGTTTTTTACTTTAGTTTCACACAGGAGGCCCTGAAGAAAATAATTACCTCAGGGCCTATGTCATCTTTGTGGACGCTGCGTATAGGAAAGGAAGGGGAGGAAGCTATGGGAAGGAAAAGGATTTTAGGGGTGGGTAAGAATCTAGGGTTCAGTTTGTCAAGGAGTGACGGACGTATGAATCCATCCCTCCCACTGCGGTGCAAGGCAATGTTCCGAGAGAGTGCGGCTGGAGAAGTTAAAGGGACTTCCTTAACCACTCTCACCCGATCCGACCTGTCATGCTGCTGGTTGGCAGACGCATTCGCCACCAAGACCCGAACAAACCACACCCCATGAATCATTAGATGACTAAGTCGTAGGTGAAAATATTGAAATGAACCAGAACCCACCACATCAAATGCATCACAACCATTTAAAAGTTTCTTAAATACTTATCAGACAGTCGCGAGTAAACATTCTACAGTAAAAAAATTTCAGAGTGTGCAATTCACACGCGGTAGAAGTGAAACCTCCAGAAAAACTAAAGTAGACAAGAGCGGGAAGGCTACGAAGAAGTGCACAAAGAGGAGACCGATTATACTATCTCATTCTCTTGCAGGCTAAATTCTATAGGTGTATGTGTTTGACTCCTTTTATTGTCGCTATTTTTCGTTTCATCGAGTTTCAAATCCAAAACGCTGCTAAAGAAGTTTTCACTTCAAAATACAAATGTGCAGTTCACATGCAGTAGAAGTGAAACCTCAGAAAACTCTAGACAAGGGTGGGGAGACGACAACGAAGCACCGCGCGAAGAGGAGACTGAATAGCTACGAAGCACCGTACAAAGAAGAGACCGATTAGTCTATCGCATTCTCTTGCAGGCTTAATCCTATGGATGTATGTCTTTATCTCTTTTTAATGTTGCTATTTTTCGTTTTATCGAATTTCAAATCACAACGGTGCTAAAGAAGTTTACACGTACTCGAGTTTAATCTATGTACCTACATCATCTCTAAATATTTAAATTTTTAAAATTAGTATGATATACATAATAAAAAAATGCTCGTACATCTATGGAATTTAGCCAACGAGAGAATAAGAGTATAATCGGTCTCCTCTTTGTGCGGTGCTTCGTAGCCACTCCTCCCACTGTATTCTAATTTATTTTCTGAAGGTTTCACTTTTAATTGCGTACTCGGATTTTTTAAAATTGTTTCGGATACCTATTTAGCTACCTTTTATTATATTTTTTTAATTCTTTTTAAACGTTTTATATCTTTTCATGTACATAAGAAGATGAACATTCATTATAAGTGATAATTAAATCCTTTTTTTACTTTGGTAGAAAGCAGTCACTTTGTGGTTTGACAAAGATATTAATTGAAATAAAACAATCACTTAGTTTGTAACCACGATTCATCCATTAACCTTTTTTATACCGACCGGTTTCGCTTAACCTGCGCATCAGCGTTATTTCATTATATCTACTTTATCGCATTGAAACCAAGCTCACGCACACTAACGAAATTCAAAACAATAAGCGCACACAAACTTAGCTGTTGCCGGCCGAATTCCCTATCAAGATTCCCTTCACCTCACCCACACAGCTGTTATCCCGCGCCGATCGGCTTGCTTGCCCCCCGTGCGACTAGCCCCACCGCTTCCCTTACCCCGCGGACTCCTGTTCATACAAAAGTCACGTGGAATCTGCGTGCAATCGAAATCAATTTAAAAAAATAGGTTGTCGTTGAAAATTTAGTTGGATCTTTGCAGAAATTATTTTAACATAGCTATCCTATCAATTTGACTTAAAAAAATTGGACGGAGGATTTTTCCGGAGCGATATTTTTGACTGATATCAAAAAAGCATGTACCAAAAGAAAAAAAATGTTGGATCTTTTGATTAAATAAAGCTAACACCAATATAAAGACACTTCGTGATCAAAAATTGGAGGGAGGAATTTTCCCGGCAAGAATAGAAATAAAAAAACAAATCTCTTTTTAAAAACACACTTTCCCAACAATAATATTGTTGAATTTCTATTTAATCAGGTGGATATTAATTACCTAATACTAACAAGATGTGAAGAGTTTTCGAAAGAAATACTTTTCTAGCGGGAGTTATAATTTTTTTTTCAGTTTTTGCTAAAAATAACTAGGTAACTTCCCGTTAAATATTTTGTTGGATCTTTTGTCATTCGTCATCCCTAAATGATACTCCACGTGACTGCAAAGGTTTCATCGACGGAGGAATTTTTGCGTACCTCAAACTCTTTATTGATTTGCCTACTACCTACCCAAGCAATAGGCCACTTGCATGGATTTCATAACGACTTTGAAAAAATCGTGTGGATAGATATTTTTACCAAGATTACGAAAATGTTAGTAAAAATTTTTAGAAATGTACAGTTTTTTTAAATTTATTTTTAAATAAATAAATCCATTATTTAGGCCCGTGACGTCACTACATGAAAATGTCCCATCGCCGAAAATGTTAATTATTATTTTTAATTTATAAACTAACGTTTAGACAAGATTTTTATGCATAGCACAAAGGGTAACAATTATTATAAGCAATAATTATCAGCCTTAAACACTCATCAACATTGAAAAATCTTCCGAGAAAAGATACTTGCCGCCAACGCCGTTGGCGGCAAGTATCTTTTCTCGGAAGATTTTTCAATGTTGATGAGTGTTTCAGGCTGATAATTATTGCTTATAATAATTGCCGAAAATGTTCCTATTAATTTTATAAAATTCCACACTGATTTATTTTTTTTATATGGCAGCACTTTGATTTCAGGCGAATTTTTGAATTTGACATTTAACGTTCAGTAGAATTATTGTTTGTTCTCTGCGAACTTATCATTTGGTTTCTTTTTGACATATGTTATGAAGAGAACCCCGTTCATTTTACGATGTCTGCACGTGTTTAGAGGTATAATGGTAGTGGTGCTGATCTTAACAAAATCAAATTTTATAATATTCTTCTTATTATTATAATTTACAAGTACAAGTATATTTCATTGGATTTAGTAATATAGACGTTGAACATTATAATGATTTATGATCAATAAGATGGATCAAGGAAAAAAAATATTTATGAGATATAATATTTTTGGAATGCCTCGCTATTCTCCTGTGCCCTTTCTTGTGGAACATGATCTTTTTTTTAAATGATTTTCTGCTATGTAATTATCGTTTTTTCGCACCCATAAAATTATGTCCCGTCTTTCCGGTTTATAAAAAATGGTCTGATTTTTCGGATTGAAATTTTCAAAAAATCGCCAGGGTTTCAAAAATACGATTTAAAAAAAATGCCGAATGTCTTAGAATATTTACCTAAACCGGATTTTTTTTTTAAATGCGATGCAAGTGGCCTATCCGCAAAATAATTATTTGTTCTTTGTAGCATTTTGATCTCGCCTGACTTATAGGACAGTGCAATTAGTGCAAAAAAGGGGGTCGCGATCGGAATTATTTCGGTAGCCCCAATTTTTTTATATGTTTTATACACTCATCTCCTGATGAAAAATCTGAGTTTTCGACCTTCGGTCACTTGAGCTTTCGCCGCCGTTTTGAAAAAACCTGCCGAAATCGCGCCAAAATCTAGTTTTTCTCAAATATTTCGTTCTCAATGAAAATTTTGGCTAAGGTAACTTCACAAGTTTTGTAGAACATAAAATTATCTACAATTTTTATTAAAAAAAATGTCTTCTACCTCTAATAAGTATTGAGATACACAGCCGTAAAAATGTGTATAAGTTTATAAAAACAAGTAAATTGCACGACTTGGTTTGGTTTTCTGTACGTACCTCTTTTTCAGTACAGTTTTGTAGAGAATAAAATTTCTAAAACGATTTTTATGTTTTTTGTATTGTTTTTACTGATTTAAAGTATGAATAAACAAATATCGGTAGGTGAAAACATAAAAATTTATCACGATATTACCACGTCTTTAATATAGAAATAACGAAAAATAAATACAGTGCGTAGTTCACATGCCGTAGAAATGAAACCTTCAAAAAACTAAAGTAGGCAAGAGTGGGTTGGCTACGAAGCACCGCACAAAGAGAAGCCCGATTATTATCTCATTCTCTCGCAGTCCTGTAGATGTATGCTTTTGCCTCTTTTTAGTGTCGCTATTTTTAGTTTCATCGAGTTTCAAATCACAACGGTACTAGGCGATTTGCTGGTGCTAGAAGTTTACACTTCAAAGTACAAGTGTGCAGTTCACACGCGGTAGAAGTGAAACCTCAGAAAACTAAAGTAGACAAGAGCGAAGAAGCTACGAAGCACCGCACGAAGGGGAGATCGAATAGCTACGAATCACCGCACAATGAGGAGACCGATTAGTCTATCTAATCTCTTATACTTATCACTCAGAAGTGATAAGTAAATAAGTACTTTTTTTCATTTTTTTATTTTTTCATTCATAGTGTAATAATAAATTTTGTTAATTATTTTAAGTTTTAGATACTTACTTACTAGCGACTTGAAATTCAAATGAAACAGAAATGCGTCACGAAAATTTATTATTATTTTAATATAATAGTTAATTAGTTCTAATATAATACGTACGGTAAATCCTCGCTCTCACTCAAGGCTCCCATAGTCCAGCGGCGTAAAGCGCCTCACGAATTTAGTGGCCAGACAATTCAGACCGCGTGGGTTCGAGTCTTATAAAATAAAATAAAAAACGTTTTAATTTTTGCAAAATTAATATTCAATCTTCAAACCACACAAAATGAAAATGAACCACACCAAGAAGAAACCATAATTATTAATATGATGACCCAATGTATAGCAAAAGTTGCACCAGAATTCGACGTCAAAAATATATATAAAATCATCCTTCACTAACTAACTAACCATAACACCGTTTCTCCGCAGGGGTAGGCAGAGAGGACGGGCCGCCAAACAACTCGGTCTTGGCACACACTCCTTGCCTCGTTCACATTCATACATCGTCTCACACATCCTCTTCTATTATTTTGACTCTTGATGCAGCCCGAATCAAGTATCTGATTCACTTGGTCTTGCCATTTTTTATATTAGCTCCACTCAGAAGGCCATGAGAAAAATAATTTCCCTCAGGCCCTATGTCATCTTAGGGGATGCAGTGAGGAGGGTCTTTCAACATCATTTTACAACTCATCGTATTTCTACGTAATGTGTTTATTTATTAAATTGATAAAATTGAGCACAATCTTTAAATTAAATTATAATTAATTATCAATCTAACAATTAACAATGTATTACGGCCAAATAAACGCATTGTTCCCACCCGCCAGTTACGGCGGGTACCCGCTAGGAGCGAGGAACCGAGGTAGGTACAATGCCAAACCGCGCGCCAGAGCTAAGCGCCCCGTAATTTGAATGATGCTCGTAGTAAAAAATCCCAAAACGTCAGAAACATGCATGTCACTAAAAATCGGCTGATCGCGTGCCGCATGGCCGACCCGAAGAGCTTCGGCATTCTTCGGAAATATTCCGAAGCTTTGGTTCCAGCGGTAGTAAGGTTTGAACAAGATAATATTAAGTAATAACATTTCTCTTCTAAAATGTAACCATTAGTCAAAGGGTCAGCTATGCGTCTCGTGTGACATTATCTTGTTCGAGCCCTTGGGATGTACCTTTTTGTAAGTTGTCTGTGTAAGTTGTCACGACAGTAAATGGCGATATTGGCGATCCACGCCGCAGAGTGTTTCTTGTGTGTTAATTATTATTATTGGATTATTGCGTTATTATTATTATCTTTGGAAGGTTGAGTATTTTTAAATGGATATCACACCCACCCTTTCCACTAATCTTCCAATAGATGTAATATCAATAGTAATGGAGTGTAAAATGCTTCTAAAAATATTGATACCAGAATAATTCTATAATAATTGGATAATTACTAGAGCGCCGTTTTAGTTATGTTGCGTTGTACAATTTATTATGAGTTCCTAGGCTATATGTATTTTTATTATTTGAATTTACAAACAGATACATAAAACATACCTACTTACCTGGCAGGTCAATTGACTATATTAAACTCTAGACATCAGCATGTTTTTACATCGCACGATATTTTTACTATTACAGTTACATGATATTTTTAGATACTTAGCAAGTAATGTAAAATTATGCATGATGTCTAGATTTTTTTTTAAATATAATATCAACCTTTCGTTTTTTATGAATGGCTTGGTGAACCACCTATAACTTGAGGCACCGGCCGCGCCTGGTAGGAATCAGAGGTTTAGTATATCCAGGAGTGACGGACGTATGAGTCCATCCCTCCAATAGCTGTGCAAAGCGATGGGTCGAGAGAGTCCTGCTGAAAAGGTCGAAAGGCCTCCCTCAACCAGTCTCTCTCCGCCATGCAGTAGGTGGGCAGGCGCATCCGCTGCCAAGACCTCACCCAATGAGTTCGGGCACCCCTGCTAAGTACCAAACGTAGTGAACCACTTGGGGGTGACCTATGGCAGAGGTGTTGGTTATCCAATAAATGGTTCCCGGGGCGGCGGTACTCATACCCGCCTCCCAAATTGAAATGCCACACGTCTTCTCGTTCATTCGCTCTACAATCCATCCGAGCGTTCCTTTCGTAATTTTACTCATTACGTTTACATTGGCCTTGCATTCTTCGCGGATCTCAACGTTTCTCCCAAGATCGTACATGGTTTTACCATACTCACGCCTCAGGAATCGCAATTCTACAGCATTCAGCCTACTTTCCTTCCTTTGCTTCCTTCCTCTTCCTTCCTCTACCAGTTCCATGCCTCACAGCCATACATGGGGGTCGGTTCCAGCACTCTATTATGGATAGCTGGCTTCGCTTCTTTGGACAGTTTTTTTGTTGGCGCCACTAGCGTTCTATCCTCCGTTAATGGAGTTACCTACATTTAACCTTGTTTCACATATCTCTATCAGCCTTCCCATCTACCGTAAACACACTTCCCAAATATACTTCACAATACATACTTCAAAAACTTATCCACCTGCTCCAAGTATTCATCATTCACAACTAAGTTTCACATTGTTTTTGTATCAAACACCACGATTTTAGACTTACTTACATTCATCATTAACTCATTCTTCATACATATTAAATTATCTGTCTAGGTACATTTAAATTAAATATCTAAGCATAGTTTTCTATGTTTTCATATTGTTTAATCGAAAAAAATCCCAAGCATTTGGGGCATGGCAAATAATCATTAAATGAGGAATGGTATTTTCTTGTAATGGGTTTTTTGTATTCCTGATAATTTTGTACATAATCTCCCGTTTTATGCAATTTAGCAGAAGACCTTTTCTTTCCTTGCCATTCATTATTGTCAGGATATTTTGAATTTCACATTCTATCTCGTGGTTTCTGAAAATATGCCTCGAGTCCTTTTCGAAATAAAAACAAAAATCCGGCATTCGACCTTTTTTGAAGTGAAAACTTTTGTAGCACCGTTGTGATTTGAAACTCGATGAAACTAAAAATAGCGACACTAAAAAGAGGCTAAAACATACATCTATAGGACTACAAGAGAATAAGATAATAATCGGGCTTCTCTTTGTGCGGTGCTTCGTAGCCTATCCACTCTTGTCTACTTTCGTTTTCTGAAGGTTTCATTTCTACGGCGTGTGAACTGCGCCCTGTATTTTTTTTTGTTATTTCTTTATCAATTTTCTTCTTGGATTTGGTCAATACGTTAAAGTTTTGTGGAAACGACGAACGAAGGTCGTTTTCAGAATGGGGGTGAGGTTTGTCTAGGTCTTGGAGGCGGATGACCGGGACACACTGAACCCCAGATTCCTACCCACCCTTTAAACCCCTTTCCTTAAAATAATTTTCCTCTCCTTCCTTTCCTTCAAAAGCTCTCCGCACAACATACCCTAAGATGAATAATTTCCCTCAGGATCTTCTGTGTGGAGCTCATGTAAAAAAAAAAGAAAAAAAAAGTACGAGATTTTAAATTAGTGACTGATTATTTGTAACCCAATAATGATTGTCTTTCTTAAAAAAAAATTGTGCCTTTATTGCACTTGTCAATTGCTACCTATCGCAATAAGGAGCCAATTTTATGCATCCCAAATAATTATTGGTAACTAAAATAACCTAGTTCCTGTTCACTCTATATATTTTTTTTTCATTAGCTCCACACTGCAGGCCCTGAGGAAAACAATTTCCCTCAAGGCCTATGTCATCTTTGGGGATGTTGTGTGGAGGGTATTTTTGGGGAAAGGAAGGAGAGGAAGTTTTGGGAAAGAAAAAAGTATGAATGGTAGTTAGGAATCTGGGGGTCAATGTGTCCAGGAGTGACAGACATATGAATCCATCCCTCCCACTGTGATATAAGGCGTGGATCGAGAGTCCGGTTGGAGAGATGAAAAGGTCTCCCTCAACCAGTCTCTCCTGATCCGGCCCGCCATGTAGTAGGTGGGCAAATGCATAGGTTGTCAAGACCTAGACACAGCTCACCCCGTGAACCCGGGCACCCCCGCTAAGACACCAAACATATCTAACCACTTGGTGTGACCTATGGCAGGGCTGTTAGTTATCTTGTAAATGGTTCCCGGGGCGGCGGTACCCACACCTGCCTCCCAAATTTTTAATTTGATTGTTGTTTTTCCTCCCAAATATAAAATGATATAATAACAGTCTACCGTTTTGACTTCTTGGGATTCTGTTTTGGTTTCCTTCAAAATAATATTTATGTAACCAATCATTATGTACCTACGATAGATAGACCGTTGGCAAATCGAGAACGAATTAAAAGGATTCTGAAAGCATCGTAATTTAAACGTACTGCATACAGGAATATACGGAGGTCGTCAAATGTTCGTAATGAACGGACGCCCTAAATATGGAATGAAGTGTGATATACGTACGATATACGCGGTTGCCAAAACGGCGGCAATATGAAAGGACGCCCAAAAGACTCTAAAGTATACGTACCTATCAAAAATTTGAATACCCTCAAAACACAATTTCTGGATAATTCTTTTACTATCACTCTTTTGTCAACCTAAAAACATGTGAACATTCACCGCAATTTTATTTAAAAACCTACCGTAAGCAGTGGTAGCCAAAAGGATGCGAAGTGAAAGGACGCCAAATCTGTAGCGGGATGTATATATATATATATATATATATATATAAAATATATATATATATATATATATTTTTTTTTTTTTTTCAAATACTTCAATTATTATTTATTTCATTTAACACGTGTTAACTGTCTGTATAAGTGTAAAAATAAGCCAAATTCCAGTAAACAATAGATTTTTACATGTCTAAAAAAGTTTCGGTTTCGGTTTCGATTTCGGTAGAAATTCCTGTTTTGATCTGACACAATTTTTTTACAATAGATCTACTCAGGAGGCCCTGAAGAAAATAATTCCCTTCAGGGCCTATGTCATCTTTGGGGATGCTGTGTGGAGGGTACGTAAAGGAAGGCTAATTTTATTGTTGTAAAATCGTTATTATTTATTATATTTATGATTAAAATTAGTTCATTATTAATTCATATTACTTGCAGGATGTTCCCCGAACAATATCCAATTGAGCTACAGACAGTGGCATAGCAAGGGCGAGGGCGGGGGCGGAGCGCCTCGGGTGCCACCCGAAGGGGGGTGCCACTCGACCAAAATATTGCATACACGTCACCAAGATATTGTATACACATGAACACGGTCTGTTATTTATATTATTTTCGTTTCGTCCGAATTCTGTTTCGGTCGGTCTTTTATAGGCGGAATAGCCTATTTTATGAAATTCTCTATTATTTTTATTCTCAAAAAGATGCATAAATTATAATACATTCTATACAATAATTAATTACATAATATATATATATATTTGATTTACCCCCATAAATAAGCAGGGCTTGTGTGTATGAAAAATAAACGGGGAAAAGAAAAGAGAGCGACATCTAGCGACTTTCTAGTTTCACTTCTACCGCATGTGAATTACGCACTCTGATTTTTTTTTTCAATTATTCAATTAAAAAAATTACCAATTTTTTCGGCTCGGGAGTGCCTAGAGGAAAATATAATTTGTTTACACGACGAAATAATTGCAATAATTATTACCACATCGATACATTACTCGACGAGTCTCAACGGAAAAATTCTAACTGTCGATCTTTATAGTAATTATATTCTGAAATGTCATCAGTAGCATTAATGATATTGTTTGTCCCTAGGCAAATCACGTGACTGAAAAACACATGGACAAACACACACATATTTGAATCGAACAAAATATGTGAATACCTTTATTGTTCAAGCTATAGTTATTTCGTATTCTCCAACATTTATCATTGACATTGTATTTTTGTCATCGGCTGGCCCATATTATGACGATAGGCTGAAAAGTAATGCACACAAAATCGGGCATCACAAAGCACTCTTTTTAGGGTGAATTGCCTAATTCAAAATAAAATTTCGGGCATAAAATTATTTAAAGCACAATTCTTAAGTTTCTATATTTATTTATTTTTCAACATAGTAACCGTTAAGTCTAATACATTTCTCCCAAGATGAAACAAGTTTTTTCAATCGTCTGTGGGACGGTGTTGTACCCATCGTGCACAGATTTTATGTAATTCCAATGGTTCAATAATGCAGCAGATACGTTCCTGGATATTCCAATATAGTTTGTGATGCGCTTTTGAGTGATTCGCCGGTCGTTTTGATTCAAATCGTCGACGAGTTTGCGATGTTTATCGTCTGTGGCAGTGATCAGACTTCCGCTGCGTATATCATCAACAATTGTGGCTTTTCCAAGCTCTCAATCACAAAATTTGATTACCCATCGATTAACAGTAGATCGATCAAAAACATCATCACATAAAACATCCTTTAAATGACGACGAATCTCAGTAAGAGTCACTTTTTCAGCAGTTGAAAATTCGATAACAGCACGCCGTTTAACTCACGTTGACATAGCACTAGAACACGTCTCCATACTTCCGTTTCTCAAAATACACTGGATGTATTCAACGACGTCATGCTTATAGGGGGGGGATGTTACTTCCTCATTCCACCTGACAATTTTCAGCCTACCCTCCTATTTATACGAATAAATAAATATATTTGGGATGCCATACATATAAAAGACCATTCATATTATGAAAACCATATCACTTTGAAAGCCTGACCTTGTAACTTGTTGGTACATTTGTGTATGCGATGAAATAAAAAAATGTTAAGCATAGTAACTTGTGTCTAGGTCTTGTACGATTATCAGCATCATATAAATAATACCTAACACTTTGTTGTTCTTTTCAGAGTTCTTTTCAGAATTCTTTCAGCAAAAATATAAATTTGAAAATCTTCTGTAAATCTAATCGTTCGTTAATCGATGTACTTCCATTATTTGACCTAATCGGACCCCTTTAAAAACGTATTCTTTACACACATTCAAATAAAATCTTCAAAGACATCTCCTGTCATAGGTCACCCCAAGTGGTTCGCTACGTTGGGTGACTTAGCAGGGATTGGAGACTTAGCTGGGATGCCTGGTTTCATGGGGTGAGGTTTTTTAGGTCTTGGCAATGGATGCGTCTGCCCACTACCTGTGGGCCGGTTTTTAGACGACTGTTGAAGGAGACATGTTAATCTCTTCAGCAGACACCTCTCTCGACCCATCGCCTTGCAGCGCAGCGGGAGGGATGGGTTCACACCGATGGTCAGTGGCTGAGCTGGCATCGCGCATGGTTCCTACCCAGATGTCATATGAAAGCAATTCCTCTACTAGCTACGTTTTCTATCGCGACACAAGCAGCGTTTTACGCTCACCTTGATGGTAATAAGAGATTTTTAAATACTGATAGGTTATTCGTAACCCTGGAATGCTTGTCTTTCATGAAAAGAAAAATGCGTCTGACACTACTGAACACACTTTCCCAGCATTCTATAGATTCCAACACACCACTATTACTTTTTCCTTCGCAGATCTTCCTCGCCTTCTTCTCCTTAAAAAAAACCCCCACACGGCATCCCCAAAGATAAAATTGTCCATGAGGGAAATTTTCTTCTTCGGGGTCCCCTCAATGTCGCGGGCTGTAAAGGTGAAAGGTTTTTGGCCTACCGGAACCATCTTGACATCATTTATGATTTTACATGACACCGCATAATATTATTGGGATAGGTAAAAAGATTTTCTTTACATTTCTATCATTTCTTTGATTTGTGTTGTGCAACTAATTACATTTATAAGTTAAATATAGCTTATTTCGCCGTAGCATGGCATTACCGAGTTGCGAGGCTTCTTCGCCGTAAGGCTGTATTCTGCCGTAAGGCTGTATGCGTGGAAGGCATTTAGCCACTGGCTGTGTGTTATTATTACTAGTACTTCTACCATCACTACAACAGAACACATCAAGCAATCACTCCTCAATACTCCAAACCTTACCCCAGTCAGTCACTAACAATACTTCACAAGTGTCGCTAGTTCTGCGCGTAACATTCAAAACAAATCTCACTTTTCTCTTAACACTTTCTTATACAATAAACAATAATAACTGCTATTACTATCTTAGCACTAATGGTTCAGGTTACGTAATAGTTTAACAGTTTTCTAAGAGATTTTCATCGTAATTTGATTACGATAAGTTTGTAAGACGTAAATTTTTCGTTGAGTGATTTGTTTCGTAGTTTTCCGAGTTTTTTTTTTGATGTTTTAATTTGAATATTGATACGTGAGTGTTATTTATACAGACAGACTATGGACGCAAAAGAAATCTGAGTAAGTATTTATTTATTTATTTATTTATTGCTTCTTCACAATTTATATACACATATTTTTAGCATGTAATTATTAACCCCACTAGGGTATTCAATGAGTTTTTTATAGTTTGTTGTGTATTGATATATTTCGTTAATGAGACTTGAAATAGACGAACTCTTTGGCAGAGTTGAATGAGGAACAAAGGTCGTCGATTAAAAATTAAGCAAGCGTAAAACCAAAAAATTGTTTAAAAAACCAAATTATGTGGATGCTATTTAGACCCTATGTTATTATTATGTTTTATACTAGTTCAACACAAAAATAATTTCCCTCAGGGCGTGTGTTATCTTTGAGGATGCTGTGTGGAGGGTATTTTAAGGAAATGAAAGAAAGGAAGTTCTGGTAAGGAAAAATATAAGATGGGTGGCTGGGAGTCTGTGGGTCAGTGTGTCCAGGAGTGACGCATATGACCATTCCATCTACGCAAGTGGGCAAACGCATCGGCTGCCAAACCTCACCCCATAAACTTGGGCACTCCTGCTAAATGGTCAAACGTGGTGAACCACTCGGGGCAATTTATGACAGAGTTGTCGGTTATCCAATAAATGGTTCAGGGGGCGGCGGTACCCGTACCCGCCTCCAGAATTGATTATACTCATAATTCCCAAAAACAAGTTTGGAATAACTTTTGAAAAGTACCAATTGGCGATACCTTAATGAGTTTTGATAACTCATGGGAATGCAACTTCGTTGTATGTATTATTTAAATAAAATAAAAAATAAATAAAAAACAATACTTGGATTCAACTGAATTAAGCTGGGAACATACTAGGCCCACGCCACGCCACGCGACGTAGGTAGACGTCATCATTTCCATATCTGGACTACTTACCATCCATACATTTTCTATGGAAACGGGTGCTTTAGAATCACACTAGCCCCACGCAACGCAAACCGACGCCCCCTACGCGACGCGGATCTGCCGCAGCCAGATCGGCGTGGGCCATGTGGAAGGTGGAGGGGGTATGGTCACGCCTACTACGAGATGGTTTTACATCTTTCTGGTGTTATCTAAGCATTTAACGTTATGTTTCGCAATATCTGTGGTTGTTTTTTGACAGATATTATTCAAAAATGGATGACGAACAGTTCATTGAAACTGGACGGCACGAAGTTATTTATAAAATCAAATTACAGGATTATAGAGATTATGCATACGCAGTGTAGCTTGGGAGGAAATTTCAGCCATTCATGGCATGACTTTCAATATTATACCCCTATAATGAATGACAATCAAACATGACATAGACACACTGCCAGTCTTTCTCTGATCCGAATGGACTTTCGTGTTTTCTTTTTTATGTCATATTCAATTATGCTGTGAAGCTCTTCAAATACCACTTTACTCATACGGAAGTACATGAAGAATCGTCCGTCATCAGATTCTAGTTAATTAGATTAGTTAACTAGATTCTACTAAAGTATGGAACTCTCCAAACAAAAAACAAAAATAAATCTCCAAACAAAAATACTTCTAACAAAATTCTCCAAACAAAAATAACTCTCCAAACAAAAATACTTCTCACTTTTTTCTTTTTACGAGAATATTGATTTAATAATAATAATCGTAGCAAATCATCCTCAAATTCACTTTCAAGACATGGCAAAGCTGTCATCTGCTGAGAAGAGAATCACATAAACATAACCTAAAAAATAAATATTTTTGAATGTAGCTATTACTTTGTGGTTATCCATTATAATAAAATGAAACAATGCAACTTTGTATAAACCACTTATAAAATGTGCAAATCCGACCGGTTTCGGAACAAACGTTCCTTCGTCAGGGAAAGCTTATACTTAAGCTTTCCCTGACGAAGGAACGTTTGTTCCGAAACCGGTCGGATTTGCACATTTTATAAGTGGTTTATACAAAGTTGCATTGTTTCATTTTATTAAAAAATAAATGTCAAATGTGTCAAATCAAACGCGCCTGCGCATAACCAGAGACCCCTTGTCACGTGGCCACAGCGACGCGTACGTACGTCGGCCAGTGTGAACGGGACAGGAACGTTGCGTCGCGTTGCGTCTGCTCAGTATGATCCTTGCTTTACAGTAAGAAAAATATACGCATTTTAATTCACAGAAATTGAAAATAATTAATTTAAATAACAGTTGAAGTAATTTTTCGACTTTAGTCACTCTACGTCATGAAAAAAGGTTTTAAGAAATTTTATATTTAATAATAATTTATAAAGTGCATATGTAATATTAATAATTAACATTTTAACTCTTATTTCATAAAGGGTAATTAAATATTTCTTTAATGAATTAGTGGTAATTCCGCTAAATGAGTACCTACCTAATTTGAAGAGATTATTTGATGCTGGCAATAATCGACTTTATTTTATTATTAATTCCACGGTTGGCACCATTGTCGAATGGTGCCAGCATGTCATTGTCTGGAACCCGAACCCAGGCCCTTCGGCTCTCCGGACCGCGACTCTACCAACTGAGCTAAGGTGTCCCTATCCGATTCGGTCATTTTTAACTTACTTCGAAATTTTAATTTACTTAACGAACTTTTTCTTAATTTTCTTAATCCATATTTTATTGGCTACTATAGGGTGGCGCAAAACTACCGTTTAATTTTGAATCTTATTGTAATGTGTAATAAGTTAATAAGATTCAAACCATATCGGTAGTTTTGCGCCACCTTTATTTTATGAATGATCGCAAAATTCAAACCCAAACTAAATGCGTAATTTTATGGATAATTCGGTTGGAATTCGTTTTTATTTTTGAAGTGAATTCCCCTATAGATCCTCAACTGTTCCCAACTAGAAAAACCCAGTAGGATTACGGCATCCTCAATCGGAGTATATTATTAGGCTGAAGATAGTGTAGATGGGAAGGAGATGGTGTAGAATATCTGGCTCTCTGATCACCAAATATGGCTAAAGCCATTTCAAGCAAGGTTTCATTTCTGAATGGACGTCTTTTACCAGTATGATGAGAGTATATTCCACTCTGGAATGTGCTGCAAATACATATTATTTTTAATTAATTAATTTAGAAATAACACAAATTAATTCGATAAAATTAACTTGCGCTTGCTGGGATTTGAACCCGAGAATTTAGGATTCGTAGTCGCTTGCCGTACTCCTCGACCACGGAGCTGTCAAATACAAACGACCTGATAACTTTTAAAAAGTCACGGCACGCCATTTTCCAACAAGTTATAGCGTTATATGTACACGTGTTCTAGTACGTATCTATATTTTTGCACAATATTTGTTTGAACATATTCAAATAGTACAACAATAGTGTTGTGCAAGAATTATAAATAATTATTATTTACCATTCGTGTTTGCGTGCCTGTTCGAATAAAATCTCGGATTTACCCAGAAATTTCCCGCTGCCGATATAAACAATTAAAACATGTACATTATTGCACATGTACTCTGAACCCTGTCTGAACATAACCATATTATAATATTTACTTTATGCTCGGTTTTTACTGCACTTCTGACAATTCTAGTAGGCAGCGACAATGATTAATAATTTACCTTCAATATTTCCACGCTGGTTACGCGACTTATTCAAATACTTGTATTCGCTGATGATTGCGTCAAAAATAAATCTTTACATGGTATAAAGAAAAGTCGCTCCCGCTGTCTGTACGCTTAGATCAGATGCGGTTTTCACCAATAGATAGAGTGATTCATGCGGAAGGTTTAGGTATATAATTTGTCAAGTTTTGGTGTAAATTGGTTAAAATATATAATATGTATGTAAAGGGAGCGGGATGGCAATCAGGTGGTGTGGATTTGATATGTATGCAAATTAACAGATGGCGTTGGGTATAAAGTTTGGGTAATTGCATTGTGTTTCATTAGCCACAGCACCGTGTGTCAGGGTCTGCTAGTAAATAATAAACTCTTCGATTTGTTTTGAGAGCTGCAAAAGACTTCAATAAATTAGCCACATTTATCATATTACATATATAAAACCCTTGTCAGATGCCAACTAGAGTATAACTCTACGTTATGGTCTCCATTTTACAATATTCATTCCGACAGCATTGAAAAGATTCAATATAAAATCCTGAGGTTTAAAAACCATAAATTGCATATTCCTGTACTAAATATTGATTATAATTACCAACTGGATAAAATTTTATTTTTATTTTATTTTATTTATTAGCGTTATAAACAGTCATTACAAGTTCATATATAACAGTGTTAGAGATAGTCATATCATTGACCAATAAAATAACGACATAAAAATTTGAGACCATAATAAAAATAAAAAAAACAAACAAAACAATATATGTATGTAATATAAACAGTTCTGAAAAAGTGCATCTACTCACTTAAATCTACAAAAAATGTATTTTCAAACTGCTGAAATCAAAAAAGAAAATGTAATGAAAATGAAGAAAAATGAAAATGTAAAAGAAAGATAAGGAATTAATGAAACATTAAGTTTTCCGTTGAATATTACTTTTTACGAATTTTATGAAGTTAGCAAGGTTCGTGTTAAACATGTCAATGTCTGTGCATAATCTATTGAAAGTGCTACAGCTTCTTCTTATAAACACATTTTGAAGATAATTAGCATTGCTCTTAGGAATATAAAATATGTCTGGAGATCGAGTGACTCTTATTGGACATCTGAAATTGATATTTTGTAATAGGTAAGGGCTATCAATAAAATTGTGGATTATCTTATAAAGCATTACTAGGTCTCTGATATCTCTGCATTGATCAAGGGTTTTGAGGTTCATAGAGACATAATTTACATCATTTCGCATGCGAAACGAAACATATTTCAAAAACTTTTTCTGGACTCTTTCTATATTTGATTTATATGTAGAACAATGGGGGTTCCATACTGTTGAAGCATACTCTAGGTGGCTTCTGACATATGATATGTAGAGAATCTTAAATGTTTGTGGATTTTTGAAAACAGAACTTACTCTAAGTATAAATCCTAGCATTTTCAAAGCCTTAGACGTGATGTGCTCGACGTGAGATTGAAAAAGAAGCTTACTGTCTAATAGAACTCCAAGATCTTTAATTTCATTTACCCTATTTAAAAGATTGTTTTTAATTATGTACGGATATAGTATAGTGTTTTTCTTTCGAGAATAAGATATGACGGAACATTTATCTGCATTCAAAAGAAGGCGGTTTTCTAAACAATACACATTGACCAGGGAGTTCAGGCCCTAGGGAGTTCAGGCCCCAGGAAAATGCCCCTATTAAAACTTTCAGAAAGAAGAATTACCACAGATTTAATATTATTACATAAAATACTGCATTACACAATTGACTGTCCTGAATTATTTCAATTAATCAACATCCATATTCCCAAAAGATCTTGCCGACATTTACTACCCTTTTACTTTAACAATACCAGGACACTCTCTTGAAAAATTCCGAGACTTCACAATCTCGGTAATACATATTCTGATCTAGGAGATATATTTCACCTTGAATAACCAGAATAAAAAATGTTTATTCCAATTCTTTACATCTAGACACAAATAGTCGTGGATAATTTCTGCAATTTTGTTTATACTGCATATTCTTTTTTTATGTTAGACTTCTTATCATTTTTACCAATGTATTTTAAATAATATTTTATGCTTTTGTTGTTACATTTTTTTTCATTATATTATATTTTCATTATTGTTTTATTTTTTAAAAATACTGTGTTACTTAACTTACAAACAAAGAATGTAAAAGCCCATAAATAAATTGAATTATCTGCTATGCCCAAGGGGAGAAATTAATGGGAAATGAGCCACAGAAGTTACCCATTGATATGCTTGGTATAACTCAAAGTTGCGCAGGGTCTCGGTGGCATGTTCATTCCGTCCTCTCCTCAAGGCTCTGAGGAAAATTATTTTCCTCAAGGCCTCCTATATGGAGTTAATAAAAAATCAGAACTGAAATAAAACAATACTTACATTGTTTGTAACCACGATTTATTTTATTTTTTTTTAATAGCGACCGGTTTCGATTAGTGCATCTTCAGGGTATACAATTAAACTCGTTAATTAATAAAGTTAAAATTAGCAGTTTTATTTTATACCCTGAAGATACTATAATAAAAAAATACTTAAATCGTGGTTACAAACAAAGTTATTGTTTTATTTCAGTTAATATGTCAAACCACAAAGTGACTGCTTTCTCCCAAAATATAAAAATACATTTATAAGACTCATCTGGTTTCACTTGTTTTCTTGATTGAATGAATGTTTGATTTAAGTGAAATCTTGGATGTGGAAATTAACTCACTCCCCGATATTTGGTCAAGCTGAAACTCGGCATATGGACTTGCTGTCGATGACAATGCATTCTTTCAACTTTTGATGACAATCACGCACATACACGCGGACTCTCTGAAATTCGATGACATTACAACACTTTATGTACGAAATTAACGTCGATCTCGCCCATTCGGCATTTTGCTCAGTTGACTCCATTTCATGGGCAGGAAGGTTCGATTCTCAGTAAAAAACAAACAAATGTTTTAAAAGACATTTGAAAACGCATTTATTACAGTAAAAAAACTCTGTCTTGTACGGGTTAATTTTTACTTAGATGTATCAAATTTTTGCATGAAATGTTCTTTTAAACTTGAAGAAATTTCAAATACAATGCAAAACGTGCTTCATGATCACAATTTGAAGTGTTAGTATTTTACTAGCGCAGACCCGCAAAAGTTCACGAGGTATTAATGTAATTTAAATTTTGAAAAGGGCGATTAAAATAATTTTTTTTTTTTTTGTTCATATGAAGCGGATACTTTGTGATGTGACATTATTAATTTAAAATAAAACAATAACTTTGTAAACACCACTTTTATTTTTATACTTTATGCCGACCGGGTTTCGCTACAACCGTAGCTTCATCAGGGCAGTATAATACCCCTCCCGTTGCTGAAAGGGGTTCCCATAATTTATAAATTTACTATTCTCCATGTAGAATTTTTAATAGAGACTTTACGATTTCGATATTTTTTGTATTCCTGCAAAACCGATAAACACATATTCGGCCATTAAAAAAAATATAAAATTGTACTACATTAAAGCGTAAAAAAATATTTTGTTACTGTGTAGGTATCATTCCTTGCCTCGTATGATATTTCTTGCTCGCTGGAACCTCATCTACGACAAAATAAATTATGAGAAATGCTCCATCTCTCTCCCGCATTAGTTCGCTTATGGATATGGTTCCCTGTTCTTCTCGCGCCTCGCCAATTTACGGCATCTCGTTCCCACGCACTACATCGAAAGCTGCATAAGGGTGTAAAGACATAGTGTCCTTTACCTAAACCGTCGCCGGTCTGGCTGACCCAACCATCTGTTTTTATTGGGGTTTAGCTACAGTGCGTATCGAAACACTACAGCGGACGGTAAAAAAATAATTTGAATATTGAAAAGTTTGAAGTGCGGTTTTTGTGATATATCGTTCCATTCCTGTGATATTGCCTTTCAATAACTGTGTTCATAATGACAAGAAGGGGTCTAACTGATGAAGAATTATTGAAATTTCTCGAAAATGACAGTGACATTAGTGAAAACGATAATGATAGTGATATGGATTTTGAAGCAATAAATCAAGAGGATCTTTCTGACGTGGAGGACCACGTTGAGGTCCAGGAGGAGTCAGAATCTGATGAAGACATCGTAGAAGACGAAAACACAACAACATTTGCGGCTAGTGAAGTTTTCATGACCTCGAAATCGGGCATGAAGTGGAGTTCAGTGCCATCGCCACTTGCAAGAAATAGAGCGCACAATATTGTAAATGCGAATCCTGGCGTTCAAAATGAGGGTAAAAATATAACTACCATCCGAGAGGCTTTTTGTTTGTTTATGAACGACAATATTATACAAAAAGTGTGTGAGGAAACTAATCGATTTATACGTAAAAAAATGACAAACAGTGAAGAACAATTGGTTAAAAACGAGGAAATCTACGCTTTCATAGGAATTCTTCTAGTGGCCGGCAGAAATCGGGGACGAAAACAACATTTACAAGAATTGTGGACGACGAATGAGCTTTTTCGGCAGCATTTTTTCTCCGCGACAATGGCAAGGTGCAGATTTCATTTTATATATAGCAGCATACGGTTTGACGACAAAGAGACACGGATCTGCAGAATGGAAGTATCCAAAAATAAATTGGAAGCTATAAAGGAGGTGGTTGAACTCTTCGTACCAGCCTGCAGAGATAATTATTCACCTAGTTGCAACATAACTGTTGATGAGCGATTAGCCACATTTCGCGGACGTTGTCCTTTCCGGGTTTACATGAAGAGTAAGCCTGGACGTTATGGAATGAAAATTTGGGTAGCTTCTGATACCAAAAATGCTTATATTTTAAACTTGCAAATTTATACGGGCATGATAAACAACAAAAGAGAAGTCAACCAGGGATTCCGAGTTGTTACCGATATGGTAAGTCCTTGGTTTGGATCCTGGAGAGGAATTACTACTGATAATTTCTTTACTTCAATACCATTGGCGAATCATTTGTTTGAGAATCAATTAACGCTAACAGGAACAATTAGAAAAAATAAAACAGAAATCCCACCAGAAATGGCAGCTAATAAAAATAGGGAAGAATTGTCAACAATATTTGGTTTCACGGACAAAATGACATTATTGTCGTATGTTCCAAAAAAAAATAATGCCGTAACGCTCCTAACGACACAATTTAATTATGGAGGTATAGAGAGTGGCGTCAAAAAAAGGCCCCATGTTATCTTACATTACAACAAAACAAAGGGAGGAGTTGACACCGGTGATAAAATGACTCAAGAATATTCGTGTGTAAGGGCAACCAGGCGATGGCCATTTCGAATATTTATGGAGTTAGTCGATATTGCTGCCTTGAATGCCTACATTTTGTGGGTCGAAAGATATCCCGAGTGGAGATCTAACGATCGAAGCCGTCGAAAAGAATTTATTCGCCAACTAAGCATTGAGTTGGCAAAGCCCAATGTCGATTTGAGGTCAAATAACCCAAAACATCACAAGAATTTACAGAACTCCATAAATATTTTCAAAAAGACTTGCTATACTGAAGAAAATACACCAACTTCATCAGTTTTTAGCGACAATCCAGGACCAAATCTGTCTAACGCCAGCGGATCTTCTGCAAAAGCCAAAAGATGCCTTTTTTGCATCCGTACAAAAGATAGAAAAACAAAAATATCATGTAGTCAGTGTAACAAACCCGTATGCCCATTACATAGAATGCAAAATATTTCTTGGCAATGTCCTGAATGCCAACATGATGAACCAATTTTATGAATTTTCTTTTGATGCCGTTTTTTTATTTTGTAAATTCTTGTGATGTTTTGGGTTATTTGTCCTCAAATCGACGTTGAGCTATGCCAACTCAGTGCTTAGCTTCTATCACTTCGTTAGATCTCCACTGGGATAACGTTCGACCCACAAAATGTAGGCATTCAAGACAGAAATATCAACTAACTCCATATATTTTCGAAATAGCCATCTCCTGTTTACCCTTACACATTATTACTTACCTTGTATCACCGGTGGTGTCAACTATCGGGAGGTGACAATTCCTCCCTTTGTTTTGTTGTAATGTAAGATAATATCGGGTAACTCCAGAAAATAATTGTGTCATCTACGACAATAATGTAATTTTTTCGTGAATCCAAATATTGTTGACAGTTCTTCCCTTTTTTATTACTACCTATGCACTTTTTCATCCATTTCTCTCAAATAATTTAATACTAAAAATAATTTAAAATATAACAATCTATGTATTAACCTTCACAGTTTAAAAAATCAATAAAAGTTGGGTTACTTTGTTTGAATTTTATAAGATATAATTTATCAACAAAATACGAGAGGTTAGCGACAGGCAATTATTATGTTTATTATTAGAATTTCCCACCATAGTTGGAAGGGTATTCCGAGTAATTGATAATAATTAGTGGTAGAAGGGTATTTTTAAAATGAACCGTTAACAATAACAATGGCTAAGCAAATAACATAATTATAATGACATTTGGGAAATAACCCATTAATAGTTTATTCTCTTGTACCTATAACAAGTAAGTGATATTATTTTCCAGATATTCATGGATTCTTGGGAGCATTATCTGCATATCATTGCTCTGGTACTGCCTTCTCAGAAATTTATAATGATTATTGCGGAACATGGAACTAACATTTTTTCCGTTTCATGTAAGCGGCACTTTGGGGGTTATTTAAATTGTTTGATCTCAAAATGGGGTTCATAATAATTATTTTTAGATTTTTACAGGCTCAATTGTTCGATTTATAAAACAGTTTAAAACCGTTCTTCAACTAGTTTCTAGTGTAGGTAATTTTATATAGCGTATGTTCACTTATAATAAATGATTTTGTATTTAACGTGTTCTACGTCTTTCTTTTAAACCACTTTATAGTTATTGTAATTAACAGTATTTGATTCTTTGCATTTCTTTTATGTGTTACTTTGCCCTTCTTGGACCTTGCTAAATATCTGTTTTAGAAGATGATTCAAATAAATAATAAATATAATATTTTATTATTGTATGCTGAATTTAAATAAATGATTATATTGTTATGTTTTATGATACTATTATGATATAGTAGTAATTGTTGTGATACCGACAAATTTGTATGTATATCTTGCGTAGTTTAATGTTTTATAATTTTTGAAATCTGTTTTTTTTTCTTATGTATGTAAATCAATTATCATACCCCAAATAAAATTTTAAAAAAAATCGGTGTTTAGTTTTAATTTTATTTTTGTAATTTGGAACCACCCTGTTACAATTCGCTCCGCCGCGTCGGCCGCCGGTCGCACTGGCCTGCCGGCAGGTACCAAAGTACCGACTAGGAAGCTAGTCAAAGCCGTCATGGCCGGAGCGTTTGTTGATGAATGATTTTATATAAAATTCACTGAATAGGTTTTATATTATGAAATTAACTCTATAATGATATTTTTTTAACGGAAATACATTAAACATGTAGGCCATAAGAGTAATTTTTCATCAAACTCATGAATAACTGGGAAAAAAGGCATTGAAATGATAAAATCCCTGGGGTTGTAGCGTTACCCCTCATGGTACCCAACGTTTTGTTTTTCATGTTGGCATGCCGAAGGATACTCTACTAGAGAGTATTATACTGCCCTGATGAAGCTAGTAGAGTATTATACTATGAAGATTATACTGCCCTGATGAAGCTACGGTTGTAGCGAAACCCGGTCGGCATAAAGTATAAAAATAAAAGTGGTGTTTACAAAGTTATTGTTTTATTTTAAATTAAAATAATTTTCATTTAAAATATTATATTATTGGGTAGGTACCTACTCTACTGAATTATTCCTTACATAATCAGTTCCAATTTTGAAAATGGCTCTTAAAATTGAATGTGTATTTGAGTTAACTTGAAAATGAATAATTTCAGGCATTGAAATTGGAAAAAAGACGCTAATCACTGATAACCGAACTTAGTATGTTGAATGATTCGTGATTTTATCTTTTTACCTCAATATCTCGGCATCAGGCGCATGTCAGATAGAACCTTGCTGTCCCAAATGCACGTAATAACCTTTTTTTATTAAGACTGCAGATAATAATAATAATTGGCTAATTTATATAGCGCCGTTTTCGTGGAAAATCACCTCAAGGGCGCTGTACAAATAATATATAAAAGAATTAATATTACTGGCTTAAAACTAAGATTTACAATTACAACTAGTGACTTACATCTAAGACTTATAGCTACTTATATTACTGGCTTACAACTAAGATTTACAATTATAACTAGTGACTTACATCTAAGACTTATAGCTAGTGACTTATGACTAAGACATAATAGATTCTAACCTAAAACTGGTGACTTATTAACACACATATTTACAATTAAGATTAGCGCCAGAAGAAGTAGGAAGTTTTTACATAATATTACAATTCGAGAATACGGGTGCAAAAAGTATAATGAATGTTAACTGGATTTACGGGAAGGTATAGATATTTTAAATAAATTAATAAATTTAATAGTCGATCTTTACTGCATTAAGGTGATTCATCGCTCACCAGTAAACAGATTGTTCTAAATTTATGAGACGCGAACTGTTGTTTGCGTATTAACGATCTGCAGTCGTGCTCGGGAAAAACGACAATCAACATTATCCATCAATCCTCCTCGATAGACCTTATACCCATGTGAGAATGGAAGAAAGTTATTAAGATGTTTTAATCCAAAAAAAGTCGTATTACCTACACAATATTATATTTAACAAGAAAGATTAACCTAAATAAGTTGTACGTGAGCTTTTTTTCAATACCCACCATTCGAATTTATTCGTGAAAAATTTAAATAACACCGGTTTTTCCAGAGCTGCGTTTACATCGATATCTTATATATAAAAAATCTCGTGTCACGGCTTGATATTTTCCATCTGTCCTCACGTCAATTTGCTAAATGTATAATAAATTATAGATAAAATTTAAAAAAAACTATTAATTTCGAACCCTCTACCCTGCTGTGTTATTTTCTCAATCTCATTGTGTTGGTTTTCTTTTTTATGAGGCTTATTTTATAGTTAACATTATCGTATGATGTGATAATGTATTATTTTTATACAGGCACCTAAATAATGGCATATCACATTATTTATCTTACATACCTGAATTTGTTTTTGTTTCTTATTTCTATTTCTTTTTTCTACTACTTTATGTTTACTTTAATCATCTATGTTTTTCTGTGCATACTATGAATTTTATGCGGAAACTTTGCTGGTTCATGTAACTCTGTAATATGTAGTTACTTTAATGAAACTGTACTTATAGTTTGCTTCCCTAATAAACTTAAATATTCTAGAACGCAGTCTTCTACTGTTTTCCTGCTTTATCATACAGTATAATGATGTAAATGGAATTTCCGAATGCTAACTTTACTTTTTTTTTTTTTTATTCCAGTTAAAAGAAAATTACATTTTCACTCATTTAACTAGAAATAATTATACACATTAAGATAAAATAAATATTTCAATACAGCGCTATTCTATTTCATTGTTTTGTTTATCAAGAATAAATATAAATAATTGTTTTTTAAATTTACCCAGCTTCTTTTCGTTTTTAATGTCATTTGGGAGGCAATTATATAAGTTGCCCCCCTCGTAACCAATGGATTGTTTACCATAGTTAGTGTGGATGGTATTTAAATGTATGTTATCGCGTTGTCGTGTAAAGTGTTTGTGTATTTGGGACGTTTTAATTAATTCTGTGTTTGTGTGTACGAGATTATTTTGTATTTTGTATATAAGGAGACATGTATTGTATTCATATAGTTTTCTTAATGTTAATAGTTTTGTTTCCATACATAATTTTTTGTGGATGTTCTGGGCTTGTAATTAAATAGTTTTTTGATTACCTTGTTTACTTAATACTACATATCGTCGCATTAATTCGTAGAATGCTTAACCACCAAATGTCAAATTTTACAGGAGGCACAAAAAACCTCGTAGTGAAAAAAAATTAAAGACGGGTCATTGTTTTTATTTATGTTCCGAACATGTGATATATTTCGAAATTTATTTTCAATCATTTAAATTTTGTAAGTTAAGGCTTTCTATTTCAAATCGGAGTTAGGAAGTTTACATTAAAACCGAGAATGGAGATACGTATTTTACAAAGATAGATACGTACTTTTCTGCGAACAGTTTTATGAACAACTAGCTGAAGACTTGGGAGATAGGAATTTTACATTAAACAAAATAAAACACAACAAAACAGAACTGCGATATTTATTTTATGAATTACTCGGTAACATCCTAATTGACTTTTATATATAGTCTCAGTATGTAAGAATAACAGGATAAATATAATAGTACTTAGTACACAAAGCATAACAGCACAATACTAATACTACGAATAATTTTGAAGTTAAATAATAAGACCTGAAATGGTAAATAAAATAAAGTATGTGGAGTTAGGAGTTTCGAAGTATTCGCGAGTAAAAATGGCACCATGGTGTTTACGCAGTTTCCTAATTTGTGTTTATCTAAAAAGATATATATTTTTTAAATTTGCGAGTTTTACTAGTCGATGCGGGACTAATTTTAACACAAGATGGCATTAAAAACGTATTTTTGAAAAATTTGGAGTTACGCAGTCTACGAATTAATGCGACGATATATGAATGGTCATGTATCTGCCTACCCATTATAAACGAAACCTGTCAATTTGATTGTCCTAGAACGGGAGACCATCCTAGTTGGAGAGTTAAAGCTTCAATTAACTGTGAATGTCTACTATATAACAAAATAAAATATAACATAAAATAAAATCCCTTTTATGCCTAATTTCAATCTAAAAATAAAATCACCTAAGAATACGGTGTGACCGGTCAGTGGTAGAGTGGGCATCGCGTTTAGGTTCCACCTAGGCGTTCCGTATTCGATTCCTCGGCTGAGAGGACTTATCCTCCATCACGACTCAAGCAACATTTTGAACTTACTGTGGTGGTAGTAGGAGATTTTCAAAAATTGTCGAGCTATTCGTAACCCGAGAATGTTTGTATTTCTATTACAAAAAAAAAATCAATTAAGGTCGTTCATTTTGTGGCAAAAGTGTTATCGTAATTTGTTACGTGACGTAGTTTTTTGTTAGAAAGAAATGAAAGATCAATAAGTTACTTTTATTGAAGATATTCAAAAACTTTTTTTTTCTTATAGCTTATTAAATTATTAATGATAAGATATTTCTAACTGCTTCAATTTAGTGTTTGAAAAATGATCTTCACAAAGCTAGTAGTGAGAGTTAAGACGAACTTGCATTTGTCTTGAAACGCTCTTTTCGTCCGGACATTTGTCGATTGCATTCTGAAGACAATCCCGCCATTATGGGTAATTAAATTAACAAAACAATACTTTATAAGGCAGTGCAATACTTTATAATGCTCTTAAAGTTTGCAAGTAGGTACCCGACTACTAGTACATCGCTTTAAACAGTTGTTATACAATATTAACCAGTTTTTATGCATTATAATTGATTTGGTGGTTTCTGGAAACGGCTATTTTATTAATAAATTATTTGAGCGCATACTTTTTTGTCAAATAATTGCTTTTTGGGAACAAATGTAGCGTGTGCAATAACAACAGCAACAGTCAACACGCTGATACCAAATCTGATGAGTACTATAATGACAATCCTCTTCGGTTGTCACTATCTGTGCGTCAAAGTCGAAACGAATCTCAAGATATACGAAATTTAGAATGATAGAATTTTTTTAAATCATGTTCCAGATTAAAATGTTTTTAGGGCCGCACATAAAAGCTTGGTGGGCCGCAGGTTGAGTATGGTTGAGTGTAGACCAACAAAATGGTAAAAAGCAATGCTTCTTCCGATTTTCGGACCGCGAGATAATACATTTTTGATAAATGTTTTCATGAACCAGTATTTTGGTTCTGGTGTTAATTTTAAAATTAATAATACTTGGTCGATGTGCATTTATCATTTTAATATTCTTGGTCTCGTTATAATATGAACGCAATAATATCGGTGACATACTTCGCTCATATGTAAATAAAGTTTTATTCATTTTCTTTGTATAAATTGTTCCTGCCGGTGCGGTGTGGGTACATCACCTTGACTGATGTGAGAAATATGAGAACACGATTAATATACAATATGTTTGAATAATAATTAGGTGTCACCTGCCAAATCGTTTGAGATCTACTAGGAAATAATATATAATTCATGAAGAAATGCCTAATTCAACGAGTAAATAGAATATATCTTCTGCTTATTTTTCACGATCTCATCACCCAAGATTACCGACTACGGCACGGCAACAATTACATATAATAATTAATGTATAAAGGTTGTAAAAGAACATACCCTAAGGATTTTAACCAGCGATTCATTAACATCTCGCCGCTGGTAAGTTGGGTGCAGCGAATCACGTGATACGCACTCCTTCTCGTTCCAGTAGCACCTTAAGAAATGAGCGTGTATCACTTGATCCGTCATGAGATGAGGTGTGAAAGAAACAATTTTTTTTAAAAGATGACTTCGGACTTTTCTTAGGGTACGTGCCGTTACACCCTCTACACCATTGATTTTCAAAGTGGGGGACGGCCCCCCCTCTAGGGGGGCGCGGGCGGCGGTTATCACTCCGGTCGCCCGCCCGCACCCGCGCTACCGCACGCGAACACGTTTGTTAGAGTAGTGAGTGACAGGTTATTACTTCTATTTCGCCATGAGCTCGACGAAAAAATGCAAATATAATAATGATTATATTAAATACGGTTTTGTTTCTATGAATAAAAGTGGTATCGACCAGCCGCAGTGTGTTATTTGTTATGAAGTATTGAATAATGATCTGGAATTACATTTGTCAACAAAACACAGCGCTTTAAAAGACAAGCCGAAGAAGTTTTCTGTTTCAAAATCTGCAAGTTTGAAGCTCATTAAATTGGACAGTACTGGATCTTTTGCTCAGTCATCTGAGAAAATGCTCGAAGCTTCATTTGAATTATCTTTACTCATTGCAAAGGCCAAAAAAGCCATGCTATCGGAGAAACGCTCGTTTAACCCAGCTTATTGAAAGCAGCGGATATCGTTTTTGGACCAGAAAGTAAACACAAATTATCTCAAAAACCTCTTTCTGACAACACCGTGAAACGTCGCATTGATGATATTGCTGAAGATATAAAAAATCAGGTGGTGGAGGTCGTGAATGAATCAAGTTTTTTTGCAATACAGTTGGATGATAGTACCTATGTTGCGCAATGTTGTCAACTGCTAGTTTTCGATAGATATATAGAAAACAAAACAATCAAAGACGAGTTGTTGTTTTTAATAGAGTTAACGACAACTTCGAAAGCAATTGACTTAAAGTCAGCCATCTCTGAATTCTTTGATAAACATGAACTGTCATGGAAAAAAGTTGATAGGAAAATGCACAGACGGCGCTCCGGCAACGATTGGATCTTGTTCAGGATTCGTACAGTTGGTCAAAGAAAAAAATCCCAACGTAATTACTATTCACTGTTTTATGCACCGTTAAGCCTTGGCAGCTAAAAACTTTCAAACGAAATCTGTATGGAACGTGTCGTAGGAATCCGTGTGCATCTAACGAGTGCGCGAAAGCTTTTGACAACCATGGAAATTCAAGAATGGAATTTACGCTCCCACAGAGTACCATGCCGCCAGCACGACAATCTGAGAGCTGCTATTGGCTAGCGGAATTATGTGCATGTGGTGCCCCTTCCAAATGACTTGTCTACAACGCTATTATGTCCTTTAACTAACTAATCAATTGAAAACATAAATGAAATTGATAATGAATACATGCAGCAGCCTCATTGGACTGGAAAACACATCTGAATAACCACCTAATGCTTCCACAAGGGACTCCAGACAGCAATGATCAACGCCAAGGAAATGGCTGACTATTTACGTCACCCCCACCATGCGACCAGCCGAGCCACTATTGGTCAATTCTGAACAAAGGAAAAATCTGAATCGTAAATATTTACGACAGCGAATTCATCTTCCGAAAAATTTGGAGCTCAATTTCGAGAAATTGGGAATAATTTGGATCAAGAAATAAACATCATCACCTAAAAATGAGTATGTACTACAAAAACAACCCAAAAACTGACGTCTATCAGTGATTGTTGCACTTTAAGAAAAATATTTACTGTTTAAAATTGTACCTTATATCACATATGTATACTTGTACCTTTTCTTGTAAACACAATAAAAATGATGTGAAGCTTTGGGATCCTGAGTTGGTAAAATCTTGGCAATAACTATCACACATAATTTTAACACAGCTGACTTCCAATCGTAGCGACCAGGGAAATTACCTAAAACAAGTACCTTAGAAAAATTAAGGAGGTTCTGTCCCCCAAAAATCCGACCTGAGTTTGCCCTATAAAAATAGAAGTCAAACCGGTAGGAAGTCAGTTCAAAACTATCAGCCAAGAAGAAACAATACCTACTCAAGATACCAACAGTCTCCAAGTTCAAACCTCTTTTCAAGTGTTTTAATCAGTCTTAGATTCAGTTTACCTCTCCCAGTATCCCAGTAACCTAAAATCCTAAAAAGCCCAGTCTCCAACAGTCTCCAAAGTGAAAAATATTTATTTTAATCCAGTACTCAAATCAGTTTTGCCATTATACCTAGAAGCATTTTTTGTCAAAGTAGTAAATTCATTTAAAAGACCAGTGGCATTCCAAAATCCACTGGCGTACCAAACTCCATTGGCGTGTCATTGTGGCCAGCTCCCTATTATATTTAGTTTATGTACAAACGTCTAGTACATTTGGTCCTTCGTGCCGGATCTACACATAACACGCCTTCAGTCTTACCCAGTGGAAATGCCGTCTCTTCGCAGTGGCCGTAAGACCCCGACATCTTCCGAAACATCGCTGTCTAAACCTAACGCCCCGGGAACAAGCCGAAACATGCCAGTGGCACCCCGTCGGACCCCGGGCCCACACACCGTAGACATCGATGAGACGCCATCCAGCGGAACCCGCCACGATCTATCTGGTGCAAACCCTGCCAGGAACCCTGACCTCATCACTCTTGACCAACCTGCTCCAGAATGTGTCGCCAAGAGCCTCCACGGATCCAACAGTAAAAGCAGCGAAACAACTTCTGAATCAACTGAAGACTCCCTGCGATTGCTGCGCCGAGAGATGCGCATCCGGGACAGACGTCACGCCAAGCAGACAGCCAATCTGCTCGCAGCCCTGAACGCTGCAACACGCCAAGCAGTCAGCCAACCTACCCAGGAGCCCGCACCAACCAGCCCGACCCTGCGAGCCAACCTCGGTCAGGCAGTAATTCAAACCCAGGCACCAACCGGCCCGTCTACGAACGAGTTCGCAACGAGATATGCCACTCGAGTACACACGTCAGACGGCCCGTCTACCGGAGAGTTTGCAACGAGATATGCAACAACTCAAGTACACGCACCAATCGGCTCTTCTACTAATGAGTTCGCAACGAGATATGCCACTCAAGTACACAAGCCAGCCGAAGAGTTTGCAACGAGATATGCAACTACTCAAGTGCATGCACCAACCGGCCCTTCTACTAATGAGTTTGCAACGAGATATGCCACTCAAGTTCACAAGCCGGCCGAAGAGTTTGCAACGAGATATGCAACTACTCAAATGGACACACCAGCCGGTCAGCCTACCAATGAATTTGCTGTAACCGATCCAACTGGATACGCCGCCGCCGCCACCCAAGAGTACACACTACTGACGGGCCCTGCGAAGAACATCCCTACGGCCGAATACAGCCATATCGGACCCGAGCGCCCACTTTACAACACAGCAGGGTACCAGCATCAGCCAGCCTCCTCCGGCCAGGATTCCCCATTATTTACACCACCGCACACAGCCAATCAGACAGCACGGCACACCCGAGAATGGTTGCAGCATGGCAACGACCCACTGGCCCAGATCGCCTCTGTGATGGCAGAGGCCCTTCGCTCTTCCAGAACGCAAGATAGCCCCCGCACATTAGAAGATGATTCAAGAATGGCTGCCCTCATTGCCAGGCAATCCACAGCAAAAGATTTGCCTACCTTCTCCGGAGACCCCCTTGAGTGGCCCACCTGGAAGGCACAGTACGCTCAATCCACCGCCACCTGCCAAATGACTCCGAGCGAAAATCTCATTCGGCTGCAGCGCGCCCTCAAAGGCAAGGCACGAGATACCGTGGGTCCCCTACTAATGGATCCTGCGCAAGTCCCAGAGATCATCAGCGTCCTCGAGCAGCGATACGGCAGCGCTAACTCCATAGCAAAATTTATGCTAGACAAGGTTAAAAAACTACCTTACCTCACGACCGAGGTATCACTCGAGGATCTGGCAGATTTCTCCGGGACGGTACAAAACCTGGTGGCATCTCTCCGGATCCTGAAAACCGAAGGTTATCTCACCAATCCTGCATTAATGAATGACGTCACTGACAAAATGCCAAGTTCCCTGCGTCTGGCATGGCTAATCGAGATCCGCAAACAACACGCTCCGGCCACCATAACCCAGCTCGCTGCCTTTCTGAAAGAGGTGTCAAACGCAATTCCAAACAGTGGGATGGTGGACCACATACGATCTCGACCACGCCGTGAACAAATACATGCCGGGTACCAGGAGGAAGAAGAGAGTGATCGCATGCGACTTCTACCGAGCCATGAGCAAATACATGCCGGACATCAAGAAGAAATCAGGGATGGCCCAAAAGAAAAGATTGCCCCCATAAAACGCAAAGTAAACGAGGAACATACTTACCCTGGACCAAGCCGAAAAAGAAAAACTGCTGATGAAAGCTGCGCCCAATGTGGCGGCGATCATAAAACCCGCGAATGCAAAGAATTCGCAGCCAAAGATGTTGAACTCCGATGGGAAACTGTACGCACGGGAAGATTATGCCGCAAGTGCTTAGAAAAACACCACTCACGAAGCTGCAAAATAAACCAATGGTGCAAAGTAGGAGATTGCAGATCCCCACACCACCCCCTGCTACATAATCCCGAGTTTGTACGAAAAAGCGCCGTGGAAAATGTCAACTTGTGACGCCAGGACTCCGGACAGAGAGTACTATTAAAAATTGCGCCAGTCATATTAAGCGCTCCAAACAAAGAAGAAGTGTCAGTGTTCGCTCTCCTGGATGAAGGATCCACAGTAACACTTGTCGACGCTGACACCGCAATACAAGTCGGAGCAAACGGCCCAGTTCACGGACTGCGAATCCACGGCGCGAAAGGAATGTGCACCTCCGACAATCTCTCCCAACGAGTGAGACTAAAAATACGAGGTGCAGGCAACAGTAATACATTCCACATATCTGCCAGCACAATAAGCAACCTCAACCTGCCGGAGCAAAAGACCCAAGGAAGGTCGGTCGTCCCGAAGCTGCTAATAGGCCAAGATAACGCTCACCTGATCGTGTCAAGGGAAGTTCGTGAATGCAATGATACTACGCGAATAGCATCACGCACCGCACTAGGATGGATCGCTCATGGGGGAGTCAACCCCAGAGATAATAACACGACCACCACTTTGGCACTACAACCAGAAACGGCCGCAGACATACAGTTGAGGGAGCTAGTAAAAACCAACTTCGCCATCGACTCCCTCGGAGTAACATCAGCCACCAGAGTCAATGCAAGCGAACAACAGGCAATTGCACTTATGAATGCAACTACCCGTCCTCTTCCTGTAGGAAGGTGGGAAACCGGTCTACTATGGCGCAAACCAGAAGCCACGTTACCTGACAATCGGCAGTGTGCGCTGAAACGACTTCTGTCCCTGGAGAAAAAGCTAGAAAAAGACAAAAATCTAGCAGTGGCCTACAACGACAAAATAAATCAACTTATCAACAAAGGCTATGCCAAGAAGTTATCAAGCCATGAAGCTTCCACCACCACACCTCGCAAATGGTACCTGCCCCACTTTGCAGTAATCAACCCAAATAAGCCAGGAAAAATCAGAGTGGTGTTCGATGCCGCAAGCCGATGCCGAGGAACCTCCCTCAACGACCAGCTGCTTACTGGTCCTGACCTGCTGTCCTCCCTCCTGGGGAATATAATACGCTTCCGGGAAGGAAACATCGCTATTGCTGCAGACATCAAAGAAATGTTCCTGCAAATAAAAATAAGGCGAGAAGATCAGTCGTCCCAGCTATTCCTGTGGAGGACATCACCCCATCACGAACCAGACACCTATCAAATGTCATCGATGATGTTCGGAGCCACCTGTTCCCCAAGCAGTGCCCAATTCGTCCGAAATAAAGTGGCTGAAACATACGAGCACGAGTACCCGGCCGCCGCAAAAGCCGTACGCACCAAGTTCTACATGGACGATTACCTAGATGCAGCAGACACACCCAATGAAGCTGCTGCACTCGCCCAAAGTGTAAGTGCCCTGCTCGCGAAAGGAGGGTTCCACTTGACAAACTGGGCGTCCAACAGCCCGGCGGCCCTAGCTAGCGTACCTATAGAAGACCGTGCCAGCTCCACGATACAAATCAGCAGCGGAGGTCCGGAAACAGAGCGAGTGCTTGGTTTAATCTGGGACCCCACCACAGACCGCTTCCTGTACTCATTTCGTGAGGCAATCTCCCACAACACGGCCACACAACCTACCAAGCGGCAACTATTATCTATAGTAATGAAGATCTTCGACCCAGTCGGCTTCGTTGCCTGCCTTACCATCAGATCTAAGATGCTACTGCAAGCAGTGTGGCGCTCAAGCGTCGGCTGGGATGAACCCATTGCCCCTGAACACGCCCAGAGATGGACAGACTGGCTAAATCTGTTGCACACGAACAGCATCTCAATCCCGAGACGTTGCCTCTACAACAAATTAAACAACGTAACACTACACCTTTTCTGCGATGCATCGGAGCAAGCTTGCTGTGCCGTGGCCTACTTCACCGAAAAAATAGGTGGATCCTTACGAGTAACATTCCTTGCAAGTAAATGCAAGGTAGCGCCACTGAAACCTCTCTCCATTCCACGCCTCGAGCTTCAAGCCGCCCTCATAGCAGCGAGACTAGCCCAGACGATCCAAAAAGAAAGCAAAGCCCTGATATCCCGCACCTGCTTCTGGACAGACTCCACAACTGTACTATGCTGGTTACGCACCGACCTACGCGCCTACTCAACCTTTGTGGCAAACCGATTGGGGGAAATAGACGAACTAACCAACATACCCGACTGGAAATGGGTACCCACAAAACTCAATCCCGCTGACATAGGAACACGAGACTTAGAGGTGCCAGACTTAACACCAGAAGGAAGATGGTTTACTGGCCCAGCCTTTCTCACTTCCCCGGAGGGTGCGTGGCCAAAAGAACGGGCACCCGCTCACAGGCCTGACGACCTGACACTAGAAGTCAAACCTCACTACGTTGGCCTTGTGTCCACCAGGGGCGAAGCACTCCCATCAGTAGAGCGGTTCTCCTCATGGCACCGGCTGATTCGCTCCACAGCTTGGATCCTCCGATTTATCAGACGATGCAAGATGGGGCCCAATAAACCAGTAGAAGGCCCACTACTAGCCGATGAGATAAAAGCAGCAGAACACAGATGGATCAAAAGGTCCCAGGAAGACGCTTTCACAACTGATCTACACATCATCCGACAAGGTCAAAAACTGCCTGCTGGCAGCCGCCTCAACTCCCTGAACCCATTCTTTGGACCAGATGACCTACTACGAATGGGGACCCGACTACAAGCCTTGGAAAGAACAAAGAGTGTGGCCCGAACTCCCATAATACTGGACGGCGACGAACCCTACACTCGACTTCTTATCAGTCACTACCACAAAAAGGCGGATCATCCTAGTACTGAGAAAACAGTAGCAGAAATACGCAATCATTTCTTCATAATACGACTACGCACAACAAGCAGGAAGATAACGCACGCCTGCCCCACTTGCTTCATACGACGCAGCAAACCGACTCCACCTCTAATGGGCGCATTACCACCATCCCGCCTGATGCATCACGTCCGCCCATTCACACACTGTGGGCTTGACTATTTCGGCCCTATGGCTATCACGGTCGGTAGGCATCGAGAAAAACGATATGGAGCCATCTTCACCTGCCTCTCGACACGCGCCATTCACCTAGAACTAGCCGCTTCACTGACTGTTGACTCGGCCATCATGGCCCTACAAAGAATGACCGCCCGCAGAGGACAACCAGCAGCCATGTACTCGGACAACGGGACAAACTTTCACGGAGCTGACACCGAGATGAGGGACGCCCTGCTGTCAATAAGTCAAGACGCCAGAATGATTGACGCAATAGCTACCCAGGGCATCGAGTGGCACTTCATACCACCACTAAGTCCGCACATGGGGGGAGCTTGGGAAAGATTAGTACGATCAGTAAAGAAAGCCCTAAGCGCTACACTAAAGGAAAGAGCACCAAAAGAAGAAACGCTACTCACCGCACTTGCAGAAGCTGAGTTTGTGGTAAATAATCGTCCACTCACCCACATTTCAGTTGACCCACGTGATGAAGAACCTCTAACACCCAACCACTTTTTGCTAGGGTCAGCCGGGAAGCGCCCTCAATTATCCTTCTACGACAAAAAAGAAGAGGAAACATGCCTACGCCGCCAGTGGCGCATCGGACAACAACTTGCAGACACCTTCTGGAGGCGATGGCTGCGGGAATACCTACCTACCATGGCTGTCCGGCAAAAGTGGCACCATCCAACTACACCAATTAAGAAGGATGACCTAGTGATCATCATGGACCCAGCACTGCCTCGAAACAGTTGGCCACGTGGCCGTATCATCGAAGCAATACCTGCAGCTGATGGACAAGTCAGAACTGCCCGGATCCAAACCAGCACTGGGATATACGTAAGGCCGGCAGTCAAAATCGCCGTCATTCTGCCTGCCACGCCAGCAACTGATGAAACTGTACACTCTGCGAAGACACCCGACTCAAAACTCAGACATCGGAAAAGGACACGCCCGACGAAGTAGCTGAGCACAGTCGAGACTGCACTGAGGGGAGTGTATGGAACGTGTCGTAGGAATCCGTGTGCATCTAACGAGTGCGCGAAAGCTTTTGACAACCATGGAAATTCAAGAATGGAATTTACGCTCCCACAGAGTACCATGCCGCCAGCACGACAATCTGAGAGCTGCTATTGGCTAGCGGAATTATGTGCATGTGGTGCCCCTTCCAAATGACTTGTCTACAACGCTATTATGTCCTTTAACTAACTAATCAATTGAAAACATAAATGAAATTGATAATGAATACATGCAGCAGCCTCATTGGACTGGAAAACACATCTGAATAACCACCTAATGCTTCCACAAGGGACTCCAGACAGCAATGATCAACGCCAAGGAAATGGCTGACTATTTACGTCACCCCCACCATGCGACCAGCCGAGCCACTATTGGTCAATTCTGAACAAAGGAAAAATCTGAATCGTAAATATTTACGACAGCGAATTCATCTTCCGAAAAATTTGGAGCTCAATTTCGAGAAATTGGGAATAATTTGGATCAAGAAATAAACATCATCACCTAAAAATGAGTATGTACTACAAAAACAACCCAAAAACTGACGTCTATCAGTGATTGTTGCACTTTAAGAAAAATATTTACTGTTTAAAATTGTACCTTATATCACATATGTATACTTGTACCTTTTCTTGTAAACACAATAAAAATGATGTGAAGCTTTGGGATCCTGAGTTGGTAAAATCTTGGCAATAACTATCACACATAATTTTAACACAGCTGACTTCCAATCGTAGCGACCAGGGAAATTACCTAAAACAAGTACCTTAGAAAAATTAAGGAGGTTCTGTCCCCCAAAAATCCGACCTGAGTTTGCCCTATAAAAATAGAAGTCAAACCGGTAGGAAGTCAGTTCAAAACTATCAGCCAAGAAGAAACAATACCTACTCAAGATACCAACAGTCTCCAAGTTCAAACCTCTTTTCAAGTGTTTTAATCAGTCTTAGATTCAGTTTACCTCTCCCAGTATCCCAGTAACCTAAAATCCTAAAAAGCCCAGTCTCCAACAGTCTCCAAAGTGAAAAATATTTATTTTAATCCAGTACTCAAATCAGTTTTGCCATTATACCTAGAAGCATTTTTTGTCAAAGTAGTAAATTCATTTAAAAGACCAGTGGCATTCCAAAATCCACTGGCGTACCAAACTCCATTGGCGTGTCATTGTGGCCAGCTCCCTATTATATTTAGTTTATGTACAAACGTCTAGTACAGAAATCTATGACGTCTTGAAATTATTCATTAAAGTTGTAAATTATGTTAAAAAGAGTGCATTAAATACGCGGCATTTTACAGTTCTCTGTGAAGATTTGGGTACAGAACACAAGACATTGTTATTTCATTCAGAAGTGCGCTGGCTCTCGAAAGGAAATATGTTGGCAAGATTATTTAATTCAGTAATTATGTAATTCAGTTTTTAGAGATTCAAAAACAAAGTGAATTGATTTTGGAATTTAAGAAACCATGGGTCCAAGTAATATTTGCCTGTCTATCAGATATTTTTGATTAATTGAACACTTTGAACTTGAAATTACAAGGCGGAGACTCGAACATAATTTACCATCGGGATGCTATCACGCATACACTGAGAAGTTGCAACTGTGGAAACGTGAAATTTTGGTGTCCAATTATTCCTGCTTTTCTAAACTATTTGCGATCACAGAAGAAGCGTGCTCTAAGGAGATTTTGGATGAAAATGATACCAAGAATAAAATATTAAACCATTTGCAGCACCTCACGGACGAATTCAAGCGCTACTTTCCCGACTCGTGCGATAATATTATTTATCGATTAGCGATCGATCCTTTTCACGTCGACATAGGCATGCTGCCAGATACTTTACAAGAGCAAGCTTTGGAAATGAAAAATGATTCTGCTGCCCAGTATGATTTTGAGAAGATTGTTAAGGCACAATTTTGGGTTAAGTAGCACTAAATTTGTTTTGGCCTTTATCAAGCACTTATTTGTGCGAAAAAGCGTTTTCAGCAATTGTAGCAATAAAAACAAAGTATAGAAGAAAACTAGATATTGCAAGTGATCTGCGTTGTGCACTTTTTTCTATTGAACCCAGAATTGGAAATCTTGACAAAAACATGCAAGCTCATCCGTCACATTGACTCTTCTTATAATAAGTGTGTAAAAGCAATATTTTTATAATAAAACATCTGAAAATGTATTTTTGGACTTAACAACTTACCCTTATTTTATTTACAATTGCTTGGCGAGCCCACTTGCTGCTACTTGCTGGGCCCTGGGCTGAGGGGGGGCGCGGGCATATTCATTTTAAGCAGTAGGGAGGCGTGATACTTATAAGTTTGGGAACCCCTGCTCTACACCATATATCAGTGACGATCTGAGACTTTTCAGTGTGCAAGAATGCTAAGATTGAAAAATACGATATTATTGATGCTGTTGTGGCTGAATGTGATTTTTTGAGCTCAAAATTTAAATTTTTTTGTTCGAAGATTTTTTTATTTCGGGGAGGCTGTGCTTCTCCAGACTGAAAAATCTTCAATTAATGAAGACGATATTAGCGAAACTCAATCGAAAATCTGAAACAGAAAATTTAAAATAAACCATTAATTAAATAATACAATTTGAAATTTTGCTCATTAAATTTAAAATTTTAAAATTTTCATTTAAAAAGTAAAAATTTTGATTAAAATAATCTTTTTCAACCGCAACAACATCAATAATGCGTATTTTTCAATCGTAACGTGGTAGTAAATTTATAAAGTAAGTAAAGCAATAAGTTGACATTAGTATAATTAGTCTGATTAATCTAATGAAGCAATAAAAACATCGAACATGTTAGCTAATGTGTATTTTGTTATTCAAAAAGTGATTATTCGAACGATTTCATGTGATTGTTATTTAAATCTAAAAATAAGTAAAGAGTGAATGTAAGTACGGAAAACTCTCATTGTTGCATGACTTGCTAAATATGCAAATGCTTTAAATACTAATTACTAGGCAAACGAAACGTGAAATTACGCTTGAGGCGTTTATTCTTCCTAAATGCCTGAAATTAATTCATTACGAACGCATTTTGGATGAAAGTTGATAGGAAACAAGCAGATAATATTTATAATAGTGTCATTACTATGAGTTGAATCGTTACTGGGAAGTAGGTACGGTCATAGTTATCGCCCTTGACTTTAAAACGAGTCATACTCGTTTTACATAGATGTGTAAAGTTCAAATCAAATGGCTTTTTCTAACGTATAAATTTAGTTTTTTTTAATGAACTCATCTGATTTCGTACCTGTGTTGTGAAAATAATTATATTTCTTTATAGTCATCAATATTCCGTTTATATTAGGTATCTATACTTTTTTTTCAAAGCTATCACTCAAAATAATGTGTACATTATGGATCTTGCTCAGTCAGTATTTTCGATTTATCTTTACTAAAAATTGGTTTAGATTATAAATACATACCACAAAATATGTTCCGGATAAATTGAAGTTTTTTTGTCGTTTCCCACGAGTAGAATTAAAATAAAAATATTTTCTTTATTTATAAAAATGACTATCTTTATTTGTCCCTTATGATATCCATTACCATTCATCGTTATACCATTCATCCCGCGATGGTTTCTATGTATAATGGTGAGCTCTGGCGTTATGAAGTTATTTCGTACTGCATTTTTCCGATTGGGATGAAACTTTGGTGATTGTTTGTTCACACGCCCACGAAGGTTTCAGGGAAGGAGAAAGGAGGAAAGAGACATGGGAAAGAGAAAGGGGAGGTTCGTGGGACGGGAAGAGGTGAGAAGAGGCAGGAGGAAAAGGGCACGCGAGAGTGGAACGGAACAGAAGGGAATGGGGACGCATGGGAAAGGAGACGCAGGGAGAAGCAATTTTTTTATGTGGAATTGTAACACATGCTGGGTACTCTATAGTTCGTTTATAAAAAGGGAAGCGTAAACTACTATTTTTTTTATATAGAAGTGTATGAACGCATGTAAGAAACAACAAAACATGTCTTCTTATTCTTCTTGGTGCACCCTATCAGGTCCTCCGACGTTGGCGATCACTCTGGAAAATGTCTCTCTGTCACACTTCTAATGCCGGTCCACTCTTGTACATTTCGCAGCCAAGACATTTGTCTCCTACCAGGCCCTCGGCAATCCTCTATCTTGCCTTTCAATATTAATTGGAGCAAGCGATACTTCTCCCCTCAAAGTATGTGACCCAAATATGAAATCTTTCTGACTTTTATCAATGTAAGCAGTTCTCTATCTGAATTTTTGTGTTGGTGATCATGTCGGTCCATGGGACCTTGAGCATTCTCCGGTGAAGCCACATTTCAAAAGCCTCTAACCTATTCATGGTATTTACTTTCAAGGTCCATGTCTCACATCCATACAGCAAGACCGACCACACTTAACATTTTAACATTCTCTGCCTAAGTTATATTGTCATTGCAGAAGATGGATTTCATTTTACTGAATGCAGTTTTTGCTGCTTCAATTCTGCACCTAACCTCTACATCTGGGTCAAGAGTCTCCGTGAAAATACTGCCGAGGTATCTAAATCTTTCCACCTTTTCGACATAGCATCCATTTAACTTTATCATTGATCCAGAGTGATATAGTCGTCCAAAACATGTCTGATTACGTCTAAAAGGGCTCGAAACGAAAATATAGTCTCCTTCAACTTAAGAAATCTTCCCAGGCCCTCCATTGATATACTTGGTGTAACTCTAAGTCAGTGGTGCTCAAACGGTCGATCGCGTTCGACCGGTCGATCGCGAGTGCTTTTTGAGTCGATCTCGAGAAAAATTTTGCGACGTGAATAGATCTATTCACAGTTTTTGTCGGACACATTTCGAAGGAAAACATTATCTTATTCGAAGTGCAGTTATAATTTTTTTTATTGCAGACTATGCATGTGCTGCCAGAATAAAAAAAAAACAACAATTGTTATAAGCAATAATTATCACCCTCACCCGGTACCCATTCCCGCCTCCCAATTTGTTAGGCGGGAATGGGTACCGCCGCAACGGGAACCTTTATTGGATAACCAACACCTCTGTCATAGGTCACCCCGAGTGGTTCGCTACGTTTGGTGACTTAGCAGGGGTGCCCGGGTTCATGGGGTGGGGTTTGTCTAGGTCTTAGAGGCGGATGACCAGGACACACTGAACCCCCGATTCCTACCCACCCCTTAAACCCTTTTCCTTCCCAGAACTCTCCTCTCCTTCTCTTCCTAAAAAAAACCCTTCACACAGCATCCCCAAAGATGACATAGGCCCTGAGGGAAATTAATTTCCTCAGGGCCTCCTGTGTGGAGCTCATGTAAAAAAAAAAATAGCTCAGTGGTGAGAGCACCTGACCGGCAATCAGAAGGACACGGGTTCAAGTCCCGTTGGCGGCATGTTTCTTTTCTCGGAAGATTTTTTCAATGTAGATGAGTGTTTCAGGCTGATAATTATTGTTTATAATAATTGTTACCCTTTGTGCTATGCATAAAAATCTTGTCTAAAATGTTAGTTTATCATTTAAAAAATAATTTAAAAAAAATCATAATAATAATAATATAATAATAATTTATCTTTATTGAACAAAAATTTAAAGATTTATAACTACGAAAAAAAAGTATACAATAGTTTAAAAGTTGCAAAAGTACAAAAGTTAATAATGGTAAACAATATACATATAACAGTAGGTATGTACTGAAAGAATAGAGATTTATAATTATAAACGTAGGTTTCTCGTAACCTGCCTCACTAGGCTAGCCTGTGTTGAGGCAGTAATTTTACGTCAATTTATAATCATGTTGTGAGTGTAGTTTTAATTCGCCGCATACAGATTTAATTTAAACCAGTTTTGTGTTCACAACATAAAATTCGAGTTGTGAATTCATCTGCCAACACTTTTCGAAGGAAAAAATTATCTTTTTCGAAGTGCAGTTATAAAATTTTTGTTGCGGACTATGCATGTGCTGACAAAATAAAAATAAAACTTTTCATGTTCTGAGTGTAGTTTTAATTCGCCACTTATAGATTTAATTTAAACCAGTTTTAGGTTCACAATGTAAAATTCGAGATGTGGATTCATCTGCTGACACATTTTGAAAGAAAAATTTCTCTTATTCGAAGTGCTCTTATAAAATTCTAGTTGCAGACTATTTATGTGTTGCCAGAATAATGAAAAATCATTTTCATCTGAGAATTGGTTTAAATTCGCCGCACACAGATTTAAAATTTATGTTTTAATATTTCGAAGGCAAACATTCCCTTATTGAAGTGCTGTCATAAAATTAAAGTTGCAGACCATATATGTGCTGCCAGAATCAAACAAAAACCATTTTTATGTTCTGAGTGTAGTTTTAATTCACCGCGTACAGATTTAATTTAAACTAGTTTTGTGTTCAGAATGTAAAATTCTAGTTGTGGATTTATATGTTGACAGATTTCGAAAAAAATCATTCTCTTATTCGAAGTGCAGTTATAAAATTATAGTTTCAGACTATTTATGTACTGCCAGAATCAAAAAAACATTTTTATGTTCCGGGTGTAGTTTTACACATGTGATATAAAAATAACTCCATTAATGGTGGACTGAATGCCGTTGGCGCTAATAAAAAACTGTCAAAAAAAGCGAAGCTAGCAGTCCACAATGGAGTCCTGGTACCTACCCTGATGTATGGCAGTGAGGCATGGAACTGGCAGAGGAAGGATGAAAGTAAACTGAATGCTGTTGAAATGAGATCCCTGAGACGTATGTGTGGTAAAACAATGTATGATCGTGTGAGAAATGTGGATATCCGCAAAGAATGTAAGGCTGATGTAAGCATAATGAGTAAGATTAAGAAAGGGACCCTCAGATGGTTTGGGCATGTAGAGCGAATGAACGAAGGAAGTAGTGTAAGAAGAATATACGACGCGAATGTGAATGGTAGAAGAAGTCGGGGACGCCCGAGGAAGACATGGCACGATCAAGTGAATCAGATACTTGAGTCGGGTCATGTCAAAAGTCAGAATAATAGAAGAGAATGTATGAGACGATGTATGAATGTGAGTGAGGCAAAGAGTGTGTGCCAAGACCGAGTTGTTTGGCGGTCCGTCCTCTCTGCCTACCCCTGCGGGGAAACGGCGTGATGGTTAGTTAGTTAGTTAGTTTATAAAAATCGGTGATCAGCTCATATATGGGGGCTCCATCGAAGTCAGAGTAAAGTGAGCCTCTCAAAAACTGGGCGTACTGTACAGGGCCCTTTAATAGTGCTAACCCTTTATAAATCACGAGTGTACCCCACGGTTGAATTTGGCAGCCACCTCTGGTCTGGAGATCCAAAATACCTGAAAAATACCCTCGACTCTGTGCAGGAACGGGCTGTCCGTTTGATATCATATCGTCTCCCATCTTAACAGACGGATTGCAATCTTTAGAGCACAGGCGTCGGGTGGGAATGCTATTCTTGTTCTACCGGTATTACAATGAAAGATGCTCCGATGAACTAGCGTCATTGATCCCTTCGGCACCGGTGCATACTCGGGAAACATGCTAAACGCTTGCCCAACATATGTAAACGGTTGACATTTTTCACATGAGAACGGGTCGCTTCTTCGACTCGTTCTTGTGTTCAACAATTTGCCGGCCTCTGTGTTTCCTTCTTCCTACAATATGGGTCTCTTCAAGACCAATGTTCATTCCTTCCTCTCCTTAAAAATACCCTCCACGCATCATATATGATGACATAGTCCCTAAGGGAAATTATTTTCCTCAGGGCCTCCTGTGTGGAGTTAGAGTAAAAAAATTAAAAAGGTGTGAAAAATGATTAAAATTATTTTTTTATATTTCCCTTTATTAATTTTTTCTTCCCAATAAAATTATTCACAAAATAAATAAATAAATAGCCGGATCGAGAGAGACTGGTTAAGGGAGGCCTATTGACCTTTCCAGCCGGACTCTCTCGACCCATTGCCTTGCACCACAGTTGGAGGGATGGATTCATACGTCCGTCACTCCCGGACACACTGACCCCCAGATTCCTACCCACCCCTCATACCTTTTTCCTTCCCAGAACTTTCTATCCTCCCCATTCCTTAAAAAGATCCTCCACACAGCATCCCCTAAGATGACATAGGTTCTGTGAGAAATTATTTTCCTCAGGGCTTCCTGTGTGGAGCTTATGTAAAAAAATGCGTTTCATTTCAGAGATTTATTATAATTATTGTATTTTTCCTTTGGAGGTGTGCAGACATACGTTCACCATTTGTCTCATTTTCGACTATTGACATTGAGTGTGTAAGAAAGAAGGGCAGCATTATATGATTAAAAACAAATGCACAACAATCAACGCATTGACATTTGAAGTTTTTGAATGTTTGGAATTCATGCACAGTTCAATATTATACCCCTCACAATATTGCTGCAGTTCTTTCAAAATAGGAGAATTCGTTCCACACAAAATGTATGGGGAAAATAATTTTCTTTATATCTATTAATGTCGTTAACTTTTGTGATGTTTTAATAGTTATTATCCTATCCGGGGCGGAGACAAATCCAACAAATCAAAGATCATCAAAATCAGCCCAGCCGTTCTCGAGTTATAAATAGTGTAACTAACCCGACTTTGTTTTATATATTAAGATTTGATTAACTACGGCGAATTAGGTACTTTAATTAAACAGAATGCATCTTGGCCTTTATGACGATGGAGCATATTTTTATAAAAATTTTTCATAAGCCTAGAAAAAAAAATCAATCAGGCCTATAAAATGGGCTTTGAAGTGCAATATATGTAGATACCGTACCGTGTACAATCCGCCGACACCACGATGTCCTCTGTATTCCACACGGCAGAACGGACTTCTATCCCAGCATAGTGTGACAAGAGGTATGGTGCTGCTAAATGATATCTCTAGGTCTCTTGATATTTTCAAAATTGATTTTGAAGGTTTCAAGAGTCACTTTAGGCAAGAACTCCAAAATACACAATTATTTTTTTTTTATTTACTTATTTAAGGTTATGTAATTTATGTCACGTGCATTGTAATAGGATCTATATTACACATTATCAAAAAAACAGAGTGTGCAATTCACACGCGGTAGAAGTGAAACCTTAAAAAAACTAAACTTCGAGAGAATGAGACGAATAATGAGAGTATCAGAAGTAGGATTTATTTGTAGGGTTTATTTATTATAATATTGTGACCAAGTTTAAAAATTATTGTACATTTTATTCTACGAAGCACTGCACAAAGATGACACCGATTAGTCTATCTCATTCTCTCGCAGGCTGTAGATGTATGTGTTTGCTTCTTTTCAGTGTCGCTATTTCGTTTCAACGAGTTTCAAATCACGACGGTGCTAAATAGAAGTTTTCACTTCAAAAAACATGTGTGCAGTTCACATGCGGTAGAACTGGAACCTTCAGATGACTAAAGCAAACAAGAATGGGGATATTACGAAGCACGGCACAAAGAGGAGACCGATTATTCTATCTCATTCTCTTGCAGGCTAAATCCTACAGATGTATGTGTTTGTCTCTTTTTAATGTCGCTTTTTCGTTTTATCGAGTTTCATTTCAACACGGCGCGGCACTTCAAGAAAAAGAAAAAGCGCAAGCCCAACTACGAATCGTTTGAACGAAGCAACCGCAATTTGTTCGTACTTGTATGCGCAGCAATTCACGCCGTGGCGCATCTCCAATTTCTTAAATTGGCCCTTTCCTACAACATGAAAAGACACTTTTAATTATTACAAACGATGAAATCAGAACTTAAAGAGGTATTAGGTAGTTGATACTGGAAACACGATATCATCGAACATTACCGTGCAACCTGAATGAGCGCGAACAAGTAACCTTCGGCAGAGGTTATGATACATATTAAATTCCATTATTGAAGTTTACTGTTCCAATTCGCAAATAACATTTCAGAAACCTCACAAGTTCATGACTGCGTAATTGCTTATGTACCTACGTAATGATTTAACCCTATTTCGTAGTATGGCTTATGAAGGCTTAAACGGAAGGTCGAAGGTTCTAGTTACGTACGTAAAGTAAGTAGATACCCACCTATAACGGTATATCTTGGTAGTTAGGTAAATAGTCCGGAAAACTTTTTTTTTTAATTTTAACTACACACAGATGATGGGAAATATTTTCCTCAGGGCCCTACGGAAAATAATTTCTTTCAGAGCCTATATCATTCTTGACCGGGCTACTCTACTAAGTGGCATTTCATCATTTCTTTAAAAAAAAATTTAAAGCGATGAAAAAAAATTAGGTTAAATAGGTTGGGTAATGGACTTTTGTTGCTGGTGTTAAAGTGCGACTTTGTTGAGATGTCTTGGAACTATCTTTGATGCTGATTGGAGGATCTTTTTGAGGAGAGAAAGTAGTGAATAAGTCTTTAAGAAACCCATGTTGTAGGAGGGAGGAAACACAACGCCGAGCTGTTGAATTTAAGAACAAGTCGTTGAAACGACCTTTTCCCAATGTGACAATTGTCAATCGTGTACGAAAGTTTGGCGCGTGTTTGACGTATTTTTCGACTAAGCACCGGTGCCGAAGGGATCAATGATGTTAGTTCATCTGAGCATCTTCTATTTAATTACCGGTAGAACAACGGCAGCTTTCCCATCTGACGCGTGTACTATAAAGATTGTAATCAGAGTAATCCATCAAACAGCCCGACCGAAGAAGAAGATAACAATAGTAATTTAAACGAAAATATGAAAGAGAACACGACACAGAAAAACAGAAAAAGACAATGGTCGCACAACTGGAACTCGAACCCAGACCTCTCGTCTAACCGGGACGTGCGCGTTAACCAATTTCGCTATTTCCACCTTCAAAAATAACCGATTCCAAAAATGGTCGTTTCCTTGGAAAAATAATAAATTTCGATCCAATATTTGATTTTGTGTAACATTATGTTTGGTTGCACATTTATCTTTTTTCAATTTGATATTTGGAATCTTTTCAGGTCTTTGATCCTGAATAATTTTATTTATCTGAAAAAAAAATCTTTTGAGAAAATCATTAATTTCGTCGGGAAATTTTTTAAACACATTTATCTTTTTGAAATCATATGAAATTCGAGAATTTTCCAAGTTAGTAATTTTTTTTTTTTCTTAATGAATCTAAAAAAAATAATTTTATCTCGGAAAATTGATCAGTCGGTTTGGGAATTTTTGTATAAACATTTGAACTTTTATCTTTTTGATTTTGTTATTGAAAACGTTTCATTCTTCGCAAAAAATCTGAAAATTTACGGAAAATTGGTCGGGAAATTACTTAAAAATAAAAAAAATATCCAGTTGGATAGTTTCCATTTTAATTTTCGAGAAAAAATATTATTTCAGGAAATTTAGGAAATCGAAAATAGGTACGAAAATGAGTGATTGGGAAAATGGGAAATTATTTAGAAATATTTATGTTTGGTTATTAGGCAATATTTGGAAACTTTTCAAGATTTAAACATTTCAAATACATTACATCGATTCTTCATCAAAACTTTGGAATAAAATACCATTGTCTATTAAAATACCGTCAATATTGCAGTGCTTCATGAAGCTCTGCAGCGATGGTTGCTAAACTGCACAGTAGTGCACAGTCAGCCGCGCAACATAATTGCTGGAATTTATTTATTAATACCTGTTGCGTTTTAATTTGAATTCTAATTGTTTGATTTGAATATAAATTAAATGAAAACAAATTACTTTGTAAAAACCACTGTATGTATGTATGTATAATGAATTTAAATAATAATAATATATCTTTATTGAACGAAATTTGCAAGATTATAACTAAAAGGTACATGTAAACACTAATAACATTAATGTTTACAGTGGTGTAAAACTACATAAGTACAAAAGGATATCAACAGAAAAAATATAAATATGAAGAGTAGATAAATGAAGAATAGAAAATAGTTATAAATTGTTTGATTTAATTTGATTTTATATTTTATTATATTTTATTTGAATTATTTATCGTATATTAGAGGCAGAGGTCCGGAATGTACAGCTGAGCAGTGATATTATTCTCAATATTATCAAACCAAATATGGGATTTTAAAATATGTAATATCTGATAATCTTTTGATAAAAAAATATATATTAGATATATATATAAAATAAATATATTAGAGGCAGAGGTCCGGAATGTACAGCTGAGCAGTGATATTATTCTCAATATTATCAAACCAAATATGGGATTTTAAAATATGTAATATCTGATAATCTTTTGATAAAAATGATAATTATAATTATTATTATATTATGTCATAAAGAAGGGTGTGAGATGGAGGGAGAAGGAGACAGTTAATAGTAATGTTGGGGCATACTTGACTATTCATATCACGAAAGACATCTAAAGCCATTTGAAGCAACGATACTGTAAATATCTAACACCCAGAAATGTACGTAGGTACTTTATTTTATTTTGTTTGTTTTATTTTGAGACCAAAAATTTACATTTTTTTCCCATTATATCAACATACATTTCTAAATACGGTGAGATACAAAAATTAGATGCAAGTAATGTAAAAGTTAGCAAAAATTAAATATATATAATCATCATCTTCTTCCCCTTATCCTATTCAGGTCGGGGACCCATTGCATCGACAAGGCTCCTCCATACGTCCCTGTCTTGTGCTGATTGTTCGGCCTTTGTCCATGATAGACCCATCCTCTCCTCACACAGTTTCTGGAGTTGCCTCGCCCAACTGTGTCTGGGGCGGCCCACTGGACGTCTACCCCCTGGAATCGCACTCAGTATCTACCTCGGAATTCGGTCATCAGACATTCTTAGTACATGCCCAAGCCACCTCAGCTGCGATTTTTCGATGAAGAGTAGCAGTGGTTCAATGTTTAGATCATCTTGGATCGTCGAGTTTCTTATATGATCCCAATTCGTAACCCCTGCCACTCATCTCCAGTACCTCATTTCGGCAGCTTGGACTCTAGAGCGTGTTCGTTCATTTAGCATCCAAGTCTGGTGGCCGTAAGTGAACGTCGGGCGGTATACCGTTTTAAACACTGCCATATTTGTCTTGATGCTGTGCTCGGCTTTTCTTATCACTGAGCTGTAGAGAGGATGCTACACGTATTGCTCCCGTCTTCTTCGGTCCTCCTCTTTTACTCTTTATTTAGTGAATATGCTTTGAACTATCTATAATATAACTTATGTGACCTATAAATTACTGATGACGTTTGACTATTTTTTTTTCTTCTCTGGTCTCTGCTAACAATGATTTATGTTTTTACCTCGATAGGTCATCTTGGTGAGCGATGGTAGTGATGACAGTATCGCTTGATACATTATCACTCTGTACTGATTCTGAAATTATGTTTTACATGTATAAATGCTCTTATTATTTTCAATTTTTCTTGATTAGTTTTGGTTTCCATTCTTTGGTGGCGCAACTGAACTGTGCATGTTATGTATCGTCATTCCCCCATAGAAAGGGGGTGGGATAGACCCTGTCCATGCACATTGCCAGGCGAACATACAACAGAGCGGTCTTCCCGCGATCCGCCCGCGCCTCCCCCATCGACATGCGTTGGCCTGAGGCGTAACCGTGCGGTCTCGATGTCCTTCCGTCCCCCCTCCGGTAACCCGACGCTCATCTTTCCTCAAGGTCTTCAAAAACTTCCCCTTCTCTCCCAAGTACATTTCTTCGAGGCAAAATCGGGGAACCGGCTAAAGGACGCGGACTTCGAGCATCGTCTGCGGTTGGGCCGATAGCTATACGCATTCTCATTGGGACTGCCCGGTGGTCTATGGAATACTTTCTCTGGCTTTTTTTAATATATTTTATTTTATTTCCGCTACTATAGTAATTACTTACATTATAACATAATCATATAACTGTTTTTTCCTCATTACTTATTTTATTCACAGAAGGTTTCTTCGACTGGTCATAGCCGTTATTTTTATTTTTCTTTTTCTTTTACTAACACTATTATCTCTTTTTGATGTTACCTATTTAAGAAGAATTATTCCACGGGCTGCTACTTCTATTTATCTTTTGTATAATGTTAATGTAAGTACTTGCATACTGCTTACTAACCCCGTATGCATGGACATTGGAGGGTCTAGAGTCGTTCAAATAAATGTAGCTTCGTTCAAAAAAAGTAGAGTCTTGACGTGTGCGGTGAAGGAGGAAACCATATGTTTCCTTATAACGCCGTTGGGAAAGTGGTGGGTCCCCTCCAATGTAGAGAGGATGCAATACACTGCTTGCCGCACTTATTCTTCTATCAATTTCTCCGTCTTGCCGACCATCGCTGGAGAATTCGACCCCAAGGTATTTGAACCTGTCCACCTGTTTCAGCTGGGTCCCATTAGCGAGTATGTTGTTAAATATATATATATAAGACAAAATTAGGTAATGGGAACCCACTAAGGCACTGCTTGTGCGGTGGTAATATGTATAATTAGGTAATGGGAACCCACTAAGGCACTGCTTGTGCGGTGGTAATATGTATAATTAGGTAATGGGAACCCACTAAGGCACTGCCTGTGCGGTGGTAATATGTATAATTAGGTAATGGGAACCCACTAAGGCACTGCCTGTGCGGTGGTAATATGTATAATTTTTTAATGGGAACCCACTAAGGCACTGCCTGTGCGGTGGTAATATGTATAATCAAAAGTGCAAAATTACATCAATAAGTACAAGTAAAAAATGTTAATTTTAAAGTAAGGGTTTAGAAATATAGGTATCTGTGAAAATATTGTAGAAAAAAACATATAAAAGTTTGTTGATTTTTTGTTATAGTTTCAAGAAATTAAATAAAGTTAGTCGTTACAGTAGAATTGTATTGAAAAGTGAAGCATGTAGGTTTACGTAGAATTTATATGAAGAGTGTTTCAACATCTGCGTCATTCAGCATAATTTTAATTTATGTAAAGCGATATTTTATCTGTCATTTAAATATGTTTTGGTAGAAAATTAAATGTACGAGGACCAATAAAACTGCTATGTGTTTGCATTAATTTGGTATTGGTTTGGGGGGTGTAAAATACATTATTTTGCTAATTCTTTTTTTTCATTTTTTACGAAAAAAATTTTGTTTTTAAATACGTATTTCATAGTGTGCAATATAAATAATTTACGGATTTTGAATATTTTAGCCTCCTTGAATAATACATTCGGTCGAGAATGTTTTATTTCTATTATACATAACTTTATGGATGCGCTTTTGAGTATTTTGAAAAGGCTTAATAAATGTCACATTAATACCACTTGCCACCAATTTAACATACATTTTACGTTGGTAAAATATGGTGACGCGATTTTTGATCCTCTGTTGCACTCCTCGATATAAAAATTATCATAAAATTTTAATTTTTTGTTTATTATTTACCAATTTCAAACCTAAAATCGACTTCAAAAACATGTATAATAAGTTGGTATGGATATCGAACGAATTTATTTACAGTGTTGATTCTTGTACTTATACGCTGGTATACACTGTATAATGTATATACTAAGGATCGACCGAGATCTCGGTCTCGGTCTCGGTCTCAGCATTCTCGGCTACAAATTCTACCGAGAACTCTGTCTCGGATCTCGGCGAAAAATCGCCGAGATTCTGGGCCATAACCGAGACCGTTGTAAGTAGGTACGGTATAGGATAATGGATTCAAATCTACCACGCGCGTCCACATTCGTCATTTGGTGTCAGTGCGTGAGAGAGCTGTCGATTGTGATTGGTTGGTTGGCAGCGAGGCGGGTTTTACTTATCTGAAATAGCGCTTGATAACTTTCTTAGAGGGACAAGACTGCAAAGAAATGCAAATATTTTTGAGTATTACAAAAATAAAAAAATAGCTAATTTTCATTTTTTTCTCAATTTATCTATTGTCGGTCTCAGCTCTCGGTCTCGGTCTCGGCCGAGAACGCAAAACCTGTCTCGGTCGACCCTTAGTATATACACACAAGTAATTCCAATCTGCTTGCATTTGAATGAAAATATATTTTATACTTTGGTCATTCGGCGGTGCATACTCTCTGTACACCCCTTTGGGGACACTTAGTTGTATTTTGTGTAATTATGTATTCCTGATTTTCCCTAAACCGATCGCATATTGTATATAAGTATGCTGGGGGACCAACAGTCGGGGGATCAACTGTCGGGGGATCAACTGTCATGGAATGTTAAAATATACATGAAATTCTAAATGGTTAAAGTTTAAAAAAATCGATTGTTTTTTGTGGAAAGTTATAGTTGTCAGATAAATATTACCAAAAACGTGAAGATAATGTACGATTAAATATCTAAAATGATGTTTTGTTATCTAAATGAGTATTGGTGAATTAGGTATCATGTTTTTGTAATAGGACAAGATAAAACATAACTAATTGCCTTTATCGTTTGCGTGTTTAACGCTCATCGCGGCCAATCTATTATTATTAGATACGAATATGTGTGCAACGTTTCCTTGAAGAACACTTATAAACTACATGTTTCGAAAGTAAAATGAAGGTATGTATAATAACGAACTCCGTGGTCGAGGGGTACGGTTCTCCAGCAGCAACCCGGAAGTCACGGATTTAAATCCCGGCGTGCGCATTTGATTAATTTGTGTTATTTCATAATTCATTCATTTAAAATAATATGAAAAATATTGGTCGCAAGATCCAGAGTGAAAAATATTCTCAGTTTTGAAACGTTGCTTTAGCTTTATTTGGTGACCAGATCTGGTTAGCGAGGCACATCCCCATCTTCATTTAACCCATCTCCTTCCCCTCCCCACTTTCTTCACTCTTACGACATGCCCCAATTGGGGATGACGTAGTTTCTTGCGCGGTATACTCATAAAAAAAATTTAAAACTCCTCCGGCTAGGAAGTGCCGCATTCAACACTTAAAATGAGTAGCCGCTAAAACTCGTTATTCTTTTTTTTACATAAGCTGAGGAACCTCTGAGGAATACGAATTCCCTCACGGTTTATGTCATCTTTGGAGACGCTGCTGTGTGGAGGATCTTTTTAGAGAAAGGAAGGAATCCGGGTCAATGTGTCCAGGAGTGACACGGACGTATGAATCCAGCCCCCCCCCCCCCCTCCCACTGCAGTGAAAGGCGATGGGTCGAGAGAGTCCGGCTGGAGAGTTCAAAAGGTCCAAATTGAAAATATATACATTGAATGACAAGCGGAAATGTTTTCAATATATCTCTAATCTGTCAGATTTTGATAGGTACTATTGTCCTGCAGTGTGAATGTGCAATTTATAATTTTGATTCCCCTTAAGAGCGTTTAACCAGTCAGCGGCCGAAAATCCACATTTCGTCGAAAGTTGTTCTTGGGATCGTGCAGGGCGGTTCCAATGCCATTTAATATTCTCCGTACCAGATTTTTTAAATTATAACTCAATATCGATTTTATTTCATTCCAAATTTGCTTTAATTTATACCAACATCCAAAAATGCTGAAAGGCGTGATGATGAAACTATTAAAATTATGTACTTTTTGAAATTATTTTTTTAATATAAGTATTTATCATTTTTCAATAATGTCTAAGTTAAATAAGAATGTAAAAAAAATCTGAAATATATTAGTGCGCAAATAAATACACAAACGGACCAATTTTCGTCAAGAAACACATGTAGGTATATATTTTTTAATGATTTTATTTAAACTAAAATTAAAATTCTGAAACATGAGTTTCCCATATAATGTATTGATTTATTTTACTGCATGATAATATAATTTGAAATGGGTGTTGTATAATAGGTACAAAATCTTTTTTGAAAATTTAACAAATCTGCCAGCGACCTATGGTATAACCTTATTACACTAAAAATAAACTTTTTTTCTTCAAATTTAAAACATGCGTTTCCTAGATAAAAGAACAATATTTCGTAATTAATTTATAATTTTTTGAGGAAATGAGTCAATACGTCTAAAATCTGATTTAAAAATGACATAATTCTGGTTTTCTCTGGTTATACCCTCTTAAAATACGTAGAATTATATTACCCCCCACTAAGTTTTATAAATATCTTCCCTCCCAATACGAGTTTTCATACATAGATATTTATTTAATGGTACAAACATAATTTTACCAAAATAATTAAAGAATCTACAAATTAGTAAAAAAAATACCATTGACTTATTTCTAAATGCTGATCTAGATTAATTTATAGAAACCAAAATCCAAAATAAGGAAATCTTGGATTTTTTAAATTTCCTTTTATACATACGTCATTCTTCTTCTTCTTGTGCCCTGTCCGTTCAACGGACGTTGGCTATCATGTTGGTTATGCGGACTTTGTTTACTGCAGCCCGGAACAGCTCCACGGTAGACTAGCCATACCACTGTCTCAGGTTTTTCAACCATGAGGTTCTCCTTCTTCCAGGGCCCCGTCTTCCGGCAATCTTTCCCTGCATTATGAGATGCAGGATCTCATACTTCTCTGGATGTCTCATCACATGTCCAAGATATTGAAGTTTTCGGATTTTTATAGTTTTAATTACTTCCTTTTCTTTATTCATCCGAACCATAACATCTTCGTTTGTAACCCTGTCCATCCAGCTTATTTTAAGTATTCTTCTGTAGATCCACATCTCGAATGCCTCAAGTCGCCTAATAAGTTCTTCAGTAAGCGTCCATGCTTCCATTCCGTAAAATAATATCGAAAACACGTAGCATCTGACCATTCGCATTCGTAATCCAAGGTTGAGATCATGACTGCAGAACATTTTTTTCATGCGGATAAAGGTTGCACGAGCTTGCTCAATGCGGCATTTGATTTCATTAGTCCCAGCCGAAAAATTGATATTTCAATACACACAAATATTCATGATGCATCCAGTAAATCCTTTTATTTTTGTTGTAAAAATAAATAAATAGATAAACGAAAATCCTATCTAGAAGACAAGTCAAGTTCTGGTCTTAAAAGTTCTTTCGTTTTAATTAATTACTCCGGATATCTACATACTGGAACTATTTAATCATTTAATTGGCTTGGTCCATCAGGCTTTAAATTTGTGCGTGATTAGGAATATTCTCTACCGGAATTCAAAGTGAGACTTGGGACTTACCGAGGAAATGCAATATTTACGTAAATTTACTTATACTTTACGGTGTAAACACTTTTTTTCTGCTGATATGCATACTAATGAGGCGGAATAAGCACAAACATCTATATTTACGCATCACTTGAATAATTAATTCACGAACAAAAAAACCATTGTTCATTGGAATTTTTTATAATAGCTCCACACAACAGAACCTGAGGAAAATATAATTTATTTATTTATTTATTGTTGTTATACGCCCGTAGGGGCTTTTACATAGATTATAAAATAATATTTAAGATATCGAGGATTACACATACATAGAATAATTTATACCAAAAGTTATAAAAGTGAAAAAACTGTGGTCTTGCTTATTAGGTCTACCTTAACTAATCTCTCCCGATCCGGCCCGACACGCAATAGGGCAAGTGCATTAGCCGTCAAGACCTGAACGAACCTTATTTATTTATTTATTTATTTTCTTATACGCCCGTAGGGGCTTTTACATAGATTATAAAATAATATTTAAGATATCGAGGATTACACATACATAGAATTTATATCAAACGTTATAAAAGTGAAAAAACTTTTAAGAATATACAAGTAGTTTTTAAAGAAAAAATCACTTGTGTATTCTTGCGTAAAACCGTGAAATATTTTAAACAATTTAATATTTAACAATAACATAGAACAAAATATAATATAAAACATTACAATAACACATCAAATCGTTAAATATATTATACCCACGTTACAATAATTTGTAGGATTCCACAAAGTGTTGGTTTAAATTGCATTTTAGAATGTAAAGGGAATCAGCGAATACATCTACAATACCACCAAACTTGTTGCCTAAATCATGCATCCTATTGGTAAGTGAGTGTGATTAATAGTTGTTTGTGTATGTGTTGCAAAAGAATGTTATATTTTGTCTAGTATTCCTTGTCGGTACATGGAGTTTAATACTAGAAACGATGGCAGGGCTGTCAATTAGGTTGTTCATAACTCTGTACAATAAAATTAGGTCTGAAATGATTCTTCTATCAGATAATGTAATATATATTGGAATAACTTTTAATATCTTTTGAAGGTTACTCTTTCCCATCAATGTAATATATCACTGAAGAAGAAGTTAATATTTGTATATGTAACGAAACATGAAACAGAACAAAACACAGAAAAATAAAAGGTAACGATCATAACACAGATCAGAACCCAGGATCGAGTCCTACCGGATCCAATCCCTCCAACTGCGGTGCAAGCCGAAAGGCCACGAGGATTAAAATGGCTCCCTCAACCAGTCTCTCTCGATCCGGCCCGCCACGCAGCAGGTGGGCAGATGCATCCGCCGTCAAGACCCGGACAAACCTTAACTAGGTCACCAAACGTAGTGAACCACTTCATTCTCTTTCATAACATACCCCAATTAGGAATGTCGTAGTCTCACTACAGTTGGGCCTCTTATGCAGGTGCTCACTAAAAATTACGACTTTTCGTAATGTGGCGTAACGTACGTAATACAATTACTCAACGTAAATAAAATGTTTTCCTATGACTTTTCATAGCACATGCAAAAAAACGTATTTTAAAATGCTTTCAGTGGGTATCTAGCTATTACCTATCCTACGAGGCCTGCAAATACCCATGGACATTACCAAGTCTTAGAAATATTGATAAATATGATTCTGCCTAAGTTTATAAGACAGACAATAGTAATTTGTTTCGTACGTAAAATTTTCTAAATCACTTTCTATCCTAGAACGACTTACATTTAGAATCGACCATTGAAATATAAATATTGAGTGCTTTGCTTCGTAAATTTAATGAGGTGGAACGAATCGCAAGTAAATATAACGTTTAGTGGCGCGTATACACTTTCGAGCCAAACCACGAAATATGAGAAAGGAACGAACCAACGGTTCTATACAAATCATAAAAAATCATAGCAATCATTATGCTAGATAAAAGCATGATTAATATTACTGACAAATTCGTCAGGTTGGTTCGTTCCTTTCCCATTATTCGTGGTTCGGCTCGCGGTACGAGATACTATAGCAGCTGAACCTCGAGTCAAACAACAAATCTTAGAGAAAAAACGAACATCGCGATTTCGCGAACGGCGCGAACCGCGGGTTACAATTGTTTCGCTAAATTTTAAACGAACCAATAACCCGAATGTAACGCTAAATTATTTATTCCACACTTCTTAGTATGTTTACAAAACCTAAACAATATGTCACACTTAACTGGGCGTACTGTACAGGGCCCGCAAATACGTTAATAGTACACAATTGCTAACCCTGTACAAATCACAAGTGCGCCCCATGGTTGAATTTGGCAGCCACCTCTGGTCTGGAGCTCCAAAATACCTGAAAAATACCCTTGACTCTGCAGAAACGGGCGGTCCGCTTAATAGATTCTCCCGTCTTAACAGACGGATTGCAATCTTTACAGCACAGGCGTCGGGTGGGAATGCTATCCTTGTTCTACCGGTATTACAAAGGAATATTCTCCGAGGAACTAGCGTCATTGATCCCTTCGGCACCGGTGCATAGTCGGGAAATACGCCAAACGCGTGCCCAACATTTGTGCACGGTTGATATTTGTCACATGAGAACGGGTCGTGTCTTCGACTCGTTCTTATGTTCAACAGCTCGGCTGTGGAATGATTTGCCGGCCTCTGTGTTTCCTCCTTCCTACAACATGGGTCTCTTCAAGACCAATGTTCATTCCTTCCTCTCCTCAAAAAGACCCTCCACACAGCATCCCAGATGACATAGGCCCTGAGGGAAATTATTTTCCTCAGGGCCTCCTGTGTTGAGTTAATGTAAAAAAAAAATAAAAAAGCACTTAAATTTAGTCTTAGCAGTAACGTCATTATTAAACAATTAAGAATACATTATCATTATTGCGGCGAAATCATATTTCAAAGTACCCCACATAATAGAGAATTTACTGTCTGAATTATTTTTCTCAGCAATAATTCAATTTAGACACCTTCAAAAACTGAAATTTAGAATCATGTAAACAAGCCCTCTCAAAGTGATTTAACCACAGTTTGAAAATGGCCTTGTAAACCGAAACAGCTGTCATAAAAATAAAAACTTAAATAGAAAAATGAAACAATACAACTTTGTATAAACCACTTATAAATAAATATAAATCCTACCGGTTTCGGAACAAACGTTCCTTCTTCAGGGAAAGCTTAAGTATAAGTATAAGCTTAAGTATAAGCTTTCCCCGAAGAAGGAATGTTTGTTCCGAAACCGGTCGGATTTACGCATTATATAAGTGGTTTATACAAAGTTGTATTGTTTCATTTTTCTATAATGGATAACCACAAAAAGATAGCTACATTAAAAAAAAATAAGAAAATAAAAAACTTAAATACTTGCAGAACTTGGAAACATTATTAATTTTTTTTTTTTTTTCTAAAATGGTTCGTTCCTTTTTCGTGATTCGTGGTTCGGCTCGGGGTTTGGGTCGCTGTTCGGCTCACGATTGCATACGCGACCTATGTTGTATAAAAACACATCGTATGAAAGTATGGGTACTAACTGAAATCTCTGCCTTGGAAATCATAACCTATCTTTAATTCAACAAAGTTTTCGAAGTACGCAAGGTAATTAAGCCCGATTCGCAATTAAACTAGTTAAGAACAGTCATGCACAGATTAAACGGGTTATTTCATTATTATACCTACTATAAATTGTGCAAACATTACCAGAGATAAGGATTAGATTACTGAAATCAAACACTGAGATATCATAATATATTTACAAACACTAAAAAAAAACATATACATTGCCTTTTAAGGTTATTTAGGACGCGTTGTTTGTAATAAAGATATTATATCTTTTCATATTCTGCGAAAAAATAGTATTCAAATAATCATATAGGTACTCAAATTAGAAAATATATAAACTTAATATATAAAAATAAACGTTTCTTTGTTTGCCCCTTATGCATTCCTAAACTATTGATCCGGTTGCGATGAAACTTTGGCCATTAAAATATATAATACTAGCTGACCCGACGAACTTCGTACCGCCTCAGAATCAATATCTGTCGAATTAAATTAAGTTTTTTTTTTTTTTTTAATTACACAATGAAGCAATTATCGATGCCCAACTGTAAGTCAAGTCCAGCCGTTCTCGAGTTATAAATAGTGTAACTAACCCGACTTTGTTTTATATATTAAGATTGGTGATTTGTTGTGCACACGCCCGCGATGGTTTCTATATATATATATTGGTGTGCTCTGACGTTATGAAATTATTTTCTGTACAATTCATTCGATTGCGATGAAACTATGGTGATTTTTTGTGCGCACGCACGTGAAAAGAATGATTTTCTTAGTATTTTTGCTTAGGTGTGAAAAAAAGTCTAACTGAATATTGATTTTATTATTAAGTTGTTTTGTTGGCCAAAGGAAAAGCAACATATTTAAGAATGTTCAATTTCGGTTCATTCTTTGACAAATCAAAAAATTCAGAGCCAATATCAAATCCCAAATCGCGTAAACAAAAGTACGGGCCTATTTTCAAAATGTTATATTTTGTTGCACTACTCAGTTAGACACTTTAACAAACGTGTTATAATAGAGAACTCCAGTCCATTTTTTTTTTTTTTTTTTTTAATGAATAAAGACCTTCAAACTTAAATAACTGCATTTTTATTTTTATTTTTATAGTTAGTTTTAATAGTTAAAATAATTGTCAAAGTTTTAATTTTTAAAGACTCCCATAAACGCACCGTATCTATGATGGTCTTCACCCATCGATAGTTTTTTTACTTTTTAAGTTGTCATTTTGAATCAGTGATGTTATGTCGATGGAAATTTCCCTAGATCTAGGGGAGAAAAATATTTTTTAGGGATAAGGGAAATCAGGACAAAATCTAGGGAAATTTCGAACTCTGTTAAATTATTTATTACATATGACAATATTACTGGTATTATATATAAATATATATTTTTTGGAATTCCCATGAATCTTAATTATTGTTGTACTTACCATGCAATGTTATTTTTAACACTGACAACTCAAAATGATATATGTATCTAAAAAGATAAATGGGACCTCTGAAAAAAAATTTTATTTATGTTTTAAGTTCTATTTTTTCGGTGATTACGGTTGATTTTTATTTTGCAAAGTGTTTTTTTTTTATTTGGAATTCAGTTTCTAATTCAGTGGTGAGTGTATTCGTACTTTTAAATTATTACTTCACGTAGCAAAAAGTGTTTTATTTGGAAAAGCACAGTATTATAAGTATATTTACCAAGTTCCGATATCTTTCCAATTAATTAATCATATTAATTAACATATAACAGGATTAGTGTTACACAATCAGGTGGCTACTTAGGTAATTGCGTAAATGTGAAATTCTAGGGAAATTTCACTTCTAAATCTAGGGAAATAATTTTCTTGGGCAGAGCATCCCTGATTTTGAATTTAAGAAAATGGCGGAATAAAATTAATATAGGATGACTCAATGACTTTTGTGTAAGAAATTGAGGCGTTTTTATTTAAGATTAACTGCTTTTAATATAGAAAAACATTGGTAAAATGTCCACATTTCACCGCTACTGTTATTGTATTTTAACAAAGTGCAATATAAAAATAATAAATCATCTTTTTCATTGCAAATACAAGTGACATCATTCTTCAATTTTGTGTTCAGGCGTGATTTTGTACATTGTTTTAAGTATAACACATACAGAAACACTGGTATTTATAATACACTGATCATGACGATTGTGTAGTAACTTGTATAAAAAGCCCTATACTAAAAACAATTTGAAAATACAATGTCAAATATGACACGACTTTAACCTCAAATAGGCAAAATTTATTGCAGATTGTCCGCAAATATAGCCCTTTTCGTTAATTGTTGAGGGCCTAAATTATGTTTCAATAAACACAATAACTATTATTTATCTAAATCTCTATAAACAGTATGAAAATAAACCAAAAACACGAAATGTTGAATTGCATAGGTACGTGTGCACTTCAAGTCATTTCAAATGTCAATACAATACAATACACAGGTGACAGGTTAACTGTGACGTCACCGTTAACCATTTCAGTAATGCCAACTTAACGCTGTGTTTTGGGAAGAGGTTTAAAAATGCACTTTTTAATAATTTATTAAAAACTCTGCATTTAATATTATGAAATAAAACTTATATATTCAGAATCAGCGTTTCTTGGTCTATATGAACATATTTTTTTAAAGCCATAATATTTTTCACTGGAGTTCCTTATTATTTACCCACCTCCTTCAATTTTAGCTTGGTTATGCCAAATATAAAAACATTCAAAACAAGCATTCATATACTGTGCAGAAAAGTCCCACATTGGACTGCGATGCAAACCTTTGTTTTACTTTAGCGCTCTTCTGAGGTCAATGTAAGACTGATGTCATAGTTTATTCAAAAGATTCTCAAACTCTTCTGGTACCAAAAAAATGATCACGTAGTTTGCCTCCAGCTCAACGAAAAGATTCCATGATTTCATGACAGGACAAGTCTCTCAATTTGAATTAGATGTCTGACCAGCAGACGAACATCTTCATCTTCATAATTGTCAAAAGTGTATCGAGTATAAAACATGTTTAAAAATAAAGCATGACTCTCGATATTCAACGAAAGTTATTAGAAAATTATTTTTGGGATGTTCCTTAAATAAGGCTTCGAATGTGTGTAGTGTTATTGTGTAAAAGTAATGAGCAAATATTTATAATATCGCCAATGGATTGTGTGATTTGCGATAAGCCGGTGAGCCTTATCAACCTTTAGCTGTAGCTATTTTTTCCAGGGGAGGATTGGTTCAGTAAGATTTAAAAACTATTTAGATTTCATATTGCCTGAATATCTCATACAAGAATTATTTTAGGCCCAATACGAGACATACACACTGAAATCTATAGAACGAATCCTTTTTTGTTTTGAGAAAATTAAATACTGGGTCTCTGCTATGGCTCTAGTTTCTTAAAAAATATTTAAACCATGAAGTAAAGAAAATCTAGTTGAGAAAATTAGGGTTAAAACTGAAATATAGTAGAAATAAAGTCTCCAGTAATCATCGGCGCATCATCTGCAAATTATGCTGTTGGCGCCCCGAAACGATATTTACTATAAAATTATAATTTTTCGGGCATTATTTACCAATTTTAATCCTAGAATCGACTTCAAAAACGGCTTTGATAATAAGTTGGTATGGATATCAAACGAATTTATTAAGGGTCAACCGAGATCTCGGTCTCGGTCTCGGCATTCTCGGCTACAAATTCTACCGAGAACTCCGTCTTGGTTCTCGGCCATAACCGAGACTCTTGTAAGTAGTTACGGTATAGGAGGATTCAAATCTACACATTCGTCACTTGGTGTCAGTGCGTGAGAGAGCTGTCGATTGTGATGAAAGTTTTTATCAGCACCGCCTACTAGTGTAGCAAGTGAACAGCTCTTTAGCAGAGCTGGTCAATTATACAACATGAGGTGACACTCTTTGAAGGGTGAAAACTCCGAAAAATTGCTTTTTATGTGCAACAACATCATGTTGTTCAATTTTGATTATTAAAACTATTTAAAACAAATCATTATTACATTCTTAAATATACTATATTATGGAAAAATAACCCATTTTAATTTTTTTTCTCAATTTATCTATTTCTCGGCTCTCGGTCTCGGTCTCGGCCGAGAACGAAAAACCTGTCTCGGTAGACCCTTAGAATTTATTTACAGTGTCTATTTTGTGTGCATATACGCTGGTAAATACAGTATATAGACAAATATTTTTTTCCTTAATGCATTTGAATGGAAATATGTTTTATATTTTTGTCATTCGATGGTGCATCCTTTCTACCCTTCGGGGACAATTTGCTGTATTTTGTGTATTTAGGTTTACCGCATTTTTCTTAAACTGACTGCATATATTGTATAAAGTATGACGGGAAGCCAATCGGGAGACCAGCAATCATATAATCATTTAACCTGTATGACAACTTGCAGTTAATTTCCTTTTATACATATTTGTGTAATATTTCGTGGCTCCTTGTCGACTTTGATTGCTTACTTATTAATATCTTTATATCCATTAATTGCTGTGATTTCTACCGATGCCACTCTGCACAATGATTATATTCGTAGAATGAATATCGGATCTAATCAGTACCTGTGGAATTATTATTAGTCGCACTCGAGACTAGACGATAATATTAGTATCAAGTCAAAGGGCTTACAAATGCCTGAATAAAACTAGTTACGTTTCCTACTTGGAACAACCGAAATAATCCCAATCTAATACCTACCGTTTTAACAGCAACTAATGGTAAACTATAAGTTCGCCCCATGTGTGTTTTTTTTAGAATCAGTGCTATTTACAGTGAGAAATAACGTTTTAAAAGTGTTTCAAGGTTTCCAGTTTCAGAATTGTTCTAACAATTGAAAGAAAATCTTGTATTTGCCTGTTATAGAAACAATAAAGTGGTTCCCAGAATAATAAATTACATGGCGATTATGTTGTTATCGATTTATTGTATTCTGAAACGTGTTCAATACTACTTGTAGTGTAAAAGTGTATAATCTCGTTCATTTCGAAATTCGGGTCGGGAGTGTAATTTTCAATGCATTTTCCGGAAGTTTTTGAAATTTATTTCGTGACATAAAATCTGATTAACTTTTACGTGCTATAATGGTGCGGTGATCCATAATATTTATATAAATTTCAGTTATAGAATTAACGATCAATTCAGTATTTAAAGTTGTTGCAACTTTTTGTTAAATGATATTTGAAGTAGGTGCGCTAAAAATATAAACAATAATACGTTTATCATACTTTTAAATCTGTCTGTGGGAATTTTTTTATATTTTTAAATACATATTTTGGAATTATAATTTCGCTTTAGTTTGTTTGAATAAAACGGAATCTTGAATGTGGAAATTAACAAACTTTCAGATCGAGCTGAAACTTGACAGATATGCTCATTTTCGATTAAAATGCATTCTATGCATATACACACCGAAATATTGTATAAATACCGTGCTTGTTTCCGATCACTGAGTAGGAAGGTTCAAGCCTTAGTAAAAAAAATCAAATTATAAGACATTTGAAAATGGATGAATTATAGTTAAAAAAAAACTTTGTTTTATATGGGTTGGGTAGGTCTTCGAAATAGTCGTTAGATTGGGTTAATTAATTTTATTCAAACACTTTCACGCTAATGTTTATATCAGAAATTTTCCGAACAAATTGTTTTTCATAGTGATTGATCATAGCATTGATTCTTGACGACCCTAATGCTGCGTTTACATTTAATTATGGGAAAGGGTCATAGAAACTTTCCCATAATTCGTGTTAGGTACGGCTCGCAGGTTCGACTCACGTGTGTGCACGCAGCCTAAGAGGATCAACGAGTAAAATACGATATTATCTATAAATACATTATGGTCGCACTCCTCCGAAACGGCTAGACCGATTTTTATGAAATTTTTTGTATATTTGGAAGGTATGATAATAGGTCGTAAAGTATATTTCATACCGCTAGGTGATTAGGGTGACCCTATCCAGAATATGATTAGGGTGTCCCTGTCAAAATTGATTGATAATTGACTTAAAATTTTTACAGAACATCGTATTTTAGCAGAAGAGTATTTAAGTAAGCTCTGGCGTTAGGAAATTTGTATAAAAAATACTACGAGTGGTGCGCGAGTGGTTTGAAAATGTGTGTATTTCATATATTTAAGCAGCAGGGGGAAAAGGCAGAAATGGACTTGCATGGAGAAAATATTTCTTGAATGGCATTGCACCGCATACCGGGTATCAGCCTGTTAATATATAAAAAAACATTTAGCAGGTTTTATATGTACATAAACACACACTTCACCACAATCTTCACATCTGCCCTGATGACGAACACAGTAACGCTGTCCGAAACTTTGGCTAAAGAAGGAGGAAGCGCAACACGGCAAAATAACCCAAAAATCAATCAGGATTATAGATACTTTTGGCCGTGAAAATTACAAAACAACAACAATTGTTCTGTCTTCATTATTGGGCTTGCTAATGTTTAAAACAAAATTTTCCAACTTGAACTTTTTTTTACTTCATATAAGAGATTTTTACGTGTTTTTTGTTTTCATAATTCACTTACAATCTCGTTAGCCATTCACTGACACTTTTGATGTATTATTGTAAGTATTTACAAGTTAGCGAGCCAAGAAAGTCGTGTTAATACAAAGATAAATGTAAAGTTGCCGGATTTAATGGGATGCTGTTTTAGGACGAAATTAAAAAACTTTTTATCTCATACAAAAGTTAAGAGTGAATAATTACAAGGGGAAACATTTTAAATCTACCTATTAAAGAAACTTTACGCACTTCTTCCGCGTTATCTTTTCGAGATAAATAATTTTATAATGAGATCCGACATTTTTTATAAAAGAAGACCTTTTGTGTTCCTTACTAATTACTACATATTTGAGATTATAATGTAATTTGGCGTATATTAATTATCATAATTTTATATTATCTCCATATTTCAAGTGTCAATTATACTTTATCGTGGTTTTCAAGTCAGTGGATTTAGATATATCTTTTAGCAACGGGTGTAAGCTTGCATTTGCCGATATCAGGACAAAACTATACAGGCATAAATTTGAATGACCAATATTATACATGGATAGAATTACACATGCTTGGTGTAACTTTAAGTGACCAGCTCAGGTACGGTGCGGGGGCTCCATCGAAGCCAGAGTAAAGTTAGCCTCTCGGAATTTGGGCATATTGCACAGAGCCTGCAGATAGTACGCAACTACTGAGACACTGTACAAACCAAGTGCGCCCCACTGTTGAATTTGGCAGCCACATCTGGTCTGGAGCCCCAAAATTCCTGAAAAAACCTTGACTACGTGCAGAAATGAGCGATCCGTTTGATAGATCCCACTATTTTATAAACGTATTGGAATCTTTAGAGCACAGGCGTATGCTGTTATTGTTCTACCGATATTACAATGGAAGATGCTCCGAGGAACTATCGTCATTGATGCCATCGGTACAGGTGCATAGTCAGACATTTGTCACATGAGATCGGGTCGCTTCTGCGACTCGTTCTTGAGTTCGACAGCTCGGTTGTGCAACGTTTGCCGGCCTCTGTATTTTCTCCCTCCTACAACACGGGTCTCTTCAAAGCCCATATTCACTCCTTCCTCTCGTGAACAAAACCTTCCACACAGGATCACCAATGATGACATAGGCCCTGAGGGAAGTTATTTTCGTCAGAGCCTCCTGTGTGGAGTTAATAAAAAAAATAACACATTAATTATTCGGTATTTCAGTGATTGCTAAATAAATTTCTCATTTGAAAAAAAAACTAATTTATGATTTGCTTTTCGTAGTCGTATAATTTTATCCAAGTGTTCTGCACCTTGTAATTTCATCATGTAACCGTGTTAACCTTAACAAGTACTTGGAAAAACAACTAATTGGATTATATTACAATCTACGTCATTCTATGATCCACATAATAAAGAAAACTCACAAAATAATAAACGTGTCGTGTGACATCAATCGATGATTGAATGATTCGAACATTGAATGATGCGATAGTCTTAAGCAGAAATTTCCAAACTTATTTGTTTTCCGATCGCTTTTTCGAAACATTCATTTGTCTTTACGATAGACTGATTGATTTATTTACCATATTTTATCATTGGCATGCAGAACGTAACGGAACTTCTCTGTGCTCCAAAAACTATTTATTAAATTAAACAAACAAAAAATAATCACCGAACTATATTAGCGACTCTCAACCTTACTGGGGCTCTACTCTAACCACTGAGCAATTCGACCCTATTCCCTTCATACATAAACTAAGAACTACCAACATTTTCTTCATTTTCTTAACGCATATTTTCGTTGGCGCAAGATTTTTCCCGAACTAAATGCAACCTAGTTAGTGGCTTGGATAAATACATCAATTTTTATTTTTATTCGACTATTTAATTTCTGTTGACTTTTCTGAATTAGCTCAGTGGTTGGAGAGCTCCAGCTTTTAGAGCTCCAGCAGGGCTAAGGCCCTCCGTTCATGGAGATACTTACAATCTACGTAATTGTGACGAAACCGCAAGTACCCTGCTGATATACCACTTTTTAATGCTAGTCTCCGTACACCGCGCTATCCGAAATGTACTGAACTTGATCATTTTTCACGTGCAGCTATGAAGTGAACACGCTGTCATGCGATGTCGTATGACTTTTTTTCCAACATCCATCCATGCCTTCTCCACTAAATCGTTTCTTACGTATTCTGGTAAAGTATAGTTATGTAAACATGCATTTTTTCCACTTCCAGAACAAATCTAACATTACTTTCATGTTTCGACCCCATTTCTGTCAAACGTCAAACGAATAAGTATCAGACACAAATGATGCGAGCGTCGCGTGCGATCAGCACTGTCGGTATCGTGATATTGATTGGAAACCGACAGCCACCGCGTAGCGCCGTGAACGGGCACCAGCAAAATCGTACGGGGGGTACTTACGATCGGCGAGTATGATTCGCGCACGAGGATCGAGTATCTTGTAAGTATCTCCGTGAACCCTCCGTTCAGTGCCTCCCAATATGGTTCTCTGTTCAATTCCTAGATGCGACAGTATTCTGATTTTTCTATTTCAAATTATCGTTTGAGAGTCGCTAATATTGTCTTTAATGGATGAGTATTACAATGCAATGTTTTACTCATCAAGATATTCCAAAAATAATAAAAAAAATAACCAAAAATGTTGACACATTGCAAATTACTAATTCGCATCATCAAATTACTAATTCGATTACGTTGGCCGGTGCAGCAAAGCCACATTCGTAAACAAAAACAAATGTGTCATTTGGCAGCAAAATATAGTTACTCGTTACAAAATATATTTGTTACAAAATTTATTCGTTACAAAATTTATTCGTTTAATAATTTATTCGTATAATTCGTAATTTTTTCGACAGTTTAAAAAATACCTTATTGACAGTTTTTTCCATTACCAATCGGTGTTATAATTATTTCATTCTAATATTTTTAATAGGTAATATTTGTGAAGTGAAATTAAAGTGAATTGTGAAAAATTGTGAATAGCATAGAAATGTTAGAGGAACTGATGAAAACTAAACTGGACGATATAGAAATAGAGTCTGCGGAGAGTTCTGATGAAGACGCCCCGGAGCCATATAATCCCCTAGACGATGTCCTTCAGTACAGATTGCTCTATGAAAGGGGACAAGGTAAAAGGTTTTATTATTAACCCCTCAAGCCTCGTCCTCGTCGGAGCAAAATATTTACGCATCCGACAATTAACGACTGTTTATTAAACATATATTTTTTTTATATACAAAAATTTTGGATGCAAACATAAAAAAGTTTTAAAAAATGGCTGACCTCCTATCGAAAATTACTGTCATCTCACTTTTTAGCGAGGGAAAAATATTTTAAAAAATATTCCAAAAGTTTCAAAATTTTTTCAGAAACTTTTGTTTCATAAAGGTGTACATTTTGCTTATTGTTTGCTTATTTTAGTATAAAGCGTTAGTATAAATTATTAGATTTGAGTATAAAGCGTTGTGTTGTATCTATCTAACACTGTTTAGACCATTTTTATCACTATGGTAGTAAAGGAGATATAACGATCTATGAGATCCGTATGAGTTGTTCCAAAAAGCGAACAATTTAGCCTGACGAGTTAAATCTTTTTTTTAATGCCGGCAACCTGGGCGTTTATTGTAATAATAATATCTTATATTATATCAAATATCACTAAACAGTGCACAATTTAATAAATATGTTAGGTAAGCATGTAAAAATCTACGTCGTTTTTATCTTTCTCTTTCTTCAGCTTTCTTCTGTCACTATTTCGTCAGCAGAGTTCTTAATTATTCTAAATAAGGTCGAAAATACCCTTTTTTGGCTGATCTCCTGATTAGTAAGATTTAAGTCTCCTTAGTTGTTGAAAATTGACATGCTACCGGCATCTATGGGTTGATTGAGCAAACTCCTATGTTTTAACATCTCAAACTAATGGTGCGAACCTTGGCTAGTGGCTGAGTTCGCTAGATCGGTAGCAACCTGTTTTAACTACAAGTTAGGTAGAAGCCATATTGTCAACACTTGCAAACATCAGACGTGTAGTTTTTATTCTATAAATGTGTGCAGTTTTTATTCTATAAAAAGGCTAGCATCTGAGTATTATTGCTTCTTTCCTACGCAAAGTTTATAGTAAACAACTGCCAGTGTTGGCCCGGTGTATTCAGTATTATCACCGTTATTTTATACATTTCTAAAACATGTTACACTGTGAAAATAAAAAGTTAAGTTTTTTGTAAAAGAGTTATTTATTAAAGGACCCTTACAATTTTAACAGATTAAGAAAGGGACGCTCAGTTGGTTTGAGCATGTACAGCGAATGAACGAGGAAAGGAGTGTAAGGAGAATATATGACGCAAATGTGAATGGTAGAAGAAGTCGGGGTCGCCCGAGGAAGACATGGCACGACCAAGTGAATCAGATACTTGAATCGGGCCATGTGAAGAGTCGGAATAATAGAAGAGCACACGAATGGCACAGGAGAATAACGAGGCATACCAAAAATATTACATCTCATAAATATTTTTTTCCTAGATCCATCTTATTGATCATAAATCATTATAATGTACAACGTCTATATTACTAAATCCAATGTAATATGCTTGTACATGTAAATTATAATAACAATAAGAATATTATAAAATTTTATTTTGTTAAAATCAGCACCATAACCATTATACCTCTAAAACACGTACCGACATCTAAAATGTACGGGGTTCTCTTCATAACATCTGTCAAAAATTCAAACCAAATGATAAGTTCACAGAGAACAAACAATAAATCTAGTGAACGAATTAAAAAATTCGCCTGAAATCAAAGTGATGCCATATAAAAAAAAATCAGTGTGGAATTTTACAAAATTAATAGGAACATTTTCGGAGACGGGAAATTTTCATGTAGTGACGTCACGAGCACAAATAATGGATTTATTTATTTCAAAATAAAAAGTACATTTCTAAAAAAAATTACTAACATTTTTGTAATCTTAGTAAAAAGATCTATCCACATGATTTTTTCCAAGTCGTTATGAAATCCATGCAAGTGGCCTATTATAGTAAATTTAAGTTTAAACTTGGAAAAACAATTCAATAAATCCAAACTTGGTTTTAAACGAAAAAGATTCCTCTCTTGCAATCATACCGCAAAAGAGTCCCAACTGCTCCTGCCTGGAGTGAGACTACGGCATCCCTAATTAGGGTATGTTGTGGGGCTGAAGGAAGTAGGGAGGGGAAGAAGATGTAAAGAGGGAGGTGGGGATGGGGATGGGAAAAGAGATGGAAATGGGGAAAGAGGGAGGTGAGGGAACTGGCTATTCAGATCTGACCACTAAAAATGGCTAAAGCGGCTTCAAGCAACGTTTCAATTCTGAATGGGGTCTTACACCAGGACGATACTGAGAGTATCTTCCACTCTTAAAAGTGCCACAAATGTATTATACATTATTTTGAATGAATAAATTGTGAAATAACACAAATAAATCAGTAAAATTTACTTTCACATGCCGGGATTCAAACCCGCGACCTCCGGATCGCTAGTTAAGAGCCTTTCCCCTCGACTACGGAGGCCGATAATATTCACAATTATTTAAGCACACTTCAGCAACATTCAAATTCAGATTTTATATTTTAGTTAGAAAGAATAAATTAGTATTTTAAAGTATAATGTGCAATAATTCATTTCAAATAAAACATAACCAAGGTTTTTAAACCATTTGTATTGTAAAGTTAGGAAAAGTGTAAAACATTGAAGATTTCGCAAACCTTACGAAAAACTTATATGTATTTGTTTAACAATTGTACCCTTCTGTGTTACGCCACTGACTGGCCGTTTTCATTCATCAAGTCTTTTTTTTTTTTTTTTTGTTGGCAATGTTTATTAAAAATACATATGAAGTTACAACAGTTACATAGTTAGATAAGGTTAACAAAAAAATAAAAATAAATTGCCTTTCCTCACCATAAAGAGACAATGCTCTTGTGTTTGGTGTGGGAGTTCTAGCTCAATTACTAAATTAATGATCGTGTAAGTTAGTAATAACGGCTATTGTAAATAATAAGTAGGTTAAAAAATCTTGTATAAATTTACAAATAAAAATCCTGAAGAGTTTAAAAAAATCATAATATAAATTAAAAAATCATTATAAATGGAAGAATCATGTAAGTTAGTAACAAAAATTATTGTAATAAGTAATAAAGGATACGTAAGAAAGAACGCAAGATTTATACAATAGTAGACTCAGAGATTTAGAAACTAAGAAATGAAAGAAAAAAGAAGAAATAAATGATTTATAAAATAGCAGACTTTAAGATACAAAGTAAACATATTTGGGACTTTTATACCAGTTTAAGGTAGTTTTTTAATTTGGGCTTAAATTCCTGCATATTTTCGATGGTTTTTAATTTTGATGGGAGGTTGTTATAATAGATTATGCCCAGATAAAGATAGGAATTTTGAATGAATTCTTGTTTCGAAATGTATATTATCTGAAGGAAAGAATTTCCACATGAAAGGTATTTTATCACAAAGAATTTATTATTTCGCACATTCTGGGAATTAAGAGAGGATTTATGATATTGTCTTGAAATAAGTTGAAATGTCATTATTATCATAATATCTAGGCCACCGATTGTATTGTTATCAATAATTTTTTGTTTACTTCAAGGCATTATTTAAAAATGCATAAAAAATAAGAAAAACACGAGAAAAAATTCTAATGATAATATATGTTTATCCAGGTCCCACAACTCACACAATTTATTGTATTAATAAACTAAAAAAATAAATAAATATATTAAAGGAAAACAATCACTTTGTTTGTAACCACGATTTATTGATTTAATTTTTATTTACCGACCGGTTTCGCTTAATTGTATTAAGCGAAACCGGTCATCATCATCATCATCATCATGCTTGTATTAAGCGAAACCGGTCGGTAAATAAAAATTAAATCAATAAATCGTTGTTACAAACAAAGTGATTGTTTTCCTTTAATTAATATGTCAAACCACAAAGTGACTGCTTTCTACCAAAAAAAAAAAAATAAATAAAAAAAAAAATATATATATATATTGGTATTTACTTATCCTACATCCATTTTCCAATAAATACTAGAAGAGACTGGTTGAAGGATCTTTACCTAGACCTCTCCAACCGGAATATCTCGACCCTTCGACTTGCATCGCATCAGGGGGATGATTGCATACGCCCGTCCCCTGGACACATTGAACCCCAGTTTCCTACCCATCCCTCATGCCTTTTCCTTCCCAGAACTTCCTCTCCTTCCTTCCACACAGCATCCCCCAAAGATGACATAGGTTCTGAAGCAATTTTTCTTCCTCGGGGTCTCCTGTGATTATTGATTGATTTGGTTTTCTCGCCCTTTTCGAAAAAGAATCGCCAACTCGTTTCGAATGCAAATGAAACACTGTTCTTTCTGTAATACTTAGTAGCTTTATTGAGAAAATTCTTCATTCAATGAACTCAAATGTTTGTGTTTCTAGCACTGTCGGCAGCAGGGCCGGGGCCGGGCGGGCGCAAGATGTGGGCGCTCATCCAGACCCTTGGCGCTACGCTCCGGCTGCTGGCGCCCGCCGCAATCTTCGCGCTGCTCTGCGGGAGAGACTCACCCCTGGTGAGACTGCTGCAGCACTGCGACAGGGCTGTCAGAAATGGTAACTATCTGACTAACTAATCTCCTAATAACTATCTGACTAACTAATCTGCCTGACTAATACCACCACTCATTCAACAGGGGGTCGAGCACAGAGAAATCGATAAATTTACAATACCGAAACGATAGGTGTAACTTTCGAGGATTTTACATCAAACCGATATTGCCAGGGAATAAATATTTTCAATTTGGGAGGCGGGTATCACCCCAAGTGGTTCGCTACGTTTAGTGACTTAGCCGGTTTGTGCCCGGGTTCATGGGATGAGGATGGTCCGGGTCTTGGCCGCAGATGCGTCTGCCCGTCTGCCGCGTGGTGGGCCGGATCGAGAGAGACTCGTTGAGGAGGGCTTTTTGAGCTTTCTAGCCGGTCTCTCTCGACCCAACGTCTTGCACCGCAGTTGGAAGGATGGATTCATGCGTCCGTCACTCCCGGACACACTGACACACAGATTCTTACCCACCCCTCATAACTTTTTCCTTCCCAGAACTTTCTATCCTTCCCTTCCTTCAAAATACCCGCCACACAGCATCCTCTAAGATGACATAGGCCCTGGAGATGTTTTCTATGAATTCACATTTCGAAATGTTAAACGCCAAACATTTACGTAAAAATATTAGTAAATTTGCAATTTTTAATTGAGATACTAACCTAAATATGCATTGGCAGTCATTTATCAGTGCATTTACTTTTGGGAGTTAATTAGTTCATGAGGTCTTTAGTCATATTTCAACCACTTTCGTTTCTCAAAGATCGAACGTGATAAATCGTTCGCGTCTTAGATGCATTATTTTTTTTTTTTTTTACAGTGAATACCGCACAAGAATCTCAACTGCTCCCGTCTGAAGCCAGTGAGACTATGGCATCCCCAATTGGGGTATGTTGTGAGGCTGAAGGTAGTGGGGAGGGGAAGGAGGTGGGGAAGAGGAAGGTCGGGAAGTACCTGGCTATTCAGATCTGGTCACCAAACACGGCTAAATCCATTTTCAAGCAACGTTTCAATTCTGAATGGTGGTCTTACACCAGGGCGATACTGATAGTATCTTCCACTTTGGATCTATACTATATATTATTTTAAATGAATTAATTATGAAATAACACAAATTAATCAAATAAAAATTATTTGCGCATGCCGGGTTCGAACCCGCGACCTCCGGATTGTGAGTCAAGAGTCTTACCCACTGGACTACGGAGGTCGCCTATTTAAGTCTATGGATTTAAGTCTATAGATCGCGTAAACGGCTTCTTTCAATTCTAAGAGCTTTGTTAGTTCAGTCCGTTCATTAAATAAGCCAGTAATTGTGCTTAACGAATGACATTATTAAAAAATGTGTGAATGCACGTCTACGCACCTTACCATGATGAACTAGTCACATTAAAACATAATATGTGGTCCATTTTCTAATCTGCATGTAACACACCTAGTACTAGAAGAATCCCTACAAAAACGGCCGAGCTCTCATAAAGTCATAATGTAGAGTAGGTTCTGGCACACATGTCATTATAATATGGGTATATTCCAAAGGTGCCTACAAAAGTATTTGCTGACAAACAAATTTGAGGTTTGACTTTTGGCATTACTTTCCTGTAAATCAATTAATATTTTATACCAGCCAATTTTTACGTATAACGCGACTTGTCTAGTGTCTAACGTTAAGCTATCTTTATAGGCAATTTTGTAATATGACACTGATTGTAAACTATCAATTTCGTTTTAAATCGGAGTAAATTTTATTTAAATGCTTGCTTTTGTTATTTTAATTGATTCTTTTTATTCCGACATTTAACGACATTTGAGAAGCGGTTACGTCGAATCGGGCCACATGTTTCAAGATATTTCCGCGCATTTGGAAAATTTTAAATATGCCTACTGTGAGAGTTTTGCACTTTTTGTTTTTTTTTTTTGGTGCGATATGAATATTTTAAATCTATTTGTTTATTATCTAATAAAGACCAGGTATAGGTAGGTATACACATACTATTTTCAAGTAACATTTTATAATATTACATCTTTAAATTTTCTTACAGCTGATAAAATTTTACGATTTAATAATAAGAACAGCAATAGAAAAAATGTAGAATATGAGAACAGTACCTACCTAAAAAATAAATTGCATATTAGGGGAAGATTGGCACCATTCATACACGGGGAAGCTTCATACAGTCACTACTACCGCTTGTTAGAACAGCGTATTTATTTAGCTTTGCGTGTGTGGGTAGGCGCGGGCGACCGTCAGTTGATCACGAAGTTAGCCACCCTTGCGGCCGCTGCGAGCGTCACGAAAGAAAATTATCTTATAGAAAGAGAGTCTCTTAGAGAGTCGGGTAAAGAAAATAATAGATAAACCTGATGATGATGGCACGAGCCGCAGTACATATCAGTCTAAATACACAAGTTACCAAGTATTTTCTACAGAAGAAGAGTCGCAATGAATGTTCGAATATTTGACAGTTTTTACTAAAATTCATACCATTTCATTTTTAAAGTTATTGACTTCAATCTTTTTGTAAAAGAAGCGAAACGTATGCTGTTATGTTAGATATAATAACCGATTGAGCAATCTATCTTTAATTATCAATTTTTGAAAAATCAAAGTCTAAAAAGTGTACGAACGGTGCCAATCTTCCCCTACCTATATTTAAAGTTGGACATAACCTTCTGAGGAAGGTTATGTCCAACATAACTCACTGGGGCGGATCTGGACTCAAGAGGCAGTCAGCAAACAACATAAAGGGGCCTTTGGGGGTGGATGGGAAAAGAAGTCTATTTTCAATGTGATTTTTAAGCAAAGGAAAGGCAGCTCACAGCACACTCCCTCCACACAGCATCCCAGATGACATAGGCCCTGAGGGAAATTATTTTCCTCAGGGCCTCCTGTGTGGAGTTAATGTAAAAAAAAAAAAAAGCGCGACCTTCTTCGTAATATAAAACTTAATTTTGGATTTGAGGCCCAAACACCCATGGGCACGTCCGGGGGCACATTTTGAAAGCCATAAACCCACAGGAAAACAGTAAATCTAAAAAAATGTTTCTTTATTTTTATTGAAGGGGATCATGCAAGACAGTGGTCTAACATCTAATCGTGATTTGGAAATACATATGAGCCTTTAATAGTTAAAAATATTTTTTTTTGTTCAGAATATCGCTATTATTATTTTTAATTGCGGTACGAAAATTTATTTTTTATTTTGGAGATATAAAAATTTATTTTGGAGATATAAAAATTTATTTTGGAGATATAAAAATGACTTGCCAATACGGCACAGTAAAACCAGTTCTCCTAATTGAGATTTCTAATGTTCATTTTTGTGGGAGAAGAAAGTGGAATATGAATTATTAAATTAAGCAAAACAAATACTTTAGGTTATTCGTTTTTCGAACAGTCAGTATTCCAACAATATTTAGAGGGAAATCTTTCAATATTTTCTTAAATGGAAATCTTTTAGTGTTGTTTAAAACAAACTTTCAAACAGACTTTCAAATTTATCAGTTTTATCGGTTATTTATTTCCACCGTACCCTTGAAAGTTTTTAAACTCAAATTGACCTTGCAACTTGCAATGCTCTTAAATCAAAATTGTTTTTTCTTTATTGTATAATAATTATTTTTTTACTAAAACTGTGTAATATTAATACTTTTAATAAATACTTGCTTTCTAATCTGTAACCATAACAAAAATTAATATAAATAGAACTTAATTGGTTTGTATTATATTCAATATCAAATGTAAAGTTAATTTATATGTGTAATTGTTTGATTTCTAAATAAACTTTGATAAGAATAATTTCTAAAAATATCAGCTTAACCGGCTGAAGCCGAGTGAACAAATATTCAATCGGTCCCTTCCCCTATTTATTAATTTGAAGAGAATTTTTTTACATGAGCTCCACACAGGCGGTCCTGAAGAAAATAATTTCCCTCAGGGCCTATGTCATCTTTGGAGAAGCTGTGTGGAGGCTTTTTTAAGGAAATGAAGGAGAGGAGAGTTCTGGGAAGGAAAGGGGTTTAAGCGGTGGGTAGGAATTTTTCAGTGTGTCCTGGTCATCCGTCTCCGAGACCTTGACAAACCTCATCCCATGAACTCGGGCACCCCTGCTAAATCACCAAATGCAGCGAATCACTTGTGGTGACCTATGGCAGAGGTGTTAGTTATCCAATAAAGAATCCCGGGCGGCGGTACCCATTCCCACCTCAAAAATTTAATATGTTTAAAACTAAGGTATGTATAACGATTGACTGATAAGTTTCTCAGTTTCTATATATTTAGTACATAGGCATGTCTTTATTGTGTTTTAGAAGTAGTCAATGTTGAATTCAACAAAAATTTCATTGGTATTATATTAGACTATTTTATTTTCTTATTCTCTTCATGTTCAATTTCTCTCCTCAACAAAACCGATTCAGCGGAATAAAAGTGCTGGTATTGTGCAATAAAATCGCATAAAAATGCAATATCCTCTGCGGGAGATCAAAGACAGTAGTGGTCGCGGCGGACCCTTGCTCTCAAACAGCCTCCCGCTTCGCTACACTTCACTTTGAGGGCGAATCAAAAGGCTTCTGGCTTCCAGGACGAGGACATTCTGCCAGAATAAACGCTCTTTGTCGGGGAAATAAAATGACAAACATTCATAATCGTATTAAGATAGATATAAGTAGGTACCTACCGCGTATCGGCTCCTCGAGTTAAGTTTGGCGTGTGATTTTGTTAGCTTTTTATTATTTTATGCTTGAAATAATTATTTCAAAGACAGAAGGTCTAGCATAGATGGTCGATAAAACCCCAATCAATACGATATTGACTAAATCCGTCATCTATGGTCAGTTATCAATATTTGCGAGCACGGTCAACGCTTGTTAAGAGGGTATAACCAGAAAGACCGGATATATGTCATTTTTAAATCAAATTTTAGACGTATTGACTCTTTTCCACAAAAAATCATAAATTGAATTCGAAAGATTGTTCTTTTATCTAATAAACGCGTATTTTAAATTTTGAGAAAAAAATGTTTATTTTTAGTACAATAAGGTTATACCCAGTGGCGGTCCTTCCCTCAGGACAATTGGTCAAAAACCTCCCAAAATTAAAAGATGACAGTAAAATAATATTATTATGAAATATTAAGCAAATCAAAACAATTGGTATTATTCTAATGTATTTGAAATACACCGCGAGAGAAAGCCGGCAGCGGCAAGCAGTGACATCTAACATCTTAAATGGAAGCTTCCTTTCCCACGCACTGCGATTGGCTGGGTCAAATTATGAAATGCCCTGGTATCATATCTTCTGTCTCTTTAGGCACTACACAATAAATGAGATGGCACTATGTCCCTTTTTAAAAAGTTTTCGGATTCTGAAGACGGTTTGGGTCAGAGCCGTGAGGGAGAGAGAGCATGCTGAATATCATTCGTCTGAAAGAGATGGTTTGATAAACGTACATAGGTTGATTTCGCATATTTTACGCTTGTCGCATGAAATAATTTACTATATTAAACGTAATTTGACATATGTGGGTGAATTTGACTCTCAAACTCGTGAGGTTCCTACAAATGAATATTGTTATATTTAATATGACATTGTATCATAGGTAATATCATTTTTTTTTAAATGACCTTCCACTTCTGGACCCCTAGAGCCGCCTCTGGTTATACCATAGGTCGTTGGCAGATTTGTTAAATTTTCAAACGAAAAATCTTATTTTACAAGACATATTTCAGACCATGTAATCATACAATATTGTAAATCAATACGTTATCTAGTAAACGCATGTTTCAAAATTTCAATTTTAGTTCAAATAAAATCATCATCCGAACACTTATTTATGACGAAAATTTATCTATTCTGCCATCTATTTACGGTCTTACAAATCAATATATTTAACATTTTTTTACATTCTTATTTTGCTTACACATTATTGAAAAATAACAAATACTTACGATCAAAAAATAATTACAAAAAGTACATAATTTTAATAGTTTCATCGTCACGCCTTTCAGTATTTTTGGATGTAGGTGTAAATTAAATCAAATTTGGAATGACATAAAATCGATATTGAGTTATAATTTTAAAAAGCTGGTACGGAGAATAATTAATCTTTCTCATTGGAACCGCCCTGTACGGTCGTAAGAACATCAAATGTGGATTTTCGGCCGCTGGCTGGTTAAAGGCCTTTAACGGATATTCCGAACGACAATTGATAAATTTTAGTGCGGCCTCCATAGTATCAGATAATTTTCTGTTAACTGTCAATATACAGGTTTTTCCATATTGTCGTTCGTTATGCAACATTACTGGCTTATTTAGTGATCAAAGATCAAAGCTCCTAGAAATTGAAGAAGTCGTATACCTACGCGATCCATAGACTTAACAATCAATTTATTCTGTTCGATCTTTAGGTATTTATTTATTTGATTGACATAATATCTAACATTTTTAAATACAATTCAGCTGAGGCCTGAGGCTGAGGCCTCCATTTTATAAAACAAAAATGTATACATATTACATTAAAAATAAAATTAAAATAATGCTGCATAAAAAAAAGCTAAAAATAAAAATAAAAATTAAAAATAAAAATTTATAATTCAGGTAAAATGTATTTTTTTAATGATGTGCTTTATATTTATTTTTGTGTGTTACGTGTATGTGTTTTATTCTTATTATGTAATGAGATGGAAATATTGTCTTTTTTGTTCTTTAATCCAATTTTTAATTTTTAGTATGAATTTATTTTTGTTTTCTTCTATTTTATTTTCAGACTGTTGAATGCTTTTATAGCATGATATTTATAGTGCCTTTTTCCAAAGCTTGAATTCACTGTTGGAGTTTTTATGTTATTTTTATACGATTGTCTTACTGGTCTGTTAGTGATTTTTTGAGATTGTTAAAATTTGTTTTTTTGGTCGAAAATGTAGTTTAGTAGAGTTTTAACGTATAATTGGCGTATATCTAGTACGTCACAACTGTTAAATATTTGGTCTGTATCAGTTAGTCTATGTTTTTTGAGAATTACCTTTAAGATCGTTTTCTGCGCGATTTCTAAGTGCACGATAGCTGAGTTTGTTGCTCCTCCCCAGACAATTATTCCATATTCTATTATTGGTTGACAAAGTGCAAATTACACTTTGAAAATTGGATATGGTTAATGAAAAATGACGAAGGATGCAAGAGGATTACTCCATGTTGCAGATTGGAAGACGACGGCCGAGGACAGAGGGCGGTGGAGGCTTATTTTGAAGGAGGCCAAGGCTCGAAATGGGCTGTAGCGCCATTGAAGAAGAAGAAGAATGAAAAATGACAAAAGATCTCATTACCTTATTAACTCCCGTATAGTGTCAAAAGTTAAATTGGGACTACCAATGCATATTTTAGTTAGTATTTCAATTCAACATTGCCAGTTTATGAATATTTTTACCTAATTAATCCTTCTACAGCTAACGTTTCAAACAGCGTTACTGTTTGCATCATAAGGTCAGATATTATGCAATCTATTTTTTGTAAAAAAAACTGTCTCTTCACTTTTATACCGTTTATTTTTATTAAAAAAAATATGAGAATATATTTTTTTTAATTTCTTCTATCAACGAAAAATCCCGCCATATTTGTAATCATATACATAGCTACTTTGAAATTTATTTAGGATTTTATTCAAATCTTATATTACAGATTATGGAAAGTTTAACTCTGTCCGAAAGGTTAGCTAAAGAAAAAGGTAGCGCAGCACAGCATTACCCCAAAATAAAAAGAAAACCGTTGCGACGCGACGGTAAAATTTCCTTTCTTACATTAGCTCCACACTGGAGGCCCCTAAGAGTATGGATACTAGAGAGACGGCATGTAAAGTGTGCCCCTCTGCCCAAAGCATGCCTTTTCAAAAATTTTACCGAACGGTTTTTAGATGGCTGACATTGGCTTTTACACCTCGGTCGCGCATAGACCTCACAGAAAAACGTTCATAAAACATAGAAAAAATGGTCCACTGTGCCGTAAAATTGTGTAAAAGTAGTTCTATGAAGACCTTTAAGAAGAAAGACAGTCATACCTTTCACATATAAGTGTTTAAACATAGCTTAAATATACATTTTATAATTTTCGGCGTGTTCATTTCAACCGCCATCGCCATGAGCCCGATGTTATCACGTGAACTCCGACTGCCAATGGGCCGAATCAGTCAACTTAAATTATAATAATTAAAAATTAACAAAAAACTTTTATGTTTTTATTAATCATAACGCACAAATATAAAGTTGTGATTCACACATGTCATAGGTATATGTTTTTTATCATTTAGCTTATTCATTTTTTTAAATTTTTACTTTGTCTTTTTTGCACTGTTATTTTTAGATTTTCTTCCTACTAATTTACCACTCCTTTTACATATGTTTACACGAAATTCAAAAGTCAAAGTCAATTCAAAGTTTATAATCACTGTATTGTTATGTAAAAGTCACATTGACATGCCCTCGTGGTCGAGGGGTAAAGCTCTTGACTAACAATCTGGAGGTCGCAGGTTCAAATCCCGAAATAAATTTTATTCGATTGATCTGTGTTTTCAACATTTTATAATTAAAAACATTATAAGATATATTTCCGGCACGTTCCAGGTGGAAGACATTCTCAGTATCGCTCTGGCGTAGGTAAGACCACCATTCAGAATTGAAATGTTGCTTGAAATTAATTTAGCCGTGTTTGTCGACTAGATCTGAATAGCCGAGTACTTCTCCAGCTTTCTCTCCACCATTTATTTCCCCTCACCAATTTACCTTCAGCCTCACAACGTACATGCTACAGACGGGATTGGGATTTGGGTAGCAGTTGGGATTCTTGTGATATATTATATGGTATATATCTACATATTATAAAACAAAGTTATTCGCTGCGTCTGTCTGTCTGTCTATTCGCGATAAACTCAAAAACTACCCAAACGGATTTTCATGCGGTTTTCACCAATAGATAGAGTGATTCATGAGTAAGGTTTAGGTATATAATTTGTCAAGGTTTTGTGTAAATTTATTGAAATATATAACATATCTGGTTAAGCGGCAGCGGGCAGCGGGCAATGGGCTGGCAAATATGGGCGGTGTGGATTTAATTTAACAGATGGCGTTGGTTATAAAGGTTGGGTAATGGCATGGCATTTTTTTACGTTAGCCACAGCAACGTGTGGCCGGATCTGGTAGTATAAAATAATATGTTCATTATTTTTAAATAAATTAATTATGAAATAACACAAATTAATCAAATAAAATTTATTTGCCCACGCAAATAAGTCAAGCAGTGTTTGTTCCTATCACTTATTTTTTTGTTATCATTGTAAAACTGTAAATACAGTTCTTTTATAAGATTAATATCGAGCACTCCTTTCTTAAAACACAAGCACCAGCTTACATCAGAATAGAACGCACAAAAATTTTCACTGCAAGTCTGTTGATTTTATAAAATACGTATAAAAAACCATACTTACTATTTATATGATAAATTAAAATCTATTTCAAACTGATGAGTTAAGCAATGATAGCACCAAGGAATGGTGCCTTGAGTTACAGTGAGTTCATAACACTAGTTTTTTTACCCACTTGCACTTGTCAAGTGAAAAGTGAGGCCGATGTATTTCGACAAGCGCTTCACAAATCTTGATTTCGCAAAAAATGAGTTAAGTACGTCCTAGTAGATGAAGGTAACTTAAAATAACTTGTATAGGGAACAATAAAAATTAAACAACACATAAGTCTCCAGTCTCCTTGTTTCTACCCTCTCCTCATTTCATTACTTATTTTTCAATTAAGCTATTATATTTTATGTCCAAAATGTAATAAAAAATTAACGAAAGTTTAAAAAATATAAAAATAATAATGATTCCCATTCACAGTTCGGCCCTTATCTCCAGAGCGCCGCCTTCCCCCCGCAAGCTAGCCACATTCCCCGTTTCTATCCCCTCCCACTAGACAGCTACAAATTTGGAGAGCTACATAGGTTTTTCGCTTATCCCCATAATATTCCGAAAGTATTGCCGCTTCCCTTCAATCTTAGTTCCATGGGAGGCCCTGAGGAAAATAATTTCCCTCAGGGACTATGTCATCTTAGGGGATGCTGTTTGGAAGATTTCTTTAAGGAAAGGAAAGAGAGGAAGTTCTGGGGGGAAGGAAATATGTATGAGGGGTGGGTAGGAATCTGGGGGTCAGTGTATCTAGGCGTGGGTTGAGAGATTCCGGCTGGAGAGGATAAAATATCCTGCCCACCACACGGCAGATGGGCAGACGCTTCGGACAAGACAGACCTGGACAAACCTCACCCCCATGAACCCGGGCACCCCTGCTAAATCACCAAACGTAGCGAACCACTTGGGGTGACCTATTATGGCAGAGGTGTTGGTTATCCAATAAATGGTTCCCGGAGCGGCGGTACCCATACCTGCCTCCAAAATTGATGGTTAAAAATAAAATAATAATAATATAGAAATATTAATTATAAAATTAAAAATATTTAAAAGCCTGAAGGGTTTAGGTTGGTATATAATATATATTATAGTTCCCAATTATGTCCTCTGCGTGCGAACTGGTCCTTAATTTCTCTAAATAAACAATAACAGTGTTAATGTCTAGTGACCTTCCAGGTAGGTATGGTCCTGTAAATATTTTCTGCCTGTACAGTACATTTTTACAGCAGCATCGCATTCATTGGTCAAATCATTGCACATATTTTATAGTTTCGTATCGGTAATCGATGAACCGGTCAATGCAATTTTTAGCCATGAGTTGTCGTGGTGGTTTGTCTAGTTTATAGTTAGAAGTAAGATTGTAGAAACGTAGAGAGGTGATTTTTCACAAAAACTGCGCTATACAAGTCATCCAATTATTATTATTATTATGATTATTATTAAGACCGGCGAACTCTAGTTATAATTTGAATTGACTAAACACAAATTTTCCAATATCATTCCAGCCCTCTTCCCATCACCCAGCCAGACCGAGGGAATCCTGAAGTGGTTGTGCGATGTCCTGCCGGGGGAGAGCAGACCAGCCTCGCTGGACGCCGTGTGGGCCGACGGCACCCTGCTGTGCGACGTCATCGAGTCCGTGGTGCCGGGCTCGTGCGAGGGACACGCCGACCTGCCCACGGACCTCGGCCACGCGCAGCGGCTGGCGGAGCAGTATCTTGGTGTCACGCCGGTAAGTGGAAATCAAATGTTCATGTTATATTTTATTTATTTCCGCAAAAAATGCTTGAGACAATTCGAGAGGTAAGGGGGCATACATTAATTGCGTGAGCAGTTTTTCCTCCAATCTAGACCTCTCCCCCCCTTTTGGTGAGATAAATTTGGGTCACTTCGTATATTCTTTTCAAGTAGACGTGAGCTTTTGCTGGACTCCCCTCCCCCCTTTTAGAGCTCACCTAATTAATGTATGCCCCCTAAGACATCCAATGTAATCAGTATGTAATCTGGAATGCCCGAATCAGCTGTTGGCACTAGTGCGTTGGGGGTCATGCCTAACGTGACCTTTTCTTTTTCCCCAAACCAGGACACCGAAAAAAAAGGTAGGTAAGTACTTAATAATAATAATAAATTTGGGTAACTTATATAGCGCTGTTTTCGCTAAAAATCGCCTCAAGACCGCTGTACAAAAAAGGCTAGATTACAATTCATCTTGCTACAAATCGCATGGACAATTGGAATTCTCGACCCTTGTTCAAAATATAACCACTGTAGCGCTTTTTGCTACAATATGGCACTATTTAGAATATCTCGGATTGCTTTGCTGCCAATTTTGGCAAATTTTCCCTTATTTGTAAGTAATTAAGTAGAAGTTTACGATTTTATAATATTTTTTTAATAAATCCTACAAACATGTGATAATCAACAAAAGATATATGAATTCATTGGCTATGTAGAACTATAAATCAGTTTGTATCTCCATAATAAAATTCGGTGGTATGATTTTTGAATGTGGGAGGAAAATATTCAACCAAAGAATTTCGAGGAATCGCAGAAAAAAGTTTTAAATTGCGCTGTCGCTCCAGTGGCTATGAGATTTCTTTTTACTAATAAACGAAATAAAGCCATAATGTTACAGTAAAAATGTTTTTGGCTAAAATTAGCACGGATTTTACGAGTGTACTTTACTATGTAGGTGTAGGAGGCTAGATCACAACCCGCCTTGCAGCTACCATGCGCATGGCTTGTTGGAATTCTAGCCCCTTCATGAATAAAATGAAATCTAATATATAAAATTCTCGTGTCACGGTGTTTGTTATCATACTCCTCCGAAACGGCTGGACCAATTTTGATGAAATTTTGTTTGCTTATCTGGTAGGTCTGAGAATCGACCAACATCTATTTTTCATACCCCTAAAAGTAAAGAGTGTTCCACTCCGAATTTTTATTTTATTTTTTTTGGACAAATTTTTTATTTTTTTTATGGTGAGGCATTAAAAAAAATGCAACCCTAAATTTTCACCCTTCTACCATTAACCCCTATTTTTTAAAAGTGATATTAGTAATTCAAACCGGTGTCACTTCTGACCCGATGAGAACGAAGCCGGCCTCTTTTCTCTAATTTTAATTTTTTTACTAATCAATTACTGTTTGATATTGTTACTACAAACATGATTCACGGTCCAATCACGGAAAATCGTTGGGTGGTACCATATGCACCTCTGTTGAGTAAAAAAGTGGGAAGGAAAAAGGCATGAGGGGTGGGTAGGAATCTGGAGGTCATTGTATCCGGGAGTGAATCCATCCCTCCAACTGCGGTGCAAGACCATTGCCTTGAGCGGAATTGACCTTTTACCTTGACCTTTCCAGCCGGACTCTTTCGACCCATTGGTCGAGAGAATCCGGCTGGAAAGGTCAAAAGGCCTCCCTCAACCAGTCTCTCTCGATCCGGTCCGCCACGCAGCAGGTGAGCAGACGCATCCGCCGCCAAGACCCGCACAAAAGTCACCCTTGCTAAATCACCAAACGTAGCGAACCGCTTGGGGTGACCTATTGCAGAGGTGTTGGTTATCCAATAAATGGTTCCCGGGGCGGTGGCACCCGAACCCGCTTCCTTTCAAAAATTCCCGTAAGTAAGTGGAAAAGTAAGAAAATCACAAAAAATATAAATTCATACACAACGCCATCTCTGATACTGACAAAAATAAAACACGTACAGTTGGGTATCGATAATTGCTTCATTGTGTAATTTTTAACTTAATAAAAATACTTAATTTAATTCAACAGTTATTGATTCTGAGGCGGTACGAAGTTCGTCTGGTCAGCTAGTATCTTATAAACTTATTCGTTTTAGGAACGTCAACATTCATACAACACAATTGATAAAATAGTGATGTTTTTTTCATGTCATATTAGGGTTAACTATTTTATATATTTATGTATTTCAAGATTACCGGTATGTTTGTGGCTTATATTGTATGGCTTTCTTTTCGAAAACGGGACCTTTTGGCGCCTCAAAGCTTCGTTCGGGAACATCTCCAAACAGGAGACCCTGAAGAAAATAATTTCCCTCAGGGCCTATGTTATCTTAGGGAATGCTGTGTTGAGGGTTTTTTTAAGGAAAGGAAGAAGAAGAAGTTCTAAGTTGTGAGTAATTACAATTTAGAAGGTGGTATAGGTACCGCCGCCAAGGGAACTATTTATTGGATAACCAACACCTCTGCCAAAGGTCATCCCAAGTGGTTCGTTGCGTTTGGTGACTTAGCAGGGGTGTACCTACGGGTTGATGAAGTGAGTCCGGGTCTTGGCGGCGGATGCGTCTGCCTACCTGCTGCGTGGCGAGCCGGATCGAGAGAGACTGGTTGACTCACTCGACCAATCGCCTTGCACCGCAGTTGGAGGGATGGATTCATACTTCCGACACTCCTGGACACACTGACCCCCAGATTTCTACCCATCCCTCACACCTTTTTTCTTCCCAGAATCCCCTAAAAAACCCTCCACACAACATCCTCAAAGATGACAAGGGAAATTGATTTCCTTAAGGCCTTCTGCGTAAAAAACTAAATAAAAGTACCCACCTACACCTGCCAATTCAATAGTGTAGGTACCTAACTATACCTGTACCCTGTACCTATTTTAAAGATTAACAGCCCAAAAGTTCACAAGTGTTCATTGTCCAATGAATCAACACCCTCTTCCACCCTGAGATATTTATTACTCTTCTTTCGTGTTCTTTTTGACAATTTAATTTAGAGAGACTAACCTTTTCAAGGTAAACGTGTATTTTTTTGTACAAACCTTAAACTTGAATTTGAGGCCTAAGTACTTAAGTAACCGAATTAAAAAATAAATTTTTTAATCAAAAGTTATAGCAAATTTCTAGTAAGAATCACTACTCGTGATTTTAGAGCCATATTGCCAATTATTGTGAGTTAATGATAATTTGGGAGGCGGGAATGGGTACCGCCGCCCCGGGGACCTTTATTGGATAACCAACACCTCTGCCATAGGTCACCCCAAGTGGTTCGCTACGTTTGGTGATTTAGCAGGGGTGCCCGGGTTCATGGGGTGAGGTTTGTCTAGGTCTTGGAGGCGGATGACCATTACATACTGAACCCGAGATTCCTACCCACCCCTTAAACCCTTTTCCTTCCCAGAACTCTCCTCTCCTTCCTTTCCTTAAAAGAAACCCCCCACACAGCATTCTCAGATGCCATAGGCCCTGAGGGAAATTATGTTCCTCAGGGCCTCCTGTGTGGAGCTAAAAAAAAAAATTTATTATTTAAAAAAAGTGTTTTGCCATAACTTCTAATTTAAGGAAAAATTATTTAAAAAATCATTTTGATAGGTTTAAATTTTACTTACAAATGACCGACTTAAGTTGTATCACAAATTTACGGAATATAAATTTAAAAAATTATCCAAAAAACGTATTTTTTGCAATGTTTTAATTTTTTTAATAATATTTCATTATATATATAGAGTAAGATAAAAAATACGATTATCTTACAAAAAATTTCCATAGATTCCTCCAAAATCATGAAAAATTGATTTTTTAATGGCCTATAATTTAAAACACAAATAAATAAATTAGTACATATCCGTACTAGATATTTTTGTACCTTTCCATTAAATAAAAACAATTCGGTTAAGTATTTTGGCCTCAAATCCAAATTTAAGTTTTGTATGAAAAAGCCTTACGGAAAAACTGTAATTAATATAAATATTCTAAGCAAATCTACACAATATAAAAAAGCTAAAATTTGTCTCGATTTTTTTCTGTATTTTGTTATAAAATTAATGCCCCACCTAAGCTAGTAAATACGCAGTAGACAACCTTTCACGGGATTCCACTACTAATAAATCGATAGTTTTTAATGAAAAATGTAAATGATTAATAAAAAAATAAAATTTCATACCGGTAGGTACTTATTAAAATGAATCAACCATGATTACAGATTTTCTCAAAAGTGGAGCTAACCCAGAAGTCTTTGAGCACATATCAAGAATGCCGGCTGACGCACTACTTGAGCTGCGTGCGAGACGCCATCAGCCGCATGAGTCCTCCCGTCTCCAGGGCTGGCTCGCCCCTCCTCAACTCACAGGCGTATACTCTGGACTATGTCGCTAGAGGTATGGGGCTCGTCACTGCTTCCAGGAACAAGAGATCAGCTTTCTACATCTACCCCACCGCCCAACAAGGCCTGGAGCCTGGAGACATCTCCATCCAGATCAAAGGACCTGGAAACTGCTACGGTTCCGTTTTGGTCCCGGTCATTTATGGAAAAGCACACATTATAAGGAACGTCTTCCTCAACTTAGGAAACAGGCAAAACATCATGCCTAACCCATCACCCCTGACGCAAGGCCCCTCCTACATGCGAACATACGACAAAATGAATGTACAGAAAAACTACTTCGTGCCGAAAATAAAAAATGATATAGAAGTCAGCATTTTTGTAAGACACGACAGAGTTAAAATATGCTACACTCCAACGATGGCGGGATATCACGAAATGTCGCTCATCAGCAAAGGATGCCATCTAATTGGATCTCCTTTTGCTGTTAACGTGGGAGTCGGATCTATAGAAAAACAAGACAGCATAGATTTCTTAGATGAAGATATTACGATCGAAGATATCCCACAGCCGGAAAGAAAGGTGGTCTTTCGAATAGTGGATTTTGTAACAGAAAAAATGTTGCTGACGGAAGATGGAAGATTGGAGAGGATCTCTAACGAAGATGCCGATGCGCTGGTACAAACCAAAGGCTCGGTAGAAGATCTGACTAATAAATATAGGAAATTAAGCAATAATACAGCTTTGGCATTACGCGGCCCAGATCTAATAGAATATCAAAGTAGTGCGGATGTCAACGGTATCAAAATTATAATAACCACTGATTTTAATAAGCATTTCAGAGCTATTGTCAAGAAACTCATTGTGGTGATTAGAGCTTGTAAAGCTTTCCAAAATATACCCACGACAGAGCAAAAAGGTGCGGGCGCCAGTCCAAAAATCTTCACGGCTACTCCCGACATTGTGAATTCAACAAGAAATGAAAGCTGTGCTAAGAAATCGTTCACTGAAATTAATGAACCGAAATTGGAAAGGCAAGGGAGTCGAGGATCGGCTAAAGACCTTAGGAAAAAATTTAAAAGCAAATTATCCAGCTTCAATGCGACTGCGGAACAAGTTGAATCACCATACAAATCGACTGACGAAGAGGATTCAAATCATACAGAAAATGGTTCACATCAATTTTACCGCAATCCTTTCCAAGCAGGGGCATCTATAGAAATTATTATCTCTTCATTCGATGACGATGAAGAAGTTGTTCCGAAATATGTGCCTCCAGTTTTACCAATGTTGATGGAAATTCCAGAACGACCAAAGTCTCCAGTCTTCAAAATAATCGATAATGCGGACGATGAAATTGATCCGAAAATATTTAACGAATTCGAACTTTATAAACTTGAGAGTCAAATATTCGATTCTTTAGATGGGTATCTCGACAATTACTGCTCAGAAACTGACAATGCCCTAAATACGAGCCTCACCGTTGTGAAAGATTCTCTGATTGAAGATGGCCGAGTATCTCCCTCAATAGACTTTCATATCGGTGAACCAGTTACTCCAACCCGTGTCATGAATGTACCGCCCTCGATAGAACCAGATATGGATTCAATAATACTGGCGCCAAACCTTGAAGAAGCTTTGGAAAAATACGATATGAAGATGCAGAAAATTAGAGAACCCGAAACGGGTCAGTGCTATGAAAGTGGTTCGTCAAATTTTGAAACACCCTCTCGGCAAACACCTTTTGAAGAAATGACTGATAATGAAATCCTCAAAATGTACGAAGATCCATCCTCATCGCAGGATTTTCGCGATGCTAAACATTCGGACTTAGAAAATGAAAAAGAAAATAATGTCTCCGATAAGTTCGGAGTAAATAATGATGTCAACATTATTCAGAGAGGTGTTGGTATTAAAAGGCGAGATAATGAAGCAAATAATGATCATCTGGAACCGGGAGAAAGTTTTTTAGGTAACCTTGAAGAAGAAAGGATATCTCCGATTCCGTCGCGCTACAACAGCCTGGAAACATGGGATTCAGCTTATATAAGTATTGATGAAATTAACAGTTCTCCCGAAACTAATGGGAATAGTCCAAAAAGTGACTTGTCACCGAGGGGGAAACTATTCTCAATAAAAGAAAATGAGCAGGAGTGCACGTATGCTCAAATGATTTACAGGCACCCAATGGAACTATCTAAAATATTTAATAATTTAGGTCCTGCCGAACGTGAACTATGGGGCATATTGCCTGAAGACAAGAAAGAAAACGAGCATAAAAATTTTGAAAACATACCAACGATTTACGAAAACGATAAAATTTCCGAAGTAGGGTTAAAAAATTTCATAAACGAATCGCCAAAAGAAACAGTTCTTCACAAAGTCGTTTCCAAAATGGAATTTGAAGAAAATGAGGTGGATAGGGAAAATCATGTTTTCAAAACACAAGCAATCGATAGCATTGGCGAAAAACTATACCATAGAAATTATATTCTGAAAAATCAAAGTTTAAAAAAGTGTAAAGAAACCAATCAAGTAACTGCAAAAACTATCGAAGAAAGTGACGATTCGGCATCTGATTCTAGCGCAGATGTGAAACTGTCTACTGAAGCTGAAGTTTGCAATTCAACAGAAGAACTTTTACCAACCGAGAATGCAAACAATATGATTTCTTCGGCTCAGTCAGAAACTGAATCAAAAGATGCAAATCATTTGAGTGAAAAACAGTTGGATACATTTAAACACATTATAAAAGATCAAAACACTTGCACACTAAGTGAAGTAAAAAGAAAACATCACAAAACACAAGAAACAAATAATCTGAATAGTAAAAAACTAGTTCTGTCAAAACTGATAACCGAGAAGAAAGATTACTGGGATGATAAAATCAAGACATATCAACGAAAAGAAGAAAAGAAAACTCGAACAATTTCAAGGAAAAACTCCCCATTGATCCAACGAAATGACTCATTAAGTAAAAAACGAGGTAAACAAATTTTGGCAAAACTACCCTCATTCACAGAAAAATGGAAAAATAGTTTCGAGCCACAAATAAAGAACACAAATGAAATTGAGAGCGACCATTCAAATGCAAGCCATAACAGCCTTGTAGCGAGGTGGAAAGATTACTGGAACGAAAAGGTTGAAAAGACACAAAGTCCAGAAAATAGTAACAATATTACTCCAAAGTATACAAACAAATCACACAACTCCATGAACAACAATAATGCGGTTTCTATTGAAAATAAACCAACGAATTTCAATGAAGATCAAAAAATATTCAAGGATGAACATAGTAAAAAGGAAAAAGGAGATTTTTTAGAAATATCAGACTCAAGGGAAGAGTGTATTTCTGCCTTGGAGTCGAACGCCAACAATACGTTTTCTAATAAATACCAACCGACTCCAATTAATCTCAACAAATTGACAGAGAGGATAGACACTTTCCTTGAAACTGTTTCAAACTCATCTCCTATTGTTGAACTAGACGAATCAAGATTCTCCACACCAGAGTCACCATTTGGAGGAATAGTATCCAAAAGAATCAATGCCTTCGATAAAAATAATAACAGAACTGAAAAGATTTGCAAAAGTGAAATGGTGAAAATTGAAAATGACGATAATCCTTCAGATATTACATGCAATAAAGAAAGATTTGTTAAGAAAATTAAAGCTCTGCATCAAATTGTCAGTACTCCCTCACTTGAAATTGCAAAATACAATGAAACAATTAACCACAATGAAAACGACAATTCAATCAAATCCCAAAAGTCCACACAAAACGATGTGATAATAGATGAGATTGAAAACAATGAAATAGGCTGTGATGAAATCCAAACTTTTACCAATGTAGAAGACCCCGATGAATTGAACAGTATACGGCTTTCCAAAACGGTATCAGAAATAAAGGCCAAAATAGAGAATCTCAGTGAAAGGATTGTACAAAATGCGAGAGAAAGTTTTACAAAACACCGATCAAAAACAATGGATCATCCCAAATCTGACGTTGTAAACAAACTCAAAAAATACTTTTCTTTAGATAAAGTAGACAATGATGACATTGAACAAATCGTTTCGCCTAAAAGACTCATAAAAGATGAATACTTTGATGATTATGATTTCAATAAAAATAGTGTAGAAAACATGTCAGCTGAAGTCAATAATTTAAATGATTCCACAGATTCTATTCTATCCATTGCCGAAAGAAGGGAAAGAATAGAAAGACACCTTCAAAGAATTCAAAGCCACTTAAATTCTGTCGCAGTGAAAACATCTGAAAATGTACCGGATCCCAAAGAAATAAAGGCAAATTTCCATTCTGATGAAGACATAATTAAGAATACTCCAGAAAAGCTACCCATTGAAGAAATGGAAGAAGTCAACATATTTAGACCAATTGGAGATATTCTAGCAGTGTTTGAAAATAAAGTGACTTCGAGTGGAAGAAGAAAAGACTTCAGGCGAAGAGGAGAGAAAGTCAGCATTGAAACCATATTAGCTGAGGAAGAGCGTGCAAGGACTTCTTCACTCGATGCCGAAAACAGAGAAGGTTGGTTAGTGCGTAGAACATAGAACCGATAGAATAGGAAAAAGATGAATACATATAGCACGTCCACTCACACACATCACCACCTAACAATAAACCTAGCAATACACAAACAATTCAGGAAATATTTTAAAATATCCACCTGTCCTTTCCCATCCTTGCACTTAAGACATAAATGTAATAACCCCCTTCTTATTTACTCAGTAAATCAATTGAATCTTTTGTATTTCTCAGGTACCCAGGAACCATCAGACGAAGCTTCTCTAACGGCAAATTCAATGGACATTGAAAAGGTATTACAGCCAGAGCAGGAGCAGGAAATCACCACGCTGAAGCCACCTCTTCAGGATACTAACAAGGATACAGCTCTTGACCAACCTGATTCAAATAACCTTCTGCAAACCGAACCGAAGAAAGAACAAATTGAAACCCACAAGTATAAGCTAAGATTTATAAGAGCTAAAAAATTCTTCCAAACGCTCGACGAACAACAGAAAGATACTGGAAATAATCAAACAGATAAAAAACTTAATGAATGTGAAAAACTCTTACGAAATAAATTGTCAAAAAGCGAAAGCAATGAAAAATCTATCGATATAGATGAAACACTTAAAGTTCACGCTGATAATAATAACACAGAAGACAAATCGGAGAAAGAAGTACCAAAGACTGTACGTAAAAGAACAACAGTGAAGGCATTTTCAGCGCCAACATCTGATACAGAATGCGAGATGCGTAGAAATACTTGGCTCCGAGGAGAAGGCCAATTGAAGAAGATATCAGAGAAGTTCCACGTTGAGGGTCTGTTCCAAGACGTTTCTGGTAAAACCAATAACACAACAGTGGGAAGTTTTAGAGGAATTCCACATAAGAGTGCAGTTATTGCTTCCTTCCAATCCATGGAGAACATTAGCCAACAGTCTTCGTACGAATACACAGTGTCACAAATGGAAGATTTTGCAAAGAAGAATGGAATTGTCAATGCCCAGACCTACCACAGTGAATTCCCTTATCTTCCCACAACAGACCCGGGCAAATACAGAGCGAGATATGACGCAGCTGCTTCTGGATTAATTCAGAGAAAAGATCTCTTGAAAATTCAAAACCACAGAAGAAACAGTGCGCCTGAAAAGACAGAAATGAAACTAAACTTCATAACTCATGTGTAAAATGAATAAGATAAGTTAGAAACGTTACAGTATCGCATAATAAAACAGATTTTTAGAAAAAAGGTGTTTATGTAAGTGCTTACCTTTATTTTGGCTAAGAAGATATTATCTGCATCCTTGTACTTCAGAAAAGAGAGTTTGAAGAAATTAAATTACTTATCCCAAGACTGAAAATTATAATCGACAAAATATCAAGAAGTTAAGTTTCTTTAACTATTGTTATTTCCTTTCCATCATGTATGTATGAGAATACTAAATTTAATATGTGAAAAGGTTCTTTCAAAAATATTCATCAGACGATTAGGGCATGAGAGCTAGAATGGAAGAAAAAAGCGGGTGTGAACTTTGCTATGAATGAAAATTATATTTGGGCAATAACTGTACACCATAAATAATCTTTAATAAATTAATAATTCAGTATTTTAATCTCAAACCAAAGGTTGAAATAATGGCGAAACATTCATCGCTCTTTTAAAATAATGAGAACATTTTGGCTTTTAACATACATACAATATGAATATGGATGGATTTTTTGCACCGTTTTGTGAAAAATCATCGAGTTAGACATTTTATAAATCTAACGAAAACAAATAAAATGTTATACATTTTTTTTGATAAGAAGAATAAATTATTTTTAGGTCTTTTCACGACAAGACAGATACCTAAAACTACCTACATGAGTCTTTTTTTTATATTAAAGAGATAAACTGATTGAATGCATTTTAAAAACTATTATCTTCCACAATTATTTACTTTATGAGATAAACTAATTGAACGCATTTTAAAAACTATTATCTTCCACAATTATTTACTTTATGAGATAAACTAATTGAACGCATTTTAAAAACTATTATCTTCCACAATTATACTTACAAATTTAATTAATCAAATATTAAACCACGCTAATGACAAAAATACATTTACATAGGATTTGCTTTGCTAGCAAAAGCCAAACATTACAAAATATAGTCTCTACAATTCGATCAATGAGTCTGTTCAGTTTAACAAATTTTTGTATTACTGGAATCTGAAAGGATCCAGCTTTCCAGAGAACTTCTGCAATTTTTAACCTCCCCCCGGTGACCAAAAACTTAAACCCCCCGCCACTCATTTGTACCAAGTGTGGTATTTTGAAGACCCCCCCCTGAACAGGTCACGTAGTATGGGTACGTTCCCTAAGGCAGAAGTTAAAAAGTCGAAAATTTTATTCTTTCTACCTTTCAAATCAGATATTGTGGATTTATCAACGTTTTATTCCCTCGCTAACTCTCTGTACTTTCAACTCTTTAAAATTCTCTTTTTCTGTGTTTTCTTAGTTTATGTTACAGAGACCATACTTTATTATTTTTAAACTACATTATGTTAAGCTTATTTTGTAATATATGATGGAGCTTCTTCGTAGTTGTGAGACTAGTATACATATTTAGCATACATTACAATACAAGGCGTAACCCAATAAGTAGTATTCTGTGTGATATTGTGAATTGTAGTGAACCTAGCAGTATGCAGTTGGTTTAAATCGGCAAACAATTATTGTAAACTATACATTACAATCTGTACATTACATATTGAAATAAATAAATATAATATAAAATGGTAAGTGTTACTTATTTCCACAATCTCTTGGCAAGCTGCTACACAGGAAGAAATGCAAAATTATGTTGCTGAGCTGTTAAAACAGCCAAGGCAAGAAACTATGTTTAATGGAATAGGCAAGATTTTCTGCTTCTAAAATCTGGCTAAACAACTGAGAAACCAAGGTCTTAGGAAAGCTCTAGTTTAGAGCTAGAGAGTATAAAACCAAGCTTAATTCATACAAGAACCGAAACACAAACACAATAAAGCAAACATTTTTTATAAAATTATAATTTTTCAATCATTTAAACCAGCATGAATGAGGTGAAAAATTTTAACACCAGCTGCGAGGTGGGTATGACATACCCTAAAATAGAATTGTCAATTTTGATAACAGAAATGTCTTTATAATAATACTTAATGCTGTAATATATTAATTAGCATTAGGGAAATCAGATTATATGATAAAATAACCCAGTTCTAGTTAAAAAAGTATTTATATTTCTATAAAAAACAAAGTAGTATTTTTTTAAGCACAAATCAACAATATTATGAAACTATGACTTAGTATCTAAAAATTTTGAAAATTAAGATAACCTGTGTACCCAAAATTAAAGAATAATTCTGTCTTACATAATAACACAAAATAGTTACACCGTGTACTATAGTTACATATGTCTTATATGTAACACAAAATAGTTACATCGACTATGAGGTTGGGTATTACGTACCCGCTCTATGTTTGCGCACATGTAGTTTACTCCGCCGCTGGCGCAACACTGTTACTGTCGCTTAAAATCACTCCCCGCATCACCCCCTCCAGCTACCGAGTTAAGAAATATTTACAAATCGGTGGGTATGAGATACCAGACCTCATCCACGCCGTGTTAACATGCATATCTTAGAGCGGTGGTTCCTAATTACCCTCAGGGGTACGATGGTTTCTCAAGGGCGGATCCAGCTTTGCGCCAGGGGGGGGGGTCACACAGCGCCAGGGGGGGGGGGGGTCACATAGTCATGGTCAAGTCACAAGAAGTTATAATTTAATTTTGATAATAATAGATACAAGTAAAAAGTAGGTCCACCTAGGTCCTGGATCCAGCCCAGGGGGGGGGTTATGACCCCCATGACCCTCCTCCTGGATCCGCCCTTGTGGTTTCTATATATAATGGTGAGCTCTGGCATTATGAAATTTGCATACAAATTTACTATAGGTGGCGTGGTTGTTAAAAAAATGTTAGGTTTGGGAGGGGGTGGGAAATCCCAGAAGGGGAAGGGGAACGACAGAGCGATGGGGGATTCACGGAAGGGGAGACAAGGGAGGGTGGAAAGCAAAAGGAAGAGGGGAACGCGATAGCAGGGGTTCCATGCCAACTGAAAATGAAGTCAACTCAACACCTCTTTGAAAAGTCATTAAAAGCTATGAAAAAAATAATTTTAACTCTCGACAGGCCAAGATGCCAAATATAACGTCCGTAACCATGTGGGTCGGCCGATGACCCCATGATTTTTTTCTGTTTTATGGACATTTAAACCATAGAAATTCCTTTTCTTATTTTTTTTCGTTTTTGTTATTTATCTATTTATTGGACAGGAAATATTACCTAAATTTTTAAAAAAATATTTTTTCCTACGATCAACGGCTTTTTCACATTTTTTTTTAAATGGAACATTACGTATTAATCCTCTGCGCATGAATACCTACAATACTAAAAATATATTTCATGTTTTTAAGTAGATATAAGAAGGATTGTAATTTTGGGGTCTACCTTCGGCCCTAGTTGGCTGAGGAAAGGTTAAAATAGCCCATAACCCTATCCTAACGTAACCTATTTAACAATTTTTTTTTCATCACTACTAATGACTTTTCTGAGGTTTCATTTTAACTTGTCCAGTCACTAGTAGCAGGGGGGGAGTTTGCAGGAGGGGAGGAGGCGGGGAAGGAGGAAGGGGAAATATAAAAAAGAAGCAAATGCTGTAAACAATGTACTTTTTTGGGAAGCACCAAACCCTTCAAATAAATTTTTAAAAAAAACATTCCCTGATTATGTTGATACTTGAACTCTTCCAAGTTGGTGCTTGTACAATGACAGAGGACTTTCATGTGCATGATTCCCTGGATTGTTCTTTCTGTAGTCTAGAAGTAGGAATTTTAGATCCCATAATATTTTTTGTGGGTTCCTCTCTAAACAAACACCCCCTTTTTTATCAAGTCTTATCTAAAATTGCCCCAGCTCCATTCAACATTAAATCTCTTCTAAGTCTGAACTCAACTCCAATTTTTCCAAAAAATAAAAATTTGTCTTCCCTTTCTTGGTCCATTGACTATGGCCAAGAACATCTTTGAAAGGTGACAGTCGGAAACATAATATAACGTATACAGGGTGTAACAGGACGTACCCAAGGGATTTTAAGCAGCGATTCCTGACCATATTTGGAGTAAAAATGTAAATGAAATTTTTGTCTCCGGTGACTTTTTGATAACATTTTTTTTTATTTTTTTAAATTTTTTTTCTTCGAAAAGAAGTGATGAAAAAAAAAATTCTTCCACTTGTTGTCTTTGGTCACTCAGCCATGTAACCGACCGACCCCTTACCCCACCTCCAACTGTCCAACACCTACCATTTTTTAATGTTTTTGTAGAAAAAATAAATTAAAAAAAAACACCAAAAATATCACCGGAGATCAAAATTTCATTTACATTTTTTACTTCAAATAATGTCAGGAATCGATGGTTAAAATCCCTCGGGTACGTTCTGTTACACCCTGAAATATATTCCCTTTAAATTTGAATCCTGTAGTGTCAGTGAATGCAATCATCAATTATCACTTATTTTGTGTTTCTATGATTTGATTGTAAAATATGAGATTTTGTTAGAAGAAACCATTCAAAGGAAAGTGATATAAATGAACATAAATGTTGTTTTTTTGTTAAAAACTTTGCAACACACAGGGCTGGGCAAAATGCATGCTTTGCTGTAATTAAAATACAAATTACAAAATACTTTTTCGCATGTATTTAAAATACGAAATACAAAATACTTTCAAGTCGTGTATTTGAATTACAAAATACAGTATTTTAATCATTTTTTTAATTCAAATACAAATTACAAAATACATTTGGTTTTGATAGAACCTTTGGTTGCAATAAATTGTCGTAAGTGCCCCTATTTTTGAGTGCGTTTCCGTAGAAGCAAAGCTGAGCATAGTGAAACAGAGACGTGCAAAAATGGACCGATCATATTGCTCAGAAGACACATCTCATCTCCCCTCCACTCGTAAAGTTTTGTGGTATAGGACCTAGGTGTTAGATAATAATAATTATTATTACTAGCAGTTAAAATCTACGCTACGGTATTAATAATGTTCGATAATAATATAACATTTGTATAGCGCAGTTTTGTGTTTTTTCACTTCAAGTGCGCTCTACTGTAATTAACTTAAAAATAATCTAGTATTCAGTCTAATTATTCCTATAGTGCCTGATCAAAATCTATGACACAAAAATGTACAATACAAAGCAATGACGGAATTTGATCATCCTTCACAAATTATCAATTAACTCACGTCTTCATGAATAAATACCGTGAAACGATGAAAACAACAATTGACAAGATACTTGCTTTAACGTACCTACAATGTTGCCAACTCTAAATAAACGTAATATATTGCTCTGGATTCTAGCGTTTTTAGTCTATGTATTATCAATGTCAGTTTATTTTTCATTACCATTATTTAGATGGCTAAATGTAATTGAAAATGTATTTTGAAGCCATGAGTATTTGAAATACAAATTACAAAATACCTCAACAGCAGGTAATTGAAATACCAATTACAAAATACATTTTTAGGAAGTAATTGAAATACAAATACAAAATGCGTATTTGTATTTCAAATACAAGTAATTCAAATACTGCCCAGCCCTGGCAACACAAGTGTTTTATTTATAAATTAATAGAAACGAATTAAACCTCTCAACTTATTATAAAACGACATTTTTCGTTTTAAACCAAAAATGGAGAAACTTCAATTTGAATTTACACTATTACCTGGAGGCGATGGCAGGTCAAATATTATTAGCATTACAAAAATAGTCACAAGCGATGAAAAAGTGTTTACAATACCAGAAATGCTACAATCCGCCAGCCATCACGAGGAGATAATGAAAAGTGGTGCTTTTGGAAAAATAAAAAATAGTTTGAAAAAAAGATACCAGGTTAGAAGCAGTTAGAAGAGTCTGGATAACCATGACAGAAGAACTAAAAAAAAGTATGTAAATAAAGATGGAAACCTACAGTTCAGAGACCAATACCTCGAAGAACTGGAAGAAAAAAGTTTACAGGTACATCAAAAAGAAGATACATTAGGAATACAACAATAACAATACGAAGAGTGTACACGCATTATTTTTATCCCAATAAAATCATCTTAAGCAATCGCAAAAAGTATTAAAATCAAAGTGTTTCACTAAATTATATTAAATTAATACTGGCTTAAGGTATACGAATCATCAGAACAGTATATAGTGCATTTAAAGTGTATAAAAGAACGATTAGTGCAATCAAGTGACAGTTCTTATAAGCCCCCCCCCCCCCCCCCGCGCCCGCACCTACACCGCAGCCGGCGACAGTACTTACACGCCTTACCAAAAATCCAGGGGTATACAACTGTTTTAATCGAAGTAAAAAAAAAAAAAAATTTTTTTTTTTTAAAATGGCTCTAAGTGACAAAGCTTCACAGTACATTACCAAAGTAAATGCCATAATCAGTGGATTGATCTCAATTGTTCATGATCCAAACAATAAATTTTCGAAAGAAAATATCGTAAAAATAATACCAAAAACTACCGAACTAATGGCTACGATTGGTGAATTGGTAGTTGATTTTGGAGTAATGCAAGGCGAATTGAATTCAATGAAAAATAATACGCAACTCATGACGCCAATCGGGACTAATCCGAAGGACATAAATATGTGTGATATTGTTACCGAGATGGAAGAGCGGGCAATCAGATCCAAAAACGTCATATTGTATAACGTTCCTGAGAGCTTGTCAGAGGAAAAGGCTGTCATCATTACGGAAGATAGAGAGAAAATTTCTTCGGCTATAAAAACCATCGACCCGTCATTAAATCTAATCAACGTCAAAATATTCAGACTGGGTGCCAAAAAAATTCCTAACAAAAATCGTCCAATTAAAGTGGAATTTACTGACAATATCGCACCGAGAACTCTCCTACGTAATAGCATAAAATTTAAAGACGGCATCAAGGCCAGCAATGACTTAACTATCCTCCAACGTAACCAATTGGTGGAGCTGAGAAAGCAATTGTTGTACCGTCAAGAGAATGGTGAACCAAACCTTACCATAAAGTACATAAACTCCAAACCAACTATTGTTACAACTATTCCAAAAAACGACACAACCAAAACAAATTGAAGTGCTATTATCAAAATGTCAGAGGCATGAAAACTAAACTTAAGGAATTCAAAATACATGCCCCGACACTGCAACATGATATTCTCATTCTAACGGAAACCTGGCTGGAACCATCAATTAACTCTGCTGAGCTTGGTCTACCCCACCATCATATTTACCGGTCTGACAGAAGTCAACATACCAGCTCTAAATCTAGAGGCGGTGGTGTCATGATAGCTGTCAACAAGGCACATCCTTCAAAACTTCTGAAAACCAAAAATTGTAATGTGGAGCAAGTTTACATCTTACTAAACGGTAAAAATCAAAAAAATATCATAGGCAGTGTTTATATTCCACCGTCATCGGATATAAGTGTATACAAGAGTCATTTTGAGGATATTGAACAACTGTCGTACAAATTTCCAAACAGTAAAATCACTATCATCGGTGACTATAATTTACCAAAAATTAATTGGGGCACCCGTGACAATTCTACAGTATCACAAAACTCTAGCTTATCTGAAACAGAAAAAGAAATAGTTGAATTTTGCGATTTCCTTAACCTAGTTCAATTAAACAAAGTAAAAAATGACAATAATAGATTACTAGATCTTGTTCTTTGTACCGACATGGCAACTGCGGTTGATAAGTCACTCGACTCAGTTCTTACCCCTGATTCTCATCACCCACCTCTAGACATTACTATACTATGTAACCCTATAAAATGCCAAATTAAAAACCAGACTCAATTTCTCAACTTTAATAAAGCCAATTATGTTGCAATACGCGATTATCTACATAACACTGACTGGTCTATATTAGAAGGAGGAAACCTCGATGAAAATATTAAAGTCTTTTATGATCACCTATATAAAGCCATAGAAAAATTTGTTCCGATTAGTTATAAATTATCTTCAAATTTCCCTAGCTGGTTTAGCAAGGACCTCATTAACATAGTAATTGAGAAGAAAAAAGCCCATAAAATATACAAAGAAACAAAAAGTCTTTCTGATTTTACAATTTTCAGCAAGCTTCGAAAAGATTGTAATAAATTATCAAACATTTGTTATAATAATTATATTAAGAATGTTGAATTTTCGATTGTTAACAATGTAAAACATTTTTTTAACTATTGTAAATCCCAAAATAATAATAACCTTGGCATACCTGAAACTATGCACTACAAACTGAAAACTTCCTGTAAAATCAATGAAATTGTCAATTTGTTTGCAGACTTTTTTAAGGATGTGTATGAAACCGATATCCCTGATGAAGACATTCCAAACTTCGAGTCAGATATAAATTTACAACTATCTCAGATACATATTGAGATTAAAGAAATTACAGTATGTATCAAACTACTGGAAGCTAAATCTTGCTCAGGGCCAGATAAAATTCCCCCAGTATTTCTTAAAAACTGTGGGGCTAGTGTCTCTTACCCACTGTACCTACTATTTAATCAATCACTTTTATCAGGCAAGTTCCCGCAAATATGGAAAAATAGCTTTCTCACTCCAATATTTAAAAGCGGAGACAAGTCTTTAGTTGAAAATTACAGACCAATATGCATACAATCGTCGATACCAAAAATTTTTGAAAAGTTAATTCTTCAAAAAATATGTTCTTGCATAAAATTTAATATCTCATCATTTCAACATGGTTTTATCTCTGGACGATCTACTTTAACTAACCTTACACTGTACGAAAATTTTATCTCAGGTGCTCTTGCTAATAGAGAACAAGTTGACTCAATTTATACGGATTTTAGTAAAGCCTTTGATAAGGTTTGCATTAAAATTCTTATAAATAAATTGTCTAAACTAGGAATAAGTGGTAAATTATTATGCTGGATTAGGAATTATTTATCAAAACGTGTACTAACTGTCTCTATTAAAGAACACTTGTCTTACGAATTTGAAGCAACTAGTGGTGTGCCTCAGGGTTCGCACCTTGGTCCAATATTGTTTATACTATTTATAAACGATGTCACTTCCATATTCTCTGATGTTAACATATTATTATTTGCTGATGACATGAAAATTTATAAAATCATTAAAAATATATACGACTGCTTGTCCCTTCAATCCAATTTTGTAAAATTCGCAGAATGGTGTACCATTAACAAACTTACACTTAACATTAAGAAATGTCAAATCATGAGTTTCTTTAGAATAAAAAACCCCATCAAATACAGTTATTCACTTAACAATCACAGTTTAATGTCAGTACCTGTAATAAGGGACCTCGGAATAACCTTCGACACTAAACTACTATTTATCAACCACATTGATATCATTACTAATAAAGCTATGAAAATGCTGGGCTTCATTCTAAGACTATGTAAAGATTTCAAAAACATTCATACATTTAAATTACTATATACAACTCTGGTTAGGAGTCATTTGGAATATAATTCCCCCATATGGAACCCTCTCTACAAAAGCCACGCAAACTCCATTGAAAAAATCCAACGCAAATTTCTCCGATCAATTAATTTCAAATTAGGAATTCCCGCGGATGACATAAACTATGATTCTCTATTACAAAAAATGCGACTCTTATCGTTAAAAGATAGAAGAATACTCAATGATCTTATTTTTTTATTTAAAATAAACAATAACTGGTTTGACTCCCCTGAATTGGTATCGTTAATAAATTATCATGTACCTAGTAGAATAACTCGACTCAAAACACCTTATTATTGCAACAACACTCTCAGTAATGCAGAACAAAATTCAATAATACATTGTTTACACACTTTAGGTAATGAATTTGCTCATATCGATCATGCCGAAAGTCTGTCATCATACAAAAGATGCATTAGACAAAATTTATCTGCTAGTACTACATAATAAATAATAAGTATAATCATGTAACAATAATATTATGTCCTACCAGTATGCACTCTAATACCTATGGCTTAGAAACATATCATAGGTACCTATTTTTTATATCGCTTTGTATACTCCGTAATACCTTCCTTTTATTTATTATATATATATTTTTAAATTTTGGTTATCTTCAATATTTGGCTCCTAAGTGCATTTCTTACTGTTTACTTGTCATACTTTTTTTATATTTATAACTTTTGTACTTTATATTATTTACAAAGGTAACTTATAGTTTATGTTATTTCCTGCCTTTCAACTTTTTATCTTAACTTTTTACTTTTACATTATACTTTATATTTTATAGTTTACACTTTTACTTTATACTTTCATTTTATACATCATAATTCTATTTACTACTCATTACCTTAACTCCTTTCTTTTACCTTTTGTTTTTATATTTAACTTTACATTTATATATCACTTTCTTATGTTATTGTATTATAATATATATAAATATAATTATGTCAATGGCACATGTTGTGCCATATGTTTTTGAAATAAATAAATAAATAAATAAAATTGATTGAAAAGTTAATGGAAGATAAGCAACAGAGCTTAAAAAACATTGCTGAGAAGTTTGTTATAGAAAAATTCTGTACTAAAAATACAGATGCAAGCCAGTGTATAGAAGTGTTTGAAAAAGAATGTTTACGGTTTGATGTGACCATGGATGAAAAAAAAATAGAAATACTCAGATTGTTCATGGATAAATCTTGTATAGACTGGTACGGTTCCATGATTATTAAACTAACAATGAACTCAGAGTGGTCAACATGGAAAAACAAATTCTGTGAATCATTTGCAAACTAGGGATGGAACCCTGTCACATACGCACTATCATTTAGATACAAAGATGTTTCTCTGTTGGATTATGCTGTAAGAAAAGAAAAACTTCTATTGGAAATGAATAGATCAATCGACACCGGTACTTTGATAGATCTTGTTGCTTCCGGACTACCAGAATTCATACTTAACAAGATACTGTAGATTTGTTTAATGAAGTAAACAAGTATGAACATATGTTCAACAAAAAAGATTTATGAATAAGAGAACATTTGGAAATGCAGAACATAATAAAAAGGGGGGTAAAAATCCATGTAAAATTTGTGAAAAATTGAATAAGGGCACTCGTTACCACCCTGAAGCCACATGCTGGTTCAAAACAAAAGAGGATAATACATTTAAGAGAAATGCCAAACATGTAAACAATTCAGTGATAGAGACTGAGTTTTTTTTTATTTTTTTTTTTATTAGCAAAGTTTTTTGGTACATTTACATATAGGTAAATACATAATAACAAAAAATATAAGTAACAAAAAAAAATTTAAATGAAAATGATCAAAAAAACTAATAGTAACACCATTAATAAAATAAAGTCAAACAATTACTAAATAATAAATTAAAAATATACAGAATTCATGATTCAGGTTCAAATGTTTCTCTAATTAATTCTAAGATATTGGAACTAAAAGGAAAGGGAAACAATTTGAATGAAGCAAATTTAGTAAGGTCAGTTGGGGCAATTGCGGCATATTTTTTGATTTTTTTTGAACAGTCATCTTTACAGATCACCTGACTGCAACTCATTGGATTTTAAGTTGTTTTTTTTGTGAATAACTCATCAACAATATTTTGTTATTCAGAAATTTTTTGCTTTAATTGACAAAAGCCTCTAGATTTCGTTAAAATGAAGTGAAAGTAAAAAATGGAAATTAGACGCATTTGCCCCTCTCTTGGCCCCTCTATGAGGTAAATGCGTCCAAGACATATTTTTTTACCTAAATTTCAAATTCCAATAACAAAGATTATTATCTTAATTGTTCATACATTTTTACTTCTGATCAAAATACAACAATATATTTCCAGATAAAGACAGCCGAAATATATTTTTTTTAGAAATTACGGGGCAAATGCGTCAATTTAGTGAATGCCGCATTTACCCCTTCTACTAAACATGCATTGCCAACCATTTAGTTATAAGATAGATGGAATATAATATGTCGAGGGAACTTATCTTCTTTAAATATGTCTTTGTTCTAATTTGAGTTGTTTCAAACACTAGCGGTATATTAAAAACAGCGGTTAAAACCTTTGGTATTTAAAAAAAATAAGTAGATAAGGTAAGCAGAAGGCCGTGGGTTCGAGTCCCATTGGCGGCATGTATCTTTTCTCGGGAGATTTTTTCAATTTGCATTATTCTTCTCTTACAATTTATACGCACCAGATTTAAATGTCCAGGTTAAATTTTCCCCACAGGAAAAACTAAACCCTTTCACACACTTCCCCAAATGATCATCTAGTCAATCCACGCTATGCAATTGCACTATATAAGTATTATAAATACAAAACAATACAATAACAACATGTCAACCTACCAGAGACCAAATGGGAAAATAATTCTCCGATTCTAGATATTTTCATATCAGAGGGTTCGGCTGTGTGGAACTCCTAATTTGACCTATAAATCCTACTGATCCCTCAATATAAATATTTAAAAAATATTTTGTAATCCTGCATGTATTTAAAATGACTGATTTTTGCATTTTTATATATAAATTCTTTGACAAATCTAATATGCATAAATTTTGAATGAGTGACCTAGGTATAATGCCGGTAGCCGAAATAACAAATGGTAATATTTTTATAGTCTGAGAGTGCCAAATTCTTTTAATCTCATTTCCTAAATCTGTATATTTTCAATTTTTTTCAGAAACAGATTTTTGAATATTACAGGAATTTGGATAGGTCATCAATGATATAAGTTATTTTTAAAAAATTTGTGATGTAAAACTATATCAGGTCTATTATGGCTAATTGTTCTGACTGTTAGTATAGTTTTATCATAATATATTTTATAAAATTCATTTTCTAAAAATGAATTTGGTTCATATTCATAATATGGTACTATATTACGGCAGTCAATCAAGTTATGTTTAATTACCAAACTTTGGTGGATTATTTTTAAAACCTGAGTGCCTAAATGTATACTCGGACGGCGCTAATACAGAACATCCCGATATAATATGTTCTATAGTTTCCGGAAAAGCCAAACATTTTCTACATAAATCATCAATTTGATTTATATCTTTGATTATATGCTTCCTACAATTTTTAGTATTAATGATTCTATCTTGAATGGCAAGCATAAATCCTTCTATTTCTGCGCTCAACTCTCCAATACTCAACCATTTGTTGGACGAAAGTTTGTCAATTTACGTTTGGTTGAGATAATTGAAGTGTTTTGAGTGAATAATTTTTAATTATTGTTATAATAATTTTTAAAAAATATATTATTGTGTATGTACTATGTACTTTTTGAAGGCTTGATTACCACTTAATGTACCATTACGGACATCTTCTATCGCTTTCTGCAATGTCTCTTCTGTATAAAGAGGATCATTTGTTTTTCTCTTGTAATTATGCACCATTTTGTGTAAGTTATACGTAGAAGATAGTCGAACCTGTAAACAATAATAAATGAATAGTTTTTTTTTGTGTCAACAAATGAACTTGACAATATCAAACAGGCAACCTAATGTTTGTTTGCGTAAAGAGGTATATTTCTTTATTATAAAGGTAGTAATCACTATTATTTATGAAAAGTGTATTATAATTTATAGAACTATGTATTACGCTTTACCTACACATGTAAGTAAATAAATAATGAAATAATATGCACAATTGAAAAAATATACTATTTATGGTTGTCGATATCTGGAAACGGGGTAATTGCGTCTACTAGACGCATTTACCCCAAAAAAATAGACGCATTTACCCCGGGTCACTAATAAACAATCGTATTTTTTCAGTTGTAATTTCTCCAAAATACGCAATGGTTTCTTTAAAATAATTTTTTTAATTGAAAACAGTATTATTTTTTCTTAACTCACCGTAAATTCAAACTCCACACTCTAGTGATCACAGAGATATTCAAGAATATAGAAGACCACAGAATGCGACACGTCACTCGTTTTTCAGTCACTTTTTTTAAATGGCGAATTACTTCCAACCTGTCGCCGAAAGCGTTGCCTGTAGACTTCTAAGTTATGACATAATATACAAGAAAACCACTAGATGGCATTAATTACATCTATTTTAAACATTAAACGAAGCAGGATGGATAGACGCAATAGCCCCGTAGACGCATTTACCCCAGTTGACCTTAACGATTAATGGTGTTAAAAAGACAAATGGTTTGACAATGTTAAAGATAAAAACTTTTGAATTGGAGAAAAATGTTGATGTGTACATTATTGATGAACACAATTTCAAGTATGATTTTTTCATTGGATTAGACATGATAAAAGACTTCAAACTTATCCAAAGTGAAGACTTACAAATATCACAGAAACTCTGCCGGAATAATACAAATAAAAAAGAAAAATATTCTACAGATATGAAAACGAATACTGAATTTAAATATATAGAAAAATACAGAATTAATTTTAACAAACATGTTAAAGCAGAAAATATTTTAAAATAACAATAAATCATTTAAATAATGATCAAAAAACAGAAATAAATTAACTAATATACAAATACACATCAGTGTTTGCGAAGAGTAAATATGATGTTGCCACTGTTAATGGATATGATGCGGAGATAGACTTATTACTGGATAAATATTGTAGTAAGAGGCTTTGCAGATGCATTGTAGAAGATAAAAAGGAAATAGAAGAGCAAATAGCAAAATTATTAGACAATAAACTGATAGAAGGGTCGTACAGTCCATTTGCTGCATCGGTTACTCTAGCATTTAAAAGAGAAGAAAGCAAAAGATCCAGATTATGCATAGACTTCAGAGACTCAAATAAAATAGTAATACCTCAAGCTCAACCATTTCCATTGATTGAAGACCTAATGACAAAGACCAGAAATTGCAAATTTTTTTCAACACTGGATATAAACTCAGCCTTTTGGTCTATTCCGTTGCGGATTGAAGACAAAAAAAAACAGGATTTGTAACACAGTAGGGACATTATCAATGGACCTGCCTGCCTTTTGTATTGAAGACTTCTCCGGCAATTTTTCAGAGGATATTAAGCAATATATTGAGAAAATATAAACTAAACGAATTTGCTGTCAATTACATAGATGACATTCTTATTTTTTCAAAAACTTTTGCTGAACACATAGATCGTCTAACAAAGCTGCTGAATGCAATCAAAACAGAAGGTTTTAGATTAAAATTTACAAAATGCACATTTGCATCAGACATGGTAAAATATCTGGGTCATATAATTCAGAATAATTCAGTCAAGCCAGTAAAGGATGATTTGATTTCAATAAAGAATTTTCCTATTTCAAAAACACAGAAGAATGTGAGATAATTTCTAGGAAAAATCAACTTTTATCATACAGTTTTACTCAACTAGATTGTCTAAATGTTTAGTGTATGCCGAATAGTTTGAGCCACATTATGTCTACAAAATTGATAGGGGTCCTTTTAAATAAAATAATTATCCTTGCAAAAAACTTCACTGTTTATTTCACTTGGACATGTTATAAATGTATTATAATACGGTGTCAATACACCGGGCCAAACACTGGCAGTTGTTTACTGTTAAAACTTGCGTTGGGAAGAAGCCATAATAATGGGATGCTAGCACTTTTATAACGTAAAAACCTGCACACATTTAAAGAATCTACGATTATACTAATGTCAATTCGAAAGCATCTACAAAAAAATGGCTTCCTCCATAGTATGTACTTGGTAGTTAAAACAGGCTGCGAACACTCAGCGTCCAGCCAAGCCTCGCACCATTCGAAATATCAACGTCTGGGAGCTTGCTCAAGCAACCCATAGGTGCTGGTAGTCTCTCAATTTTTAACATAGCTTCCGCCTCGGGGTTTCTAAATCGCTTATGCCGATTTATGAACCCTTCAAGAAAACATAACAAAAACAGGGGAAGACAATCAAGGCAAAAGCAAAAAACACAAATCCTAACTCTAAATACCGTACAAATACTAACAAATAATTTTACCTATTATAAATTAGCAGCCAAAACTAAGTCATCCTGCACTGCTTGTTATACTATTATTTAAAAATGTACATTCACAAGTTGAATTTTAAGGTGATTAACCTAAACTAATTATATAAACTTAAATTAACCAAAAAATTTTTTTTTTTTTACATATTGAAATAATAACTTAACACAAAATACTATTATAATAGAACACAACCTAACACAAAATAATATTATAATAAAACCCAACCCAACACAACACAATTGTCTTTTTTTTTTTCAAGTCCATTGGTTAGGATCTTCTCCGGGTGCAGTCCACGATATAAGCACCACAGCGCGGGGTGCAATCAATCATCAATTTATAGGTTGTCATGTTGTTCCTGGGATTGGTATCTTTAAAGGGTCTTTTTTTAAATATTTTCACCCTAAAAAGTTTCATCATGGTCGTCCGGGGTGTCCGGACTGACGGAAGGGTCCGGGGCGTCCGTCACAGGTTCAGCTTCCGGGTCCAGAGGCATTAGACATATCTTTGTGATAGGCCTGACAAAGATTCCTTGAGGGGTTTTCAGGGTAACCACTCGCACTACACCATCCGCGCCGGGATGTGTAGATATAACTCGCGCCATTTTCCATAATGGTGGAGGTAAATTATCTTCCTTCAGAATAACCAGATCATCCTTTTGCAGTGCCCGTTGATTACTGGTTTGCCATTTCGTCCTTTTTTGTAGCTCCATCAAGTACTCTCGCTTCCATCTATACCAAAAGGATAACATTAGCGCATGGATTCTCTGATATTGGGTCAGCCTGTTGTCTGGTATGGCTCGGACATCTCTCTCCGGAATGATAGAGGATTTAGTGCCTATGAGGAAATGGTTTGGGGTGAGGGGTTGGTAATCGTGGATGTCATCAGACAAGGAAGTCAATGGACGGGAATTTAGACAGGCCTCAATCTGACAAATTAAGGTATACAAAAGTTCAAAGGTTAAAGCAGAATTACTAGTGACTCTATACAAATGAAACTTTGCTGACTTGACCGCAGCTTCCCACAGCCCTCCCTGACTAGGGGCTCGAGGGGTTATGAACCTCCACTCAATACCTCTGTTAGCTAAATAATTTTGAATCTTGTCGTTGTTCTCTCTCAAACTGGTATACAGCTCCTTGAGCCTATTACTGGCCCCCCGAAAGTTGCTAGCGTTATCGGAAAAGATCTTATCAGGTTCTCCCCTACGGGATATAAATCTCTTTAAACTGTTCAAAAAAGCATTGCTAGATAAATCCGAAACTAATTCCAAATGAACCGCCTTTGTGGAAAAACAAACAAAAATACATAAATACGATTTCACGAGTGGAGCTCTCCTCAGTGGCCCACTTTTGGTTGGAATCGGTCCAGCAAAATCGACTCCCGTGATAGCAAAAGGTCGGCTCGGTGTGATTCTTTCGCTCGGTAAGCTTCCCATGATCTGGTTACCAATACGAGGATTACACCTAAAACACACAATACACTTATGTAATATCTTTTTAACAGTATTTTTCCCAAAAATAGGCCAAAACCTTAATCTTATTTCAGCTAATAGCGCTTGAGGTCCTGCGTGTAAGTTTACATAATGATAGTGACGTATAATCAATTCGGTTAGCTTATGTTTAGCTGGCAATATAATTGGATGTCTTTGTTGGTACGATAGGTGTGTAGCTAAATGTAATCTACCGCCCACATATATAAGACCATCACATAAAAAGGGATGAAGAGATTTTAAGTTACTATTTTTGTTGACATTTCCCTGGTTTTTTAATGTCTTCAACTCTTTTTGAAAGGCATGTGCCTGAGCTGATTTCAGTAGACAATTCAAACTTGCTTCTAGTTCAGCTACACTTAAATTACCTGAAATTTTACTTTTAATATTTCTGCAGTTATTCACAAACCGCAGTACATATGCTGTAACCCTTTTCAATTTGATAAATGAGGAAAATTTTCCAAATATTTCCCATTCTTGAATATCAGTAGATAAAAGAATATTTTTACTCTTGAGCTCCGGAGGGTTTGAACAGGAAATGTTCGATATAGGCCAATCGTTGACTCCGTTGGTCAACCAATTTGGTCCATTCCACCATATTGTAGAATTTATCAGTTTATCCGCAGTAGCTCCTCTTGAAAGTATATCCGCTGCATTGTCGGATGATGATACGTGTCTCCATTGATCTGGATCACTCAGTTCTTGTATTTCGGCTACTCGATTGGCCACGAAAGTGCTCCAACGAGTAGGTTGACCTTTCAGCCAACACAGCGCTATCGTAGAGTCACACCAATAATATGTGTTGATCTTCATTATATTTAATGCTTGTTTTATAGTTTTCATTAATTTTGCCAGTAGTACTGCACTACACAGCTCCAACTTAGGCAGTGAAATAGACTTCAATGGTGCTACCCTTGATTTGGATGTTATTAAGTGTGAATGCCACTTACCGCTGTGGTCCATTGACACCATATAGATACAGGCTCCGAAAGCCTTCTCAGACGAATCGCAAAAACCGTGTAGCTGTAGCTCTTTTGCTTGCTTGCAAATAATTTTTCTTGGTATTTTCAACACATTTAGCTGAATTAAATCTTGCAGGTAGGTCCTCCAGGGTGCTAATATTTCATTAGGTAACTGATCATCCCATGCTGCTTTGGACTGCCACAGCCTTTGCATTATCAATTTGGCTATGACTATTATTGGCCCTAGGAGTCCCAATGGATCGAAGGTTGATGCGATGCAAGACAATATCTCTCGTTTGCTCTCGGTTGGACCTGATGGCTTCATTATTACATAAGAAAAGTAATCAGATTCATTGTTCCATGTTAATCCTAATATTTTCTCAGTCTTTGGATTGTCAGTAATAATTTTGTCGGAATCGCCTGAATCGGCACACTTAGCTTGGCCCGACTCGGCTGACAATTCCAACGCATTGGACCTCCACTTCCTCAATGTCATCCCCGCAGATGACAAGATGCTGATTAATTCTTCTTTTAATTTTTTACAGGATTCCAGCTCATCTGCTCCCGTTAACAAGTCATCCATATAGAAGTCATTTTCTATGACCTGACTAGCTCTAGGAAAAATTAAATTATTATCCATACCAATTTGCTTTAAGCATCTTGTGGCTAAGAAGGAGGAAGGTGCCAGTCCATAAGTCACAGTCTTCAGACGATAATGCTTGAGCACATCCTGTGGCGACTCGCGCCATACTATCTTCTGTAGGTCCAGGTCATCTTCACACATGTTAATCTGGCGGTACATCTTCTCGATGTCGGCAGTCATGACTATTTGATGTTTCCTGAAATGCAATAGTTGGTTATATAGATCCTTTTGTATAACAGGTCCTGTCATCAAGGCTTCATTGAGGGAAATTCCATTTGAGGTTTTGGCGGAGCCGTCAAAAACGACTCTCACTTTAGTAGTAGTGCTGGATTCTTTCACTACAGCGTGATGCGGTAAAAAATAGGAGTCACGATCCCCTTTTGACTGGTCACACATCTCCATGTGTCCCAATTCTTCATATTCACGCATGAATTTTACATATTGTGTCTTTAACTCGGGATGTGACACAAATTTTTTTTCTATATTTTTAAATCTTTTTTCGGCAGTGAGCAATGAGTTTCCCAACTGATCAATGCATGCCCGACGCGGTAAACTTACTACATATCTACCGTCATCTTCTCTAGTATGAGTACTTACAAAACTGGCTTCGCAAGCCTTTTCTTCTTGAGTTTGAATTTTAGTGGAATTAATCTCTTCCAATTTCCAAAATTTTTCTATTTGATGACTCAACTTATTTATAGATAAACTGCAAAAATCTGATACAGGCCTTTGTTTGGGGTACACGTTGATAGGACCGGACACAATCCATCCCAGTTGCGTACGTTGAAGCGTTGGTCCTGACTCGAGTTTCAATCTATCGTTGTTTAGCATCTCCCAGAAGCTCTCCGCGCCCAACAGGAGGTCGATGGGTGCAGCTATATTGAAGTTCGGGTCTGCCAGCTCCAGTCCTGGTGGTATTTTGAACTCTTTTTTCGCCATTGTCACTTGTGGTAAATTGGTTGTAATTTCCTGTAAAATCAGACATGATATTTCGCGTTTATAATCCGTATTAAGCGAAGTCATCTCCACTGAAATTCTCTTTTTTATGTGTGTGATATTATTATGGATCCCAGACACGGGTTTGTTTATCCATTCACATGGTAAATTTAATTTATTAGCAAAATCAGCTCTCATAAAATTACTCTGCGCACCAGAGTCAATCAGGGCGCGAGCTTTAAACATTTTATTGTTGGCCCCCACAATTCCTATGTAGGCGGTTGACAATAATATTATTTTTTCTGCCTTTTCCGATGCAGAAAAATTCGACACTATAACCTCGTTATTAGCGTCCATATTTGAGGTCTCCGGCGGAGGTACCTCCTTGTGTAATAGAGTATTGTGGCTATACTTGCCACAAATTTTGCAGGTTAGGTTTGTCTTGCAACTCTGTGCCTGATGACCCAACCTCAAACATTTAAAACACGCCCGGATTGATTTCGTAGCATCAATCCTATCCTGTAATTTTAATTTTAGAAATTTTTTGCAAAAATAAATTTGATGACCTTTATCATTACAATAAATGCAGTTGTTTGCCTTTATTGCCAAGAATACCGATGAATCTTTTTTGTTATTATTGTTGCCTATTTGCATTTTATGTAGGTTAGAAGATTTTTTCTCTGAAGCATTCATAAGCTCCAATACTTGTGCCCTAGCAGATAAACATTTTATGAATTCCTTTAATGTAGGTAATTCACCTTGCAATGTATATTGTTCCCAATTTCTCCGGGTAGCTATATCCAATTTATTTGAAATTATGTAAATAATCAAAGGATCCCAATGATCTACTTTAACTCCGATATTTTGTAACGCTTTCAAATTGACATTAGTTTCATCAATTAAATACCTTAATGCTACAGGCTCTTCATGTTTCATATCCTTTAATTGAAATAGAGTTTGGATATGTTTATGTACGGTAGCCCTGAGATTCGCAAATCTGTCGTGCAACAATTCCCAAGCCGATAGGTAGTTTAATTCCGAAACTTCTAGATTACTAATTATTTTCAATGCGTTCCCTTTCAGCGCAGATTGTAAGTAAAAGAATTTTTGGACGTTGCTCAAGGAACTGTTATTATGAACCAAAGTTTTAAAGGTTTCAACGAAATTTACCCAATCTTTTTGATTCCCATCGAATTCTCTCAATTGGAGGGTTGGGAGTTTGATGTCGACTCTACCCTCGTTAATTGAGTCCATCGCCCCTTTAGCAGTAGCAAGGACTGAAAAATATTGATTTTCAAACGTCTCGCGCTGAATAGAATTTTCCAGTTCCTCATCCGATAAAATTTCAATTTCGTCCTGTATAGATTCGAATTGATCTAACAATGGCTTTATTCGGTCGTACCTCAGTTTAATTTCAATCGCGGACAAGGAGTTTATAGAATCCGCGAAACGCGTCAATTTCCCTTTAATCACGCCTCTCTTGGCTATTAAAGATTTGATCTTATCCATTTTGTGTACAAATACCTTTTCGTAGCTTAATCCCTGATAAAATGTGTTCCGACAATGCGTATTTATTTATTTGAGAAGCTACCCGCCTGAAAGACAACAACGACAATATTCCTGGCAATTATTAATTGAGAACCTAATGTTCAATCATTAATTGAGAATCATGAATTGCATAAAATCTTTACGTGGGTAGTGATTTTATTTTTTACAATACAATATTTATGGGATTAATCTTGTTAAAAAACTACGAATGAGTTCTGTATGGATGTTAAAGAATGGGTATGGGTGGGAAGGCACTAAAAACTTATCTCATTTCCGATGTGAATCCAGTCTTCCTTTGTTCATCTTTGTGATTCCGGTAATTGTAATATTGGTCATCTGTATTAATTGGCAGCTGGTTCTTGTTTTTTTTTATATTATTGCAGTCCTCTGATTGCAATCCGGATCGTAAGGCCCATGTTCAAAATTGATAGGGGTCCTTTTAAATAAAATAATTATCCTTGCAAAAAACTTCACTGTTTATTTCACTTGGACATGTTATAAATGTATTATAATACGGTGTCAATACACCGGGCCAAACACTGGCAGTTGTTTACTGTTAAAACTTGCGTTGGGAAGAAGCCATAATAATGGGATGCTAGCACTTTTATAACGTAAAAACCTGCACACATTTAAAGAATCTACGATTATACTAATGTCAATTCGAAAGCATCTACAAAAAAATGGCTTCCTCCATAGTATGTACTTGGTAGTTAAAACAGGCTGCGAACACTCAGCGTCCAGCCAAGCCTCGCACCATTCGAAATATCAACGTCTGGGAGCTTGCTCAAGCAACCCATAGGTGCTGGTAGTCTCTCAATTTTTAACAGTGGCAGAAAAGGAGGCTTGTTTAATGAATCTCACATTGCTCGCTCTTGAGTTAAGTGAAAGAACTGATGATACTGGGTGAATGAGTGGCTGATTGCTAATTACAGCCACTTACTACTTATTTCTGCATTATAATTCTGCTGATTACAAAAAATATTTAAGAATGAAGAGTTGTATACCCATTGGCGCCATTTTAAATGTCTCCGATTGTTTTTCGGATAAAAACAGCAATTATCTCCTTGATTCGGCAGAATTTAAAAAAATATATATTTGTAGCTCCCACGTTTGTTATTTTGGACTTAAAACGAAGCTATTGAAATGCTTTATCTATTATGACCATAGATGTCGCAAATCCAAACTTCGTAGAATTGGTGGCACATTCCAGAGTCGAAGATACTCTCAGTATCACCCTGATGTAAAATCACCATTCGGAATTGAAACGTTGCTTGAAATGGCTTTAGCCGTGTTTGGTGACCAGATCTGAATAGACAGGTACTTCCCCACCTTCCTCTTTTCATCTCCTTCCCCTCTCCACTACCCCGACTGGGGATGCCCTCACTGGCACCAGACGATATAAGCGGCCTACACACGACACTGCATTTAGTGACTGCGGCAGTGACTGAAGAGAGCGTAGAGTTGAGCGAACTAGCGCTGTCTCGTTTGTTAAAGGGCCGCTAGAACGAGACAGCGCTAATTCGCTGTAGTGTCTAGAGGAGAGCCCATTACATTTTTTTTTTTGATAGATGCAGTACTTTTGGCAGAAAAATGAAGGTTGTTTTCCTATAAAAGAAAAACAACTTAGACATACTGATGTTTTCATTTATACTTTTTAATTACTTTTTTGAGAAAACTCTTCTAAAAATCAAAAATTATTTGTAAACTTTTATTTAAAAACATTGCAGATTTCTCTCATTTTTCTACAAGTATTTATTTTTATTTCTCTCATATTTCTCATTTTTCTACAAGTAAAATATTTTCCTAAATTTTTTTTCCCTATTTAAATGTAAAAATATTTATAAAATTTTATTTATTTGCTGTAGAAGTCAATCTTGAGAAATAGTTAGGGTGTAGGCGAATTCTCTAGTTATTGTTTTATATAGTCTTGTTAATTACAGTCTGTATTTGCGTTTTCTACTCAATGAACAAACAAAAAAATTAAACACAAAAATGAAAAACTTACCTTTAACCTTCCTATACTCACACATTGGTCTCTCAGACCAACAAATCGATAATTCTTTTTATACACCGAGAAGCCATACCTACTCGGTTTGGTGCTCATCAGAGTTTACTGCCTCTCTTCAGCAAAAAAAGAGTCAACACAAAAAATTCAAACAAAGCAAATCCATAAGTGATTACATAATCTTTAGTGATAATAATGCAAGTGAATGGAACCAGTGCAAACAATACACAGGACATTGTAAACCTTTTTTCGGACTTATTCAAAAATGTATATGATGAAGAAACCCCAGATGACAAAATACCTGATTACAAATCTAGCAAGACTACGCACTTTACAAATTGCCATATCACACAAAAATGCTGCGAACAGAAATTACTTTCCTTAGACACTGGGCTTGTTGAAAGAGTATCGATATATCGATGTAACGATATTTTTAATTCAATACATCGATATTTTTAGCCGTTATGGTTTGATCCGATATATCGATACAAAATATCCAATATCGAAAATTGTATCAAATACGATATATTTTTTTTATTTATCTAACTAAAGTCACTAGAATCCAAAACTGCACAGGAACGAACGGAAAAAGTAACTGTATTTTTTTAAAATTATAATCCTAAATTTTTTATGTTACATAGGTCTCACTAGGAGTTCCTGTGTTGAGAGCAGGCGCATTTTAACATAAATAGTTTAAAAATAGTGTATAGGATAACAACAACAATGTTATTTACATTTAGAGTAAAAGTACAAGGACAAGGTTTTTTATTTGATTCACCTGATTTATACATGTGTGTTACATATTTGACTAATGTGGGCCTCACTGGGTGCTTTATCCGTGCTGAGGACCTCATTTTACAGTTTGATATGATTTATTTATTTATTTTTTATTTTTATTTAAGATATATATAAAATAAAAACTAAAGAAAAAAGAGACTCAACAATAACATATGAGAATTGAAAGAAAGAAAATAGAGCAAAACAAAATAGAGCAAAATAACACTAAAATAAAACAATAGAATAAAACTATATAAATAGGATAGATACATATAAACCGATAGAGAAATTAAAAGGTTTTATATATTAGTGAGTATTGCAATGGTGTTTATGTCTATGTGTTTTTATTTATTTTTTTTTATGTTGTGATTTTTTTGTAAAGTTGTCTTTTTTGGTCTTTAATCCATCTTTTAATTTTGAGTGTGAAAAGTTTTTTGTTTTCTTCTTTTTTTAAATCGAGTGAAAGATGGTTGAATGCTTTTATTGCCTGGTATTTGTGATGTCTTTGTCCAAAGCTTGTGTTTATCGTCGGTGTTTTTAAGTTTTGTATGTATGCTTGTCTAACTGGTCTATTAATGGTTTGTGTTTGTTGGAGTTTGTGTTTTTGGTCAAAGATATAGTTAAGAAGTGTTTTTATGTATAATTGTCGTATATCAAGTCCGTCGAACATGTTGAATATTTGGTCTGTGTCAGTCATTCTGTGTTTTTTTAGTATAATCTTTAAGATGGTTCTCTGTGTGGTTTCCATATGAGCAATAGCTGAGTTTGTTGCTCCTCCCCAAACAATGATTCCATATTCTATTATATTCCATGTTTGTAATTAAAGTATATAATTAAAGTTAGAAGACAGCTTTTTAGTTTTTGATATTTTTGTAATTATTACCTAATAAAAATGAATACTGATAAAAATACCTTCATTTTATTGAGATTTATGTACATTAAAAAAAGAACATTGTGTATAAAAATTACTATTGATAATATTGGGCTGAATACACTATTATTTTAAAAACGCAAAATCTTTTGAAAATTTTACCGATATATCGATACATCGATATTTTTTCCTCGATATATCGATGTCGATATTGATATTTTAATAAATATCAATATTTTTTTTCACTTTCGACATCCCTATTAGACACTGACAAATCCGCTGGCCCAGACAACATTCCACCAATATTCCTCAAAAAATGTTCTAATACATTATCTAAACCACTCACATTATTATTCAACTGTCTCTTGACTCTTGGACACTTTCTAGACCGCTGGAAATCTAGCTTCATTACACCTATCTTCAAAAAAGGAGACAAATATAGCCAATCATCAATTTGGGAGGCGGGAATGGGTACCACCGCACTGGGAACCTTTATTGGATAACCAACACCTCTGCCACAGGTCACCCTGAGTGGTTCGCTACGTTTGGTGATTTAGCAGGGGTGCCCGGGATCATAGGGTGAGGTTTGTCTAGGTCTTGGAGGCGGATGACCAGGACATACTGAACCCCAGATTCCTACCCACCCCTTAAACCCATTTCCTTCCCAGAACTCTCCTCTCCTTCCTTTCCTTAAAAAAAAACCCTCCATACAAAGATGACATAGGCCCTGAGGGAAATTATTTTCCTCAGGGCCTCCTGTGTGGAGCTCATGTAAAAAAAAAAATCGCCCCATTTGTATACAGTCAGTACTACCTACGCTTTTGGAATCACTGGTCCGTGATGAAATCTATCCCAAATTAATAAAATTAATTGACCAAAAACATCACGGTTTTATCAAAGGTAGACCTACTCAAAACTTCATAATACAATCTTTTGCAGAAAATAAACAAGTCGACTGCATATGTACAGACTTTTCAAAGGCATTTGACAAAGTATCCCACAACTACTAATTCAAAAACTATTTGCTCTAGGAATAAAGGATAACATGCTAAAATGGTTTACTAACTATTTATTAAATCGTAAACTATTCATCAAAATAAAATCTTGGATGTCGAAAGCTTTCTGGGCTACTAGTGGCCTACCACAAGGTAGTCACCTTGGCCTGGTTTTGTTCCTCATTTTCATCAATGATATAACCAATTACTTCAACGATGTCGAGGTATTACTCTTTGCTGATGACATCAAGCTATACAAGAAAATAACTGGTATAAATCATTGCCATATACAAGAGTCAAATATTATAGACTGGGAGGCGAGATAGGTAAACCCTACGTCATCGAGTACACGGATGAAACTACTTTGTAGTGATAATGGATATTTAGAAAACCTTAAAAAAGCTGGTCTGCTGGTGCGCCTCTTGGCAGGAGCCGCGCAGTCATGGAAGTAGTCAGCGATTTTTTTCGAAAAAATTACGTCATCGAGTACACGAACGGGAATGGTCTCATATGATAAAGGTCGATTAGAAAATGAGAAAAAAGCAGGCCTGCCAACTGGCAGCCTGGCACGTTCGCAGGCAGCCGGCGTCAAAGTGGGGTAAAAAATAGTTAATTTTACGTCATCGAGTACACGAATGAAACCAATGAATAATAACTATAGTTCAGATCATTCCATTTAAGAATTTCTTGGTCTGCCGACCAGCAGCCTGGCAGCTTTTTGTGTATGATGTTTCAAAGTTTTTTTTTTTTTCTTAATTTTTCGTTTATCTTTATTATTATTTTTATTTCACTATATTTTTAAAAACTTTGAATGCCATTTTTTTAAAAATAAGCGAAAAATATAAAAAAAATATTTGAGAGTTCCGAGTGTACCCATCCGTCAGGCGAGCCTTTCGACACCAAACCACTTACGAAACCTGCCGCGGTGCCCCTCACCGCTGTCGCGTGTAAATATTTTTGTACAAATTTATAATAATAATAGTCCTTTTAAGATTGCCTAATAGTCCATAGTAGTTGGAAGTTCGAACAACCAACCCACCGTCGCCGCAAGAGCTGCGTTTGTCCGAAAAACGACGGAAATTTCCGAACCCTGTCCGTTTCATATCGGTTTCGCTTGCCCTGCTGCATCGATTACATCAAATACATGATCGAAACCAATGAAAACCTGTAGTCTAGATCATCCCATTTATGACTTTTTTGGTCTGCTGACCAGCAACGTGGCAGTTTTTTGTGTACGATCTTTTAAAGTTAAAATTTTTTTTTTAATTTAAAAAATGATATTTTTATTATCTTTATTATTATTTTTAGTTCAATGTGGTCTTAAAAACTTAGAATGCCAGATTTTAAATAAAATAAGTTGTAATGATAAAAAAATAAATTTTGAGTGTTTCGATTGTACCCATCGGACGGGAGAGCCTTTCGACGTGGGTACACTCGGAACACTCAAAATTTATTTTTTTATGATTACAACTTATTTTATTTAAAATCTTGCATTCTAAGTTTTTAAGACCATATTCAAATAAAAATAATAATAAAGATATTAAAAATATTTTTTTTTTAGTTAAAAAAAATTTTTAAACTTTAAAAGATCGTACACAAAAAACTGCCAGGCTGCTGGTCGGCAGACCAAGGAAGTCATACATAAATGGGATGATCTAGACTACAGGTTTTCATTGGTTTCGATCATGTATTTGATGTAATCGATGCAGCAGGGCAAGCGAAACCGATATGAAACGGACAGGGTTCGGAAATTTCCGTCGTTTTTCGGACAAACGCAGCTCTTGCGGCGACGGTGGGTTGGTTGTTCGAACTTCCAACTACTATGGACTATTAGGCAATCTTAAAAGGACTATTATTATTATAAATTTGTACAAAAATATTTACACGCGACAGCGGTGAGGGGCACCGCGGCAGGTTTCGTGAGTGGTTTGGTGTCGAAAGGCTCGCCTGACGGATGGGTACACTCGGAACTCTCAAATATTTTTTTTATATTTTTCGCTTATTTTTTTAAAATATGGCATTCAAAGTTTTTAAAAATATAGTGAAATAAAAATAATAATAAAGATAAACGAAAAATTAAGAAAAAAAAAAAAACTTTGAAACATCATACACAAAAAGCTGCCAGACTGCTGGTCGGCAGACCAAGAAATTCTTAAATGGAATGATCTGAACTATAGTTATTATTCATTGGTTTCATTCGTGTACTCGATGACGTAAAATTAACTATTTTTTACCCCACTTTGACGCCGGCTGCCTGCGAACGTGCCAGGCTGCCAGTTGGCAGACCTGCTTTTTTCTCATTTTCTAATCGACCTTTATCATATGAGACCATTCCCGTTCGTGTACTCGATGACGTAATTTTTTCGAAAAAAATCGCTGACTACTTCCATGACTGCGCGGCTCCTGCCAAGAGGCGCACCGGCAGACCAGCTTTTTTAAGGTTTTCTAAATGTCCATTATCACTACAAAGTAGTTTCATCCGTGTACTCGATGACGTAGGGTTTACCTATCTCGCCTCCCAGTCTATTAGTAAGTTTAAAGATTGGTGGATTCAAAATAATTTATTCTTAAATGTGGAAAAGTGCAAAACCTTGACTTTCTTCAAAAATAAAATTCCTGTTTTATTCAAATATTCCATCAATAATAACAGCTTTAAAAAGAATCACAGAAATGAGAGATCTTGGAATTATTCTGGATGAGAAACTAAGTTTCGTCAATCATATCCACCAAATTGTGAACAAAGGTATGAAAACACTAGGCGTTGTATTAACGCGAAGAGGAATAGGTATAATATTAGTACAAAACAGCATCAGAGCATTCTGGCGGACAAAATGGTCTCTATCATTCATTTTGAGATTATTTTGTTTTCAAAAAGTTTCGTTAAAATCCGAAAGATGCCACTAGAAAAATAAATATTATGTGTATTTATTTCAACATGACAATGTCGCATCTGGTCGTTTGTCGAAATTCGGCCGGCTAGGGGTGCCCTCAGGGGGTGCCATGCACGCACGTGTCCACTAGGCAATGTTTTCAGAAAAACTACCTGAAGCTCAATGCCTGAAGTCATTATAATAGTTTTATATTTTGGTATGTTGTGTGTTTGGTATTTGGGGTATGTTGTGAGGCTAAAGGTAGCGGGGAAGGGAAGGAGATGGGAAAAAGGAAGGTGGGGAAGTACCTAGTGATTTAGTTCTGGTAACCGAACACGGCTAAAGCTATTTCAAGTAACGTTTCAATAATTGTGTTTGGTGGTCTTACACCAGGACGATAATGAGAGTAACTACCTACTACGTCCCGTTCATCACTATTTTTATTATACCAAAGCAAATAAAATTAGGAGAAAATGTAAATAAATTTAACTCTCATTTACCAACATATGTGATTGATTCAAATTTTAAAAAAAAGTTACGAACATCGTTTTAGAGAAAAACTGTTATGTTATGATGCTACTGTACAACTTACCGATGTTACATGCAAAAGCCTTCAAGGCGTAAATAAATAAATTACATTTGAAGAAACTTTATAAAATCAGTCCACAAAATATTTTTTTTCTTTGATGTTAAAACCTACAAAAAAACTGTTAAAAAGGTTTTTACCATCTACTTTCAAAAACGTTTAAAAACTTAGAAAAGAAATTGGATGGCCTGGGATTTGAACCTCTCGCTCAAATTTGAACGCCAGTCGACACTTCTACTAGCAGATAACTGAAATAAAAAACGACCATAAAAACATTTGATGTTTCCATTGAGACGTATTGCATACAAGTATACATGTCTACACGTGGCAGATTCCGACCAAGGGTAAGCAACCGTAATCAGGAATAATAATAATACTAGAACATTTGAAAGCGCATCGATATTCCAGATCTCGGTGGTTGAACGGTTACGATCGTTAGCTACGAATCCGGAGGTCACGAGTTAAAATTCCGGCGTGCGCAAGTACCCATCAACATTTTATGCGATTAATTTGTGTTATCCCACAATATATTATTTTTAAATTATTTCGTTTAGATTATTAGTGCTATCTTCTTTTTTAATGATATATAACATTGGTGGGAACAAACTTCAAAAGTTAAGCGTTATTCTTGTAAAAAATTGAAAATTGGTAACTACATATTTTTTAAAGAAATATATTTTTAAAAAAATCGGAACTTTGCGCGAAATGGCTTTAGCCGTTTTGGGTGACCGGATCTGAATAGCCAGGTACTTACCCACCTTCCTCTTCCCCATCTCCTTCCCTTCATTTTTTGACAAACGCAGTCTTTAACTCACAAACACATGCATAATACCTACCTACCTATCCACATGGACGTTTCGTGATGACGCTGGCTCACCATGCACAAAACATGACACATGGCAGTCGTACCTATGTTTTGTGCTTCATTGTAGGTAGTGGGGAGGGGAAGGAGACGAATCCGGAGGTCGCGAGTTAAAATTCCGGCGTGCGCAAGTACCTATCAACATTTTATGCGATTAATTTGTGTTATTCCACAATATATTATTTTTAAATAATTTCGTTTAGATTATTAGTGCTTCTATTTAAAAAAAATAGATAAGAAATATATTTAAAAAAAGGCGTCAGCCGTGTTGAGTGACCCAAGTTCTTACCCACCGGGCATCACGGAGTTCTTCTACCACTCACTTCCGTGTTATTTTATTGTATTTACGTAAGTATTATTTTAATAATATAATAACCATTTAAAATTAGGCACAGCTGCACTCTACTAGCTTGACGTCGACATAAAACAGTAGTCAGGTTATTATATTAAAACGAATAGGTACCTACAATGTATAGGTAAATAGATGATATAAGTATCATCTTTTCCAAAAATAAATATAATAATATCTTAGATTCTCACAGTGATTGATTACTGCCATCTTTTGAAAATTTTTGAAAAAGGGTTTTAGTTCAAAATTGTACCGTGTAGAGAAAGATAAATGGGCGCCACACGACAGAGGACTTTTGCTAGTAATTAAAAATCCTATATTTCATTCTTAATTTGAAGATTAAAATTTTAAAATTGTCTTTAAAAATTGAAGAAATATAATACCAACAATTTCTCGTAACGTTTTGGTAAATAAACGAATCCAAAGTTTTGTACTCAGCGTTTAAAAAAACACGAAAATTGGTGTTTATGAAAAAATTTAACTAAAAACTTATTTATCTATTTATTTTAAATTTCTTTTCGAGGTTTTAAAGAAAACCCCTAAAGGTATACTTTGAGGATATTCAGCAGTTAAAAATATTTTGTAAAATTTACGAAAAACGGTCAGAATAAGGTCGGATTTCTGATTTGGTTTTGATAAATGCTAAGCCTATGTAAATTTTAAAAATTTATAAAAAATATTTTTTATATTAAAAACTTTATGTTTATCGATTTGCGTAATAATATTATCATTATTTAAAATTAATAAATGATTACACTTGGCCTTAAGAACAACTAAAAACTTTAATTTCATACAAGCCATTAAATTATTATATGTATCTCTAGTTAGAAGCTTAATGGAATTTAACTCGGTAGTTTGGTCTCCATCTTACAAAATTCACATTAATAACATTGAGCGAATACAAAAAAAAATTCTGCATTTTATAAATTTTAAATTAAATATCCCACTAGAAGACTTAAAATATAATTTATTATTAAATATTCTAAAAATACGCACACTAGAAGACAGACGTAAAATAAACGTCTTAACATTTTTTTTCAAAATACTTAACTCGAAGTTTGACTGTTGCGAACTCCTGCAACTCATAAACTTATGAATACCGACAGTAACTACACGACAAAATACACTATTCTACTGCAGCATTCATAAGCGGAACTACATTGCTCACTCTCCGATACAACGATTTCACACTATGAGAAATCAGTACTTAGGTGTTGTTGACATATTTAACATAAACCTGGCGAATTTTGTGGATCTTGTAAAAAATTTATTCCAAAACTATTCCTAAACATATCTCCATTTTTGTAAACCTATTAAATTGCTGTATCTTTGTATTTTTATGACTTGTGTGCATTTTTCATCTAATTTTATTTCTTATTTATTTATTGTTTCTTTACACTGCAGGTAAAAATGTTTACAATACAATTTGTTACCTCACTAGGACAAGCCTGTGTTGAGGTTAACAATAATTATACAAGTTAACAAAATAACACAAAATTATACAGATTTTGAAAGAACAATATTATTTCTTTATCTGTTTAAAAATCATCTGTCATGAATTAATTGTACAACCAAACATGTAAAAGCCCTCTGGGCGTTAAATAAATTAAAAAAATTAATTCATAGTTTTCCCAAAAATTATAACAATTGGACTTTGAGGTTTTTAGCAGCTTCTTAATTTGTTGTTAGGCATTGTTTAGTGCGGCGCGCGCATTGGAGCTGAGTGGACATGTGACACTTATTTACTGTTATCGGTCTTTTAGGTAAGTAACAATTACTACGCAAAAATCCTAATAATGATAAACATTTATTTTTATAACATTTTATTATTCTTGATACTATCATTATTTAGATTTCAGATTTTTTTTTTAATTAACACATGTAAAAGTTTAATTTTGTTATGTTACAAGAGTACAAAATATTATGTTATTTTTAGGAGGCTGAGTAAAAAGTCTGTTTCTACCAAATAAAGTAAAAGTTTTATTATTTTTTTTATTATTTCAATTATACCCCCTTCTATATAATATATACCAATAATGCTTAAAAAGTATATATAATTAAAATAATACAGACGTGATGAAATCTCGGTCTGAGACACCGTGCGCGAGTATACGTGTTATGCTGTTGGGCGCGAGTATACAAAGGTTAATGTTCTGCAATCATTTTAAAGCAAGCCCTTTGTGAAATAATACCTGAAACATGTGGAGCAATCTGCAGAGTTTAATTATGAAAGTGACAAGTCAGGGCTACCTCATGGCTCACTGCTCACTACCACTACTAACTTACTGCTCGATGGCTCGAAGCGAGTAAGAACCAAAGGAATTGGGAGTTTCTAATCTCTTTGAGCCATGAGTTTTGCCGTCCATACTGTGATTCTTACTCGATATCGAGTAAAACCATTGAGTAAGAATGAATGTGCGTACAAGGCTCAAATCAAATTTATCAACAATTTCCTGCATTACTTTGAATATTTTAGTGAGCGCGCATGGCACTTTTTTTACTATTCTAATGCATAGAAATTCAATGGGATAAGCATAATCAGTAGAATTATTTATGCATTACACCGCTTACTCGTTAATACGGAAAACTTTTTATCCAAACAGTTATATTTAGCTTTATTATTACGAAAAGTGAGTATTTATGTCGGGGGAGACAAAAAAACATGCAAAAAATATGCATTTAACATTTTAATTTTGTTAAAATTAATTCACTCGCACGGTAACGCCATGTTCATTCATCGTTTTTATTTTAACATTTCATCAATGCTGCCAATCATAGAAAAATATTTTTGCGTAAAACAAAGTGAATGCATCATTGACAAGTATTTGTAACAGTAGAACATGGAAAGAAATGTATTAAAATAATTACACAAACCCGCTAGACAAACCCTGCGTAGCCAAACAAACCATTCAAAACCTGGGATGTTTTTTAAAAGTATGATGAAAAGCGAATTTATTTTAGAGAACTTATTTTATAAGATTGGTACTTCCGACAAATGTCATATTTGATTGTCTATTAGCTAAAAAAGGAACATTCCGTATTATCCGTGCATCAAACTTCGACAACACGAACGTTCCGTATTATCCGTGAGGTGGACTAACTGCATATTTACCAAGTTGCCGAATTCCACTGCACGCTATTATGTACTTACTACTGGAAACAACTTTCTATGCCCAAAATAGGTTATTAGGTTCTCGGTTTAGGGTATTTCAATTTATATGTATTTCCTGACTTTCAAACTTAACTCGGATAAAAAAAAAATGGACGTCTAATTGTAAAATCCCAAAAATTTTTAAACTTTGATTGAGAAAAATGCATCTTTTACCATCTGCCCCAACATAAATAGGATGACCGGACAACTCAACAACATACAACTTCAACACCGAACACCGTTGGTTAAATAGGTTATGTGAGAATTATGGATTATTTAAAAAAAAATTCATAACTTTTAACGATTTCAAGGGGGTGTTTAAATGCCACCTAATAGAGTTCTCGTTGAACCAAATAATTGTTTCTTATAGTAGTTAGGTTGAAATCAGGTGTTATTTTTTTTTTTAATTTGCGCATTAAGCATGGAGCCAAGGAATTTAGGAATTTTACTGCTAAACTTCTTGATCGCCGTAATGAAATTTTCACCGCACGCCAGCTGATTCTATTTTCGTAGTTACTTACATATTTTTTGCAGAATGGTGTTTTTGTAAATTGTACAGTCTTACCAGAGGTAAAGATTTCATCAACCCTCGCACTTTTATTAGTAGAAAATATTATGTTATTTTTAGGAGGCCGAGTAGTTAAAAGTCTGGGTAATTTTTCGGGATTAGTGTCCATGGTTATTACAAATAATTTTTAGAAAAAAACTTTAGATTCGCCTTAATCACTATAAAAGGAAACTTTTTGCATCACGGCCGGCGGAAAATGATGCATTTTTTAAATTTTCAATTGCGTAAAATTAAATTCCACTTCGCGAACTGATACCATATTATCCGGCGGCCATTCCGTCACTGTTATGTAGGTATCCCTGATACAAACAAGAGCTAGCTACGACTGTAGCCGACTTCGTGGGATACATAATAAGGTGCGTAATTATGAAAAACAGAATTAATAATATAATGTAAACGAACCTCTAATCAGGCACTGGAATGGAGACAAACCATTCAAATCCTGGGATGTTTTTTTAAAATAAAGATAATATACACAAACCGCTACACAAACCCTGCTTTGCCAGACAAACCATTCAAAACCTGGGATGTTTTTTAAAATAAAGATAATATACACAAGCCTGCTACACAAACCCAGCTTTGCCAGACAAACCATTCAAAACCTGGGATGTTTTTAAAAATAAATATAATATGCACAAGCCCGCTACACAAACCCTGCTTTGCCAAACAAACCATTCAAAACCTGGGATGTTTTTTAAAATAAAGATAATGTACACAAGCCTGCTACACAAACCCAGCTTTGCCAGACAAACCATTCAAAACCTGGGATGTTTTTAAAAATAAAGATAATATGCACAAGCCCGCTACACAAACCCTGCTTTGCCAAACAAACCATTCAAAACCTGGGATGTTTTTTAAAATAAAGATAATATACACAAGCCTGCTACACAAACCCAGCTTTGCCAGACAAACCATTCAAAACCTGGGATGTTTTTAAAAATAAATATAATATGCACAAGCCCGCTACACAAACCCTGCTTTGCCAAACAAACCATTCAAAACCTGGGATGTTTTTTAAAATAAAGATAATATACACAAGCCTGCTACACAAACCCAGCTTTGCCAGACAAACCATTCAAAACCTGGGATGTTTTTAAAAATAAATATAATATGCACAAGCCCGCTACACAAACCCTGCTTTGCCAAACAAACCATTCAAAACCTGGGATGTTTTTTAAAATAAAGATAATATACACAAGCCTGCTACACAAACCCAGCTTTGCCAGACAAACCATTCAAAACCTGGGATGTTTTTAAAAATAAATATAATATGCACAAGCCCGCTACACAAACCCTGCTTTGCCAAACAAACCATTCAAAACCTGGGATGTTTTTTAAAATAAAGATAATATACACAAGCCTGCTACACAAACCCTGCTTTGCCAAACAAACCATTCAAAACCTGGGATGTTTTTAAAAATAAATATAATATGCACAAGCCCGCTACACAAACCCTGCTTTGCCAAACAAACCATTCAAAACCTGGGATGTTTTTTAAAATAAAGATAATATACACAAGCCTGCTACACAAACCCTGCTTTGCCAAACAAACCATTCAAAACCTGGGATGTTTTTAAAAATAGATATAATATGCACAAGCCCGCTACACAAACCCTGCTTTGCCAAACAAACCATTCAAAACCTGGGATGTTTTTTAAAATAAAGATAATATACACAAGCCTGCTACACAAACCCAGCTTTGCCAGACAAACCATTCAAAACCTGGGATGTTTTTAAAAATAAAGATAATATGCACAAGCCCGCTACACAAACCCTGCTTTGCCAAACAAACCATTCAAAACCTGGGATGTTTTTTAAAATAAAGATAATATACACAAGCCTGCTACACAAACCCAGCTTTGCCAGACAAACCATTCAAAACCTGGGATGTTTTTAAAAATAAATATAATATGCACAAGCCCGCTACACAAACCCTGCTTTGCCAAACAAACCATTCAAAACCTGGGATGTTTTTTAAAATAAAGATAATATACACAAGCCTGCTACACAAACCCAGCTTTGCCAGACAAACCATTCAAAACCTGGGATGTTTTTAAAAATAAATATAATATGCACAAGCCCGCTACACAAACCCTGCTTTGCCAAACAAACCATTCAAAACCTGGGATGTTTTTTAAAATAAAGATAATATACACAAGCCTGCTACACAAACCCAGCTTTGCCAGACAAACCATTCAAAACCTGGGATGTTTTTAAAAATAAATATAATATGCACAAGCCCGCTACACAAACCCTGCTTTGCCAAACAAACCATTCAAAACCTGGGATGTTTTTTAAAATAAAGATAATATACACAAGCCTGCTACACAAACCCTGCTTTGCCAAACAAACCATTCAAAACCTGGGATGTTTTTAAAAATAAATATAATATGCACAAGCCCGCTACACAAACCCTGCTTTGCCAAACAAACCATTCAAAACCTGGGATGTTTTTTAAAATAAAGATAATATACACAAGCCTGCTACACAAACCCTGCTTTGCCAAACAAACCATTCAAAACCTGGGATGTTTTTAAAAATAAATATAATATGCACAAGCCCGCTACACAAACCCTGCTTTGCCAAACAAACCATTCAAAACCTGGGATGTTTTTTAAAATTATGATGACATGCAGCTTTCGTAGTTTAACCTCAAAGTTCCGTATTATCCGTGAGGTGGACTAAATGCAAATTGCGCGCCTTTTCATGTATCCCACGAAGTCGGCTACAGTCGTATTTAGCTCTTTGCTAATATTATCAGGGATACCAACATAACAGTGACGGGATGGCCGCCGGATAATACGGTATCGGTTCGTGAAGTGAAATTTAATTTTACGCAATTGAAAATTAAAATGCATCATTTTTCCGCCAGCAGTGATGCAAAAAGTTTTCTTTTATAGTGATTAAGGCGAATCTAAAGTTTTTTTTCTAAAAAATATTCATAATAACCATGGACATTAATCCCGAAAATTTACCAAAGTCTGTTTCTACGAAATAAAGTAAAAGTATTAACATATATTTTTTTCAATTATACCCCCTTCTTCATAATATATACCAATAATGCTTAAAAAGTATATAATTAAAATAATACAAACGAGATGAAATCTCGGTCGAGTGCGAGTGTACGTGTTATGCAGTTGGGTGCGAGTATAAGAAGGTTAATATTCCCAATTTTGGAAATTACACTCCATTTCAACTTAATTACTACAAGAAACAACTAATTACGTTTAGATAAATGGTAAAAGATGCATTAAAATTCCATTTTTGTTCAAAGTTCAAAATTTCCTTTGCCGCAAATTTGTTTTTTTTTTGTGTGGATTGACCATCGCGTGAGTTTCGTTTCAATCAAATACGCATGAGTTAACCCAAACTGAAAACCTGATAACCTATTTTGTACATGTAAATAGTGTTAAAAATTGAGATGCTACCGGCATCTATGGGTTGCTTGAGCAAACTCCCATGTTTTAGTATTTCAAACAAATGGTGCGAAACTTGGCTAGTCGCTGAATTTTCGGTAGATCAGTAGCAACCTGTTTTAACTACGAACAGGAGAAGCCATTTTTGTAAACACTTCCTAACGTCAAATGTATAGTCTTTAATTCTATAAATGTGTGCAGTTTTCTTACACTATAAAAATGCTAGCATCTCATTATTATTGCTTCTTTCCTAACGCAAGTTTAAACAGTAAAACAACTGCCAGTGTTTGGCCCGGTGTATTATCACCGTTAAAATATACATTTATAACATGTCACAGTGAATAAAAAGTGAAGTTTTTTGCAAAAGGAATTATTTTATTTAAAAAGACCCTTACAATTTTAACAAATAGTTGTTTCTTGTAGTAATTGTTGAAACAAAGTTTAATTTCCATAATCTATGCCTAAAAGTTTGGCGGTTAGGGGAATAATTACAAAAGTAAAGAAAAAAAAACTGTTTTCTTTTTTAACGAAATATCTACTAAAATGCAATATTTTCTAATTGCGAATACTGAAATGGTTTTAAGATTTTCACGGCCAAAAGCATTTTCGTTATTTGTTTTTGGGGTGTTATGCCGTGTTGCGCTACCTCCTTCTTTAGCCAACGTTTCGGACATCGTTGCAGTGTCCATCATCAGGGCAGATCCGGCAGATCCGGTAGATGTACATCTACCGGATCTGCCGGATCTGCCCTGATGATGGACACTGCAACGATGTCCGAAACGTTGGCTAAAGAAGGAGGTAGCGCAACACGGCATAACACCCCAAAAACAAATAACGAAAACTGAAATGGTTGTTTTTCATAGTCACCTAACTGAGACGAAATTGTATTTTTTTTTTGTAATTGTCGGTTCGGACTGGCCACGCTTATTACGAATAATTTTTAGAAAAAAACTTTAGATTCGCCTTAATTACTAAAAGGAAACTTTTTGGCTTCGGGGCGGCGGAAAATAATGCATTTTAATTTTCAATTGCATAAAACCAAAATTCACTTCGCGAACCGACACAGCGAAAATCCGCGGTCGTACCTGTCACTGTTATGTTGGTATCGTTGATAAATTAACAAGAGCTAATACGACTGTAGCCAACTTCGTGGGATACCTACATGAAATACCGCGAAATTATGAAAACACAGCAGAATTATTATGTTAACAAACCTCTATTCGTATATATTTGTTATTACGAAATTTAGAATAAAGGCCTTTAGGCAATGACGTTATATAAACCTTTAGGCAAGTTTTTTTTACATTGAAAAAATTTTGGTAATTTTTGGAGATCGCTGGCAACGGTTAATATGCACCTTTTTTTTTAAAAACCTTTTGATTCACCTTAATTACATTAAAAGGTAACTATTTGGGAAAAAGTTCGGTTTATGGGCGAAATTCCTAAAAAATAAAACTAGTTATTTTTATACTAATTTGGGGTCGGGGAATCCGAATCTGAAAGAATTAGGCGGCGGCAAGCAATATTAACAGAATTACACGACTTTAAAAATTTTTATACACATACAGGAAAATAGCCATTTTGGAAGCATTTTGATTCCTAGAAAATCAAACTAGTTATTTTTATACTAACTATGGGCCGGGGAATCCGAATCTGAAAGAATTAGGCGGCGGCAAGCAATATTAACTGAATTAAACGACGTTAAAATTTTCTATACACACACACATGAAAATAATCATTTCGGAAGTATTTTGACACACGCAGTACAAAGATCATAGAAAAACAAGATAACATAGATGTTTTTACCACACAAAATTAAGTGTTGCCATTAAGCAGTAATATTAATAACGTAAAATAACATGTTTATATTTTAAGTACTTATTTTTTATAAATTTTACTCATACTTCCTCACATGATAATTCATCACATAACTCACATTAACCTGATGAATTATGACTATCTCAACGGCCGTATTCTTAGACCAAAAGTGTGAAAATTCGTAATCTTAACAAGTAGTGACGTAAACCGGTCACCAATATCAATGTTATTATATGAATCAATGTGAATAGATAACAGCAGAAAAACATACCTTATAAATCGAACAAGTCTTCTTCATCCCAGTTTTCAAGTAGTTTAGCGGCTACGCTAGGTTTGTGTAACATGGTTTGTGATAGAAAAGAAAGTGCCCTCTTCATAGCGCCTACTCGCGTCAAGGCAAGAAAACATCCCAGTTTTCAAGTAGTTTAGCGGCTACGCTAGGTTTGTGTAACATGGTTTGTGCCCCTTTGTACCGCCTGCTCGCGTCACGGCAAAAAAACATCCATGTTTTCGAGTAGTTTAGCGGCTACGCTAGGTTTGTGTAACATGGTTTGTGCCCCTTTGTACCGCCTGCTCGCGTCACGGCAAAAAAACATCCCTGTTTTCGAGTAGTTTAGCGGCTACGCTAGGTTTGTGTAACATGGTTTGTGCCCCTTTATACTGCCTGCTCGCGTCACGGCAAAAAAACATCCCTGTTTTCGAGTAGTTTAGCGGCTACGCTAGGTTTGTGTAACATGGTTTGTGCCCCTTTGTACCGCCTGCTCGCGTCACGCCAAAAAAACATCACTGTTTTTGAGTAGTTTAGCGGCTACGCTAGGTTTGTGTAACATGGTTTGTGCCCCTTTGTACCGCCTGCTCGCGTCACGGCAAAAAAACATCCCTGTTTTCGAGTAGTTTAACGGCTACGCTAGGTTTGTGTAACATGGTTTGTGCCCCTTTGTACCGCCTGCTCACGTCACGGCAAAAAAACATCCCTGTTTTCGAGTAGTTTAACGGCTACGCTAGGTTTGTGTAACAAGGTTTGTGCCCCTTTATACCGCCTGCTCGCGTCACGGCAAAAAAACATCCCTGTTTTCAAGTAGTTTAGCAGCTACGCCGGGTTTATGTAACATGGTTTGTGATACAAAAGTGAGTAAAATTTATAATTTATAAAAAATAAGTACTTAAAATATAAACATGTTATTTTACCTTATTAATATTACTGCTTAATGGCAACACTTAATTTTGTGTGGTAAAAACATCTATGTTATCTTGTTTTTCTATGATCTTTGTACTGCGTGTGTCAAAATACTTCCGAAATGATTATTTTCATGTGTGTGTGTATAGAAAATTTTAACGTCGTTTAATTCAGTTAATATTGCTTGCCGCCGCCTAATTCTTTCAGATTCGGATTCCCCGGCCCATAGTTAGTATAAAAATAACTAGTTTGATTTTCTAGGAATCAAAATGCTTCCAAAATGGCTATTTTCCTGTATGTGTATAAAATTTTTTAAAGTCCTGTAATTCAGTTAATATTGCTTGCCGCCGCCTAATTCTTTCAGATTCGGATTCCCCGACACCAAATTAGTATAAAAATAACTAGTTTTATTTTTTAGGAATTTGGCCCATAAACCGAACTTTACCCACTATTTGCATTGGGGGAAGTGGAAAATATTTCATTCTAAATTTCGATTACGTAAAATTAAAATTAGCTTTCATCTTGTGAGATTGTACGCCAGAATCACAAACCATGTTACACAAACCTAGCGTAGCCGCTAAACTACTTGAAAACTGGGATGTTTTTCTTGCCTTGACGCGAGTAGGTGTTATAAAGGGGCACTTTCTTTTGTATCACAAACCATGTTACATAAACAAGCCCGCTAGACAAATTTCATAATTACGCGCCTTATCCCACGAAGTCGGCTACAGTCGTATTAGCTCTTGTTAATTTATCAAGGATACCAACATAACAGTGACAGGTACGGCCGCGGATTTTCGCTGTGTCAGTTCGCGAAGAGAATTTTGGTTTTATGCAATTGAAAATTAAAATGCATTATTTTCCGCCGCCCCAAAGCCAAAAAGTTTCCTTTTATAGTAATTAAGGCGAATCTAGAGTTTTTTTCTAAAAATTATTCGTAATAAGCGTGGCCAGTCCGAACCGATATTTACCTTTTTTTTAAATAAAATATGCCTATTGACCATGGCCCGCTTATCTCCATAAACGTCAGGCTTATCTGTGTTGACATTGGTAACCACATAAAGGAATATTGCAAGTTATTTGTTTGATCTATTTTCAGGATTGGCATGTAAATAAAAAATTATAATAAAATAAAAATACTAATGACGTTTCATCAAAACATTATTGAAACATAAATAATAAAATTCAAGGAATTTTTTTGATGCTAAGAAATGTGGCCGATGCCAAGAAAAGTTAACACGCAATCGATGAATCATTTAATTATCATCTTGGATACTGTACCGATTAACCTTTTATTTTCACTTTGTTCAACCAACTTCTGTGATGACGGCGATGGCCCGATGACGATGACAGCGAATTTGACGGACGTGGTTTTAGAAAGTTGATGTTCGTAAAAGGTCTTATTATTATTTATCACTGGGATGAGTAGGTAAGGTCAGATAAATAATATTATTGGATGAACGTTTCCTTGACACAAAAAGTTAGAATTCAACCCGATAAAATGATTATAAATGTTTCAACGGATTCACATTTTGTTTAAATACACTTTTTATCTCTATTAAATATCAGTTCGTGAACAGATTAAAAAATTTCTCAGAGTAAAATAAACATAAACCTTGTGTTTTAATCATTTTGTTGCACCATACTAAATTATATGAATGAAATACATAAATATATACGATCCGAGTCCGGGATAAAGTGCAGTAACTTTGTGACTTTACATGATTGTAGTTCATTAGAAATTATAATGCAAAGTTTTTTTGTAAAAAAGTAAATTTTTTGTGTAGATAAAATCCTTCCAAGGAAATATATTTTTTTACAAAAAAAGCCATTATCGTGTAAAAATAGAGAGTGGATGCCACTTTCGGTTACAGCTCCTTGCTTCACCAACAATAAATAATAAAAATAAATAAGTTGTCGTTGTTCTCTAATAAATTATTATTGAATTAAAAATGTCAAATAATAAATGTACTATCAACTTCAAATGGATTGCCAGCAAGAAGAGGGAATCGAAACAATTTGCTGATTTATATAACTATTAATACATAGTTAGGTATTGCCTAGGCATCCTGGCGAATAAAAATAAGATGAAATGTTTTATTTTTTGCAATTTCTGGTACAGTAGCGAACACGCATTTGTCATTGCTCATTGCTACTATTGCTGCTACTCGCGCTATTTTCACGTCGTTACGTTGACGCTTGCGCTTTGTGAGGGGCGTAAAGTCGGCCGCCATATTGTGAATTCTTTGGCCCCATTTATTTTTGTGGTAACTCGATTTCATCCGGAGAATCCGTTTGTGTTTGTGCCATCAAATTTATCTTAAAGTGTAACGAATCATCCGTGCTCTGTTTTTGCTAACTATTTTCGCCACTAATATCCATTATCTGCTTTGTGGAGAAGTTTGTATCACCCTAATAGGGTGTAAATTCCAACATCCAAAATGGGCACCCGAGATGACGAATACGACTATTTATTCAAAGGTACGTAAAATTACTTTTCTGGACTATATTTACTATCAATTGACTCCTGAATCTCAAATGCTCCCTACTCGACTTAAATCTTTTCATTCATTTAAACTGCAAATCCATTTCTTCGATTTGTTAAAATGTCAATACTTTTTTTTAACAGCTTACAGAAGTTTTCAGACGTCAATAATTACCTTTGTTTTCTATCATGCCCGTTAAATAATTGCTAATCTATCTTTTAAGTGTAATTTGTTCATTGTTTTCTGCAATAACAAGTTGTTTCTTTGTTGCACAGATCTGACAGTAGATTTTTTTTACTACGAAATTTCATTCCTGGGTTGTTTCATTGTCATCAGCTGATGAATCTAGTGGGCAATCAACCGCAGTAAAGCTGTCTCTAAAGAAAATCGATTAAATTAAAGAATTACGCAATTTTTATAAAATTGTTTTTACTCATATTTTTCTAATTACGTATTATTTTTTAACCGTTTGCGACGTAGGTAGTGAATTCCGAACAAACGACTCGATTGTTTAGCATAATATATCAACATTATTTATATTAGTGTTATAAACATTCAATGACTGGCGTAAAATAGTTATGTGCCTTGTTCCAAAAGTATATTTTCGTTTTTGTTCAATGAGGTTTTTAACGATTATCTTTGAGCATCCTTATCGACTAGTTTATCTAATACATATTTTACATATCCGCGTAGTTTTCCATTTATCTGTTAAAGCCTAGGTGGTTCTATGAATAATTAGTGGTTTTGAAGGTCACAGAGCATCTAGACAACAATGAATCCATGGGTTTTGTATATTTGTAAGGGTTAGATTATCTTCCACTACTTCAGGATCACAATTTACAAAAATTATGCTCATAACTGATAAAACACACTAGTACAGAAGTAATTTACCTTGATCAAAATATCACTTTCCTCAATGCAATCATGCAACCCTATCTACACAACCATGTCTACACAACCACACTTGCTTGGACATAGGTGTCATAAACAAAGGATTTAAACTGTTTATTTTTCCCTTCAGATTCATATCACACGTCAACCGCCCAATTGGAATAAAGTTGATGTCAATCCCGTAACAATATTATTCATATTTTGCTCCTTGTAATTTCAATGCATTTTTCCACTAATGACTGGATAACACAAATCGGTAAATTTTTGGGATTGCTGTCCATGGCTATTACGAATAATTTTTAGAAAAAAAACTTTAGATTCGCCTTAATCACTATAAAAGGAAACTTTTTGCATCACGGGCGGCGGAAAATGATGCATTTTAATTTTCAATTGCGTAAAATTAAATTTCACTTCGCGAATCGATCTACGACAGCCCGCCCGCCATTCTGTCACTGTTATGTTGTTGGTATCCCTGACCTTACACAAACAATTGTAGCCGACTTCATGAGATACATGATGGGCGCGTACGAATAGAGGTTTGTTAACATTATAAATCTGTTTTTCATAATTACGCGCCTTATAATGCTTGTGAATGGTACCTTTACTTTAAAAAACAGCCTACGTTTTGAATGGTTTGTTTGGCTATGCAGGGTTTGTGTAGCGGGCTTGTGTATGTTATCTTTACTTTATAAAACAGCCTACGTTTTTGAATGGTTTGTTTGGCTACGCAGGGTTTGTGTAGCGGGCTTGTGTATGTTATCTTTACTTTAAAAAGCAGCCTACGTTTTTGAATGGTTTGTTTGGCTACGCAGGGTTTGTGTAGCGGGCTTGTGTATATTATCTTTATTTAAAAAAAACATCCCAGGATTTGAATGGTTTGTCTCCATTCCAGTACCTACGCGCCTTATTATTTATCCCACGAAGTCGGCTACAATCGTTTGTGTGAGGTCAGGGATACCAACAACATAACAGTGACAGAATGGCAGGCGGCAGCGGGCGGGCGGCAGCGGGCGGGCTGTCGTAGATCGATTCGCGAAGTGAAATTTAATTTTACGCAATTGAAAATTAAAATATATCATTTTCTGCCGCCCGTGATGCAAAAAGTTACCTTTTATAGTGATTAAGGCGAATCTAAAGTTTTTTTCTAAAAATTATTCGTAATAACCATGGACACTAATCCCAAAAAATTACCCACAAATCTCCCGAGTTCCATTAAAGTGGCAAGGATTATAATATCGAAGTTCTCTTTTCATTGTCTGATTTATTGTCATTCTTGCTTTCTCACAAATATCTAAATCTGAAACAATACATCATATCTTCTCTATCATATTATTTTACCTTTTACCTGTACTAAAACACAAGTCAGAGTTTAGGTAGATTCCTGACCCACGGCTGTTAAAAATATTGTGCAACAACTTTCAAGTTTTTTTATTTTTTTACGTATTCTTTGGTTTATAACTTCAATTTGAGAGGCAGATTCCGGGTACGGCTGCCCCGGGAACCATTCATTGGATTTCCATTGGACCCGTCATAGGTAGGGTTGCCATCTTCTAAAATAAAAAAGCCTGACTCTGCGCTGTATTAGGCCGGACATTTTGCCCTAAAAGCTGGACATGCGTGTGTAATTTTGGACATAACTTTTATACATAATAATAAAAAATCTGTTACAAGTTACAGTTGTTAATTAATCACACATTAACCAGTTTAATAACAACAATCATTGATCAGTCTTATTCTTGTCATCATTTGCCATTTATATAGAATATGTCAATAACAAAATAAATAATATTGAGTCTTCTGTCTGTAGACATAACATAATACTTATAAAACAAACAAACAAAACGTAACTCTTTTCTGGTTAAACAGTTAACATAAAATTTTCACTAAACAAATACACAAGTATAATGAAACAAATCTATCTTTGTGGACAAAAACGAAAAAAATAAATTATAATCTCGACTTTTCCAAATTATTCAAAAATTACAAAAATCTACAATTTTGCATATTTGGCCTTTTCACCTACTTTATCCAAAACGTCGTTTTCTTTGAAAATCATTTCATAAAATTCTGGACATGTCATTTTAAAATTACACAATGTGCACATCATCTTAGCAATTGTTTCTGTTTGCAATTTATTGCGTTCCTTGGTCCACTGGGCGTTTATTTTAAAGAGAAAACTCTTTCAGCATTGGCGCCATGGCCTGGAATCGCAAAGTTCTGCCATTGGTCAAAAAGTTTTTTGTCATCTAAATTTTTGATATATTGACATAAAAGAGCCGACTAAAGATAAAACCCTCTCAAACCAAGAATAGCCACTGTCGCCCACCCCCGCCTCGTCCGTAACACGTTGCGTTCGTTCTGCAGGCGCTGCGTGCATCGCGTAACACTAACAAAAAGCCTAACAAAAGCCGTACTAGCTGGACATATAAATATTTAGCCGGACACGACCTAAAAAAGCCAAACATGTCCGGCTAAAGCCGGACAGATGGCAACACTAGTCATAGGTCACCCTAAGTGATTCTTTATGTCTGGTGACAAAGCAGGGGTGCCCAGGTTCATGGGATAAGATTTGTTCAAGTCTTGGTGGTTGAATTGAAATAATTAACTTGATTGTTATATTTTGAAATTATTGGATTAACATTTCACAATAAATGAATACTTTTTCCTTCCCAGTCCTCTATCTTTTTCTTGTCTTTCCTTTACAAAAAGACCTTTCGCACAACATCCCCATAGTCGATGTAGGCCCTATTAATATTTTCCTCAGCCTCTCTCAAAAAAACAACATTATTTCCAACAAATTTCTTTGTCAAATATTATTCTTCGTTCTTTGTCAGTTTGAATTCACAACCTCAATATATCCTTTACCACATAATGCTAATGTACAGCTTACAAATCCAAATTCTATTCAAGCCATAAAATCTTCAATTGGAACTCTGTGGCGCTCTAGATAATGTTATTTTAGTCCCAGTCTTCTATTGATTTGACCTTTACTCTCCACATTGTTATTGAATGCTAATTAAACCATTGTATTCTATAGAAACGGTCTTTAAAATAATACACCAGAATCTTCTTTGGTGTTATTATATCAGTGGAGTTGATTTTTATAACTTTTCTCACCTGAGAAGTAAATTAACCACTCCATTGAATTAAATAAAGTATGTAGCTGTTTTTTTAGATGTCTTCATTGTTCTTACATCAGTAGACAATGGAAGATCTTTTTATTCCTTTTCTACTTCATTTTTTTTAATCTGTTCTTTCACTGTTGTCTCCACGTGTAGCTGCAAAGTTTTAGGGCTTAATTTGTTTGGACCCAGGCTAATTTGTTCGTTTTTAGGAGCAACTCGTATAGAAATCATTGCATCTCTTACTAGCATGGTGAGAAATATGATCTAAACGGTATTAGAAAGAGAACTCACCATGCTTTATATTCAAATCTTCAAGTTAACCACAAAATAATTAAAATTTACAACTTTATGAAACCAAAGTTTCGACTGCTATTAGAAAGAAAAAAATTAAGGAAGTTTGGAAATTTTTTTATAATAATTTTTTTACTAGCTGTAAAATATATCCAAGGCGTTAATGCATTTAATATCGAAACTTAATCCCTATAATGTAAATCCAGATAAAATAAAGCTAGCATTTTCTCATTTGAATGTAGAATTATTCACTAAAAAAATTGTAGAAAAACAATCCTATGACACCAATTTTCCTGAGTTGGAATATTTTTCCATTTTTATTGTGACTTACATTCGGAGTGACCTCCTAGTATTTCTCTTTGACCCCATTTCATGTTTTTGTTCACTCAATCTATTCAACTGAAATTTTCTAACAGCCATGCTTTAGGTTTTGCAGCCAATTCTTTCACATTTACTTATGGCTTTCACTTACGAAATTATGCCTTAACTGATAATTATGTGAATTGAACTCTTATTGATGATGTAGGTTACATAAATACCAATTAATTCTGATTAAGCGTTCAACTGATGTTATAATAGATTGACTGGTATTCATATAAGGGACAGTTACAAACACTGACATAATGTAACATCCCTTTCATTTGAAATATCAGATGTTCTCATTTTTTATAGCATTTCAAATCAACTATTGATCTTTTCATTGTAATAATGTAAAGCAATATTATTTAGGGATATGATTTTAAATGTAAGGGCTTATAATTATTTTGATTACCAGTAATAAATAAATTCACGAATTAATTATTAGAATTTATTTGAAAATCTTTTTTATACATTAGCTCCACACAGGAGGCCTCGAGGAAAATAATTTCTCTCAGGGCCTGTGTCATCTTAGGGGATGCTGTGTGGCAGGTCTTTTTAAGGAAAGAAAGGAGAGGAAAAAGGTATTAGGTGTGGGTAGGTGTGTGGGGGGGTATGTCAGTATGTCCAGGAGTGACGTATGTTTCATCGACGGCCGGCGTAGCCCAGCGGTAAGGCTCTTGACTCGCTCATCGAAGGTCGTGGGATCGAATCCCGGCGTGGCAAATAAATTTTATTTGATTGATTTGTGTTATTTCACAATTTATTCATTAAAAATAATATATAGTATATTTGTGGCAAGAGTGGAAGATACTCTCGGTATCGCCCTGGTGTAAGACCACCATTCAGAATTGAAACGTTGCTTGAAATGGCATTAGCCATGTTTGGTGACCAGATCTGAATAGCCAGGTACTTTCCCACCTTCCTCTTCCCTATCTCCTTCCCCTCCTCACTTACCTTCAGCCTCACAACATACCCCAATTGGGGATGCCATAGTCTCACTGGCTTCAGACGGGAGCAGTTGGGACTCTTGTGCTGTATTCATATAAAAATAAATAAAAATCTCCAACGACGGTTGAATGAGTTCGGCTAGAGAAATCAAAAGGCTTACCTCAACTAGTCTCTTCCGATCTGGCCCGCCACGCAGTAGGTGGGCAGATGCATCCGCCGCCAAGACCTAGACAAACCTCACCCCATGGTGAGGCATCCCTGCTGAGTCACCAAACGCAGCAAACTGCTTTGGGTGACCCATGGTTGGTTATCTAACAAATGATGCCCAAGGCGGCTGTAGCCGTACCACCCTCCCAAATTGTGTACTATTATTGTTTGAAAATCTTATTTAGCTAATTACTAATTTGTCTTATTTTTCTTTTTCCAGTTGTACTAATAGGAGACTCCGGTGTGGGAAAGAGTAATCTACTCTCTAGATTTACAAGAAATGAATTCAACTTAGAATCTAAATCAACAATAGGTGTCGAATTTGCAACGAGAAGCATAGAGGTGAGCTACATACTTTTAATTACTTTTCCCCATACACTTCTATGCGGGGAAAAGAACTTTACATCTAAAATATGCTAATTTCTTTTGTCAATGTCTGAAATTGTCTATACAGGGCTTTTAGTATAGTACACGCCAACCTTTAATACCGGCCTTTCAGAAACTGGCCTTACCAATACAGAAATCTTCGCAGAATGCGAGTTTAAGGTTAGAAAAGTGGCATGCCTCCCCACCCATTCCTTTCTCTGTCACACATATGTTTTTACACATTTTTCTCTTTCACACATATGTTTTTACACATCTTTCTCTTTCACTTACGTTCATTGTAAAGTCGGTAACTGTGCGAGAATGGATTGTATCGAGTTCAGGCCAACATTAATGTTGGCGTGTGCTATACTAAGACACTAAATATAAAAGTGAGATTTACAAGTATTAAAAAAAAGTTATGTGAAATTTGGAGCAGTCATTTTTTCATTGTGAAAAGTTTTATGAAATTTTATACAATTATTTTGGTTTTACACGATTTTAATATAACACGCTCACGGAAATATAATGTTAATATTAGGCATCCTATGTTCGAATTCCAACATAGTTTTGAAAAGCCATGAATTTCAACTTTCAACTTACTTGTAGTTGAAATTCCAGTTACCCTGTATGGTTTGACTCTGAGTTTATTGAAAGGAATCTTTTGTTGCCCCAATTCTTTTATTTGCGATGAATTACTGATATTTGTTAGAACCTTATTTTATAATAACTATTGCATACCTTCAAGTAAATAATTTATTACCATTAGTGGGAAGTCTGACTTCCGTACCAATCAAAGACAGGCATTTTGATGCATCTGGGGTGAAGTTTCTTAAAAATCTGTTACTGCAGAGGAGAAATCGATTAGGTTTTTAGATAATGACCAATCTAGCACATTCCATTTCCATGCTCCCGTAATAGTGGTACCCTCATCTTTCTGCCAATTTAAAATACAATCATATAATGGATATTGCAATCATAGGGGTGCATTCATTTCTCACAATGAAACAAAAAACCTTGAATGTTTTGTCCCGTGAAGAGAAAACATTCTAACATGTAAAAATGAATGTTTCTTTGTTTGTCCCTTAAGCGTTACTAAACCATTCATCCGATTGTGATGAAACTTTGATGATTTGTTGTGCTACATGCCCGTGAAGATTTCTATATATGAGGCCCCTAGAAACAAAGACGGAAGTGTCCACCACACGTCAAAAATGAGTTGAATATGCAGTTTTATAGAGAAAAGTTCATTCCTTCTTGATAATATATCTGTTTGTAACATAAACATCATTAAACCATAGTATTTTGGCTTTAAAGTTTTGTTGTTGTAACAAATACGGCAGTGTCCACCTCCTTCCGAAACAAAAGCGGCAGTTTTTCAAATAGCCAATCAGGATGCTCTATTCATAATGGCCGCCATACTTTAAATCATACAAACTCCTGCAAAAGCGTCAATGAATCGTACACTGATAAGTTATTTTTTGGGTTGTAATAACCATTTATTGTTTGTGGACGTTACATATTCCAAGAATGGAAGCTTTCCCCGATATTTTGCCACCAGAATCAGCGAGGAAACGTGTCAAACAACCACACAAATGGAAGGCAAACATTACCAAGAAAAAAGGTAAATCGCCGCTATGTTGTGGGCAAAAGTCTAAATATGACATTTGAAGATTTATCTGAATTTGTTCACATTTTTTTTTGTAAGGATGTGGATTGAGTCAGCTAGGCCATGTATTTTGACAACTATACCTAAATAAATTATTTGATACTTATAATATTTCAAATTAATAACAACTGAATATATTTTTTATTATTTTTTAATTTATAAACTAACGTTTAGACAAGATTTTTATGCAAAGCACAAAGGGTAACAATTATTACAAGCAATAATTGTCAGCCTGAAACACTCATTTACATTTTTCAATGTAAATGAGTGTTTCAGGCTGACAATTATTGCTTGTAATAATTGTTGAATATATTTTATTAATTATTTGTTATAGATTCATTCAAGGATCAGCTGAAATCTTGTTAGACTCATTAATGATTTAGTTAATTTTTGTTTTATTTTATAATTTTGTTAAATTTTCATTAATTTATGGATAAGCCGCCGAATTTTTATGCACAGATTATGGAAATTATACTTCATTTCAACAATTATTACAAGAAACTACTACGAGTATTTACCAACACAAAATAGGTTATTAGGTTCTTAGTTTAGGTAAATTAAGTAATTCATCCGTTTTTAGTTTGAAACGAAACTTCGCAAATGTCAAATCCACACAAAAAACATGGCCGTAATGGTGATAGTGATTTTTAAACTTTTAATGAAAATCGAATTTTAATCCAATTTTTCCGTCTATCCCGACTGAAACCGATGGTTCTTGTGGTAATTAAGTTTACGTAGTTTACTTTTCAAATTTTATGCCTATTTAAAGTGTAGCGGCATGCGGCGGCTTGTCCATACTTTACCAAAATTTCTATTATTTTCTATTTCATAGTGGATGTAATTTCATTATTTAAAAAAAATCTAACATCTATTTCTCGGAATTTATGAATATTTCTAAATTTGATAAATTCATTAAGTGAACTAAGCTGTTCATATTATTTCCATTAATTTTTTTTATAAAAAAATCTTCTTTTCAATATTGTTTTCTTACATTGACTGCAACATCTTCGAAATTGTCTTTTAAATCAAAACCGGCAGCATCCAACTGTTTGTGAAACAAAACAGCAAGTGTCCAAATGATTGAAACAAAAACGGAAGTGTCCATCAAAAAAATGCATTTTTTAAAGAAACTGGCATTCAGATACATAAATGATGTGAAATATTATTCTTAAACCGGTTTACTAACATAATATTAAATGTTCCTTCCATATTGATGAATAACGGACTGATTAAACGTTTTTTTTAGTTTGCCAACAATTTAATAAAGTGGACACTTCCGTCTTTGTTTCTAGGGGCCTCATATAATGGTGAGCTCTGGCATTATGAAATTTATCTAAAAAATTTACAATAGGTGAAGTATGGGAATGGACTCGTAGGGGAGGGGTGGGGATTGCAAAGGAAACATGGTTGCATTAGGGGATAGCAGGGGTAAATTTGGATAATACATGCTTCTCACAGACCTGTAGCTGTACATGACCTGCTCACGTTTCAGAAAACCTACCGATTTATTTGTGCATGCACCAGACGGAAAAACAAAAAATAGTGTATCCAAAAGCACTCCTCTGGGCGGCCGCTTGTCACCCGGTGGCCGCGGCATCTGCGCATGCGCGAGAAAATAATTCAAATATTTGAATAATATTTCCGACAAAAAACTTTTGGTCTACGATTTTGGCCCTTCTATGTACACAATTTGTATGAAGAACAGTGTCAGAATCGCTTGCGCTGTCATTACTCTCGGAGACGCTACAAGTTTCATTCACCTTGTCACCCTGGAATATTTTTAAAACGATTTTTTCTATGACAATCGGCTGTCAGAATTTGCCGCGAATTTAACGGTCGCAATTAATGCGTGTATCGCGAATAAAACGATCATAAAACCTATTAATTTACGTAATAAATGCAAGTAATGTGGTTTTCGTAGATAGTTTATTGTGATGTGAACGTGTTTCAGTTAATAAAATATACAATAGCTCAAAATTTATCAACAAAACATTCAATTCAAAATTCAAAGTGGTGGTTTTTTAGTGTTTTTTTGCAAAGTTCCGCGAATTTCCGCGAAATGGCCTGGCCTCTGACTCGTAAACAGAATTAAAACATCAATTTTTTTTAAGTGAAACTTCTTTAGCCCCGTTGTGATTTGAAATTTGGATGAAATGGAAGTGCGTCACTAAAATTTATTATTTGACGAGTCCTCGGTTCTAATATAATGCGGTAAATTCACGACTCCGCGCGAGCCTCCGATAGCGTAGCGGTAAAGCGCCTGACAAATCTCAGAGGCTGGAGAGAAATCCAGCAAACGGAGATTCGAATCCTATGAAATCCAAAAAACTAAACATTTTTATTTAAACATTATTTTTGTAAAATCAATATCCAATCTTCAAACCCCTTTAAACAAACAGGCAAAACAAAAGAAAGCGACATCCAGCGACTTTCTAGTTTCACTTCTACCGCGTGTGAATTGCACACTCTATTTTTTTCTTTGATTGGAATTGCAACACATGCCGGGTACTGGCTAGTACTTAATAATAAAATGGGTAACACGCCATCTTGGTGTTTGATCAACTGCTAATTTATGTTGTTTTTCACTGTTCCCTGTGATGAATTTATAATCTGCTTTCAACTCATTCTTACTACATTTGTTCAATTTTACATATTTGACAAATGACCTGGCAATGTAATATGTGCACAGCACATGCAATGAGGATTGATTTATTGATGAAATTGAATTTATTTACATCTCTGTTATGGTGGTGTTGGAACCCTGTTATTCCCTGTTTTCCTTTGGATTTTGACACTAGTGTAAATATTTTTTAAAGATGGACAATTAGCGTCAGTACTTTTTTTGCTTTTATTGAAAAGTTACTTCTTACAGGAGTTAAGACCCTCCAAAAATCATTAAAATTGCCTGGTTTGAGCACCATCAACAGGCGTTCAGTATACAAACTAGAAAATGTATTTTTGAAAAAAGCAAAACTCGGGAGGCGGGAATGGGTACCGCCGCCCCGGGAACCTTTATTGGATAACCAACACCTCTGTCATAGGTCACCCCAAGTGGTTCGCTACGTTTGGTGATTTAGCAGGGGTGCCCGGGTTCATGGGGTGAGGTTTGTCTAGGTCTTGGAGGCGGATGACCAGGACATACTGAACCCCAGATTCCTACCCACCCCTTAAACCCTTTTCCTTCCCAGAACTCTCCTCTCCTCCCTTTCCTTAAAAAAAACCCTCCACACAGCATCCTCAAAGATGACATAGGCCCTGAGGGAAATTATTTTCCTCAGGGCCTCCTGTGTGGAGTTCATGTAAAAAAAAAAAAAAACTTACAGATGAGTATTTTCTTCTAATACATTTAAGTTATGGACACACATGCTCATTAGTAGTCGCATGCTCTCTTGCTACAATGAGCAAATGATTCCTCATATTATCATGTGTGTCACGCCTAAATAAGCATGCTCACAAATCAAACGGCTGTTCATTGATTTGCGGGTGAGCATGCTCATTTTTGAGCATTTGTTTCAGTACCATTGCTCAAAAAGTCTTAAAAATCAGTCCAATTTTGAATGAGAAAAATGTGGAATACAAAACCTCGATTTTGATAAATTTATTTTGGTATTATCTACCTGCCGAGCTATTCTCTATTTTTTGTGGGAACGAGATCGATATCGTGCGAGATCTCCTGTCAGATTTCCGTGGTTTTCAATGGCTGTTATTTGCTTTTTCTACGGGCCGATGTCAGAATTTCAGCTGTGATCTGTCACATATGTTAGTTTAGGTCGTTTAAAACACACATTCCTGCAAGTATGCATTCCTATTTATTTATTTAACAGCGATAGACAATCACTCAAATCTGACAGGAGATCTCGAATGATATTGATCTCGTTCCCACAAAAAATAGATAATAGCTCGGCTGAAGTGCAGTAATTTCACCCAGTATTTGGGAGAGTAAGAGCGACAGCAACAGTTTGGTAAAGTACCTAATAAACCAATAGCCCGTAAAACAATCTCGGCGACCCGGTTTCCTCTTAATTATTATTAGTGATAAGAATTCTTGCTTACAAACCCATAGGATAAGAGTTCAATTACGACAACACAATTCAAGCTTGTCCCATTTCCATATCGGAATAACAACGAAAGTACATCATTGAGAATATTCAAACATTCAATAGAATTACTATTTCAATTTTATTTCTCTGAATGTTTTATTTGCTACACATTTTCAATCTAGATTATCAGAAATCGGGTGGAATAGAATGCTATTGGTTTATTAGTTTTGCCAATGATTGTAATGTGGATTAATGCTGACTCATGTCGAATATCCTTGTTCACCCACATGAGAATAAAGCAGCCCAATTATGAAGGTGTCATTTTAACTTCCTGTACAAAAAATACTGTTATATGCACAGTTACAGTTGCTTCCTTGATAATTTCCATACGTTTTTACGAGAATGTTATACAAGCTTTCAACAAAAATGTGTTGTAGGTCAGGGTCAAGTCAGATAATCGAATTTTGCTTTAGCATAGTCTTCAGTATAACATGAGTTTTGAAACATTTTCCTAGTTTGCTTTAAATGTATTTTAGCAAATTCACGGACACAGCGTCCATTAATGTCGTTTCAGAGAAGGTGTGTTATGCTACAATTTTCATATGCATCTTTTAGTCCGGGACCCGCTGGTACACAACAAACAGCGAAGTCAATTTTTTATTGCAGTAGTGTATGGCCTGTCTATTTGTGTCGCAAACACACTTCTGCGAGACATTTCAGTACTTGATAGTGTCACATCCAAGGTTTACATTTTATTACTGACTAGCTGACCTGGCCACACGTTGCTGTGGCTAATAAAACACAACGTCATCTACTGGATGGTTATCTAACCTTCATAACCACCGCCGTCTTTGTGTTTATCGCGAAGAGACAGACCAATGCCGCGGAGGACTTTAATTTATAATACGTAGAGATGATGTGAAAGATTATAATAATGTACATGAAATGCTAGGGGTAACTAACGTATTTAAGTTAATAAGGATTAATACTGTATCCGTTTAAATAACTTTTTAATTACCGCAATGTACGTGACTTTTTAGAAGGTAGAATGGGTATAGTAAGCTATCTGTAAAAGATAGATATATGCCTTTGCGGACTTTTTTGTAGATCTATAAAAGAGGATTATCCCACCATGCATTGTTTTGTTATATCCCAAAAGGATTAGGCAGCGTTTTCGATGAAAGCTACCAGGCGGCTCGACTTTTTCCGACACTTCTAACAATTATCGTTATGTTTCAACCAATTTACACAAATCCTTGACAAATTACATACCTAAACCTTCCTCACGAAACACTGGTGAAAACCGCATGAAAATCCGTTAAGTGGTTTTCGAGTTTATCGCGAACAGACAGACAGACAGACGACGCGGGGGACTTTATTTATAATATGTAGAGATTTTCATTGACTTCACAAAATGTCAACGCCACATGTCATTTCATGAATCTCTGTTTTCAGGCATTTTCTGGCAAAAATGTCTGTCAATGTTAACCAACTCAACTCTCGTTATACTAATTTCACCTCTCATCTTTCCAAGATGTCACATCTCTTTTTTGAAATGAGATAGACAATGACCCTCAGACTGCAACTGCTTACAACATAAAGTTCGTGAAACTACTTTGCTTTTGTAAATAGTTTCCCTTTTTACTTATTCTTCTAGCAAAACCAAATTGAAAAGTTTTAATGCGTGCTTGGTGTAACTCTTGAAAAGTGAGGTCATAATCAAAGCGACCAATAAAAACAAACTTATTTAAAAAAATCATAAAAAAAAAAAAAAGGGAAATTATTTTCCCCACGGCCTCTTGTTAAGTGATCAGCTCAGGTACGGGGGCTCCATCGAAGCCAGAGTTAAGTTAGCCTTTCAGAAACTGCGCGTACTGTACAGGGCCCGCAGTACACAACTGCTAACCCTTGTACAAATCGCAAGTGCGCCCTACAGTTGAATTTGGCAGCCACCTCTGGTCCGGAACCCCAAAATACCTATAAAAAAAAACATCGACTCTGCAGAAACGGGCCGTCCGATTGATATATTTTCCTAAGTTAACAAACGGATTGCAATCTTTAGAGGGAATGCTATCTTTGTTCTATCAGTATTACAATGGAAGATGCTCCGAGGAACTAGCGTCATTGATCCCTTCGGCACCGGTGCATAGTTGGGAAACACACGAGTACATGGTTGACATTTGTCACATGAGAACGGGTCGTTTCTATGACTCAGCAGCTCAGACAACAGCTCGGCTGTGGAACGATTTGCCGGCCTCTGTGTTTCTTCCCTCCTACAACATGGGTCTTTTCAAGACCCATGTTCACTTCTTAATCTCCTCAAAAAAGACACAGCATCTTCTAAGATGACATAGGTCCTGAGGGAAATTATTTAGGGGGAGTAATGTAAAAAAAGCATGTTTTTCCTTTAATAAAAATTTCCACTTGCCTTGTATTTTTATTTTTCTAAATTATTTGCCTTTTAGACAACATATTAAGCTTAAGTGATACTCTTTTGGGCAGTCATCACTTGCCTACTAAAATTATTCAATTAATGAGTATCCACAGTGCTGGATACACAATTACTTATGTACTTGTGATTTCAATATGCAGTAGGTTGTGAACATTACGTCTTAAGAATGCCAAAGCTTGGTCGAGTAATAATCGTTTCAAACAGAACAGTTACTTCCTGTTGCAAGGAATGTTAAACTGGCAGAAGTGTATTCCGTTATAATTAGGATACAATTACTACGAATCATTATTATTCTTTCTCTGTTTTTGGAATGTCCAAGCTCAAGCAAGTATTGAATCAATAACCTCTCACGGCGGGGACTTGTACACTATCTTCAGTTATGTGTCACACGTGGTGAGGTGGTATTGGTGACCTGTCACACCCACACATTCACACTGCTGTCTGTAGCGAGGTCATTGTTTGGCATGACAGCTCCATTTGTGAATGTCTCTAAATTCACAACTTATTGGATTATATTATTTTGTGGCCATTTTTCGTGTTTTTATTATTTTGAAAGAGCTTTGTTTTACAATTCTGTGAATATGCTAATCTTTATTGGATTAACTATGTATTTATTATTACAATGAGTAATACATATTCACACACGGGTGAATCATTTGAAAAGTAAAAATGTTTTACAATTTTTTTGGTGATATTGATTGTTACAACTTACAACCTGATTTCTCTAGGCAAATTGTCAAAATTTGTATAATAATACATAAACTAGCAGTTAAAAACCCGCTCCCCGGGTTTCTGCTGCTAGGCCCTGCAGGTGGTACAACAGGAGTTTTGTAACAAAATTCACGTAAAAAGATGGTTATGCATAAGCTGCGGCGTTAGATATGTACTCAAAGTCGGGTTCTTAAATTTCAACCGTACAGAGACGCTAGTGTATTAATACTATCAGATTATTATGCTTTTTAAGCCCTCAGGCCTCGGGCTTGTTTTGTCGAAAGGTCAAAATATTTCTGTTTTGCAGCAAAATCCAAATAAATGGAATATTTCTGAATGCATCGCACTAAGAACTGTTTTCGAAAAGTAATGAAATATGCCTTTCAAATTTTATAATTCAAAATAAACATGTCATTTTTTTAATTTTAAAATTTTTGCAAGCAAACATAAAAAGTTCTAGAAAACTCACCTTACATTTTTTCTAACGAAAAAAATAAAAACGCATATTTTATTAGGCAAATGTATTATAAACGCTATCGTCAACTCGTTAATTGTCGTTTCACGTAAAAAATAATGAATAAAAATTTCCCAAAATTTCATAAATGCTTTTCCAATAATTGCAGTCGGAAACTTCGGTTTCATAAAGGTGTAAATTTTATTTATTTTATGGTTAACTTTTAGATTTGAATTTAAAGCTTGGTGTTTTCTCTTTCTGACACCGTTTTGATCATATTTCTAACCACGACAGTAAGGGAAACACCTAGACCTATGTGAGTTTTTTCGAAAAGCAAACAAGGGGTTAAAAATGTAATTCATTTTTCACCATTATAAATGATTTTGCTGACTTGTGACTTATACTATTACTATTTTGATACCTCGTTTAAATACTACATTTAAATACAGCCTCCAACAACTAACTGTCAAGATTGTCAGAGTAAATAATAATCCTTTTGTTGCACTGCATTTTATCGCTTGAATAAAATATGCCACTATCTATCAGGGAATGTGAACACGGTAAGAGGTTTATAGAGCCAAGTTCAATGTGAGACAGTCATACAATTATGTATTGCAGATAATTAAAGGCTGCTCATGTGTGCACAGTCTAAGGTATGTGTGGCCATGTTACTATGGTTACACTTCCAATGCCGACAGACCGTGGCGCTTGGAATGTTCACACTGGACTGCATTCGTTTCATGCTAATCTATCCAAACACCGCATACTATTTCTCCAAGTACTTTCATTGCGTTTATTCCGAATGCAGGTCAATGTTTTTTGATAGAAAATAGTTAAGTGTTTAATTGAATTATTTTATCTTATTTTTTTATGACTAAGAAGGGAATGAAATGGATGTAACAGAATCATTTTTAATGAGATAATTTATTATTTTTTTATGAATTTATTTTTATCATTCATGCTTTGAATGTTTTATCAAGCAATTATGACTCCTCTCATGTAGTCAGTATTTGAGATTATCTTTGTCAGATGATAAAATTTATTTTTATATATACCACTAGCTGGTCCCGGCATGCGTTGCTATGCCATTGAATAAAGAAATTGTTTCTCCCTGAGTGTCCTTTCCCATTCGTCCCGTTCCCCTTCCGCCTCCCCTTCTTCTCCTGCATCCTCTTTCCCTCTCGCATTCCCACTCCGTCACCTCCACCTTCCCTCTCCCCACTCCACTCCCCCCCCCCCTTCCCGCGAATTCCCCTCCCGAGTTCCCCTCCCCCCTCACATGTCCCCTTCCGTGTTCCCCTTCCACCTTCCCCGCCTTCCCTCTTCCCTTTCCCGCTTCCCTTTCCCGCTCCCTCGTCCCGCCATTGATATGGACAGACATGCTCATTAGTAGCACGAAAGCAAACTACTAATGAGCAATTGCTATTTAATAGCATGTATGTGTGTCAGTGACATTGAGCATGCTAGTATTAAGCATGCTACTGTGGATTCGTTGGTGAAAGGGGGTGTTCTCTAAGCCTGACTGAAAAGGCTTGCTTATGAGCATGCTAGCCCCGATCCAATCTCAGTTCGTGGCAGCTGCTGTGTGTGAATTCTTTGTAAAAGCTTTGAAAATGGCCTGTTTGAGAAATGAAAAAAAATAAGTGCTTTTCGTGATTCATTATCGGAGTCAAGAATGTCTTTGGAACTAGCATTCACTAAATTACCCACGACAGATGTTCAAATTCCCCACACGCAAGTGTTTTTACCTCCGACATAAAACAAATTCTATTGAAATTATTTTAATGTTTTAAGTGATAATCACAAAATTTGAAGAATTCATCAAATTGCAAATTTGATGAATTCTAATAAGTTGTTTTACATAACTGAAATAATAACAGAACTTTATAATTAACTTTGAAATTTGATGAATTGTTCAAATTCTGTGATACAACTTCCCACCAACCATCCAATAACAGTGTACAACAATATGTAAGAATAAAACAATGTTAGAAAGTATGTAAAACAACAATAAAAGAGAGAACACAGTTTGGGTCAAGTAAAGTTAATTAAGTGAGAACAAGAGATCCAAGAAATTTAATAAATTTCTGGGGGCTGTCGCTAAATACTCATGTGTCCGGTATCTTGCCACTACAGTGGATGTTATATAGGCAAAATTTGATAAAGAGGATGGTAGAAGGTTAAGTTAGTTCTTTGGAAATGAATATGGAAAGCTTGGGGTTTCTTAGTAGATGGTGTTTGATATTGGTTTTGATCGTGGCCAAGAGGAAAGATTCTACATGATTATTTATAATTTTGAAAAGAAATTTGATGTCAAACCTTGCGATATGTATGTCGATCGTCCAGTTGATTTGGGCAGACATCTCCAAATACTAAGTTTTGAGATCAGTAAAGCAATATTCGAATGCTGCTCCCCATAAATCAAATATGATTACACATGTCTCTGTTTTACATATTAAATATGCTATAAAATTATACCGGGAGGCATAACACTCAAGTACATTAGTATACAATTTTAAATATCCTACTAGTGACCCAGACGACATCAACATTTTGTTTAATTCACGGCATTATTTTTTTTCTGCATTAATTATTGATTTGGTGATCTCAGTAATCTGAGTATTGAACCAAGTAGAGGATACACTTTTACACTGCTTTTGATTTAACTGCTAATCAACTGTATGATCAATGTATACCCGGCTTGGGGATGCCTTAGTCTTAATTCACATAATAAAGTAGGGTTAATTTAGGTTTTAACAGTACTAGTAAATGGTTGTTTCTCGTGAATCGATATAATAGATAAGTAAGTTGTGTTTATCAATTCCAGGTGGACGGCAAGACGATAAAGGCGCAGATCTGGGACACGGCGGGCCAGGAGCGGTACCGGGCAATCACCTCGGCCTACTACCGGGGGGCCGTGGGCGCACTGCTGGTGTACGACATCGCCAAGCACCTGACCTACGAGAACGTCGAGCGCTGGCTGCGCGAGCTGCGCGACCACGCCGACCAGAACATCGTCATTATGCTTGTGGGAAACAAGTCTGATTTGCGTCATCTCAGGTAAACAACTAGAAACTCTATTGACTCACAAAATTTTCTACAAGCTTTAGAAAAACTGCCGTATAGTAAATGTTAATCAGCTAAATAGAATATTGGTCATGTTACTTCCCTTTCTTCTTCCTTACATTGTCCCAATTCATTGCCTGGGTAGGTTGTTGAGGTCGACTCTTCTAGTTCTCAGGCTGTAGCTTCTTCGGTTCTGGGTATATCGCTTTCATCCAGGCCATTTCTCTGTAGAATTTTGGAGCATTGAGTCATCCAGGAACTCTTTGGTCTTCCTCTGGATGACTGTCGATGAAACTCCTTAGACATTTCCTGCTTCACTATGTGGTCTGGTGGTCATGATACTTCCCAATCTTAAGAATTATGAAATACGCAGAGGTGCCCTAAAAGGTGAAGGGAACCAACTAACATAAGTCGGGGTGGTCGTAGGCGTGTATCTTTCAGTGATGTGCCAATATTTTGGGAGGCGTATGGATTAGTGATGTAACGAATATTCACATATTTTTGCACATTCGCCATTCGCAAAGTTCGAGCGAATGTTTTGCGAATATGAACATCAGAAAAAAGAGACGAGACTTTAAATTATAAGATGGACAATGCTTCATAAGATAAGTCTTACGAATTCAACACTTTCCACGAAACTAAATGGCAAGTCTTCCAAGGCAACCATTCCACTTATTGAATTATCAATGGCCAATGACTTCATAGATTTATTATCCCACTGTTTCGTTTTATCGACACATGCTTGAAGTGATATCTGTTTCATATCGGATTTGGTACTTTGATGGGAAGATGATGCCACTTCAAGTGTTTTAGATGCATCCTGTTTTCGTTTTTCACACTTTTCTAATTCGGAAAACCTTCGTTCTTCCTTTTCTAGAATATTCCTTGTTACACAGCTTGCATTTAGCTCGTTCACCGTCGCAAAGTGTAAAATAAGTCCAAATTTCACTAGAATTTGATTTACTCATGTTAATCACCAATTAATCACAGTCCCACCTTAAAATTCATTTGTTTTTGTTTACGAGCAGACGACAAATGAAATAAAACAATCGATCGGCTTTTTTCAGATCAACTCGGAAATTCTTGGAGCAAGATGTAAACGTGAGCCGCTAAGCCATACTTAATTGACGCCAAATTAAAAAAAAACTCAATATTCGCATTCGCATTCACGTATGCTTATAAAATGACATTTGTTACATCACTAGTATGGATACCGCCCTTCCTGGAACCATTTATTGGATAACCAACGCCTCTGCTACAAGTCACCCCAAGTGGTTCGCTACGTTTGATGACTTAGCAGGTTTGTCCGGGTCTTGGCAGTGGATGCCCGGGTCTTGCCCACCAACTGCATGGTAGGGTTGATCGGGAGAGATTGGTTAAGGGGGACCTTTTGATCTCTCCAGCAGGACTCTCTCGGATCATCACCTTGCACCACAGGGTTGGATTAACGTGTCTGTTACTTCTGGACACACTGACCCCCAGATTCGTTGGAATAGGTGGCTACCCAGCCTACAATTTTCCTTCCTAAAACTTCCTCTCCTTCCTTTTCTAAAAAAGACCACTGCACAGCATCCCCAAAGATGACACGGGCCTTGAGGGGAATTATCTTCCTCAGGGTCTCCCGTGTGGAGCTAACGAAAAAATAAATGTGTCCGACTGCAACTCACATTGCAGTTTAAGTATTTTAGTCATCGTTATTGAAATATTCTTACAAACAGTCGTCCCCTTTTATAATGGTGTTCGAATTCCTCGTCATCCTTAGCTGTCACTTAAAATCCCATACTCGTGAAAAAGGTATTATTTATTTATCAAAACTGAATGTAGGGTTATCAGATATCCCTTATGCAATTGTCCTGTAATCTACTCATTCCACTAAATTATTTCTTTTTACGTTTTGATAGCATGAGCTTCACTCACTGACGTCTTAATTATCTGTTCATATTAATCTGAATAAGCTTAGAATTGAGTAAAATAACATTTACCCATAGAAAGCAAGGTGATATTAGTGATTGTTGTCTTTACCATTAATTTATTTACAGTTTGAATGTTTAGGAAACCAGAATTGCCGCATTATTCTGCAAAATATTTCAATGTACACAAGTCGGGAGTCAAAATATGAATGATGATGTATTTTATTCAATAAATGTGCGATCCCCGGTGATGTCAAAATAGATTGTCACATGGTTGCCTCCAGATCGTCGAAATGGTACTCAAATTTGGCTTTAGTGCAGGTCTATTTATTCTGTCGCCAGTGTATCCAATACAATAATTAATTGTTATGACTGTTGCTGATTTTGTTTACTTTTCGTCACTTTCCCCATTCACCAACTTCCATGCTATTCTCCTTCCCTATTTCTCAAGTAATGCTTTTTATTTAATTGGGGTGTATTAACCTGTCAAAGGCTGCAAATTCCAGGAAAAGTACGGAAATTTCGTAACAAAACACGATTTTGAATTTTGAATTAAATGTTTTGTTGATTAATTTTGAGCTATCGTATATTTCATTGGCTGAAACACGTTCCTAGAACAATAAACTATGCACCAAAACAACATTACTTGCGTTAATTACGTAAATTAATAGGTTTTATGATGTTTTAGTCGAGGAACACGCGTCAATATTGACAGCTTCAATTTGCGCCAAAAATGACGTTTCGATTCCACAGATAAAAATCATTTAAAAATAATCTGGTGTTGTCAGGTGAATGAAGCTAGTGGCTATATCATCAATGATGTTGGCGCAAGCGATTCTGACCTTGTTTTCATACAAATTCTGTACATAGAAGACAAACTTTTTTATTTCGAAATATTTTTTTCACGCATACGCAAAAGCTGCGCGCAAATGAGCGTGTCCGGCCGATTACAGGTTAAAGCGGCAGATGTGTTTGCAAGGCTGTTTTTAAAAAAGTCTTTGACAAATTTTAAACTTGAAAGTGATGTTAACAAAACTCGTTGTTTCACCGCTCCATGCTTCATCTTCCTTCCACAATCCTGGTTTTAAGACTGTTCCAAGCCGTACTGAATGACCTATAGTCAAAATTATTTTACCTGACATAGGTTACATACTCTTAAATTTTCACTTTTTGTTAATTTGATCATTTTTTATTGTTATGGTCTTAATCTGTCCATTTTCTTATATTGTAAATAACGTTTTATCTTTGAGCTGCTGTTGACAGGGTACTTAATAATAATTATTACATTGGCTATTCTTAAAAAAATTTATTGTGCAACTTCATATTATTTAAATAATAAAATTTTGATGTCAATGAAATCACCTCGCACGGGAGTTTCCAGAGAGGATATCATTATCTCAGCTTGTTACGAGAAAAGAAAGATTATAAAACATTTGTTTATTACTTTTATTTCACTACTTAATCCCATATAACACAACAACTATCATGACAGCTGAAAACTCCCCTTGTTTGTCATTTTTATTTTATCAATATTAATGTCTGACCTCATTCTGGTGGACTCTTTCTTATGTACTAAAATCGTCTTTAGGGGCCGTCCAAAAATTACATCACACGAATGTCATGATTTTATGACCCCCCCCATCCCCCACCCCCGTCCCTGTCACGCATCGTCACATTTGTGAGACCCCCCTCTCCCCTAGCGTAACATCACATATTTTGCAATTTTACATGTAAAAATAATAGTTGGTAATATTTTTAAGTTTTTCATCAACATTTAATATCGTCACCATCACGTTTACACCACAACGGGGGTAGCAAAGGTAGACATAATTTATGGATGGCCCCTTATTCCTAGCTTTTGCCTGCTCCCCTTTCTTTAAATATTAGATATTAAATTCCCGCTATACTTTTTGATTCAAAGAGTGCTTTACATGAATTGATAGGACGGTGACTAGCAGAACAGACTATCTGCTGATATATATTTTTTACATTAGCTCCAGATCCTGATAAAAAAATCCCTCAGGGCCTGTGTCATCTTTGGGGATACTGTGTGGAGGGTTTTTTATGGATTGGAAAGAGAGGAAGTTCTTGGAAATAAAAAGGTGTGAGAGGTGGGTAGGAATCTCCTATTCCATTCCTCCCACTGTGGTGCGAGGCGATTGGTTGAAAGAGTTCGGCTGAAGAGCTTAAAAGTCTCCATCAACCAGTCTCCCAATCTGGCCCGCCACACAGTAGTTGGGCAAACGCATCCGCCGTCAGACCTAGATAAACCTCACCCCACAGGCATCCCTGCTAAGTCACCAAACTTGCGAAGGACTTGAGGGGCCTTTGGCAGGGATGTTGGTTATCCATTAAATGATTCCCGGGGTAGCAGTACCCAAACTCACCTCCCAAATTACAAACCAATTTGGTTTATTTTCAAAATAATTAGTGGTTTTATTGTATTATAAATTTTTTATAAGATAATATTCTGCTTAAAATAAATGATAATATATTGTGTGCTGTAAAAAATTGTTGGGTTTATTAAAATATCACTTACACAAAAATATAAGCTTGGTGGATTTTGAAAATATGATAAAATGGTGTTTAAATTTAATGCAATATCTATTATTTATTATACGTCATAGTAGATTTGAATGGAACAGTTTACCTGATATTGCCAGCAGTACTAATTAGTGAATACAGCCTTGCATCCTGTATGGAAGTGACTTGTGGCCTATACAGCTGATGACATAACGGTGTGGTCGATGATTATTTATATTGTAATCTTGATATTGCTGTTGTATTATCACAAATAGTGAGTGTTTTATCAGCGGGTTTATTCAACATACTTGCCTTACAATGAACTCCAAAACTGGCAAGTCGATGATGACTCAAACAATATTGAAATAAATATTGCAACTTAATCTATGACTGTTTCTGCCACACTTTTATTTAGAATTTATAATATTACTAGCAGACCTGGCCACACTTTTCTGTGGCAAACGAAATACAACACCATTACCCAACCTTTGTAACCAACACCATCTGTCAATTTGCATACATATCAAATACACACCGCCCGCTATGTATTATATATTTCAACCAATTTACACAAAATTTTGACAAATTATAAACCTTCCTCACGAATCACTCTATTGGTGAAAAAGGCATGAAAATCCGTTGCATAGTTTAACCTGTCCGATATATCGCGAATATTCACTTTTAACCTCTAATTTGCCGGAGACGCACCATATGTGCATGCGCGAGAAAATAATTCGAAAATTTGAATAAAATTTTCGACCAAAACTTTTTGTCTGCGATTTTGGCCCTTCTATGTACAGAATTTGTATGAAGAACACGGTCAGAATCGCTTGCGCTAACATCATAGATGATATAGCCACTAGTTTCATTCACCTTGCAACCCCAGAATATTTTTTAAATGATTTTGTCTATGACTTAGAAACGTCAGATTTTACCGCGAATTTACCCATCGCAATTTATGCGTGTTCCGCGACTAAAACATTGTAAAACCTATTAATTTATGTAATAAATGCAAGTAATGTTGTTTTGGTAGATAGTTTATTGTTCTAGGAACGTGTTTCAGTCAATGAAATATACGATAGCTCAAAATTAATCAACTGACATTCTGACCGTGTTCTTCATACAAATTCTGTACATAGAAGGGCCAAAACCGCAGACAAAAAGTTTTGGTCGAAAATGTTATTCAAATTTTCGAATTATTTTCTCGCGCATGCGCATACGACGCGCGCGCCGGCGCGTCTCCTGCAAATCAGAGGTTAAAGCTCTATAAATGAAACATTTCTGAACGTAGCCGAATACTAAACACTGTTTTAGAAAGGTTACGAAATAAGCTTTCAAATTGTTATATTACAAATAAATATTAACATTTGTAAATATTAAAATTTAGAATGCAAACATAAAAAAAATGACTCAGATGATGTTTTTATGTGAAAACGGTACTAAAATCACGGATTATGTAAAAAACAATACTTATTCTATTGTATAAATGTATAATAAACAATTTTGTCACCTCACTTTTTTATCATTTCATATAAAAATATTTAATAAAAATTAACAATGTCGAGCGGCCCGTAGACGATTTGGTGGGTAAAATATGTGTCAACCGTGCGTCTGACAGAACAGGTCTTTTTATGTATTTCTATGGACAACTTGAATAGAGATGTACAGCTTGATCCACTATCGACCTTTTACTTTTTGTTTTAGGGATGTCACTAAAACAATAACGGAGTACAACGATTTCTGTGGAGACACACGCGTTGACGTATAAACACGCTTATTGTACTTGACTGCTATTGTCATTTTAACGCGTATATCTGCTTACGTTGCAGACTGGTTAAAAGATCTAAGCGTGTTTTGTGTGAAATAGCAAAAAAACCCAAATGGTGAGCTCTGGCGACGTATAATTGGCCTCCTTTTCTGGCTAGAATTTGTAGGTCAGCACAACTTTTCAATTTGGGATATGAGTACCGCCGCTCCGCGAACCATTTATTGGATAACCAACACCTCTACCATAGGTCACAGTGGTTTGCTATGTTTGGTGACTTAAGCGGGGGTGTCCGGGTTCATGAGGTGAGATTTGTTCGGGCTTGGCGGCAGATGCCTAAGCCTACCTTCTGCGTGGCAGGCCAGATCTACACAGACTGGTTGAGGGAGACCTTTTGGTCACTCCAGCAGAGTCTCTCGGAACATCGCCTTGCACCGCAGTTGAAGTCATGAATTCATACGTCCGTCACTCCTGGACACACGCCCCCAGATTCCTAGCCACCCCTCATACTTTTTTCCTTCCCAGAACTTCCTCTCCTTCCTTTCATTAAAAAGACCCTCCACACCGCATCTCCTAAGATGACATAGGCCCTGAGGGAAATTATTTTCCCGAGGGTCTCCTGTGTGAAGCTAATGTAAAAAATATGATTTGCACACCTTCTCTAGCTAGAATTCATTGGTCCAACACAAGCATTTTTACCTCACAATGTTATTTCCATGTCAAGCTATGGATCATTGAAATTTCAATTTTACTATCGGGTTTGGCTCTAATACACAGCAGTATTGTGTGTCAATGAATGTGTGAGAGAATGGAATGCCAAACACATTTGTTTATCCTTTCAGTATTTCCATTTTTAATAATGAATGTATGTTTGTTTGTTTCCAGATCGATCCCCACAGAAGAAGCGAAAGCATTCGCGGAAAGGAATGGCCTCAGTTTTATAGAAACGTCAGCTTTAGATTCTACCAATGTGGAGACTGCTTTTCAAAATATACTCACAGGTAACTAACCACATGAAACATACTCCTTTTCTTACTTAGCCTAGTAAATCACATTCCTTATTCATCATACCTACTGCGCTCTCCTTGGCGATTACCAATTGGATTGCGATTGGCATTAGACAATTGCTCTACCCTTTATTTAGATCTTTTTCAGCTGCCTGTAATTCCCAGAGTATGTATTATTAAGACCATGCACTACTAAGTAACCTGAACTAAATGCTATCTAGTAGAAAAGTCAGTAGATGTCGCATATTAAAAATAAAAATTCATCCAAGACACTAAATATCATCTAAATAGCATAGCAAAATAAAAATAATGTTGGTAGTTCTTATCAAAGGATACAGTTAAATATGACTGAATCGGATAGGGACACATTAGCAGCTCAGTTAGTTGAGTTGCGCCCCGGCAAGGCTAAGGTCCTGGGTTCGAGCTTATCTTTTTCTGATTTTTCTGTTTTACGATTTTTTTATTGGGTTTCGCCAATATTGCCTTCATTTAATTAAATCTTACAATTTGAGGTTTCACTCATTAAGTTAAAAATAAATATAATTGTGTATTTTTTTGATCAGTCTTTTTATTAGCCCAGAAAAAATAAAGTATCAGGCCTATAAAACTGCTTTATAGTTCAAAATCTTCTACTTACGAACCCCCTTTCAATAATAATGTGGAAAATTAAATTCTTTAGGTAAAGATCATAAAGCACGTAAATATTTGTGCATGAACTTCTCAGAATAAATTACACTTTCTGGTGATGTTTTTTTCTTGAATAAATCTAAACAACCACCTGGTGTTAACCCGTTAAAGGCCATCAAAATCCAGGAAAAATACGGAAATTTCCTAATAAAACACCATTTTAAATTTTGAATTGAATGTTTTGTGGATTAATTTTGAGCTATTGTATATTTTATTGACCGAAACACATTCCTAGAACAATAAACTATGTACCAAAACAACATTACTTGCGTTAATTACGTAAATTGATAGGTTTTAGTCGAGGAACATGCATCGACTTTGACAGATAAAATTCGCGGCAAATTTGACATTTTGATGCCACAGATAAAATCATTTAAAAATATTCTGGGGTCCAAGGTGAACGAAATTTTTACCTGTCTTGTGGGGAAATGTTTGCGCAAGCGATTCTGACCTTGTCCTTCATACAAATTCTGTACATAGAAGGGTCAAAATCGCAGACAAACATTTTGATTAGAATTTTTTTTTTTTAATTTTGCACGCATGCGCACAATATGCGCGCATCCGCGCGTCTCCGGCAAATAACAGGTTAAACGGGAATTTAAACCTTATCGCCATCTACATGAGGAGTGTTATTGTTAGTTAGTTAGGGGCCTGATCCTGAATTTTACACGACTTGTAAAATTCAGTATCAGGCAATTCGAAGTAAGTAAAGGATTCTGAAAATCAATAACTTTCTAGTAAAACAATATTTAACCATCCACAACTAGGCTTACACTATCATGTGTGAATAATGTGTGTCCATAATGTTACACGCATGCCTGTTAATCTATGTAATGTATTGTGGGTAGTGGGTAGCGCTTACTTTATAAATTAAAGGATTCCCCTATCAATGCTGGCATTTTCAACGCAATCTATCCCACCACGCGGCATGTATACGTTTTAGTAAAATTTCATGAATCACTTGTGATACATTCGCAGACGGGAAGAGCCGCCAATGGATCATATGTGCGACAGCCGCATAGATGAGGTTGAAATGACCAATCATTCCCACAGCAACAAAAATCTTTCTCATAAATTTAATGGTGTTTTATTTCAAGTCAGCAAAAAAATTAAGCGTGTTTTGGTAATACTCTTGACATTGAATGCAGACTATAATCTGACATTAATCCTACTCAGATATTAGCCAACTATTAACAGAGGCTTAGTTAGATCCGTGAGATCAAATTTAAACCAAAATTTAGTTAGTTTAACCGGTCAAAGGCCACGCCATTTCATGAAAATTCACTTAAAAAGCACCACTTTGAATTTTGAATTGAATGTTTTATTGATTAATTTTGAGCTATCGTATATTTCATTGACTGAAACACGTTCCTAGAACAATAAACTATCTACCAAAACAACATTACTTGCATTTATTACGTAAAATAATAGGTTTTACGATGTTTTAGTCGCGGAACACGCATCAATTGCGACGGTTAAATTCGCGACAGGTCAATGTCATAGACGAAATCGTTTTAAAAATATTCTGGGGTTGCAAGGTGAATGAAACTAGTGGCTATATCATCTATGATGTTAGCGCAAGCGATTCTGACCGTGTTCTTCATACAAATTCTGTACATAGAAGGGCCAAAATCGCAGACAAAAAGTTTTGGTCGAAAATTTTATTCAAATTTTCGAATTATTTTCTCGCGCATACGACGCGCGCGCCGGCGCGTCTCCGGCAAATCAGAGGTTAAGCCTTTAGTAAAATTTCATCATTTCTTTGATTTATTCGTTGATGAGATAATTTTTATCCACTAGGCGTTTGCTTCCTTTGAGCACAAAAGTAATTACATATCTAACAAATAGTTTGCGTGGCAACCTAACCCGTCCCCGTGATATCACTTAGTTCTGTTAAATTCTATAGTACAATCTTGGTTTGTATTTACGCTGGTGTTTTTCTGTTGAGTGTACAAAATGTGTCACTATTGACTGATTATATACTGGGAGTGTCATTTTTCAGACATGTGGTCGGTCCTAATATTTATATATGTTTTGCATTTCATAACCAGATCATTCAGATATTTACGTCATTACATAGAATAAATAACTAGCAAAGACCCGTGAAAATCCACAGGATAGTCTGAATGATGCCTCCTAATTTTTTTTTTTTATGAAAATGTATTATATTTAGAGTTTACGACGACAGTAACATAAGTTTTTTGATATTTCCAAAAATGTTAACAATAGTTATACGTTAAAAGTTATGAGCTTTCAAAGAAAATTTGGGCAAGCAAAATGTATGCAATGGTTCAGTTCAATTCACAATTCGCATGACAGTGCTGCAGTACCATTCAGCAGGCTCTAATTAATATAATACGTTAGTCAAAAACATCAAGTTTTGTTGTAGGAGATGACATCATTCTTGACAAATCAGTTCCGGTTTTGGAAAAGGCAACTAAAATCATTTTTTGTTAAACTAAAATTAAAACTTTTTTCATAAATATGTACATATATGTACACACTTTGTTTGGTAAGACAGTATAATTTACAAAAACATAATTCGGCAAAAAACAAGTAAGGGAACGTACCCATACTACGTGACCTGTTCAGGGGGGGTCTTCAAAATGGTGACCAGACAACTCAGAATGAAACCAACTCAGAAGCACCTCAGAAAGGTCATTAAGAGTGATGATAAAAAATATTTAAAAAATTGTTAAATAGGTTAAGTTAGGTTACGGTTACCGGTTATTTTTAAATTATTTTTTCATAGCTTTTAATGACCTTTCTGAGGTGTTTCTGAGTTGCCATGGAACCCTTCAAAATACCACTCTTGGTACAAATGGGCGGCGGGTTGCTTAGGTTTTTGGTCACCGGGGGGGGGGGATTAAAAATTGCAAAAAGTTGGTCACGTAGTATGGGTACGTTCCCTAAGTTATTATGAAAATAAGTGGGTACACAGTGAAAATTTTGTGTCGGCAATCAAGAAGTTAAAGATCTCTCCTCAGATTAGAACTGACCTTTGTCTAATGAGAGGGACTCTGTCGAAAAACAATAAAAAATGTTACAATGATAACTTGTTGATCTTTTCGGGAATCTATTTATTAGTTTCCATTAGGATATCCGACCTTTTGACTTTTCCGACCCATACAATTTATCACTGGGAACATGTATTAATATAATATCATCCATTTTATTAACATGTTACGTATATTTTATATTTGTCAAGCTTCATGGAAGAGGTAGCAATCGAATTGGAAGTTTATAGATATTTGTTAATTTTGCCTTTCAAGTGCTTCGAAAGTGCTTGAAAGATATTTTGTTTCGAGGAAAATGCAGCCTAAAATTCCAACAGATAAATAATTGATTGCTTTGGATTGACTACCTTATTACAACTGACCTACATACATAACATTTTTCCTGTGGTCACGTCTCTAGGCTTTGGGAGTGTCATTTTTCAATATTCTTATTTTCTGCCAATTTGCTAACAGACTTGGCTATGTTTTGGTTTGTCAATAAAAACTAACTAACATGGCCTGTGTGTTTGTTTGCAGAGATATACCGGATCGTATCACAGAAGCAGATGCGTGACCCGCCCGAGGGTGACGTGATCCGACCTGAGCGAGTGGAGCCCATCGATGTGAAGCCCACCCAGGCCGACAGTGTGCGGCGCCAGTGCTGTCAGTAGGGGAGGCTGAGGTAAGCACTGACTCCTTACCTTTACCTCCGTGACAACAAACAACATACCGTTCAGTACTGGAATGGCAATGCGGTTCAATTCAACGACACTACCAGCGACCTGACCGTTTATTAGTTAGTTAGGTTGAAAGCTTACCCTCCTGGCATTAATCCTGAATACAAGACCGTATGAAAATTATCAACCGTCAAGTCAAAGACTGTGGCAGGTTTCTCTGAGCGCACGCGCAGTGAATCCATACATGAACAACCACTAACAAGACAGACCTTTGTTTATAATATTGCTCAGGCGCCACTAAAACACCTTACTGAAAAGATCTGCCCATATAAAATATCATTCCGTAAGAGCAGAATCCAGGATATCCCTACGTAAAACCGTTTGTATGGAAAATTCAACAAATATTATTTTTCAAATTAAGAAAAACCTCCTCTCCGGAGCTTAAAAAAATTGTCATTCGGATCTCCTTAGTATTTGAGATTCATTCGCCCATTGTTTCATTACGTAACAAATTTTGTAATTCGTCAGATGTCATTTTAGGATAGCATTATGATTTTTATAAAAAATTTGTATCACAGTATTAGTATTTATAAAAGTTTTGCACTATAAATAATTACTTTTGAATGCACAAAATTCTTTTTTTTACTCAAATATACATAAAACTGTGATTTTGGTTTTTCATGCATTTCTATAATAATAATAATAACTAGCAGTTAAAAACCCGCTCTGCAGGTTTTTGATGCTACGCCCTGCGGGCGGTTTGGCCCAGTTTTAGCAGGAACTGGTTCCAAAAATAGCCAGTTCCTCGGTCCACTATGATCCAGTGACAGCTATTCATCGAGACATAGTAGCTGAAACACGCAATGACGCCATAATATGTAATATACTCGTATATTGCATATAGCCCATAACCGCCTGTAAATCCTAGTACTTGTACCTGGGTAATATACGTCCATATGCGAGCTGCTTACGGAAGTGGCAACATCTTTTTTCAAATTCTTGAACTAAAACCCGAATTACAACGATAGCTTTGCTTGAAATTTCACAAACACAGATGTTATTTGTGGCACGGCGTATAAGGCGTGATGTCGGACATGCAATGGAAATCGGGTTCTGGAATTCAACCACACGCAGATCCTAGGCTATTAATACTGTTTGATTGATTTGGTGTTAGGGAATCTAACAAACAACGAAAAGAATTTAATGTGAATGGAAAATTTGAAAAGTGCCATTGGTCTAAGGCATGTTTGATCTATTAATAATAAAACTTTCAGGCTACATTCAGGATTTGTGCAATGCAATGTTATCCATATTGTCACAGCGTGCAACAAAATATAAAAAAATCAATTATACAACAAATAAAAAAAGTTTTGTTATATTTGGTAGCAAAAAAAAGCAAGAGTAATAACGGAAAATAGAGAGATACGTAATATGAAAATTATATAATGTTACACGGCTTGCATCGGGAGTTGTTCGCCTTATGTCCCATTGTAGCATAAAATTAATTCACTCAGATGTAAACATTTCGCTGGCGCTGCAAGACACCGGTAACCGAAGCAATTGGTTGTAAGCTTTGCTATGTTGAAGTCCTATGGAACTCACAGGAATCACAGGACTTCCGCCGTATTGCCATTTCAGTTCTGAATTATTTATATATTATGTTATTATTCAATTAAGGGGTTGTAGAGCCAATAGTGATGATGATGATGGTTATTATTCAATAATACAAACTAATGTTTCTTGCCTTAGTCATTAGTTTAAAATGCTTGTAAGTGTATATGTTACTGATTATTTTTATATTTATTATGCAAGTAATAAATGTTGTGCCTGACTCCGAAATGAATTGAAGTTTATATTGGTACAGGTAGGGAAACGTTCGAAACCGTTACCAGATATATAAAGGTGTCTAATGTATGTGACATGATCCCGTGTTGACTGTTGGAAGATATGTCCTAACAAATGTGTGAATATTAGCATTATTGTTTCAGCTGTTTGGGATGTGTTGGGAGCTGAAGAAACGCAGTCGGGGAGGTCCCGACAGGTTGAGGCCGTACGGAGAAGTAACTTGTAGATATCCATACACATTTATCCTAATAACGCATATTGAACAGAAAAGTTGATTGATTCATCATGCGAATAAAAGGCGCCAGACACCCAAACAAACAAAACAAACTATATATTATATTTAAGATAAAGTATATGTATTAAAATCACGCATATTTCATGAGCCACCACTGGATTGTTTTGTCTTTCCGTTGCTGTTTGTTAGTAGGTTGGCGGCAAGACTGCGTACTGCGATACTGCGCTCAATATAGCCACCGCAATAGTTCTCCAATCAGACAGGGTCACAGTTCGGGAACTTCTGCCTTATTCCCAGTCGCTTGGAACGCTCCTGAAGCTCCTCTATTTGTAGAGTGTGATTATATATTAGTCATATTATATTCAAGTAAAACAAACAAACAATACGCTGGCCTTACATGATCTACTTGTCTACGCAACTTAGTTCCAATGGAGACGATGGATGATTATTATTGTAATGTTATTTGAATTATGTTATTTTTAGGATATCAATTTATTATTAATGTATTATTAATACATAATATTATTAAAACTTTATATTATTTTTAAATGCATCTCCGAGGCTGACACGCAGTATTGTTCACATCTATGGCATTCTCATACCAAGCATACCTCCAATATCGCGTGTGAAGTGTCTCCCTTAACTTGAGTGAAGAGTTTCGCTTCACTTATGTGTATAGTCTCACTTCCCGATAATAAGAGTTGCGCTTCACTTATGTGAATAGTCCACTTCCTGATGCGAAGAGTCACGCTTCACTTATGTGCATAGTTTCACTTCCTGATGTGAAGAGTCACGCTTCACTTGTGTGAATAGTTTCACTTCCCGATGTGAGGAGTCACGCTTCACTTGTGTGAATAGTCTCACTTCCTGATGTGAAGAGTCACGCTTCACTTATGTGAATAGTTTCACCTCTTGATGCGAAGAGTCACGCTTCACTTATGTGAATAGTTTCACCTCCTGATGTGAAGAGTCACGCTTCACTTATGTGAATAGTCTCACTTCCTGATGTGAAGAGTCACGCTTCACTTATGTGAATAGTCTCACTTCCTGATGCGAAGAGTCGCCCTTCACTTATGTGAATAGTTTCACTTCCTAATGTGAAGAGTCACGCTTCACTTACGTGAATAGTCTCACTTCCCTGATGCGATTTGTCTTACTTACCTTAAGAGGATTATGTATGTGATGCGTCCACTGCGTTGTCACCTGGGTTGGAGTAAGGAGAGACAGTGTATAGATTTTGCCATTTTGTTGATGAGTTACAACAACCGGTATATTATTTGTAAATTGCTATTTATATTTGAAACTTTTAAAATAAATATCTTAAAGCTGACATTAGCTTTAACGTCATTTGACCATCTTTTATTTATGTCATTTCTCCCTCTGCACCGGCTGACTGTACCGCAGCCAATGAATCATTTCAAACACCGCCCATAAAGAAAATCCACGAATTTAGCTTTAGAATGGTTCATTTTTATTTTGTAGGTTAGTCAAAAAATATTGATAACTGCTTGTGAGCATTTATGAAAGGAAGTTCAATATTGTCCATATTTTGTGTAATGGACATAGCCATTGTGGAAGCCTTTTATCCAAAAAAGCTGAGATGTTTACTTTTATCTTGAAGAAGTAATATGTAAGATACTCAAAATTCGTATTAAGCATTTCAAATAGCATGAGCAAATAATTCATATTCTTAGGGGACAGTCTTCCGACAAATTCTGTTTCCTGCATTCTCTGTTAACTACATATTAAAATTATTGTCAACAAACTAAAGATTAACGAAATGGATGTGTATTCCTGCCAAGCCAGTTTCCGTATAAAAACACTATGAATTTTGAATGCAAACTGTGTATTTTATGTGGAAATCTTTAAAGATTGAGATGTAGAACAGACTAGTATGGAAATGAAATAAAATTGTGATTGTATTTTGTAGGCTAGTTTTAAATTCTCCTCCAATAATACAATGACCTCTCAACTATGGTTTTTGATAGTAATACAAAACTGCTCTAATTTACTTTAATCTTTACTCTGAAATACATAATTGATATATTCTCTAAACAATAATTGTCTATGTGTAAAATGTTGAGACAACTAATTGAAGTCCTAAATAATTGTATTAAAATGTGCAAAATATGAACTGAAAAAAAACAGTATTGGAATATCTGAACTTACGCCCGGACAACGAGTCTGCTTATTATGAAAACTAGACTAACACACTTTTAATAGCTCATATAACATGAACCTTACTGTGAAACTCTCTTTTATAAGGTTTCCCAAGAGACTGGATAAAAATACAACTTCTTATTTGGGAAAAATCTTTACTATGCTGGTTCAAAATTCACTTTTCAAAGGATCCAATATACTTAATTTCTTATAGCCACTGGAACGCAGCGCAATTTAAAACTTTTTTCTCCAATTGCTTGAGATTTTTTGGTGATCATTTTGAATATTTTCCGCCCACATAAAAAAATCATACATCCGAATTTTAATATGGAGACATTCAAACTGATAACAGATCTATATAGCCAATGAATTCATCTATCTTTTGTCGATTATCACATAATTGTATTATTTGTACAAAAAATATTATTAAATCGTAAACTTCTACTTAATTGCTTACAAATAAGAGACAAACAAAGCAATCCGAGGTATTTTAAATAGTGCCATATTGCGGCAAAAGCGCTCCACTGAATAAGGGTATCTTATATGCTAGTTTTACTGTATAATTGCAGTGAATCTCTCGTATAAGGTTTTTCAAGAGATTGGAATATGTGGGAAAACCTTGTATATGATATAATACATGCCAAACTTAAAAGCCGACCTGAACTTGATACGATTCATTCTTGCGCAAGTACAGTCACTTTTCTGACTTTACAATGACCGTAACCGAAAGAGAAAGCTGCATAAAACTTACGTGCGATAGAGACAGGTGTGGGCGGGAAGGAATGCTGCTTTTCAGACCTTAAACCCACCTATTGCGAAGATTTCTGTATCAACATTAGGTCGGCATTAAAGTTTGGTGCTTACTATATAAATTTGGCATTTTTCAAATCAAGGGACGGAAAACATAAAACTACTTAACCACTCTGACCCATTAGCTTGTTTTCACGATAATATAACATTTCCAGACATAAATATGACGTTTGAGGCATACCTGACTTATTAACAGAGGGTTTCACTGTATTGTGGCTTTTATTGTTCTTAATAAGTAAACTCTTGTATGATTTATCCTTTGTAAGCGTTTGAAAGGGATTTAGATCGATGTGACCTTTGACTACTTTTGACCTGTATTTTGAATGTTCAGCTTGTTGTCTGGGTGAGGTCGGTTTGAAGCGAGTTATGATGGAACCAGTGACCGAGAGAGGTCATAAGCTTGGGTTATGTATTTCAATGTGATCACTGGCTTTATTAGAATATTTGTTTCCCCAGTTATTAGCCAATCCACCAATGTATATAATGTTAAAACAATTTAATAATGTCGCTATGATCTGAAGCATTAAACATAATATAAAAATATTCATGTACATAGTTTTATAATATGGTAATTATTACAGGCTGGGTGCATAAGTCTATCGCTTTTGTGTAATATAAACAGCATTTTTCTTAAATAAATTTTATTGAAAATCACAAATGCATTTCTATTTTCAATAACACGCTTTCATTGCATTTGTTTGCGAAAATCCACTATCACCTCAGAGTTGAGAATATCCCTAACATCCATCGCATCAAATTCATCAAACATTTCTTTTTGCCTAGAATTATTTTTTTTTTTAGATTTAAGTCAGCTTGAGGAAAATAATTTCCCACAGGGCCTATATCATGATTGAAGATGCTGTGTGGAGGATCTTTTTGAGAAGGAGTGAATATATGTTTTAGGAGGAAACACAGAGGCCGGCAAATCATTCCACAGCCGAGCTGTTGAACTTAAGAATGAGTCGTAGAAGCGACCTGTTCTTACATGACAAATATTCAATTCAATTTATTCATTTTAAAAACATTACAAAGTAATATTTCAAAGCGCTTTTAAAAGAGAAAATATTTAAGATAACACAAGCAGATTTAAACTAACAGCAACAAAGCCTGCCATCTAAATTGTGCTTCATTGATGTTAAATATATCGATATTCAAAGTGATTATATTTAAACCAGAAGACAGCTCTCCCGACTGGCATGACCATTGGCAAGTTAGTTCTGTAAGCCGGGAGATATGGCAGTCTATGCTGTCGGTGACAGAAATAATCATATAATTAGGTAATGCAAATCTCGCGAGTTTATGAATAACAATACTGCGAGATCTCGCCAATTTCGAGATCTCGCGAGATTGGCAGTTTTGTGTGTTTTTTTGCAAATGGTCACAATATTTGAATAAATTAGGAAAAAAATAATAAAAATTATAAGTATTATAAGATAAACTTTTATTTTCACAAATTTTTCAATAGACTTTTATGAATCTAACATTGTTTGACGTATTTGTCTATAATTTTTTAATAAACTTCTAAGTAGTAAACTTTGACGAACGTATCTATGTATCAAATAGCAAATGAAAGAAACAACCAGTCTTCTCTTCTAATATCAAACAAAAATCTCTTAGTAATAAAACAGTTCTTTTAAAACAAACAAAACAACGAGAAGTAAAAAAAAATTAAACTTATTATCAAAGTTGAGTTGACTATTAAACTGAGATATTGATATAAACTAACTAACCATCACGCCGTTTCCCCGCAGGGGTAGGCAGAGATGACGAACTGCCAAACAATTCGATCTTGGCACACACTCCTTGCCTCGTTCACATTCATACATCGTCTCATACATGCTCTTCTATTATTGCGACTTTTCAAATGGTCAGACTCAAGTATCTGATTCACTTGGTCGTGCCACGTCTTCCTCGGGCGTCCCGACTTCTTCTACCAATTAAATCAATTATATAAAACTATATCTACTAAGTAGATCCATTAGACATTACCGATTTATTAACAAAATATACCAATCAAATGAAAGATTTGTTCAGTTCAAATCATAAGCCATTATTACGAATTATTTTGAAAATAGCTCCTTAAGAAGCACAAAATGTCCAAAGAATCATCTGCTAAACGGCTTCTTATATTGTTGACCGGATAACCAGCCGCTGAGAAGGCCCTTTCGGATTCAACGCTAGTTAGAACCATAGATCTCAGGCTACCTCAGGCCGCCGCCTCACGCGCACCGAACGAAACCGACAGATCACAACTCCGCCCGTGTCAGTCTGCGCTTCGAATAAGATGTTTTTATGCTCGAGTGCAATCTCGTTAAACTCGCGAGATCTCACCCCTTTTTCGTCCGAGATCAATCTCACTAAAAAAGGCCGATTGCATTCCCTACATATAATACAGAAATAATGCTCTTCATGATGGTCGAGTTTTTAATCCTTCCACGAATCAGTCTGAAGAAATGTGTTACAATGAGCACAAACCATGTAGAAGGTTCATACCAAGCATGCCCAAGGTTGGTTAGAGCCACAGGTAGTAGCCATACTCCCTAAAGTAGAGAAATTTCTTCTGAACCTTCTCCAAAACGAGGGAATACTTGGTGCAGGCTCCAAACCACCGATCCACTTTCTTCAAGCCTACTCCTAAACAAAGCATTGTATAATGTAAGTACTGTATGGTACATTGTATGATATCAACCGTATACTTTGTTGAGTGCGCGTTTGTCGTGTTTCCCGACTATGCACTGATGCCGAAGGGATCAGTGACGCTAGTTCCTTGGTGCATCTTCCATTTCAATGCCGTTAGAACAAGGACAGCATACCTACCTGATGCCTGTGCTCTAAAGAATGCAATCCGTTTATTAAGATGGGGAAGTCTATCAGACAGACTGCCTGTTTCTGCAGAGTCCAAGGATTTTTTCAGATATGGGCCCCAGAGCAGAGGTGAATGCCAAATTCAACAGTGGGGGGCACTGGCGATTTGTACAGGGTCAGAGTTGTAAACTATCTGCGGGCCCTGTGCAGTACGCTCAGCTTCCGAGAGGCTAACTTGATTCTGGCTTCGATGGAAGTTAGGATTTGAAAGGGGAAAGCATGCACAATACTATGAATTTAACTAAATTGTAAACCTTTTTTCTTTAGAAAAACTTCACTTCATTGTTGTTTTATGTAAAAATATATTTTTTTAAATTCACAAAGGGAAAATAAATTTCCTCAGGGCCTATGTCAACTTAGGGGATGCTGTGTCGAGGGTCTCTTTAAGGAAGGGTAGGATAGGAAGTTCTGGGAAGGATAAAGGTATGAGGGGTGGGTAGGAATCTGGGGGTTAGTGTGAATAGGAGTGACGAATATATGAATCCAACCCTCTAACTGCGGTGCAAGGCGATCGCGATGGGTCGAGAGAGTCCGGCTGGAAAGGTCAAAAGGCTGATCACCCAGTATCTCTCGATCCAACCCGTCATCCAGCAGACCTGGACAAACCTCACCCCATGAACCCGGGCACTCCTGCTAAGTCACCAAACCTAGCGAACCACTTGGGGAGATCTATGGGACGGTATCCATACCCGCCTCCCAAATTGAAAACTAAAGTAGACAGGAGTGGGGAGGCTACGAAGCACTACACAATGAGGTGACCTATTATTCTATCTCATTCTCACAGGCTAAATCCTATAGATGTATGAGTTGTCTCTTTTTATTGTCGCTTTTTCGTATCATCGAGTTTCAAATCGCAACGGTGCTAAAGAACTTTTCATTTCAAAAATTAGTTTCAATATGTAAACAAGAGGTATGTACAAAATTCACAACACAATCTCAACCAATAGGAGCCTTGAACAATGAGCTCATAATCAAAGCGGCCAATGCGCGCACTTGGACCGCTGCACACAACATTAATAGTTTGTAATATTCATAAAACAATGCCAAAAAAATCACCGGAGAAAACTACCACATGTAAAACTTTTGTGTAAGGTTTCATTCTATCTCATTCTCTCGCAGGCTAAATCCTATAGATGTGTGTGTTTGTCTCTTTTTAGTATCGCTTGTTTCCGTTTCATTGAGTTTCATCAGAGCGGTGTTAACCTCTTGTTTGCCGGGGTAGGCCAGCAAAAAGCTCCACCAATTACGACGCGGCATCCGGCACAGAAATGACACTTCTTGTCCAGCGATTCTGACACTGTCCTTTACAAATTCGTAGGGTCAAAGGGTCAAAATCGTAGATAAACATATTTTTCCCGCGCATGCGCAAGAACTGCGCACACTCCCGCGCTCCGGTAAATTATTAATATAAATTGTTTGGAGTGACTAGGCGCATTGCAGGTTTCGCTATGGTAAAGGGCGATAATAGAGCAAGCGATTCTGACCGTGTTCTTCATACACTTTCTTTATACATAAGGGTCAAAATCGCGTGACACACCGGTGCACGAGCGGCAAACAAGGTGTTAAAAGAGTTTTTCACTTCAATAAAAGTCGAGTCGGAAATGAGTCTTCTTGAGAGTTTTAATTCTTTCCCCAAGTGGTTATACTTTATGGTTTCCATAGGAGATGCCCAGCCAGTGCTTCTCCTAACTTTTATCTGTGATGGCCCACTATGCATCGATTATTTATCAATAAGTATTGTATTCATTAATTTTTACAAAAACAAACAAGTCATTAAAAATACTTTATTAAGTTAAGCATTATAATATTTACATTTTTAAATATAAAAAACATTTAAGGTAACATATTTGCAGTTGTAATTAACCTGTACAAAGCATGAATTTTTAATTCATACATACCGTGTAAGTTACCTAATATATTTTCTCAATTTTTTTTGTTCTTACATTTATAAATACATACTTCTATAAATTATGACTTAAAAGTAAACACATCGATATCAACCTAACTTCAGATAGTTATTATCTTATTGCTGCACCATGCGCTATCACATTCATCAAATTTTTAAAAGGCACTTCAATGGTACTCAAATTGGTCCACTACCAGATACTTCAGAATATCATGGATTTTTAAATAAAAATACTTAGGACGGGTTGTTTTCAGAAATTCAAATGTGACATTGTCATCTAATGGCCATTTAGCGACATAGCTCAGTGGTAGGAGCACCTGACCAGCAATCAGAAGGATACGGGTTCAAGTCCCGTTGGCGGCATGTATCTTTTCTCGGAAGATTTTTTCAATGTAGATGAGTGTTTCAGGCTGATAATTATTGCTTATAATAATTGTTACCATTTAGCGCCATTTTGTTTTTGATAGTTGCAAGGCAAAGTCCTTTTCAGCTTTTGAACAAATTTTGATCAACAGAAGAGCAACTGCATCATGTTGTTAAGCTTGTGAGCTTATTATAATTTGATAGAAAGCTAAAACGCACCTAGAATCAGCGCTCAACCTCTCATCTGTATGCAAAAAAAAAAAAATTTTTTTAAATGATTTTAACCCTTATGCATAAAAGAATGTATGAAGGATGAGGTCAGAATCGCTCAAGCCAATGTCAATCTAGGACCTAGGTACTATTTGATTATTGTGGCTACTAAAACGCCATTTGATGACCGTTATACGTGAATTACTGCCAAATAACTGTGCCCTAATAATTGACATGTTGCTTTTTACATACTGAAAACCTCCCTACTAAACACGTAGAATTTCGATATTATAACATAATAATATGTATGTAGGATAGTAATTATTTCATAGGAATTCATTCAAGACCATTATAATTATTTGTTCTTTCACAATCAAGAGCCATAGAAGATAATATCGGTAATTCTTTTCGCAGAGTACTTCTGTGATAAAGAAATATTTTTTTTTAAAACAATAATTATTATTATTGGTCTTAGGAATCCAAATTAGAGTAGAATAACAATGAATTGTTGAACTTAAAAACAATTTCACTACCAATAAAACTTATGGACTAACTACTTCTTAATAATACTTTGGATAGCTCACTATCATGTCTGACACTGCTTCAAATAAATTAATAAAGCATTCCATTCTGTCTCAACACACCTTTATATCCATATTTTACAACTTATTCGAAAATCAATCAAATATGATCATGATGTTTAAATCTATGATCATGACGTTTAAATCTGTGATCATGACGTTTAAATCTATGATCATGATGTTTAAATCTATGATCATGATGTTTAAATCTTTGATCATGACGTTTAAATCTGTGATCATGACATTTAAATCTGTGATCATGACGTTTAAATCTATGATCGTGATGTTTAAATCTTTGATCATGACGTTTAAATCTGTGATCATGACGTTTAAAACTATGATCATGACGTTTAAATAGAGAGACATGGGGTGAGTAATGACTTATAAAATTTGAAATAGAGATAATGAAGAAGTTTATACCACACCAAATGTGAACGTCTTTGTAGGACTAATTTAATTTGTTACAATTTTGATTTTAGCTGAGCATACACATGGCATGACTAAAAAAATATCAGTTTAATTCAAATATCGGATGGGATGGATTTTGGTTGGGAAAGGATGTTGGGGGGGGCATACATTAATTAGCTCAAAAGGAAGGGGGGGGTCTAGATTGGCCCCCTTGTTGAATTGTAAATGAAATGAGGTGATAACCTAAAATCATCTTTGAATTGGTAAGTCACTAAAAACCAGTAAAATTGTAGATATTTTGTGGAAGCGTTTGTACAAAATCAGACGCCAAAAGGCTAATGAAGAAGTGAAGCACTAATCAAATTTCATAATTCACAGTTGCTCCCTTAACAGAATTGATCCCTTCTTCACATATGATTCCGTCAATGAACACTAATTAATAATTAAAAATATAAAATTAAATAATGTGTAGGTATCTGTTAAACACTCGGTTTTAAACCAACAACAAATCACAATGCGTAACTTTTAAAGCTTAGGAATTACGGAAGATATTATTTACAATAATTTGTGGTGGTCGAATTTATTATATTTTTGAAGTACATTTAATAGTTTCTGCCATGTTGATTTCTCCTAGTGATGGTCGGTGGGAATAGTCGTATTTGGGTACCCCCAAGTGACCATCACTGGTGACGGTGACTGCTCCTTCGGGTTTGTTCCTCAGCATGTTGTTGATCCGTTTGTCTCCCACTTCTCCGTTCTCTTCGTCCTTCTGGAAGGCCGTGTTGATGACTCCGCCCTTGTCCAAGTCTTTCTCCGCCAGGGCCTCCTTTCTAAGACGGTCTTTCTTGTGAACTGTGTACATCCACCTGAAAAACATGAGTTTTATGTTATGCTACAATTTATTTAATACGTCACGCGGTGAAAGGTAAAAAGTCATTACTATTTTGCTCTCAATAAATGGCATTTCCAGAATCAAATGAGAAATATAAGATTCTTGAACTCTGCGCTACATCATTAAGAATTTGTATACTTTTTGTTGGCATCTGTTGGCATACCGATGGAACAAACTTGAGCATTGATTTGGTTTAACTATGAATTTACTGTAAAATCTGAAAAGTGGCAAAAAAATAAGATAAAAGTCACTCTTCAGTTTGTCATGCAATCTACACAAAATCAAAGTACTCAAAATGAGATTGTCCAAGATTGAATAAATTTAGTAGCTGTCAAGTCAATATTTAAAATATAAGAATTTTCAATTTTTGAAAAACAACAGTAACAAATGGTCAGTGGCTGAGTTGGCATCGCGTTTGGGTCCCATCCAGGCGTCGCGTGTTCGATTCCTCGGCTGGCTATATCCTCCATCACGACACAAGCAACATTTTCTGCTTTATGTGGTGGTGGAGATTTTCAAATATTGTAAGGTCATAATTTTTGTCTTTATTTTTAAAATAAATAAAAAACTATAATTGAAAAAATGATTTGGTGCCCCTCATACACATTAGCCCAAGGCTCCTCTTCTAGAGTCTGTCTCTATAGATACTATCATAGAATAAAGAATATCGCAAGACATGTCTTGTGGGTGTGTTTCATGATTCAAATATTTGTCCAATCAAGCCATAAATTTCCAATATAAAACTGCCTTTACAAAATTTATATGATGGAGATTTACAAATTCAGGCAAGTGTAAATAAGCCAGAGCGCTAGTCATTGGGTTAAATGGAACATTTGTTTCCTTTCAATTTTGTATGGAAGGGACTTCTAGTTTTCTTCTTAATTCTATGGGTATGTCCCTTTTCGTTTTACTTGGATGAAAAGTATCTGCGTATTTGACGGTTATTAAAATTCTGTTAGCATTACAAAAGCTCTATTTACCCGAATATGATGACTGCGGGGGCCGTGAGCGCGCCCCCCAGCAGGAAGAAGGCCCCGGGCAGCGAGGAAAGCGTGGCGGAGTACACGGTGGTGTACATGGGCCCGTACACCAGCGGCATCATGGCCTCGCACACGCCAAACAGCGAGTTTACCTTCCCTGCAAACAAAACAATTAAACATGCGTTATTTCAACACTCTCACAACTTTGTTACGCAACACCTCTGCCATAGGCAATCCCAAGTGGCTCGCTACGTTGTGTGTTAGCAGGGCTGAGGTTTGTCCAGGTTCTGGTGGCGGGGGCGTCTGGGAGGAAGACCCCTTAACTTCTCCAGCCTTCTCACCCCTTGACTTCTTTCTTAATCCAATACCTTGCATCGCAGTGGGAGGGATTGATTCATACATCACTCCTGAACACATTGTGCCCCAGATTCTTACCCACCCCTCATTCCTTTTTCCTTCCCAGAACTTTCTATCTTTCCTTTACAAAAGCACCCTTCACACAGCATCCCTAAAAAAGTCTAAAAAGTATGAGAATGTTTTACCTCAGGGCCTATGTCATCTTTGCAGATGCTGTTTGGAGGGTCTTTTAAAGGAAAGGGAGGAGAGGAAGTTTTGGGAAGGATAAGGTATGAGGGGTAGGTAGGAATCTAAAGGTTCAGTGGGTCCAGGAGTGACGGACTTATGAATTTCCCACTGCGGTGCATGGTGATATTTCAAAAGAGTTCTGTCTGAGAGGTCACAAGGTCTTCCTCAACCAGTCTCTCCCAATCCGGCTGGTGGGCAGACACATCCGTCGCCAAGACCCGGAAAAACCTCACCCATGAACCGGGCACCCCTGCTAAGTTACCAAGTGCAACGAACTACTTGGGGTGACCTACGGCAGGGGTGTTGGTTATCCAGTAAATAGTTCCCCGGGGCGGCGGTACCCATACCCGCCTCCCGGGTTGTAACTTTTCACCCCAGTATTCTAATTAGTATCATAGACATACCGCAGATATCTCCCCTTTTCTCATAAAGAAAAATTAGAATGGAGCTCTCAGCGGCTGGACAATATTAAGTTACCATTATTAGTGTGTTTACTTACAACAAAATCGATTTGTTTAATTATTCCTCTATAATTTTTTTATTATTTACCTACTGTTGTAATTATATCGCCTGGATTTTATCTCTCCAATATTTTGTCTCTCCATTGTTTGTAGTTCGTAGCGAAAGAAGAAATTTAATAGTTAAAAAGCCTTAATTAAAGTTATTGCAAAAAAGCCTATGGATTCCCGACAATACAGTTATTTAAGGACTTTGCTGTATTGAACATACAACAACTGTACATCAAAATTATAATAATACATTACCAAAAGGACAAACTAAACCATCATACTGCACTACACAATTACAGACACCAACACATGACTCCAAAGACAAATACCACCTATAATAATAATAATAATTGGCTAATTTATATAGCGCCGTTTTCGTGGAAAATCACCTCAAGGGCGCTGTACAAATAATATATAAAAAAATTAATATTACTGGCTTAAAACTAAGATTTACAATTACAACTAGTGACTTACATCTAAGACTTATAGCTACTTATATTACTGGCTTACAACTAAGATTTACAATTATAACTAGTGACTTACATCTAAGACTTTAGCTAGTGACTTAATGGACAAAGACATTACCGTAATTTGGCTCCAAATTTTTTTAATTTAATTGAAAAAGATATTAAAGATATTCATGTGACTAAAAATGCTAATCTAAAACACAAAATTCATACGTGGATATTCAACAAAGGCGTTGTATACTGCGGGCAGATAATTTATACCATGTAACAACACACTAAACTGTATCTTTCTCTTTTCCTCTCAAATATTTGTTATTATTTCTAAATTTCTTAGTACTCTTATATAATTATTTTAAATTTTTATATTTCTTATTAATTGTATGAATATTTTTTATGTTTCTCAACTTTTTTCATTTTATTTTTCTTTCATTCTATTTATCTGTTCATATATAAATTTAAAAATGTATCTTATTCTTTTCTTACAAGATTAAGTAATCAAAATTTGATTAAATTCCTGCCACCTCGGAACAGGCTCAGCCTAGTGAGGTGGCGAATACCAAAAAACAAAAACAAAAAATATGTATTATACTTCAAACTGTAAAAAAAACAAAAAATGTATTTGTGCTTATCTTGGTTAATAAATAATTAAAAATATATATATATTTCTTACCTAATTCTTCGCTCGGTACCAACTTGGACACGATCGATCTCATAGCGATGAAAGAAGTTCCATTCAGAATTTCAACAAGCGGAGCTGAAAAAGAAACAAAATATATATTTTAAATACATAAGTAGATACTAGATACTTATATACATTCAAATTATATCAATTTTTTCTTAGAATCGATCAGAAAACATTTTCATTTGGGTCTCAGCATAATATTGCAAATTAGGTAAATCAATCTGAGAACATTTTCATTTGGGTCTTGACATCAGTCTCTACTTTTATTCAAAATATTCAACTGAACCATAGGTAATTACTAAATCGATAGTTTTTGGAATCGAAATTTAATTAGCCTATCACCAATAAGGAGGCCAGGGATATGCGATCGATTATTTTAACGATTATTTTAACGATTATTATAATCGATTATTGGAAAATTTTGGTGTGTTAATTTATTTGATTGTTTTTTTATTTAGCTGGTGCAAACTCGTGAAAAATCATAGGACATTATAATTGTTAGTTAGTAAATAATGCTTTCTTGAAAAAATCATTACTGACTTCACTTGTCAAGATTAACCCTAAGAAATTTTAACAAAATAATAAAATTCAAATACAGAATTAAAATAATTTTCTGGTAAAAAATATTATATTGTAGGTACCTACTTTCTAGCTTATTTGAATTCTTGACACATCGGTTCCAATTTTGATGGTGACAAATTCAAAACAAAACTCAGTTAATTGAACCAGAGTTACAACCACTCACAGACAGACTTACAACAGAAATAAGTACGTTTGACTAGGACTTGTTTTTGGAACACAACCACTCGCCGCCAGGTGGCTAATCACCCCACGATTGCATTATAAAATCTCAAAAACATCTTACCCATATAAATCTGCCAGGTGTTGACCGCGAAGGCATAGACAAAGCTTGACAGAATCTTGCTCATGCAGGACAGGATCCCAATGATGGCATCATCCAGCTTCATCAGGTGGCTGAAGACTCCCACGGAGAAAAGGGTTCCTGAAAAATTCAATGCAATATTTTACGATTTTCAAAATTTTCTCAAAAAATTCCGATAAAAAAACGATATGTACTCCAAAGTAAGGCAGTCATGGGATGATTTTATCATTACTTGAGTCAACCTGGTGAAGGAATGACCTACTTGTGATTCAAATGTTGGGAACAAGGCTCAGATATCTGGGAATATACATCCGGGAATAACAATGAGTTTGAGTTACACAGAAATGTTCCTGGATATCTTGTTTATCCTCGAAAAAAACGGCATAATTCTTAAAAATATTATAGTGGCTTTATAGGCGAAAATGTCATTGTCAAATTATAATGTTTTACTTAAATTCAAGTGAAAATAGTTGCACATTGATCATTGTACCACTATTATAATATTAGGTAAACCTAATAGATATTAAAATACTGCTTTTCAACTTGTATAAAGTAATGTTTTTTTTTTATTGGTTAATAAACTTATTTAATACACTCAAATGAAATATTCAAACTGCTCTTCTGAAAGAAGAAGTTTTTTGAATTGTGCCATTGTTATTCCCCGGGTACGACATTATGGAGCCAGGGGACAGAGCCACATATTCAATGTCCACCATGGGGAAAAGGGACCGGGTTAATATAGGAATGAGGTAAATTAGGGAACGTAGAACGTAACCATATTACGTGACCTGTTCAAGGGGGGGGGGGGGTCTTCAAAATACCACGCTTGGTACAAATGAGCGGCGAGTTGCTTAGGTTTTGGTCACCGGGGGGGGGGGTTAAAAACTGCAAAAAGTTGGTCACGTAGTATGGGTACGTTCCCTTAGGTGATAGCACTACGGCCTGGGTGTTCACGGGAACTACATATACGTAAATTGTCTCCACGTAAATCTATAATAATAATTAAAAAATATATGATTGAAATATTTACATTTATTCTACAAATTGAAAAATTACCGATAATATAATATCGGCAATACTTCCTTTAAACCTTAGGAGTAAGAAAAGTATCATAGAAACCATATTTTCACTAGAATCAATGAAAAAAGTAGGTACCTACGTATTTCGGAACCGTTTCGTGTTAAATCTCAATTATGTAGTTAAATTTGTTTTACTTTTTCTCAATTGACCGTTAGATTTTTTTCCCGAAATAACGACGTTGTTGCGCAAGCTAGAGGAAATTCCGCCTGCCTAAAGTACCTATCTATCTACCTTACATGAGGCAATAAGCATTTGTCTTGGATCATTAACCGTTGAAAACAGTGCTAAAACAATTTGTTATTACTCAATACTCGTTTTTAGATTGAAAGGAAAAGTCTAACGATTTGGTGTTCCGTTTCGTTAGTTTTAGGCCAACTATTTACGAGAAATTATTTATTTGTTGAATATTATTGCTTTTTAATGCACGCGAATAGCTATGTATCGTGTGGTTAAGTGCCTTGTAAACACATATTTTCCCAGGCTAGTTATTAAGGTATAATAATGTCTAGTTATTAACATAGAATGGAAGTTATTAGTGATATAAACCTTTTTATAATCATGAGATATCCGATCGTAACCTTTTGATAATCGAGGTATCTGTCAACCTTATATTTTGATAATCGGAATTTTATCCGTTTCTGAAACAGTTTAATAATGTCGCCCATACTGAGCTGCTTAATAAATATAGTTATGTACCTAATACATTGTTATATCGGTCGAATTGTATTCGAACGATTATTTCGAAACATTCGATTACGCCCGACTATCAATTTTCTTACTTCCTCTGAAAAGATTTGTTAATATTTCGCATAGCAATCAATTTACGTCGGTTACTAATTATTTCTTTTACCGGAATCGATACTTAATTAAAATTGATATAATCTTCTTACGTATAAAAATATCGTGTCACGGTGTTTGTGGTCGCACTCCTTCGAAACGGCTTGACCGATTTTTATGATTTTTTTATGTATATTTGGTAGGAATGAGAATAGGGTTTAAAGTTTATTTCAAACCGCTAGGTGATTAGGGTGTCCCTATCCAGGTTTTTTTCTATTTTTTTTTTGCATTTTTTTTATTTGGCATCAAAAAATACCGATAACCCCAAATTTTAACCCTCCTACCCCCACCCTCACATTATTTAATCGCGATTTTAGTATTTTTGTATGAACAAATTTAACCGTCTTTCGTATTTCAAACAGAACGAAAATATTTATGTTGTTGAATGACAGATGGCGCTACGTCCACCTCATCGAACTTTCATCCACACATGCGCAAGACATTCACATGGAAGCGTCGCGTCATTTTGATATTTCATTCGGCATCATGTTCTCGCGTGGGCAAACCATCGAGCTTATTTGTGTTGGCTAAAGACGGACTGACAAAAAATATTCTACACTCAATTATTCTTCGACGTTCGTATTGATTTTCTTCATTTCATTTTCCTACTTTAGTTGGTGATTTTGTTTTTATCGGCGGTCATCGTCTACAGCGCTCCATTCCTCTTTCTGTCATAGATCCCATCTCCACACACTTACAATACATTAATATATTTTTTTTTATTTTACAAGCAAAATATTAACTAGAAATAATTTATGTTGCAGAACAACGCTTGTCGGGTCTGCTAGTATAATTATGTAAATATCTCGATTATGTTCGATTTTCTGAACCTACGTAATGCGCATGGTTAAAACGTACAGGGTACAAGTTTTTTTTAACTCCACACAGGAAGCCCTGAGGAAAATGATTTTCCTCAGGGCTTGTCATCTTTGGGGATGATGTGTGGAGGGTATTTTTGAGTAGAGGAAGGAGTGAACATGGGTCTTGAAGATACCCATGATGTAGGAGGGAGGAAACACAGAGGCCTGCTATGTCTAAACTTAACCACAAAATAATTAAAATGTACAACTTTATCATTCCAAAGTTTCCCGCCGTAATTTGAAAAAAAAGAAACTTAGGGAATTTTTTTATTTATTATTTTTACGAACTGAATTGACGATAACGTTTATCATTTATCATACATTTGGCTAATAAAATATGTTTTACTTTTTATTTTTTTTCGTTATCAGTAATATTAGTTAGAAGAAACGTAAGGTGAGCTATTTTTATGTTTGCGTTAAAAAATACTTTAGGTATTTAATAAAAATTATCTTTATTTCACCTTTCAAAACAGTTTTTAGTTTTTCGATACGTTCAGTAATAGTCCATTTATTTGACTTTTATTGCACAGCCGAAATATTTTGACCTTCGGACAAAGGAGGCTCGAGGCCTGAGTGATTAAAAGGAAGCCACAACCCAAAATTGTATGTATTCTTAGTGAGCTTTAATCGCCACGAATATAGGTATATGCATAAAAATCGCTCGGCAAACGGAGTCTAAAGGTCATAATTTCGAGCACAAAAATGGTTTTTATTTATTTAGAATAATTTTATAAGAAAAAAATAATCAACAGATAATTTTAGCCATAAAATTATAACACATTTTTTAGTAGTTTACGCTTATATTTTCCATAAAATAATTAACAATTTTATTTTTTTTTCTACTCAATGAAAACGGTAGGAAATGCTTCAATTTATCCAAAGCATTTTTTTAAATAATATAAACCGATTTGTGGTAAAGATTAATCTAAAATAGTGATTTAGCATTTACATGTTTTATACATCATTATCACCCAACATACATTATCGTACGCCATGAAGTGTTGATTTGTCGCATTATTTAATTTAAAAATGCAGATATGTCCTTAGCCTGGTTACGGTTCACGCCTTCTGGACTTAGGTAAACAAATGATTAGACAAAAAAATGCAGTATGCCTATTTTATTTCGGTTTTGTTTGATCAAGCGGATTGATTTTTCTCGGTCTATTTTTTCCGCTCTCAAATGTTCACAGTTTGTCGAACACAATAAAATGCATCGATGATTCGCAGAACTAATAGAATACGCGGTCTTTCGTTAGTATAGACCGGGAAAAAATTGACCTAGCTAGATCAAGGGTATTAAGACCTTTGAAATATCATTTGCGTATCGTGATGTTATTTTTTGTCGTCTGCATTTTATTGGTAAGAGTTTTTATTATTGGTACTGCACGTAGTCTGTGGAACTATGAAATTCTCATTTTCAGGTAGTGTTGTAAAGATAAAGCGGGGAGGAGAAGGCCGGGAAATGTCTGATTATTCAGATCTGGGAACAAAATATATGTAAAGCAATTTCAAGGAAAATTTCGTTTCTGAATGGTGGTCTCGCAATAGGGCGTTATTAAATATGAGTACCTACGTATTTTCTATCTTCTTATCCACTGGAGCGCTTTTTGCCACAATATGGCTGTATTTAAAACACCTCGGATTGCTTTTCTGCCAATTTTGGCAAATTTTCCCTTATTTGTAAGTAATTAAGTAGAAGTTTACGATTTTATAATATTTTATTAATAAATCCTAGGAATATGTGATATTCAACAAAAAATAGATGCATTCTTTGGCAATGTAGAACTATAATCAAGTTGTATATCTCCATATTAAAATTAGGAGGCATGATTTTTTAAATGTGGGCGGGAAATATTCAAAATGAGCTCCAAAAAATCGCAAGCAATCCCAAAAAAAAGTTTTTATTTGGTCTATCGCTCGACTGTTATCACCCAGGAAAGGGGTGCAAATTTAATGTTAAAAAAATTGGCTCGCATCAGGTTTTGAACTCAAAACTTCTCGAGCCGAGGAGTTTAGGAGGAAACCGGGCGCGGTTTGTTCCTACAAACGTATTCCCCAATTTCCTCTCAGGATTTTGAGACTAGGGCAAATATTTTTTTAATATAATCTAGATATCAACCACTAGCCTGTCAGTACGGTTTGTGTATTTTGAAAGTTACCTCTGGTGTGAACGCTATCAACAGACGTTCAGTAAACAAACTATGCAATGTATTGAAAAAAAAGCCAAACCTACAGACATAAAATATTTTCTTCTAATGCAATTTGTAAAAGGAATATTAAAAATCGGTCCAGTTTTGATGGAGAAAAATAGGGGATTTAACACCTCGATTTTGACGATTTTATTTAGGTATTATCGAGGTGCAATCCCCTTTGCTAGTTTCGGGGGTTAATAGCGACAGCCACAGTTTGATAAAATGCCTATTATTCAAATTTCTAGGTGACCGTGTTTCTTCTTAAGGTTCTGTCATAAAAGTCGTTAAATAGGACAAAAAAACTTATATATCTTGTGTGTAGCGAAGTAACTAATATATAGAGATGTAATATTTTGTTAATTTACCCCCACACTCTAGTGCTGACCTCAAATTGTAGGTTATTTTAATAAAACTTTGAAACTTTTCAGAAAATCATTTTCCAATTAAATTGCTATCTTCTTATTGGAATAAATTGAACCAGCCTTTTGTGCTAATTCTCAACATGTAAGTAATACACAACACACCTTTCCCAGCATCATACTTACTTACTAATGAATAGGTTTCATGTTCATGTAAGAACCGAGTGCAACCAGGTCTAATCGCTAAATCCCACGGAAAATCATAAACAAATTCGTCATGCGAATTTTTCCGCAATAACGAGCGTTTTTTACAATTTATTATTTGGCAAAGGATACCGTTTCAACTCGTTGGTATAGAAAGTGAATTGTATTGTACCTATACGTTGGTATTAATTAGTATCTTGTATATATGGGTAGATACTGTACTATTGTTGATACGTTTTATTACGTGATGTACCATTTTGATTGGTATCTCTAGGGTTTCTATAGAATGCCTGACAAGCTATGGTAAATCAACTACCTAAATCAACCGTCATTTTCACACTTGGGCATTATTGCATAAAATTGAAATGAATCATTATGTGACGTAATGTACATATAAATACATTATTGAAAATTGTTGATTTTGTGCTTTAACCTAGCCCAATGAAATAATCTAATATGTTTTATGTGAATATCGAACTGACAATACCAAAAAAATGCCCGGGCTATGGAATCTCAAATTATTTTAATATTTTGAGGGGCTGAAGAGATTGAGGAGGTGGATACATGGAAGAGGGGGGTTAGGTTGTATCTTGCTATTTAGATCTAGTCATTGCCATTTCAATCTATGCCAGTTCAAGAAAAGCACGTTTCGATTTTAAATGGTGGTCATTCACCAAGGCGATATAGAGAGAAGGTATCTATTGGTATCACTCACCAATAAAACTAGAATAATAGTAAATAAGAATGACAGCCCAAGATATCATTTAACATTGTCTAAGTAAGATTTGGCAGTATACATTGTACATAGAATCCTTAGGTATCTTATGCATTTTTATAATTTAAGTATCACAGCCCTATATCCCAGGTATTTTTTTATAAAATGCCTAATCATTTGTAATGAAATATCTTCCGGTAGTGCACCCAAAGTTAGTTAATATTGAATTTAGGAAAGGAATGGATTTTTACATGGTAGATTAAAACTAATTAGAAAATTACTACCTTCAAGTTTTAAGATTTTTTTCTTTATAAGCTAACATTGGAATCGCCTTTGCCAATTTTCTTGTTAAATTGTTGGAACCTCTAATTTTTCACTTTCTGGCTACATGTAGAAAGAATGTATATTTATATAAACTTACCGATGAGATTGGTGATCATGCTGTAAGTCGAGAAGATGCTGAAGTCCACTTCGTTCCAGTTGAAGCGGAATCTGGTGAAGAGGTAGATCACCACCATTTCTCCTGGAAAATCAAAAAGAATCATTCAAAACCTCTCTTTCTGGTATTTTTATTTTATTTATTTATGTAAGTAAATATACAAAGTGGTCTTAGGCTAATTTATCATTCATCTTTGATCAGCACCAAAGGCCAGCGAGGTTGATCCTGTTGATGAATAAAATGATGCACATCGTGTAGGAGGAATGACCCGTCACAATAAAAGATCAAAGGAGTAAGTCATTTCCTCTTACAACTGGGTGACTCCAATGACTAAGCATAAGTGATCCCAGATCAGTTCTGCAATCCTGTTCCATGATCTATCCAATACATTCGAAAACTAGCTTACATCCTCAGGTACTATTCTTTTTAATTTATTGATAAGTTCTTCTTTGGACCCAACTTCTAACGCTCTTTCCATTTGATATCTTACTAGAAATGTCAGACAAGGTAGGTACAACCACGAGCTAATGCTAAAGCGGAATCAAATTCTAGATTTGTAAAACTAGGATGGCTCTGCTGGGTAAGGATATGTGGAAAGAACTTATTTCAGTCAACCGCCAAAGAAACTTCTAATATTGGAAGCTGACCAGATTCCAACCCCAATGTTTAGAAATGTCTGAAGCCACTTTGGTAACCGATCAGACGCGGGCGGCGTAGCGGCTAAGATTACAACATTGGGAAAATTGATGTAGGAGGGAGATATCGTGGAGGCGTAAGATGTAAAGGACCTTAAGGGTTATAGCACCAATGGTAATTATTAATTATTATTCCTAATTTATGAACAAACACACCTTCAATCCCTTAAGTCTCGATGACACACGGCGAGTTACAAGCTACTATCTAAAAGCGGGTAAATCGGCGAGTGAGATTGTCATGATGACACACAAAACTGTCCACTCGCCCAGAAGCGTAGGAAACTGAGGCCGCTGCTAACGCCAGTAACAAGAATAACTACGACTGCGTGAACTAATTCTTCAATGTTTGACAGTCGAAATCAGCTGTTTATAGGAAGCCACGTTGGAAACATAAATAAACCAATCACGAGCAAGCGGAGCAAGCGTGTAGGCGAGTAAAGTTGACGACCTTTCAACTTTTTTTCGTAGATTGTCAACAATCTGCTAGTTGCTGCTAGTTAGCAAGTGACACGATGACACTGGGCGAGTTTACTAACAGATAGTGAATTTCCCAGATAGTAGCTTGTAAACTAGCCTTGTGTCATCGACGCTTTAGATCTTAGATTGTGTTCAAATAAGACTTAACTCTCTGTTTCTTGGTCATTAGAGTGCCATCGTTGAAATTAGTATGATATTTTTTTCTCATTACTATTCAAGGTGCAGGAGTGGAAACTCAAACATCTAACTATAGGCCCATTTCTGTCCTACCGATTCTATCAAAAATATATGAAAGAGTAATATACGATAGGCTAGACAACTTTCTGAAAAAAAAATCATTTCTATATGCTAAACAATACGGTTTCAGAAAAAAATGTAATACTCTCTCTGCAACTAATGATAGTACTCATACTAACTCATAAATAAACTTAGAACTAGCATAGATAATAAAAACTATGTCATAGCAATTCTCGTAGACCTTCAAAAAGCCTTTGATACCGTAAGTCATGAAATACTGATTAAAAAAATAGAAAAAAACAGGTGTAACCGGTCCAGCTATCAAACTAATAAAATCCTATCTGTCCAACAGAAAACAATGTGTTAACATAGGAGATAAAAACAGTCAACTCGAGAGTATAAACTACGGAGTTCCACAAGGATCAATACTGGGGCCACTTTTATTCCAAATATACATAAATGACATCTGTCAGCTAAAACTACATGGTGAAATTTTCTTATACGCAGATGACACGGCAATTTTTTACTTCGGCAAAAACTTAGAAAGTCTATTAGAACAATCTCAAACGGATCTTAATGTACTAAACGATTGGCTAATACAAAATATATTAACAATAAATATTAATAAAACCGGTTACATGATCTTAAGCTCACCTAAAAGAATAATACCATCGCATAAACCATTACAAATAGAAGAAAGAGACCTACATATCCTAGATAGCGAAAAATACCTGGGCTTATATATTGATAAACATTTAACATTTAAACAACACGTAGAAAAACTAAAAACAAAAATCATTCCATTAATTGGTGTATTTGGTAGAATTGCTCATCTTCTACCAACAGAGGTAAAGAGGGGCTTATACTTTAGCTTAATCCAGTCCCACCTAAATTATTTAATAGAATTATGGGGAAACACATACATTACGTACTTAAACGACTTACAAATAATACAGAACAAAGTTATTAAAAAACTCTTCAACTATAACCCAGACACTCCCACAAAAAAACTATACCAGGAAATGAACCTTTTGAAAATAAGAACATTGTACGAATATAACATATGTCTTTTAATCTACAAAATACAAAATGGACTTATACACACAAACACAACATTTATAAAAACATCACAAGTACACGAACATTATACTAGACAACACAATAAATTGTACACAAATACTGTCAAGACTGAAAGTGGCAAGAGAAGTATTGGTCACGAGGGAGTTCATATATATAATCTCCTTCCAGATAGCCTAAAAACGGAAAATAACATAAAAACCTTTAAAAAAAAACTATTTAAACTCAAAATGTTGGAACAAAATTAAAAATATTATTCTTACTACTATACTATATATATATGCTCTGTATTTAAGTTAAGAAAGCGAAATACTATGTTTCTTTTAACTTAATAATAAAAAAAAAATTAAAAAAAAACTCAATGTACAGTCTTATCCAGAGTAGAGCTGGGTCGTCAATCGATCGTTTTTCACGACCCACTGGCGAGCGATCGGGTCGAGAATACCCGCTCTTTGATCGGGTATTTTTACACATGGAAAAATGCCACAGAGTAGAGAAGAGAGATCGATTTTTTTTTTTTTTACATTAGTTCCACACAGTAGGCCCTGAGGAAAATAATTTCCCTCAGGGCCTATGTCATCTTTGGGGATGTTGTGTGGAGGGTTTTTTTAAGGAAAGGAAGGAGAGGAGAGTTCTGGGAAGGAAAATTGTTTAAGGGGTGGGTAGGAATCTGGGGTTCAGTGTGTCTTGGTCATCCGCCTCCAAGACCTAGACAAACGTCACTCCATGAACCCGGGCACCCCTGCTAAATCACCAAACGTAGCGTACCACTTGAGGTGACCTATGGCAGAGGTGTTGGTTATCCAATAAAGCTTCCCGGGGCGGCGGTACCCATTTCCGCCTCCCAAAGATGTGCTGCGTATGTCGAAAGTACCTGTCGTATCCGAGACCCCGTCACTCGATCTTTGATCGAGTACTTTGGTTTGACATAGCTATCCATAGGGGAGTATTAGTAGGTAAGTAGATGATATCCTATTTTAGATTTCAGATATTTAGCATCTCTATTTGTCTGTCGCGATAACGAGATTCGAGATACCCGGTCTACAAATTTCATACGTCTACGATCGCTCGCCACGCCGAAATCCATCACGAGACACATAAGGACCAAATCTTTTTTTGAAACGGTAACCTCAGGTAAAGGAAAGCTCATTGAGGTTTGTGATCGGGTTACAATGTTCGGGTAGTACACGATCGACCAGGGGCGTAAAACTTGGCTTTAACCTTGAAACTGACAGGAGTGAACCAAATTCTTATAGATAAAGCTGAATTTTATTATAGATAGGTCTAACTTTAAACGTCAAATGTCAAATTGCGTCATGCGATTATCAAACGAATTTGAATTTGTGTTGTTGACATCGCCATGGGCATATTTCATTTAAAAATCGTTAACAGGAATTCCAGAGGTGGAAAAATGTTTCAAATGTGTCCGCAATTGATCCAGAAATCAGGTAATTACATGAGACATTAACATTCAGCTTAATTTATCTGTAAATCTATTTGAGGTTAAATGACATATTGATAAAATATTCTTTCAATTTTACTTTAATAAGTATAATTGTAATACGTACGCCTCGTACGTCATACATATGTCTGTTAATGTTATATTATCGTTAACACAAGCTTATGGGTCCGAGTGGTTAATGTTTCACAAATATTGTTTCAGAAAATGTTCCAGACTTTGAATGACTTTGGAGCTTTACGTTAGGAACACCTTATAACATTGTTTGGCAGACCATAACACCGTTAATGGCAGGTAAAATTAATAATGCTACTAATTTATATGTTCATATGAACAGAAGTGAGAATACTTTTCCCTTGTGATAAACAAAGTATGTCATCACAAGGGAAAAATACTGTATATTCTGTTCACAAACTTTGTTTAATGTGATATATTTTTTTCAGAACACATGATGCGGTTTTTACCGTGAGATGGCTGAAATGGGTCCCCGATGAAGGTATAGGTACTCTGTTTAATTTCGGTTGAAAGGAAATTTAGAATATGTAGATTTTTTATTTCATTCTACAAGAACTGTACGGTGACTGCTGGAAAGGAAAAATGGATAAAACGCTTTAGTATATGCCGAATATCTCTGCTTACCTCATCAGAGATATCCGGGTACTCTAAATAAATGGTCACGGAATTTAGTTTATAAATCAATACACTGATTGGTAGAGTTATATTTTATTTGGTAAAAGAAGTGAGATAATACAAAGATTCTATCCGCGACAATAATTTGCGTATTAAAAATAGTTTACTAGCGAGAGGAACGTTCAAGACGGAATGGTCTCGAAGCTTGTTCCACTCGCGAGCTCAGTTCCGCTGTCTGCGCATCCTGTTGCGCAGCCAAGTGTTGCCAGCGTCAAGATTACATTTTACTCAAAATACAATGATAATCACGGTGCCTACATACCTCCTCCCCAGCATTTTATGCGACAAACGCACATATGTAAAAAAAAACTTAAAATTAAACAAAAATTACATATATAGTGTTCGGTGCTGACTAAAGCAACCTAGTTTGAGTGTAAGTATTGTAATTAAATAATAATTATTAATTAATTCATAAATTTTTATAAGTCTCATAAGCTACGGAAAGGGGAAACCACATCGTGCTAATACAAAAAAATGTAACCTGTTGGTTAAGTTAAATTACTTCAAATCTATTAAAGATGAGTGACGTGTGTCTTCATTATAATCATACAACTAGGGATAAAAATTAATAAGTGAAAATTTTACACAACAAGTCAATATTACTTCAAATCTATTTAAGATGAGTGACAAGTGTCTACATTATAAACATGTAACCAGAAATAAAAAATAAATATGTGAAAACTTCACACAACTTATAAGTCAAGAAAGAAAATACGTAATGGGTATCACACTTCGTAGAGATAAGGAAAGGGGCAACCACGTCATATCTATATGAGGTATGATATTCACTGCATAAGTAGAATGGTATCATATACTTGAGTACTTTAAAATTAATAAAGTTCATTTTTTACGTATAGAACATCAGGAAACGTATATAAAAATATCAAACCTATATAAAAATAAGGTGAACCATATTAAGAAATGTGTTTAGACATCTGTCCCGTAAATCGTGGGATATCATAATGAAAAGTTGTAACCTATGCAGATCAAAATTTATGTGTAACTAATATTACATACATACATCATACATTAACTAGTATGGAATACTACACGCCATAGTTGGTATTATAATTAGGTCATGCATTTAAGTGCATCTAAAATTACATCATGCCTTTATTAGCATGGGAAAACGAGTGCAATATAGCTTGTATTATTTTTAAATCATACATCTAATATTATATACATCATGCATTTATTAGCATGGAATAAAGAAATACAATAGTTTGTATTATTTTTAGATCATACATCTAATATTATATACATCATGCTTTTATCAGCATGGAATAAAGAATACAATAGTTTGTATTATTTTTAGATCATATTATTTATGTTCATCTAACGTTACATACATCATGCATTTATTAGCATGGGATAAATAATACATCTCAAGAAAAATCTTGGAAAGTTACTTCATATTATAACATGGTATATCATTTTATGATAATAGTTGAAAAGATTTTTCCTATTTACATTTTGAAAAAAGGTTGAAAATATTTTTCATGTTTTGACATTTTTATAAAAATAATTAATAATTAATTATAGAAAATTTTTTAATGCTTTAACAGGTGTACACGGGTGGTCTACGTCATACATTTATAAGTACGGAAAGAGCAGTACAAAATTTACCTATAAATACATGATAACAATATGCTTCACGTTTTGACAGGTGTGGGAAAGGTAAACAGTCATCACACACCTATCAAAATATGGTAATATAATAAGGAAATGGAGAAGGCAGTTCATCGTACCTTCTACACATATGTGAATTTTCATACTGAAAACGTATGGGAAAACTACATCATGTTTTCCCAGGTATTGTGGAATGATACATCACATACCTACAAAAACATGGAAAACACTCATCACACTTTTGTAAGTGGATGGAAAAATACATCATGCACTTAAAAAAAAATGTGGAAAAAACTAAACGACACATATTACATGGTATTTTGTTATGTATAAATATACATGTTGACATCATGTTCTATGAACATGAGATTTTTTAAAAACAACCCTTCCTTAAGACAGGATTATTGAATATATCAATTATGACGATGGTTAAACAAACCTAGAGTTCAATTTCTACCAAAAATTGTAGTCTCTAATTATTTTCATTATATAATGAAATCATGTTCTATGAACATGGAGATTTAAAAATAACCCTTCCTTAAGACAAGGTTATCAAATATGTAAAAGAATAACATAGTTAAATAAACTTAGAGTTCCAACTTCCATCAAAAGTTGATGTCTCTAGTTATTTGTAGTTACAGTAATCTTCAAAAAATATACTACCAAAATTTATGTCAATAATGTGGATTTACTAATGAGATATATATCTGTGAATCGAATTTGGGAGTATATAGTGATTTTATATCGGAAAAAAAATTTATATGGAAAAACTATATCTCTGTCAGCCTTTTTTCTAAAGGGCCTGGTACCTGTCTGGAAAATGCACTCTTCTACCGGACCTTGTAGTAGTAATTTTGTCCGGGGTCTGTTCTGCGACAGGTTCTTCGATATTCAACTTCTCTTCGGAAGGAACGAAGGCTGGTTTCAAGCGATCAATAGAGACGCGCTTTGGTTTTCCATTGATGGTAATGACGTATGTCTTTTCGTTACGTTCTTCCACTTTGTAAGGTCCATCGTAAGGGAGTTGAAGCGATTTTCGTGCGGAATCAGTTCTCAGAAAAACGTGAGTAGAAGAAGGTAGGTCCTTATGTATGAAAAACTTTCCTGAACCGTGATTACTGGCAGGAGTAGATTTTATATTTTCAAATCTTCTTTGTAGTCGACCGACGTAAGTATCTGGCTCTTCGCGAGGCGTAGGAGTGAAGAAATCACATGGTAACCTCAGCGTTCTACCATAGGTAAGTTCAGCAGGCGAGCATTTTAAATCATCACGAACTGTTGACCTCAATCCAAGTAGTATAATAGGGAGAGTCTCCAACCAGTTCGGGTCGCCGTTAGCCATAAGTGCCGACTTGAGGGTTCTATGCCACCTTTCTATCATGCCATTAGCTTGAGGGTGGTAGGCGGTTGTCCGCGTATGCTTGATTCCGAATTTTTCTGTGAGTTTCTTGAAAAGACATGACTCAAACTGACGTCCCTGATCTGTCGTAATAGTTTCGGGGACACCATGCCTCGAAATCCAGTGAGTTGTCAGTGCTGTGGCGACTGTGTCTGCTGACATATTCTTTAAGGGAACTGCTTCGGGCCAGCGAGTGAATCTGTCAATCATGGTGAGCAGATATTGATAATCACTACAAGCGGGCAGGGGTCCAACCAAGTCGATGTGGACGTTCCGGAAACGGTCTTCAGGCAGAACATACGTGGCTCTTGGCGCGACTGTATGTCTGGAGATTTTGGCCTTTTGACAATTTATGCAATGTTTGACAAAGAACTTTATATCCTTCGCCATGTTGGGCCAAACAAATCTCAATTTAATACTGTTGACAGTCCCATTAATGCCTGGATGACAAACATTATGTACATTTTCTATGACCTCTTTTCTCATATTAGATGGTACGAAGGGTCTTACATGACCGGTAGAGATATCACACCACAATGAAGAATTAGTTCCAGGAATCACCATTTGACGTAGGGAGAGGGAGGAGTCCTCAAGTGCCTTAGTAATTTCGTCGTCGTGACTCTGCTCTTGTCCCATTCTCTCATAGTCAATTGCAGAAGGGCTATTTATCTCTTCAATGCGAGAAAGAGTATCTGCAACTGTATTCTGGTGTCCGGAAATATGTTTGATGTTGGTGGTAAATTGGGATATATAATCTAGTTGTCTCTCTTGACGAGGAGAACTTGAGGCACGTTTCTTGTTGAAAGCGAAAGTGATGGGCTTGTGGTCCGTGTAAATAGTAAAATTTCGACCTTCTAAGTTGCTCCTAAAATACTTTACTGCCTCGTAAACACCGGTTAATTCACGGTCAAACGTACTGTATTTACGCTGTGCCGGGGTAAATTTTCTTGAAAAAAATCCTAAAGGTTGCCAAGCTGTACCTTTATTTTGTTGCAATGATGCTCCTATAGCCAGGTTGGATGCGTCCACCATAACTGCTAATTCAGCGTTTGGGTCTGGATGTGCTAACAATGCGGCAGAAGCGAGATGTCGCTTGCATTGGTTAAAATCCTCCGTTAATTCCGGGGTCCAAGTAAGGATACGTTTGTCATTCTTTTTATATCCAGAAATGCAATCAAAAAGTGTTGTTTGGGCGCTGATAGTGTTGGGTAAAAATCTTCTATAATAATTGAGCATTCCCAAAAAACGTCTTAATCCTTTGGCTGTTTTGGGGAGAGGAAAATCAATAATAGTTTTCACTTTCTCTTTAATTGGAGTCATCCCTTCCGGTGAAATGGTATGACCTAGAAAATTAACAGTCGGGAGTCCAAATTGACATTTTTTAATGTTAATTACCAATCCATTATCTGCTAATCTTTTAAATAGAATATCCAAATGTTTTTTATGCTCCTCTTCATTGCTGGAGGCTATAAGGATATCATCAAGATAAACAAAGCAAAAATCCAGATCTCTGGTTACGGCATGCATGAAACGCTGGAAGCTTTGGGCAGCGTTGGATAATCCAAATTGCATAGTCGTAAATTCAAAAAGGCCAAATGGTGTTATAATAGCCGTTTTGGGTATATCTTCTGGTTCTACAGGGATCTGGTAGTATGCCCTCAGCATATCTATTGTTGTGAAGATTTTTGCTTTTGCGAGTTTATGGGAGAAGTCCTGGAGCTGCGGAATGGGGTATTTGTCAGGAATCGTTTTGGCGTTAAGACGACGATAATCACCGCATGGTCGCCATTCCCCATTAGGCTTCTTCACCATGTGTAAAGGGCTCGCCCAGTTACTCTTGGACGGCCTGCAAATGCCTTGCTCCATAAGGTAATTAAACTCCTTTTTGGCTGCTTCTAACAGTTTTGGTGCGAGTCTGCGAGCTCGTTCGGTTACAGGTGGTCCCTTGGTCTCTATGCAGTGCGTCACTGTATGTTTCTTGCTATTTAGAGCTTGCATATTCGGTCGCGTCAGGCTTGGATATTTATTTAAAATCTCTCTGTATTTTTGTGATGAGGAAATACTGGAGATACCGGATGAGGGTCCATTGGATGTTGCGCCTCGAATCCGTAAGCCTGTAGACTGGTCTGTAAGTGTACCCTTTTTTAGGTTGACCGACAAGTTAAAATGATGGAGAAAATCAGCACCAAGTATGGCTCTATTCACATCAGCCACTATGAAACGCCATTTCATTGTTCTCCGGAGGCCGAACTTAAGTTCAATTGTCCTTGTGCCGTAGGTACGGATGGAATTCCCATTAGCTCCGTATAAAGTTGTGGGGCACTTGTCGGAGGTTATGTAATTCTTCGCTATTTTCGAGGTCTTCGGGATCACAGAAATATCTGCGCCTGTGTCCACTAAAAACTTTTGGCTTGTTTCTTGGTCATAAAGAAAGAGACGACGAGTCTGAGTAGGAATTTCGCATGTCTCTACTGTGGAATTCCTTTCGTCGTTTCTCGACCTCTTCGAGCGGAAGGTACACGGTTGTTGGCATCGGTGGGCATTTTCACCGAATTTGGCATGTAATCTGCAGTACCCATTTGGTTTTCTGTTGGGCGATCTACCGCTGGACCTGGAACGTGGTCTTCTAGCAGGATTCTGATGATCACCTTGTCGAATATTGTTGCGACGTGGGCTCTGGCTTCTGTGCTCGCTGTAGGTAGATGGATGGTCACGATTATGGACCTGCGACATCTTCAAAAGTTTCACCTCGTGGGTAAGAGCTGCGATCTGCTCTAAAAGGCCTTGCATTGACGTATCATTACGTTCGGATCTTGAAGTTCCGGGTTTAGTGTCGTGGTCAACCGCGCCACATTCTGTTGTCTGGTACACATCAACTATCTTATCGGCAGCTAGTGCTAGTTGATTCAGGTTATTGTCCGGAAGTGCTGATAGTATAGCTTGTACATGCTGCGGAAGACGTTGGAGCCATAGTGTTTTTACGATAGCGCTCTCCGCTAGTGTTGGTCCAGCTAACTCGAGCATGTGTCGTAGAAGTCCTGTTGGTTTACGGTCTTCTAATTGCAATCCCGTCAATAATCGTGTTAACCGCTTCTCTTCGGAGTCTTGAAGTCTGTCTATCAGCGATGCCTTGAGTATGCAATATTTGTCCTTCACTGGCGGGTTTATCACTATGTCGCTAACGCATTGTAATGTTTCAGCGTCCAAGGCGGCGACTATGATGTTGTATTTAGTAAAATCTTCCTTGATGCGGGAGTTAGTAAACTGGGCCTCGGCCTGAGCGAACCATAACGCAATATTAGTTCTCCAACAGGCGGGTAACCTCACAGAAACGTGATGGATGGATGTTTCCGAAGAACAGCTCTCGTTGTTTGATTCCATGTTTGGTGTTGGATTTTCCTTGCGCAATATTTCTTCTGTTCCTATAGCTATGTCGCTTGGTTCAATGGAGGATGTCCCTCCGGTAGATGTCATTTAAGTGCAGACAATTAAGGCGAGACAAAAATATGGAATACCCGACAGTGAAATAAACTCCTTTGTGATAATAATAGTTAAAATTGAAATTCTCAATTTTTAAATTAAAAATAAAAATCCACACTAATCCTTTTTTCTTTTCAAAATTTTTCAACAATAATTCTCATAAAAATAAGTGGGAATTATATACCTCCACTATTTATTAGTTGATTCGATAGTTGTTTAAAAAACTTTAAAAATCGTCAAAATTGCTAAAAATTTAAATTTATTAAAATTTTTGTTGTATAGAAAAACTCGTTTTAGATGATATTAAATAGTTTTAGATGATAAGAAAGAAACTTTAAAAATCGTAACAATATTTCAGAACATGTGCTATTTGCAACATTATTGTATTAATTTGACCTCAAGAAAAAATATGGCGTCATTGTCGTAAAAATATGTCGAACCAATTTTATCCGGCGACGATTCTCAGATGAATTCTGGCTGCTGGTCTCCCTGATGACGGATTCAGGATCCTGCGTTCTCTGGCGGAAATCTCAGGATTCTCGTTCCCTGGTGATGAACTCGGGATGCCGCGTTCCCTGGTGATGAACTCCTACGGTCATCGCTGCGCCAATCCGTTCTCACTGAAATAGAGGGTAACACGCACTTATCATTCAGGAAGGAACAATTTATTTTAACAAAACATTTAGCGGGATAATAATGTAAAACGCACTTATAATTCTGTAAAAAATGATTATGTTACTAAAACATTAGTGGGATGATGATGTTTCAATAGATAATTAGGTGTAAAACACGTGTTTGACAAGAACGTGTGACAATGCTATCGAAATAACACGGTCGTATATTTATTAAAAATTACTGGAACATTTATTTCAAAAGGGATTTTACGTTAAGTTATGCAATAAAACAACAGAATTTACTTACTTGCTGTCCAGGATTCCGGCTTGGAACGTTTCTTCCTCCCGCTAGTAAGTTAGTTCTTTAGTCGAAAGGTCACCAGTTTTAGTATATGCCGAATATCTCTGCTTACCTCATCAGAGATATCCGGGTACTCTAAATAAATGGTCACGGAATTTAGTTTATAAATCAATACACTGATTGGTAGAGTTATATTTTATTTGGTAAAAGAAGTGAGATAATACAAAGATTCTATCCGCGACAATAATTTGCGTATTAAAAATAGTTTACTAGCGAGAGGAACGTTCAAGACGGAATGGTCTCGAAGCTTGTTCCACTCGCGAGCTCAGTTCCGCTGTCTGCGCATCCTGTTGCGCAGCCAAGTGTTGCCAGCGTCAAGATTACATTTTACTCAAAATACAATGATAATCACGGTGCCTACAACGCTATATAGATGTGACATTGAAGATAAACGTATATAAACAAACAATACAGCTATTGTTTATGTTGATCTTTAATGTCACAGCTGTATGACGCTTTAGCCATGTTTCCTTTCCATTCCTTTGTCGATATTCTTTTTCAATTCATCGAATTCACCGAACCAGTGTTTTTATGTGCTATTATCGATTGTCTTCCTGAAAATAAAAAGAATTTAAACATGTACCCCCGAGTTATCATTTTTCAAGCAGAAAAATGTAAATTCGTCGTAGAAAACCAATCATTATTTGAAAATGTTTTCCTTTTATAAGGATTCATATTTCAAGTATTTTAGGTTTTTTACTAACGCTTGAATTTTTGATTTCCTCAGGATAACAGGTTTCCATCTGACAAAGCTCCTTGCTGAGGAAATGAGCTTTAAAAATTATGTAAAGCTCATTCCCTCAGGCTTTGTCAGATGGAAGGTTGTTTTCTTGGGGAAACTAAAACATTTTTCTGCTTTCAAGCATTTTTATTTTTAAATAATTTATTTGGCTAATGAATTAATAAAGTAGGTCCAATGCGATTATATTGTCTATGGTGGCAAATGGCCTTGAACTTCCTCTATGTTATTAAGACAATAGTCTTTGGTGGACCATTTTATTTTTGGTTAAGTTGGTGACAGTGATGACGAAATTTCTAGTATGGAGAAGGCCCGAAGATATCGATCTAGGGATTGGTTTATTTATGCGATCGACCCAGGACTAACCCAGATGTCCAGGAGTTGGTCGCTTCGCCATTAAATTGGTCAAGTTTCTCAATCTCTGAAGACCCAACTTTTAGGTTTGGGATTCGGAGTCTCTTAAATTGCCTTTTATTTCAGTGCTCGTGTGTTCCTACCTCTTCCTCGCGTCTCCTGTAGGCAGTTAAGATTAATACAGGATTGTGTGTACATGTAAGTGCGTCATGCTGTCTATCATGTACCCAGTTTCCATGTTGCGAGATGATCTGGCCTGGTCAAGATGCGTCGCACGATTCTTGGAACAAATTCGGAGGCAATCATCCAATCACACTGATGTACCAACACGGGACACGTGACCCTACTACTGTCAGTTTATCTCTGCACAATTTTAGTACAGCAGAGATGCAAAGCCTGTGCCCCAAAATAAATAAATAATTCCGGTGAACAATACAATATATTGACTTAATTTGTTTATTTAGAGTAGGTAACAAACGTCGCTTCTGATATTTTTTATTCATTTCTATTTTCTTACTTTTACATCATTTCATGAATGTTGCCTCCATGACGGCTTACGAAATAAATTGTACTTGAATGTCAAACTCATTGGCGTCGCAAAAATTAAAATATTTGAGTTTTCAAAGTAGTGTGAAGCTCATAATTTCTTTGAAACGTATTTTTATTCAGGTTTATTGAAAAATAATAAAACCAGTTTATTCGTTATAAAACTGTTTACAAATCCTTTTTTAAAATCAGTTGTCTCCAAATGAGTGATATATATTTTTAAATGTAGCTAGCCGTTCTGGGGAAAGTCTTACGATTCAAACATGAAGTATGTGTGAATAAGAAGACACATTCAGTTATTATCTGGTAAATGAAGCGCACTTGAAGTGAAATGACACAAAACTGCGCTATACAAATATTACGTTATTATTATTAAATAGAAACAATTACAAAAAACATAAATCGTAGTTTTATTTCGATATTCATTAAAATTCGTCAAGGTAATTTTAGTGTTCTATGCCACCTCAGAATCTTTTTGATTTCTATCAATTCGTGAGCTTCGTTGGTTCACCTCCATTCATTAAATAAGACAGTTAATTTGCACGAACGAAATTATTCAAAATATTTTGAATATTGACAGCTTATCTAGAGCTCATCTTACACTCAGGAGGCCACGCCAAAATTGGTCGTAATGGTATAGGCTATAGTCCATAGGGTATACGGTTTTATCGATCGTCCGTGCTAGACCTCCTGGAGACAATGTAATATGATCATTACCTACAACCTTTTACTCCTTGCGGACCGTAAATATATTTTTAAAAGTTAATTTTACCCGCCTGTTAAAAAGGTTGCCCTTCGCTGGAGCAGAGAATCTTACGGCCGGCGGTGGCTCTTTATCAATAAACGTACGTATCCCTACTTATAATAATAGCAACACTCGCATCTCCTTTCTTTTATTTGATTAAAGTTTGTTTTTCATGTAGAAATTAATTTAATGTGTGACAATTGTTTCGCCTTACTCATGTTTGTTTAAATATTTTAAACTAAAATCAAACATACTAATAGTGTCCAGGCAACGAAGACCATAAAAACACCGAATAGCGGAAATAATTCGGGTAGAAGCCAATTTTGGCATAATTGTAGGGGAAGCTGTCTTTAACAACATACTAAAAATATCGGTGGGTGGGGGTAAAGCTAAGGGTGGGGGGGGGGGGGGTCTCTAAAGGTCCCCCTTTTCAGTTTTTCGTTAATAACTCGAAAGTAACGTTAACGCCTCTAGAGAAAAAATGTCTACCAACCAAATTATCTATATAAAATTCTCTACAAAAAAGGTTCATTCTTTTTTTTGTTAGGATCAATGCTTAAGGAGATATGGAGGGGGGAAAATGTCAAATTTAAAAAAAAAACAGTTTTTATTATTAAAAATGAAAGCTTTATTGTTAAAACTTAATTTTTTATTGTTAAAAATGAAATACAAAAGGAGAGAGAGATATCTTGACTATGGTGACCAGCATGGAGGAACTTACTCCAGACAAAGTTGAAGAGCTTCCTTGGTGTCAGCTTTGACTAAATTTCAGAATCATCTGGAATCCCTCAAGGATAATGGGCCTACCGCTGCTTTGTGGGTTCAGTAGATAATTGCCTAAGGTGTACCTGTGCGATTAATAGTGAAGTACAAATTTTTTGCAAACTCCTTGTACGCCTCCGGATGGCTATCTTTCAGTTGTATCATATCTTGCACCTAGAGATGGGCACATTTTGCATACTGGAATTGCCCACTTGCATGGAAGAATCTGCCGTGCACACGCCAAGTAGCCGTCCCAAACACCACGACGCTTAGAATCAATGAACTTCTTCATCAGGGTAACCATGTGGAAGTATCTACTGAACCCACAAAGCATCGGTAGGCCCATTATCCTTGAGGGATTACAGATGATTCTGAAATTCAGTCAAAGCTGACACCAAGGAAACTCTTCAACTTTGTCTGGACGAAGTTCCTCCATGCTGGTCAGCATAGTCAAGATCTCTCTCTCCTCTTCCATTTCATTTTTAACAATAAAAAATTAAGTTTTAAAAATAAAATTTTCATTTTTAACAACAAAAACGGTTTTTTTTTTTAATTTGACACTTTCCCCACTCCATATCTCCTTAAGATGAATATATACTTGAAATCCTATTTAGATACTATTTCGGCTTACAGTATGAACATAAAATATGCTACGGATAAATCGAAGCTTTTACTAGCTCTTTTATGTATTGGAATTACAACACAATTATTATTTACGTAACAAAAAATATAAGCGTAAACCAACAAAAAAAAAAGTTTTTTCATGACTTAACTATGAAGTAATACAAAAAACAATTTAAAAAAAATACCCTATTATGGTTAAGACTATTTTTGAGGTTTTCCATGTTCTAACTTTTTTTCAAAATAATATTCGCACAAAATAAATAAAAACCACATTATTTGATTTTAAAATTTTGCAGGCATGAGATTCGAAATATTTCTAGCGTTTATATTCCTCTTAAGCATTGATCCTAGCAAAAAAGTTAATAGTCTGCGCTATTTAATAATAATTTGATCCAGGGAAGTTTGAAAGCGTTTCTGAAATACTTTCTCCTTGTTCCTGAAAAATTTCGCCCTAACTTGAACTCAACCTTACTTGTGCCAAAAATTGATAAATTTATGTACTAGGACGCTACCATACAATATTATTAAATAACATTGGCTATTGATGGTTTTAGTGCCTTAGAGCTGAAAGGCAATTAGCATTTATAACTTAATTTTAGATTACCACAAATTTACACCAACTGAAAATAATTTTCCGATTTCCCGCGAAATTAAAGTTTTTTCCTGCAATTAATATTGCAGTGAGACCATAAACTATGATTAATATATTTTTCTGGTATTGTGTCGTTAAATTATAACCAATTCTCAGTCTCATTAAACAATAAAGCTCGCAATTAAATGCATATTTTTATTTTCAGTTAAACCTAGAACCTGTTAACATTAATTTTATATTTCCTAGTTTTCCTGAACTTATTTTTATTCATTTTTAATTAACCTTTTACAGGAAATATAAAAAATATTTTTACATAAATATTAATCAAGAAATAAATCTTTTTATTAATTTCTATGTTTTATTAAACTTCCTGTTGGTATTTAAATTGTTAATCTATAAATAATCTTCCGCTGAATTCTGTATGTTTATTATTTTACAACGCAGGAAGAAAAAAACAATGGTAAAATTATTCGCACATTAATTAAAGTTCGAAATGTCGACTGTATATTTTAGTAATTATTGTCAATAGTGCGACTAGGTACCTAATTACTGCATGCATCGAAGCATTGCACTGTAATTACTTGGTTTCATTTTCGATCAGATGAAAACCTCTGAACCGAATATAATACATCTCGGGAAAAGTCAAAACATGTCATTTATATTTTATATCTGCAATTAACTTTATACAAAGATTTGGCTCTTAACTTATAACCTTGAAAAATGCGGAAAACCTTTATATTTATTATTTTATTAATTAAAGGGAAAACGGGAGTGGAATTCATTGTTTTTTGTTTTTGTTTTTAGATTGCATCCTTAATTTTTACTTCACAACTCTTTGAAGAAGTGGATACCACTAATAAATCCAAACGAAGATATGAAAAAGAACAATACACGGATAATAAAAAAGACTGGCAGGTAAAAACCCGCACCGCAGGTTTTTAACGGCGGATTTTAGTTCGGCTTCGCCCAGTTTGAGTGTTTTGGTGACCATTTTATAAATCCGATAGGAACTGGTTCCAAAAATAGCCAGTTTGTCGGATCCACTGCGATCCAGTGACAGCTAATCACCGAGACAAAGTAACTGAGATGCGCAATAACGCCATATGTAATACACATATATTGCATACAGCCGCCGATAAATCCTAGTACGTAGGGAATAAACGTCCATATGCGAGCTGCTGACAAAAGTAGCGACATTTTTTGGCAGATTCTTGAATTAAAAACCGAATTACAACGGTTTTGCGTGAAATTTCACGAACACAGATGTTATTTGTGGAGTGGCGCATAAGGCGTGGCATCGGACATGCAATGGAAGTCGGGTTCTGGAATTCAACAACGCAGATGCAAGCGTATTAATACTGTTTGATAACGGTCAACGGCAAGCTGACACTCGAACCCAGGATCACTTGTCTTACTTGGCCCCAACTCGGCAATTGGGACCCCTTATTTTGAAGTCATTTTTGTCGATCTCGTTATTAAATTCAGAATTAGATCTTTTTTTCCTATATTTTGACTGTTTCCTTTTTTAGTGATCACGAAGTTCCGAAGAATTGGAACATCGTAATCATTTCACAAAACATTTCTTAGTTACTTATTTTGTAGCATTTAAAAAGTACAAAGTTTCTTTAAACTTTTTTTACATTAGCTCCACAAAAGAGGCCCTTAGGAATATAAATTCCCTCTTGGCCTATGTCATGTTAGGGGATGCAGTATGGAGGATTTTTTTCGAGGAAAGGAACGAGAGGAAGTTCTGGGAAGGAATTAGGTATGAGGGGTGGGTAGGGATTAGGCTTGTTGAAAAAATATCGATATATCGATATTTTTAATTCAAAATATCGATATTTTTAGCCGATATATTTTGATCCGATATATCGATACAAAATATCCAATATCTAAAATTGTATCAAAAACGATATTTTTTTTAATTTATGTATTTAAAGTCACTAGAATCCAAAACCGCATGGGAACGAACGGAAAAAAGTAACTGTATTGGGTCATGACATCTGGCGGTTGAAATTTTAACTATTAATAGCTTACAAATCTATTGTCTTTGCATTAGTATTTGTGATCACCAATACTATCTAATGTGTGTATGTACATACATACAAATGTATGCTATTTTTCGCCATTTTTTTCTAAGCCACTCCTATGTGTTGGTTTCTAATTGTCTATGATTATTGACTATACCTTATTCCAAACACGTAGTCCTTTTTGACAGATTTACGCCAATAGAATGTTACTGATTAATTGTATGCATCTCAGATTACATTTAAATTAGAAGACAGCTTTTTAGTTTTTGATATTTTTGTAATTATAACGTAATAAAAATGAATAATGATAAAAATACCTTCATTTTTATTGAGATTTTTGTACATTAAAAAAAGCAAATTGTGTACAAAAATTACTATTGATAATATTGAGCTGAATACACTTTTATTTTAAAAACGCAAAATCTCTTGAAAATTTGAACGATATATTGATATATCGATATTTTTTCCTCGATATATCGACGTCGATATTGATATTTTAATAAATATCGATACATCGATATATCGATATTTTTTTCCACTTTCGACATCCCTAGTAGGGATCTGGGGGTCAGTGTGTCCAGGAGTGACGGACATATGAATCCATCCCTCCTACTGCGGAGCAAGGTCAAGAAGACCTTCCTCAACCAGTCTCGGCAAAGAGGATGTACCGTCGAGTAACAAAAGTATAAAACATATTTTCATTAAAATGCATCAGCTTCTCTATTTCTCTATTTACAGTATATACCAGCGCATAAGTACAAAAAATCTGCTTCTCTATTTACAGTATATACCAACCAGCACATAAGTACAAAAAATCTGCTTCTCTATTTACAGTATATACCAGCGCATAAGTACAAAAAATCTGCTTCTCTATTTACAGTATATACCAGCGCATAAGTACAAAAAATCTGCTTCTCTATTTACATTATATACCAACCAGCACATAAGTACAAAAAATCTGCTTCTCTATTTACAGTATATACCAGCACATAAGTACAAAAAATCTGCTTCTCTATTTACAGTATATACCAGCGCATAAGTACAAAAAATCTGCTTCTCTATTTACAGTATATACCAGCGCATAAGTACAAAAAATCTGCTTCTCTATTTACAGTATATACCAGCGCATAAGTACAAAAAAATCGACACTAAAAGTGCTTTGTATTTTACGTCAATTTGTGGTATATGTTTATTTATTTATTTATTTTTTCAGGTTCTCCATAAAACAGTTATACACCAAATTATTACGGAGAAGATTACAAAATATAAGAGAAAAAAAGGCCGAGGGGGCAGTTTCACTATATTGAGACGTATGTCAAAAGATAGTTACTGAACTCTTTATAGGTAACATTGAAGATGTCAATGCTCAATGCAGAATCGTTAAGCAGTTGAATTGCTCTATTTAATGGGGAATTCTGAAAGGAAGAAGTTCTCATTTCGGAGCATAAAAAAGTGTGTGGGATCTCCCACGAGTATACGCGTTAGGGACATATAGGTTAATCTCCTTCAACATAGGTGGATTCAGTTAATAATTCAATAGTATAATAATTAATTTCAATAATAAAGTAATACTAATTCAATACCGGAGATCAGCTTAAAAAAATGTTTCCCCAAAAATATTTTTCGGCGGGCTTCTAAGGTATTAAGATCTAGCATTTCTGTTAAGAACAACGATGGATACAGGAATGGGTAGTACGTATATTCCCTCATATATGTACAGGTAACGCATAAACCTTTTTTGTACTTTTTCTATTTCTAGGATATGGTTTTGTTCAGAGGGTGCCCAAATAATGGAGCTGTATTCCAGGATGCTGCGGACAAGTGCTTCATATGTTCTTCGTATTGCAATTCCATTAGTAAATGATCTCGCATTACGAAGAACAAATATGTAATACACACTATTTGATAATATTTTCTTTTCATTTCTTATTACAGATGTATAATTTATGTGCTCTTCTTAAACGTTACTTTGTTACATATTTTATAGTATTCATTGATAATAAAGTACTTAGTCAAGTCGTGATGCCTATTACAATAATAATACATATTTTTCATTTTATAAATTTATTATCACAGATTATGACATTATGAGACATTGTATTTCTGAATTACTGTTTTTAGTATTCTAACAATATCTATTGTTTATGTTTTTATTTTGTTTTCGTTCGTAATGTACCTACCAAGTATAAATTATTTAATTAATAGTAATTTTATTTGTTTTTCTTATGTTATTTCGCAATGTAATTATTATATTATAAACTGTTCATTTCCTGTAATAAAATAAAAGTAAAATATTTTAGAAAGATAAAAACTTAAGTTTCATGCTTTGAGTAGAATTGTAGGACGAAATTTTTACAGGCAATATAATAAAATAGTTGGCACGCTGTGGAACTAATTTTAATTTACCTTCCCCTTAACCTGAATGGGATATTAAAAGCACATTTTATTTATTCCCTTCCAACATCAAATTTTTCTTAAATCTGCCGAAAATTAGAATACATGTTTTTACACTGTAAAAACCTACAATCGTAGAGCATTAAACATTATTTCGGGAGTTTTTTTTTACAATAGCTCCACACAGGGGCCCAGAGGAAAATATTTTCCCTTTATCATCCATAGGGATGCTGTGTGAGGAGTAGGTAGAAATCTGGGGTCAGTGGGTCTAAGAGTGATGGACGTAGGAATTCATCCCTCTCACTGTGGAGCAAGGTGATGAATCGGGATAGTCCTATCGGGGAGGCCAAATGATCTCCTTCAGCCAGTCTCTCCCGATCCTCTCCCCTCCAAGACCTCGACAAACCTCATCCAATGATCCCGGGCATTTCTGCTAAACCAAACGTAGCGAGCTACTTGGGGTGACCTATAGCAGTGGTGTTGGTTATCCAATAACTTCCCGGGGCAGCGGTACCCATACCCGTCTCCCAAATTGAAGAAATTTTATTCCTGAATGACAGACGATATACTAAATAAAAACTTATTAACTAACCATCACGCCGTTTCCCCGCAGGGGTAGGCAGAGAGGACGGACCGCCAAACAACTCGGTCTTGGCACACACTCTTTGCCTCACTCACATTCATACATCGTCTCAAACATACTCTTCTATTATTCTGACTTTTGACATGGTCCGTCTCAAATATCTGATTTACTTTATCGTGCCATGTCTTTCTCTGGCGTCCCGACTTCTTTTACCATTCACATTTGCGTCATACATTCTTTTTACACCACTTTCTTCGTTCATTCGCTCAACGTGCCCAAACCATCTGAGTTTCCCTTTCTTAATCTTATTCATTATATTTACATCAGCCTTACATTCTTTGCGGATATCCACATTTCTAACACGACCATACATGGTTTTACTACACATACGCCTCAGTGATCTCATTTCAACAGCATTCAGTTTATTTTCATCCTTCCTCTGCCAGTTCCATGCCTCACTGCATACATGAGGGTAGATACCAGTACTCCATTATGGACTGCTAGCTTCGCTTCTTTTGACAGTTTTTTATTAGCGCCAACGGCATTCAGTCCTCCATTAATGGAGTTACCGGCATTTACCCTTCTTTCAATATCTCTATCAGCCTTCCCATCTCTCTTAAAACTATTTTCAAAGAATCCCCAAACTTATAAAAGTGTCTCTGTGTGACATATTAATTATTTAGTATTGGAAAATATATTTTCATACTTGTGTTAATTAAGTACTAGGTTTTTTTTATGATAACTTTGTAAAGTACGCTGGAGGCGTTTTGTTAACGGTTTTTTACAATAATTGATTTTTATTTCTACGAACCGTTAAATGATAATAAACTAACCGTTTTTACAAGCATTGATATCAATTTTACGTGCTGCATTATTTTTTTTATATTTCATTTTACAGTGACCAATGATTTTACCTTACTACCAATTATTGTGTGCTAGATATATAAGGTAATTATCTCGTTAAAGAAACATAAAGTTTCAGCCTTGGAGTTTTTATGTAGGTACCCAATTCACGGAAAAAATGGTTGCATTTCCTACGGTACCTACTTTTCCGTGTTCATTCGTGTTTTTTTAAAATTAATTTTTATCTAAAATAATCGTAACAATTTAGATTAACCTAATTTAAATGGTTTTACGTGACTAGCACTACGTACCATAATTGGAATTCAGGGTGACAATCAAAACTCATCTTCTCAGAAAATCGTATTGTTTTTTTTATTTATATGACACCTCAAAAGAGCACATCTGTCTGCATACGGTTTAAAGGCAGGGGATTATACGAAGGAGGAAAAAACAGACTTACTTCACCTGCCTAGGAAATGACTAAATGTACATTAAAAGTATAAAAATTCTGATAGTGCCTTTTGTTGGGTCAAAAACTTAATTTACAGGCAAAAATCTCCTTCCACTTAAAACGTTTTAATGAGATGGTCCTGGTGAGGAAATCAAAAGTATTTACTTTCGAGTGAGGTTGAAATGCAAGTTTTGACTAACTAACCAACTAACCATCACGCCGTTTCCCCGCATGGGGTAGGCAGAGAGGACGGACCGCCAAACAACTCGGTCTTGGCACACACTCTTTGCCTCACTCACATTCATACATCGTCTCATACATTCTCTTCTATTATTCTGACTTTTGACATGACCCGACTCAAGTGTCTGATTCACTTGATCGTGCCATGTCTTCCTCAGGCGTCCCCGACTTCTTCTACCATTCACATTCGCGTCGTATATTCTTACACTACTTCCTTCGTTCATTCACTCTACATGCCCAAACCATCTGAGGGTCCCTTTCTTAATCTTACTCATTATGCTTACATCAGCCTTACATTCTTTGCGGATATCCACATTTCTCACACGATCATACATTGTTTTACCACACATACGTCTCAGGGATCTCATTTCAACAGCATTCAGTTTACTTTCATCCTTCCTCTACCAGTTCCATGCCTCACTGCCATACATCAGGGTAGGTACCAGGACTCCATTGTGGACTGCTAGCTTCGCTTTTTTTGACAGTTTTTTATCAGCGCCAACGGCATTCAGTCCACCATTAATGGAGTTACCGGCATTCACCCTTCTTTCAATATCTCTTTCAGCCTTCCCATCTCTCGTAAACATACTACCCAGATACACAAACTCATCCACCTGCTCCAAGTATTCATCATTCACAACTATGTTGCATACTGTTTTCGTACTCTCCCTTTCAAACACCATGACTTTAGACTTACTTACATTCATCATTAGCTCATTCTTCATACATACTTCGTTCATCCTAGATACGAGAGACTGTAGATCTTCCATAGTGTTAGAAATCAGCACCGCATCATCAGCATACAGCAGGCAACATACTTTCAGATTACTCAATTTCGCGCCCAATCCCACCTCTTTCAATTCTCTCCTCAATTAATTCCTCTTGCAAGTTTTGCATTTCGTTTATTGCAAAAAGCATACTGACGACCTCCGTAGTCCAGTGGGTAAGACTCTTGACTCACAATCCGGAGGTCGCGGGTTCGAACCCGGCATGCGCAAATAAATTTTATTTGATTAATTTGTGTTATTTCACAATTAATTCATTAAAAATAATATATAGTACATTTGCGGCATGTTCCAGAGTGGAAGATACTATCAGTATGGCCCTGGTGTAAGACCACCATTCAGAATTGAAACGTTGCTTGAAAATGGCTTTAGCCGTGTTTGGTGACCAGATCTGAATAGCCAGGTACTTCCCAACCTTCCTCTTCCCCACCTCCTTCCCCTCCCCACTACCTTCAGCCTCACAACATACCCCAATTGGGGATGCCATAGTCTCACTGGATCCAGACGAGAGCAGTTGAGATTCTTGTGCGGTATTCACTCTAAAAAAAAAATTAAAAAAATACTTTGGTTTTCTTCCACGTGCACAGCACATTTTTAAGTATTTTCTATTCAAAATAAACAGATGCTTCGTGCTAAATAGCAACGTCGTGATTTTTTTTGTTCCGGATACAGGATTTCCCCGTCCTTTGCGGCGATGCGACAAACCCCAGCTAGCGTCAGTGGAAAGACATTGGAAACTGAAACAGGAAGTAGTTTCAGGCGTTTCAGAGACGTGTTCGTGTACTAAAAAGCTCAGCTGGAAGAGAGTAATACTATTGCAAATGTGGGTTGTAGAGAGACACTTAAGAATATCATCTGGGATCTGAATTGGCCCCTCTTGATGATAGCGAAGCAAAAATTTTACATACCCTGGCAAACAAATGTAAACAACATCTTTAATACAGCATATCAATGCGTTTTAAGATTTTCACGGCCAAAAGTACTCTCGTTATTTGTTTTGGGGGTGTTATGCCGTGTTGCGCTACCTCCTTCTTTAACACTTCTACCGGATCTGCCCTGATGATACACTGCAACGCTGTCCGAAACATGGCTAAAGAAGGAGGTAGCGCAACACGGCGTAACACGGCGTAACGGCTTTTACGGTATACGAGTCCACCTAAATGTAAAACAAGTCGAATAAACGACCCGTTCTCGTGAATCGAACATCAACGGTGAGCGGGTATTCCGCTCGTGTCCGTCGAGTTTCGCACACAGTGCCCCGGAGATCAATGCTGCAAAGTCCTTAGAGCAGGCTCCATTAAAATATCCGCAGAAGAGACTCAGCATGTCCACATTGTGTTTGTGCATTAGAGATGGCTATTGGCCTGGATTGAATATCAGACGGATTGCCCTACCTGGCACAGAATGAATGTTCGATTTTTTTTTTATTATTCCACACTGGAGGCCCTGAGGAAAATATGTAATTCCCCTCAGGTCTAGTGTCATCTTTGGGGATGTCGTGTGGATGGTTGTTTTAGGAAAAGGAAGACGAGGAGTTCTGGGAAGGAAAACGAATCGAGGGATGCATAGGAATCTGGGGGTCAATATGTTCGGGAGTGACGAACGTATATGAAGCCATCCCTTCCAATGCGGTGCAAAGAGTCGATAGATCTGGTTGGAGAATTCAAAAGGTCTTCCTTAACAAGTCTCTCCCGATCCGGCCCGTCTCACAGCAGGTGAAAGCATCCGCCAGCAAGACCTAGACAAAGCTCCTACCTACTTATTTATTTTAAGACAAAATAAAACTTCTATCTCTTACTAACATTAGCACAGCAATCTTTTTTGTTTAACCTACTATGTATTTATTTATATTTACTTGTACTACTAAAGCTGATTATTTCTTACAAATAAATGCTTCTGATGATTTTTCTCCTCGAAAATTGCACAAAATTATAAGATTTTTTTCACTAACTGTATTATCAGAAAACACTTTGTCTAGTTTGTATACTGACCGTCTGTTGATGGCGTTCAAACCAGGCAATTTTAACAATTTTTGGAGGATCCTAACTACTAAAAAGAAGTGACTTATCAAAAAAAGAAAAACGTACCGACACGCTAGTGGTCGATATCTATATTGCATTATACAATATTTGCAGTAGTGTTAAAATCAATAGAGAAAATTGGGGAATACGTTTGTATGGACAAACGCCGCCCGGTTTCCTTTTGATTCTAACCATAGGTCTAATTCTGGGGCAGTTGGATTGCGCCTCTGGTACAGTAGGAATCTAATAAATCCAGGAGTAAAGTCAGAGTGACAGAGGAGTAGGTTTTAACCATTATCCACTTGCGGTTTCCCTTTACCCGCTTCATTTCTCAAGGATATTTCAGTATTTTGAAAACGTCACCACCAATTTTCCACTTATTGCCATCTTGCGCTGTTTACACAGGAAATTAGATACAACTTTTATTACGCATTTTCCACACATCAGAGTCCAACTATTTTTAATGAATTCCTCGTGATCCCTTACTATCAGTAATATAAAATCTTTTTTTTTTGGAACCGAATAAGAAAAACATCAAATTGTAATATTTAATCATTGAAGAAAATATTAGTAACTCTCGAACGAAAATTAGAAACAGAAAATCAGGAAAAGATTCAGTCGCATCTGGAACCTAGTCGCTAAAATGTTCTCGTCTTATTGTAACCGCATAATTTTCAGGATAAAAATTGTCTTAGAACAGAATTTTATTGCAGAAAAATAGGTGTAAACTGTTAACAACAACAAAAATCTACAAAGTTTTATTTGGAACATGTAAAACAATGTCCATCGTGACGGGGAAAAATAATAATTTTACTCGAATAAAATTATTAAGTGTTTTGTTAATAATATTGTTAGTTCTTCTAGAAAACAAAACAAAATTTATACGTAAATATTAAATATAACAACATTATGTATGTATGCATGTTTGTGTATGTATATATATGTATGTATGCATGTATGTGTGTATACATGTGTATATGTATATATGTGTGTTTGTATATATATATATATGGAAAAGAAAATGTACATGTATGAATTTCATGTACGTAGGTACATATAGGTATATATTTTCATAGTTTTTTTTATTTTTATTTTTATCTTTCATTTTTATTATCACATCATTTTTTTAATCTTTTTATACTACTTTTTTATCTTTTTTATAATATAATATCTACTCTGATTCATAACCTTTTTAATAAATATAAAATTTTATTTACCTACCTCGGAACAGACTTTTTTTTTTAGTGAGGTGGGTAAAATAAAACAATGTAAATAAATGAAAAATAAACGCCCGGGTTGCCGGCACTGAAACTGAACTGAGAATTGATAAATTCCTTGCGCGTCCTTCAATAAGTATCTTCTGATATTATTTTTTTTTAAATAATTAATCAAGTTTTCTTTTTGAAAGTTTTTATTATATTAATTTTCTGTGGCTGCAGTTGAAAAGAATAACAGGTGTAATTTTTGGCAAATTTCAATTAAATAATCTTATAATAATATGTCAAGGAGATTCCAGCCTTCCTAGATCGCTTTAACCCTTTGACTACATGTTTTTGGACTATCTATAGCAATATTTAATTATAATTAATTGAGTAATTTGTAAACAATCATCAATCAAACAATACAACAATCGCAGCAATCATCTCAATTTATTATTGATATCTAAATGAAGGACAAACGGACCAAATATTTACTTCTGACACCTAATCATAATTTTGACTGTGCATTATTACATTCTTCTTTAGGTCGACAAATTCCTAATTATAATTTGTGGATCTCTAATGGATTTCTAATAGACAACACAACATTTTTCAAACTAATAATAATAATGTTAGGGTGGCTTATTCTGAAATAGGTCGGAAAATAAGTTGTTTAAAATCAATTTATGTAATGTTGTAATCTTAATTATAATGAAATAGATAAAAAAATCGATACTTCATGGAACAGATTTTTAAACTAAATTATGAATTAAGCTGGTATATTTTCTTATTGAACACCAGTTGAAGTCCCCGGCGAGTTTTTCAAAATCGGATGAAGACAGTATCTTTCCTCTTACATTGCACGTAAAATGTGCAAAATTTCAGCGAGAAGTATCAAAATTCTGCTGTATGAGACCTAGGTATTATGCCAGTAGCCGAAATAACAAATGGTAATATTTTTATAGTCTGAGAAAGCCAAATTCTTTTAATCTCATTTCCTAAATCTGTGTATTTTCTTATTTTTTCAGAAACAGTTTTTTGAATATTACAGGAATTTGGAATAGCTACATCAATGATATAAGTTATTTTTTTTAATTTTGTCATGTAAAACTATATCAGCCCCCCTAGCATAGTCGATCGATATAGGTTTTATCGAAAATGTCGGTAACTTGTAATCGCTCCCGAGAACGACTACAGGTCGCTAACGAAGAAATAACAGTTTAGGTCAAATAAATCAGGAACCCTTAGTCGTTGTGAACTGTTTTTTGTTCGTTAGCGGCCTGCAGTCGTGCTCGGGAGCGATGACAAGTTACCGACATTTTCGATAAAACCTATATCGATCGACCATGCTAGCACCCCAGGTCTGTTATGACCAATTGTTCTCTCTGTTAGTATAGTTTTATCATAATATATTTTATAAAATTCATTTTCTAAAAATGAATTTGGCTCATATTCATAATATGGTTCTATATTACGGCAATCAATCAAGTTATGTTTAATTACCAAACTTTGGTGAATTATTTTTAAAACCTGATTGTGCCTAAATGTATACTCGGACGGCGCTAATATAGAACATCTCGATATAATATGTTCTATAGTTTCCGGAAAAGCCAAACATTTTCTACATAAATCATCAATTTGATTTATATCTTTGATTATATGCTTCCTATAATTTTTAGTATTAATGACTCTATCTTGAATGGCAAGCATAAATCCTTCTATTTCTGCGCTCAACTCTCCAATACTTAACCATTTGTTTGACGAAAATTTGTCAACATACGTTTGGTTGAGATAATTGAAGTGTTTTGCGTGAATAATTTTATTTGACCAGGATTGTAATAATTCCTGGTTAGTGTTTATAAGAATGTTGGCATTCTCGTCATATAAATTTAAAGGTGTATTAATTAATTAATTTATTTATTTTTAATTAAATTATTTTTTTTATTTTTTTATTTAATAATTATTGTTATTCTTAGCAACGAAGAAGTATGAAAACGTCTAGGGGTCAGTTTTGCTATTTTGTGAAATCAAAAGATGCAAAACTGTCTGTAAGTGACCTTGAAAATGTCAACGGTCAATGCAAGTTGAGTCGCTCTGTTGGATGACGCGTTCTAATAGGCAGAAGTTCTCGCTTTCGGATCATAAAAAAGTGCATAGTATCTACCACGATTATACTTGCTAGGGACATAACAGTTTCTCCATAGGTAGTTCCTCTTTCAGCGTTGGTGGATTGAGTATAGTTCCAGAGATTAACTTAAAATTTTTCGACGGGCTTCTAGGGTGTCTAAATCGAGCATTCCTGTTGAGAATGAAGATGGATGGTACGTATATTCTCTCAAGTACACGTAACGCATAAACCTTTTTTGTACTTTTTCTATTTCTAGGATACGCTTTGGTTCAGAAGGGGCCCAAATAATGGAGCTGTATTCACATATACATACACATCTAGCTACACTTTTACTCATATAAACGTAAACCTCTTTTGCCCTCTTTCTATTTTGAGGATATTGTTTTGTTCGTTTGGGATTAGTTTTAATGGCTAAATACTACGTAGATTAGGTTAATAGCGCTATGATGTGTTACTGAAAACAGCTATGCCTTCCATTTTTGACGTCACAGTAATCTGGTGGCAATAATTTGATAGGCGCCTTAGTTGGCAATGAATCGAATTCGGGAACATCTCGTACCCGTTTCACTTCAGGTTGGCTGGTGAATGAGGAAGGAGGCTGATTATCTCTTGCTGGCAATCTTCTCGGCGCGGCGGGCTCATTTCCATTCTCATTATCCGTGGCGTCACTTCCTTCGCCTCACGCCGGTCCAGCGGACAGCATCCACTCTATATCACAGCTTGGACCACTGGAAATATACACTGATAGAAATATGTCTTTGGGCGTATCTGGTTTGCCTGAAATAAGGTAAATTTTACCTTATCTCTCTTCTTTAATTCTTTCTTTTTTAATGTTACACCTCATAAGAGCGCCCCTTTCTGAACAGTGTAAAGACAGGATAACTATATCGCCACCGGTTGGGCACTGTTCTGAGGGGGGTTAAGATAGGGGCTGTAGGTTTGGTTTTAAAGAATGTGGTGCGATGCAGGCCACCAAACATGTTGTCAATGGTGACCGACAGTTGGCACCCCGAAATTATGATCATTGTAAAAACATTTTTTTTTCTGCATTATTTACCAATTTAAACTTAAAATCAATATCAAAAATATCTTAATGATAAGTTGGTATGGATATCAAACGAATTTATAAACAGTGTCAATTTTTCGTACTGGCGCTGGTATATACAGTGTATAATTTTTTCCCTTGACACGTTTCAATGAAAATATATATATATATATTTTTTTAAAGAAAGACAAACATTCCCGGGTTACGAATAACCCAACAATGTTTGAAAATCTCGTACTACCACCACAGAAAGCCGAAAACATTTATTTATTTATTTAAAATTTACGGCACAAAGTGCCATTTACAAACATGTGTTATTTAATATATTTAAACAGTCATTGTACAGTGAAGAAAGATTGTTTTTTTTTTTAATTTCTCATAATAAGAGAAAAAGAGAAAAAATTTCTAACAACTAATGAAAACTTTAAAAGGATACAATGAAATAAAAAGAAAAACTTGTTATGAAGTAACCTCGTTACAATACGTGAGGCTGAAATGTTTGATAAGTAGAGCCTTGTATTTTAATAAGGAAATATTAAAAATATCAGCAACATTGGCATAAAAACTACCAATGGTGAGTATTCTATTTATAACAGAATTATATCCAGCGACAGACGTATAATTGTCACAATAATACATACTGGGGAATCTTGATCTATTGGTAGGTACATGAAAGTGAATCAACTTTAATATATCAGGGCTATCCAACTGATGATTTACAATTTTGTATAAAACACTTTCAATGAGTGTAATAAAAAGTCATAATTTATTGATTCTAAAGGGATTCCAAGTCGATATTGCTTGTGCTGTGATGGATGAGCCGAGGAATCGAACACGCGACGCTGTGGGTTTATACTTTTGTTATTTGGCGTTGCATCCTTTCTGCACACCTCTTTGGTTTTGGGCGACACTTAGTTATGTTTTGTGTAACAAGGTGTACCTTATTTTCCCTAAAGCGACTACATACTGGGGGGGGGGGCAACTATCAGGGGATCAACTGTCATGCAACCGTTGTCAACAAATGCCCGTTCATTCCCTATCAATTCATTCTATTGATGAAGTCCAGAGAGCAAATAATCATGAGGACTGAAAACATGTACTGGTTCGAAATACTAGATTCTCCACTCTCACCCCCACAACACGAAAGAACAGCATTTAGGTATGTTGGCGACGTCAGTATTCTTTAAAGTCGGTATCAATCACACTTCTAGAGGATTCTCTATTCAGTGGCTAGTACTATTTTGATAAGAGTAATTTTAAAATGACTCAGATAAATAAAGATGATAAATCGCTAATAAATCGAAGTACTCGTAGGACGTTTTGTTATTTCGGGCAACTACGATGAAATTGAAATAGTGTCAGAGGTCGTTGATCTTTTGTGGACCAATTGAATTGTTTTGGAGGCAATGTTGATTCAATCTTGAAATGGTTCATATTAAAGATAGATTTAAATAAAAACCTAGGTCCCACAATAGCAAATTTAAAAAAAAATCAAAAATGGTAATATAAAAAAAAAATCGGGCTAGACTGAATAACTGTTAATTAACTGTTAACTGAATTAACTGTTGTCATAGGATTTACAACCAAAATAATCCATATTTTTACAGATACGCTTAGAATGCAAGGAAAAATCACTTTGTAGGTTGTTATGTTATTATAATAGAAATTAGTCAAATAAATAACGTACCTAGTAAAGTATACGCCATACTTTAAGAACGGACCGATGTTAATCAGAAATCGTCGAAAAAATGCGACTTTAAGAATAGAAAAGTGGCATCCCTCCCATCCACCCCCCCCCCCCCCCCCCGCCAACACTTTTGTTTTTACGCTTCTTTCCCTTTCGCTTACGTTTATCGTATAGTCAGTAACTGTGCGAGAATGAATCGTACCATGTTCAGGCCGGTGTTAAAGTGTGGCGAGTACTATACGCACATAAATATAAATATATATATTTGAAAAAATGTATGTTTGTAGGCGTTAAATCTTAGATTATGTACCTTTATATTTAAAGGATGATTGCCGGTATGTTGTAATACGCATTTATGACAACGCGATATGAATTTATTTATATAATAACTATTTTTTATGTAGTAATCTTTTTAGTGGCTTTTACATAAGAAGAGTAAAAATTATAATGTTTTTATTATACGTAACTGTACTGCCCCAGTAAAAACATTTTGTGTTTGTTTAGTGATAAATTGAAGAAATCCACTGACTTGGTATAATTATTTCTCTCCATATTTTGGACAAAGAGGAAAACAAGATAGTTTAGTCCCAGAATTTCTGCACTGAAATAAATCCGACTAGTTTTACGTTGTGGAATCCGAAAGTTTATCGATGCAAACGATTCTGGACTATCAACTACATCATTTAAATTTTTATATAGAAATACCAAGACAGTGATAATCCTTCTATCTGACAATTTAAGCACTTTCATATCATTTAAAAGAGCGTTTGTAGTTCTTCAAAATTGCTGGATTACCCATTTTAAAACTTAGAAAACGTAAAAATTTATTTTCTGTTATTTTAATAGCTTGTACATGAATATTAAATTTTTTTGTGGTTATAATGTGGTATTATAATGTGATTTTTTGTTATTAAGTTTATTTTGTAGAACTACATCGTCTATGAGTGGTAAAACCACAGTTTGATAATGCCTTCAGAGGGCGAAACAGCTGTAACGCATAATAATTATTACGAAGCAGAATTTGTTTTTAATAAACTGTATTCATACATTAAATAATAATATTATTGAATACAGGGTGTTAAGGAACGTACTCGACTTCTTTAACCAGTGATTCCTGACATTATTTGGAGTAAAAAAATATAAGTAAAATTTTGGTCTCCGGTGACATATCCGATGTTTTGTTTTTTTTTTTTTTTTTCTACAAAAACTTAAAAAAATGGTAGGTGTTTGATAGTTAGGGGCGGGGTTAGGGGTTGGTCGGTTACTCGGCTGAGTGACTTTTGAGATTTTTTTTTTGTTTGATTTTGAAGAAAAAAAAAATTGAAAAAAAACAAAAAAAGTCATCGAAAAAGTCACCGGAGACCAAAATTTCATTTACATTTTTTATTCCAAATACTGTAAAGAATCACTGGTTAAAGTATGTCAAGGACGTCCCTCAACACCCTGTATATAAAAGAAAACATATATATTATGTGCGTTCCAGACGAGAGAATTGTATTCAAGTTGACTTCTAACAAAGGCAAAATATAACAGTTTAATACAATTAATTATGTTTAAATTTCTCGCTTGTCCATTTACAACTAGTTAACCTAATCCCAACGATTTGTAAGCCCTTATTAGAGATTTCTTTGATGTGGTTAAAATAATAAACATATTAATAAATACGTTATTCCGGATCTGCCCTTCTGAAATTTTCTTTCAAAAACCAATTCACACTTTCTAACTGGTTATTTTTTTTAATTGCAATTAAACGAAGCACGTAAAGCACAGATACGACATATTTGCGTGGGTTCCTAATCTTTTTTCCATTCACAATGGATCCATTTGATATTTCTCATAACGTGATGCCTGTCTGTCAATTTATCTACCAATCTATCAGTAATTTTGCGTGTCAACACCGCACAGAGATAAAATTACGAAATGTAAAATTGCAGAGTTTTCAGCAACCAAGAATTGCACAAAACTGCAATGGATTGGAGCGTTGATTACTGCATTAAGACATTACTGTGGGCGTCAATGGCGAGGAAATCTAGTAGGAACTAGCTACAAACTTCTAACTGGGTACTGGCTAACCAGATAAGTGCCACCATAGCAATCATTTGTAATTCATATCAATGGTATAACTGCGTTGGAACCTCTAATTCATAACAATTTCGATGTCAAAAAATTAGCAAGTGGTACAATTCTTTCCGAGGAAATTCAAAACCTAACTTTATCATGACAACAATATTATTTCATTTTTCAATTCTATTAACAATACACAGATATGTTGATCATCATGTTGAGATCAATTTTTAAGAATCAGATGAAGAATTATGTGTGGTAAAACAATGGATGATCTCGTGAGAAATGTTTAGATCGCCAAAAATGCAAGGCTGTTGTATGCGTAATAATAAAAATATTTGGATGATATATATAGCGCCGTTTTTGTGAAAAATCACCTCAAGGGCGCTGAAAAATTGAGCGTAATGAGTACGATTAAGAAAGGGACGCTCAGATGGTTTGGGCACTTAGAATAAACGATTACACTTTTACAACACAATTTTTTTAACAAATAATCCAATAATGTTTTCGAACAATTAATATAAATTATTTTTTTTTATTAGTTAATGATGTTTTGAATATCCCTTTGAATAAAACAATCTCGGACATTAGAAACTCTATTATGTATAATGGAGGTAGGTACTGCGAAAAACTTTTAAGTTGTCCGCATATCGATATATTCCGCCCATCATTTTTGTGCACTTTTCGATTTGAAAGAAAGTTTTTCTACCTATAGCACGTGTCACGGTGTTTGTGGTCGCACTCCTCCGAAACGGCTTAACCGATTTTTATGAATTTTTTTATGTATATTTGGTAGGTATGAGAATATGTCTTAAAGTATATTTCATACCGCTAGGGTGTCCCTATCTAGATTTTTTTTCTATTTTTTTGACAATTTTGTGAATATATTTTTTTTTATTTGGCATCAAAAAATACCTATAATCCTAAATTCCCTTCCACCCTCATCCTCACATTTTTTTAATAGCGACCCTCCCTTTTTTAATCGCGATTTCAGTATTTTTGTATGAACAAATTTAACCATCGTTTGTATTTCAAACAGAACGTAAATATTTATGTTGTTGAATAACAGATGACGCTACGTCCGCCTCATCGAACTTTCATCCACACATGCGCAAGTCATTCACGAGAAGCGTCGCGTTATTTTGACATTTCATTCGGCATTTGTTTGTATCACGTCGCAGTGCGTGCGAAATTTCGTACGATTTATTTTAATTTATCTATTTGTGTGCTTAAGCAAAATATTCACCAGAAATAATTTATATGGAAGAACAACGTTTGCCGGTTCAGCTAGTAATATATATAATTTTGGTAGGAATCTGGGGGTCATTGTGTTCAGGACGTATGAATCTAACCCTGCCACTGCGCGGTGCAAAGCGATGTTCCGATAGAGTACTGCTGGAGAGGTCAAAAGTCTCTCCCAACCAGTCTCTCCCGATCCGACTTGCCACACATTTAGTGGGCAGAGGCATCCACCACCAAGATCAGGACAAACCTCACCCCGTGATTCCGTGCACCCCTGAAAATTCATTAAACATAGCGTATGACCTATGGCAGAAGTGTTGGTTATCTAATAAATGGTTTCCGGGCCCTTGAATAAGTTAAATATATGTATATTGAACAGTCTTTGAATTTAAAAGCTTGTCGACCGATTATGAATAATTCCATCCCAAATTGTATGATCCAAGACAAATCTGACCCAGGATGCGGGACATTAGGGGACCCTTCTTAAATAATGTTTATGGCTTTTGGAATCGTGAATTGGACCTACAAGATGCGAAGTCCAAAATAATTCAGCCACAGTCAAACACCGAAATTAAAGTCACATGATACTGGCAACAATATTAATGGATATCAAATGTCGTTAACCTGGTCCAAAATTTCCTAATCCACAAATCATAGTTTATCTATTATAAATACGATTCTGTCCAAATTATCACGACTATTGTGTTTCTTTGTTAATGTGTTTATATTCGTCTAAAAACCATTGTTTGATTGAATCAAAACTTTCACTAATTACTTTGTAGAAGCGATTATCTTCATAAAACACCGATGGAACGGATCGCGGTGAAAATGACAATTTATCCGACTTAAGAATATACAATAAACAAGTGAAACGCTTTTTGATCCTCAATTTACCTTTACTAGACTAACCGGCTTCGCACGGACTTGCTTTCATCAGAGAAAATGTATGAACTTACATAAATGGATTTTTAGTTCCGAATTTTATTATTTTTAGCAATCAAATTATGCTTATGACAATGATTACGTTATGAAATGGACATTACATTGTAACCCTTGCGAAGGGGTTCGGCATGTCTCATGTAAAAACAAGCTTAAATTATCCGGCCGTTTTGTGCGTCGTCTGGTTAGAACGACAAAGTATCGCCTCCCCCTTGAGGGTCGTTATATCCGGATTCTACTTCTATTCACCATTGCCGTAGGTCACCCCAAGTGATGAAATAAATTTGGTGATTTAGCAGGAGTGCCCGGGTTCATGGGGTGAGGTTTGTCCAAGTCTTGGCGGGGAATGCGTTTGCCCAACCACTGCGTCCGGCCGGATACGGAGAGACTGGTTGAGGGAGACCTAACCTAGAACTTTCCAGCCAGACTCTTTCGACCCATCATCGACTTGCTCCGCTGGGTGAGTGATGAATTCATACGTCCGTCACTCCTGGACACATTGACCCCAGATTAGAAACCCACCCCTCATACCTATTTCCTTTCCGGAACTTCTTTGCCTCCCTTTTCCTAAAAAAATCCTCCACATAGCCATTTCAAAGATGACATAGGCCCTGAGGGATTTTTTTTCCTCAGGGCTTATTAAAAATAGGTACATGATACATTAATTACAAAGTGGCTCTAAGTGAGGAGATAGTCAGATGTATGCAAGTATAAGTTTCTTCTTTAGTGATTAAATTCGAAAATAAATCCAAGTCTTCATGTTCATGTTTTTATTATGTAACCAAGTTATTCTTGACATTCGAAGTGTGTCGAGTATTCTTGACATTCAAGTCACACTTGAGTCAAACGTTAATATTGTTTGTGATGATTTGTTAATATTTTTTATTAGGTTTCTAAAAAAACTGTATTTTACATTTACTATACGTATAAATTGTAAAAACAAATTAGGTTCCGTTTTTATTGAAAAGGAAAAACCCTTTCTCACCAATGATTACAAAACTTTATTTATAATAATAATTATTATTTTTTTAATTTATAAACTAACGTTTAGACAAGATTTTTATGCATAGCACAAAGGGTAACAATTATTACAAGCAATAATTGTCAGCCTGAAACACTCATTTACATTGAAAAATCTTCCGAGAAAAGATACTTGCCGCCAACGGGACTTGAACCCGTGTCCTTCCTTGAATTATTTGGCGGGTATTTGATAAGCCGCCATAGCTCAGTGGTCAGAGCATTCGACCGGCAATCGGAAGGACACGGGTTCAAGTCCCGTTGGCGGCAAGTATCTTTTCTCGGAAGATTTTTCAATGTAAATGAGTGTTTCAGGCTGACAATTATTGCTTGTAATAATTTATTTATAATGATAAATGTGGAATAAAAAATTGCAAATTTATTAGTCTGAATCTGATTACGATCTAAAAATAAGACAGAAATACTAATAATTTCTTGTTTTCATTACCGCAAAAAGCTACGCATTCCCGATCGGAGATATGTGAAGTTGAATGGAGCGAGGAAGGAGATGGGAAGGTTGGGAAATACCTGGCTCCTCAGATCTGGTAAATAAGAACGGCTAATGCCATTTAAAGCAACTTTTCGTTTCTGATTAGTGGCTTACTGGAATATCTACGACCCCTAAACGCACATAAAAATGCTACCTTTCCGCTTTCAGTATCTTTTTGAATTACTTTTTTAATCAAAAAAGGAACTCGTTTTTGGTAAAGTAATCATCATTATGCATAATTTTTTTTTTATTCTTTCATCTTTATTAATTAATTTAATAAATTGTCGATTAAACTCCGTAATTATTAATTAATTGAATAAATCATTAACTAATTATATAAATTATTAATACATTTTTAATTAATTTGGTGAATTATTAATTAATTATTACAATCTCAATATTTAAGTATTTAACACTTTATTAAATAAAATATTTAATTAATAATTAATTCATAATTAATTACTTTAATTCATTAATTTAATTAAGTATTAATTAATTTAATAATTTATTTAATTAATAATTTGATTCATGTCTCAATAGAAACTCCTCTATTTTGAGCTGACGCGGTTTATACTTTACACAGAAATAAAAATAACAACAATAATATTTTATTTTAAACTAGCTGACCCGGCCACGCGTTGCTGTGGCTAATAAAACACAACGTCATCTACTGGATGGTTATCCAACCTTTATAACCACCGCCGTCTTTGAGTTTATCGCGAAGAGACAGACAGATGCCGTGGAAGACTTTAATTTATAATACGTAGAGATGGTGTGAAAGATTATAATAATGTGCATGACATGCTTGGCGTAACTAACGTATTTAAGTTAATAAGGATTAATACTGTATCCGTCTAAATAACTTTTCAATTACCGCAATGTACGTGACCATTTTTTTAGAAGATAGAATGGGTATAGTAAGCTATCCGTAAAAGATAGATATATGCCTTCGCGGACTTTTTTTGTAGATCTATAAAAGAGGAATATTCCACCATGCATTGTTTTGTTATATCCCAAAAGGATTAGGCAGCGTATTCGATGAAAGCTACCAGGCGGCTTGACTTTTTCCGGCACTTTAACAATTATTGTTATGTTTCAACCAATTTACACAAATCCTTGACAAATTACATACCTAAACCTTCCTCACGAAACACTATCTATAGGTGAAAACCGCATGAAAATCCTTTCAGTAGTTTTCGAGTTTATCGCTAACAGACAGACGACGCGGGGGACTTTAATTTATAATATTTTATTTTAAATAAAAGACAATCAACGTCGTACCATTGGGAATACCGACTTATAAATATGTTTTAATAAAATCGCTGATGCTAGATCTGTCTTGGTTGATGATCCAAGACTTGGTGTCTGATTTACACATCAAATAATTTGTGTTCTGTCTAATGGCCAGTGGAAGCGCATTGCACAGTTTTTTGTTGCAAAGTATCTACAATTTCAAAGTTGTTTGAGCGTAAGAGATTATGCTCTTTGGTTCTGTATACTACTTGTTCTGTGTTTCAAGAGATAATCATCGGGTGGTCTGATTTCTCGACAAATCATTTTCAATTTTTTTAAATGGTAATTTAAATAATTTTACATTAACAATATCATATTTTTAAATTCAATGAATATTGGAGTTCATTGAACCAGATTTCACGTTTTTTTTTTTAATGTTGGTAACAATTTCGAATACTAACTTTATTTTCGTTATTTGTTTTTGGGTATTATGCCGTCTTGCGCTACCTCTTTCTTTAGCCAACGCAACGTTTCGGACAGTGTCCATCACCAGGGCAGATGTGGACTAACTTTATTGTACATTGGCACTTCGCATGTACTTTTTGACACTAAACGAGAGTTAATTAGTTAATGAGGTCTTAATTCATATCTGAATCACTTTCGTTTATCCAAGATCGAACGTAATAAATTGATCGCATCTTAAATGAATTAATTTTGTCTATGGATCGCGTACACGATTTCTCTCAATTAAAGAGATTCGTTAGTTCACCGAAATAGCTAAAAATAAGGCAGTTATTTTTAGCTATTTCTCCCATTTAGTCATTTATCTTTTCCAGCGTCGATATGCTGACCGTGCTCGTAAATAACGCCAACTGACCATAGATGACGACTTTGGCCAATATCGTATTGACGTAGGGTTTCATCGACTTACCGTCCTAGACCTCCTGGGCAACGAAATAGATATATCATGATGAATTAATAAAACAGTTCGCATTTTGTATTAGTATATGAGATTTCTCCGGGTCTTGGCGGCGGATGCGTCTGCCCACCAGTTGCATGGCAGACTGAATTGGGAGAGAATGATTGAGGGAGTCCCTTTGACTTCTGCAGCCGTAGGGTAGAGTGGGGGCGATTGAAACATCTCAATTTACTCGAAAACTATAATACCTAAGAGTGTGTCACAACACTCGAAACTCCGTCAGGTCTGTTGGGAGGTTTCTACAAAAGCGCACTAGCCGGCGAGTGACTCAATCGTGCATAGGGGACATTATTGAATTTCGCACAAAAAAGTAAATATTTAAAACATTCTTGTTTTTCTCATAACTCATCTTACTCTCGCAGCTTGACGAAATGTTTTATTACATTCTCTTCTTTACCTATTTTAGAGTTTTTATAATGCATTTGCGTGGCGTTAATTTCTATATTATAAAAGGCTTATTTTTGACTTTGAAGCAGAAAATGCAGTGTGGGGATGATTGAAACAATTTGTATGGGGATGATTGCAACGTTTCAATCATAACCATGTTTCAATCGTCCACACTGAGAGAAAATTTAAAAGTTATAATGAAAAAAGGTCTGAAATTCAAATCATTAAGTCTTCCCACTAGATGTACTTCTGTGATTTAGAATGTGGATGATGAAGTCGATCGATTTTCAATTTGGGAGGCGGGAATGGGTACCGCCGCCCCGGGAACCTTTATTGGATAACCAACACCTCTGCCATAGGTCACCCCAAGTGGTTCGCTACCTTTGGTGATTTAGCAGAGGTGCCCGGGTTCATGGGGTGAGGTTTGTCTAGGTCTTGGAGGCGGATGACCAGGACACACTGAACCCTAGATTCCTACCCACCCCTTTCCTTCCGAGAACTCTCCTCTCCTTCCCTTCCTTAAAAAAACCCTCCACACAGCATCCCCAAAGATGACATAGGCCCCGAGGGAAATTATTTTCCTCAGGGCCTCCTGTGTGGAGCTCATGTAAAAAAAAAAAATCACATTCGACATCATACACCCTCACGTGAGTTATTGATTTTTTTACATTTTTAACTAAAAAAAACTACGTGAATAGTATACATTGTTTTATCAATTCTTTAAGTACCAAAGTTAACAACAGAGAAAAAATATACACATGGACAGTAGGTAATATTTAAATATTAGAGATTTATAGTTATAAGTTTGGGTTCCACGTAACCCGCCTCACTGGGCTAGCCTGTTTTGAGGCAGTCATTTGGTTAGTTATTTGTAATACCTACGAACATACCTACACTTTTTTTAAAGTATATTCACTCAATAGGTTGGTTGCTTTAATAATCTCGTATTTGGGTGAGTGCACCGGTAAAGGCCCTCTCCTTTCTTAATTTTTTTTTATAATTAACCTCATTGAATCACTTGTGATGGATAGGTACCTACTCTTGCAATTGCTTAAATTCTGTATTTCTGACACGGTTTTTGTTAAAAAAATTTCCAGATGCCCTGGAATCCGACAAAAATATGAAAAAAAATCCTTCACATTAATAAAAAAAAGTGCTTCGTAGCCTCTTGTCTACTTTAGTTTTTTGTATGTTTCACTTCCACCACATGTGAATTGCACATTCAGATATTTCATTTCTTTTAATAGATACTATTTAATTGTTTAATGGATTTTAATGCCCCTTAACCGAATATTTAAAGTTTTTTTGTTCTAAAATATTGCGATTTTTTGTATAAAGATGTGTCATCGCAAACCACAAATTCAATTATTTTCTATTTTTTCGACTTGTGGCGACACATCATTATCAACTTCGCCATCAAAAGAAGACACGAGAAACATATGATATTCGCGCGATACCGGCAAGTTACTTACGTGAGTACATACCTATCTACCTACGCCGGCACGGTGGACTTCGGCCGCCTGCCGCGCCGATAAATAATAATATCGCCACCGCCTAGAAAGGTCATATTCAGCACCGGGTATGTTCCAGTACCTTCCAGTGTACACATTGCCGGCGAATGGAACATTACTCTACCGGTCGCGCTGGTATATATAAAGCGACTAAACTCGGCGCTCGCTCAGTCAGTCCCAGACCATTAGTCGGTCAACAAATCAAAATGTAACAGATCTCCGCACAAGTGCTCCTGCATTGCATCTCCGCTCTCTCCAGGGCAGCTTCCCGAGGTCCATCACCACGTCTCAGCTCTAAGGCCCACCGTGTCTTCAGCTCCTGAGAACAGCTACATCCCGCGACTTATAAGGTTTGACGCCACCTTCAGTCCAGGGATCAGCACACCATTTCATGGCACCCCGAAGCGCACCGTGCTTCGCTGCCATGGAAACACGCTCCGCCTCGCCAGGACTACCTGCTGGTGGCTCAGCTCACCGAGCCTCTCACCTTTCATCTCCGCGACTCAAAGCGTCGAGCAACGGCCTGGAATAGGTCATCTCCACCGCCAAGGTGTCGAGCAACTCGCTGACCTTCACCACCCCATCTCCATCTCTTCCGAGCGCCTGCAGCATCTGATCTACGGCACGCCGCATACATCACGTTACCGTTTTACCGGCCTCGCTACGTAGCACAATAAACGACTGACTCACTGCACTGACTGACGCCTTTTATTTCACGTCCCGTCTCTGTCGATACGGCCCGCTCCCCTCAGACTTCTTAAAGTTGCTGAAGTTTACACAGAAAAAATGCTGTCAAGTCAGAGGTAAATTCAACATTGTTATGATTGAAACAGTGTGGTGGTTGAAACAAGCGCTTTTGTATGAATGCGAAAAACTTGTTTTTAATACCGTTCTATTAATAACAAGTTTACCGCTCCAGGATAATATCGCAGTAAAATTATGTTGAATATGCCAAATACTCATAGTCAGTATAACTAAGAGCACTTAAACAAAAACAATAAAAAATATATTTAAAGTTTTTGAATTTCAAAGACATTAACTTTCATAGTTTTTGAAATACTTGTGATATGTTTAATCAGTATTCATGATCACATTGAGTACTGTTATAATAAAGAAAATGTTTAACATTGATTAAAATTACTCCAATTATTCCAAAGATGTTTAGAGTGTTTCAATTATCCCCACACACTGTTTCAATCGTCCATACTATGGGGACAATTGAAAGAAATTTACCCGTCGTTTTAAGTGGTTATTGTAGCTTACCTGTACGAGTTGTGTCCATCCAATAAATTTAATTTGATAACTAGATAGATCATAGAACATCTAGTACAAACATCTTATCCATAAATACGAAAGAAATATTACTACACATAGTTAAAGTAAAAGTGTTTCAACCTACCCCACTCTACCCTACTCTCTTGGAACATCGCCTTGCACCGCGGTGGGAGGGATGGATTCATACATATGTCACACCTGGACACACTGACCCCCCGATTCCTACCCACCCCTAATACTCTTTTCCTTCCCAGAACTTTCTCTCTTTGCTTTCCTAAAAAGAACCTCCACACATAGAAAACATATGCCCTGATGGGAACTATTTTCCTCAGGGCCTCCTGTGTAGAGCTAAATGTAAAAAAACGTTTATATTTACTAACCCCGACGCAAAAATAGGGTGTTATATCATTTTGACTGTGTATGTGTTTTTGTGTGTATGTCTGTGGCGTCGTAGCTCCTAAACGAATGGACCGATTATGATGCGGATTTTTTTGTTTGAAATTTGATGCGATCGAGATGGTTCTTAGCTATAATTCATAGAAATCATGTTCAGGCGTTTTAAGATCATCAGTTTTATTTTGTGTCGGGGGTTACTTAAAATTTTGAAAAGTTTACTTATTGTACAAAACATAATTAATGATTCTTTTCCAATTCTAGAACTATTTTTAAGAATATCTTTTCAAATACTTACTAATCTTCCGTTTCACGTGACGGTGGACAGAAGTAGAAGTAACCACGCTAAGTAGCCGGATATATTCAATTTTGAATCTGGATCGACACAAAATAAGGCAGCTGAAATAGGCCAAGATCAAACAATACTCGTATCTTCTCTTCGCACTTCCCACTTGAAGACGTCATTATTTAATTAGCAAAAAATATTATCATAATCGGAAGCTTCATCAAGGCTGTAAAACTTTACAATTATTATATACAGAATTGCGGAGATTTGCAAATGCTGTATAACTTCATTGAGATGTATCCATAAATAAAATGTTTTTTTTATTGTTTGCGGTGAGAGATCAAATTTATTCTGTAACTAGCGAGTTCCCGGCATGCGTTGTTATGCCATTAAATATAGAAATTGTTTCTCACGCTTTCCCACTCCACCTTCCCTCTCCTCACTCCCTTCTCCCGCTTTCTCCAACCCGCGAAACCCCCTCCCGAGTTCCCCACCTCCCTCCCGAGTTCCCCTCCTCCCTGCCGCATTCCATATATTCAGTCCCAGTACATTCAGTTTTCAAGCAGCTCGCATGCCACCTATTGCAATTATTTTATACAAATTTCACTATTCCGCTCACCGCTTCTTTTATACAAACCTTGTCCTGACAATGACGAACACAAAAAAAAAGAATTATCCAATTTGGTGCAGTCGTTCGGAAGTTAAGCGCGTACATATATTTCGATTTTTGTTTATGTAGAGATAGATAGATAGACTAGCTGAAGTCCCCGGCGATGCCCGGGCTTTACACAGAGTTTTAGTAATCAAATGTGAACAGTGACCTTCCTTTGCACACAAATCAAATCCACACCGCCCGCTTGCCAACCCGCTCATCCACCACATACAGACATTCTCCTTTATATATTATATATTTCAACCAATTTACACAAAACCTTGACAAATTATATACCAATCTTCCTCATGAATCACTCTATCAATTGGTGAAAACGGCATGAAAATCCGTTCAGTAGTCAACCTAATATTTTAAAATTACCTGCGTGGTAACTTTCCCATATCCCTGTCCTCCCCTTACCCGTCCCAATCCAAATACCTATTTCGCAGCCTATTTTCTTTACAGTTATAATCGCATTTATTTTATTGTTGTGTTTTTATATTTGGGTTTATCACTTATTGAATCTACACCTGTATTATAATATTTTTTTTAATTGCTGCCTTGTCCTCTTTTTATTCTAGTTTACTTTTATGTTTCTAAATATCTATCTGTGAAAATTAATAATTAGTCTGTTTTTTGTCATCCTCTTATGTATATTATGTTACTAAGGCTGTTTATGTTCCTTAAATAAATAAATAAGCAGTTTTTTAGTTTATCGCGAACAGACAGACAGAAAGACTTTAATTGATGATATGTAGGGATCATCGCTGAGATTCGTCTCGTTCGTTAAGTTCAAGAAAGTTAACATCTTTCGTAACCCATAATTCACGAATGGGCGTTGTAGATTATGTTTTTTTCGTCAAGTTTCCAAATGGGTCGTCTTTTCGTGTTGATTCGAGAAGAAAAAAAAGGACGAGTTCTATTTTGGTTCCGACTTTCGCACAGTTTAAGATGGCGGACATTATTTTACATTATGTCGTCTGTTGTCTGTGATGGTTGACATATGATCACGGAAATTTGAAATGCTGTAAACTGTAAGGGACAAATTGTTCAGGAGAGCGAGAGGAAAGTTTTTTTTATTTTTCAAAAAATCATTTCTCCTGTTTTTGAAGATCTATGTGAATTCTAATTATAAAATAACAAAGTATTTAATTTTTAAAATCATCTTAAAATTCACATCGTAAAACGCACTCTTTTCTCTGCAATATATCGACGACACAGATCGGAAGAGGAAAAAAAGGAGAAATATAAACCGCGGCATTCTGATTTTCTAACGTTTTATAACGTACTCGTATTTCCGTTGAACAATTTAAGTTTCTAAAAATATATATGTTATTTTTGAAGATAATATCTATAAATTTTCCATGCCGAAATCATAATTATATGAAATTCCTTCGACAGAAAATAAATAGCGAAGTATGCTCCGAAAATAGAGAACTCCAGTCCAATTTTTTTTTTAAATGAATAATGACCTTCTAACTCAAATAACTGCAGTTTTATTTTTATTTATAGAGTTAGTTTTAATAGTTAAAATAATTGTCAAAGTTTTAATTTTTCAAGACCCTCCGAAAACCACCGTATGTATAGTGAAACGTGTGACGTCATCACTCCTGAAAAATTAGTATAGATCGGGCAATCAGCTGATCAACTGCCGCCATATTCCGTCGTTCGAAGAATTCACCTTAGAAATAGCATTACTTCTTTTTTGTGCAGTAGTTTTTGAATATTTTCAATAATAGAGATAAACTAATAAGAGATACCTTTATTTTTGAAACATTATTTAGGTCTAAATTTCAATAAACACAACAACTAAATCTCTATAAACAATATGTAAATAAACGAATAAATTAATACGATAGCTTGTGTCATATCATACATTCCCATACAATGACTTTACGGTGACGTTACGACACGTCGAACAGTGACGTCACCACTAAAATTTCAATAATGCCAACTTGACGGCGTATTTTTATGACCCGATTAAAAATGGACTTTTTAATAATTTTTTAAAAACTCTGCTTTTAATATTATTTAATAAAACTTATATATTCAGAATCGGCGTTTATTGGTCTATAGTCTATATGAACATATTTTTTTAAAGCCATAATATTTTTCACTGGACTTCCTTATTATTATAAACATGTTTTTTCCGTTATTTTACAGGTTATTTGTATGAAAAAAATCACAGTTTTTCTTTAAATATTATTTAAGACATTTCCCACGAGATTTTTACTCTATTTTAAACGAGTGGTGTTTTATGAAACATTTTCACAATTTTCGCTTAAATATTATTGTTTCTTATATTAACTTCTCCCTCTAACATTCGCATTTACATATCTCCCCTTCTTCTTTTTGAGCACTTACTACCAGGCCTTTACTCAATTTTGGATTTATTGTCCTTTACAGCATTTATAATATCCGCTATTGACATGCTATGTTGACTGAGATAATCATATACCTATTCATCAACAGGTCAATATATTTAGACCGAATAATTTATAGGTACCACAGGTACAAAAAATTTCATACACATTTTCATCGATTATTCGGGACTTATCTCTTAAATAAGTCATTAAATCAATATTACATGATATTGATACTAAAACGTTATGAATTATTACCGTAATTAAACGTTGCGTAGTAATTTCACAAAAAAACAACTTAATTGTCAGGTACTGGTCGTCAAACGGAATGGTGGCCATTTTTGCGTATTATTTTTGTACGCTGGCAATCATTGCAATCCGGATGTCACTAGTCTGGTTAATAAAGTAGCCACACAGAGAGATGGCAACAATGCTGGCTAATTGCAGGTGATGAGTATAACTGCCATTGTCAAGTGCATGACCTTCCCTCGAGGCTCGCAATGCGGAGAATACAACGCGTTCCGTGTATGGGTGCCTTTACCTCTTTGGATATATGATTATTTACATATTTTTTTCGTTTAAGTGTGCATTTATTTTCCGTGTTTTCATATTCTTCATATTTTTAAGCGTCTGCAATAATTCAGCGTTTAAACAGGGCGTTTTGTATTTGATGTGAAATATTTTAGGACGCAATAAACGAACGGAAAAGTTAATGTGGAAATATTGTCAATTATTACGAAATGGATTAAATGTGGAAAATTTATGGAAATTTTGTCGAAAATCGGCCAGATAACGAAGAAAATCCACCAGTATCGCTGTGGAAGTACGATATCGGGGCCGGGTTTTTACTAGGTACCTACCAACTATAAATCTCATAAAACCGGAGCAAATAAATAACAAACTAAATATACCAAAGTGTAATTCTACCTTTGGAAAAAAGGGGGCTGAATTTTTAGTAGGAAAGTTATAAAAAAAACTCCCGCACATTATCAAACAAATTAAAACAAAAAATAACTACTATGGACATTAAATTTTGGCTCAAGGAACTATCGGAAAAAGAAGATCATCAAGAACAGAATATTAAGAACGTCGTCATAGAAGTTTCTGGAAAACCTTACCCAAACCATGAAGTTGTACCATAAAAGTCGCTGAAAACTTATCCAAAATATATTCCCCCTCTGTAGGATCCTTTGTAAGGAGGACTACGTATGTAATATACATTTTCTTCATACATATTTAACATGTATCTTCCATGTACGTACAAATTAAAATATAGTAACTGAAAAAAGAAACCTAACACTTGGACGCCCCGCAAATTTGAAGTACCATAGTTATTTAAAAAAATACATTTTTGTTAAATTAGATCAACGGTTCGCAAGCAAACTTAAAAGTTTTAAATATGCTAGTGAATGACACGGATGATGTGTCGAAACCGGTAGCAGAAAAATTAAAATTTAAGTAACAAATTTACATGAAAAGTAAAACTCTTCAAAACAAAATGTCTAGAAATTGTTACATAGTTAATGCCCAAGAAATACATAAAATATAACCATTTTCATGATATGTTATGTTTGCTAATATGCTTTTTAAAATAAGCAAGGTGACAATATCACATAAAACTATTGAGAATAATTGACCATTTGTTCATAAGAAATTTTATGTCTGTAAATTTCTCCTGTCATAAGTCATATTTTCGCATCATTTACCAATCACCTCGTTTTCCATTAAAAAAGCTGTATAAACATAGGCTATGTAAATACGTGTGTTGTCATTAAAAAAAAATACAATTTCAGAAACTCATGTCTATGAGCAAAGGCTTTGAAAAACTATAATTATCTGATTTAGAAGACTTCCTTGCTCAGTGCAATAATAATAAGCTTATTTATATTTTTTGTTAAAATGGCCTCATTTTTGTGATTACATTTGAGTGTTGGCGAACACATTATTATAATTGCATTTCCTAAATATTTTGACGAATGGCTGTGAGAAAATTTCTGGTTGATGAAATATTTTGGGCTCCAGATTTTTTATGATGTTGAGGTTAGTAATATTTCTCTTCCGTGGTTTTTTTTACATGTAAACATTAAAACTTATCTAAACAGAATAATGTTACGATTTACTTACCTATTAAATTTAATACTTAGCTTTCTTAATTTATTTTTTATATCGTCTTCTGGGATTTTATTTAATATCCCCATGGCCACCTATATTATTATTACTAAGTTCTGTTAGTTTGTTCAATTCCCTATCGTAACAGATATTCGGCGTTCAAAATCATTTTAAAATGTGGATATTATTATATTGCTTTGGCATGTTTGCAACCTACTTCTTAGGCTAACGTTTTGGACAGCCTACCAGTTTCCATTATTACGGTAGGTTTAAATAAAAAAAGCTGCATTGGCTAATGAAGAATACAGGTAATATTTTTGTGTTTACTTAAAAAGAGCACTCACCGTGCAGAGGTCCTATGACAACGCAGACGACTATCATGAGCATTGTGACTCTGAGCCTGCGGGATCCTGGACCCTTCTTGAAGGTAACGGTGAACGTCTCCTTGACGTGGTTCAGGTCGAAGAAACTCTTAATGTCTTGAACCCATGTGGTTGGCACTTGGGTTAGTTGTTCCTGTAGAAATGCGAATTCGGTATTAAGAACAGCGTTGAAAACAGTTAGACTTTAAAGAACTTCATTCCTAAAGCTCGAAACTGCCACGAGATAAACATAGATTCTTACAGAGAAAATGAGATACACAGTAATTAAGAAACACAGTCTATGAGAAACAATGAAAAGATGAACAGGAAATGTTACATTGATTTTAGATCAGAATTAGGGTAATAATCACTTTAGATATTTTTTTCTTACCTTGGAAGCTGTTTTCTTTGGTTCTTCCAGAAGGAAGTATCCATAATAGAAGCTGATGAGATAGAGAGTTGCCGATATGCTAAACACACCATAGAACCCAATCTCTCTTAGCAACACCCCACTGAGAGCCATCCCCACCGGAACACCGAGAGAACAAAACAGATTCACTACACCTATCCTTAGAGTCCGTGTCTCTTCTGTCGTCACATCTGCCACATAACTGAAGATGCCCATAAACATGGTAAACCACCCTCCGGTTAACCCAGGAAACAAAGCCTCAGTTACTCCTGCCACTTCCATGGGAAGTTCGTAGAAGAAGTACGTATTTACGATCAGGCCAACACTCGTCAAGAATTCTCCAACTATAGGCAGAAGCATACAGGGTTTTCTCCTGCCTGTTCTATCACTCCAGGCTCCGAAGAACAGGATTAGTAAACAGGGTAAGGCTGATTGAAGTATCGTCTTCCATCCTTGCATCTGAGCGACAAGTTGTTGAACTTCGCTTTCTTCTGCTGTATAGTTGGCTGTATTTCTCGCTGATAGAGCGTCGCAGATGTGTGTGTCGAACTTCAAATTGACCCTGCAGGCTTTTTCGAGATTGAGGTTCTGTGTTGCAAGAGATGCCAGGACGCTGGGCATGATGTAGCAGGCCAGCATGGGTTCCACCGTGATGTTGGCTCTCAGCAGTCGGATCTTCTCCGTAAGGTTGTTGTACCGCCATCGCACAGATTCGCTGAAAGATCGCTTATCGTCTTCTGTGATTTGTTTAGTGTTGCAGGGTGCTTCGTTTGTTGCTTCGTTTTTTATGTCCTTTGGGGGCTTCGCTCCATTCACTTCTACGGTTTCCGTCATTTTGATACCTGAAAGAAAAAACAACCAATTAATCAATGTTGCCTCGCCACTAACAGTGATAAGTTCACATTCCAGCAGTTTCACATATTTTTATAAATAACACAATCAAAGTTTAAAGAAAAAAATCTTGCAAAATAAACACAATCGAATCGAATTTGCTGAAGTGATGACGGATTTTTTAAACAAAATAATTAACCATCACGTAGTTTCTAGTGGTACGCAAAGAGGATGTAACACATACCTATCTTCTTTCTTCTTCTAATTTACATAATATAGTATCGTATGTATTATATTTGAAGAATTACTGTCAATGTTTGATTTTTCCAAACTCCCGTAATATAAAAAGCTAAAATGTTTGCTTATGTAATGATGGTTGCTTTTCTAATAATTGGATTGCATAAGATTGAACCCGTGATATCTGAATGCGAACCCCACGCACCACACTTTCTGTTTTCTCCTTCCACTCGCTCGAGAGACGTACATTCTCCTGGTAGGCTTGTTGAAAAGTATCGATATATCAATGTATCGATATTTTTAATTCTATACATCGATATTTTAGCCGATATATTTTCATTCAATAAATCGATATATCGATACAAAATATCCAATATCGAAAATTGTATAAAAAACAATATATTTTTATTTATGTTACTAATGTCACTAGAATCCAAAACCGTACAAGAACGAACGAACTGTATTGGGTCATGACACCTGGCGGTTGAAATTTAAACTATCAAATCTATTGTCTTTGCATTAGTATTTGTGATCACTAATACTATCTCATATGTGTAGGTACACACATAAAAATGTATGCTATTTTTCGCCATTTTTTTCTAAGCCACTCCTATGTGTTGGTTTCCAATTGTCTATGATTATTGTTCCAAACATGAAGTCCTTTTTGACAGATTAATACGCCAATAGAATGTTACTGAGACACATACAAACTTTGTATGCGTCTCAGTTTACATATAAGTTAGAAGACAGCTTTTTAGTTTTTGATATTTTTGTAATTATTACCTAATAAAAATGAATACTGATAAAAATACCTTCATTTTTATTGAGATTTTTGTACATTAAAATAATGCACATTGTGTATAAAAATTACTATTGATAATATTGAGCTGAATACACTACTATTTAAAAAACGCAAAATCTTTTGAGAGTTTGGCCGATATATCGACACATCGTATTGATATTTTAATAAATATCGATACATCGATTTTTTTTTCACTTTCGATATCCCTATCTCCTGGTGTTCCTTTTTCCGTCCGTCCACCGTACATGTCCAAACTAACATTCATCATCTAAAATCTAAATATCAGTCAGTATCCTCGATCAACCTTGACTCTTCGATCCTCATTGTTAATTGGATGCTTTACCAACAATACCAAATGAAATGATACACGTGTTCCTTTATATTTCCATATATTTTTAGGTCTTTTGAAGTTGACAGACAATTTGAATTCATTGCAGTTGACAACCTTTCAGTGGAAAATGGGTTCGGCGTCATTCGCAAATTATGGTCAGTGCAATTATTCGATGTAAAGAAACCCGCTATAGATATTATTGTCCGCCATCTCGGCAATACACAAATGAATAATAAGTCATTCATTATCCTTTCGTTTGTCCGGCAAGTGGATGATTGCTTCATTTCAATTAAGGATTTAAAACTGAACCACTCAAATGGATTTACATCTAATCCTTTTACTCGTTTACGCAATAAGGTTATCTTCTAAAACGATATTTCATGTTATTTATAGGTGTATCATATCTATTATGGAAATTAAAAATGCTGTAAAAGAACAAAGTTAATTGTTCAGAAGAGCGAAAAGAAAGTTTTGTTTTATTTAAAAAAAATAATATCTGCTGTTTTTGCAGTCCTATGTATAACTGGGATTTTTTATGACAAAATAACATTGAATAGACCTTTCAGAATACTTTTAGAATTTCTTGAATTTTATTTTTTTTTCCTTTAAAAAAATTCTATTAAAATGCACGTCGTAAAGTAAACACTTATTTATTATCGACATAGAAAAAAACGGAGAAAAAAGACATACTGGAATTTTTGTCTAGAGTTAATTAGAGTACCTATGCTGGACTGGGGAAAAGATATTCACGTGTGACAAAGTTATCACAAGGCCATTCCTTATTAGCTTACTACAATTTGAAAGCTGAAACGCACCAAGAATGGACATTTAACGATGATCTTTCAAATGTCAAAAAAACAAAATGGCGCTTAATGGCTATTTGATGGCAATGTTAGATTTGGAATTCTGCGAAACAAGTGGTCCTTAGAATTTTTTGAAAATACCCAATGGTACCGAAGATGTAGGTATACCGTCAAAATAATGATATTTGCGGGCGGCCGAAAAGCGTATGACATCATGGTACTGCAGTAATTGCATTCGAATTATGTATTATTGTACAGCGTGTGACGTCACGAGCCACAATTAAATGCATTTTACCAATGTTCACTTTGAAACCTCGTAACTTCTTCAATTTTGGAGATATGGAAAAAATATCTTTACTGTTGTTATCAACTATTTGAATATAATGTATCTAATATTTGCATCATAATAATTAAAAATAGGACACAATCTCTTTGAATAACTCATCTTATATCTTGTTGATAGAATAACTGACCGAAAAGAATTATTATTTTGTTGAATTATTATTATTTTGCTTAATTTCGCATGAGTTTGAGATAAATGTTTTTCTTATAAAACGGATAAAAACAATATTAAGGCTCATGATGGCAATGACGTTTATAACTAACATAGTCAATAGTCATGTTGACCTATAAAGACAGTCGTTGTTGAGCGCGGTTTGCGCTAACAAAAAAATGTTCAAAGAAGCGAGGCCCAGTAGCCCACAATGGAGTACTGATGTATGGCAGTGAGGCATGAAACTGGTAGAAAAAATGATGAAAATCGGCTGAATACTGTATAAATGAGATCCTTAAGGCATATGCATAATGGATGGTATGAGAAATGCGGAGATTCGCAAAGCATGCTAGGCTGATGTACCCTAAAGTAATGATTAAGATTAAGAAAGAGATGCTTAAATGGTTTGGGCATGGCTTGTGGGGCATGACTTGGGGCATGGCAATGTTAATGTTTAAAACCCATTTCCTCAAGATCTATAAGAAAAAAGGTTACCGCTACACAATGTAAATCAGGCGTCATTACTGATACACTAATATAAATGATCATTTGTATTTTTTTAAATAATTGTATGACTTCTGAGAATTTGAATCTTTGAAATATAACTTGTCTTTATAATATGGAAGAAGAACTTAATTAGTACGAGTAAGATCCTTCGCTCACGGAGAAACCGAAAACTGGTTGGCAAGTCAATTCACGGCATAGCTCAATGTGTCAACCTCCTGAACAAAATCGATATTTTTCTGATGCGATATATCGCAAATTACTTGAAAACTTAACGGGTCGTGAGCCGCTACCATGGCAACCTGTCAATAAGGCAACTGAAACGCGACGGCCGCGGCGATCAGCAATGCCAGTCACGTTTTTCAGTTGCCTTGTTGACTGGTTGCCATGGTAGCGGCACTCGTGGAGAAACTGAAAAAAAACAGTTGGCGACGCAACCGCTATCCACAGGAAAGGAACTTGTGAATTTCATTGCCGGTCCGCACACAGGCAACGTGTTTAAGACCAGTTGTCAAGAGCGACGCGCTGACTAGCAGTGCCGCTACCATGGCAACCTGTCAATAAGGCAACTGAAACGCGTGACTAGCAGTGCTGATCGCCGCGGCCGTCGCGTTCCATGGTAGCGGCACTGCTAGTCGCGTCGCTCTTGACAACTGGTCATAAGAGGAATATAAACGCTAGAAATATTTCGAATCTCATGCCTGCAAAATTTTAAAATCGACCGTCTTATTTGCACGAGGCAAGTAAGCGAAAAAGTGTTTTTTTAATTTATTTTGTGCATAATTTTATAAGAACGAAAAAAAGTTAGAACATGGAAAACCTCAAAAACAGTCTTAGCCATAAAGGGGTATTTAAAAAAAATTGTTTCTTGTAGTTAAGTCATGAAAATTTTTTTTTTTGGTTATTTACGCTTATATTTTTTGTTACGTAAATAATAATTTTATTGTAATTCCAATACATAGAAAAGCTAGTAAAAGCTTCGATTTATCCGTAGCATATTTTTTGATGTTCATACTGTAAGCCGAATCGTCGTAAAGATTAATCAAAATTGTATCTAAATAGGATTTCACGTATAACTTCATCTTAAACAAGTTGCCTGTGTGCGGACCGCCAATGAAATTAACAAGTTCCTTTCCTGTGGATAGCGGTTGCGTCGCCAATTGTTTTTTTTGAGTTTCTCCACGAGCGGTCTTAGTGTTTATCAAATGGAGGTAAAATGTTTATTTAATGTATTAAACGCGCGAGCCCTGAGTGTCAAGACACGAAAATTTTTCAGTTTGTTCATGTTCGGAGGAAAGTTTATGGAAAATAGTGGAGCTGGTGAAATGTGGGTTGCATGCTGCTGTCGGGATATTTTAAGAAACTTGAAAATTGTTGGACGAAATTAAAAATGAACCTACTTATTTACCTTTGAATCCTTAACATACCATTGTGTATTTTATTATTTACGTGTAGGGCTTGGTGGTCGAACAACTCAGAATGAAATCAATTCAAAACCTCGTTTGAAAAGTCATTAAAAATGGTAAAAAAATTGTAAGAGTTAGGGTTAGATTAGGGATAGTTTAGGGTTATGGGTTATTTTATAATTATTTTTTTCATAGTTTTTAATGACTTTTAAAAGTGGTGTTGAGTTGACTTGATTCTGAGTTGACATGAAACCGACTATTGAACTTTGCTCATTTATTTTCTAAATTAAATTCTTTAGAAAAATATCTCCGACATTAACTTATTTTTTTAAAAATATTTCTATATGATTAGACACGGTGCATTCCGACCTAACATGTGATTTAAAAAATCTTGGCTTAGGTGGTTTGAGCATATATGTGGACGGTAGAAGAAGTCGGGGAATCCCTACAAAGTCATCGCTCGTCATTCATGTAAACCAGTGATTCCCAAAGTGGTCAAGGTGGACCCTCAGGGGTCCATGGGAGTCTCGACGGGGGTCTACGTTGGCGTGATAAAAAAATGGAGGTCCACAAGTTGTATGTGGGGTCCACGAAAATTTATCTGGTTTCGATAGTAAAGAACAAAAATGTTGGCTTGGCATTACCTATCAGAGTGGGCAGACAATACACAACTCAAAATAAAATTAAGGGAGAAAAAAAATCCAAATTTTCGGTAATTTTTGACAGGCTGTATTTTGGTGAAAAATTGTCGTATTGAGAATTATGAAAAAAGCATTTTGAAGCTTTAAGATTATAATTTTACAAATCTAATAGATAGCGCTACGGTTCTCAAGCAATCTTAATTTTTTGTAATTTTTTTGGTACACGGGCTTGCAATTTTATTTCTCTCTTATTTTTTTTGAGCAGTTTATTTTAAGACTTGTAAAAACTTCGATATTCGGTATTTAATTCTAAAGGAGGGAAAAACAGGAGTAGGTTTTTTTAATGCTTTTCATGATTTTTTTGGCATGGAAGAAATGTGTATAATTTATTGAAACTTTGAGGTCATTTTATACAGCTATTTAAAAAAATATTTGAATTTTTTGAAGCATTTCCTCGGAAAATATGAAAATTATCAGCTGCTATACGTCGAGCGTCATCATCAGACGTAGCTTTTGTGTGCATTTTGGAGGCCACAGTTTTCATCTCAAATCAATAGGGTTTTGAATTTAATTTAAGACCACGTGTCTTTTCTATATCAACCTAACTTTTCCCAAAAAAATGGAAATTAATTTTTTTACAAGTGTGTAAACAGCAAACCTTGATTTTTTACGATTAAAGAATACTTTTGACAGTGATATTACTACGAATTTCGGTTCACATGGAGCGTAATTATATAAATAAGGGTTACATGGAAACTCAGAATGAAACCAACTCAGAAACACCTCAGAAAGGTCATAAAAAGCGACGAAAAAATCATTTTAAAATAGCCGGTAACCCTAACCTAACTTAACCTATTTAACCAATTTTTTATATTTTTTTATCATCACTCTTAATGACGTTTCTGAGGTGCTTCTGAGTTGGTTTCATTCTGAGTTGTCTGGTCACCATAAATAAGGTATCTGCACATTTTTATAATGTTTGGTTAAAAACTTTCTGAGCTAGAGTGCACACAAATTCCAAAAAAGTCGTTTCGAGAAAAACGCGTTTCAAGTTTACCACGTGGTTCGCACAAACACCCTCGTAATACCAGAACGAATTGAAAGTTTTATTTAAAACTTTGGGAACATATTCTTAAATAGTTATACTAACAATTTATGAAATAAAACAATTACAACATTTTTTTGAGTGTTCTACGTGTATTTCCCCCCGTCTGGAATCGTATTATTTTGTAAATAGAACACAAGAAAATATACCTACTATTTTTCTTTTTATTTATATCACTTCGAATTAAGGATTGGAACTCAGCCGAAATTTTGAATGGGGTCTACGAGAAAAATAAGTTTGGGAACCTCTGATTTAAACCAACCACTTGAGTCGGGCCATGTCAAGAGTCAGAATAACAGAAGTGACGTGAAATACGGTGATTATGATTTTTATTAACTTGCGATTATTTTTTATTGCCATAGCAATAAATCATTTCAATGCAATAAACACTCGGTTATTTATCATTAATTTAAAAATGACTGTTATGTTTGACAAACTTTTTGCTATTTTTCAACCTATTGAATAAAATGGTAAGTTGCGACGTATCTCCAGTTCCTGCCGTATTATTATCACGTCGGATATACTTCCTGATTGACATTAATAATATTGCTGGTTGAATTTATTGATCGAAACTACGATTGTGTAGAATTAAAGTGTGCAAATGGGCACAAACACTGTAAAATCAGTGTAATTTTCGGAAATGTAATGATTGTCACCTTTAAAATTACTTAATTTGTAATTTACACCAATATGTCGAACTCCGGAACCTCGAACCTTTTCGATCACGAGATTTTCATGTGAAGCGCTAAAATTAATCATCTTTAGCAAGTTACCATTTAATAAGTACAATACTTTAGACCTTATTTATTTTTATATTTCGAAAATGCTTAAAGAAGGAGGTAGCACAACACGGCGAAATAAATAAATCATTGTATGCTTTTGGCCATGAACATCTAAAATATCGGAAACGTTTTTAGATTTTCACAGTCAAAAGTATTTTCGTCATTTGTTTTTGGGGTGTTACGCCGTGTTGCGTTGTAAAATATCGTCGATTCTAAATTTCATTGCGAAAAATTTTGAAAATGAAATTTAATCTCCTTTGTACAAGATACATTTAAGCAGCGTTTCTTAACCCTTTTCAGCCACGGATCTCTAGGAATTCTTAACCCTTTTCAGCCACGGATCTCTAGAAATTCTTAACCCTTTTCAGCCACGGATCTCTAGGAATTCTTAACCCTTTACAGCCACGGATCTCTAGGAAATCTTAACCCTTTTCAGCCACAGATCTCTAGGAATTCTTAACCCTTTTCAGCCACGGATCTCTAGGAATTCTTAACCCTTTTCAGCCACGGATCTCTAGGAAATCTTAACCCTTTTCAGCCACGGATCTCTAGGAAATCTTAACCCTTTTCAGCCACAGATCTCTAGGAAATCTTAACCCTTTTCAGCCACGGATCTCTAGGAAATCTTAACCCTTTTCAGTCACGGATCTCTAGGAAATCGAGCACAATTTTCAAGGACTCCCTTAAAAATAAACCAACATTATATATACATTATATATTATATTTCGAACCATTGTGATGTGAAAACTTCTTAGCCCCGTTGTGATTTGAAACTCGATGAAACGAAAAATAGCGAACTAAAAAGAGACAAACACATATATCCATAGGATTCAGTCTACGAGAGAATGAGATAGTATAATCGGTCTACATATATTTTTAGTAAGTAATAGTTTAGTAGTAATTATATTTTTAGTAAGTACTACATATGTAAAAAAAACTTTTTTAATAAAAAACGTAAATAATAAACGTACAACAGCAACACCGACATTCACATTCATTAACGGTTAGGCGTCCATTAATCACGTGAGGCTCGAAAGGGGGGGGGGGGGGGGGGGTTAGGAAAAAATCACGAAATAACACGGGGGGGGGGGGGGTAGAATGAGATATCACGTGTATTTATTGTTCGTAAAAATACTTTGTACTAAAAAAAATACACTAGGGGGGGGGGGGGGGGTTAAAAAGTTGCTAAAGAAACATCACGTGATTAAAGGACGATACCCTTAATTAATGCGAAGGTTGGTGTTTTTACAACAAAATTAGTGATAGTGATGGAAAATAATCCGAAACAAAGACGCGTAGCGATTACGAAACTTTTGGTAGCTTTTATTTATTTTTGTTAAATAGTCCAAAGATGAGACTGCGGACCCCCGTACATGAATTGGCGGACCTCCAGGGGTCCGCGGACTACAGGTTAAGAAACACTGCATTAAAGTATCGAAATTATAGCATTACAAAACGTACATACTCGTAAATTATTTATGTGCTCTGTTTGTGCATCTTATTTGTGAAACTGTCAAAACATTTCTTTTCGGTTTTATATTGGGTGACCGAACAACTCAGAATCATGCAATTTCAACACCTCCTTTGAAAAATCATGAAAAGTGATGAAAATAATGGTTAAATAGGTTAGGTTTATGGGTTATTTTTCTTTTTTTTCATAACTTTTAATGACTTCAAAGGTGTGTTGAAGTTTCATTTTTTTTTAATAACATTAGCTCCACGCAGGAGTCCCTGAGGAAAATAATTCCCCTCAGGGCCTTTGGAGATGCTGTGTTGAGGGGATGCTGTGTGGAGGGTCTTTTTAGGAAAGGAAAGAGAGGAATTTCTGGAAAGGAAAAGGGTTTTAGGGGTGTGTAGGAATCTGGGGGTCAGTGGGTTCAGGAGTGACGTGAATCCATCCCTCCCACTGCGGTGCAAGGCGATGTTCCTAAAGAGTTCTGCTTAAGAGGTCACAAGGTCTCCCTTAACCATTCTCTCCCGATCCGGCCTACCATTCGTCTGGTGGTTATATCTATCCGCCGCCAAGACCCACAAATCTCACCCCATTAACTCGGGGCACCTAACGCAGCGAACCACTTGGAGTGACTTATGGCAGAGGTCTTGGTTATCCAATAAATGGTTCCCGGGACGGTGGTACCCGTACCCGCCTCCTCAATTGATTCTGAATTGTCGTGGAACTTTTATACCTATTGATGTCTTTGAAAAGACTATTCGACCCCATGTGAGGTCTATACATGTGTATGTTGCAAGAGATGCCATTCATCAACCAATAATCTGCAGTGGGTTCTGTATGTAAACTAATTTAGTTTATAGTATTTTGATATACCTACAATAGAAATAAAAATTATGACGTTATTATTAGATAAGTTCTGCCAATACTTTATTTTTTATATATTATTGTGACAGCTATTCCGGCGTTCAAGACCATTTTTAAACTGTAGCCACGTTGAGACGACTTATTCATGTGATTCTATTCACCCGTGACCAATTTCGATTTGTAGAGCGTCTAAAATGATTATTACCGGGTAAACCGATTTACTGAGAAAATAATTGTGACAAAAGATTCTCTGTTCTGTGCGGTACTTTGAAATCTGTTTGTCCTAGGTTAATTCTAAAGTTTTCTTAAGTGTTTAATAATGACGTGATTTCTATCGACTTATTTAAATTTGTTATAATATTCGTTATTTGTTTTTGGGGTGTTATGCCGTGTTGTGCTACCTCCTTCTTTAGCCAACGTTTCGGACATCGTTACAGTGTCCATCATCAGGGCAGATCCGGCAGATCTGGTAGAAACGTTGGCTAAAGAAGGAGGTAGCGCAATACGGCATAACACCCCCAAAACAAATAACGAAAATGCTTTTGGCCGTGAAAATCTTAATGGTAAGCCCACACTGCGGCCAACGTTCCAACTTCAAACGTTTGGACGATCGTGTGGAGGGGTGTTCGTGCGTTGGAAGTTCGAGTTGGAAGGTTGGAGTTCGCGTTGGCCCGGGATCGCCTTCGAGGCGATCCCGACGGCCAACTCACACGAACCAGCCTGCTGCAGCTGTCCACACCGTGCCGCGTACTATTAAAATGACTATATTATTACCGAAAGTGGTATAACAATTGTTTGAAAACATGTCGTGTATATAAGTATATGATTATACGTACGTAATAATTGTAGGCAACTGAAAAATATACAGCGTAGCTACAGCTGTTTCATGTCCGCCATTTTGAAGTACGGAATTCGGGGTTGGAGGGTTGGCCGCAGCGACCACACGATCGGCCAACCTTCCTACTCTGAACTAAGTTCGGAGTTGGAAGGTTGGCTTCAGTCTGGACGTAGCATAAAACTTATCTTGTTATAATATTGTTTACGTCTTTTGAACAAACCGAGAAGTGAGAAATAAAAAAAATTCCCTTTCTTTATTAATTAAAATTACATACGCGCAGAACGTAATACCATAATTAAATTTAATTTACATTAATTAAAACAAAAATGGATTTCGACGAATTAAAACAAAAACAATTTCTGAATTGAAAAATATTCGAGTTTATGTTGTTTTTAATTGTATTCTAAATAATCTTCACAGTTTTATGCGGAAACTTTGCTATTTTATGCAATCAGGTAACAAATACCTCAATCTGTTTACTGGTGAGCGATGAATCACCTTAATGCAGTAAAGATCGACTATTAAATTTATTAATTTATTTAAAATATGTATACCTTCCCGTAAATCCAGTTAACCTTCATTATACTTTTGCACCCGTATTCTCGAATTGTAATATTATGTAAAAACTTCCTACTTCTTCTGGCGCTAATCTTAATTGTAAATATGTGTGTTAATAAGTCACCAGTTTTAGGTTAGAATCTATATGTCTTAGTCATAAGTCACTAGCTATAAGTCTTAGATGTAAGTCACTAGTTATAATTGTAAATCTTAGTTGTGAGCCAGTAATATAAGTAGCTATAAGTCTTAGATGTAAGTCACTAGTTGTAATTGTAAATCTTAGTTTTAAGCCAGTAATATTAATTCTTTTATATATTATTTGTACAGCGCCCTTGAGGTGATTTTCCACGAAAACGGCGCTATATAAATTAGCCAATTATTATTATTATTAAATAATTATTTTAATAAAATATGTATTAAAATAATTATTAAGAAGGCTACCAAGGGGTGATGTTGTTCTGAAAATGTATGAAATAGTGCATTGAAAAAAATCAGTAAATCTTTTTTAACAATTTTTTCACCACTTTCGAAAAGTTTCAAAGTGATGCTTTTTTTACAATAGCTCCATATAGGAAGATCTGAGGAAAATATTTTCTCTCAGGGCCTGTGTCATTTTTGGAGATGCTATGTGGAGGGTCTTTTAAAGGAAAGGAAGGAGAGGAAGTTTTGGGAAGGATAAGATACGAGGGATGGGTAGGAATCTGGGGGTCGGTTGGTTCAGGAGTGACATGAATCCATCCCTCCCACTGCGATGTAAAGCGATGTTCCAAAAGAGTTCTGTTTGAGAGGTCACAACCTCTCCCTCAACCAGTCTCTCCCGATCCGGCCTACCACACAGATGTTGGTCAGAAACATCCTCCGCCAAGACTCAGACAAACATCACCCCATGAATACGGGCACCCCTGCTAAGTCACCAAACGTGGTGAACACTTTACTGATTTATGGTAGAAGCGTGGCCTGGCGGTAAGGCTTTTGACTTGTAATCCGATGGTCGCGGCATCGAATCCCGGCGTGGGAAAATAAATTTTATTTGATTAATTTGTGTTATTTCACAATTCATTCATTTAAATTTTAAAATAATATGTTATATACTCTCAGTATCGCCCTGGTGTAAGACCACCATTCAGAATTGAAACGTTGCTTGAATGGTTTTAGCCGTGTTTGGTGAGTAGATGTGAAAAGCCATGTACTTCCCACCCTTCCTCTTTCCCATCTCTTTCCCCTCCCTACTTGCCTTCCGCCTCACAAAATTCCTCAATTGGGGATACCATAGTCTCACTGGCTCCAGACGGGAGCAGTTGGGACTAAATAAAATATTTGGTAATGCAAGGTTATAACCTATAACCACATGTACCCTTTGATCACTTTTAGCCTGTGGGGCCCGTAGATTTAACCACTTTATAATAAAGGCAAAAAAAAAAATTAAAAAAAAAAATTAACTTCTGTATCCATATAAATACATCCTTTCATTTAAAAAAAAATTATTTAATTATATTTCATAATTCATGTTCGTCAAAAAAAAATTATCGTCAAATAAAAACGTTTAAAAGTGAAAAAAATGGTGACTATCTTCTGTTTTTAATAATCATTGTTTGTATGATCATGTCTTAAGTTTATATTTTTCAAGAATACACGTGTTTTATTTCCTAGACGAATTATTGAATAAATTAATTGTATTTATTTTTTATTTCTTTCCAATTCAATTATTTTTATGTGTACCCTTCATTTATGAATGTTAGATTTACTTAGGTGGTACTGTTTTACAGCAACGTAAATCTCATGCAAATCGAGACAGGTGCTAAATGGTATATTATAATAATTTGTGTGTTTAATAACAATATTTTTGGGAAGTTCTAAGTGTGACAATGGTAAGACAACACTGTTAAAATGATTTGCTTAAATGACAATGACTATGTAAATTTTATGCACAGGTGTGTATGTGCGAAAACAGAATTTACTTTTGTAAGTATGATTGGAATTGAAGTAAACATACCTACTCGTAGTTTACATAAAACCTAATAATTTGTTCATCAAATTCCACCGGGTGAATGAACTCGACGCTCGGACACACAAGAAACTCTTCGATAATAATAATATAAGATTAATAATCTCTATATATAAAACAAAGTCGGGTTAGTTACACCATTTATACGCAAGAACGGCTGGACCGATTTTTATGATCTTAGATTTATTGGATTTGTCCCCGCCCCGAATAGCAGAATAGCTATTAAAACATCGGAAAAATTCACGAAAAGAAAAATTATTAAGGAAATTCTTTTCCCCATACATTTTGTATGGAACTAATTCTCTTCTTTTGAAAGAACTGCAATAATATTGTTATAAGTATAATATTGAATAGTGAGTGAATTCAAAAAATTAAAAAAAGTCAAATGTCAATGCGCTAATTGTTTTGCTTTTGTTCTTAAAAATATAATGCTGCCCCTCTTTCTTACACACTAAATGTCACCAGTTGAAAATGAGACAAACGGAGAACGTGTGTCTGCACCCCTCCAAAGGAAAAATACAATAATTATAATAAATTTCCCTCACACGTATATAGAAAATGAAACGCAATTCACGTAAGTAGGTTGAAAAGTAAGAAAATCACAAACGCCATCTCTGATACTGACAAAAACAAGGTTTTTTGTAAGCGCTGTTTTACCAAAAACAAAGAGTCGTAGATTTAGATAAATGAATGAGGTATTTTCACAAAATATGAATTATCATAAAAAATGTGTGGAAGACTTATAGTTTATTTTTCTCATTCTGAACATTTCATTAAAAATATGTAATTTTAATATTTTCATTCATAATAATTGATTTAAAAATTAGTATATTCCGAAACGGTTCCAACTGTCTGCAACATTATTATGACACAGAAAACGCCACTTGCTGGTTTTTAGATGACCGTTGCCAACGTTGCCCTGCATGACGTCAACGCCGCCGAATTCACGAATAAAAACGAACATGTCATTTTGGAGATAAATCGAAAATGGCATATTTTAAATCGATATAGAAAATTTAATTGTCAACATGAAAATAAAATTAAAATACCTTCATGATCGTAATTTTTTTCTTAATTTTTTTGGGAATAAATAAAACATTGAAAATGTCCAATTCTATTCACACAATAAGAAAGTATGTTTTATTAAAAAACCAAATGAAAAGAGTTGAATTTTTTTATATATTTTTTTTTAAAAGATGAGCATTCCCGGGTCACGAATAACCAGACAAAAATTAAATCTCCTACTACCATCACAGTAAGCGAAAATTTGCCGTGATGGAGGACTTAGGATTTAGCCAGCCGAGAAATCGAATACGGAACGCGTGGATGGGACCTAAACGCAATGCCAACTCAGCCAATGACCGGTCTATTTATAAAATTATTTTTCCTATTTGGGTTTTCGAGATAAATGGCTTTGGTAATTTTTCTCAAATATTAACAAAACAATCTGTATTTTTCTCAATTTGATGTAGATTATATTTGTTTTGTATTCCCAAATGCTCCATAATACCGTTTTATAATCTGACGACGTATATGGATACAATGGATATCTGACACGTGAATCTAATTGGAAATACGTTGCGAAAAATTTACCTCATTATTTTTACACGGTACTTAGGAAGATGGATTGTTGTTGACTTGTTTTTTATTTGACCATGTACTTTGATTAGACATCAGGTTATATAATATGCATTTTTGTGTTTGAGCTGACGAGACGATGCTCATGACCGTTAAATTACCAATTTAATTACTGATTAAATGGGTATATCTTTAATTTACTGTTAACCATCCAGTAGTTTAATTGGATATACAATGGCTACAAGGGCTGGTTACTAAATAAATAAATGTTAAATTTACCTTTAGTAATAATTGTTGTAAAGCGTCGTTTTCCTGAAAAATCACCTCAAGGGCGGTGTTTAATCATTCAAAAGTTTGGAATTAACCGCCACGAGATTTATTTAATTATGAGTTCCAAATCTCATGGAGAAAGTGGACCTACCTCTTGTTTTTAAGGTCAAGTATGCAAAATTTCAACAATCTCGGAATAAAACTATAGATTGGTATAAAAATCAAATCCATGCACCCTTCTTTATATAAAAATAAAGTAATTATGTTCGGTTAAAACATAGATTCTCAACCTTTTTTGCCCACCGCCCACTATGAGAATATTTTTTTTTAGCGCCCCCTAACTCGTGAATCTGAAACAGCAATTGTCGTCACGATTATATTTATCACAATGGACGGGCGTAATGGGATGGGATGGGGTAAGATGGGATGGGGTGGGTTGGGTTTATCTGGGTTTCCTACTGCCCCCCTGAAAGTCTGACACACCCCCAATTTTCTACTGGTCTTTTACCGCCCCCCCTGAAGGTCTGAAACTAAGGAGGCGTTATCGCTCACTTTGAGAACCTATGGTTTTAAAAAAAATAAAAAAAGTTATTTTCGGAGATTTTCAATTTTGCAAGTGGCACGCCGATTATGTAAGATGTGACTTGTTTTTTTTTAAATGAAAAAAAAAACATCAATAATCCAATGTTTTTTTTTCTTATTGCAGTTGTTCCAGGGTACACACTTTGTTCGATGGTAGCTTATTTGATGTTCCAAGATAAAGTACCGGGCTGTACATTGAAACAGAAAATAACGTTGGTCAGTGGCTGAGTGTGCATCGCGTTTGGGTGCCACCCGGGCGTCGCGTGTTCGATTCCTCGGCTAGCTAAGTCCTCCATCACGACACGAGCAAAATTTTCCGCTTACTGTGGTGGTAGTAAGAGATTTTAAAACATTGTTAGGTTATTCGTAACCCAGATATATGTTTTTCTTAAAAAAAAAAGATTTTCAAAATAAGTTCAAATTACTGAGCATAAAAAACTGCATGGGATCTCTCACGAGTGTACTTGTTATGGACATATAAATTAACCGCTTTCAAAATAGACGGATTGAGTATAGCATATTAAATCATTACATAAAGATTACAATATAAACACATCGTATTTATTTGAAACCACTATATTAATTGTTTCTTCCGGTTTCGGAAGTGCCATTCCATCATCAATATATTAATAAAGTGATCCAGTCTGCTTGTTTATGAATAAATACATCCCAAAACACGTAATCGCGTTATACTTTCATAAGACCAAAAACGTCCTGAGCGAACTTACATTTTAAAAGCTATATATCTCTCTTCCTCTCGTGCAAGCATTTGTATTTTTCTTTTAACCAGAAAGAGAACAAAATAACGCTTCTTATTGTCTTAGAATTATAAAAACCTATCTTGCGTAGATATTTTACAATCTCGATGCAAAGTGACGGTTTCAGAATTTACGGACGAAATCGATTGTGAGGTGCGAATATACTGAACCAAGCAGACGGGTTCGAATACGATATTTCTGCATTGTAGTCTTAATAATGATGGATGCATACGTTATGTCTTTATTATTGATTTATCTGAGTATGTCTATGTCATATTGTTGGAATACGCCCATGAGTATCTGTACAAGTAGGTTGCATATGTTAGGTTTATATTAATATCAACATATTTATATTCATATTTTTGAATGTAGCTATTACTTTGTGGTTATCCATTATAGAAAAATGAAACAATACAACTTTGTATAAACCACTTATATAATGTGCAAATCCGACCGGTTTCGGAACAAACGTTCCTTCGTCAGGGAAAGCTTATACTAATTTGACAGTTTAGAACAAATTTTTATTATGGTTTTATTATGGTACCATAATAAAACATTGTTCTAAACTGTCAAATTAGTATAAGCTTTCCCTGACGAAGGAAAGTTTGTTCCGAAACCGGTCGGATTTGCACATTATATAAGTGGTTTATACAAAGTTGTATTGTTTCATTTTTCTATTTATATTCAGCATTAATAAAGCTACTTTTAACCGGCCTTTCTTTTTTGCTGCTAGTGTAGTCGACACTTAAAGCAAAAACTTAAATTAAAATATATTTTCTACCTTTGCCACATATACAGGGTTTTAAGGGACGTACTTGACTTACTTTAACCAGTGATTCCTGACATTATTTGAAGTAAAAAATGTAAATGAAATTTTGGTCTCCGGTGACTTTTTTTGACGACTTTTTTTTTTTTTTTCAAAATTTTTTTCTTCAAAATCAAACAAAAAAAAATTTCTTCCGCGTGTCGTCACTGGTCACTCGGCCGAGTGTCCGACGAACCCCTTGCCCCGCCTCCAACTGTTCAACAACTACCATCTTTTTATGTTTTTGTAGAAAAAAAAAAAAAAAAAAACATCTAAAAAGTCACCGGAGACCAAAATTTTATTTACATTTTTTACTCCAAATAATGTCAGGAATCACTGGTTAAAGTAAGTCAAGTACGTCCCTTAACACCCTGTATATACATATATCGACCATCCAGTTGATTAGTCAGACATTTCTGAAAAATTGAAATTTTTGTTGAGTATGCAGTTATATGTAAGAGTGTACCCGCTATCTGTTACAACACCCAGATTACTCTTAAACATCACAAAATCTTTAAATTATAATGCAGAAAAACTTGCAGTGAATTAAACAAAATGTTGAATTTGTCTGGGTCACCAGTAGGATATTTCAAAATTTCATTCTAATGTACCAGAACATTATGCTTCGTGGTGTTATTTTATAGCATATTTAATGTGTCAAACACAGACACGTGTAAATAATATTTGATTTATGGTAGACATTCGAATGTTGCTTTCCTCATTTCCCTTTGTATTTGTAGATGTCTGACTTATCAACTGGACAATAGGTATATATAATTAAATTATTCATAAAAAAAAATAAAACGCTTTAAAATGAACATTTTTCTAATACATAAAACAAAAAATATTTCATTTTTAATTTTTAACTTTATGAGTAAAACCTCAAATTGTAATATTTAAATACATGAAGACAATATAAGCGAAACTCAATCGAAAATCTGGAAACAGAAAAATCAGAAAAACATATTGACACCTCTGGGCAAGCAAGAGGTCCTGGGTTCGTGTCCCAGAGGTGTCAATATGTTTTTCTGATTTTTCTGTTTCCAGATTTTCGATTGAGTTTCGCTTATATTGTCTTCATGTATTTAAAAAAATATATATTTCATTGAAGAAGACGATAACAATATGAAAGAGAACAAGACACAGAAAAATAGAAAAAGATAATGGTCGCAACTAGGACTCGAACCCAGACCTCTCGTCTAACCGGGACGTGCGCGTTAACCAATTTCGCTATTGCCACCTTCTGTCAAACCAGTCAAACCGTCATATTTGTCAATCTCATATTTAACATTTTTAATTTTCTTCAATGATATATTACATTTATGGGACTAACCTTCAAAAGTTATAAAAAGGGAGTTTTTTTTTTAGTAACAAATTATTACGAGTACAAAAAGTCAACTCTTTCTGGGGTAGAGAACTTCAGGTCGGTCTCGCCGAAGGCTTTATCAAAAAACCCGGACAGTAAACACAATTTTCTAATGTTATTGATGCAAAAAATGGTGTAAAAACAACACACATTGACGAAGCAGATTCATTGTATCTTTTACCGACTAGTTTTTTTACCGCATCCTAAACTTCCGTTGAACCATTTCGTGTTGATCTGTACTTTCTATTGCTTTCTAATGAATAGTTGTAATCATTATCCATATTTGTAATGTATCTGTTACTCGCAGCACAAGTTATTGATTGTTTTTGACACTCTGAGGATATAAATAATAGTTGTAGGTTGTGGGTACCTACCAAATGTTTATCATTTAACCTCTCCGGCCTATTTTCTCGGAAGGTTAAAATATTTCCGCTTTTCAATAAAATCCTATTAAAAGGAATAATTCTGAACCCATACGAAAACTAAAAACTGTTTATGAAAGGTGATGAAATTTTATAAAATTCGAAATTAACATAGTATAATTCTTGAAACATAAAGATTTGAATGAAAAAAAATAAAAGTTTTAAAAACGATAACTAAAATTAATTTTAATGAAATAATAAAAACACATACATATTTTATCAGACAAATTGTCTGACAATTGACTGTCGTTTCATGTAAAAATAATGAATAAAAAATTCTCAAAGTTTCATTTTTTTTTCAAATTGCGGTCGCAAATTTAGGTTTTGTAAAGGTGTACTTTTTAATGATTTTATGGTCAACTTTTAGGTTTAAATATAAAGCATGGTGTTTTCTCTTTCTATCACAAAACTAAGGGAAACATAACGATTTCTATAAGATCTATATGGGTTATTCAGAAAAGCTAACAATTTAACCTGAGGTGTTAAGTAAACATGAAATCATTTAAGTTCAATCACAAAATTCTATCACAGAACATAGATTTGCATGTTATGCAGTTAAACATGGCGTAATCAAATAAAGCGAAATTATCTGACTGTAAAATAAGTATTTACGTCGTCACGGTAAAATCATTTATTGTGGAAATACGTAAGCTAACGTAGTCGTAACACTTATTTCAGATTACCAGTAAGTTTAATGATAATTCTATAACTGCGGCTGAATACTTAACTATCCCTTTTGTCTGTGACATCTTAACTAGACGTGGGCAAAATTGAATGACCGAATTAAATGAATAAATTCAATCTTGTGACACTCAATCTAATTCTCAATTTCAAAAGGAATTGATTCTTCATTCCTTATCTTTGGCCTTGCATCCTACGATTTTTAATGACACCATACATTTTTAATTTCCATTTATTTTACTGTTAAATTATTTCAATGAAGAATGTGTTCTGTAAACGATTTAAATATTATATTGTTTCATAGGTACTTAAATATTATTAAACGGGCCGCGCGCCGCGAAGTGGTCGACGGACGGTATTGTGAACGACTAGCCTATTACGATTGTATTCCGCTACCGCCGCGCCGCCATTCTAAAAACACCCGAACGTCATCAAAGTCCATGTCCCAAAATGGCCAAAACGCGGCCGCGATTCATCCGGGTTGCCCGAGCATCTCTTTCACGCAAGGAATTAATCATTTATCCTAATCAATAATCCTGAGATTGTCCTAAGGTCCCCGCCGTCCCAGGTCCGTGTTCAATGTCCGCGTCCCAGGTATCTAGTCTGTCGAAATCGAGATTGTCCGATTCCGACAGACAGAGGAATTAAAACAAAAGTCTTTTTCACTTGTGACGTCATGGTATTTTGTAAATCTCAGACCTAAAAATGACGTCAGGCGTCATCGTCACGTCAATGTCACGATATGTCCCAAACGCATCCCAGTCCTAGGTCCGCAGCTCGCGAGTAAATCAAGTCACTGCTAGGTAAGACACAAAACATTAATCAAAAATTACTAATTCATTCCTCAATGCCAGCCCTTAATCCGTCCGCGCGGTTCATTTATTCCCCCGCGCGCCAAGCCGTCAATTTCATTACATAGTTAGTCGAAAACTTTCGACTTTGAATCTGAACATCAGCTAGAAAAGTGAGAAGCTAAAATGATGCTTATCTGTTTTTTGGTACGTACGAAAGATATTGTACCTACCTACTTTTAGTCGTAGATCTTGGGTCGATATAATATGTAAATTTGCAGATATTATAAGGCCAATTAGCTGTGGTTAGCTGTCATAAAATACTCATCTTAATGTTGAAATGTATGTTTATATTAGATCACGTGAAATGGAACAAAATTATAAGTTTAATAAATAAAATAAAATCATTAAAATTTTAAGGGTGAAACGAAAACTTGTATAATTTTAAGATATAATTGCTAGCAATAAATACATTTTACATACGAAAAATTACGACACTAAAAAAAGACAAACAATATAGGATTTAGCCTGCGAGATAATGAGATAGAATGATCGGTCTCCTCTTTATGTGGTGTTTCGTAACCTATTGGTCTCCTCTTTGTGCGGTGCTTCGTAGCCTCCCCACTCATTGTGATTTTGAAAACCGATGAAATGAAAAAGCGACACTAAAAAGAGTCAAACACATTAATCTATAGGTTTTAGCCTGCGAGATAATGAGATAGAATAATCGGTCTCCTCTTTGTGCGGTGTTCCGTAGCCTATTGGTCTCCTCTTTGTGCGGTGCTTCGTAGCCTCCCCACTCATTGTGATTTGAAAACCGATGAAACGAAAAAGCGACGCTAAAAAGAGTCAAACACATCTATAGGTTTTAGCCTGCGAGATAATCAGATAGAATAATCGGTCTCCTCTTTGTGCGATGCTTGGTAGCCTATCAGTCTCCTCTTTTGCGCTTACTTCGGGTACTCCGTGGCCTCCCGGTCTCGTGTGCGGTGTTAGCCTCCCCATTCATTTAATTTTCAATTTAATTTTTTTTTTTTTTTGATTTAATTGAATTAAAGGAATGAATTAAAGGAATCAATTTAAAAGGCCATGGGAATCAGACTGAATCGATTCACTCCTGGGAATCATTCTGCCCACGTCTAATCTTAACTATTCATTCATTGTGTTAAGAACATAAATTATCGTGTTCATCTATAATAGATAATCTTAACGCAGTATGTCTAAATTTTTACACATTTTCCGACTGAATTATGCATGTTTATATTTTTGATTCATGGTGGAATTCTATTATAATAATACAATAAAACAAATATGAAACTTATTTCCTGTTTAATTTATTTGACCGTACACAGTTTCAGCTTGTTAAAGCCATCTTCAGACTGGTACAAATTATTTTTAATCTACGGTTTAAATACATAACATATGGAGGAGGGGGGAGTTGTGTGGCTTACAAGGATTTTATTAAGTTTTATGGGTTTTATTACATTTGTTATTAAGTCGTCTTTGACTGTCGAATTTCTAATTATTTTGGTTATTTCCAGTAGGTTTAATTACCTTGGGTTTGCAGCTTACTTTGATATTGTTTGGGGTACACCTTACAACTAATATGAATTATTAATGGCCTAATTTTATTGTTGTCATATCTATTCTTAATCAAAATCGTTATTGTTATTGACGATGTGGGATTTTTGATTGATTTTTATAGCGACACATGTTTTACGTTAGAGTAAAAATAATCTTAAAGTGGTCATTATATAAACAAAATACATATTTATCTTAATCAATCAAAAAATATTTTGGAATTTTTGGAATTTGTGTAAATAATTTACATGGAATTATGTAGGACTAAAATCACTGTTCACAAAAAATGATTATAATCGTGAATTTATTCACCATTGGCCGTCAAATAAAATTCATGGACTTCATCCACGTCTCATAACCGTAATTAGCAATTTGCTGATTTTATGGGGGACGTAAACCAAAGTTCTTAAAAATATTTAAACAATACGAAAAAGAAAATCAATGAATGTCGACCGACAAAAGTGAAAAATTATGAAAAGTCACGGATACATTGAACTCTCGACAATCAGTTCCAGTTTTGAAAATGGCAATTAAAATACTTTTCTCATATTCATGTTTACTGAAGTAAGTAACTAATTAACTAATCGTCATGCTTTTCTCCGCAGGGGTAGGCAGAGAGGACGGATCGCCAAATAACTCGGTCTTGGTACACATTCTTTGCCTCTTTCACATTCACACATACTCTCATTATTCTAACTCTTGACATGACCCAACTCAAGTATCTGATTCACTTGATCGTGCTATGTCTTCCTCGGGCGTCCCGAATTCTTCTACCGTTGACAATTGCGTCAGGTATTCTCCTTATACTCCTTTCTCCATTCATTCGTTCTACATGCCCAAATCATCTGACGGTCCCTTTCTTAGTCTTGCTCATTAGGCTTACACCAGCCTTTAGTTCTTTGCGGATCTCCACGTTTCTGACACGATCATTCATAGTTATATCACACAAACGCCTCAGGGATCTTGTTATTAAGTTATGTAAAAGATATTAACATTAAAGATCTACACAACGTAACAACAGTATTTTCTGACGTTTAACGTTTTTTTAAATCTCCTTTTATTTATTGATGAATCATGCACAAATCGGTTTAAAAAAGGGTTATATATTAACAAGGTATGTGTTTATGTATCTACTTGTTATTGGGTGGGTTATACGTTGTGATGAATTGCATTGATCAACAGTGAAAATTAGGAAATATCGTAGCTTCCCACTTTAATTTAAAAAGAAAATATCAATTACTTATAAAACGGACACGTCTACGACATCTATCGGATTAGAGTAAAGTGAATTCATATTTACGGTAGGGATCTATAATTAGACAAAGTGAGACGAGTATTGATAAAAAAATCACAGATGGTATCAACTAATAATCAAAGACAGGGACTCCCCAGTATGCTTTAGGCCGTGATATATTGACAGCCAATTGAATTGCAGCAAAAGCGATTAAAAACCAATTCAGCCTATCAACGGGAAGAGGGCCGAGCCCATTTTTAGAACAAAGGAACGACCTTTGGACTTGGCAATTAGTAATGTGATTAAAGAGTTTGACGTTCCCACCAAACCGAGAGGTGAATAAACTCCATGGGAAGAAATAATCTGTTCAGGGACAAAAGAACGATGACCCCAAGAAATGTTATGATTAACCGGTACGTTCCAGGGATCAGAAACCCTAGTTCCCGAACGCATTAAAGCATATCAGGTGCGGAAAAAAGGATACACGTAAACAACGTTTGAAAATTTTAAGTGAAAAATTGCATAGCAAGTGACGAAAACGTGTTGTAAGGTGTTAGGGAGATTTCATCTATAATACGATTGTTTGTGACGACCGGAGATGATCGATTCGAGGGAAAACGTGCTAAAGGAAATGGAAATGTTGAAAAAACAATGGAAAATTATTGTTATCAATTCTAGACGGAGCTAGGATATTACGATGAAAGATTTAGGGAGGAAACGTCAAAAAAAAAAAAATGAGAGTTTTAAAGAATAGGCGAGGGTATATTTCAGATGTCTAGAGCAGTAACAAGTGTTAGAGAAGAAATAGAGTGCAGTACGGAGGGGAGTGGAAAATGCTGAAAACATTGTGATAGAAAAACTCAGGAAAAGGAGTCATTTTACGTAATTAAAATGGAGTTTATAGAGTAACATAGTACGCGATTGCAGAAAAAAAAATGAGGCATTACAATGGTTGTCGATCCCAGATGTATTTTGTTGTGATAAACAAGGAATATTCGAACATGAAAATTGTTTATATAAGGGCAATTAGTCGTTAAAAGAGCTATAAAAATTATCATGGGTCTTATGAAATATTTACATTAAAGAATTCTCGTAAAAGTTAACGACACTGAAATAAAAAAAGGATTTATTGCCAGGTGGGTACAGGAACTAATGTATACAACTGTCAAGGCATATGGTTTATGGGATTTTGCGTAAGAACGGGACAAAATTTGGGAGGCGATCTCTATGAAGCAATAAAAATGACAGGAATTTAAGGGCCGAAGTGGGGGTATCTCCTATAAAGATGTTAAAAAATGATATATTTATTAATAACAAATAGAAAATGAAATTTTCCAAGAGGCAGCAAACATCAAAAAACGATATGGTTATATCAGGGAAGTACGGGGAAGTGAGGGGAAAGGAGATACGACAGAGAAAAACAAAGGAAATCTTAGATTAACAGTGAATAAAATAAATACGGCTTGAAATATAAAAATCTATAGAGATATGAACAATAGCGTAAGAATAAATAAGGAAATTCATGGAAAGAGTGTCGTGAATAAAAGAAAATTCGAGAAAAAATGGAAAATTCAAATATACGACGTAAATAGAGAAAATTCGGTTTTAAATGGAAAGGTTCATATAGAATACAGAAAAACTCGAGGAAAAATAATAAAATAAAAATGAACAATTTGCGAGAAAGGCTTCGACATGAAGATATCTCTGATAGGCGAATTTGGGGACAGATTTGGAACATATGGTAGATGCCGTACGCACGGACATGTTACGGAATAGATGAAAATAGAACTTTAAAATTATTAAATTCAAGCTAATTTTGTATGAACACCAGGACAAAGGAAGTTGGGCCATTAAACATGGATCTTACTAAATCCGGATCTTGTAAGTATGGGAGTACGAGACAGAATTGAAAGTATCAGACACGGAAGGTACTAAGAGACCGCATTCGACAATAATGGAGAGGTTTCAAGAAATTACGAGTTGATAGTAATTAGATTGGTTTATTATAGGAGATTCAGATACGATCTTTTGGACCTGAGAGGGGTATAAAAGTCTAGACAAATGCCAGTTGAGGACAGTCTACGTCGTGGTCGAAAAGGTTGTAACTTCGCGGAACGTGACGAAACGGTGGGTGACTTAAAGTGGAAAAATTCTAAGTGATAATTATTTTGATACTTAGAAAAATTTCACATTCTAGTCAGTGATATACAAAAAAAAATACTTTGCAGTTAGAGTCAGTGAAAAATAACAATAAAGCCAACGCATTATTTACTTGTGAAAAATAAAAGTGCTCGTGATAAATACAATTTGTTTTAGTGGAAAATTCGGATTTTATAATCACTTAATATCGTATTTTTAAACTTAGAAATTTCGCGTTTAATATTAGTGCAATAAATAACTGAAGTGATGTGATAATTTAGCGTGATGAAGTTATAATTAAATACGTGTGTTCAATCTAAGTGAAAGTGTTCTAACAAATAATAAATATTTAAATTAATTATCTTAAATAATAATAATAAAACAAAATAATATTTTATTAATACATAAAATTTCGGAGGGATAAAAATTTAATTTAACAACAATTTACCATCTCTAAATTAATCGTGAAGTAACTATCATTTAAAGTGTTATCTAACCAACGAGTTTTGAGATAAAATACAGTTTAGAACGATAGAGTTCATACATCATTTTAATTAATTAGATTAAATTAAAAAAAAAAAAAAATTGAAGTCAAAAAGATTTAATTAAATTTAGGAAAATAAAAAAATTAATTTAGGAAAATCGCAGCAAGGTTACCGTGTATTTCCCGGTCGGAAAAAAACCTTGGTAGGGGTAAGTCTTTTCCGTTATAAAATTTTACAGATTCCAAGGAGAAGGCGGAATGCAGCAAACATTGGTATTTGGATTAATTATTTGACCAAGATATTACTCGCTTAATATGTGATATGTAACTATATTAAAATATTATAAGTATAATGAGTATATTTTATATATTTATATATGTATGTATATAAACATATATATATGTAATTTTGTTCCCAAGAAAAAATTTAATCAAAAAGGAAAACACTTATATAAAAAGAGGAAAAAAGGGTATCGATTCCTACCTCTGAATTCACCAATAACTATTAAAAGTAGTTATGTGTGATAAATTTACAAATCAATATTTTATATTTAATGTTATGTATGTAATAATATAATTTCAGAAAATCCAGAGCATTTGAAATAAGTTATGATATTAGAAATTATTTCAATCATAAAATTTATGTATGTACATATCCATATTATAAATTATTTACTGAGACAAAGTATATATAAATGAATAAATATGTATACGTAATCGGGTATCAGACTAGACAATTGCGCTAAGTACATCATTATCAAACAAAGAAAAAATTTTAGAGTCATCTCACACGTCTCCGGAATGTCTAAAGTAAACATACCTCATACGCTCGAATCTAGGTCACGAGGCCGTCGAGAATGTTTACAAAGCTCAAATTGTTTACAAAATAAGTCGGTCACTGGGGCACTAGTTCGAATACAGTAAAAAGAAAAAAAAAAAAAAATGACCTTGATTAGTGGATATCGTACTTAGGTATTAACTTCTAGGAACGGGATAAAATTATTATATTGCGCAATTATTAGGAGCAAAAAGAAAAAAAAAAAAATTTAAACACTATTTTTAATTTGAACGTAACGAGGTATCTACAGACCTAAGCAATTGAAAATTAACAGATTTATTATAGCAGTTCAAAAGGGTGTATTGAAGATTTACATGAAACAGTTGAAAAATCACGGGATAGCTTAATAAGGGGTAATGAGGATTTACATGATTCAATTGAGAATCACGGGATAGCAAGAGTTTATCAAAAGTTGAACATTGGAGGGGAGGGAAAGAAAAAAAAAAAAATACAGTTCAACCAACAGAAGGCAGTGTTCGCTTCTGTAACAAGGACCATTAATCAAACCATAGAGATGGCGGATCTCTCAAACAAAACCGTCAACAAAACCAAACAAAAGCTTGGAGTTATGGCGAATCTCCAGAACACATCGCCAGATAAGATCTTATTGTACTAGTATATATTTATATTTCACACTATTCTTACGTATATATTCGGTATCAATCTGAGGATTGTGCAGAATCCGATGGGCGAGATCCGAGCTCGGGATGCGTTGCAAGTAGTTTCGTATTGCGAGTTATAAACCTTCCCAAAACGTATGTTTACATATATATCTTTTTATGTACTGTTCATTGAATGAAACGAACTCACTTACAATTAGTGCTTTAGGCCTGTCGGGTCACTCTCGTCTCATTTCTTGAACGTGGAGGGAGGATTCACGACCCGTAACTCCACACAAACCCGTGAGTATATGATTGCATATAGGACGAAACCGGTTCGCCCTAAGTAAATAGTAAACTTTGGAGGAGTAGGAATTTGGAGGTATCTGGGCTTGGGGGAAGACCTGAAGGCAGTGCATGATGGCGAAGGAAGGTCAATTGGGACGCGATAACTTAGGTATCAATCAATTGAACCGTGCCAAAAGACTGTGCGAATTTTGGGTTGACTTCTGATCACCCTGCTTACTTGATGGAGGCAGGAGCCAAATTTTGCCAGAAAAAGGGTTATTCTGAGTTCGTCAAATATGCAATTAACTAATTACATTAACCTACTAAATCCATCTTTATATGTACCTTATAGCAGCTGAATCTAAACGGAGGGGCGCCCAGCAGATACGAGATACAATCATAATCAAATTTACTAACATTTAACCATTTGAGTTATATTTAATTATCTGTTCAATTAGTCATGTGTAGTTTCGGTTAGTATTGCTTATTCATGAATTCATTAGGATGTAGGGAATCATAATAAACGTCAAGGGGAAGTTAGTTCATTTAGAGAAATTACTTAAGGTTAAATTTGCAAGAGAGAGACCAATACAGTTTGAAATTCAACACTCTGTTTAGAATCAAGAGGGTTACCACAAAATTTAAAGTAATTAAAGTCCTATATCATAAATCAAAAAAATTACACAACGTTTGATGGAGTTTAATTACAACCTAAATACGAAAATATTTACGTTCAAAGTCGTAAATAACGTATTTATTAGTTAAGTACATATATCGCTAAAGGTATGTAGTACAAGGGAGCTTTAAGTAGCTTTCTGTAGTTATCAGAGGAAATAAGGGTCCAATTTTATAAAGGCTTGTGTGACGTAGGGGAGGAATTTTCCATCCCTACCACACATATGCAAAGCCTTAAGAATTTAAATATCGATCAGAGCCAAGAGAAAAGAAGAATATTACGACTGGTGCCAAGTGCCCAGGAGTAAATAAAATACAGACAAATATAAGAGAGTAGAAAAAAGACATACATCACAACTGCACAGCCGTGACAGGAGATCAGAGTTTTACAAGTTGTTTTAGAAAAAAAAAAAAAAAAAACTTTTATTGGTCAATCTATTGCAAAAAAAAAAAAAAAAGTGAAGAAAAAAAAAATAATAATAATAATAAGTAGGACGTTATGTTAAATGAAGTGATAATAAAAATAAAATAAAAATCAGAACAGTGCGCCGTTAAATAAACACGAAAAAAATATATAAATAAATAAATAAATATACGAAAATAAATATATAAACAATACATTTAAATATAAAAAAAAGTGTTAACGAATAAACTCTACATGTTTTAAAATAATTTATAAAAGTGTCGATATAAAGTTAAATCAAGTGACCATGAATTTGTTGATTGCTTATGAGATTATAAATATCGTAACAAAGAATGTAGGTCAGATACAAGCGTAAACAGTTTATTCAAGGCAGGCCATAAATTGACAGAATAATGGTATTGACATTCCTGAATCCAGAATGTTAATGATCGTAATGTAAACAATCTGATACGAGATACCGCGGTGTTTGTAAGCATCGAAAGATTGATAACCTAAGCATCGAAAGTGATAACAAAACATCGAAAAATTTTGAAGTAGGCGACATCGGGGGTAACGCGCATCGCTTTAAGAGATTGTAGAATAAACAAACTCGAAAATGATATCAACACTCGGTTACGGAAAAAATAAACAGACTTTACAGATAAAAACGGGGGAACTTACCTGCATAAAGTGACCCTTTGTTTATAGTTAATGTTGTGGGTTTGTATGTGAGGATTATCACATAAAAAGTCATAACATAAAAGATAAGGAACATAAAATAAAAATAACATAAAATATTTGATTGGGGATAGTGTCGAGTTGAGAACTTTAATATCACAGACGAATGTTTTATAGGTATATACCTATTTAAGGGAACATTTGATCATTCGGACCAAAAAAGGAGGGGATTTGACGAAATAACATCAAGATAGGTATTGCGAACTCTAAATAGATTTTGCGAAAATATCGTAGGTATTGCGGAACTTGAAGGAATGGTTGGCATTCTAAACAATGAGTAATTATTGGTTGAACGAAAATCACGTGATATTCATTAACATTGGAGTAACAATATTCATTCCGTTTTTTTTGCAATTACCTACATTCATTTGAAATGAAGAGTGATGGTAGAGTTGATCTAATTTGGGTTACAATCATCATGCAAACAAATATAAATAATTAAAAATATTGTGTTTTATAGGGGGACAGGTTCCAAAAAAAAAAAAAATAAATAAATAAATAAAAATAAAAATAAAATAAAATAAAATAAATTATAAATATATATAGGTATATTTAAAATAAATAGTTGGTATTGAGTTAAATTCATTAAAAATTTTAAACAAAAAATGGCGGAAAAAAGGAGAGTGGATGCGACGGAATTAGAAGCTAAAGAAATACCGTCGGGAGATGAATTACGGGAGATATTTAGACGTTCAAAGAGGTCTAAGTTACGAGTCGAGGATATGATAGAAGTCGTTCAGCCAGAGGGGGAGACCGACACAAAATCGGAGGAACAGGGCGAAAATAAGCGAGAGTGTGAAGAGAGACTCACACATGGTATGTTACAGGAAAAACCCGAGGAAAAGGAACAAGAAAAGTTAACGAAGTAAAAGGAAAAATAAAAAAATAAAATAAAAAATATAGAAAAACGAGAAAATTGAAAAAAAAAATAAAATAAGTAAATAAATAGAATAAGGAAGGCAACATAATTTACATAAGGTAATTTAGGAAACTAAAATAGAGATTATAAGGTTGTCGCTTAATAAGATAAAATATAAACATTAACCGGGCGACACTCAGAAAATAAAGTAAATGGTTGGGAAACGTGGAACAAGTAGGCGAGCCCAGGCTTTAGTGACAGCAATCGGGGAAAATGTCACAACCGAGACTTCAACAATAAACATAGGAGATATAACTACAATAATTCAGGCAGCTTTGGCACCGCTCGTCAATAAGATGCAAGAACTCGAGAAACAATTGGAAAGCCCAGCAACAGTGGCGGTGATAGGAGAGGATAGTGCGCCGAAAAGCGTTCTCCAAGTAGTGGAAATGTTACCACAGCAGGAACGACCATCATTCTCCGGTGGAAATCAAAATCCCATTAGTTTCCTGGAAGATTTAAAAGAATACACTAGAAAAGTGAAACGAACGGATCCTTTAGTCGTCGTACGGGAAAATTTGAAAGGGGAAGCTAAATCGTGGGCAAAATTGTACAATAAACGATGGGAGACTATGTTAGATTTCGAACGAGATTTTTTAGCTACCTATTGGGGAGACATAAAGAAAAATGAAGTTCGCCGTCGTCTTGCAGAAGGGGTATATGATGCCAAGAAAAATATATCCATGCTCACTCATTTCGCAAACTATTGGGAGCTAGCGAAGGCTTTAAAGATTACTGACACACCGTTGGGCATAGTTGACGAAATTATGAGACATTATCCGAAGGAAATTCAATCGCTATGGTTTTCGGGGCAATCAGGAGATGAGATTGTCGCCGCTGAGTTTCTACGAAAACTAGATACAATGGTATGTACACCAGAAGAACGGAACATGAAGAAGAGGAGTGGGGAGGAATCCAGCAAGAAGGACAAATACCGTGACCGTTACCGCGCCATAAAAAGGAGGATACACGCAATTGAAAGTGTGGGCGAAAACGCTAGTTGCAGCAAGTGCACCGAAGTTAACAGTTCACCAAAAGAAAATTCTACAATAACTACAGCCGGGAAGGAGCTAATGGTCGCAGCCAACTCGGGAGATAAAAGGAGATTATAGCGCTTTACATTTAGCTAGATATTACACAAGTAATAAGAAACAAAAATCAGGTTTACAATTAGTGGAAGTCAACGAATAGAGTGCGAAGTTTACAAATATTTGTAAATGTTAATAAATAAATAAACGATTGAGAAATACAAATAAAAATATGTTAGGGTACATTATAATTGGGGAGGGGGAAGAAAGAAAATTACTAAAATATTAGATTATCAGATTGCTTGCGAGGGGCGGATCGTCGTCAAGTCTTTGAGGGTGAGTGGACAAGTTCTTAATAAGCGACAATCATATTCAATTATTGAAATAGAGTAAGGCAAATAAATTCGTTAATTTTGATTTTCTAGTTGAAAAAAAAAAAAAAAAAAAATTGACTTTTTTTTATGTGTTAGTGAGAAAAAAAAAATGTTAGATAAGTAAGAACACTCAAAAGGAGAGAAATTGGAGATATTATATGGCACACAAAAGGGACATTTTGAAAAATAAACAATGCCTAGGAATTTTTTTTTTTGAAATATTGAAATAAGAAAGTTTATCTATAGATATAGGGTAGACATTAAGTATAGAGATGAAAAGGTAACATTTGAATTAAGGTATAAATATTTTAGATTTCGAAAAAAAAAAAGGAAAAAAGGAACGCTGAACCAATTTGAGGATAATAAAGAACATTTATAAAAATTTTAATATTAGAGTGGACAACACTTAGGCTAGAACAACTTTGGATGAATTAAGAAATTACAATTAGAAATTAAGAATTATAAAATAAAGTTTAAATAAATAAAGAAAAAAAAAATGCTGGAAAATTTATATGAAACATGTATACCACTGATTGTCGGATTGGGTGAGGTCGTGCGAAAACCCACATTTCACAAAAAATATTCATACTTACAAAACAAAAAACAATTAATTGCACACCAAGAGACCACCCGCTTTTCAGTTGTTCGAAAGGCCGCGAGATTGTAAACAATCTTTACTTAAATCATTGTAAGGGAGGTCTTAGTCCAATTTGGTTGGGGACCACCAAAACACGCGAGTCGAGGGGCGTGTTCCAGCAAAAAGAAATTAATTTTGAATCTATCAAAATTAAAGAAAATTTCATAAAGTAAAATCTACGCGAAAAGAAAATAAAGAATACAATGAGATTCAAATTCAAGATTGTTAACAATCCGAACAGAATGAGGAGGGGGAGATAGGAAGTAATAGGATACGGAAAAGAGATAGGGGATAACAGAATGAGGAGGGGGAGATAGGAAGTAATAGGATACGGAAAAGAGATAGGGGATAACAGAATGAGGAGGGGGAGATAGGAAGTAATAGGATACGGAAAAGAGATAGGGGATAACAGAATGAGGAGGGGGAGATAGGAAGTAATAGGATACGGAAAAGAGATAGGGGATAACAGAATGAGGAGGGGGAGATAGGAAGTAATAGGATACGGAAAAAGATAGGGGATAACAAAATGAGGAGGGGGAGATAGGAAGTAATATGACACGGAGTAGAGATAGGGGATAACCAAATGAGGAGGGGAAGATAGCTAGTCTAAATTTGAACACAATTTCGGTGTCTAACGAAAAAAAAAAAAAAAAAAAAAAAAAAAAAAAAAAAAAAAAAAAAAAAAAAAAAAAAAGAAGAGGACATTAAAATAAAATACAACGTTAGCCACAGCAAATTGAGTTCAGAGGAGGGAACTGTGATGAATTGCATTGATCAACAGTGAAAATTAGGAAATATCGTAGCTTCCCACTTTAATTTAAAAAGAAAATATCAATTACTTATAAAACGGACACGTCTACGACATCTATCGGATTAGAGTAAAGTGAATTCATATTTACGGTAGGGATCTATAATTAGACAAAGTGAGACGAGTATTGATAAAAAAATCACAGATGGTATCAACTAATAATCAAAGACAGGGACTCCCCAGTATGCTTTAGGCCGTGATATATTGACAGCCAATTGAATTGCAGCAAAAGCGATTAAAAACCAATTCAGCCTATCAACGGGAAGAGGGCCGAGCCCATTTTTAGAACAAAGGAACGACCTTTGGACTTGGCAATTAGTAATGTGATTAAAGAGTTTGACGTTCCCACCAAACCGAGAGGTGAATAAACTCCATGGGAAGAAATAATCTGTTCAGGGACAAAAGAACGATGACCCCAAGAAATGTTATGATTAACCGGTACGTTCCAGGGATCAGAAACCCTAGTTCCCGAACGCATTAAAGCATATCAGGTGCGGAAAAAAGGATACACGTAAACAACGTTTGAAAATTTTAAGTGAAAAATTGCATAGCAAGTGACGAAAACGTGTTGTAAGGTGTTAGGGAGATTTCATCTATAATACGATTGTTTGTGACGACCGGAGATGATCGATTCGAGGGAAAACGTGCTAAAGGAAATGGAAATGTTGAAAAAACAATGGAAAATTATTGTTATCAATTCTAGACGGAGCTAGGATATTACGATGAAAGATTTAGGGAGGAAACGTCAAAAAAAAAAAAATGAGAGTTTTAAAGAATAGGCGAGGGTATATTTCAGATGTCTAGAGCAGTAACAAGTGTTAGAGAAGAAATAGAGTGCAGTACGGAGGGGAGTGGAAAATGCTGAAAACATTGCGATAGAAAAACTCAGGAAAAGGAGTCATTTTACGTAATTAAAATGGAGTTTATAGAGTAACATAGTACGCGATTGCAGAAAAAAAAATGAGGCATTACAATGGTTGTCGATCCCAGATGTATTTTGTTGTGATAAACAAGGAATATTCGAACATGAAAATTGTTTATATAAGGGCAATTAGTCGTTAAAAGAGCTATAAAAATTATCATGGGTCTTATGAAATATTTACATTAAAGAATTCTCGTAAAAGTTAACGACACTGAAATAAAAAAAGGATTTATTGCCAGGTGGGTACAGGAACTAATGTATACAACTGTCAAGGCATATGGTTTATGGGATTTTGCGTAAGAACGGGACAAAATTTGGGAGGCGATCTCTATGAAGCAATAAAAATGACAGGAATTTAAGGGCCGAAGTGGGGGTATCTCCTATAAAGATGTTAAAAAATGATATATTTATTAATAACAAATAGAAAATGAAATTTTCCAAGAGGCAGCAAACATCAAAAAACGATATGGTTATATCAGGGAAGTACGGGGAAGTGAGGGGAAAGGAGATACGACAGAGAAAAACAAAGGAAATCTTAGATTAACAGTGAATAAAATAAATACGGCTTGAAATATAAAAATCTATAGAGATATGAACAATAGCGTAAGAATAAATAAGGAAATTCATGGAAAGAGTGTCGTGAATAAAAGAAAATTCGAGAAAAAATGGAAAATTCAAATATACGACGTAAATAGAGAAAATTCGGTTTTAAATGGAAAGGTTCATATAGAATACAGAAAAACTCGAGGAAAAATAATAAAATAAAAATGAACAATTTGCGAGAAAGGCTTCGACATGAAGATATCTCTGATAGGCGAATTTGGGGACAGATTTGGAACATATGGTAGATGCCGTACGCACGGACATGTTACGGAATAGATGAAAATAGAACTTTAAAATTATTAAATTCAAGCTAATTTTGTATGAACACCAGGACAAAGGAAGTTGGGCCATTAAACATGGATCTTACTAAATCCGGATCTTGTAAGTATGGGAGTACGAGACAGAATTGAAAGTATCAGACACGGAAGGTACTAAGAGACCGCATTCGACAATAATGGAGAGGTTTCAAGAAATTACGAGTTGATAGTAATTAGATTGGTTTATTATAGGAGATTCAGATACGATCTTTTGGACCTGAGAGGGGTATAAAAGTCTAGACAAATGCCAGTTGAGGACAGTCTACGTCGTGGTCGAAAAGGTTGTAACTTCGCGGAACGTGACGAAACGGTGGGTGACTTAAAGTGGAAAAATTCTAAGTGATAATTATTTTGATACTTAGAAAAATTTCACATTCTAGTCAGTGATATACAAAAAAAAATACTTTGCAGTTAGAGTCAGTGAAAAATAACAATAAAGCCAACGCATTATTTACTTGTGAAAAATAAAAGTGCTCGTGATAAATACAATTTGTTTTAGTGGAAAATTCGGATTTTATAATCACTTAATATCGTATTTTTAAACTTAGAAATTTCGCGTTTAATATTAGTGCAATAAATAACTGAAGTGATGTGATAATTTAGCGTGATGAAGTTATAATTAAATACGTGTGTTCAATCTAAGTGAAAGTGTTCTAACAAATAATAAATATTTAAATTAATTATCTTAAATAATAATAATAAAACAAAATAATATTTTATTAATACATAAAATTTCGGAGGGATAAAAATTTAATTTAACAACAATTTACCATCTCTAAATTAATCGTGAAGTAACTATCATTTAAAGTGTTATCTAACCAACGAGTTTTGAGATAAAATACAGTTTAGAACGATAGAGTTCATACATCATTTTAATTAATTAGATTAAATGAAAAAAAAAAAAAAATTGAAGTCAAAAAGATTTAATTAAATTTAGGAAAATAAAAAAATTAATTTAGGAAAATCGCAGCAAGGTTACCGTGTATTTCCCGGTCGGAAAAAAACCTTGGTAGGGGTAAGTCTTTTCCGTTATAAAATTTTACAGATTCCAAGGAGAAGGCGGAATGCAGCAAACATTGGTATTTGGATTAATTATTTGACCAAGATATTACTCGCTTAATATGTGATATGTAACTATATTAAAATATTATAAGTATAATGAGTATATTTTATATATTTATATATGTATGTATATAAACATATATATATGTAATTTTGTTCCCAAGAAAAAATTTAATCAAAAAGGAAAACACTTATATAAAAAGAGGAAAAAAGGGTATCGATTCCTACCTCTGAATTCACCAATAACTATTAAAAGTAGTTATGTGTGATAAATTTACAAATCAATATTTTATATTTAATGTTATGTATGTAATAATATAATTTCAGAAAATCCAGAGCATTTGAAATAAGTTATGATATTAGAAATTATTTCAATCATAAAATTTATGTATGTACATATCCATATTATAAATTATTTACTGAGACAAAGTATATATAAATGAATAAATATGTATACGTAATCGGGTATCAGACTAGACAATTGCGCTAAGTACATCATTATCAAACAAAGAAAAAATTTTAGAGTCATCTCACACGTCTCCGGAATGTCTAAAGTAAACATACCTCATACGCTCGAATCTAGGTCACGAGGCCGTCGAGAATGTTTACAAAGCTCAAATTGTTTACAAAATAAGTCGGTCACTGGGGCACTAGTTCGAATACAGTAAAAAGAAAAAAAAAAAAAAATGACCTTGATTAGTGGATATCGTACTTAGGTATTAACTTCTAGGAACGGGATAAAATTATTATATTGCGCAATTATTAGGAGCAAAAAGAAAAAAAAAAAATTTAAACACTATTTTTAATTTGAACGTAACGAGGTATCTACAGACCTAAGCAATTGAAAATTAACAGATTTATTATAGCAGTTCAAAAGGGTGTATTGAAGATTTACATGAAACAGTTGAAAAATCACGGGATAGCTTAATAAGGGGTAATGAGGATTTACATGATTCAATTGAGAATCACGGGATAGCAAGAGTTTATCAAAAGTTGAACATTGGAGGGGAGGGAAAGAAAAAAAAAAAAATACAGTTCAACCAACAGAAGGCAGTGTTCGCTTCTGTAACAAGGACCATTAATCAAACCATAGAGATGGCGGATCTCTCAAACAAAACCGTCAACAAAACCAAACAAAAGCTTGGAGTTATGGCGAATCTCCAGAACACATCGCCAGATAAGATCTTATTGTACTAGTATATATTTATATTTCACACTATTCTTACGTATATATTCGGTATCAATCTGAGGATTGTGCAGAATCCGATGGGCGAGATCCGAGCTCGGGATGCGTTGCAAGTAGTTTCGTATTGCGAGTTATAAACCTTCCCAAAACGTATGTTTACATATATATCTTTTTATGTACTGTTCATTGAATGAAACGAACTCACTTACAATTAGTGCTTTAGGCCTGTCGGGTCACTCTCGTCTCATTTCTTGAACGTGGAGGGAGGATTCACGACCCGTAACTCCACACAAACCCGTGAGTATATGATTGCATATAGGACGAAACCGGTTCGCCCTAAGTAAATAGTAAACTTTGGAGGAGTAGGAATTTGGAGGTATCTGGGCTTGGGGGAAGACCTGAAGGCAGTGCATGATGGCGAAGGAAGGTCAATTGGGACGCGATAACTTAGGTATCAATCAATTGAACCGTGCCAAAAGACTGTGCGAATTTTGGGTTGACTTCTGATCACCCTGCTTACTTGATGGAGGCAGGAGCCAAATTTTGCCAGAAAAAGGGTTATTCTGAGTTCGTCAAATATGCAATTAACTAATTACATTAACCTACTAAATCCATCTTTATATGTACCTTATAGCAGCTGAATCTAAACGGAGGGGCGCCCAGCAGATACGAGATACAATCATAATCAAATTTACTAACATTTAACCATTTGAGTTATATTTAATTATCTGTTCAATTAGTCATGTGTAGTTTCGGTTAGTATTGCTTATTCATGAATTCATTAGGATGTAGGGAATCATAATAAACGTCAAGGGGAAGTTAGTTCATTTAGAGAAATTACTTAAGGTTAAATTTGCAAGAGAGAGACCAATACAGTTTGAAATTCAACACTCTGTTTAGAATCAAGAGGGTTACCACAAAATTTAAAGTAATTAAAGTCCTATATCATAAATCAAAAAAATTACACAACGTTTGATGGAGTTTAATTACAACCTAAATACGAAAATATTTACGTTCAAAGTCGTAAATAACGTATTTATTAGTTAAGTACATATATCGCTAAAGGTATGTAGTACAAGGGAGCTTTAAGTAGCTTTCTGTAGTTATCAGAGGAAATAAGGGTCCAATTTTATAAAGGCTTGTGTGACGTAGGGGAGGAATTTTCCATCCCTACCACACATATGCAAAGCCTTAAGAATTTAAATATCGATCAGAGCCAAGAGAAAAGAAGAATATTACGACTGGTGCCAAGTGCCCAGGAGTAAATAAAATACAGACAAATATAAGAGAGTAGAAAAAAGACATACATCACAACCTATACAGTGGAGCAAAAAAGTTGTAAAATGTTATTCACTTGGAACTAAAAGTGAGAATTTCTATGAAAACACCAAGATTATATTTTTTTATTATGCGGAGACGGTTTACGATTAGTTCCCGTGAGCGCTTAGGCCACAGGCCCATTGCTATCTCCCATTTTACCTCAATTCAATAAAGTTCACCAGAGTTGTCATTAGATATGTGGCTAAGTTTTCTGGTTCTACAGTGTGTCTCCCCAGGTATCTGAGCCTAGTTCCCACTAGGACAGGACATTTTCACCAGAAGTGAATTGGAGTCTCTTCATCCTCTTCACCAAGATTAAGTTGTAAGTGATGATTGGTAGTTTGTTTCTTTACTAAAACTGAGATTTCATAATATAGAATTTTCACTCAAAGTTTATTGTGAAGGTTGTTGTAAATCTTTAGATAGATGGATGTAACCTTTTTACGTGCATACGTTTAACAACAATTCATGCACAAGTGATTTGTTTTTTTTTAAATCTCGCATTTAGAAGGTTGTCAGTGGCACGTTTCAAATTACTCATTAATTTGATTTGACGGAGATATAAACGTGAATTGCAAGCAGGCATATTAGTCAAAATGGACATCTGGACTAGACAATGGATCAAAAATGGTTTTATCTTTCGTGTATCTTATCGTAATAAAAGATCTACCCACTGTAGGTGATTTGCGAATATGTTGCTACTATAACATAGGAACGAACTGTTTTCTTAAAATACTGTTGAAACCATGTTATTTATTAAAATTGATATCCATAACATTATTTTGTTTATTAGCACTTAATATGCGTATGAAGTATACATTTTTAGCTACCTACACACAAATGAAAAGATGGCTTATCGCCAGGTGACAATTTCTTCCAACCATATTTAAAAATACGTGAAGAATATAAAAAAATATATCGATAATAATAAAATTTTTGTTTCTTTTAATTTGCAGGGTTCCGCTACTTTTCATCCCCCGACAAAACATCTCCCACAAAATATCTACTAAATTCTAACCTAACCTAACCAAAAAAAGAATTCAGCGTAGTGGAGATACATTTTGTCCGTGGGATATTATGTCTTGGGGTATTTTGACGAAGGTTATTTTGTCGGGGTTATGTTATCGAATGATGAAAACGGGCGGTACCAATTTACAGGTCTGTTAATTACTATACACAGTCTCCGTAAAATAAAAATAAAAGAAATGGAACCTACTGGTTATTGTAACAATTCTTCTTCAGCATCGCAAGATTTCAAGCCTGTGAGACGAATCCAAAATTTGGGAAACATTTACTCTGATGTAGATATATCTAGTACAACAATACTGTAATATATGCTTGGCTTAAATACGTCTTTGTCATTTTGTTTCGAAGAGTTATAATTTTCAGTGTTCATTTGTTACTGAAAATTTTTTTTTTTTACTGGCTTCGACACATCCGTGTCATTCATGAGCAAACTTAAAACTAACTTAAAATTCTATACAAGTACAAAATGAATTAGGTATAGTGGAAGGGGTGATTTCGGGGGAGGGGGAGAACGATGGTAGGAGTCAACATTACATAGAAACATCGTAGGTAAAGGTGATTTACATGATGCTATTATTCTATTAACTAAATTGAAATTCGATTTATTATTTTGTTGCTTATAAACCTAATTAATTTTTGTACTTGTATAGTATAGAATTTTAAGTTAGTTTTAAGTATACTCGTGAATGACACGGATGTGTCGAAACCAGTAACAAAAAATTTAAAATTACAGTAACAAATGTACATTGAAAATTAAAACTCTTCAAAACAAAATGTCTAGAAATTGTTGCATAGTTAATGCCCAAGAAATACAAAAAATTAGGTCTTTGTCATCGAATAGAGCTGATTTATATAGTGAAATTATTAAACTTTAAATGTGCAAAAGAACGTTGGTTGATGACTGATGACCTTATAAGAAAATCTGTCTTTCTTTATCGTTTATGCTTATGAATATATCGTATAAAATATACAAATATCTACGTAAAAGTCTCTTTAACAGAAGCATAAAGATAAATTATACACTTGTTGAAATCGTTTCTGCAAATTTCTACGATAATGTAACTACAAACAAACATGAAAAGTATTTATTGTACCTACTGATTTTTATTATATGTAGATTTTAAAAGCCCTAAATTTGTGGTTCTAGTCATTACACAACAACGAACCACAGAGCAATAAAAGCAAGCCATTTTACTCCTTGAATTGGTGATTTTTTTTTTTTTTTAAAAAGACAAACATTCCCGAGTTACGAATAACCGGACAATATTTTAAAATCTCCTACTATCACCACAGAAAGCGGAAAATGTTGCTTGTGTCGTGATGGAGGCTTAGCCAGCCGATGAATCGAACACTGGACGCCTGGGTGGGACCCAAACGCGATGCCAACTCAGCCACCGACCGGTCACATTGCGCATTTTACTTAACTCTAACTTTATTAATGAAGTCTACCAAGTATAATAATAAAAACGCATATTTACGGGGTATAGAGTACTTTGAAAAATAATGTTCTACTTCGGTTTCGGCGGAAACTAGAACAGAAGCCGAAAATCGGTTATGGTTTCGGCTGAAAATCTACTTTCAGACGGCTACTATTTCCAAGCACTAAACCTTAATTTTTTTTCTTCAAAAAAATATTTTCAGTATCCTTTTTTCTCAAAATGGTGCACATATCGGTATAAATATAGTGCACCAATAAAGATGTGCTTGAAATAATTAAGCTCTATTGTTTGCCTAATTGACGTGGTGAAGTATGTTTATTTTTCAAAGCTAAGGTCAAACGAAATAATATGTTATTATTCTCAACCTCGCTTTTTTTATAAATAGGTATATATATATTTTTAATCCATGTCCTCTCTGATATTTCACCGATGCATACGTTAAACAAATTTCTTCCTGATCTGATAAAAAAATCATTACAATATGATGAGCTTCATTAAAATCAACAAAAAACGTAACGAATGTTGCAAAGGTTGTCAGTCCAAATTAGATGTTCCTGAAATGATTGTTAATTCACGTCCAACAACCGTATGAATTGAATTTAAATAATCAGTTCTAAAACAACCAGATTCTATTCCAGGCATGCCCAACATGCGGCCAATTGAAGATTTTTTACAGCCCAAAATGAAGTTTTCAGCCTTCTACTCGTATCTTTTGCATTTTGCTATTCATACAAAAAAGAAGAAAAAGCTTTCTCGTAAATTTATTATATTTATATTATGTTATGTTAAATTAAAACTTTCTTGTTATTGGACCGCGGACTCTCAAGGGTTTTGATTTATTGCTTGAAAAGTGCCAGGCGCACCAGGAATTTATTTTTGCAACTAATTCCAACCAGTTTTCCAATTGACCTGATTTTAATAAGTGGAGGGTGTGTGCAAAGGATATACATAAGATCATTTAGCGCTTCCTATCTTTAAATTGAAATAAAACAAAGTGTGTGTGAGAAATCATCGAAATTTCTTATTCGTTTGAGAGGCATATCGACGCCATTATGTATGGAATAAAACATGGTTCAAATGTCCGACGCAGCTTCTCTGGGTAGCGCGCATCTGAAATGTCCAATTTTCCATGACTCTGGCGCATAAATCAGGCTGAATTTGACCGATGGCATGGATTATGTTGACTTTGAGGGCCGCTGTGGTTTGTGGCTTATTCCCATAGACCTGCGATTTAAGAAAACCCTACAAGAAAATGTCTAACGGGGTCAAATCGCATGATCTCGGTGGCCAGTTCACATCACCTCCTGGTGAGATTTTATTATTAAACAATTAGACAATTAATTAAATTTTAAACAATTTTATCATTTGCAAGTGTTGTTGAACGCTATAACCGTCCATGGTGATCGACTGAATAAATGACAACCAATTTGATAGATGTCGCTTCAACAATATGGCCGCTATCAACTGTCAATGTTCGGAATCCCTAATGGAAGATCCTTTAGTTCATAACTTCTATTGAAGTTCATGGTTTTACAATAATAATAATTTTGACACCGAATTACCGATAAAAATTAACGATAATATTTGCTATTTCCGCCTCCTCCGAATGGCCACCTAATCTCTGCAATATTATTTTGGCCCACCAAACGATTTGGGTTATGCAACCCTGTATCTAGTCAATCATGCTATGATTAATAGTTGTTGAAGATTCTCAGTTTCGTAGACTTGTTAGAGACATGTTTTTATAAACTGTAATCAGGTCATGGACTCACTTCTACGAATGCGCAAGCAGAAAAAAATATTAAAGTTTATCAAAATATTTCCGTATCTAAAGATTCGAAGGCTGTGTTTATGATGGTTTTATGTAACATTTAGATGAGTAGGTACTCTATAAGCAATGACATTGAATTAAAAAGATGTATTTGCGTGTTGATTATCGCAAAATTAATTAAATTGAAATGGCGGTCACATGTGTTTTTCAAGGTATGAATATTACAATGACATAATTATTCTTTATTTTTCCTAGAAGCTTACCACATTTCTTCACTGTTTTGTTTATTTCGAAAATGTTAACAGATGGGGAAAATATCTTATGTTTTGAAATAGCTTTATATGGTAATAATTTTAATAAGTGAATAATTGTATAATAATAATAATAATAATATATCTTTATTGAACCAAAAAAAAAAAATGAAGATTTATAACTACAAAAACAAAAAGTACATCATAAGTACAGTAAAAGTACAGTTTAAAAGTTGCATACGTACGAAAGTTAATATCAAAAAACAAAATACGTATATACAGTAGGTAATTAAAGAATAGAGATTTGTAATTATAAATTTAGGTTTCTCATAACCTGCCTCACTAGGCTAGCCTGTGTTGAGGCAGTAATTTAATGTCAATTTATTATACTGTGAACATACCTACACTTACATTAGAATAAAATCACACAATAGAATGGTTGCATTAATAATAACAATAACATTGGTACAATAATAACAGCATTGGTTCAATATTAATTTCGAATTTGGGTGAGTGCACCGGTAAATGCTCTATCATTATTTTTTATCCAAATTTTTATGTTTTTTTTGAAATTTTTTTGTGAATCACATTTTTTTATACTAATTGGAAGAATGTTGTAAAGTCTTGTTGCAAGGTATCTGAAGCTTCGTTGACCAAAAGTAGTATGAGTTATGGGAATTTGTAGTAAATATTTGTTATTGTTTCGAGTACAGCGAGTGTTTAATCTTTTTTCATAGTATTTGTGTATATTTGTGTATAGATGAGTGAGGATTGTTTTTGCATATATCTGCCGAACGTCAAACACATTCATAATATTGAAGATTAAGTTGGAGTCTGTAATTAGAGGTAGTCTAAGAATTAATTTTATAATAGTTTTCTGTGCCTTTATGATTGGGTCCAGTGCTGATGCAGTACCGCCTCCCCATGCTATGATACCATACTCAATAGCACTGTTTTTGTGGAAATCACCCCAGATACTCACGGAAACATAATATATTAACATCAACATAATTACCGATAATAATTCTTTTCATTTACATATTTAGTTATTTATAACATCGCGGACAGTCGCGAATTTAATCAAGTTTCAGGTTTTTGTGGGAGTGTAGTAGTAGATTAACGTATTTGCGCACTAGAGCATGAAATAATGTATTCTGCAAATGACTGAGTAGATGCTAACCGGCTAGCTGAGTTATGTAAATTAGGTTTGCAACTGTACCATTTACATACATGATTTTTAAATGATGGATTTTAAACTATGCTCTAATTCAGTAGTTTATTCCAGGCTTTAGGTCCTGACACTTCGAAAGCACGATCGCCGAACGTAGTATAATATGGTATGGTTCCTTAAACCTTCCGATAGTTGATGGCGTCGCCGATCTAAGAGTTGACTGCCGAGAATTGTAAATATCAGGAATATGCAGTTCTGATAAGCAAGCCGGAGCCATTCCGTTAATTGACTTAAATACCATCCAGCAAAGCTTGAACTGGATTGTTTTGCAATATGGGTATATTTAGATATATGTACCGGTGATAGATAGGTCGACGAAAACGGAGGCATCTACTAATATCTACAGGAATTCCAAAAACTGAAAAAATCGAACTAATATCTATGAGAACCAAGATGTTGACGAATATCTACAGCTCAGACTGTTGACTAATATCTATGAGAACCAAAGTGTTGACGAATATCTACAGCTCAAACTGGTGACTAATATCTATGAGAACCAAAGTGTTGACGAATATCATATACAGCACTGGCAGAGGTTGGATTTGCAATTATGTATAGCATATTGGAATGACGTAATATTGCGTATGCAGTTTAAAAAACTTAATTTATGTAAGTATGTATGTAAAAATCCCTAATATCGGACTATTGGACACATTTAGCTGATTAGTCCAACCTACGCTCTGTAGATATTAGTTCAACCTACGCTCTGTAGATATTAATCAACACTGGGACTGTCATAGATATTCGTCCGACCTTAGCTCTGTAGATATTAGTCAACACTCTGAAGTTCGTAGATATTAGTTCAACATATGAGCTGTAGACATTCGTCTGACATACAGGCTGTAGATATTAGTATCTGGAGTCGCGAAAACAGGTTATAATCTGCGAATTGGGGACACTTGCATGATTCCTTTGCATTGTTTGACACTCGTGGTGACAATACAGTATTGAATTGAATAATATATTATTGGATATAAACGTGATTTGTAACATTTTGAAAATTCCTTTGACATTTTGACAGTCAAAAGCTCCATAGCTCCATTCTGAAAATGGCGCCAGAAGCTGAACGATATTTGCGTCAACCCTTAACTTCGGGAAGTTCAAGATAAATTGTATGATGCTAGAGCTCCCCGTTTCTATTTTTGCTGTTGAAAACAAAAAGGTTATCTTATTTTTCGTAAATTTTATTTTACGTTAGCTCGACACTTCCCTGAGGAAACTATTTTTTCTCAGGGCCTATGTCGCCTTTGGGGATGCTTTGTGGAGGATCTTTTTAGGGAAAGGAAGAAGAGGATGTTCTGGGAAGGAAAAGGGTATGAGGGATGGTAGGAATCTGGGGGTCAATATGTCTAGGAGTGACGGACGTATGAACCCATCCCTCCAACTGCGGCGCAAGGCGATGGGTCGAGAGAGACCTGCTAGAGAAGTCTAGGTTAGGTCTCCCTCAACCAATTTCTCTCGATCCAGCCCGCCGTGCAGTAGGTGGACAAGCCAAGCCGCCAAGACCTAGACAAACCTCACCCCATGAACCCTGCTTGGTCACCAAACGTAGTGAAACACTTGGGGTGACATATAGCAGGGGTGTTGGTTATCCAATAAATGGTTCCCGGGGCAGCGGTACCCATATCCGCCTCCCAAATTGTTAATGAATACTTCAAATTTCCGAGCAGAAAATATTTTCATTGAACTAGACATTGCAAATTTTATTTCGTCGTTAAGAGAGTTAACATTTCAGATTTTATGCTAGTTCTGAAATAGATTTTCTGCAGATCGATAAGTGGTCTCAGTTTTAGTTGATTTGCTCTTAGACGTTCCACAACAAATGCAAACATTTTATGGGTATTTAAAATTTATGCTTTGTTCGGTGTGACAATAAATGGTCTTGAATTATTTTTCTGAAGACGCACTTGAACGAAAATGTTTCTAGAATAGATCAGGACCATAATAAAACGGGAGGTTATTCTTTGATATTCTTTGAATACTGTCACACTTTTATGTATGACAAATGCTAAAACGAGGAATTTATAAACATTCAATAGTTAGTTATCCTTGTGAAATGAACGATACGGTATTCTTATTTGTCATATAATATTTTTTGCTTTGTGTAGGTCGTGCATAGCTAAACGGTTGGTAGTTGTACTAACGATTCTGTTTTTATTAAATAAATCCTTCAGGCAGATTCGAGATATCTCCCAGATGATAGACATAAACAAAAAACCTTCAGTAAGTTTTAAATTTCTGCCATAAAGTGAAATGAATCAATATGTTGTTGTATGTAATTCGATTCTTGGTAAGTATTAATTATTAAAATTATAATAAAACTAGCAGACCCGGCCACACGTTGCTGTGGCTAACGAAACACAACGCCATTACCCAACCTTTATAAAATCCACACCACCCGCTTACCAGCTGCCCGCTGCACGATGCCTGAATTGAATATTTGAATTTCTCGGCTTTTTTGTACTATAATAAGCATGTATTACATATAAACCTTCCCCTTTAATCACTCTATCTATTGGTGAAAACCGCATGAAAATCTGTTTCGTAGTTTAAAAGATCTATGCGCACATACATTTTTTTATACTATGTAATGCTATTCGAGCGATCGCCACTAATTATACAATGCTTGCAATGCAACACTGGATATTTAAAAAGGGAAAATCAAATACCTACTTACTCTAGGACATCTATTTTCCAATTTCTTCCGTAGAACGAATTTCAAAAGTGACTATAGTACGGCCCGCCAGCCGTTTTAAATCGCACAAAAATATGTTTTCTTTGAATTTCTCGGCTTTTCTCTAATATAATTTACATGTATTATACATATAAACATTCCTCTTCAATCACTCTATCTATTGTTGAAAACCGCATGAAAATCTGTTGCGTAGTTTAAAAGATTAACGCGCACATACATTTTGAGCGACTAACGATTTGTTAATAAATTGTTAATGTTTTTCATACTTAATTCTTTTCCAGTTTGTTGATCGAAATGTTGTTATTTTTTATGATTTAATGATTTTATAGTTAAAAATATACGGTATTTAATTGAGGTTATTATTAGTAATTCTTAATTCATATAAATTACCGAATAGAACTGGATCTCAGTGGCTCAATAGAAGTGAAGTTCCTATAAGATAGAAACTGGATTCAATTTCCAACTGCAACCGTTGCCCTTTATATTTCCTGTCTTTTCTATACAGAAATTATTAAACAGTGGATTGAAAACTTTCACTGTCCATCTACGAAATTCCTGTTTTAGGACTACTTAATTGACGTTTTTGGTTCACATTATAAAATATTAATAAGAAAAGAGAAACATGTACGTTACATCAATAAAATAAAATATGTTATAAGTTATGTACCATAACAAATGCATTGTTCTGTGAAGAAAAAGTTTATTTTTTTATTAAATTTTACAAATAACACAAGATACTGTATTTTTTGTTAGTAGTTCCTTCTTCTTGAATTATTAATTTATTTATTATTCACGGTAGAAATCTACCTCACACAATGATCACATATTACAATTTTTTTTTTTACAGTGAATACCGCACAAGAATCTCAACTGCTCCCGTCTGGAGCCAGTGAGACTATGGCATCCCCAAATGGGGTATGTTGTGAGGCTGAAGGTAGTGGGGAGGGGAAGGAGGTGGGGAAGAGGAAGGTTGGGAAGCACCTGGCTATTCAGATCTGGTCACCAAACACGGCTAAAGCCATTTTCAAGCAACGTTTCAATTCTGAATGGTGGTCTTACACCAGGGCGATACTGATAGTATCTTCCACTCTGGAACATGCCGCAAATATACTATATATTATTTTAAATGAATTAATTGTGAAATAACACAAATTAATCAAATAAAATTTATTTGCGCATGCCGGGTTCGAACCCGCTACCTCCGGATTGTGAGTCAAGAGTCTTACCCACTGGACTACGCATAAAAAATTATTAAAAGCATAAAAAAATGTGAGAAATTATTAAAAAAAAAAATAACAACTAATGGTGGCCTTTGATTGTAAAATGGCATTAGCGAGTATAAAATAAATAAAAGTAAGAAATACAAGTACACACAAATTATAATATATAAGTAGACTCATTCGGCCAAAATCTTTAATTGGTCAAAGGTGGACTTAGATTAAATTAATATTGATTGAAAATATTTGATAGTGTAGCCTTCTTGCACATACCTTCCATGCAGTTAAATAGATCCGCCATATCTGCATATCCGCAACTAACTTCGTGTAATCTTGGTAAAAGAATTTGAAGTACTCATTCCTTGTACTGTTACATTTAAGGCCCGCCGCACACATCCGATTTTTACATCCGATTTTTCCATTCGATAGTCGGTTCTGATCTACCGGAAGGTTTTCGTGCCATACATTCTTTAAGAAAGCCCGCACACATCCATGCCGACTGTCGGATCGGCAATAAAATAGGCCACGCCGGCCGTCCATTCCGATAGTCAGGCGATAGAATATAGAATAGCCTATTTTATTACCGATCCGATACTCGGATCGGACATCTACGGCCTGTCTAAACATGATTATGAGTGACATGGAACGAGTAGATATTGATCACGGAAATTTGAAATGCTGTAAATGACCAAATGTTGATTCTTCAGGAGTTGGGTTTTGGTTTTCTTAAAAAAATCATTTCTCTCTTATTATAATAGTAGCACACCCGGCAACACGTTGCTGTGGCTAAAGAAATGCAACGCCATCTACTGACAACACCATTACCCAACCTTTATAACCAACGCCATCTGTTAATTTGCATACATATCAAATCCACACCGCCCGCTTGCCTGCACGCTGCCCGCTGCCCGCTTGCCAGACCGTTCCATTTATATATTATATATTTCAACCAATTTACACAAAACCTACCTAAATTTTCCTCATGAATCACTCTATCTATTGGTGAAAACCGTATGTAAATCCGTTACGTAGTTTAAAAGATCTAAGCGTACAGACAGCGGGAGCGACTTTGCTTTATACAATGTAAAGATAATATTGAGTAGATCTTTCAGAATACTTGACAGAATGTATTTAATTTATTTTTAATTTTTAAGATAAAAAATCCTCTTTAAACGCACGTCTTAAAAGGCTCAGATCGAAAGAGAAAAAAAAACAGAAAAATTACATATTAATCTCTTTTTTGGATTTATTTTTCTTCATAGCTTATCAAATTTCCGCAAACGATATATGTAGATTATGCAATAATATTTAATTAACACTGCACATAAATTATGAACATATTAATTTACTGAGGACGACATTAATACGAGTGAATGAAATATATTACCGATGGATCAATGCAGTTATTTAACCGGTTTATGTATGATCTTATTTAACATGCATTTAAATAACAATGAACCTATCAAAGTAATAACAAACGTCAATGTAAATATTTTAATCCGGCGGTTATGTGCGTCTTCCATCTGAAGTGACAAGCATTAAAATAAAATTTTGCTTTGAATGTTCAAATCGACCCAGAAAACTTGCACGTTTTTGCCCGAGCAAGGCCGCCGAATCAAGGCGATATTAAATCTGTCGAAGCTCGGTCAAGGTAACCTGACACTGGAATCGTCTTATCTTACCTACCATAATTAATATTTTAATTAGAATTAATGTGATGTGTCACCTTATGTTTAATAAAAATACATCGGTCTATTTGTTTATAACTAGCGCAGACCCGTGAAAATTAGAGGGATTTTTTTAGCAATAGCCTCACAAAGAAAACTCCCCATTAAAATTCCAGTGTGGAGATATTGTTTGGAGGACTTTTTAGGGAACGGCTGAAAATTAAAACTTTATTGAACTTGAATAATTTTACGCAGTGCGCAGAAATACAATTTCGAATCACGAATGCACTCATGCACCGACATACGAAATTAATATGTTTAAGAGGAAGGCACAAGCCAAAAATGTAGGCATTCTTGTGTGCCTTATATTGCCACAAATACAGGCAATAGGCATAAAAATTGCTTGGCCACCGGAGTCTAGAGGTCACGATTTCAAAAGAAAAAGTGGTTTTTATTAATTTGCTGAATAATTTTGTAGAAAGAAAAAAAATTTAATCAACGGAAACTGTTACAGATAATTTTAGCCGTAAACTGTATTTTTAGCAACTTGTTTTTTATATGCGTTCATACATTTCTAATGAAAAAAGTATTTTTTTTGAAGTTTATGCTTGTATTTTTTATAAACTAATTACCAATTTTATTTTAATTTTCTTCAAGCGAAACGGTAAGAAAAGCTTCAATTTATCCAAAGCACATTTTTTGTATTTTTTTTATGTAAACCGAATTGTAGTAAAGATTATTCTAAAATAGTAATTTAGCATTAAGCTCCGCTATGCTAAGTTTTATCATATTGTTCAGACGTGAGTGAAAACCGTATCGTAAATAGTAGTACATACGATTAAAAATAAGCACCTGAAATCAGTTCTCGGTATGAAAAGTTCTTATAATTTTTTTAATGTTTTTCTGGGAATGGAGTATTTTCACGAACTGTGAATACCGTTAAAAATGTGTGAAAGATTAAAAAAAATCTGATTCTGACCATTCTGTAAATTTAAATTTGTAACGTTTAATTTAAATTGAAAAAAACCGCATATTGCGAAACAATTCCATCTGGCTACAGCGTCATTATGACATAGAAACCGCCACTGGCTGTTAAGACGGCTGTCACAACGTTTCCCGGCGTGACGTCAACACCGCCACCACGAAAAAAAAACGAACATGTCGTTTTGGCGGCAAATCGCAAATGTCACATTTTGTAGAAAATTTGTTCATCGACCTTAAAATACCTTCATCATCGTAATTTTTTTCTTAATTTTTATCGAAAATTAAGAAAAATAGTGAAAATTCCCCATTATTTAAAATTTACAGAAGTTAATTTTAGATGAAGTTAATGCTATCGTGCCCATTGTGGTGATCAAGATGAAACCAAAAGTAATCAACAGATCTGATGATGTTGCCATAAAGCCTCTACTGATTTATCCCAATGCAATACTTGTCGGTGAGAGCTAATGAGCAATACTTGTTCACTTGCCATTTCGCGCGCATCTATTATTTCTAACCGCAAAAGTTTCATTGACTGCAATCGTAAAATAATATTATTACGTCGATTATCTGTGCTTTGAACTATAGTGTATACAATCGAAATGCAATTCTGTGCCCACTAATAATAATAACCATTACACGTTTACATGCGAGTACGAGAATAAACGATTGCAACATTTGTTTTTAATGTGGTATGTAAAAAAAGGTAATGAGATTTTTTCATGATTTTTCTTATGCAACTGTGTCATTTTATAATGTATGTAGAGACGTGATAAGTGTGAGCAGGGTGATTATAAATTATATGTCGTAAAAAATAGAAAACGTAAAGTCCGGCATAGAATAATATCCGGATGGGTATGTAACCTCCTGGAAGGAACATATTACGTGCAATTATAAGGCGGCGTTTTGTCCATACAAACATATTTCTCAATTTCCTCTCTGGATTTTGACACTACTGCAAATATGTTTTAACATAATACAGATATCGGGTAAAGTTCGGTTTAGGGGCGGCGTTCCTAGATAATAAAACTAGTTATTTTTATACTAACTATGGGCCGGAAAATCCGAATCTGAAAGAATTAGGCGTCGGCAAACAATATTAACTGAATTACACGACTTTAAAATTTTCTATACACACACAGGAAAACAAGCCATTTTGAACGTATTCTGACACTAAACGTCATAGAAAAACAAGAAAGATGTTACACCACATAAAATTAAGTGTTGCCATTAAGCAATAATATCAATAACTAATTTAAGTAATATTTTTTTATAAATTTTACTCACTTTTGTATCACAAACCATGTTACATAAACCTAGCGTAGCCGCTAAACTACTTGAAAACTGGGATGTTTTTTTGCCTTGACGCGAGTAGGCGCTATGAAGGGGGCACTTTCTTTTCTATCACAAACCATGTTACACAAACCCAGCGTAGCCGCTAAACTACTTGAAAACTGGGATGTTTTCTTGCCTTGACGCGAGCAGTGGGTATAAAGGGGCACAAACCATGTTACACAAACCTAGCGTAGCCGCTAAACTACTTGAAAACTGGGATGTTTTCTTGCCTTGACGCGAGCAGGCGGTATAAAGGGGCACAAACCATGTTACAGAATTATCATGTGAGGAAGTATCGTGTCGGAAAGTTTTACGTTATTGATATTATTGCTTAATGGCAACACTTAATTTTATGTGGTGTAACATCTTTCTTGTTTTTCTATGACTTCTAGTGTCAGAATACGTTCAAAATGGCTTGTTTTCCTGTGTGTGTATAGAAAATTTTAAAGTCGTGTAATTCAGTTAATATTGCTTGCCGACGCTTAATTCTTTCAGATTCGGATTTTCCGGCCCATAATTAGTATATAAAAAAAAAAATATCTAGGACTATCGCCCCTAAACCGAATTTTTCCCGGATATCTACCACTAGCGTGTCGGTAAGTTTTGGTATTTTTGATAATTCATATCTTATAGAAGTTTAGGTCTATCCAAAAATCGTTAAAATTGGCTGTTGTGAACGCAATCAGCAGACGTTCAGTATACAAACTATAGACAATGTATTTTTTTTAAATGCCATAGAGTATTTTCTTCTTATACAGTTATAAAACAAATCTTAAAAATCGGTCCAGTTTTGGAGGATAAAAATAGAGAATACAAAACGAAACCTCGATTTTGATGATTTTACTTAGGTATTATCAATCAGCCTGTGGTGCAATTGTCCCCCTCGCCCAGTGTTTGGGGGAGTAAGAGCGTTAATGACAGCAACAGTTTGGTAAATTACCTGTTGTTCAAATTTCTCGGCGACCGGGTTTTCTCTTAAGGGACGCAGTTTTAGTTTTCGGTGACATTTTTTTAACGTAAATCATAAAAAATCAGTAGGTATTGGATTAGGGTCAGGGTGAGGGTTGGGTGATTACCCTGCCGAGTGTCCAGTGATGACATGTGGCAAATTTTTTTTGTTAGGTTTAAAAAATATAGTGAAAAAAGACCCTTAAAAAAGTTACTGGAGACCAGTTGACGGATGCCAGAAATCATCGGTTAAAAGTAAAGTCAAGTACGTCCCTTAATACCCTTGTTATTACTTGCATTAATTATCGTGAAAAGTTGAAACTTTTGGTGTGAAAACCATATCTTGACGTCATTTTTTGTACCGATATGTAAAGAGGATAACGCCAAACGGCTCTCCCGTATCACCCACACCTTGCGTCATCCACATTCTAAATTCTACATTCATAAACCGACGTGCATACTTTAATTGACTTCTTGTGTTGAACCGAATCAAGTATTTGATTCTCTTGATCGTGCCATTGTACTTAAGGCGTCCCAAACTCTCGATACTCCGAACATTTTAACCAAGTGTTTCGTTAGGAGGAACGCACAAGGAAAAAATGTGTGTATTCTTAGTGTGCTTTATATCACCACCAATATGGGTAATTGGCATAAAAATCGCTTGGCAAATGAAGTCTAGAAACGGTCCATTTTAGCTCAAAAGTGTTTAATATTTATTTTGTGAATAATTTTATAAGAAAGAAAGAAAGTTAATCAAGGGAAAATGTCACAGATAATCTTAGTCATAAAACATATTTTTTTTAAAATTTGTTTCTTATATTTAATACATTTCTAACGAAAAATTCATTTTTTGTGGTTTATGCTTATATTTTTTATGAATACATTTAAAAATATATATTTTAATTCTCCTCCAGCGAAATGATAGGAAAAGTTTCAATCTATCTAAAGCACATTTTTGGGTACACAATGAAAACACATTCATAAATAAGAATAATCGAAAATAGTGATTTCACATTAAGGCTCTGCAACCGGGCTCGAAAATAAGAAATGGAGAGATACGAAATTACGAATGTTAGAAGACAGCGCTAACATTTACAGCGACAAAATCGATGCGAAAATGTTTAATTAAACACGACTCGTTTAAAATAGAGCAAAAATCTCGCGGGCATTATCTTAAACAGCATTTAAAAGAAACACTGTGAATTTTTTCATACATATAACTTGTAAAATAACTGAAACAAACGTGTTTATAATAATTTTTGGAGCATACTTTGCGATTTTTTTCTATCGAGGGAATTTTATATAATTTGCGTTTCGGCGCGGGCAAAGTCTAGATATTATCTTCAAGAATAACATATATTTTCTTAAGAGCTTTAAAACTTACCATATGTAAGGGAAATATGTAATAAATCGGTAGAAATCCGGGTTGCGGGCCCTTAAACTTCGCCTTTGTTCATTTACGCATACCGCCGCGTGATTCTTTTCAGATCTCTTCATTCGTACCACAACAAAACGCAGTTTTACCACAGATGAGTCTCAAGGATTTCATTCCTTAATCTCTCAGACTAATTTGTGCGCTTTTCGGAACAACTGGTATAAGTACTCATAGAAATTGTTGTCTCCCTTACTACCATAGTCAGAAATATGATATAAATGATGATAGAAAGAGAAAACATCACCCTTTATATTGAAAACTTTAAAGTTAACCACAAAATAAGTAAAATGAAATGAAAGTTTCGGATCGCAATTTGAAAAAAATTATGAAACCTTCGGAATTTTTTATTAATTATTTTTACATGGGAAGATAAAAAACGATAAAATATCCTTTAAAATACATAATCTAATAAAATTTGTATGGATTTCTTTTTCGTCAGCTGTAATTCTTATTAAAAAAACTTAATGAGTACCATTTTTAAAACTTTTTATGTTTGCGTGCAAAATCTTTATACTTCAAAAATTATTAGGTTTTTTCCATTTATAAAATTTGAAAGCTTATTTTATCATCTTTCAAAACAAGGTTTTACTTTTCGAATATGTTCAGAAATATTCCAGTTATTTTGATTTTATTGCAAAGCCGAAATATTTTGACCGTCTGACAAAATATGGCCGAGGCCTGAGGGGTCAATGCATTAAGTCTAATTCATCCTTGCTCTATCAATTACAGCCCTGAAATAAACCTGAAACAACAACTAATAACCCAGATAATTAATTACATATCAACCATTTTCATTGGGTATTTTATTTCATTAAAAACTATCAGAGCATCACACTCCGTGACAGCTCCATCATGTATTTATTCAGCTAAGGATAATTAATATGGAACTAATTATGTCATTGCTGTACAGTTGAACATTAACTTCACCGATGCTATTGTTTGATAAAAACCTTTTGCTCTTCAGTAAAAGTTTTTAATTAAACCTGTTTTAATACGATCAATTAATCTATAAAATCATTTTGCGGCTTGGATAACTTGATCAAATTTATTTTACACGTGTAAACAGCTGGCCTCAAATCGATGTCCAAAACGCCATGAATAAGTGGAGTAGCAAGATTGTCACTGTCAGAAATTTGCCAGTAATTTTCTAATTTGTTTTTTTTTTTTCAGTATTTCTGCTCCAATTGTAGACGTTTAATCTTTAAACCATAATCAAATTTCGAATACGTACTTACCGGACAAGTTTGTTCTCATACTTGTTTCCAAACATGTTTCAAAATGGAGTTGAAAACGATTTGAGCAGGTTAAAAAAAGTTGTACGAAAAACACAATCAATCTAAATTTTGGCATCAACTGCTAATCGGAACCCAGATTAACTACTTACCCAAGATAATAATGATTCTTAACAGATTCACTTCCATCAATATCTGATCTTGTGGTACGTACTTAAGTGTTGAATTTACAAAAAAGACATTAAATTAAATCATATTTTCCAGATATTTAATTTGCGTGATATCCTTGGCTACCTGATTTTTAATGGCTGATGCTCGACCTATTCGATTTATCTAATATATTCATTGTGTGCTTTTTTAACTACAACAGAAACTAGATGTAATATTGATTTGGGAATATAATTAACTAGCTGGTACCCGGCACGCGTCGCTATGCCATTCATAGAAATAAATTGATTCTCCCTGCATGTCCTTTCCCGTGCATTCCCCTTCCTTTCCACCCCCCCCACCTTCCCCCTCCCTCGTGTCTTCATTCTCCGCAAACCCCACCTTCTCCCTGCCTTTCTTCATTGCCGCTAAAATATATGAAATACGCACATTTTCATTTATAGAAATTTCATAACGCCGTAGCTTACCATTATATACAGCCTATGTAAACTCGCTGATAATGTAGCTTTCTATTGGTGAAAGAATTTTTCAAATCGGTTCAGTAGTACAGTAGTAACAAACAATCAAATCTTTCCTCTTTATAGTATTAGAAAGATAATTAAGTGAATATTCAATATACGTAACTCCCGTTCAGATCCAAGAATACCATGCAAAGTACTTTGCGACTAGAGTTGCCATACGTCCGGAATTTTCCGGACATGCCCGGAAATATAGGTCTGTGTCCGGAATGCGGGGGGAATCCTAAACAGTCCGGAATTTCTACAATTAAGTGGAGATTGATATAAAAAATAAAATAAACCAAATTATTTTTATTACAAATCAAAGTAAAAACATCACTTCTGATATTTAATGCTCCCGGAAATATCGTTAAACACTTCCGAATCTTATTAATAGTTTTGTAGAACATTTCGCAAGTCATATTTTTGAAATTATACTGTGTTAAGAGGGTTAATGTTTCCATTAAGGAAAAGACCCTTTCTACATTGGCATTTTGTGCCTGCATCGCAAATGTATAAGAGCATATCTTTGTTAATTCCGTAACTTTTCCTGGTCCAGCTGCTTTCAGAAAAATGATCCATTGGTTATTGGCAATTAATCTCAAAACTTCGTTGCTTGATGAGTCACAACATTGGGGGGGGGGGGGGGGGTAGAGAATTTGGCTCTTGGGGATGATATGGTCGGGTGGCACCCGGGGCGTCATTAATATTATATTTACAAGAGAGTCCGGAATTTTTTTCAAATGTAAGCAATTTTCTCCGGCATTTTGATTTTTTGATCTGGGAACCCTATTTGCGACACCATTTCATTTAAATAATAATGAAACAATTAGATGTAAATTTAATTACACAAATAATCAGAGTCAACGACGATTTAATCTAATTGTAAACACCTGTACGCAAAATTTGCATACGCTTATTTATGGAAATTTTTTAAACATATACCAGGTACGTTTTAAGGTTTTCACGGTCAAAAGCATTTTCGTTGTTTGTTTTTGGGGTGTTATGCCGTGTTGCGCTACCTCCTTCTTTAGCCAACGTTTCTGGCATCATTGCAGTGTCCATCATCAGAGCAGATCCGGTAGATGTACCGGATGACCCATCTACCATCTCTATGTGACTCATCTACCGGGTCTGCCCTGATGATGGACACTGCAACGATGCCCGAAACGTTGGCTAAAGAAGGAGGTAGCGCAACACGGCATAACACCCCCAAAACAAATAACGAAAATATAGCAGGTACGTTTATTCTGTTGACCTGTCACGTGCCTTGCCATATTTCGTATGAAACCTCAGAAATTAGGGAAAGCATTTCTTTGAAGTAATTTTGTGGATTTATTTAGAGCTATCGTATATTTTATTTACCGAAACACATTCCTTAAACAATAAACCTTCTATGAAAACAACATTACTTACATTTATTTGATAAATTAATGGATTTTTCCATGTTTTTGTGACCTACCATGCTCTGACTTTGACAGTTCAAATCGCGGGAAAAAGTGACGCCCAGATCCCATAGATAATTTATTACAAATTATTCCATGTGGCAAGGTGTATTTCGGGTACCTGTTACGTCGAGGACGACAATGGCCTAAGCGATTCTGACCTTTTCCTTCATACAGTTTCTTTATACGTTAAGGGTTTAAACTGCATTTTTTACATTAGCTACACACAGGAGGCACCGAGGAAAACAATTTCCCTAGGGGCCTATGTCATCTTTGAGGATGCTGTGTGGAGGGATTTTTTAAGAAGATATGGGAAGGAATAAAGTATGAGGGGTGGGTAAGAATCTGGTGGTCAGTGTGGCCAGGAGTGACGGACGTATGAATCTATTCCTCACACTGCGGTGCAAGGCGAAGGGTCGGGAGAATCCGGCTGAAGAGGTCAAAAGGCCTCCCTCAATCAGTCTCCTCCGATCCAGTCCGCCACGCAGTGGTTGGGCTAACGTATCCGCCACCAAGACCTGGACAAACCTCATCCCATGAACCCGGGCACCTCTGCTAAGTCACCAAACGTGGCGAACCACTTGGGGTGACCTGTGGCAGGGGTGTTGGTTGTCCAATAAATGGTTCCCGGGGCGGCGGTACCCATACCCGCCTCCCAAATTGAAAGCGAAATCGATTTTTTTTTTTTTTTGAAAATATGTTCTGACAGCGTCGGCGCGGTTCCGGCACAGGAGTGGTTGAAGAAGCCATTGAGTACTGAAACGTGTTGATTTTTACATTTTCACACAATATCGTGTTCGTTGGTCAATGGTTCATTGTATCTACATAAAATTTCGTATCAGTGATCGATGATTGGGTGGATGCAATTTTTAGCCCTAAGTTGTTACATTGCAACTAATGGTTTATAGTTGGAATTAAGATTGTAGAAATATATTATATGTTTGAACAGCGCCCTTGAGGTGATTTTTAACAAAAACGGCGCTATTCAAATCATCCAACTACCATTATTATTGTCTCAATAAAAACAGTTGTTAAAACGAAGTGTTTCATTATTACTATTGTACTCGCTGTAAGTAGTTCCCGGCGTTGCACGGGCTAATTTTTCTTTTATTTAAGGTTTTTAAACCAGCAGTTATTGCAACATGGTAGTTGCATCCGTATGCAATTTTGAAAATCCTATATTTTCTTCATGGTAGGACCTGTATCTTTCTGCCACTGATAAACATGATTATTTACTTCAAGTCTGCATCAAAAACTCATTTCTTCAAATTTTGGACCCGCATGCTTCTGTATGCTCCTCGGGTACAGATATATATTAAAGCTATTAACTTGCTTTTCTGTATGCCAACGATTTAGAAATACCTCGCTGGTGAAAAATATTATCTATTTATGGTGACAATTACGGGCATCACAACCAGAGTTATCCGGAACACAGTATTCACATATATACATTGCTTTTAAATTGCATTTTAAAATTTGTCATTCGACTGCATTAAAAAATCCCCATGGTAAAAAATCATTTTATTGTGATAAAAGGAAATCACTGGAAAACTTTTCAAATATCGTATTATATTATTTGTTGTATTATTATAATATTATTTTTCCTTACGTCAGATACACTAACTTGGTATCCCTTTCTCGCAAAAAAAATCAATAATAAACAGGCGCAAACAATACAAGGCTGTTTCTCGGTGCCGCTTTGAAAGGACATCATTATCGGAGGTGATTCCACACAATCCCACCATGCCAAGTTTATGTTTTTTGGTAACAATGATGCCAACCATATAAAATAGTATAAACAAAATATTTACAACCTGATAAACTATTCCTAGACTGATCTCTTTGAAAAAAAAATTATAGAAATAATAATATGTAATTGTTGATAAAGATAACATCAACAAATCTCAATGAGAATAAGAAAGAGACTTAGAACATGTTAAAGGTATCGGTCGCAACTGGGAGGAGAATCCAAGAGGTCAATCAATCAATAAAACCTCACATATCAATACGATATTGACTAAATCCGTCGTCTGTGGTCAGTTAGCGATATTTGCAAGCACGGCAACATGTGATTTTGAAATTCGGTTGACTCAGTTTTTTTAGCGCGGTTTCCTGAGTGTCGCATAATTTGTCAAAATATACAACCTTTTTAATAATGTCGTTCGTTATGCAAAATAACTGTCTTAGTAATGAATGGATGTGAATATAAGCGAATTCGCTTATATTGTCTTCATTTATTTAAATATTACAATTTGATGTTTTACTCATAAAGTTAAAAATTAAAAATATTCATCCTAGACTTGCAGAAAAGTCGATTGATATCGCATATTAAATAAAATGGATAAAGATTTGTCCAGACACTATCTGGAGAGCATTTAGTTCGGGTTTGAATCTTGCAATCATACATAAAGATAGTTGCCAATAATATATGCGTTAAAGAAAGTGAAGATAATGTAGGCAGTTCTTAGTCGAAGTATGGTACAGTTAAACATGACCGAATTTCATATCGACACCGTGGCGCAGTGGTTAGCGCGTTTGCCCGGAAAGCAAGAGGTCCTGGGTTCGAGTCCCAGAGGTGTCAATATGTTTGTCAGATTTTTCTGTTTCCAGATTTTCGATTGAGTTTCGCTTTTATTGTCTTAATTTATTTAAATATTACAATTTTATGTTTTACTCATAAAGTTAAAAATTAAAAAAAAAAAAAAGAATTATCAAATCTGGTGCAGTCGTTCGGAAGTTATGCGCGTATATACATTAAATTTATCTATATAAAAGAAAAGATAAAAGAAGAAGATAGAAGGTAGATAGAAAGATAGAATTTTCAATTTTAACATAACCGTTTTGCGTTTAGGAATGTAAAAATTCAATGCCATATCCGCCAGTGCAGTCATCGTATAATAATTTATAAATTAAATGATTGAAACAATGTTACTTTGTAATAAGACGATTTATTTCCTGTCAATATCGGTCCGGCTGTTAATAGCGCAACCGTGCTTGAGATATCGATATAATATCATCGGAAGTTGAGCCTGTCGATCCGATATTGTTAAGTTATCAATTTGATCGTGCTAGACCCCCGGGACCTCTAATCTTACCGGTCCCAGTAGTTGCGACCGTTACCTTTTTATTGTATGCGTCTCATTGGGAGTTGTTGATTATATTTAAAATCCAGAAGCCAATTTGTTTCGATAAATGGACATAATTCAAAAAAATTCCAAGCGCAATCTGGAATTCCTCAAGGGTCTAACCTCGGACCTATGGTGTTTCTAATACTTACGGATGACACCCAAAACTGTGTTAGGAACGGCAAATGTCTACTATTTGCTGATGACCTTAAAATTATGATGGAAATAAGCTGCCAACAAGATTGCTTTAAAATGCAAACTGATCTGGATGCACTATCTGAACGGTCGTTGGCAAACAAATTAGATTTTAACACAAAGAAATGTGTCACAATGTCCTTCACTCGTTGTAAAAACATTATAGTTTACGATTATAAAATAAAAGGCGAAACGTTATCACGTGTAAAATCCGTGATGGATCTCGGTGTCGTCTCTGATCCCGAACTGACATTCTCTTGCTATATATCACAGCTCACTCAGTCTTGCTACAAACTTCTTGGGTTCATCATCATGTCTTGTAAGCAGTTTGATAACCAAGAAGCTATGCTAACGTTATTCGATGGCATACTGAGAAGCAAGCTGGAGTACGCGAGCGATGTTTGGGCACCGTACCACCAGAAGTACATTGATATGTTAGAGCAAATCCAGAAGAAATTCCTCAGGTGTGTTTATATGCGGAAGCATGGAACCTATCCAAGGTTCATGCACCATATTGATTTACTTGAGGAAACTGATTCTGTGAGTCTAGAAACTAGACGGAAAGCAAGTCTTGCTATTCTGTCTTTCAAAATTTGGAACAATTTCATCGAGAGCCATTTCTCTTGGGATGCTATGATTTATATGTACCGGAACACTACAGCCGAAGTCGACATCATGACTTATTTAAAGTACCGAACGGCAGAACAGACGTCTTGGCAAAGCATAGCATGACGAGGAGAGTGGTGCTGTTAAATGAAATTGCAAACCATTTGGATGTAAGTGACTGTTCTTTATATGCCTTAAAAATATTATTGAAGAGTCACTTTCCTATATGCTAATAGGGTAACTAAATTGTACTGTAATTGGAATTATTCTGTTGTACAATACTAATAAAAAATAAAATATTCGTGAATGATTAAATATTACAACGAGGTTTACAAGCTGCAATGAGGTATCTCCAATAAGAGAGATATTAATATTCAAACATTTTCAGTACATTTTATTTACCTATGTAAATAGAGTTATTAGATGTTTTTGTGTTTAATTTGTAGAACTCCATTTTAATTTTTAGAAATTTAATTAAAATTAAATTTAATCAAGTTGTTATCGAGTTCTGCAAGTATTTTAGATTGTATTTTAGTTACAGCTGTTTCGACTTGTAAGGTCACTTTCAAACTGTGGTGAAGCCACTTACTTATTTATAATATTTTAAATGTCAATTTTTGAATAATATGGGATAATATGGGCAATAATATGGGAACAAGCCTTAAAAACTTAAAAAGTAGAAATCCTAAACTCAATAACGGTGGCATATTATATGAATTAAAATGCGAACAGGCCGACTTTAACGTTACTTACGCTCAACCAGATTCAAAGAACATATACGATGTTATAAAAATAAAAAAAAAACTTCTCCAAAATTCGCAGAACATCTGTTAGTGAATAATCACGTTCCACTTAAAAACAACCAGCCAAAACCATTACATATAGAACGAAAGGGTCTTAGATTAAATTTGCTTGAACAATTAGAAATCAATAAACGAACGAATGACCCTAACATAACCCTAATTAATAAAGTAAGGAAAATGATTTATTCCCCACTACTTAGTATGTATACCAAACCTTAAAAATGTAATGCACTTAAACGAGTCATAGCAATAACGTCATCCTAAATCAATTAAGAAAACCCTTACACTTAGTGCAAGGGAAACCAAAGGGAAAGAATCCGAATCCCACATAATCACTCTCTCAATTAGTGTATCTGCAAATTGGATTAAAAGTCGAAACAGCTGTAACTAAAATATATTCTAAAATAAATAGAGTTGCCTTATTCCACATTTCAACGCACGTTCGTTAATATTTGTAAAATATCGTCTCTTCTTATAATGATTTGTGGATATTGTCAATAATGGAAACAAGAAATATTACATATATTGTGTTTATAACAACCATTATTCGATGTTATATATTTGGAAAAAAATCGTATTGAGCACTTTTATTATTAAAAAGGCAATAAACATACTTTCCTTAACACAATGAGATACATAATGTACGAGTACGTAGGTCTGTTTCCTCCAAAGGAAAAATGTCATAATATTCTTGAATCTCTCTCACATACTACGTGACTACCGCGATGTCTCCGTTGACCCCTAAAATACTACTAAGTGACGATAATTTTGAAAGTATGGAATATAGAAAATGTCAAATGGCAATGCGCTGATAGTTTTGCTTTTATTCTTAAAAATATAATGCTGCAGCTCCTACACACTAAAAAACAAGAGTGGAAAATGAGACAAATAGTGAACGTATGTCAGCACCCCCCCAAAGGAAACATACAATCATCATAATACATTCCCCTCACACGTATAAAGAAAATGAAACGCAATTGCTTTCGTCGTAGCTGAGCCGTAATAAGATACATCTGATTCCTCCACAGGAAAAGAGAAATTGTTTGGAAGAGGAAACAGACACACGTATTTGTGTGTGTCATCTTTTATCTCATCATTATTCAATGAGTAAGAAAGAGCTGCAGCATTATAGCAATAAGGAACGTATGTTTATTGCCTTTTTTACTGTCACGATACCGTAAACGTGGATCGTCTAAAAATAATAAAAGCGCTCATTCAGTCACGTGTATGGTTTATAAAAAAACGAGATGTCACAAGTTACAATGGGGCTTTTATCGGAATGCCTTTACCAAATAATTGTTTGACGTAGCCAATTTTCCTAGAATTCGGTTCGTGGATGGTTTAATGGGCAATTAATTTATTTGAAGTCAGGGTACCTGTGCAGCCCCAAAGCGTAGTAGTTCCTTGTCGATGGTCATGTTTTGAATATTAAATGTATTGAATGTGTTATTGATAAAACACAAATGCCGTGTGAATCATGGCAGTGTTTTTCCACTATGTGTGAATATAAACTTAAGTTCTTAGTGATAATGATAACAATAATGATGATTAGTGATGGAATAAATCACCTATTTTGATATTCGCAAACATATCGATATTATGTATCTTCGAATTTCAATTTTCCATACAACTGTTTTTTCAGCATGGAATAGTTTGTGTATATATACGAGGAAATATATATTTAATCTGGAGAAAACACAGATATATGTAGATAGTAATTAACAATACTATATAAAAAAATATCTGGTGAATTCACCTGCACCCTAACTATTTCTTTAGGCATTTTGTTTTGAAGAGTTTTACTTTTCATGCATATTTGTTAATTTGTTAATTAATTTAAATTAATTAATTAAATTTTTTAATTAATTTAAGTAACAAATATAAATAAAAATATAAGTACATGAACAATAAAACCCCCAAAACAAAATATTTGGAAATTGTTACATCGTTAATACCCAAGAAATGCAAAAAAATATTTTTAAGGGCCTTTAACCAGCCAGCGGCCGAAAATCCACATTTCAAGATATTCTTACGATCGTACAGGGCGGTTCCAATGAGAAAGATTAATTACTCTCTGTATCCGGTTTTTTAAATTATAACTCAATATCGATTTTATTTCATTCCAAATTTACTTTAATTTATACCTACATCAAAAATGCTGAAAGGCGTGATGATAAAACTATTAAAATTATGTACTTTTTGTAATTATTTTTTGATCATAAGTATTTAGCATTTTTCAATAATGGCTAAGCAAAATAAGAACGTAAAAAAATCTTAAATATATTAATTTGTAAGACCGTAAATAGATAAACAAAATATAGAAATTTTCGTCATAAATAAGTTTTATATTATAAATAAATAAGTGGATATTTTTTTAATGATTTCATTTGATCTAAAATAAAAATTTTGAAACATGCGCTTACTAGGTAACGTATTGATTAACAATAATTTTTGAATACGTGGTATGAAATATGTTTTGTAAAATAAGATTTTTCGTTTGAAAATTTAACAATTCTCCCAACGACCTATGGTATAACTTTATTAAAAATAACATTTTTTTATCAAAATTTAAAACATGCGTTTACTAGATAAAATAACTAGTTTTGTGAAAAAGAGTCAATACGTCTGAAATTTGATTTAAAAATGACGTATTTCCGGTTTTCTCTGGTTATACCCTCTTAAAGGATTGAGTTGTAAAGCAGATAAATAAATATTAATAAATCTATTAGGTTTAAATAGGCGAAAAAATATACGCATAAGAAAATTATTTTACACATAGAAAAGTGAGAGAAATGCTCAATGTCTTTAAATAAAAGCTTAAAAAATATATATTTTTAGAAGTGTTTCCTTAAAAAGTAGGAGGAAAGGGAAAATTGCTTTCGATTTTTGAATAATGTGCAATTTATAAATAAACAAAATAGAACGTGCCCAAGCAACTATACTAATCCCAGTGAGAGATCGTGCGTGACGTCATCGTTTCAGAATAGTAGTACATATTTCGATTATTCCCAACACTAATGCTGATATAATAGCGCTGACACTAGATGATCCATGTTTTCGCCATTGGTTTTTCCATGGACGATATTCTCGGAACAGAAGATGTGCTACGTTCTCTTTCCTTGCACGCCACAGGCGAAAATAATACGTACTCAAAAGCGCAGTGGTCGACGCATGTTGATCGAATGGTTGCGGGTTCGATCACGCCGCAAACCATGAATATATCAACCCGTCGAGCGGTGGGTGTTGGGTTTTATATTTTGCCATTCGATTTAATTAATATGTTTCCTCAAAATACCAATACACAAACTTATTGGGGCATACACGTGAGTTCGAAAGGGGAGGGGGTTCCAGCAAAATCACACGTTACTTAAAAATAATATACGAAGTGGCCCAAATTTATCTCACCAAGGGTGGAGGGGGGGGGGGGGGGGGGGCAGAAAAACTGCTCACGTAATTAATGTATGCCCCAATGGACTGCTTACTGCGGTTTAAAGTCAACGAATTCACATAGATTTCAGCGTTTATCTCAAATTTAATGTTCTATAATTTTGGCACATCATGGCAAGCGATCGCTCAAGACGTTCTTGCAATAATTGGATAAAATATAAAATAATAATTATCTAAGACATCAAGAGATGTATCGACTCCATTGTTTGTGGATGGAACCCTGCAAAAGTTCTTTAACGAAACGATTATCATTTACTACATCGATAGAGTCTATTATACTTGAACTTACTACAACTAGTGTACCGTAATCCCCCCTCTCCCTCTACCTCCGGGGCTTTACTCAGTTTTTGCAATAATCATCAGTATTTTCCATTTAATGGTTCCAATGCTTCACAATTTACAACGTCCAATCTCTGGACGCGGAAAAAACAATAATTTTTATTTATTTTTTTGTTTTTTTTATTAGGTTTGTCAACAGTGATTTACATCAAAGCTTTCACAGATAAAATTACACTGAGCATGGTTGATGCTATCACTAATTAAAGACAAACACAGCATTGATAATATAATACTTACATATACATTACATTCATTCACACAAACACATACTATACATTACAAAATAATAATTAACAAGTTTTACAAGGAACAAGTTTTTAGAACAATGAGTTTATAGGTTCATAAGTTTATAGAACAACGTAATAGGGAGCTTTAAAGCTTGTTAAGATTTGATTTGAAGTTGGCCAATGTTGACATTGTCAAATTAATCGAATGTTTTTTATAAGCCTCATTGAAATTACGGCACATTCTCGATAAGGCTGAGTCATACCCCAGCTTAGTTCGATATTTTTTAATATTTAACGGAACATAATTTACCAGTCGTGAACCAATTCTAGGAACATTGAACCTGATTTGATGAAGTAGAAAAGGACAGTTTATTAAACCATTTACAATTTTGAATAGAAAATTTAGATCTGTATTTAGTCTTCTCTGTTCAAGGGTGCGTATATTGTAGAATTTTAGTCTATCAGTGTAGTGAGGAAGTGATCGAGATCGCCTATCGGAATATGCCAGGTGGTACATAAAATGTTTTTGAACCTGCTCTATTCGCTGAATATGAACTTTGACTCCATACAGCACTTGCGTACTCCAACACGTTGCGGGTGAAGGAATTGTACAGCGTTATTTTTGATGTGGGATTTTTAAAATGTTTACTGTTTCGTTTGATAAATCCTAGCATTTTCATAGATCTAGAAATGATATTGTCGATATGAGGTGTGAAAGTAAGTTTTTTTTATCAAATAATACGCCTAGGTCCCGAATGGTTGCGACTTCCTGGAGTTTAGTACCGTCGATAAAATATTGAGTCGGAATAGAATTGTGTTTACGCGTAAAGGTTATGTGAACACATTTTAAAGAATTCAGAAACATTCTATTGTCGTTGCACCACTTTGAAACTCTGTTTATATCGTTTTGGAGAAGTATTGAGTCTAGTAATTTATGGATAATTTTGAATATCTTACAATCATCAGCAAACAACAAAATTTCAGAATCCAAAATAACATCGCACAAGTCATTTATAAAAACAAGAAACAAGATTGGGCCCAAATGTGACCCTTACGGCACTCCAGATGGCACATCTAATCCTCTTGACTCATAGCCATCAAATACTACTCTTTGTATGCGGTCAGTTAGATAGGAGTAAATCCAATTTAGCAAGGTACCATGAACACCCATTTGTTTCAGTTTATGAATTAGTAATCTATGATTTACTTTATCGAAGGCCTTGCTAAAATCTGTGTAGATTGTGTCTATTGTGTTAAGGTATTGACATAGCAAAGTAAATTAGAGGATGTTGATTTCTGGTAGAGAAAACCATGCTGTTTTGGAGATATAAGATTTTTGAGATGATAATTCAGATATGGACAAATTAATTTTTCAAAAATTTTCGCAAATGAACAGAGAATAGAGATGGGTCTATAGTTTGTGACTTCGTGAAGGTCTCCGCTTTTAGGTATTGGTACAATATTAGCCTGTTTCCATCTTGTTGGAAAAATGGATGAAGATAATGATTTCCTGTAAATGATAGTCAGAAGGAGTGCGAGACTGTGTGCACATTTTTTTATTAGGAGTGGTGGAATTTTGTCGGGGCCAGGGCGTTTGCTTTGGTCGAGGTTAAGCATTTCTATTTTTACATCGTGTATAAATAAATAACAATAGTAAATAAATAACAATAATAAATAAATAACAATACTACAATTTACAGTTCGTTCATTTACCTACTTAACTTTCATAACGATATATTTAATACAATTTGTTATTTACTAACTTAATTGAAATAACCGATATATTAAACAAAGTTTGTCATTTACCTACTTTACCTACTTTACTTACAAAACTTTTATATTTAATAAACTTTGTCATTTACCTAATTAACTGATATAACCAATGTATTTAATACACTTTGTAATTTACCTACTTAAGTGACGTAACCGACATATTTAGTACACGTTGTTAGTATTTAACTGACATAACCGATATAAAGAACACTTCTCTTTTACCTACTTAACCAACATAGCCGATTTATTCAATACAGTTTGTCATTTATCTACTCAGCTGACTTAACCTATACTCCTAATAGAGTTTGTCATTTACCTATTTAACTACATAACCGATATATTTAATACAGTTTGTCAATTACCTGTACATAACCGATATATTTAATTTGTCTATTTAATAGGCCACTTGCATTGAATTCATAACGACTTGGAAAAAATCGTATGGATAGATCTTTTTATTAAGATTGCGAAAATGTTAGTAAAATATTTTAGAAATGTACAGTTTTTATTTTTTTTTTTAAATAAATAAATCCATTATTTGGGCTCGTGACGTCACTACACGAAAATGTCCCGTCTCCGAAAATGTTCCTATTAATTTTGTAAAATTCCACACTGATTTATTTTTTTTAATATGGCATCACTTTGATTTCAGGCGAATTTTTTAATTCGTTCACTAGATTTATTTTTTGTTCTCTGCGAACTTATCATTTGGTTTGACTTTTTGACAGAAGAGAACCCCGTACATTTTAGAAGTTGGTACGTGTTTTAGAGGCATAATGGTTATGGTGCTGATTTTAACCAAAATCAAATTTTATAATATTCTTATTATTATTATAATTTACAAGTACAAGTATATTACATTGGTTTTAGTAATAAATACGTTGTACATTATAATTATTTATGATCAATAAGATGGATCAAGGAAAAAAATATTTCTTCTTCTTCTTTGCGTGCCGTATCAGGTCCCCCCGACGTTGGCGATCACTTTTGAGAATATCTCTCTGTCTTGCGCTGCCCGGAACAGCTCCTCCACACTTCTAATGCCGGTCCACTCTCGTATATTACGCAGCCAAGACATTTGTCTCCTACCAGGCCCTCGGCGACCCTCTATCTTGCCTTTCAACATCAAATGGAGCAAGTGATACTTCTCCCCTCGAAGTATATGACCCAGATATGAAATTTTCCTGATTTTTATTAATGTAAGCAGTTCTCTATCTGCTCTAGCCCGCCTGAGAATTTCTGTGTTATGTGCAATATTTTTGGTATGCCTCGTTATTCTCCTGTGCCATTAGTGTGGAAAACGTTATTTTTTTAAAATGATTTTCGGCTATGTAGTTATCGTTTTTTCGCACCTATAAAATTAGGTCCCGTCTTTCCGGTTTATAAAAAATGGTCTGATTTTTCGGATTGAAATATTCTAAAAATCCCCAGGGTTTCAAAAATACGATTAAAAAAAAATACAGAATGTCTTAGAATATTTGTCTAAACCGGAAAAAAAAATGTGATGGAAGTGGCCTATTGACATAGCGTGCGCATTCATTTAATACATTAGTTCATCTACTTAACCGACATAGCCGAAATATTTAATACAGTTTGTCAATTTTTAATTTTTTAATTTATTTATTTTTAATTTCATAAAAAAATTTATTAGTTACAGATATATGGTTTTTTTGGCTACCACACCAAGCTAATGCCCGTGTTGTGGTAGTCGTACATTTAATATTTTAAATACGATTTAATTAAAACAGATGATTAAAAATTAAAAAAAAAAATTAAGAAATACTTAAAAGTAAAGAGAAAAAAAATAACAACATTGTAAAGAAAAATAGAAATAAAAATGGAAATTAAAATTTTGAAATGCAAAAATTAATAAATAAAATGTAGTGTTAAGAACTCATGAATTCTTTTAAGTAGTACTGTATTAAAATATAACTAGCCGTTGGAAACAATAGTTATATTATTTTAACGTCCAACGCTGTTGAAAATAATTAGCGCCAACAGTTGAAATATAATACCTACATGTGAATATTATTCAACGCAGTCAACGATTCAACTGCCTAATAAATAAAAAGGGTTAAGAGTTTGTACTTCGTGAACAACATTACTCGATATTTTAAATGGCCTTTTGGTTATGTACGTACCTTCTGCACGTTTTTTATTATTTTCCCATCCAATACGGCCGATACTCAGCGCCATGGAACAAACAAATTTATCAACGACAAGCAAAAAAATAACCTATTGATAATTGTCAATGTTTTGTACCTATTGTTTTCAACGGTGTTAGAATGATTAAGTCAAAAGGGTCAAGAGATCACACTTCGTGAACGATATTATACCCAATTACACAAGGTCTTTTGGTAATGTACATACCTACTGCACGTTTCATTTTATTTTCCCATCCAAAACGGCAGATACGTAGCGCCATTGAACAATCAAATTTATCAATGACAAGCAAAAAAATAACCTATTGATAAATGTTAATGTTTTGTACCTATTATTTTCAACGGTGTTAGAATGATTAAGTCAAAAGGATCAAGAGATCACACTTCGTGAACGATATTATACCCAATTACACAAGGTCTTTTGGTAATGTACATACCTACTGCACGTTTTTTTTTATTTTCCCGTCCAATACGGCCGATACGTAGCGCCAAGCAACAAGCGAATTTATCAGTGACAAGCAAAATATATCTTCAACAGGATAATATTTTCAACAACCACCAACGTCTTCCAACAGTTTCAACTTTCAACGTTATTATAGGATTATTATTACGTGTGTGTCGCGTGGGGCATAGAGATAATAATAATTAATAATACATCAATGATTCGGGGAACCACCCGTTAAAAGGGATTCCTTAATACGATTTTGATATATTTTTTGTTAGTATCGTGTCGATCTCCTATTATAGTTGCGTCAACGTCGACGTTATTTTCAACAGCTATTTTCAACAGTTGAAAATTGCCAACGATAACGACGTTGGCGTTGGATAGAATTATCGTCAACGCCCAGTACTACTTTTAAGTACATTCGTCCCCTTTCAAAAATCCAATGTTGTACACGTGTTATAAAAAGAGAATTAGAATTACTTGACTTTATGTCAGTATTCAGCAATAAACTATCTGTGTCCTGTGGTGTACCCCAAGGTAGCATACTAGGACCAATTTTATTTCTTATATACATTAACTCACTATGTGCCATGAATATTGGTGGAAAAATATTAACTTTTGCTGGTGACACGGTCTTAATATTCGAAGATGAAACATGGCAATTAGTTATTAACAAAACTAATAATGCTCTAATGAAAGTAATTCATTGGCTTGAGACAAACCTCCCCACACTTAAAATCAACAAAACACAATATATGACATTTTATCTACTTAAAATTAAATTATAAAATAATTATAATTATTAAATTATAATTATCTACTTTAAATTATCTACTTAATTGTCATAACCGATATGTTTAATAAGTTTATCATTTACCTACTTAACTGACATATTAACAGATTTATTTAAAACATGCGAAAACTACACGGACTATCATCTTATTCTCCACCCTATAAAAATGAGTTGATTCTTAATATTTTTCATCAACGAAATAACACATGCTTTAACATGAAGAAGCATAGGATTACCATACAGTGATAATATGGCACGAATACCGATTCACAAAATGTCACGAACTTTCAATTGTTACAATCATCAGACTCTTCAGTATTCTTCTCACGTTTGATAGTGCTGTTATTGTTTACTTGATGCGGTCTTCTAAGGTTACCCATTGACTCTTGGTTTCCGTCAATGTGTCTTCTTCCGGATATATTGCATGTTGAACTGCCATTGTTCCATTTGTCCTTTGGAGGTCAGAGTCACTTACTTATAGTACTAAGAATTTAAAGTATTTACTAGCATAATTTATTCAGAGGTTGTTGTTTTATGGTGACATCGATTTGATAATTTGAGGACATTTTTAGATATTGCTAAGGATCGTGGCTTGATGTTCATTTTCATCACTAGAAATGTTGTGTTTTATTTTATTTCGTTTTAAAAAGTTGCCAAAATTATTTGTTTTGACATTCTTCCATCGTTACAAGAACTTCCACATTATCGCCCTGGTGCAACACCATCATTCAGAATTGAAATATTACTTGAAATGGCTTTAGTCGTGTTTGATGACTAGATCTGAATAGCCAGGTGAATTTTCTACGTCTCCTTCCCCTCCCCACTACCTTCAGTCTCACAACATACCAAAATTGGGGATGCCATAGTTTCACTGGCTGCAGACGCAGCTCTTACCCACTTGACGACCTCCGTAGTCCAGTGGGTAAGACTCTTGACTCACAATCCGGAGGTCGCGGGTTCGAACCCGGCATGCGCAAATAAATTTTCTTTGATTAATTTGTGTTATTTCACAAATAATTCATTTAAAATAATATATAGTACATTTGCGGCATGTTCCAGAGTGGAAGATACTATCAGTATCGCCCTGGTGTAAGACCACCATTCAGAATCGAAACGTTGCTTGAAAATGGCTTTAGCCGTGTTTGGTGACCAGATCTGAATAGCCAGGTACTTTCCAACCTTCCTCTTCCCCACCTCCTTCCCCTCCCCACTACCTTCAGCCTCACAACATACCCCAATTGGGGATGCCATCACTGGCTCCAGACGGGAGCAGTTGAGATTCTTGTGCGGTATTCGCTGTAAAAAAAAAGATGGTTGGGAGCCGTTGGGAACCGTGTGGTATTCAGGTAAAATAAGTTATATTATATGCAAGTTGGAACCTTTAGCGGACGCACATATAAGTATGTCGTATTTTGTTATTCGACCGTATAGCGTCACTGCATACTCTTTCGAGGAGTCGGTATTATTGTTAGTAAAACTAAGTAAAAATCATCAATTAATTGTACAATCAAACATGTAAAAGCCTTCTGGGCGTTAAATAAATAAATAAATATATCGAATTTTCACTCAAGATGCCCGCAGATATAATTATATTGACTTTGGTTGTACGGCCGTATATCCTCTTTGCATTCTTACTTACTTTTGCCTGAATAATCCTTTAGGTCAATGGTTTTCAACCTGTGGTACGCGTACCGAAGCCAAATTGGGGGTATATACGCAATAACGTGGCACAACATGTAGAATCACTGGTTAAAATGCCTGAAGTCGTGTTACACTCTGTATAAAATCGCATTGCTTAATTGTATTTATGTGACTGGATTTTTAAATTCATGCAATAATTAGAGCATTAAAAATTACAAATGAAACACGTCTTTCATTACACGTGTATAAAAGATAGATAGAGGGTTCACGGAGACAAGGAGTACGCCGGCTCAAAAAGGTTGAAGACTACTGCTTTAGGGGATCAACTATACAAGGGATCCACTGTCCGGCGGGTCAGTTGTCCGGTGGATCGACTGTCGGCGGGTCAATTATCGCCGGATCAATTGTTGGGTCTCCTTCGTTTGCACATACGGTAAAAGGGGTAGGTACTAAATCGGTCGACACACAGTCGAACATCGTAGGGAAGCGGGTAAAGGAAGTTGCAAAAGGACTGCATTTATTAATTTGGATCTTAAAGAACAAAATACCGTAAAAAAGATGAATACCGGTGGCTAGTTCCTAATACGTACCATTGTTCAAATATTAGACATACCTAATATTCAGAAAAACGACTTGTTCTTATGCCTACGACATCAACTTTGCGCCTAAGGTTTTTCCGTTCTCGTCTGCCAAGTTTGTCTCTGGCTAGGCCCACCGATCGAGAGGAATAATATTAGCATGATATAAATATATATTCATGCATCAATTATTTTCATTGCACGAAGTCGTGATAACACGTAGGTACATGTGCACCCATTTTTTTAAAAGCAATTTACATGGAATCAGTTAGTATTTATTTACATTTTATAAATCATTATATCGGCCGTATAAGTGGAAAATTGGAGCGTTGTAAATACGTTGTTGTATGCATGTAAATTATGTCAGTAGGTATTATTGCATTTAATTCATATTAAACGTACTCTACCAAAGATATTTATAAAAAATGTTTCTGGCGCTCATCTGGCGCTTGGATTTTTTTCGTCTTCGTTTCAATAGATGTGGAAAATAAAGGGGAATAACTAAATTTAATATTTTGAGATGAGTGCAGCCGCTCCGGGAACCATTTATTGACTAAACAAAACCCCTGACATAGGACACTCCAAGTGGTTTGCTCCGTTTGGTGACTTAGCAGTGGTGTCCGGATTCATGGGGTGAGATTTATCTAGATCTCGGCGGTGAATGTGTTTGCCCACCTCCTGCGTGACGGGGCAGATCGGGAGAGACTGGTAGATCGAGATCTTTTTTCCTCTCCAGCCGGACTCTCTCCTCTCTTCGCCTTATACCGCAGTGGGATACGAACACATTGACCACAGATTCCTACCCACCCCTTATACCTATTTCCTTCCTAGAACTTCCTCGCTTTCCTTCCCTTAAAAGACTCTCCACACAGCATCCCCAAAGATGACATAGGCCCTGAGGGAATAAATTCAGGGCCTTCTCTGTGGAGATGTTAAAAAAAACTGAGCCTATTTCACAATCAAATTGAGAAATTGGAGCTAGTTTAGTTTTAGAAAAGATGGAATTTGAATGGCGGAGAGGCAAATCTAGACAAGGCTTGTTATAAAAGAGGATATTTGTTTAGAAGGAATAACTTTAATTTTTTTAAATATGAGATGAAACGAGGCAAATTACAATTATTTTCAATCGATCAATGTCCATCAATTCGTGTGAGGAAGGGAAAGCAGGTTCCTCTGGATGGACTAAGATTATGTACTTTATATCCTTCAGACAACCGTCAGTGGAGCTAAAATATAGAGGGTTCATTAAAAGTAATGTTTATCTTATATTGGAACTCTGTATTTAAATTAAAAACAGGTTAAACTAGCATCAACTTTAATTTAAAAATAATTGTTTAAAGCGAAACTCTATTGATAAAATGGTTTTTGCTACCGTGTAGCATTCCTCTATGATAATTTAACCTACCAGCTGTCAGCCTAATAGTTATGTGAAATACTCCGTAATCACACGACAAGCAAGTTCCTCCTCCTAACTCATAATTATTGTCAATAGTCAATAGTAGGAAACACCTGTCGAATAAATAAAAGGTACTCGTATTTTATAATACCTTGTCTAAACAAACAATATTTTGTATTCTATTGTTGTCGCAAAAATAGCGCAGAATGTTTTAATATAAATTTTATAGCTTTATTATTTGCTTGAGAACTATCGCTGTTGGTCTGGCGGCAATTAAGCAAATTTTAGAGCATTTGTCTTTATTTGTAAAAATGAATATTTTTTTTTTTTTTTTTTTTTATTGAAATAATAGATAATACATAATATAATCAACAAACAAGTCCTGCTAAGCCAATTGAATCGGCTTGTCAACAGGTGCTTATATTTTAGTTACATATTTATACATTTTAAAAATTTAAAATTTACATCTTATATCTACAGATTCAACATTTTTTCATACATATCAAAATCAATATAAATCTTTTTTTTCCGATAGCCAATTTTTCACCATATATTTTACCTTATTCATAGAATTACATTGCTTTATAGTGTCAGGTAATAAATTAAATATCTTCGGTATGATATATTCAAACGTTCTCTGTCCCTACTTATTGTTAAATTTCGGAACTATTAACCCGTCGTTACGCGTGAATCTAGTGCTGTAATTATGTTCTAATTTCTCTTTATGCTGCGGGGTAAATATATGCTGAATTATAATTTTGTGCCAAAGTATTGCCTTAACAGGTAAAATTTTGGCACTCTGAAACAGCAACGGTTTATTTTGTCTCTGTTTGAAAATATTAGGGACGACCAATAATTTTACAATTGCGTTTTGTACAACTTGCACTTGTTTCAGATTGGTTATAGTAGTATTTCTCCATATTGTTAATCCATATCTTATAATAGATTCTGCTAGTGACATATAAATTATTTTAAGTGTTTCAATTGATAGGAAAAAATTTAATGTGTACATTCTGCCAGCTATCGATCTGAGTCTTTACAGGTTTTTTTTATATGTTTGTCCCATTTAATAAAACAATCTACAGTAACACCAAGATACACGTATTCCGAAACTAATTCTAAGCTTTCACATTTACAATTAGTTGGAATATTTTTATGAATGCAATTAAAATTATGCGATATAATATTAGGATTAAATTGAAATTTGGCATTAGGTGATCTTATATGCATTACTTTGGTTTTTTTAGCATTTATTAATAGTTCTGCATCATGTGACCATTTACAGAGTTGATTAAAGTCAATTTGCATGAGTTCAATTGCAATTTTTAGATCTTTATGTGATATGACCAATGCCGTATCATCTGCGAATACAAAATGTTTCACAAAAGAGAAAAGTTTTTTCATTATGGTTACATAAATTATATATAGTGTAGGTCCTAATATGGAACCTTGTCGAACTCCTGCAGATACATTTTTTGTTTTACTAAAAGTATTATTTATTTTGGTACATATTTTTCTATCTCTAAGATAATCTTTAAATAAATTTAACACATTTGATTTTCCTACATATATGCGTTCATGTACCGTTAATCCTATTGCTATGAAATTTTGGTGAATTGTTGTGCGCACGTCCGCACCTATTAATCCTGTTTTTATATTGTAATGGTAAGCTCTGGCGTTATGAAATTTATATAAATTTTTTACGGTGGAGCGCGAATTGTTTGAAAAATGTGTGTATTCATGTGGTTGAGCGACAGGGGGGCAGGCGGGAATGGAATAGGAACGCGGAAGAGGGGTAGGATTTCAGGAACCGGCGAAGCTTGTGGGGGGAAGGGGATACTGGAGAGCAATGGGGACGCACGGGAAAGGACACGTAGGGAGAAACAATTTCTTACTTTGCGTTTACTCCCTTGTAATAAATAAAAACACGTGAACACGTGAACACGATGAAGAATCTATACTTATACTATACATTATACATACATGTACAAACCTTGCTATTGAAACTAATAATAAATAAATAAATCTTAACAACTCGAAGCCTTGAAACTATGGCATCCACATGTAGGGTAGGTTTATTGTGAGACTGGAGGGATTGGGAAGGGGGAAAGAGATGGGGAAGAGGAAGGCTGCAAAGTGTCTAGCTATCGAGATCTGTTTCATTCAAAGTTTATTTCCAAATGCTGGAGTTGCGTACATTAAAAAAACGTACCAATTATTTTTTAAGGTGTTAGGTTAAGTTTTTTTACGCACTTTACAAATATAAGACAAAAAGTCCCGATAAACCACTTTTTAGCAGTTTGTCTAAAAGGTTTTTTACATTTTATTTAATAATTACAATGAGTTAATAGTTACATTTTTACAATTATATAAAATAAAAATGAAAAATTTTACAGAAATATAGAGAAAAGAAAAATGATGAAAACATAAATAACATCTTTTATTTATTTTATATATTTAATAATATTATTATTCAATGTATAAAAACAGTTTATTATAAACAAGTTCTGCTTCGTAATTATTACTATGCGTTACACCTGTTTCGCCCTCAAATGCCTTCAGAGGGCGAAACAGCTGTAACGCATAATAATAATTACGAAGCAGAAGCAGAACTTGTTTATAATAAACTGTTTTTATACATTGAATAATAATATTATTAAATATATAAAATAAATAAAAAATTTAAATTGAGTTCTACAAAATAAACTTAATAACAATAAATCAATAAACATAAATAACAATTTTAAAGTCTTCAGAATAATATGTCATTGTAAGATAATACAAACTAATTCTATCAGTAAGACAAGTCTTCAATAAATTCACCAATTGTTTGTTGCACATTTTTTAATTTTAGCAGGTATAATATTTAAACAACTGGGAATCATTTAACTTAAAGTTCATTGTCCATATTTATTTGTATGCTTAGGTACAATTAGTACTTCATTAAAGTTAAAACGAGTATTATGGTTGTATTCCAGCCTGTTTATATAAAAAGGGTTATTTATGTACTGAAATATAATTTTGAACCACAGAATTGCTCTCATTGAAAGAATTTTGAGACTCTGATAAAAGTATGGAATATTATGCCTTTCTTTGTATAAATTTATGATTAGGTTGGGGTTAGGTTAGGGTTAGGTTAGGTTTTGGTTAGGTTGGGTGAGGTAAGGTTAGGTTAGGATAAAAGACCGTCTCCTCAATATTAGTTGGTGACTCCTTTTGGAACTACGACAATTTGCAGGAAATTGTTCTGCAACGCTGCACATAACATAGTGACCATACATGCATATTGCATACCAAGTAATTAGTTTGTTCGTAGGAATCATGCAAAGTGCGGGGTAATTATTCTATTGTCATGACCTGCATTTCCGTATTAAGGCAAGAGAAGTATTGGCCAACATTGCATCGGTTAAAACACCATCAGCAGAACGGTACGGTATCCGAAGTCTGCATATTACTAAGTTGTAAATGAAAAATTTAACAACGATATATTTTTGAATTCTTTCTAAAAGTGACTCTTGAAACCTTCAAGGCCAATGTTGAAATGTCAATAGATCTAAAGATATCATTTAATAATAATAATAATAATAATATGTTTTTATTAATTTCTTACACATTACAAATTTAGTTTTAATACATATAAGAAATTACGTTGTACATATAAATAGTATACAAAAAAAATAAATTTTTATAAATATTTATACATAAAAGAGAAACATCAAGAAATAAATCAATTTCAAAAAAATTTCAGGCAGTGGTGAAAGATCTCGTCAATGAGGAGAGACTCTTTCAAGAATCAAAAGAATTTCACTTTTGAATCTCTCCTCACTGACGCCAAACATATCAATCTCGGAGGAGATTTGGTTCAGGAGCAATATACTCCTTCCTACCGGGAGAACCATTGGCAGGTTAGTTCTACAGGCAGGAAGATAGAATAATCTATGCTGGCGTTGTCTAAGATAGTCATCCGGAACATAGAGACTCACGCGCTCCAGAATGGCTGAATTCTCAATATAGCCACGCAGCAGTCTGAATAAGTGGGTAGCAGCGTACCCCTCCCTTCTGAGCTGCAGGGAGTGGAGTCCCAACATGCCCAGAAGAAAGTTCGTCGGGTAGAGCCATGGATAGTGGCCGTACTCCCTCATGTAGAGAAATCTTAGAAACTTTTTTTGAACCCTCTCCAACATGAGGGAGCATCCCACCTCATGAGGATTCCAGATAAGCGAACCACTCTCCAGCCTACTGCGGACTAGGGAGAAGTATAAAATCCTCAGAGCACGGGTATCCCGAAAAACTCTGACGGTTCGGAGAACAAACCCTAACATTTTTAAGGCCGACTGGCAAACCCCTTCGATATGATCCTTTATATTCGAAACTCGGTTGAGATTATGACCGAGCATAGTGTACCTGTGGTAGGTGAGACTAAATGCTCTGGTAAAAGTCAGAACAACGCATTTCGAGACATTGAAATGAAGCTGGTTTTGTTGATTCCATTCTGAAATGTTATCAACATCAGCTTGAAGGCGCAGGCAGTCCTCAATATTTCTTATTAGAAGAAATAATTTTAGATCGTCAGCGAACAACAGAAAGCGAGAAAAACGAATGACTCCAGCAATGTCATTAATGAAAATAGAAAAGAGAAGAGGCCCTAAGATCGATCCTTGGGGAACCCTTGAAAAAACAAGAAACACAGCAGATTGGAAGATTCCGTGGGTGACAAATTGCTTCCTGTTCTTGAGGTAACTTATGAAAAACTTTAACATCCGAAGGGAAAAACCTATTTGGGCAAGTTTTATGAGTAAGATATCATGATTCACAGTATCAAAGGCTTTGGAGAAGTCGTGATACGAACAGTCTACTTGGTATCCACTGTCTAGGGACCTAGCAACATAGTCGGTGAAAACCATCAGATTGGTTTCAGTGGATCTTCCTTTCCTGAAACCATGCTGTTCTGGGATAATGTAGCAGCACCATACCTCTTGTCATGCTATGCTGGGCCAGAATTTCCGTTCTGCCATGGGAAATATAGTCGTGGTGTCGATCCTGGCGGTAGTTTTTCGTATAAACAATTTATAGCATTTTAGAAGGTATGGGCTGTCAATAAAATTGTTTTAAATGCTGTTACTATATTAGCCCAAATTCTCAAAGTGAACAAATCCATGTGATGCATAAATCGCGGGTAATTTCTAGTAATTCTATGTATTTTTCCCACTGACCGATCGAAGGTTCGGTTTCGGTTTCGGCAAGTTTCGGCAAAAAAATCTAGTTTCAGGATCAGTTTCGGCTTCGGCAGAAAATCTGCCGAAACCGAAACTTTTTTAGACATGTTAAAAATCAATTGTTTACTTTATTTGGCTTATTTAAATAAAAATATATGTTTGAAGTATGTGAAAAAATAATTTTTTTTTTATTGGTTCTATAATACAAACAAAATAAAAAATAACTAAACATGTTAACTACTTTTTGTAACTTCTCTTTCGGCTGACTTCGGGTGAGTTCGTGGCTGGTATGTCACCCGCAATCATCAGCAAAATACTCAATTAATGAGGGCCTTCCTTTGACAAATATTTATTCCAAGAAGAAGTTAACATGTTTGTTAATATTGATTTGTTTTATAGCATTAGATAATATCAAACAAATAAATATTTTTTTTACATACTTCAATAATTGTTTTTTTTTAAAACGTATAAAAAGAATTTTGTGATTGTAAAAGCAATAAAAGTAAAAACACTCAATTTATGAGGTCCTTTCTTTATAATATAAGTGTTGATTATTGACAAATTTTTGTTCCAAGAAGAAGTTAACATGTTTTGTAATTTTTTATAAATTTTGTTTGTTTTTTACAAGTATTATAATTTTTTTTTTTCACATACTTCGATAATTGTTTTTTTTTTATTTTATTTAATTAATTTAACACGTGCTATCTGAATAAGTGTTAAAAATAAGCCAAATAACGGTTAACAATCGATTTTTAACATGTCTAAAAAAGTTTCGGTTTCGGCCGAAACTGAGACAGACACCGAAGATTCGGTTTCGGTGGAAAGTCCTGTTTCGGTCGGACACTATTTTTTGCTAGTATTGGGCTTAAACAGCAGAAGCGTATTTTAGATTTGGTCGAATAATACATTTAAACATCGATGTCAATTAACTCCACTTAGGCCGTGTGGAAAATAATTACCCTCAGATCTTTGAAGATGCTGTGTGGAGGGAGTGTGTGTATAGAGTAGATCAAAGATATTGTCTTTGGAGTAGATACTAAAGAGAAACACCGATGTAAGTGTAATGTCATTTTTTCCTTACTTCGGGTGAAATTCTTTCTTGAACTGTTGGTCGACCTATCGTTTTCTTGGGACAAGGTTTCATCTGCCATTTGCATGCAAAATGAGATATTAAGTTTAAAAGTTTGGATCATAGCTTAAACAATAAAACTTAACGTTTATGAAGAGTTAACGTGAAAAACGTATTTTATTTGGACTATCTTTAAGGTTTTTACCGTTAGGCCTCCGCCATAAGTTTTACCACATTTGATGCAAGCAAACTCCCCTTTTACGTAATAAATTTACCTCGTTACCCCGCTGGCCAATGCAATTTTTTTACATTGTGTTAAAAAAACATTAACTCACGTAACACATGAAGTTATGTAATGATATCCAAAAAATCGTGCATTTATATTATTTATGAAACGAAAGGTGCAATAAAAAAGGTTGGGTTTTTAACAAGACGCAAAAAAACAACAGACAGTGATATTGTAGTTTTAAAAGATAATAAATAAATCAGTCAGAATACGCGGCTGCCATTCTTTAGTGACATACTTCATCTACCGAAGCAAATAATTCGCTTTGTGCCAAACCATTTGAATAAATGTCAAACGAAACCTAAATATACTTTGATTGACAGCTGTTCTGCGTTTCACTTTTGCCCTACTAAATCTACGTTCAACCAGCTCCGGACTTAGGATAGGTGTAGATCGAACGTGACACTCCATAAAAGGTATTATTTATTTAGTTACATGCACACGGAACAACATGTGCCGTTAAAATAATTAAATTAACATATGATAGTACAAAAAACATGAAGAATGTAACAGCGTAAGTGCAAAGTGAAAAGTTAAATTAAATGGTAAAAAGTAATAAGTCGAAAGTATCCAGTAAATTATGTATGAATTCAATTAGTTACAGGTGAAATGTAAAAACTATAAAATATCTAAAAAATGATAAAAAGTGTATTGAATATAAAAATATAAAAAGGAATGGCAAGAAAGTAAAGCTCGTAGTACGAGACAAAAATGCAAATAATTAAAAAAAATGTAAACTACCGGGAGGATTGTATATAAGGTGCTAGCAGACCCGGCCACACGTTGCTGTGGCTAACGAAACACAATGCCATTTACTAACAACGCGATTACCCAACCCTTATAACCAACGCCATGTGTTAATTTGCATACATATCACAAAGGATAAAATATGGGATGTGCAAGGAGCTTTTATGAGTGGAAGGGGGTGCATGTACCAGATCTTCTCATTGCGTATGCTTACCGAGAAGTTTCTTGCAAAAAACCAGAAAATTTTCTGTGCCTTTGTAGATCCACAAAAAGCATACGACCGAGTTGACAGGAAAAAGCTATGGAAGGTGTTGTCCAAGTATGGAGTGAGTACGAATCTCATAAAGGCAATTGCGTCTCTGTATGAGGGAAGCGTTGCATGTATTAGGGTGAACGGCGATTTTACGGGATGGTTTGACATCACAAAAGGCGTTAAACAAGGCTGCGTAATGTCACCGTGGTTATTCAATCTATACATGGATAATTGTTTGTAAGAATTGAAAGAGATGGGATTGGGCGCGAAATTGAATAATCTGGAAGTATGTTGCCTGTTGTATGCTGATGATGCGCTGCTGATTTCTAATAGTATGGAAGATCTACAGTCTCTCGTGTCTAGGATGAACGAAGTACGTATGAAGAATGAGTTAATTATGAATGTAAATAAGTCTAAAGTCATGGTGCTTGAAAGAGAGAGTATAAAAACAATGTGCAACATAGTTGTGAATGATGAGTATTTGGAGCAGATGGATGAGTTTGTGTACTTGGGAAGTATGTTTACGAGAGATGGAAGAGCTGACAGAGATATCGAAAGGAGGGTAAATGCAGGTAACTCTATTAATGGAGGACTGAACGCCGTTGGCGCCAACAAAAAAACTGTCCAAAGAAGCGAAGTTAGCCGTCCATAATGGAGTGCTACCTACCCTGATGTATGGCAGTGAGGCATGGAACTGGCAGAGGAAGAATGAAAGTAGACTGAATGCTGTAGAAATGAGATCCCTGAGGCGTATGTGTGGTAAAACCATGTACGACCGTGTGAGAAATGTGGAGATCCGCAAAGAAAGCAAGGGTGATGTAAGCGTAATGAGTAAGATTAAGAAAGGAACGCTAAGATGGTTTGGGCATGTAGAGCGAATTAACGAGGAAAGGAGTGTAAGGAGACTATATGACGCAAATGTGAATGAATGGAAGAAGAAGTCGGGGATGCCCGATGAAGACATGGCACGACCAAGTGAATCAGATACTTGAGTCGGGTGAAGAGTCGGAATAATAGAAGAGCATGTATGAGACGATGTATGAATGTGAACGAGGCAAGGAGTGTGTGCCAAGATCGAGTTGTTTGGCGGTCCGTCCTCTCTGCCTACCCCTGCGGGGAAACGGCGTGATGGTTAGTTAGTTAGTTAGTCATACATATCAAATCCAGCCCGCTCCCTTTATATATATAATATATTTCAACCAATTTACACAAAACCTTGACAAATTATGTATAAACCTTGAATCACTCTATCTATTGATGAAAACCGCATGAAAATCCGTTGCGTTGTTTAAAAGATCTAAGCATGCAGACAGCGGGAGCGACTTTGCTTTATACTATGTAAAGATATACAGTTATACAGGTAGGTATAATGGATTATGGTGGTGCGATACGATTAATTTTACATTGGGCAAGAACTGGTAGGTTATAATGGTAACGTGATACATTATGGTTGCCTGGTATTTGCAAACAAATTTGGTTTTATGCATCTTTTATATGAGGACAGACTACCGACATTTTCGATCTTAGAATAGTCATCACCTAATCTGTGGAAGCGATGCATTACGGAATTTTGTTCTGCGTTAGTGCCAGAATTGGAGTGGTTATATATACGGATGCAATAATTTTTGTTGCAAAAAACATCAAATTTTCATGTAAATTTTTGCCATCGATGTAAAGAATCTTTAACTCCTCACGTTTGTTAAATGTATTTACAAGGGAAACGTCTTAGAATATCTAAATATTTTAAACTAAGTAAACACTTTTTTTAAACATTTTAATGGCTTTTCATCCCAAAGGAGTGTTCTGGCCATTGTCAAGTGAATGATTTTGTGAGTGTAATTTTGGATATTTATTAACAAATTTAGTTTCAATAACAAGTACCTATCTACATTATACAATAATACTATACAAATAATAATATTAATACACTAAATTCTTACAATAAGTGACGATTTTAATTACATATAACAGGTGGAAGTAAAAGGAAATTAAAAAAAATATTCTAACATAATTTATTGTGTGTAAAAAATAAAATAAATACGTGAAATTAAACTCACAGTTGCAAATTGATGCTGTTAATATTCAGGAAATTAGCCAAGACTTTATACACGCGTTTGTCTACAGAAGATAACAGGCATGCAATGTTGTAGGGAGGCAATATGCCCGAACTGATTAGTTGAGGGATGAAATTTTTGTGTGAATTATTTATGGGGCAACTGAAAAAATAATGATTGAGGTCCTCTTCACCAAGACGACATTCACACATCGCAGAATTCTTAACACGATTTTTTGTCTAGTGAGCATTGTGGCAGCAATGCCCCAACCGCAAGCGGCAAATGGAGGATGTTGAGAATTTGTTAAAAGAGAGTCTTGAAAACCACGGTTTTGAATGAATCGTTGGCTGTATTATGAAAAAGTCATATCCTTTTGTTTTACTAGATCCTTCCTAATGATTCTCTCATGAGGAAATCATGTTTTCCTTCAATTTGATGAAAATGTCATCGGTGTTAAAAATTTATATAAAATATCCACCGAAATAATGGCATCTTTCGCCAATGAATCGGCCTTTTCATTTCCAGGGATACCGCAGTGACTAGGTATCCAAGCTAAGACAATTTCTTTGCCAGAGTCTAATTTATGAATTAAAGTACGGATTCCAACACGGAAATCGTCTTCTGGGTAATGGAAGGGGGAAGAATTTCATTTTTGAAGTGCACCCAGGGAATCGGAGAGAATTTAGAAGTTTCCAATATGATCATGGTCAATGTATTTGAGGGATTCAAAAATGGCTATACATTCAGCAGTGAAAACGGAAGCCTCTTTTGGAAGTTTAATTTTTATATCGACTTGATCTGATGGGCAATGGAATGCCGCTGCCACATGGTTTGATAAGGGAGAGTTGGAACAATCCGTGTAATAATAATTTCCTCAATAATTTTCCAGTCGGAATATTTCGAAATTAAAATTTGGGTAAGTTTTCATGGAGCTTCGTGATTGTTAATTATGTCGAGAGAAAAAAGAATATTTGGTTTACACAAATGAAAACGAAAGTAGTTAGCATATAAAGGAAATCTGTCTGATGGATTTAAGAGGGGTTTATACGCGTAAACACTTGTTCGTTAACACTTCGCAAATCACAGTTTGAAATTGTACAAACATTTGCGAATTTTTTTAATAATGAAACAAGAATTTCAAATATTACAACAAATTTATTAGTTTTTTAGTTTAACATGTGGAACTCCGTTTCATAATATCTTTATTTTTTATTTTACCTTTGAAAGGCGACACAGCTGTCTCGCGCAATAATCAATTAGATACCAAGCAGAAATTGTTCAGAAATATATTTAAAATAAAATGAAATTATATTTTTCTTAAATAAATTAAAATTAAAATTATAACGAATGTTGTTTGAAAACGATTCATACGCTTTTGTCCGAAATTTAAAGGTGCTGTTTTTTTTATTATTTTTATTTTATTTTACTAATTTAGGTATCTGGTTAGAATATTATGCACGAATGTACTTAGGACGTATTCAGAGAAAAGAGTGAGAAGAAGAGTATTATGCCGTGTTGCACTACCTCCTTCTTTAGCCTTTGTGTAATCAAAACGTTGGCTAAACAAGGAGGTAACGCGACATGGCATTACACCCCAAAAATAAATCACTATAAAAAATTTCATGATTATTTCAAAAATGATCACAATTTGGGTAGCCTAAATTTAGTAGATTTCAAGGGCGCATTTTTTGTCTAATTTGAACCCCGAAAATAAATCACTTTAATACTTTTGGTCGTGAAAATATCAAATCAAGTGATGTATGTTTGTAGCGGTACCATTTATTAATTGTTTAGATTAGATATTTGAATGTCTTTAACTGGCACTCCTTAGTTTCTACCAAAATTATTAATTGTTAGGTTAATAATTTAAAAAAAAATCGAGTGCAGTTGACGCGCGGTAGAAGCGAAACTTTACCAAAACAATCTCAACCAATACTTAAAAATGAGGTCATAATCAAAGCCACCAATGAGCGCAGACCTCGCGTGATTTCCGTTTCATATCTCAACCAATAGGAGCCTTTAAACGTGACATCATAATCAAAGCGGCCAATGAGCGCAGTTGATGCGTCTCAGGTGCATTAATCGTCATTTCCGTTTCAACCGAAATCCAAGTTACAGCGGAGCTAAAGAAGTTTCATTTAAAAAAATATCGAACCACTGCTGGCGATTGTATTCGTTTGATTACATATAACAATATTTAAGGTACGTGTTTTCTCTCACATAGACCGTAACATATGTACGAGCGCAGGAACAATAGAAAACGAAGACGCGACATCTAAACCTCCTCGTCTTCGATATCCCTGGCAACCCGTTCGGTATACTCTAGATTTATCGCTATTACCTATTAGTTTCCTACCGGGCTCAAATAGTCGTAGTCCAGCCCTGTGTGGAACCAGATGATTTTAGTAAATTACAGGAAGTGGTACCTACTTCAAATTTGCAACCTTATTAAATCAGGCAGCATGTTTTCATAACATTATTATGTTCACGTCATGGCCTAAATTTGTTCATTTTATAAAACTTTAATATCTTTCAAGTAGTATTGTTGATCGATTACGTAATATAAAACAATTTCATTATTGTATTTTTTTATGTACAGGTCAATGAAACGATAAATATCGCCGTTATTTAAGATTTTTTATAGCTTTTATTATAATGGGATCATTTTAGTGGTAGGTATTATTAATAAAGCTTTTATAAAAGGCAGAAGAAAAAAAAATATGAATAACTCGAGCGCGAACGAAAACATTTTTAATAATTTTAACATTTTTTTTAAACATGAATACCGCATAAGAGTCCAAGTGGTCCCACCGCCTGGAGCCAGCAGGACTATGGCATCCACAATTGGGGTATGTTGTGAGGCTGAAGGTGGTGACGAGAGGAAGTAGAGTAAGGTAAGAAGGTAAGGAAGTAGCTTGCTTTTCAGATCTGGTCACCAAATTTAAATCAACGTTTTAATTCCGAATGGTGGTCTTACACTCAGGGCGATACTGAGAGTTTCTTCCACTCTGGAACGTGCCGCCAATACACCTTAAATTATTTTAACTGATTAAATTGTAAAATAACACAATTTAATCAAATAAAATTTACTTTCGCACACCGGGATTTGAACCTTCGGATTGCTTGTCGCGAACCTAACCCCTCAACCCCAGCAACCACTCAAGCCGTCAAATACCCGTGGCAAATGTAATAAATTATTTATTAATTGTATCGCTAAATTTAAACAGGTTTTGAACCAGCTACCATGGACCATCAATAAAAAGAACCTTGTTGCTCTGCCAAGGAAGCCGTCTTACTAAGCCTCTCATTAGACAAATCGTTTGGTTTTTTCTCATGTTTATTCGGAAAATTTTCGACACTATTCACTATATTTTACCGATTACGCATTTACTTTGTGATTTTTATAATTTCCTAGAACGTGCGTCGCGTTGTCCACTGACTCCGGAAAAACCTGCATAGAAAAGTCAAGTTCGCTTCGGTTTGCATCGCAAAAATCGTGGAACTTTCTGCACAGAGTCTCCGGTTTTTGTCGATTCCTTACTGTTACCGAGACAGTGGGTCGATGACGGGCTGAGTTATGCAAAATTTCAACACAATAGAACTCTTTTGCATTTCATGATTTATTTTTATATCCATATAATATATCACGTAAAGTTGTGACTAGCGAACGGTTCTGTCACGTTTTCCAATAAACGTGTCACACAAATAACCGTTAGAATTTTGTTTATGTACTTGTTTGAGATCATGATATATTACGCGATCGTGATTAGTTCATTACACAAACAAGCCAATGACTTTGTTATAGCCAGTATTGTCTGTATGAGAAGCATGAATTTTCTAATTTTACTCTTGCTATCCCCAACCGCCACTGTGTCTCCTTTCCAATCCCCCCTCTGTCCTTCTTTCGTCCACTCCACCAAAAATCACAAACGTTTCATCGCAATCGGATGAAATAGTTTCATCGATGTAGGAAATAGTTTTATAATGCCACCTTTATATATAGAGAAACCTTCGCAGGCGTGCGCACAACAAACCACCAATGTTTCATAGCAATCTGATGAATGGTAGAGGAACGCATAAAGGCCAAACAAAGAAACAATCTTTTCGTTGTTTTCAGGGTGTTGCGCTACCTCCTTCTTTAGCCAACGTTTCGGACAGCGTTGCAGCGTCCATCATCAGGGCAGATCCGACACATCTACCGGATCTGCCCTGACGATGGACACTGCAACGCTGTTCGAAACCTTGACTAAAGAAGGAAGTAGCGCAACACGGCATAACACCCCAAAAACAAATAACGAAAATACTTTTGGTCGTGAAAATCTAAAAACGTATCAAAGAAACAATCATTTTTATGTATAAAAATATAATACATATTTACCTTTACACACGAGTTTTTCCCTCTCGTAAAGGTAAATATGTCTAGTTTAAAATTTGAAATATATATTATCATGTACTAAGTACCTTTATGATTGTAATAAATAAATAAAAAAATTTAAAAAATATGTCAAATGTCAACATGTAAAGGAACCAATGGTTCCTTTATAAGGACACAAATTAGGTACCCACCTAAACTAAAATTAAAATTACGTGCTAAAAACGTAGATAAAATTGTAACAATAAGTGATGGAAGACGATAACTCATTAGTCATTAGGTATTAGTGAAAACAAATTTAGGAGATGGTTGCATGACGGGCCGGATCTGAAGAGACTGGTTGAGGGAGACCTAACCTAGACTTCTACAGCTGGACTCTTTCAACACTTCGCCATGCACCGCAGTGGGAGGAATGGATTCGTACGTCCGTCTCTCCTGGACCCACTGACCCCCAGATTCTTACCCACCCATCATACCTTTTTCCTTCCCAGAATTTCCTCTCCTTCCTTTCCTTTAAAACACCCTCCATACGGCGACTGAGGCATTTTTTTCCTCAAACAAAACAAAAAAATCCTTCCGGATCTATGTCCATCTGCTGTGTGAAGGGTCTTTTTAGGGAAAGGAAGGAGAGTAAATTCAGGAAAGGAAAAATGTATGAGGGGTGGGCAGGAATCTGAGGATTAATGTGTCCAGTAATGAGTCCATCTCTCCCACTATGGTGCAAGCCTATATGGGTCGACAGAGTCCGACTGGAGAGAACCCAGGCTAAATCACCAAACGTAGCGAATCACATGGGATGACCTATGACAGGGTCTTGGGTAACCAATAAATGGTTCCCGGGGCGGCGGTATCCATACCCGCCTCCCAAACTTAGAACATCTATTGTGATTGAAATTTCATTCAATAGCACCATTCCTTTTGTCATGCTTATCATGTCCTAGAACACCTATTGTGGTTTGTGGTATTTTGAAGAGGTCGTGGCGACGACATTTTTTGTATTTCGTTTTAACACCTTATCGAATCTCGCGTATACTTAACATCTAGTTAACACTTTTACTGAAGTAAATATATCAATTATCGACGTCGAGAAAAAAAAAACAGAATTACCATGCATCGTGCAAAATTTTGTAAATACGAATTATAATCATACACAATTATGAAAATTGTTCTGTGTTTTAGCGATAAACGATTTGGGTATGCAGTTTGATTGGCTACAAGCTACAAGTATGTAAGAACCAAAGCGAAACAAATCTAGTCTTGAGCAGTTTGTTACTTTTGAATACAATTTATTTTTGTCAAAAATTATCATTTTTATATTTAAATTAAATGACAACAAATGACTTCGTGAAACACCACTATCAAATCAAATTCATCCACATGATTCAAAACCAAAGGTTTCTTCGTCAGGATAATAAGATTAACATTAATAAAAATATCAAAATGAGGAATAGACAAATAAGAACTACAGACAAAAACATTGTAGGGAGTGTTGATTAATTACTTAAAATTATCATTAAAAAAAAATTATACCTATTATATGAAATATAAAAATTATTTGAGAATACGTAAAAATTGCATTTATATTTCAAAAACTTTTAAAACAAATTTAAAAAAATCTTGTGCAATTCACACGCGGTAGAAATGAAACTAGAAAGTCGCAAGATATCACTTTCTTTTCTTTTGCCTGTTTATTTTAAAGTGGTTTGAAGATTGGATATGATTTGATTTTACAAAAATATATATATATTTTTTTTTTGATTTGGTAGGATTCGAACCTATGTTCGCTGGATGTCTCTGCGCTATTGGAGGCTCACCGCTGCGCTATCGGAGGCTCGCGCGGAGCCGTGAATTAACCGCATTATATTAGAACCGAGGACTCATCAAATAATATATTTTAGTGACGCACTTCCGTTTCATCCGAATTTCAAATCACAACGAAGCTAAAGAAGTTTCACTTCAATAATCAAGATGTCTACGTAACAAAAATAAATTATTATAAATGTATGCATTAATATCAGATGACATTTAACAAAAATAGTTATTAATAATATTTAATTGAATATTGACACTTTTTCCAATTTCGAAGTTATCTAACTGTAAACCCTTTGTGTGTGTGTAAAATATTTAACCCATTATTTAAATTAAAATAATGAGTTGTTTCTAAAACATGGTTGGCAGATTCAGAATAATTTTTATCATTTAAACACCTTAGAAGTTCCTTAACTGTAGTATTAAAATTCCTAGAAGTCTTCCCTATATAAAAAAAATTACAATCGATACAAATCAATGTATAAACCCCTGATTTGCTTAAAAAATCGCCCTTGTCCTTGTTATTTAATGTATATTTTTAATTTGTTATTAGTGTAAAAAGATTGTACATTATTATTTGCAAATATTGAAGAAGAAATTTAATATTTTATTTGAATAGTGATTAACGAACCGCACGGTGTTATATAAAATCATCTCAGTGCAACGGTTAGACGCCATGTGATCTCGTGAGTATTTAAATGATACTGTAAATAATGAATAAAGACTGCTACCAGTAGCGTGCAGTCCATAAAGACCTACCCTAAGAAAAACAACATATCATAAATATAAATTAAATGATAATAAAAAAATGCGACATGTTTCTAAGATCTTGTGGTTGACTTATTCTGTTGTTCACAGCAATTAGCGGAAGACGGTTATTAATGATGTAATATTGGATTCAAAACTAACTTTCACAGAAAATTTCGAATATGTGCTAAACAAGGTATCAAAAAATACAAGGGTGCCGTTTACACGCGGTAGAAGTAAAACCTTCAGAAAACTAAAGTAGACAAGAGTGGGGAGGCTACGAAAGTTACTCCACAATTAGATTACAACGAAGGAAACTTGAACAAGCTAGAAGTTAACCAGAACAGAACTATGAGATGTATACTGGGGAAAGGCCGGTATTGAAGGGTTAATCAATTGAGAGAGGAGCTTAATTGTATTAAAAAAAACAGACTGCTATTTAATGTGTTAATTTTTGTACACACAGTTATTAAAAACCAAACACCAAAATGCTTTAAGAAAGAAATTGTTTTTAATCGAGATATACACTGTTATAAATAGATTTAATGTTGGGTACTTTGTTGTAATAAATGAATTGAAGTAGGGTTTTAATAAGGGTTATTTCGTGGGTTTCATGATGTAAATTAGGGTAATGATGTTGAATGGGTAATAATGTAAATTAGGGTAATGACACTGGATGGTTGTGTTGTGATTTGTAACTACTTTGTGGTCACGTTATCATGACATTTACACCTCTTATTGAGTGGGTGTATTAAATGTTATAGTTACAGGGTTATACATAAAGGTACACAGTTATCAGCTTTAATCCCATGGGATCTTGGACGCCAAATCTCGTGGGTACGAGATATGCTGGACTGTGTCGGTAGGCATGAAATACTCCCATCAGAGCGTGGGCACTGTTATTTTATTCAATGTTGTGAAGCTTGGAAATGTAAAATAAAAGAGTGGATGTATAACAAGATTTATATATTAAGAGATTAATCATACCTGTGGACCATACTACATCTACATCCTAGCTAAAAACCTATAACGTGGCTGCGTCGAATCCAGATGCAAAGCAAGGGGACCGTTCCTCCCTCACTTTTGCATCATCGCCAGGTTACTCGATCTTCTCCATCCATCTTGGGTAGTTGTGGAGTATGGGAACGCCATGCCCTTGGCGTACTCCATTATATGGTTCAGGTCCCATCAGGTTGGAAATATATGGTGTGGAAAAGGCGGACGGGTTGTGTGCCGTTGTATTATTGGTGATACATCTCGTCGAATGACGGATGGTGTATATAATCGAAGATTATGATTAAATTGGTCGATCAAGCCGCCATAGTAGCACAGCGGGATTCTACACTTGAATACCCGTAAAATAAAGATTCTCCAGTCGCGATAACCTTGTACCGGCTGAGATTTAAAGGAAACTATCGTTCACATATTAAATTAACTTGAAAAAATCCGCCGATTAAACAATTTCCATTATAACTTAAAATCCACTTGTTGACTGTCGGATTCACATCCTGCCCTCAAGATGCGAATCCAAGAAGTGCAGGAAATCGATCATGATCCCCCTATCGTTCGAAAGTTTAACTAATCGGAGAAAAAGTGAAACTATTTGTAGCCAGTAAAATAATTTGAGTTATTAATATAAACAAATATTACTAACCCTGGGGTAATTTAGAACATTATTTTCCTTATTAAATTATTTTCATAACAACACTATTACGAAACCAGAAATATAAACAGAGTTAGATTGCCGCAAATGATAAAATCATAGTCACAGAACTGCCTAATGTATAAAGGACTAAAGATGTATAATGAAATGCCTGAAAGTCTGAAGAGATAATGTGTTTAAAAAGGGATGGGATGATAAATGAAATGATGAATGAAATGGGATGAAAAAGATGGGATCCTTCGGTTGAAATCAAATGCCGCATTGAGCAAGCTCGTGCAACCTTTATCCGCATGAAAAAAAATGTTCTGCAGTCATGATCTCAACCTTGGATTACGAATGCGAATGGTCAGATGCTACGTGTTTTCGATATTATTTTATGGAATGGAAGCATGGACGCTTACTGAAGAACTAATTAGGCGACTTGAGGCATTCGAGATGTGAATCTACAGAAGAATACTTAAAATAAGCTGGATGGACATGGTTACGAATGAGGATGTTATGGTTCGGATGAATAAAGAAAAGGAAGTAATTAAAACTATAAAAATCCAAAAATTTCAATATCTTGGACATGTGATGAGACATCCAGAGAAGTATGAGATCCTGCATCTCATAATGCAGGGAAAGATTGCCAGAAGACGGGGCCCTGGAAGAAGGAAAACCTCATGGCTGAAAAACCTGAGACAGTGGTTTGGCCAGTCTAACGTAGAACTGTTCCGGGCCGCAGTAAACAAAGTCCGCATAGCCAACGTCCGTTGAACGGACAAGGCACAAGAAGAAGAAGAAAAAGGGATGTTATGCTTACCATAAATGTATAAATTTAGAAAATGAAATGTTGCATTGTGCATATTAGTTAATGCACGAATGCAGTATAAACAACTCAATTAATAAATAAAAAATATTTAACACACGTTAATTCAAAGCTGAACTTAACTACACATTGCTATTGTAATAGAAGAAGTTACGCCGCTGTCTGCTACCTAGATGTTAATTATGATATGAACTATAAGCATACACTTAAAAAGTTACGTGCAACCAAGGTGAGACAACGAATAGATCCTGAACAAGAAAAACATTTTTATTTATTGTTTAAACGTCACCATCATCATTTCACCCGCAAGATCCTCTCACTTATTAAAAATCGGAAATGATCGACAGGGGAAGGTTACGGAAACAGTTTCATATTAAATCATAAATTCATAATAATCATTGAGGATAGGCAATTTTTCTTCAAGGTTTATTTATTTATTTTATTTTAAATGCACATTTACATTTCAGATAACCAATAATAAACATATAAACATACATTATATGGTGTGAAGTACTAATAACATTTTTAAATTGTTGAATATTCAATTCAATTCAATATTTAAAAGTATGTATGTCAGGGGACAAGCAATTTAGTAACAAAATTAATTTTTTCTGAGCGGCATTACTAATGGTAGGTTAGTTTTGCATCTCGAAATAACAAAAGTTCTGTGACTGCGCGCTCTTGTGAAGTTGTCGGGAACATAAAACTCTAATTCTTGTATAATATCGGGAATACATATATTACCAGTCCCATATAGTCCCAGAGGTGTCAATATGTTTTTCTGATTTTTCTGTTTCCAGATTTTAGATTGAGTTTCGCTTATATTGTCTTCATTTATTTAACACTAGCTGGTCCCGGCATGCGTCGCTATGCCATTTAATAAAGAAATTGTTTCTCCCTGAGTGTCCTTTCCTATCGTCCCGTTCCCCTTCCGCCTCCCCTTCTTCTCCTGCGTTCTCTTCCCCTCTCGCGTTCCCACTCCGTCTCCTCCACCTTCCCTCTCCCCACTCCACTCCCCCCCCCTTCACCGTCCCGCGAACCCCCCTCCCGAGTTCCCCTCCCCCTCCCAGGTCCCCCTCCCCCTTCCCGCGTTCCCTTTCCACCTTCCCCGCCTTCCCTCTTCCCTTTACCGCTCCCTCGTCCCGCCAACCCTCCTTCCGCGTTCCATATATTCAATCCCAGTACATTCAGTTCTTAAACAGCCCACGTTCCACCTTTTACAATTTTTATTCAAATTTCCATTTTTCATGCATATTAAATTTGGTACCTAACATAGATACCTATTTAAAATATCTAAAATTCTTGATTCGATTCAAAGTATTAGGGGAGTACGTACTTTAAATAAATTTTTCAACTTTTCAAAAATAGAATCCTGTTTGCATAATCATTCATTGTTTTGCAAAATGTCATTCTCTAACACGCGAACTGTCAAACGTGTGATGTTTTCTGTTATTATCTAATTTTCTGCGCAATTTTCTTAAATTTTCTCTCCGTAAGAACCATCCTCGAACTTCAAGGAATATTCTAAAAAAAAGAATTAGTGAAATTGGTTCATGCGCTCTCGAGATTTGCGCTTACCAACAAATTTAGCGATTCATTTTTATATTATAGATATATTACCGTTTAAATCATATGGTGTTGTCGGCAAAGCAGTTTTCCTTCTATCGGTAAGGCGATTAAATACCCAATTCGGACAGAAAGGGATAATATATACGTCAGAGTCTTCAAGATTTAAGTATCTCAGAAACTTCCTTTGTACTTTCTCTTTAATTAGAGAGTAAATTAAATCCACTGGTTCCCATATTATTGAGCCGCTTTCCAAAATGCTCCGATCCAAACCATAGTATAGCACACGAATAGCGACCGAGCTGCAATAATGCCTAGATTCGCTTAGCACAAATCCTAGCATTCTTAAAAGTTTGCTGCATATCGTTTCTATATGAATATGAAATGTTAGATGCGTGTCAAAAGGCGGCGTTAAGCAAAATTTCTCAAAATATAATTATAAAAAATATTTGATACGCATTATTTAACAGAATTATTATTATTGTTCTGAGAACTAAGTGACCAAAACTTAGGTGACTTTTCGACATTGCTGTTAACATCATATCCTCAGGCGTAGTGGACCTAATAATAAATAAGTGGATAATTTACGAGTGTATACCGAATTACGTAAAATCACCTCAAGGGCGCATGTGGGCGACAATTCGTTTGACGGGATTATCGCCCAATTTAGTTACGTCAAGTCCTGGACGAATTATAATTTTCTCCCGGTTTTGTAATTTATCCCCTAAGACCTCGGACATATTTTGTCAGATGGTGATAAATGTATATTTATGAACGCATCCAAAAACTTAAATGTTCAATTTTTATAATTGAAATAAATTTATCAAACATAAAAATTTTGAATGCAAACATAAAAAGGTAAAAAAAATTACTCAAAACGAAAATAAAAAAACACACTTATTTTATTAGACAAATGAATTATGTACGTTATCGTCAACTCACTTTTTTCTCGTTTCATGTGAAATAATTAATGAAAAATTCCCAAAGTTTCAATAATCTTTTTAAAATTGCGGTTGCTAATTTTGTATTTTGGTTTAAATTGAAACTCTTTCTAACACCGTTTAGATCATATATCTGGCTATGTTAGTAAAAGGTAGACATAACGATTTTTATAAGATCTATAAGAGATGTTCCCAAAAGCGAACAAATTAGCATGAGGGGTTAATACGCTTTGTTTATAATAAAAACAGTTGGAAGAAAAACTTGGGTTACCCGGATTTACCGTTAATGAACTTAACAGACTTAACCGTTTGATAGATTCTCCCATCTTAACAGACGGATTGCAATCTTTAGAGCACAGGCGTCGGGTGGGAATGCTATCCTTGTTCTACCGGTATTACAATGGAAGATGCTCCGAGGAACTAGCATCATTGATCCCTTCGGCACCGGTGCATAGTCGGGAAACACGCACACATTTGTACACGGTTGACATTTGTCACATGAGAACGGGTCGTTTCTTCGACTCGTTCTTGTGTTCAACAGCTCGGCTGTGGAATAATCTGCCGGCCTCTGTGTTTCCTCCTTCCTACAACATGGGTCTCTCCAAGACCAATGTTAATTCCTTCCTCTCCTCAAAAAGACCCTCCACACAGCATCTCAGATGACATAGGCCGTGAGGGAAATTATTTTCCTCAGGGCCTCCTGTGTGGAGTTAATGTAAAAAAAAAAAAAAAACAGAATTTCTGGTGTAAAATGCACTTTGATTACCACTCTGGTGAAATACAACCTTTTTAAATTATAGAGGTATTTTTAGTAACTAGTTCGAATAGTTAGAGTTTTTTTCATATTTCGTCAAATTAAATTTAATAATGATATTATTAATTTCCGCAAAGTCAATCATTATCAAATAATCACTTTGAACGCCGAAATAGCTCAAAAAAATCAACCCATAAAAACAAAGTTTTTTTTTACTGTAATACATATATTTTTTTCATGTGTTGAAACAGTTTGCTCATCGAACGGCACGACCTAGTAGCGCCATCTCTTGACCACCAAAAGTTGAAATAATTCATTGTCATCGACAACGAGTCTATCTGCCAAAATTCTGCTCGATCGGAAGTTGGGAAGTGGGTTAATCTTCACTTCCAAAATTTGCATTAATTTATTCACGAAAAAAAATCATTAATAACTAAATTAAATTTGATTAACTTCGATCTTCACCCCAATTCACGCTCTCCCACATTTGCCACATATTTAAAATATAAAACATTTTAATTCATTTTCCCATAATTCGACTGACTGAAATGCTAAGAAATCACCAATAATTATTTCACAAACTCGTGTACGACCGTTATTATTTGATGGCTACCCGCTGTGGCGTCTCTTCTTTGTTGACATCACATTAAACTATTAATGATTTTTTATTTGAATCACGAGCTATGACATTTTTTTATTAACATTTTTGCCCTAATCTACGTGTTATGGAAGTTGACATAAACTAACATTATTATCGTATCCCTGCTAAAATAATTGATAAATTAACCGACTGCGGTGACATTTTTTTTTATTTAGATACTATATTTTAAATTTGACATTATTACTAGCTGAGCCGACAAACGTTGTTCTGCCACATAAATAATTTCTAGTGAATATTTTGGTTGTTAAATAAAAATACCGAATGTATTGTTAAGTGTGTGGGGATGGGATCTATGACAGAAGAGGAATGGAGCGCTGTAGATGATGACCGCCGAAAATGAAATAAAGTAAATCAATATGAATTTCAGAGAGCAATTGAGTGTACGATACTTTTTGTTATTTCGTCTTTAGCCAACACAAATAAGCTCGATGGTTTGCCCACGCGAGAACATGATGCCGAATGTAATATCAAAATGACGCGACGCTTCTCGTGAATGTCTTGCGCATGTGTGGATGAAGAAAGTTCGATGTTTTTCAACAATATAAATAATTTGTTCATACAAAAATACTTAAATCGCGATTAAAAAATGGAAGGGTGGGGGTAGGAGGGTTAAAATTTGGGATTATAGATATTTTTGATGCCAAATAAAAAAAAAATACTAAAAAAAATTGTCAAAAAACAGTTTTTTTTTTCTAGGTAGGGACATCCTAATCACCTAGCGGTATGAAATATACTTTATGTTTACATACTAGCTCCACACTGCTCGCGAAGTTCCTCGACCAAATATTCGGGAAGGTTGACCGAAGTTCGAAGTACGTCACTACACACTCGTTCAACTTCGCGAGAAACTCATTCGCGCGGTGGTGCCGTCACGACTCGCACGTCATGGACGTTCAAGTCTGCTGCCGTTGCAATGTGCACGCTCGCGTATTATAATTTACCTACACTGCATACCACGTCAGCTCGAAGACATTTCATATACCTAGCTCCTAAAATATATGCTAAAAATATAAATATGCTATTATAATAATTAATTATATTTATTATAAAATTTTGCAATTCAATTTAATTTGTACAACTTATAATTTAATTTATCAACCATTACAAATGTATAATTTCCAATCTGTAAACTTCACCCGCATAACACAGGGACATCCCTAGCATGGCGGATGAAATAACACAAAAAAACTAAACAATGTACAATATTCTTATTACAACTTAATAAATAAATAAATAACTATGTGCACATTCATAAAAAAAGGAGGAAAAGAAGATGGTGGATGATTGCAGTTGCAATGCACCGGAACAGAATTAGGTTAGTTTAGTCAATTAAACTATGAAAAGAGAACTACCGGTAATAAATAAATAAATTGGTACAAAAGGATTGTGTTTTTATAAATTTATTGTATTTTTTACAGCTAAAAAATAATTACTAGCACGGACGTGCGCTCGCGACGACGTATTGAAGCGAACTGAAGTCCGAGTAGTGTAGAGAGGCACTTAGTGTAGGCACTTCGTGCAACTTCGAGTCCTTTGACTCGGGCGCAAAAACCGACAAAAAATGGAGGTTGGACGAAGTAAGACGAAGTGCCCCTCCGCACTATCGTATTCGGCTAACCTCGTTCAACTTCGCGAGTAGTGTGGAGCTAGAGTTAAAACCTATTCTCATACCGAGGAGGAGTGCGACCACAAACACCGTGACACGAGATTTTTTATATATAAGATAGAAGGTAAATGTTCAATAAATATAAAAAAGATAAACATTTTATTCTTAGTCAACCTCACTAGGAGATCCTGTGCTCAGGGGAACAATGTTTTGAATAAGTTTTCAGCGACTCCTATGGTACAACTTTGGTTTGGGTAAGGTTTTCCAGAAACTTCCATAGCGATGTTTTTAATATACTAACTAGTAAGTTTTTTTTTCCGATAGTTACTTAAACCAAGATTTATTCCCCTTAATGTAGTTATTTTTAGTTTAAACTTTTTTATATACCTTTACTGCTAAAAATTCAGAGCTTTTTTGGCAAACGTAGAGTTACAATTTGGTATATTTAGTATGTCTGGTTGTTTGGCTCTTGTTTTCTGAGCATGTGAGGTGTTTACCTCTGCGTCTTTTTTGAGGTGATGAACCAGAATGTTTTGGCATCGATTTTTTGTATACATGGAACATCAAACTGTTTAAAAATTTCAAATCCTCGTGGGGACATTTTTAATATTGTCTTTATGATGCAATTCTGAGTTACCTTCAGTTGTTTTACGTAATTTGATGCTGCAGAGCCCCATCCTATTATTCCAAATTCAATGTTAATTTATTTTAGTGCTTTCGGAGAAATTACCAATTGTTGCTTATTATTCATTTTCAAGGTACTATTATTCTACCACATCTACCGGATCTGCCGGATCTGCTCTGATGATGGACACTGCAATGATGCCCGAAACGTTGGCTAAAGAAGGAGGTAGCGCAACACGGCATAACACCCCAAAAACAAATAACGAAAATGCTTTTGGCCGTGAAAATCTTAAAACTTATCCTACTATTATTCAGTTTCTTTGGTTATTGTTCGCGATTTTCCGGTGAAGATATACCTGTTAAATTTGACGGCACTATCGCTGGCAGAATCTACATTATTTTTAAGCGGAGTGACACTTGTAATAATAAATTTAATTTGTTTTTTTTTTCGAAGTCAATATTTTGTTCTTCTATAAGTATATTATTATAGATAGCAAAATTGGAAAAACTAGGTTTGTTACAGAAAAAAATACATACAATTGAAAGTGTAGGTAGTTTACACGGGTTCTCAAGTGTTAAAAATCACGTTAAACTAAAATAATCAATCGATTAAAGTAATATTTTAAAACCTTTGAATTCGAAACAAATAAGTTAAAGTGAAATTCATTCGAATAAAAGACAATTATATCACGGAAAAATCACGTGGTTTTCATTACCAACTTTGCCATTCCACTCACCCGCCTTCCATCCCTACACCTAAACTATATGAAATGCACACCTTTTTTCAAACAACTCGCGCGCCACCAATTGTATTTTTTTTTACAAAAATCACAACGCCAGAGCTCACCATTATAATAGACAAAAAATCGTTTAATCGCTATCGATGGATGGTATGGGGAAAAATTTCGCAACACAAGAGCTCACCTTTATATGCAGAAACCTTCGCGGGTATACACATAACAAATCACCAAAGTTTCATCGCAATTCGATGAATGGTATCGGAACATTAATTTTTATGTGAAGAGATAATTGTAGGATTTGGGATTTATAAAATTTGTTCAATTGGAATGAAATTTAATATTGGATTGAAATTAAAATTAATTAATTAATAAATAAATACAGTTCGTTGAACCGGAGTTACGGAAATAAATTTTAAAGTTTAATTGACCATAACCTTAGATGGAAACATCACATCAAACAAATCACAAATATACTCCTCAAAACAATACACATTTTCCATTTCTAAAAACAATATATTTTGCACTTTGTCAATCAATAATAAAATATGGAATAATTGTCTGGGGAAGAGCAACAAACTCAGCTATCGATCACTTAGAAATCGTGCAGAAAACGATCTTAAAGGTAATACTTAGAAAACATAGACTAACTGATACAGACCAAATATTCAACAGTTGTGACGTACTAGGTATACGCCAATTATACGTTAAAACTCTTCTAAACTACATTTTTGAAAAAAAAAATTTCAGCAATCCCAAAATATCACGAACAGACCAGTTAGACAATCGTACAAAAATAACATAAAAACTCCGAAAGTGAATACAAGCTTTGGACAAAGACACTATAAATATCATGCTATAAAAGCATTCAACAGTCTTACCTTTGAAAATAAAATAAAAGAAAACAAAAATAAATTCATACTCAAAATAAAAAAAAAATGGATTAAAGATCAAAAAAGACAATATTACCAAAATCTCATAACATAATAAGAATAAAACACATTCACGTAACTTTTACCTATAATTTTACCGTAATTATAAACATTTATTTTTAGTTTAATTTTAGCTTACTTTTTTTATGCAGCATTATTTTTATATTATTTTTAATGTATTAAGTATAAATTTTTGTTTTGTAAAACGGAGGCCTCAGCACATGTGAGCTATCCAGTGAGGCCGACATTGCTGAATTGTATTTGAAATGTAAAATATTATATCAAATAAATAATAATAACTGAAATTAGTGTTTTTAAATATCCTAAAAAACGTATAAGCAAAAATGACGAAATATCAACAAACAAAAATGTAACTTTCTTTGGTATTCAGTTTATTATTGTCCGTTTCCGACAAGTGATTGATTCGAAACGTAATTCGTAATTAGATCATTATTTTACGTTTCTACCGCCACTAATCAAGTGGATGGAATTTTTCACCATGAAATTTGCTGGTAACAATTTCTCTCCTTACAATTTAATTATTCATTACGCCAGATATCGCGGAATCGATGTTTCCACTGAACCGGCCAATGTTTTGAAATCCCTTGCAGAAACATCTAACTATTTTTCCAATCATTACGCCTAACGTTAAACAATGGTGTTATTTGCAATGAATAATACAACACACGGCGCTTGCATAAAATAATAGGTAGTGAAACATACAACTACAATTAAAAAAAAAAAACGGAATATGTTTATTTTTTTATTGTACGACAGATTATACAGGGTATTAAGGGACGTACTTGACTTACTTTAACTAGTGATTCCAGTCATTATTTTCAGTAAAAACATAAGTTAAATTTTGGTCTCCGGTAACACACTTTATGTTTTTTTCAACTGAAAACAAAAGATATTTTTTTGTATTTCAATATTTTTGATTAAAAAGGATTAAACTAAATGAACTAAAAAAGATTTATCTTAGAAACCAGACGATTCCTTAACAGTTGATCTGCCGACAGTTGGATCCCCGTCATATTTATGTATAAGCTGTCTAAGTGTCCCCGAAAGGGTGTGCAGAGAGGACGTACCACCAAATAACAAAAGTATAACACTGGTCTATGATATATTGTATACACCAGCGTATAAGTAGGTACAAAAGATTGACATTAAATAAATTCGTTTGATATCCATACCAACTTATTATTAAATAAGAGTCGATTTTAGGTTTGAAATTAGTAAGTTATGTACAAAATTAAAATTTTATAATAAAATTAACTGTCAGAGGGTCAACTCTCCGGTCACCGCAATTTTAATTGAGTAAGTTTTATTTTAACCACTCGCACCCACAAGCTTGTTTTCACGATAATATAACATTACCAGACATACGTTTGACCCATGAGACGTACCCGACTTATTCAAGATCAAATTTATTTGCAGGTGATTATTAACAATTAATATTATTAATATAAATAAATTTTAATGCACCAGATTTAAATGTCCGGGTTAAATTTTCCCCACAGGAAAAACTAAACCCTTTCACAAACTTCCCTAAATGATCATCTAGTCAATCCACGTTATGCAATTGCACTATATAATTATTATAAATACAAAACAATACAAGAACAACATGTCAACCTACCAGAGACCAAATGGGAAAATAATTCACTGACTCCAGATATTTTCATATCAGAGGGTTCGGCTCTGTGGAACTCCTAATTGGACCTATAAATCCTACTGATCCATCAACATAAATATTTAAAAAATCTTTTGTAATCCTACATGTACATATATCATAATTATCATTATTAATCATGAATCATGATATATATTGAAGTCATTTTAAACATTTATTTAGTTTTATTACCGTTACCAATGCACAGTATTACCGTGTAAAATGACAAATTGTACCGTCTGAAGATGACCGTGATAGGCTGAAGCCGATAACGGTAAAAATAGTGGATAACAGTTCTAAATTGTTTCAATATTTCATAAGAATGGAATTCCACCACGAATTGTCAGTATAAAAAAATACATTATTAACTTTTTATATTTTAGGTACCTACCTACGTTTTTCAAATAAACCAAGCAATTTTTATTAAGATTTTATTTTTTAGTTTAATAAAAAAAATATTTTTCACGATTTATATTTTATGGTTTAAATTTATTGTTAATATTTTTGATTATTTAATTATTTCAAAATTATTTTCAAAATTTTAGAAAACGGTTAATTTAGACACCCACTGATCATTTCATCTTAGAAGACAAAACTTAGAAGACATTTTATCACATTTTTCTAAAATCCTTTATTTAATTTAATGTTTGCTTAAATTATGATAATGGGGTAATACAACCTGGAAAGACCATTTTAACAAATGAAAATGTATTTAATTGTACTTTTTTTGCTAGAAGGGTATCAAACCCGCACCCCTAGATAAAAAGTGACCATTTATTTATAACCATAAAATACAGTAAGAATTATTGCTCCCTTAAGGTGATTTTTCCAGGAATAGAACTTTAGCACGATAGAACTTATTAATTAATCATTATTATTATTTAAAAAGCATCGTATTTATTCATAATTTTTCTTTTCCGTTTGTTATAATATAACTAATATAATTTAAAAAAATCAAAACTTACCCCACGCTTCTTTTCCAATTTATAAACTCCACAATTCCAATTCACTGTCCAAGTTCAGAGAGTATCACAAAGAATTTTTAACTGGCATTTTGTGGTTTTAAAAAAATTGGCAATTAATGTTAATAAAACAGATTAATTCAAAGTTCGAATTCGACGAGAGAAAATTAAATGTTCTAATAAACAAACATAACAATTCGAATTCGTTAAAGAATTCCAAAACAATCGAAAAACGACTAAATTCTAAATTTGAATATTTTAGCGGTAAGTTTTTCCGCTTTCCCGCGTTCCGCTGTTGGTATGCCCGTTCAACCCGCCTGGCGGTCTACGTATAACTGGTAATTTGTCAACGGTGGGGCGATTCTTAAATCTTCGCGCTGCACTAAACTGGGTACTTACTCAGTACTCTATACTGTATGTAGGCAGGTACCTTGCTAGATGCTGTTTAATTCTGTGCTCAGACGTGCTCTTATTAGCGACACGTGTGTTGGTATGGTCACTGAAGAGACCAAACGATAGAAGTTCGTTGTTGTCTTGTCTCAGTAAGATCGATATTCCCTTACTTGTGAAATCGACCAAACATTTTGAACCCCTTTTGTTAATTTGTTCGCTTTATGGAACAACTCATACAGGTCTCATAGAAATCATTGTGTCTCTCTTACTATCATGGTTGGACATATGATCTAAACGACGTTAGAAAGAGAAAATACCATGCTTTATAGTCAAATCTAAAAGTTAACTATAAAATAATTAAGATGTACACCTTTATGAAATCAAAGTGATGATCCGACAGCGATGTAAAAAAAAATAAACTTTGGGAATTTTTTCGTTATTTGTTTTTGGGGTATTATGCATGTTGCGCTACCTCCTTCTTTAGCCAGGGCAGATCCGGCAGATGTACGGACACTGCAACGCTGTACAAAATGTTGGCTAAAGAAGGAGGTAGCGGCAACACGGCATAACACCCCAAAAACAGATAGAAAATAATTTTGGCCGTGAAAATCTAAAAAATTTGGGAATTTTACACAAATTATTTTTAGATGACAAAAAAGTGAGTAGATTTTCGTTAAAATATTTGCAAATTTTTATTTTTTCGTTATCAGTAATTTTAGTTAGAAAAAACGAAATGTGAGCCATTTTTAAAACTTAAAAGAAAAATGTATATATCAAAATGTGTAATAATATATGTTATAAAACGAATTTTAAAGCTTATTTTATCACCTTTCAAAAATAGTTTTTAGTTTTTGGATGTGTTAAGAAATATTCCATTTATTTGGATTTTATTACTTCCGACAAAATAAGCCCGAGGCCTGAGGCGTTAAATATCATAATTATTACTAAATACCTAATTTCACTGGTTTGTTCGTTTTTAAGTAGGTAACCCACAATAGGGTATTTTAAGTGTTTTTTTTGTTTGGCTTTATTACTATATTTGTAGTAATAATAATTGACGAATACATTTCTATGACGATTTAAAATGTGCCATTTTTAAATTATCACCAAAATACTTCGTTTTTGTTTCTTGATTATGGTGTTGTTGTCACGCGGTTCAACGCCTGTGACAGCCGCCTACCAGGCAGTAGCGTTATCTACGTTATAATGACGTTGCGTTGTTGTCTGTAGGAACCGTATAGGAAGTGCGGTTTTTGATCATTTTTAAAATCACTGATGAATTAATGAAAATAATGAAAATAAAAAAATATGTATTTATAATGATGTTCAGAAACAAATCTTAATGCAAGAATAAATCTTACTCACATTTCTTATGGTATCACACACAGGAGGCCCTGAGGAAAATAATTTCCCTCAGGGCCTATGTCATCTGGGATGCTGTGTGGAAGGTCTTTTTGAGGAGAGGAAGGAATGAACATTGGTCTTGAAGAGACCCATGTTATAGGAAGGAGGAACATTGCTCCCAACTGTCCTGATTCAGTCAATATATTGTGAGGCTGAAGGAAGCGGGGAAGGGAAAGAGATGGGGAAGATGTAGGTTTGAAAGTACCTTACTATTCAGATCTATTCACCAAACACGGCTAAAACCATTATGTTTCTGATTGGTGGTCTTTCACCAGGGCGATGCTGAAAGTAACTACCACTCTGGTCAGTCTGGGTCTGAGGCCTAAGGGTCGAAAGGTCTTATGCAAATTGATGACATCAGGTTTCTTTCATATCTACACAGTTAACAGTTCTTGGGATTATCTGATCAGTGCTAATGGCACAATACATAAAGGCCTACCCTACCGTTGTACAGGCACATATAAACATGGTACCTACATTCATGTATGCGTATGCTTACATAAATAGGTACTGTACAGCGCCGGATTATTCGTCAGAAAATGTAAAAAAAACCTGGCGCCTCTATACTATGTCATACTATCTGGATACCTCGGAAAACGTGTCGTGAGAAAATGAGAAAAGTTATAGAATTAATACAATAATTGGTACCAATGACATGTCGCTGTTATCTACATATATTTTTGTGAGATAAATAATGCAATATACCTAAATTAAGTTAGTAACTTATTAAAGGAGAGGGGTGTGTGAGAGTGTTTGTATGTGTGTAAATGCGCGTGAGGGTGTGTGGATGTGTGTTTTATGTGTGCGAATTCAGTGTGCTAAAAATGTTTTTCTTAAATAGAGGGAGGGAATCAAAAAATATATCGGTATTTGTGGATTTTTGAATTGAGTTGAAACTTTGAAGGATGAATTCGAATATAAGCTTTATTTTTCCATGTGTCTTACAATGAATGGATGCGATCCAAATTGAATAACCAATCACATTGCGTATTTTTGTTCCTGTTAGTGTTATGAAACCGTTTAAAAAATCCTGAGAGCATTAGTTTGTCATGTAGATTTTTTACAAATATCATAATTGCTACTCTCACTTAGAGTTTATAGTTCTCTCTTGTATTCTTGACTTACGACCAAATGACGATTCAATACCTGTTGTTATCGCAAACCACCACCGTGTAGTGCTCGGGTACATGAATCCGAAGGACAGAGCGCTATTTTGTATGAATGAAATTGAAGTCTAATCTATGGCGAGGGGAATCATCTAGCAGCCGTATCTGACAAACTTTTGAAATGATTTTTTTGCAAAGTGGTAAAAAATGAATTATTTCAATTTTATTTTGATATTGTTAATGTCATCATAACAAATTTGTTTTGGGTATTTGAAGAAACAGGGAATGGGACATTAACACAATTTTATTATTCAAACATCTTCCCCCATACCCCGCGTCTTTTCTAACTTTGACAAATACACAAACACAACCAACAAATAGTACCTATTGAATGATATTAAAATATACTTCTTTTACGGTGTGCCTTTTACGTTTTAAATTGCCACGTTAGTCACTTTATTTGGTATATATACAGGGTGTTAAGGCACGCACTTGACTTACTTTAACCAGTGATTCCTGACATTATGTGGAGTAAAAAATGTAGATGAAATTTTGGTCTCCGGTGAAATTTTTGATGTTTTTTTTATTTATTTTTTCTACAAAAACATAAAAAAATGATAGGTGTTGGACAGTTGCAGGCGGGGTGAGGGGTTGGTTTGTTACTCGGCTGAGGGACCAGTGATGATATGCGGAAGAAATTTTTTTTGTTTGAATTTTTTACTCCAAATAATGTCAGGAATCACTGGTTAAAGTAAGTCAAGTACGTCCCTTAATACCCTGTATATATATATTTTTATTTATTTGTTTTTATTGAGGAAACAGTCATTCAGTAAAATAATTTTATAACAATAAAATTCATATGTTGTAGACCAATTAAGTTCCATTATATTAAATATTGGTTTAGTATTTAAACCTACTCAACTTATTAAATGACCAAAAGAAAAGAAAAATAAACGTAATAAAGAAGAACATAAAACATAATAAAGAAAGACGTAAAATTATTAACAAACATGGTTATACTATTTACTATTTTAAGTTATTAATTTATTAAGCTGCATTTTATATGATTTCAAGTCATGGTTTAAAATGTCCACAACTCGTAAGGCATTGTAAGTTTCACAGATACATACTATTACAGAGTTTTTCGCGTATTTAGATTTACTGTGTGGTATTCTAAATAAGTCGTTCGATCTGGTGTTTTGTTTGGGGCAACGAAATGCAATATTTTGTAACAGATATGATGAATCAACAAGGCAGTTCACGATTTTGTGCAAGAATAATGCATCAGAGATTTTTCTGCGTTTATATAAAGCGATAAGGTCAAATCGATGATATGATAACTAAAACGATAAGATAGGTGTTTTATAAATTTGTTCTGCATATTTTCAATGCGATGAATATATGTTTGATATTGAGGATTCCAAATTACTGAGGCGAACTCGAGTTGTGACCGTACATATGACATATATAACAGAATTAGGGTGTGTACTATAATAAAAGGCTTTGTAATGCGAATAATGAAACCCAATTGCTTATAAGCTTTTTCTAGAATATTTTCAATATGATCCCTAAATAACATTTTAGAGTCTAGTATTACTCCAAGATCTCTTATGTTTCTACTCGTTGTAGAGGTACATGGTTTAATTTAATAATAATTAATTGGATTTTTTCCGTGTAAAAGTAATAACATTACTTTTATCGAAGGAAGCAAACACTTTGTGGTGTGACATTATATATTAAATGAAAAAACACACTTCGTAAAACAACACTTTTATTGGAATTAATATTTAAACAGCCAACCAGGTTTCGCTTAGCTCAAGCTTCATCAGGGCTTATTATATCAACTGTTGATATAATAAGCTGATATAATAAATCAACAGTTGATATAATAAGCCCTGATGAAGCTTGAGCTAAGCGAAACCTGGTTGGCTGTTAAATATTAATTCCAATAAAAAATGGTGTTTTAAAAAGTGTGTTTTTTTCATTTAATAATAACATTACATTTATCTATATTTAGATACCTATAATTGATTGTTTTCGCAATATTCCTCAATTTTGCTAACGTCTTCTTATAATTGGTTGCAGTCATCTATGGAGCTAATACATTTATATAATTTCATGTCATTAGCGTAAAATAGGAAACAAGAATGATTTATAACATGGTTCAAATCGTTTATATATAAAATAAACAATAGAGGCCCTAGATGGGACCCTTGCGGTACCCCTGAGGGAATAGTTATAATTTGTGATATGTAACCTTTTAAATCAATAGCTTGACTTCTATTTTTAACATATGAAGAGAACCATCTCAGAAGATCTCCATATAGGTAGTTTATTATTATTTTTTATAGTTTTTGCCTTGAGTGAGGAGATTTCCACTAAGTCAACCGCTAAGGAAGTTTTTTTGAACTATTAGTTACCAAAACACAGTTGGCCATTTTTTAAAGAGGTTAATAATTTTTAATTTGAATAATAAAAAAAATGTGGGGTAGGGCGCCATCGGTACTTACTGCACATGGCGCCAGATTACGTGGATCCGACACTCGTACAATGTTCGTATTAAGTTGTTGTATTTTGCATAAGTGATCCATTTATTGGGTTCTTAATTAATATCACCTAAAAACACCCTGATAACATAACCTAACCCTCCGAATCAGAAACAAGCCGGGAAATTAAAACTATGCAGTAAGAATAAAAATGTTACTGAAACAGCAGTAGTTATTACATAGGTTTATTTGTTAGCGAAGATTTCATGTATCTCCCAATATTACCTAGACTGCCAGAATTAGGCAAGAATGGAATTAGTCATGTATGAAATTACACATGAAGAGAATTGCACCTACTGGAATTAAACACGTTAAAAAAACCTAACCCAATCTGATTTGTTTTATTTCAGTCAATACAGCTCCATAACTTATTTTCGCTTTTTTTGACGAAAAAAACTATGATTATCGTGGCATTTTTACATTGCCGAATATATTTTTTACATTGATTTAAAATGCACCTTTTTCAGATTACAAAAACTTAAACATATAAAAAAATAGATTTTTTGATGTTGTGTAATTCCAGTTAGTAGGTGTAATTGTCTCCATGAGACATTCCATACGTAATTCTGGCGGTGTACTGTTGGAACGTGAAATTCACTTCTGTACGTTGTAAGTAGCCTTTCAGCAGATTATTGTTAGTCGTTATTTTGGTCAAAGCAGAGTTCATCGCGTCGTCTGGGCCTCAATTCTCCAATAGTGATCAACAGTTGTTCGTTATGCGCAATTTACGAATGAAAAATTACGCGTCGATTCGAGGAACTTTGTCAAATGTTTCATTTACACGTATTCTTTAATGTCGAAGGGTTGAAGAGGTGATTTTATTGGCAGTGAATTTTGTCTATGTTTGGACGTTTCTACGGTGTGAATTTGAAATCAAAATCAAAGTCACCGCATCATGTCCTACCGCCATTCTTCAAAATGTCTGGCATGTATATTACTCAAAACCAAAAACAGCTGGTAACCGCTCGTTGAAAAGAAATTTAATGCTTCTAACACCTGCAAGACGATGATGCAACAAATGAATTGGTAAGATAATTTTAATAACGTTTCCTTAAAAAATCTCGCTTAAAACTATTTTCAGTTAGGTTACAACACACTAGATAAGGTTTGTCGGGAACAGACATGTTTTACAAATTCAATTTTTCGAAATCAATAATTGTTCGAATTTCAGTTTTTCGAAAGACTAATTTTCCGAACAGCAATTGGCCGACAGACATATTTTTGGAATTTGTTAATCAACTTTTATGTGTATATTTCACTTGCTTATGACTAACGAGATACTGTTAGGTTAGGTTAGGTTAGTTGACATTGTCCATCAAATAATAAAATACTCTTGTACGTTCTGTATACACACTTATTTCAATTCGAAAAACTAGTGTTAAAATTGAAGTTCGAAAAATTACATTGCATTTCGAACAATTGAATTCGAAAAATTGGTTTAGAAAAATTGCAATCGGTCAATTTACCTAGATCCCTTTTGTCGAAGACAAGATGGTGTCGACTGGTTCGATACACGCGTTGTTCGAGTGGAATGGCTTTTGAAATTTGGCGTCTAAGTATGTACCTTCGACGAAACGCAAAGAGAATAAAAAAGTTGACCAATGTAGATAGCGATTCGACGGCGATTGTTTGCTGCCTGAATTGGAGAATTGAGTTGTTTGGTCATACAATCAATAATAATCGTCATACATTCTGTTGCACAGTAAAGACAAGTCACGATAATATTTTCGTAGAAAGCGATCACTTTGTCTGAATCAACTTCCGACGATGACGATGATGTTGTGGGCGTTTTATAAGATCGCTAAAGTAAGTTTTGTTTTTTCAGTTGTTAATATCATGAACATATAAATATCCAATAAATCTGATATTATTTTAATGTAAACACGCATAGACATATTTGCAGTTTGACATACATAAGAGCACTCAAAGAAAAGGTCAAGGAGTTACTTTGTCTCGCGATTCACTTGTGACAATGAAGCTAAAGAAAACATTAATTTGAGCAGTTTCTATTTATTTACAAGAAGATTTCACAACTCTCTTATTATATTAAAAACACTGGCATGAACTTAAAAAAGATTACGTAAGCAAATAAAATTAAATGTACTTAGACTATCGCTTAGTGCCCTTAGCCCAAGCACATCAGTTTTTATACGTGTGGTTTTGTGCGCTCGAAAAATCTGATTTCGAGTTATCTGGTTTTAGTAATTATCCTATGTATGATACGTACGAAGTTTCTTTACTAGAAAATTAACGTACCTACGTGAATACGTGAGGAAGGTTACCAATGTTCTGGAATAACAAAGTATCACTGGCGTTTGGTGCGTCAGTGCTCTTGACTCTCCACGCAGCGCAGAACTGCGAGGAGTGGAGGAGCCTTGTCCACCATGATATTGGAGTAGGGATTTTGGTAAGAAAAAATAAAAGTGTATTTAAATTGTGAAAAGTAGGGTAAATAAATAAATAAGTTAAATAAAAGTGTATTTAAATTGTGAAAAGCAGGGTAAATAAATAAATAAGTTAAATAAAAGTGTCTTTAAATTGTGAAAAGTAGGGTAAATAAATAAATAAGTTAAATAAAATGATAATAGTTTACATAAAATATTACAAATAAAATATCTAAATATATAACAATGAATGTTTCTTTGTGCGATGAAACTTTGAGGATTTGATGTCCACATGACCACGATGGTTTCTATATATAATAGTGAGCTCTGGCGTTATTAAATTATTTACTATGCTTGTCATCCGATCGCGATGAAACTTTGGTGGATTATTGTGAGCACGCCCGCAAATATCCGTATGATAGGTTCTCCTAATTTAACAGGAGTATTGCAATCTTTAGAGCACAGGCATCGGGAGGGAATGCTATCATTGTTCTACCGGTATTTCAATGCAAGATGTTTTTTATATGAATACCGCACAAGAGTCCCAACTGCTCCCGTCTGAAGCCAGTGAGACTATGGCATCCCCAATTGGGGCATGTTGTGAGGCTGAAGGTAGTAGGTAGGAGGGGAAGGAGATAGGGAAGAGTAAGGTGGGGAAGTACCTGGCTATTCAGATCTGGTCACCAAACACGGCTGATGCCATTTCAAGCAACGTTTCAATTCTGGATGGTGGTCTTACACCAGGGCGATACTGAGAGTATTTTCCACTCTGGAACTTGCCGCAAATATACTATATATTTTTTAAAATGAATAATTTGTGAAATAACACAAATTAATCAAATAAATTTTATTTGCCGGGATTCGATCCTCCAAGGAACTAGCGTCATTGATCCCTTCGCCACCGGTGCATAGTCGGGAAACACGCCAAACGCGTGCCCAACATATGTACACGGTGGATATTGGTCACATGAGAACGATACGTTTAACAGCTCTGCTGTGGAACGATTTGCCGCCGGACTTTGTGTTTCCTCCTTCCTACAACAAGGGTCTCTTCAAGGTCAATGTTCATTCCTTCCTCTCCTCAAAAAGACCGTCCACACAGCATCTCAGATGACATAGGACTATTTTCCTCAGGGCCTCCTGTATGGAGTTAATGTAAAAAAATGATTTCTACATAAACTGGTTAGTTCTGGCGATATGAAATTTGTATAATAAGTGGCGCGCGAGTTGTTCGAAAAAATGAGTGTATTTCAAACCAAAACGTTCAGAATTAACAATTGAAGTGATTTCAAGGACTTATGTCTTCATATTTATTCTTCAATATTATCACAGAACAAGAGAGAGCATTTTTTTCTTTTCAACAATCATTAGAGTACATTTTGAGATTGATAACTCTAGGCCCTTTGATGACCCTGCGATATTGAGCCCGTGAACACGTGGAAAAATTAAATTTTGAAGCGTATTTGAGAGGGCATTACCAGAGAAAACCAGAAATATGTCATTTTCAAATCAGATTTTAGACGTATTGACTCTTTTCCACGAAAAATTATAAATGGATTTCGTAAGATTGTTCTTTTATCTAGCATTCGCATGTAATAAATTTTGAGAAAGTTTTAAAATTTTTAGTATAATAAGGTTATTCCATGGGTCGTTGGCAGATTAGTTAAATTTTCAAAAAAGATTTTGTATTATACCACACCCATTTCAAATAATATAATCATGCAGTAAAATAAATCAATACATTATCTAGCAAACGCATGTTTTAGAATTTTAATTTTAGTTTCAATAAAATCTTTAAAAAATATGTACGTACATGTGTTTCTTGACGAAAATTGGTCCATTTGTGTATTTATTTGCGCACTTACAAACTAAAATATTTCAGATTTTTTTAACATTCTTATTAAATTTAGACATTATTGAAAAATGATAAATACTTCAAATGACAAAAAAAAATAACTAAAAGTACATTATTATAATACTTTTATCATCAAGCCTTTCAGCATTTTTGGATGAAGGTTAAAATTAAAGCTAATTTGGATTGAAATAAATTCGATATTGAGTTATAATTTAAAAAAGCTGGTACGGAGAATAATTAATCTTTCCCATTTTAACCGCCCTGCACGATCGTAAGAACAACTTTCGACGAAATGTGGATTTTCGTCCGCTGGCTGGTTAAACGCTCTTAAAAAATACATACTCGTATGATGAGTGCTGAACAAAGAATGTTCCAAAACGTTTAAATTTTTATCTATAGCATTTTTAACTTTTTACTTCCAACTTATTTTAGAAACAAACAACATTACAACAAAGACTTCTACACCCTACAAAACTGAAAGAAAACATTAAACTAAAAAGATTGATCAAATCTAAAACTCAGGATTGTTTACTGTGTAAAGACATCCAAATGTGTAGCTTAGTTCCCAGTGAAATTGAAAATATGTCCAGATTAACCATATTTAAAGAAAAATGCAAAAATTATTAATGTTATACGTATAAGATACCTATATCAAAGATAAAGATATTCAATAAAATAAAATACTTTTTTGTTTAAAACCACGAGATTTATTAATTTACGAACCGACCGGTTTCGCTTAACCTAAGCTTCTTCAGGGTACAAAGTAATACTGAAGCTTGTATCCCGAAGAAGCGTAAGTTAAGCGAATCCGGTCGGTTCGTAAATTAATAAATCTCGTGGTTTTAAACAAAAAAGTATTTTATTTTATTAAATATGTCAAATCACAAAGTGATTGCTTTCTACAATAATAAAGATATTCAAGTGCAAATTAAAATGTAAAAATTTATCAAACTTTATATTAGATCAGATGAAATGAATCTATTTTTAGTTGAATAAATAAAATAGATAAATGAAACAATGTTACCTTGTGTGAACCACTTATATATTTGTATAAAAAAACAAATTTATCGTTCGGTATAAATGTCTGGGGAGGATGCTCTAAAACTGTATTAGATCCATTAATAAAAGCCCAAAAATTGATAATACGGACTATTTACAAAGTGCATTATATACACCCCACGAATGACCTATTTAAAGACTTCAAAGTTCTTAATATAAAATCCATATATGTAAAAAATATTACCTCTTATTTTAAATTCAAATTTACAAAAAAAAAATTATAGATTAAAAATATAACACAAGATATTCCAACCAATCCAATTATATTATTCCAACAACAAAAACTTCAATGGCACAGTCCCAATTTAACTTTCTTGCACCTAAATTTTTTAATAACTTATCAATTGAAATAAAATCTTAAGTCAAATATCTCACTTTCAGAAAGGCGCTTGCTGACCTTCTGATGAGTGACTATGACAGTGTTTACAACTTATTTCACATACTCATATAGTGATATAAGTTTATTCTTTATTTTTCTTTATTCTTTTTTATTTATTTATTTTTTATTTAAAACCGAGACGTGCAAACATAGCATGTGATAGTGTTAGTAATCTGCTTCTTATACTCAGATAGAGGTGTATATATTGTTTACATGTGTGAGGAAGAAGAATGTATGTGTGTTTGATTGCAGGTATGTATGTATGTATATGTGTGTACGTGTTGGTATTGCGTACATGCCTGTATGCATATATATAGAATCAATTTAATTTTTATTATTACCTTTTTAGTTGATCACGACAAAGGAAGCATCAAGAAAACGTGTCTATCAGTTACATTGCACTGTTATTAAATCAGTTTTCGTTGGCATATTGGAACCTATTGCCAATGCTTTACAATCGGAAACTATAAGTACGCATGTATGAGTCATATTAAAAGTATAATTTCTGTTATAAATGATCATCGAAGCAACGTAGACATAGAGAGCCAAAATATTTTAGATATTTCAATTAGAACTGCAGCTGCCTTTGGAACTGATATACAAATCCCACGCATTGTATCTTGCCAACAACATCGGTCTTATTACCTTGTTGAGACTCCATGCGATTTTTGAAAGCGATCGATTATCATTCCTTATGTAGATTCTCTAAAGCGTCGATGACACTGGGCTAGTTTACAAGCTACTATCTGGGAAATTCACTACCTGTTAGTAAACTCGCCCAGTGTCATCGTGTCACTTGCTAACTAGCAGCAACTAGCAGATTGTTGACAATCTACGAAAAAAAGTTGAAAGGTCGTCAACTTTACTCGCCTACACGCTTGCTCCGCTTGCTCGTGGTTGGTTTATTTACGTTTCCAACATGGCTTCCGATAAACAGCTGATTTCGACTGTCAAAAATCTGAAGAATTAGTTCACACAGGCGTTACTGGCGCTAAAAGCGACATCAGTTTCCTACGCTTTTGAGCGAGTGGACAGTTTTGTGTGTCATCATGACAATCTCACTCGCCGATTTACCCGCTTTTAAAACTTAATAGATAGTAGCTTGTAACTCGCCGTGTGTCATCGAGGCTTAATATCTGCATTGGAGCAGCGTTTTGGTGACCAAAATTTGCCTGCTTTCGGATTAATGTCACTACATCCCAGTACAATGTTGAATATGTCGTTAATTGATTTTAAAGAAAAAGCACAAAGTTTTTGCCGATACTACGATTTACTTAATTTTAATCAAGAAGCCGAACCATGGTATAAAAATGGCAGAACAAGGGTATGACCAGAGAAGATCTCGAAAAACTAGATTTTACTGAAGTGTTAAAGGAGGTGAACATTTCCTTGGCACAACCTTTCACTACAAGTAACATAGAGAGGTCCTTTTCTACACTGCGTCGTGTTAAAACATGGCTGAGATCAACGATGACTGAAAACCGTTTAAACGCAGTAGCTTAGCGAGGGGGTGGGGGGGGGGGGACCGGTCACAAAAATATTGAATACGGTGTTATTTGTATTTTCGTAGCTCTGGGGAGAGTGTTGTGCCGGCGGTCTTTTTCTGAAATTCTCTAGCCACAGCCACCCCCCCCCCCCCCCAGGACGGCCCAAGCCTGTCCTCCCCTTAATAAAATCCTAGCTACGCCATTGATAATGGATAACCACAAAGTTATAGCTACATTCAAAAGTAAATAAAATAGAAATCATTGTAACGCAGACGACAGAATCCAGCGATTAAAAAACTAGCGTCACTGATCATGTGTTTACCGGTGCACAACTGATAAACGTCAAACGCGTAGCCAACATCAACAAATATTATTTCTTCAAATTTTGCAAATTCACATTGTGGCACCATTTTATTAATGAAATAATTAAAAACCACAATAAACTTTATTTAAAAGTCGACATGTTTCAAGAACGATGTTCTCTTCATCAGGACATATAATGTACTAAAACTAAATGATCTAACATAGAAAGACAGGCGTGGGTAGAAATGGAAGTAGTGGTGGAGGAGAGAGGTGGAAAGGGGAGGAGCTTAGAAGATCAACAAGGGAGAGGGGGGAGGAGAGGTGGAAAGGGGGGTGATAAGAAGAATAAAGACAAAAATTACAATGGAAATATGTTTAAGATAGGGTTATTCACAAAATTAATTTGATTGTTTATAATATTTATAATATAATTTATATTAACAATAATATTTATATTAATATTTATAACATTTAAATTTCTATTGACATTTTTCGTAATTTCTAATATTTCTAAAAGATCTAAGTGAAAACCACTAACATAAGTGTGTAAAATTTTGAAACCAGTATTTATATCAAATGAATGGTTAAATTCAATTAGATGGTTAGCAAATTCCGAATAATTATTGCTATTTAGACATCTCAAATGTTCCTTAATCCTCGTTTCAAAATTTCTGCATGTTTTTCCTACGTAAAAATGATTGCAGTCGTTACAATTCAATTGGTAAACTCCGGATTTTTTAGTTTTTTGGTCTTTGTCCTTATTATTTAAAATGTAATTTTTGAATTTATTATTCGTATAAAAAGCAGGCTGTATTGTATTAGGAATTTTTTTCATGATTAAATTGGAGGTTTGATGATTTACAAACAATATTTTTCTCCATTGTTTTTTCATATTATCAGTAAGCAATGGGTAAATTAATTTTTTTCTTTGTTTAATATATCGTCTATTAATTTGGAGTTATAACCATTATTAGATGCAATTATTTTAATGGTATTAAGTTCAGCTTTGAAATTATTTGGGGATAAGGGGATATTAATTAATCTATTGATCAAATAATGGAAAGCTAAGAGTTTTTGTGAAAATGGATGGTTAGATGAGTTGTGTATAATTGTATCAGCGTATGTAACATGTCGACGTTTAAATAAAGTTTATTGTGGTAAAAACAAAGTGTTTTTAATATTTTTTGGTTAACACTTTTCACGTCATGTCAACAGGTAGTTTTTATGACGAGTTGGGATCACTTCCCGACTTTTGCGCTTTCATTCTTTAAAAACAGTATTTTACTTGGAGAACTCAATAATAACATTACTCAAATTGATTTGAAAAAGAGCTCAGGATCCTAAAAATGTCCTTGAGGGAAACCTCATGGCCTCCTGCTTGGACTAACAAAAATACACAAAATGGTTGGAAAATTAAATATATGCAGTGCACTAGATTTCTGTTACGTATTAGCTACAGCTGGGGAAATCCGAATCAAACCCGTGAATTTTTAGAAATTTAATTAAAATTAAATTTGATAATGTTATTATCGAGTTCTGCAAGTTTTTTGGTTATTGTTTTAGTTACAGCTGTTTCGACTTGTAAGGTCATTTTCAAACTGTGTCTCTTAATTAGTGTCTCTACAAATTGGTTTAACCGGTAATAAATCAACTTAGACACCTTCAAAAATTGAGATTTAAAATCTTATAAATAAGTCGTCCGTACGTGGCTTCACCACAGTTTGAAAATGACCTTACAAGTCGAAACAGCTGTAACTAAAACACTAACCAAAAAACTTGCAGAACTCGATAATACCATTATCAAATTTAATTTTAATTAAATTTCTAAAAATTAAAATGGAGTTCTACGAATTAAACACAAAACAATTAACAAACCCGTGAAATTCAATGTAATTTAGATAAATATACATATTATATTATATAATATAGGTATCGTAATTGATTGTTGAATGACAATGAATGAGCGGCAATGTATAGATTTGCAATCTGTGTAATGTGAAGGGTAACCCGCACTTTGTATGGAGAAGCAATTAACTCTGCTGATAAACATATTATTAGTGGCTCTCAATGCTTCCTGGGTTGCAAATACAATTAGGAGTAGCTATTTTTAATTTTAAGTGGAAAAAATTGTATAATTTTTCTTGGTAAAATTTTGTTTTAATGGCCACTGATACATATTTTTATTTTGTGTTTAAGAATTTCCCATATTGCCAGAAAGTGTTTTTTGTTAGATGCGGTTGATATTTATCTGAAATTGTCTATCACTGCGGGCACAGGTTCTAGAGACCAATGTGGAACCGGTTTCTTATCCAGTTAATTTTATTCATTGGATTTGGGAAAACTTTGGCTTCCAGATTTTCTTGTGGTGGTCAGCGAAATAAGGGAATCTTTGGAAAACACACCGGTTCCTACTAAATCCTACCTATCAGCCAAAATGCAGTCACCACAATGTCAATCACCATCTCTACTCAAATCTGAATCTGTTTTTTGGATGCATTTAAAATTTTTATAAATTGTTTTGCATATTTTTGATAAAAATTCTAAAGGGATCCGGTAACGAACGTAACCGGTTCTGCAGAAAAATATTTTTTTTTCTGTATTCGTATTATTTATTGATTTATTTTTGGGGTATTATGTCGTGTTGCGCTACCTCTTTCTGTAGCCTCTTCAACGTTACAGTGTCGGGCTGTGATGTGTCTTTTGGTTCGTATATGCACTGGTACGATCGATTCTTCTTTGCACCTCTCGAGGAAAGCCAATACGAATAAGAGAAACATCACATCCCAAGAAATAACTTCAGGACACATCCTGATGATGGATACTGTTATGCTGTCCGAAACGTTGGCTAAAAAAGGAGGTAGCGCAACATGGCATAATAATCCAAAAATATATCACTATTATACTTTTGGCAGCGAAAATATTAAATCATATCCATTTAATGATAAGAATAATACAACAATAATTCAAGTGTCACAATGGTCACATATTTTTTTGCTCCACAAAATTTAACAGTATACATTGATCTAAGGCGTCTCTTTTTAGTGATTTTTGGTTACGAATACTTTCCCAAAATCAAAATTAACATTGTGTAATTATAGTTGCAGCTGCCAACCGGTAAATCTTTACAATAAAAATAAAAATCTTTACAACTTAACCAAAAATCTTTACAATTTAACTAGAAATCTCAACTGTCACCTGAGTACAATAGACACATATTTACAAACGTCAAACAACGTCACAGACATCTCAGATATAGGTTTGACACCAATGTATCTTACAAAGTAATAAATAAAAATCAAACTACCGATGCACTTTCGTACATACATAAGGCGAAGGAAGAAATAAGTACATTACACACTAGCATTACTGATCTAGGGTTGAAATTAACTAAAGTAACTAACTAAATCACTCAACAAACTTTGAAACCTCTCTGGCACCATGTTGGACGTTGGTGTCAAAGTTGGAATCCTCGAGGGACAGGTTAAGTCCTACGAACACATGGTCTCTTCAAAAGTGATAGAACCAAAATCATCACATGAATCCTCAAATTCATCAAACTTAACAATGTGCGAAGCTGCTGATGAGCTCGAGGAGAGGAAAAAACGGTCGAAAAACTTAATTATGTACAACTTACCTGAAAGCTCAGCCTGTTCCAAAATCGACAAAATTAGTTTCGATTACGATATGATTACGAGAATACTAACAACTCTTAACTCAACCATCACACAAGCCAACATTACGACCTTTCGCCTGGGGATCAAAAAACCGGTAAAACACAGACCTCTAAAAGTTATACTTGACAATCCCACCCAAGCTATAGACATATTGAGGAAAATAAACAACATAACTGATAACCCTGGTAACCCATAACCCAAAACCCTGGTAACCCATAACCCATAACCCTGGTATTAAAATTTATTCCGACCAAACTCCAGCCCAAAGGAACTATCTCGTCAATCTACGACTAACCCTAGACCAAAGAGCTCAAAACGGTGAAACAGGACTCACAATCAAATACATAAATAATAAACCTACTATTTTAAATACTAATCCAAAAAACTAAAACCTATTATGTGTTACTACCAGAACGTCAGAGGATGAAGGAAAAAGCTGAATGAATTTATTCAACAGCTCCAGATGCAGAGGTGGAGGAGTCCTTGTAGCAGTCTCCAATAAAATGTCTTCAAAAATGTTAAAAACCAAATATATGAAAGGTCGAACAAATTTTCTTTAATGTAAACGATAAAAATCAAAATTACCTCATTGGTTGCGTGTACATTCCTCCGTCAGCTAATTTATCTACGTATAAAAATCACTCCGAAGATGTCAAACTTTTAAAATCAAAACATAAAAAACATAAATTCATAATTTTTGGAGATTACAACCTTCCAAATTGTGATTTCAACTGCACTAATTACCAATCAGTAACATTATGCGAAAGAGAAATCATTGATATGTCAATATTTCTGAATCTCACCAAATTTAATAATGTACATAATTCGAGTAATCGCCTCCTAGATCTTGTTTTTTTCAAATGAAGAGGACATAATAGTTAGAAAAGCATTAGAGTCTATTCTTCCCATAGATAACCACCATCCTCCACTGTCAGTAATTATTCAAACCATGCAAAAAAGTAATAAACTCACGAGTTCTAGTTTTTTTTTTGTTTAAATGCCAATTACACTGAAATTAACGATCATCGAAGCAAGGTAGATTGGTCGTTTCTCGAGGAAAACGATATGATCCATAATATACAATCTATCATAAAATAAATGCCATTATCATAGACTGTATACCTTTAATTAAATTCAAAGAATCAAAACATCCAAAATGGTTGAATAAGGAATTAATACAATTAATAGCTAAAAAAAAATTCACATAAAAAATATTAAGTCGAGAGATCCCTACCAAATTGTATTGAATAAATATTAAATAAGGTAGAAATGCCAATTAAAGGAGACATAAAAAATATTGGAATTATACAAAGTCTTTTAAAAATGATGATATTAGCATATCCTCAAATATGTGATATGAAAAAAAAATAGCCAACGACTCTCACAACGTAGCTTTAAAAGCGTATACGTCCGTGACTCAATAATAGTCAGCGATTGCTCGCCTAGTTTTTCCTTGGATCATTACTTAAATTTAGCCAAAGTAATATTTGAATATAACGATGTACTGACTCAGCTAAAACAACTGGATCAAAGTAAGAGCGGTGATCCTGATAATATCACACCTGTTTTCGTAAAGAATTGCGCTTCCACTCTTGCATATCCACTACATTTTATTTTCAACTCGTCATTACAAAAGGGACACTTTCCTGAAAAATGGAAATACAGTTTCCTCACCCCGATATTTAAAAAAGGAGACAAAAATGAGGTGAGCAATTACATACCGATCTGCCTTTTACCAACTCCAAAATAATTTGAGAAACTTATTTTTAATATCAAGGATCAGATCTGGGACCAATTTTATTTTTGATATTTGTGAACGATGTTCTTTCTTGTCCAAGTTTTAATGTTTGCGGACGATATGAAATATTCAAAGCTATAAGAATATCAATGACTGTCAAACATTTTCAAATATAAACTTGTTTAAACTTTTTGTTTGGTGCCAAGAGAACTATCTACAACTAAATATAAGCAAATGTCAAATTATGATATTTCATAGAATAAAAAATCCAATAATTTATGAATACTCCATCATTTTCATTTTGGGAGGCGGGAATGGGTACCGCCGCCCCGGGAACCTTTATTGGATAACCAACACCTCTGCCATAGGTTACCCCAAGTGGTTCGCTACGTTTCGTGATTTAGCAGGGGTGCCCGGGTTCATGGGGTGAGGTTTGTCTAGGTCTTGAAGGCGGATGATCAGGACGCACTGAACCCCAGATTCCTACTTACCCCTTAAATCCCTTTCCTTCCCAGAACTCTCCTCTCCTTCCTTTCCTTAAAAAAACCTCCACACAGTATCCCCAAAGATGACATAGGCCCTGAGGGAAATTATTTTTCTCAGGGCCTCCTGTGTGGAGCTGTAACCGAGGTGAATGATTTAGGTGTAAACTTTGATCAAAAACTGAATTTGATAAACCATATTGAAATTACATAAAATAATTTTTTGTATTATGTATAAATTATTAAATTATAAAATGGGGGCCTCAGCACGGGTCAACAACCCAGTGAGGCCAACATTACTGGATTGTAATATGAAATTTTTGTAAAATAATGTATCAACAATAAAATAAAATAAAAATAAAACTTTTAAAATGTTGGGCTTTGTAAAAAGAATTAGCAGTCAATTTAAAAATATTCAAACCTATAAAAATTTGTACATGTCATTGGTTTGGAGTCAAATTGAGTACAACTCGACAGTATGGGCACCTACTCTCGATCCAAAATAAGATCAACCGGTGGACGCGCATGTCTCCGCCCCTTCTCCCCACTGCTTGCTAGAAGAACGCTAACACATTCAATCCCACTATTTAAATAAATTGAATTATTTTATTAAATTTTATTTTATTTGTCTGACAAAAAATGACAACAATTTATACCTTTAAATAATGGTAGCGGTAGTATTACCAAATACATATTGTACTTTATGTGGCATGAGATTTACCAAATTGGCTGAGGAATTAATCCGAAACTAAAAATATCATCATTGTCATTTAAAAAAAAACCTCAGATGATTCACTTGAAACATTGAAAGCCAGTGAATCATCGTTGTTGTCTCCGAGGTCATGAACAATAATATGATGGACATTCCAAAATTATCGCTTAATATCAATAATATGTCGAATAAAATTACTCAAATACTCTGATGTAACTTTTCCGATACCTTCATACGTAGGTGTTCTTAGGCATTTATTTTGAAGGAGAAATTGTTTACTTTAACATGTTATTTTATCATCGACCATACCAATTCGCTCGTGTTTAATTCGCAATGTCAAGGAAGTAACCGTAGCATAGTTTTGTTGACTTCGCTAGCAGTGACATTTACCATATACTTATTATTTATCATGTAACCCTCTGTGAGAGCTGTCCTCTTTTGTTCTTTGTAATTAGTGATAATGTATTTGAACATATCGGCTGATTACCCATTTTACCACTGGGTCTGAATGGGTTAATTTTTTGTAACGCGGACACACAGTACGACGGTCAACGGCCTACAGAATTTTGGGCTAAGTGATTGGCGGCAGCCGAGGGCCGGTGAAGGTACCGTAGCGGGGGGAGTTGTACTCGCAGTACAAACCAAATTTTGTACCATCGCGGGTTGTTCTAAACGCGGATAGAGATTAGTTACGCTAGTCATTTGCTCACGATAGAAAGAATTCACAATAAATTCTTAAGATAATATTGATTTTTGAATGGGTATTACAAGGGAATGTGTCAACTATGATTATCTACTATGGCCACTCAATTTATTAAAATTATCTGAACTTAGAATAGCTAATGATGTTTATATAAAATCATAAATTCAATAATTGACAGCCCTGAACTACATACTTGATTTCTTTACATATACCTCGCAAACCAACATCAAGGCAATATCTACCGTTCTATTGTGATAACTCCAACACAGAATCACAATTGTATACCATTTAAAGATGTTGTTGATATATTCAACACACCATTCACCAAATATAAACAAGTCATTGCCCAATTCATATTGAAAAGAAGAATATAAAATTTAATTTAATTAACTAAACAAACTACGTAGCTCAGCATCGACTTACGAGATCTTACCAATGTATTGTAATTTTCCTAGTATTACATTTTTCCATCTTGCGTGGTGTAGTATTTAGTTTCGATGTTATTTCGTTTTTTACTTTGTTTTTGCTTTAGATGTTGTTTTTGATTTTGTCTTCTATTTTGTTTCTGATTTTGTTTTTGATTTTGCTTTGATTTTGTTATGCTTACTTAGATGTTGTTTGTAATAAATAAAACTCACAGCCGGGCGGGAAATTCAAAGTAAAAAAACTTCATTCTCAACTACTTATTTCAGATATCTTTACTATCAGACCGCAGAGAGATAGCTTTTAAATGTATTATTTTATTGAAAATGATTTTTTTTAAACCAAAACTATTATTAAATCTTTAACTGACAGCCCTGATACAATTTAGCAAGATCTGTTTGGTAATTCCAAACAAAGATAACTTTGAAGGGAACAATAAACTCAATACAAATTCACACTATTTAGTGTCTATAAATACTGTTATCAACTTTTATGACAAGTCCCCTTTGTTCATATCTTTTTTATTCTAAATAATCCTATTTAAATATTATGTCCTCTGTTATTTATAACGTTGATATTATTTTTTTAGTATAGTAACAGTAGTTTAGTAACACGTAATAGTATCCTATACCTAAATACTTGCTTTTATCACACACACTTTGTTAAATGTTCATTCTTATTTTGTTATTATTGATAATCTCCTGTGTACCACTGTATACTTATAATATCATGTACCTATCACTTGAATGTAAAGCCATTCTATGGCGTTTAAATAAATAAATAAATAAACAAAATATTGAAAAATGGTCATTCTTTGGGTAGCCTAAATTTAGTAGATTTCAGGGGCGTTTTTCTTTTGACTAATTTGAAGGTATTTGAAGGACAGAACACACATTGTATATAAAATTATCTTTATTGTTTATTAAAATTGATCGGTTAAAGAAATTGTTTAAAAATAGTGGGTATAATAATTAAACAAATAAACAAGTAAATGTTATAATAAGAATGATTAATTTATCTATAACTTATAAGTTAGTGTTGTGTGCAATACTGACACTTGAATGAGTTGTATTACTTGTAGGCAGTTTTCCATGCACTTTATTAAATTTATCGCGGATTGTCTATTTCTTTCAACCAACCTAGACATTGTCTGTCAAGAAAATGAATCTAAATCGATTTGTAATCTAATAAATCTAATTTAATACAATCCCAATCAAATCCTCTCAAGTCATCAGCACAAAGCAGGCAAGTGGAATTTTTGACGCATTCTCGAATAAAATTAAAAATAGTAGAGGTCCTAGGTTTGACCCCTGTGGTACTCCAGAGAATGCAGAGAAATTCGTCGATGCAAACATACTGTTTCCTATTTCTCAGATATGTGGCAAAAAATTTAACATTGATTTATTTCTTGAACATGATAAATACCTAAAATTTATTTTAACTTATAAAATAATAACTTATATGGACTGATATTGTATTTATTTACATAATGAAATATACATAATATACTATCTAGGTTCCAAGATTACCTAGTTAGAAATACATGGAATTTATTTCAATCATAGACTAGACTAAAGAAGAGCACAAGATGTGCACTGACGTGTTCCGTGAATCAAATATTTGCTTTATTCGAATACAAAACAGTATTTACGAAATTCAAATGGGATAGAGATCTACGATGACAGGCGAGTGTAAGCGAGGCAGAGCTAATGGGCTAAATGGAATATTTGTTTCCATTCAAACATGTATGGAAAGCATCATCAAGTTTTCTTCTTTATTCTACGATTTCAATCAAGTTTGTGTCTCCATTTTAGATTTCGCCAGTACTATTTATTTTAAGAGGAATATTCGAACCAAAAATATCTCCTTTCTTAGTGTGTCTTGGTGTAAAAATCGCTTGGCAAAGCAGAGTCTAGAAATGGTCGATTAAGCACAAGAGTTTTTTTTTTAAATTTATTTTATGAGATAGAAGAAAAATTTTATCGAAGGAACAAAGGTCAGATATAATCTTAGTGATAAAATAGTTGTTCATAATTTATTATTACGAATAATAAACTGATTTGTAACAAAGATTAATCGAACACAGTGATTTCACTGACCTCTTGAAATATTCAGGGTGTGAAGGAACTTGCATGACTTACTTTAACCAGTGATTCCTGACATTATTTGGAGTCAAAAAGTGGTAGTGGAGTCAATGTGAAAGAAAATCAGTACAGGTACAGCCGGCACGGTTCTCCGGTGACTTTTTATGTTTCTTTTCAACGCAAAACTTAAAAAAAAATCAGCAGGTATTTAGCAGGTAGGGTAGGGTCGGGGTGGAGGGTGGTTATTCGGCTGAGTGATCAGTGATAAAATGTGGAAGATTTTTTTTTGTTTGGTTTCACCAGAGACCATAATTTCATGTACTTTTTTTGCTCAAAATAATGTCGGGAATCACTGGTTAAAGCAGGTCAAGTACCTACGTCCCTTGACACCCTGCATGTAAGCCTGTATTTTTAAAATTAACTTGATTAAATGCAAATCGTGTTGTTTTATGCTAACATCCAAATGAGTAGGCATATTATAATGGCAATAATTCATTTGGCAGAACTTTCTCCCAAATCCATGGACTCTAAGGTATTGTAGGTTCCTTCATCTCTAACTTGTCCCTCCTCTACCGGTACAGGATTGTCCCTGGCCGCTAGTTCTGCCACTTCATTCTTCTTATTTTTCCTTCTTTTCATGATGATGTAGACCACGACTATGATGATGATAGCGATGACGATGATAATCCCGAGGAGTATCGCCCACCAATAGGATGTAATGTCATTTGTCTGGATATGCATGTAATCCGTGGCAGGTTTGAAATATTCGTTCAAAGCTCTTGCGTTTATTTCGTTAGTCCCTGTCAAGTTCCTCCAGATGACTTGCCAGTCTTCTGAACTCCCCAGAGCCTGCGCTGCCCTGAAAATAGTAAAACGGAAACTTTACCTACAAAAAAACACACTGTTGAAGAAGAAGAATAATAATACACTAATAAATCTAAACGAAAATACGAAAAAGAATAAGACATTGAAAAATAAAAACTCGCCCATTGAGACCTCTTATTTTTATGTAATTTTTGTCAATCAAGTAATATTTCATTCGCTTTCAGAATTATTTTACGACTAGACTAGATTCTTCGACTAGATTTTTTCTGGCTTCTAGCTTTACATAATGATCACAACGTCCAAACATCTGGTTTATAACATAGATAGTGTCTCGGATGAACATTTCCGATTTTATATTTGTGGGACATCTATTTGACCTTTTTTGAAGTCTAAAAGATTATTATTTTTTTAATTTAAATAACTCTCGTTGTAATAATTAATAGAAGAAGAAGGTAACACTAATAAATCTAAACGAAAATATGAAAAAAAAAACAATAAACGCTTGATTTTTATTTTATTTTTATTAATGGGTACCCGATTAATAATTGTAATCAATTATTACTAAGGTACCCGGCCCGGCGGCGTATTTACAATCCCTACGCTGTAGGGATTGTAATGCATAAATCACTTACAAACACTACCGCGTTTCAGTCGCGCTACTGACTGAATCTTTCAGTCGGTAGCGCGGCTGAAACGCGGTAGTGTTTGTAAGGTGATTTATGCATTACAATCCCTACCGCGTTTCAGTCCGTAGCGCGACTGAATCGCGGTAGGGATTGTAAATACGCGGCCCGGCGGCGTGTTCACTTGACAACTCCCTTTTTGCCGCGGCCCCGCTCTCGCCCCTCGCTTCTCGCCTCGTCAAGTCACGCGTGCGACACAAGCACATTTCATCTATAACTATGTATGTAGTTACAAACCTACCTTGGCTGACACCGACTTCAAAAATAACAATCGTACCTACATATTGATGAGTAGAAAAAGTATGTTGATTACTAAGTTGTAGAAGAATACTAAATTATTTTTTTACTTTTCAGTGCATTTGGTTTTTACCAGATTTCTATATTTATGAATAAATAATTACGCACAAAAGTCTTTGCTCTCACGAATAACTGCAAATCTAACAATGCTCTAAAATGCCTTACACGCCATCCGATTTATAAAAAAACGCTTGCAGGACTGCTCACAGAATCTCTGTAAATCGGATCGTTCATAGGTGAATCACAATTTGACTCCATACGTGATATATCGATAAAACATTTGTGTTCACGCGGATTCAAAACTTACCTGATTTTGGCTCCAAAATCAGCCTTGCCTAATAGGCTGCATTGGTGCAAAGGTTTTTGGATCCCCGCCCTGGTGCCTCTGTCCTTACATTGTTTTGTTACAGAACCTGCGCATGAGCTTTGCAGCAGTTGGTAGTACATTATAATTCCGAGGAAGCGACTGAAATTAAAAGAAAAAAATTGTTACTATCATATTCTAGGGATAAATGTATTGGAACTCATGAGAGTTCTTCCGTCTGAAACGGACGCAAATATTGCACTGAAGCAGCTACCAAGCCACTTGTTTTTAGGTGAAAATAAGAGCTGCACGATAGTGCCGCCATATTTTGAGAAATATTGTCTAATGAGGAAAGTTGCATAATAGTCATTATAAATCAACCATTTTTATTCGACACAATGATACGTTTTAGAAAGAATGCACAATTCTCAATTTCTACAGGTATTATCGATAGCCCCGTATTAAACGGAAATAAGTCCGTAAAAGCATAAAATATATGTAATGGATACAAAAAGATTCGCCAAAAAGGGTTACTCCCAGTTTTAAACAGTAACAAAATGAATAAAAATGTTTCATTTTTCTTTTTTTTTTACATTAGCTGCACACTGGAGGTCCTGAGGAAAATAATTAAAGGAAAATAAAAAGGGCCTATGTCATCTTAGGAGATGCTGTGTGGAGGGTCTTTTTAGGGAAATGAAGGAGGATGTTCTAGAAAGGAAAAAGTAAGAGGGGTGGGTACAGGAATCTGGGGGTCAATGTGTGGTCAGAAGGCCTCCTTCAACCAGTCTCTCTCGATCCGGCCCCCTACGCAGCAGGTGAGCAGACGCATCCACCGCCAAGACCCTGATAAACCTCACCCCACGAACCCGGGCACCCCTGCTAAGTCACCAAACGTAGCGAACAACAAGGAGTGACCTATAGCAGAGGTGTTGGTTATCCAGGGGCAGTGGTACATATACTCGTCTCCCAAATTGAGAAGACTCCTTAAACAGCCAGCGGCTGAAAATCCACATTTAGTCGAAAGTTGTTCTTACGATCGTGCAGGGCGGTTACAACGAGAAAGATTAATTATTCTCCGTACCAGCTTTTTTAAATTATAACTCAATATCGATTTTATTTCATTCCAAATTTGCTTTAATTTATACCTACATCCAAAAATGCTAAAAGAAGTGACGATAAAACTATTAAAATAATGTACTTTTTATAATTATTTTTTGATTGTAAGTATTTATCATTTTTCAATAATGTCTAAGTTAAATAAGAATAAGAATTTTTAAATAAATGAAGACATAATTTGTCTCGACGCCACCTAGCGACGGATTTAACACTAACAGTGTCTCTCTCGCAAAAATAAAGTTGGTTGTTTTCAGGTGGAAAAAATATAATGAGCAGTAATTGTTGAATGAAACACTAGTATATATTGAATCATTTGGCGGGTATAAGATAAGCCGCCATAGCTCAATTGGGAGAGCAGCTGACCGGCAATCAGAAGGGCACGGGTTCAAGTCCCGTTGGCGTCATGTATTTTTTCTCGGAAGATTTTTCAATGTGGATGAGTGTTTCAGGCTGATAATTATTGCTTATAATAATTGTTACCCTTTGTGCTATGCATAAAAATCTTGTCTTAAACGTTAGTTTAACAATTAAAAATAATAATTAATATATATTACTACATACATAAATTATATCTTAAATTGTAAATTTTAATGTAGTTTCTCTCACAAGTTTACTATGTATTATGAGTTCACACTTCTAAACACATAACCTAACACCTAACTTCATCTCTTTATGTAAATCTTATTGTAATTCCTCCAACTTGTTATCAGGTACCTGGTTTACACTTTTCAATACTACTAACTTACCTACTTATCTCATGCAGTGTAAATCCGAATATAGTACATGTTACCGTTAATTCGGTAAATCCAAACATAATATTTGCTATTAGGTTACTTTTTCTATTTTTTTGTTATGTAATTATGTAATGAATAATGTGAACTAAACCTGTCAATTTGTCTGTCCTGAGCCAGAATAAAGTTAGCCTCCCAAAAACTGGGCGTACTGTACAGGGCCCGCAGATACTTTAATAGTACACAACTGCTAACCCTGTACAAATCACAAGTGCGCCCCACGGTTGAATTTGGCAGCTAGATCTGGTCTGGAGCTCCAAATTACCTGAAAAATACCTTCGAATCTGTGCAGAAACGGGCGGTCCGTTTAATAGATTCTTCCATCTTAACAGACAGATAGCAATCTTTAGAGCACAGGCGTCGGGTGGGAATGCTATCCTTGTTCTACCGGTATTACAATGGAAGATGCTTCGAGGAACTAGCGTCATTGATCCCTTCGGCACCGGTGCATAGTCGAGAAACACGCCAAACGCGTGCCCCACATTTGTACACGGTTGACAATTGTCAAATGAGAACGGGTCGTTTCTTCGACTCGTTCTTTTGTTCAACAGCTCGGCTGTGGAATGATTTGCCGGCCTCTGTGTTTCCTCCTTCCTACAACATGGGTCTCTTCAAAACCAATGTTCATTCCTTCCGCTCCTCAGAAAGACCCTCTACACAGCATCTCAGATGATATAGGCCCTGAGGGAAATTATTTTCCTCAGGGCCTCCTGTGTGGAGTTAATGTAAAAAAAAAACTTTCCTAGTTTGACAGGAAAAGTTTCCTAAAATGTAATTTGTACTTTCTTTTGTATCTATCTATAATAATAAATATAAAACACTCACTTATATTGATAGTTGACAAGATTAATATCGTAATTGGCAGCTGGATCGAATTCTCCCCTAACGCCGTGATGATACTCCGGTTCTATACCCTCGTATTCAGCCCTAAAACCATGAAAAACATTTTTAAATTAATGAAAGCTCAACCCGTAAATACAAAAGTTGTTTTAATACAATATATCTTTTCCAAATGTCTTTCAGCCGTAAAACTGAAAAAAATGTAAGTACTAATGATGTAATCAATATTTATAATTATAAAAGAAAGTAAAAAAAAACGCGCGGCTCGCAAAAACTCAGAAACGAGTCCCGGTACCATCAAGGGAGTTATATGGCGTGGTAGATCTCTATCCCCCCTTCAGGACGACAGTTCTCGTTTTTACTTGAAGGGCGTGCTTTTGAAGATAAAAGGGCTGGAAATTTCGCCCTCTTGAAATTTCTAGAACAGTCTTCCGGAAAGTCCTAGAAGATTCCACAGAGCTCTAGAAAGTTCTGGAAGGAGTTGCGGAGTATGTCGTGGAATGTTCAGGAGTAGGGAATCGGGAACATCATTGTGGAACATTCCAGAACACTATCGAATGTTGTCCTGAACGAAGCCGGGTAACCCAGCTAGTCTTTTATAAGAAAAACTCTATTTTTATAACTTTTGATGTTTATTCCTATCAATATTATATATCATTGAAGAAGAAGATAACAATAATGATCTAAACGAAAATATGCAAATGTATATATATTTTTTACATGAATACCGAACAAAGTCCCAACTGCTCCCGTCTGGATCCAGTGGGACTATGGCATCTCCAATTGGAGTATGTTGTGAGGCTGAAGGTAGTGGAGAGGGGAAGTAGATGGGGAAGAGGAAGTGGGGAAGTGCCTGGCTATTCAGATCTGGTTACCAAACACGGCTAAAGCCATTTCAAGCAACGTTTCAATTCTGAATGGTGGTCTTACACCAGGGCGATACTGAGAGTATCTTTCACTCTGGAACGTGCCGCAAATATACCTACTATATATTATTTTAAATGAATAAATTGTGAAATAACACAAATTACTCAAACAAAATTTATTTGTCACGCCGGGATTCGATCCCCCGACCTTCGGAGTGCTAGTCAAGAGCCTTACCCCTGGACTACGCCGGCCGTCTATAATATAATAATATATACGGTTTAACAGAAGGTGGCAATAGAGAAATTGGTTAACGCGCATGTCCTGGTTAGACAAGAGGTCTGGGTTCGAGTTCCAGTTGCGACCATTATCTTTTTCTGTGTCTTGTTCTCTTTCATAATTTCGTTTAGATTATTATTGTTATCTTCTTCTTCAATGTGTATGTGCAATATTTTTTTTTGGTTTGACAGGTTTAAACCTTCCTATCAGCTCTCATTAATAATTAGAGTCTCAGGTAAGAAAACTAAAGAAACATCATTGTTTCATATCGAAATTTCTTTAACGAGTCCAAGGCTAATTTTTTTCTATTTGAGAACATATATAATCATTATAATAAAAAATGTATTCATACTTATATTTTGTCTTGTTCTTTAGGATTTAATAAATTTGTTATCATGTTATTACTTCGACCAGATATTATACGTCAACGGGTATTATAATAATTAAAGTCGTTACTTCTTATTAAATAACTTAAATTCATTAAAAAAACTAAAATTCATTATTAAAAACATTGTTAGAATGATTTTAATCTATTTTGTTTGTATTTAAAAAAAAACGCCTTTCGTCGGTTGTTTTCAAATTTTTAAAGTTTTTTTTTCTTTTTTCCTAGCTACAATTTGTAAAAAAACAGCTTTCCGACGGGTATTTCCAGTTTAAAAGTTTCATTTTTTACTTTTCTTTGTTTTATATCTTTTCTCCTAGCCACAAAAATGGCACACTGCTGGTGAATGTTATTTATATCTTTTAAGAAAATTAATTTTGTCTTTCTAGTATCTATATCATTATTAATTTTATTTAGTTATCATTTGTGCACGGTGTGAACCTTAGATATTGGGTTAAAACCAAATTATTTAAAAAAAGGTGTTTAACGTTATTAACCTGTAAATGTCCCCAATAAAAAAATACACATTCTTCACCTGAGTTTCCACCAGTGCTTGTTCCAGTTGCTTTGTGCAATCTCACCAGAGGTCACGTCTTCGCGAAACTTCTCCAGCGAAAGGGCGTAAGGCAGTTGTGGCAAGATCCTTAGCGCTTCCAACATCAAAAGATTCATTTCTTCTTCTTCACCCGTTTGACCTTCTCCCAGGTTAAGTTTCTCAGTCTGCGATGCAAACAAGAGTGCGATTGCATGTTCCAACCCTGAAATCATCGTACGTAGGGAAAACTGAGGTGACTTGTTGATACTATAGTATTTTCTTTGCATAGAGGACTGTAAAGTTAAATCCAAATAATTTTATTTCTCAAAAATATTAAAGAATTAAAAAAAAAATGTGTTACAGGATGTTATGCTTATTAAAATGCAGGACAAAATAAGATATGAGGTAACTTAGTGATATGAGTTAACTTGGTGATAGTTATGTTGCCTTATGTTGCCTTTTTACCTCCGGAAAAAATTACATTTATTATATTATTTCGGGAATCTGACCTGAAGCCTCTGAGCAAATGTTTTAAAAATAATAAGGCACAAAAGAAAAAGACTTATAGCAAAATCATATTAATTGTTTATAGACTTGAATGACTTCAATATTTGATTTTTCCTATCCCCTTATAGATTATACTCAAAACTATAACTATCTTTCATAACTTTATCGGTACAAATCCCTATTTTTAGGGTAAAATGCTTACTTAAAAAATATATATATACTATCGATACACGCCACTTTTCTACGCTTCCACAGAGGTCATGAAATCTCGTAAAATTTTCGATAATTTGTCAATAAAAAGTTACAATTTGGTTTGTGGATATGGCTACCGCCGCCCCAGGATCCATTTATAGGACAACCAACACATCTGCTATTGTTTATCCCAAGTTGTTCTCTACGTTAGGAGTGCCCGTTCGTAGGGTGAAGAATGGCGGCGGATACATTTATACCCATTGCACGACGCGTGACGGGCCGAATCGGGAGAGACTGGTTGCGGGAGTCCTTACCTAGACCTCTCCAATTCAACTCTCTTAACCCATCCCTCCCAATGAATTCATACGCCCATCATAACTCCTTAACACTAACTCCCAGATTCCTACTCATCCCATATACCTTTTTCCTTTCCAGAACTTCCTCTCCTAGCTTTCCCTCAAAAGACCCTTCACATAACATTCCCTAAGAAGACAGACCCTGAGGTATTTTCGTGTGAAGCTATTGCTAAAGAAAACTTACTACACAAGGTTTGCACCAATAAACTGCCCCAGAAGTATTAGTGAGGTTCATTTCGGTAAAGAAGAGAAGGTTGTTAATGTTAGAGTAATCTTGTGATGCAGTAAGGCAAATAGGCAAGGATTAATCAAATGAGAGAGGAGCTAAATTGGATTCCAATAAAAAACAGATTACTATTTAATGTGTTAATTTTTGTGCATAAAATCATGAAAAACCAAATTCCAAAATACTAACGATGAAATTGTTTTTAATAGAGACATTCATAATTACGAAACCAGAAATATAAACAGAGTTCGATTGCCACAAATGAAGAAATCAAAATCACATAACTGCCTTATGTACAGAGGACTAAAGATGTATGATGAAATGCCCGAAAGTATGAAGATTGAAGAAAGAATGAATGTATTTAAAAAGAAATGTTATGCTTGCTGTAAAAATATTTAAATGTATCAAATGAAATGTTACATTGTGCTTATTAGTTTATAATCATGTAGTATAAACTAACTCAACAATAATAAAAATAATAAAAAAGTTGTATTATATCAATCGATAAATTAAGAGGAAATACTAGCGGCGTTTTTTTCCATACAAACGTATTCCCCGTTTATCTCTCTGGATTTTGACCCTAGAGCAATTTTTTTTAACATAAATTAGATATTGACCACTAGCGTGTCGGTACGTTTTGTTTTTTTTTTGATAATTTACTTCTTATAGAAGTTAGGACCTTCCAAAAATGAATAAAATTGCATAGTTTAAACGCCGTCAAAAGACGTTCAGTATACAAACTAAACAATGTATTTTGAAAAAAAGCAAAACGTACCGACATAGAATATTTTATTTTAATACAGTTAGTGAAAAAAAAATTAAAATCGGTCCAGTTTTGGAGAAGAAAAATGGGGAATACAAAACATCGATTTTGACGATTTTATTTAGGTATTTTCGGCCCGATATGCAGTTGTCCCTTTCGCTCAGTTCCCCTGAGGGGAGCGCGGAGTGGAACTGAAGACATTGGTTACAATAATGTTACAAATGAAAATAATGGAATCCTGTCAAATTTAACCTATAAATAGACTAGGCAGAATTGATTTCATTACTCCATCTCCAACATTTATAAAATAACTCTCTTTAAAAGATTTATTACCCTTCCAATCACCCTTCTGTTTTAATTCTATTCATAATATGTATTTTACCTGAAATATCCTTGTAATTACTATATTCATTTATATACCTGTACGCCTGTCTCGACACAGGTATACCCTAGTGAGACAGGCATACAAATAAAACCATTGTAAACATATTTTATTATAGATAAATAAATAAAAAAAAAAAAAAAATACCTATCGACGATATTTTTAAATGACCGGCATAGCTCTTAATATTATCCCTCTCACATCTCACATGTGTGGTATTGTAAGTAAAATGGAATGCAGGCTTTACAATTTGGGATTCGGGTATGGGTACTGCCGCCCCGGGAACCATTTATTGGATAACCAACACATCTGCCACAGGTCACTCCAAGTGGTTCGTTACGTTTGGTTTGGGTTCATGCGGTGAGGTTTCTCCGGGTCTTGGCTGCAGAAGCGTCTGCCCACCAGCTGCATGGCAGGCCGGATCGGGATAGAATGGTTGAGGGAGTCCCATTGACTTCTCCAGCCGTACTCTCTCGGAACATTGCCTTGCACCGAATTGAGAGGGAGGGATTCATACGTCTGTCACTCCTGGACACACTAACCCCCAGATTCCTGTCCACCTTTAATACCCTTTTACTTCCCAGAACTTCCTCTCACTCCTTTCCTAAAATGACCCTCCACACACAACATCCCCAAAGATTACATAGGCCCTGAGGGGGAATTATTTTCCTCAGGGCCTCCTGTGTGGAGCTAATGTAAAAAAAGGTTACTCGGTTTGAGGCAATAAAAGAACTATCACTAAGTTAAACCATCTAATATCAAACTATCACTAAGTTAAATCGTCTAATATCAAACTATCACTAAATTAAATCATCTAATATCAAACTATCACCAAGTTAAATTATCTAATATCAAACTTTCACTAAGTTAAATCATCTAATATCAAACTATCACTCAATTAAATCATCTAATATCAAACTATCACCAAGGTAAATTATCTAATTTCAAACATTCACTCAGTTAAATCATCTAATATCAGACTATCGCTAAGTTAAATCATCTAATATAAAACTATTACTAGGTTAAATCATCTAATATCAAACTATCACTGAGTTGAGGTGATTTTTCACAATAACGGCGCTATATAAATCATCCAAATATTGAATCATCTAATATCAAACTATCACTAAGTTAAATAATCTAATATCAAACCACCACTAAGTTAAACCATCTAATATCAAACTATCACTAATTTTTAAAATCACTTTACCTGGATGTGGAGACTTCCTCAAGACAAATGGCTGTTTGTTGTATTCTGCGGCATAAAACATTTTTTCCAACTCCAAGTGAGCATCGCGTTCGTATTTCTTTTCACTTGCACACACTGGCACTCTGAAAAGTAAATAATCAGAGGTGAATTTGGATATGTGGTTGTAAAACAACAACTGTCTTCTAGAAAACATTAATTTCCGCTTTCCAATATGAAATAAACGATCAAACCAACTGTTTCATATCCCACATCCAAAAACTATATGCACATAACATTCATTTCTCAGAAGGACGTACACAAAATACAATAACATCTTTTCAGACGCTAATATTTTCCATTTACTAAATGTAGGTATGTTAGAAAAAATCAGAGTGTGCAATTCACACACGGTAGAAGTTAAACCTTCAGAAAACTAAAGTAGACAAGAGTGGGAAGGCTACGAAGTACCGCATAAAGAGGAGACCGATTATACTGTCTCATTCTTATGATTATTTGTCTCTTTTTAGTGTCGTTATTTTTCGTTTCATCGAGTTGTAAATCACAACGGTGGTAAAGGAGTTATCAATTTAAAAATGAAAACACTCAATTTTGAATCTTCTGCTGTGAGTTATTTTCTAATACTCATTACGTTGTTTTTCTTTTTAAAATATTTTTATATGTTTGAACATTATCCTATGACGTAAACATGTTTTCCTTTTTCATAGTTTAATTTCGCACTGGCTATCCTATATACTTTAATATGTTTTTTTTCTTTCTTTTTTTACTCTCTTTTTCTACCAAATCCACTTTATAATTTCTTTAAGAATCTAAGTTGCATATAATATGAATTTTATGCGGAAATTTCGCTAGTATATGCAACCATGAAACTTGTAATTATTTTAATGAAATTTGTTAACTGATTGTTTCCCTAATAAACTAATATAACAACAAAAAAACGAAAGTTGTCATTTTGATCCCCTGCAATTTTATGAACTAATTCTTCCAATGTCACCTGCACAGCAAATTATTAAACTAAAGAACAATATATTTCATCTCGAAATGTCACTTTATGTATTATGCGTAAGAAAAAAGTAATACATGGAGTGCTTCCCTGATGACAAACTGATAGGTACCGTTCAAGGTGAAAAATTAAGCTTCGAATCCAATGGTTGATAGACTTTTAAACAGAAAAAAGTTTTCTAGTCCCTAGTTCACACAAAAAGGGGCATTTATAGAAAAAAATGTACATATACATTTTTTTTATACATACGCAAACAATTTTTAGATATACATATATTGTGTGCAAAAAATTTTTTGTAATAACCAGGTTGTCGAGAGAGGTGTGTGTGTTTTTTTTTACATTAACTCCATCATTGAAGATGCTGTGTGGAGGGTCTTTTTGAGGAAAGGAAGGAGTGAACATGGGTCTGGAAGAGACCCATGTTGCAGGAGGGAGGAAACACAGAGGCCGGCAAACCGTTGAACTAAAGAACGAGTCGTAGAAACGACCCGTTCTCGTGTAACTGGTCACTAAAGCTAATTTGGCTGTTTGCGAAGTAGGTAAGGTATCCGAGCAAGAATAAAATCGTAAAATGTAAACATTCATATACAAAAACTTAGTTTTTTTCGGGAATTCGGTGACATCTACTCCGCATGCAGAAGATATGAATGAAGGCTAAAATGATACAAAATTGCTAGATTCGTTTTATTTCTTGTATTTTATTGAAGTTAATAAAGTTAAAGTTATTATAAATAATACTTGATTTATGGTGAGCATTACAATATTGGTTTGTTCGTTATCTCAAAACTTAATATTTGAAGATGTCAGACTAATCAACTGGACGATCGTATGGGATTGGAAAGAGAGACTTCCTTCTAAAAACCCGCCAAGTTCTCGAATATCATTTTTGCGTGTTAACATATTTTTATTAATGTAGTAGTAGGGGAACAGGAATACATCTTTAAATAAATATGACGATTTTGCATTTCTGGATGCTGAAATGTAAGTTGTTTATTTCCGACCATTTGACTAGAGAATCAAGATCATTCTGCAGAAGAATGATCTTTTATTTTATTTTATTTTATTTATTATGGAAAATCAACAGATATTTTACACTTATAATAATAACATTAATAATATGCATAATATCCAGTGACAGATTTTCACATAATTATAATTATAATTAAAAAGGAAAACAAAAAAGTAAGGGTCCTGTACCCGTAAGAACTTAACAAAAATTATGAAAATTATTTAAAAAAAAGATATAAAAACACAACATAAAATATAATAATCTGCTTACTAAATTTCAAACATGAAGTATTCAGAGTCAGAAATCTATTCTCACTCCACAACAATAATAATAATAATATGTACATTATACATACCTACAACTCAAGAGTGTCGTCGACAATAGTAAGTCGAATGACAAGTATGCTACTGGAAAGGATTCACAGTAATAACATGGTAACTTGCAATACGGTCAAAAAATTATTTAGTGTTGGCTATGACATACTTTTTTAAGGTACTTAAATTACATAAGAATATGTCTATATTATTGAAATTCTTATCAAATACATTGCATGTTCTGAATATAAAAGCATTTTGTCTGAGATTAGTAGAACATTTTTGAAGATGAAAAAGTGATTTTTCTCTGGTTCTAACGGATGGGACTCTAAAATTAATCTCAGCCAAAAGGGGCGAATAATCAATAAAACCATTGATAATTTTATGAAGATATATTATATCTGCGGAGTCTCTTCTAATTTTTAATGATTTAAATCCATAAAGGTCCTGCAAGCTGTTTATGTCATGATAACCAATATTAAACTTGAAATTTAAATGATGGACAAATTTTCTTTGGATTGCTTCAATGCGTTTAATATAAATATTATATTGAGGATTCCATATTTGAGAAGCGAATTCAAGATGACTGCGAACATATGAAAAATACAATATTTTAAGTGTTTGAATGTTCTTGAATTCTTTTCCAATACGGAATAAGAATCCTAACATTCTAAGGGCTTTCTTCACAATCATATTGATATGTGCCTCGAATGTAAGTTTACTATCAAGTAGAACACCTAAATCACGAATTTGAGTAACCCTTTTGAGTGATTGGCTGGCTATATGGTAGTTATGGTCAAATTTAATTTTATTTCTAGTGAAGGTAATCACATAATATTTAGAAGTGTTCATGTTGAGATGATTAATTATACAGTAGTCATTAAGCCTATAAAGATCTTTTTGTAATTTAATGCAGTCGATGATAGAGTTAATCGGAAGATATATTTTCATATCATCAGCGAAGAGTTGAACATTTGCATAATTAAAGCATTTTATAATGTCGTTGATTAACTTGACTTCTCTTGGAATGGACTTGACTTTTTGCTCTGAAAAGTTTGATATCATCATCGAAGAGCAGATATTTTGAGCGGTTAATGGTCTTGCCTATATCATTAATTAATAAAGGAAAGAGAAGGAATCATAGAGTTGGTTTCGAATTCGTGAAAGTTTCCCTAACCAACACACTGACGACGATTGTGTAAGTAGCTAGCTACCAAAGCGAGGAAATTCTGAGAGAATACGAAGTCACTCATTTAAAAAAATATATACTTAAGTATAAAAGTTACACGACATGGTCACCAAAATAAGCACTCATTTAAAAATATATATCATTTTTAGTTGAGTATAAAAGTTACACGACATGTCACCAAGATAAGCATATTTATTGTAATATTATTTATAACTCACGCGTAAGTATTTCCTTTACAGAAATCGTATCCCTTTGGACGGCAATCGACGTTCCCAGATTTAGCATTCGGATAGATCAGTGACTCGCAAAACTTGGGATTCCTGGGGATCTTCATGGAGTCAGTCAACTTCTTGGAGTTCTGGCAATAGACGTAGTAGGTGACGTTGTAGATGTCCGCTTCCGCCAAGTCCGGCTTGTCTTCCAAACAGGGGTACGGCTTCACCGTTGGGTAAAGGGACTCCCAATTATTTCCCTGGAGACTTCCTAAAAAAATGTTTTTATGAAAATTAAAATTTTGCAGGCGTGAGATTCGAAATATTTCTAGCGTTTATATTCCTCTTAACTCTACACAGGAGGTCCTGAGAAAAATATTTTTTAACTTGCACCTTACAGTTGTGAACGGAAAAAATTCCGCCGAATTAAATCACACACTTTGATAATTTTTTAGGACTTTATTCGTGGAATTAAGTAAATATATTTGAGACAAACCGAGAAGAACAATTATATGTCTTTCTAACGGCCAACAAGACAGATATCTCCGCATCATAGTAAATTTAAAAAAATACCATCATAACTTTTATTTTTTAAATTTGTAAAGCAACAATAAATAAATATATGGACGCCCGGTGTCAGATCTATACCTAAGAGGTTCTAGTGGAATATGATGTTTGTGGATAGTTTGTCCTTCTGAGGCTTACAGGTTTTTGTAAAGCCCATTATAACCTAATAATCTAACCAATCTTAGATAATAATTTTATTGAGTTGTGAAAATTACCAATCAAATGTGCAGGTATGTGTCTTCCCATGTATTTGTAATCTTTTCCATAAAGTTCTTTCAAATTCTTTATAACAAATGCCTTCAGGATCCTAATCGTTGGCTTTACTTGATCCCAAAGTCTCGCAACTGTTTGGTTCAACCAAGGGTCGTGGAAGACCCTGTTCATCATCTCTCCTCCGTTCCTGAGACCCTGCAGTTTGGCAGCCTTGTTAAGGGTGTGGGCATAGATTGCAAAATTCTCCTGGCTTTGGTTGTCCGTAGCCAAATGCCACTTAGTCCAGTAGTACAGCTTCTGTTGATATGATGTCCTGTTTTCCATAGCCAGGATCGTATCCACATCTGAAATTAAAATAACACTGATTAGAATACTTTGGTCGCTAAGCAATGGTTATTGGTTACAGCATCTCGTCTACTTGATTTATTAAGGATGAGTTGTTTTTCAGAATTTGAACAAGTCATCAAATTTCAACTAACTAACTAACCATCACGCCGTTTCCCCGCAGGAGTAGGCAGAGGGGACGGACCGCCAAACAACTCGGTCCTGGCACACACTCTTTGCCTTACTAACATTCATACATCGTCTCATACATTCTCTTCTATTATTCTGACTTTTGACATGACCCGACTCAAATTCACTTGATCGTGCCATGTCTTCCTCGGGCGTCCCCGACTTCTTCTACCATTCACATTCGCGTCGTATATTCTTCTTACACTACTTACTTCGTTCATTCGCTCTACATGCCCAAACCATCTGAGGGTCCCTTTCTTAATCTTACTCATTATGCTTACATCAGCCTTACATTCTTTGCGGATATCCACATTTCTCACACGATCATACATTGTTTTACCACACATACGTCTCAGGGATCTCATTTCAACAGCATTCAGTTTACTTTCATCCTTCCTCTGCCAGTTCCATGCCTCACTGCCATACATCAGGGTAGGTACCAGGACTCCATTGTGGACTGCTAGCTTCGCTTTTTTGACAGTTTTTTATTAGCACCAACGGCATTCAGTCCACCATTAATGGAGTTACCGGCATTCACCCTTCTTTCAATATCTCTTTCAGCCTTCGCATCTCTCGTAAACATACTACCCAGATACACAAACTCATCCACCTGCTCCAAGTATTCATCATTCACAACTATGTTGCATACTGTTTTCGTAACCTCTCTTTCAAACACCATAACTTTAGACTTACTTTGACTTAATTTCAAATTAAAATATTCAATATTTAAATACCGTTTTACATCCAAGTACTGTGAAACAACTGGTCCATTTTTTTACATGAGTTCCACCAGGAGGCCCTGAGGAAAATAATTTACCTCAGGGCCTATGTCATCTTTGGAGATGCTGTGTGGAGGGTTTAAGGAAAGCAAGGAGAGGAGAGTTCTGGGAAGGAAAAGGTTTTATGGGGTTGATAGGAATCTGGGGTTCAGCGTGTCCTGGTCATCCGCCTCCGAGACCTAGACAAACCTCACCTCATGAACTCGGGCAACCCTGCTAAATCACCAAACGTAGCGAACCACTTGGGATGACCTATGGCAGAGGTGTTGGTTACCCAATAAAGGTTCCCGGGGCGGCGGTACCCATTCCCGCCTCCCGAATTGTGTCCATGGTGAAATAATAACAAAACTTGATTAGAATTTTCACAGAACTTAACTTTTAACTTTGAAATTTAATGTATTGTTCAAATTCTCTGGTACAACCCGTCCTTATAGTTTTTTTTATGAAATATTATGTTTTCATAAAAAAAAATGTTTTTTAAAAGAAATATTATAGGTTCACATTATTTCACGTTTTAAACGTAAATTTGACTAATATTATAAACGCGAAAGTTTGTATGGATGTATGTGGATATATGATAGAATTGTTGACTGGAGTAAACGAATTCAGATTGAATTCAATATCTCCAAATGTTTCATTCTTTCTTTTACTAGAGCGTATCATATCTGGTTTTACCGGTATACTATGAGAACTCTAAATTTAAAACGTGTCTTCAGTCTCCACTATGAAAGATCTTGGTATTTTGTTTGATAGTAGGTTAACTTTTCGTGCTCATATCATAATGACGTGTAGCACTTCACTGAGAATGTTGGGTTTTGTCCTACGCACTGCAAAAAACTTCAGAGACACCCAGGTTTTCATAGTACTATACAATGCTTTGGTTAGGAGTAGAACCAACACCAAGTGAAGTATTCCCTCATGTTGGAGAGGGTTCAGAAGAAATTTCTGAGATTTCTTTACCTGAGGGAGTATGGCTGCTAGCCGTGGTTCTACCCTACCCACTTTCTCTTGGGCATGCTTGGTATGAACCATCTACGGGTCAGAAAGGATGTGCTCATTGTAACACATTTCTTCAGACTGATTCGTGGAAGGTTAAAAAATTCGGCTATCATGGAGAGCATTAGTTTCTACGTTTCCGGTGGTTATCTCCATCACCGACAGCATAGACTGTTTTATCTCCCGGCTTGCAGAACAAACTTGCTAATGGTTATACCAGTAGGGAGAGCTGTCTTGTTATTAAATAGAATCACTTGGAATATCGATATGTTTAACATCAATGAAGCACAATTCAAACGACAAGCCTTGTTGCTGTTAGTCTGATTGTGCTTCATTGATGTATAAATTGCTTTAATCTGTTTGAATCTGAATATATCTCTCTTTTAAAACGCTTTGAAATTTTAATTTTATTATGTTTTAAAAATGAATAAATTGAATTGAATTGAATGTGTGTTTGTTACTCTTTCACGCAAAAACTACTGAATGGATTTCAATGAAACTTTACAATAATATAGCTCCAACATTAGAATAACATATAAGCTATCGTAATATACATATAATAATAATAATATGGTAAATATATATAGGGTGTTAATGGACGTACTTGACTTACTTAAACCAGTGATTCCTGACATTATTTGGAGTAAAAAATGTAAATGAAATTTTGACCTCCTGTGACATTTTTATGTTTTTTTTTTTTTTTTTTCTACAAAAACTTAAAAAAATGGTAGTTGTTGAACAGTTGGAGGCGGGGTAAGGGGTTCGTCAGACACCCGGCTGAGTGACCAGTGACGACATGCGGAAGAATTTTTTTTTTGATTTTAAAGAAAAAAAAATTGAAAAAAAAAGTCATCAAAAAAGGTCACCGGAGACCAAAATTTCATTTACATTTTTTACTCCAAATAATGTTATACCCTGTATAAAGGGTGTTAAGGGACGTGCTAGACTTACTTTAACCAGTGATTCCTGACATTATTTGGAGTAAAAAAAGTAAATGAAATTTTGGTCTCCGGTGACATTTTTGATGTTTTTTTTTTTTTTTTTACAAAAACATAAAAAAATGGTAGTTGTTGAACAGCTGGAGGCGGGGTAAGGGGTTCGTCGGACACCCTGCTGAGTGACCAATGGCGACATGCGGAAGATTTTTTTTTTGTTTGATTTTGAAGAAAAAATTTTTGAAAAAAAAAAAATAAGTCGTCAAAAAAAGTCACCGGAGACCAAAATTTCATTTTCATTTTTTGCTCCAAATAATGTCAGGAATCACTGGTTAAAGTAAGTCAAGTACGTCCCTTAACACCCTGTATATATATAATGGTAAGCTCTGGCGTTATGTAATTTGTATAAATGAAAATGTGTTTATTTCATATATTTTAGCGGCAGGGAGAAAAGGCAGGGGGAAGGGGAACGGGGGAGGTGGGGATGGGGAGATGGAAGAGACGAGGGAGGGTGAAGGCGGGGAAGGTGGAAAGGAACGGGGACGCACGGGAAAGGACATGCAGGGAGAATCAATTTATTTCTTTGAATGACATTGCAATGCATGCCGGAGCACGTAGACGTAGAGCGATGATGAACTAAGAAAGGAGTATAATAAGAATATATGAATGGTATAAATAGTCGGGAATGCCCGAGGAAGACATGGCATGACCATTCAGTCGGGCCATTTAAAGAGTCTGAATAACAGAAGAGTATGTACGAAATGTAGGAATGTGAATGAAGTAAGGGTGTATGCCGAGACAGAGTTGTTTGGCGCTCTCTCCTCTCTGCCTACCTCTAGTTAATTAGTTACAATTTCATATTACACTTATCTTGAAATAATTAGCAATATTTGCATGACTTTGCTACCTATTAAGTACTTATGATATTTACAGTTTTTTAATAAATTATGTTTTTAAAAGCCCTCTTGATAATAATAAAAATGGTTTATTCCAGATAATTTTTCACATTCAAAATAACTTAATCTTAATATATAAAACAAAGTCAGGCTAGTTACACCATTTATAACTCAAGAACAGCTGGACCGATTTTCGTGAACTTTGATTTGTTAGATTTTTCACCGCCCGAATAGCAGAACAGCTACTAAAACATCGGAAAATTTTAGGAAAAAAAAATATGAAGGAATTATCCGGAACATTATTCTGGAACATTTGAAGTTTTTTATGGGGCTACCCATATGGGGTATATAAAGCAAGTGGATTCGAACGTCAATTCAATCTCACATCAACTCCCTGAGCGAAGCCGGACACCCAGTCAGAGTATTTGAGAGCATTCCACAACGTTCCAGAACATACCGGAACATTCTGGAAATTTCGGGAATAGGGAATCGGAAACATCAATGTGAAACATTTCAGAACACTCTCGAATGTTGTCCTGAGCGAAGCCGGGTAACCCAGCTAGTAAATTTAATAATTCCAGAAATAAACGTTGATGAAGAATATAAACATTCAAAGTATATTAGATTATAATCCAACTGAGAAGCGCTGACAAACAGCTTTAATGAAATAATGTTTGTATGTTGATAATAATCTTTCAATGTTTATCACATCATAAAAAATATATTTGTTACCAAGCATAAGTTGGTATTATTAAAATGTTTAGGGGTGACGTCACTGCTCACCGTAATTTTCAAGTTATTGTGTAGGAATGTACGACACAAGCCATTGTATTCGTATTAACAGCATTTCGTGTTATTCGTTTATTTACATACTGTTGATAAAGATTTAGTTGTTGTGTTTATTGAAACATTATTTAGGCCTAAATAATTCAGTTTAAAAAATTGGGGTATATCTTATTAGTTTATCTCTATTATTGAAAATATTCAAAAACTCACGTACAAAAAAAATAGTAATGCTAGTTCCAGGGCCATTCCTTCGAACTCCGAATTTCAGAATGGCGGAAGTCGAACAGCTGATTGCGCGATCTTATGGTAGGGGAGCCCAAGAGGCTAAATGGGTAAGTTACTCGAGCGTTGTGGGGACCTATTGGATTGCGAAGATTAGATGCTAAAAAGAAAAAAAAGTTTATATGATGTATGCCCTTTCAGTGGTGGGGGGAGCGAGTATAAATTTTGAAAAATGTAGAAAAAAATAGTCACAATGATATACTAGAGTACGTCAGATATTAATAGCGTATACGCCCTACGTGTTTCTGGTAACGGAGTCGTAGATATTAATCTGACGACTTGCTTGGTGGGGGTGGCCGTATGAAGAGGTAGAAAATTGAAAAAAAAAAATTATTCGAGCTAGTCAGATATTCAGTAGCAAAGTTAAGTGAACCCTAAAACATGTCATATTCAAAAGAGGTGTAGGAACCAGAGAAGCAATATTGTCACTACGAATACTACTTGAAAAAATAATAAAAAGAAACCAAAACACATTCATCGCATTCATAGACCTGGAGAAGGCTTTCGACAAAGTTGAATGGAAAAGACTCTTCGAGATTCTGAAGAGAATTGACATCAAATATAGAGATTGTTTCCAACACCACCCAAGTTTTGAACACCACCCAAGTGTTTCCAACACCACCCAAGTGTTTGAAACACTTGTTTCCAACACCACCCAAGACAGCGATACACCTGGAAATCCCCTGGAGACAGACAAAGACTGCAAATAGACTATATAATGGTTAGACATAGATTTAAAAACCAAATAAAAGACTGTAGAAGCTATTCCGGTCCAGATATAGATAGTGACCATAATATGGTAATGGCCAAAAGCCTTCTAAAACTGAAAAAATTAAAAAAGAGAAAAAATCTCAAATGGGATACAAAAGTATTAAGAATAAAAGAGATTAGCGACAGTTTTAGGGAAAAGACGCAAGAGTGCAACCTAATGGAAGAGGAGAACGTGAATGCGATCTGGAAAGTGATAAAGACGAAGATTATAACTACGGCAGAGGAAACTATAGGCAAGGAAAAACCCCAAGCACGGAAGGAATGGATAACCGATGAAATCTTAAATATGATAAAGGACAGAAGAGAGCTCAAAAATGATAAAAGAGCTGAATCACAAGAGAAATACAAAGTGCTGAGAAACCAAATAAATAGAGAATCAAGAATAGCCAAAGAAACATTCTACCAGAATAAATGCGATGAGATAAATGACGACCTAAAGAGAGGAAATGTAGAAAGAGCTCACGCTGCGGTGAAAGACTTCTTTGGGATGAGAGTTGGAAAGGGTAATGCAATAGAAGGAGAAGACGGCAAAATACTTTTCGAAAATCACCAAATAGGAGAGAGATGGAAAAGATATCTCGAAATGCTGTACAATGGAAAGGGAAATAATGACAACGAAACATTGATAGAAAGAGAAAATGAGGTAGACGCAGATGATTTGGGAGATCCAATCACTAGAGAAGAGTTTGACCTCGCACTGAAAAATCTCAAAAACGGGAAAGCACCCGGAATCGATGACGTTCCGGCTGAACTAATTAAGCCAGCAGGAAAAGGAACTATAGATGCCCTGTTTAAAATGATACAGACAATGTATAAGACTGGAAAGATACCAGAGGATTTCGAGAAATGCCTAATTGTCGCATTACCAAAGAAGGTGGGCACGACGAAATGTGAACAACACAGAACTCTTAGCCTTATATCCCATGCCTCAAAAATATTGACTGATATCATTCTAAAAAGAATCGAACCAAAAGTAGAGAACATCCTTTCCGGAGACCAGTTTGGCTTTAGAAGAGGTGTAGGAACCAGAGAAGCAATATTGTCGCTACGATTACTACTAGAAAAAAGATTAAAAAGAAACCAAAACACATTCATCGCATTCATAGACCTGGAGAAGGCTTTCGACAAAGTAGAATGGAAAAGACTCTTCGAGATTCTGAAGAGAATTGACATCAAATATAGAGATAGACGAATAATCCAGGCGCTATACAAGAATGAGGCCGCTATAATTAGATGTGACAATGATACAAAAGAAGCCAGTATAAGACAAGGGGTGAGACAGGGATGCTCTCTGTCACCTGTTCTTTTTAACGCATATATACAAAGTGCGATTGATGACTTGAGGGAGAGAATGAGTCACAGAAAAGGTGTAAAGATACACGGGCAAAAGGTGGATATGATAAGGTTTGCTGACGATATTGCTTTGGTTGCTGAAAGCGAAGAAGAACTGCAAGAGGCCTTAACAACCATGCAAAGCATTCTTCAAAATAATTACAACATGAGGATAAATAAAGACAAAACAAAGCTGCTGACTGTAGGCCGAATGCAACATCAGATGAGAGTAGAGATGTCAGGAGTTCCACTAAAGAACACCAAGGAGTTTGTGTACCTCGGGAGCAAAATAACATGGGACGGTCGGTCTAAGAGCGAGGTCGACAGCCGTATACACCAGGCTAGGCTTGCATTCAATAAAATGTCGAAAATAATAGAATCGAATAATATAGACCTGAAACTGAGAATACTCCTCATCAAGACCTATGTATGGAGTATCTTGATGTACGGCTGCGAAACATGGTGCTTATCCGAAAGAGATAAACGGAGACTAGAGGCTTTTGAGATGTGGTCCTATAGAAGACTACTAGGAATTTCCTGGAGAGACCACATCATAAATGAGGAGGTTCTCCAAAGAATCGAAGGAGGAAGGCACCTGCTCAGGACCTTGTCCGAAAGGCGCGCAAGATGGATCGGCCATGCAATAAGACAAGAAGGCCTCTTGCATGCCATAATGGAGGGTATGACCGAGGGGACAAACGCTAGGGGACGCCCACGCCGAGAGTACCTGGAGGACCTGCTGGTGGACGTGCGCTGCTTATCATATGCAGAATTCAAAAGAGCCGCACAAGACAGGGAAGAGTGGAAGAAACGAATAGATGAAATTGCTGCAAACCAATCCCAGGATTGAAACCAGAGAGAGATAGAGATAGACGAATAATCCAGGCGCTATACAAGAATGAGGCCGCTATAATTAGATGTGACAATGATGCAAAAGAAGCCAGTATAAGACAAGGGGTGAGACAGGGATGCTCTCTGTCACCTGTTCTTTTTAACGCTTATATACAAAGTACGATTGATGACTTGAGAGAGAGAATGAGTCACAGAAAAGGTGTAAAGATACACGGGCAAAAGGTGGATATGATAAGGTTTGCTGACGATATTGCTATGGTTGCTGAAAGTGAAGAAGAACTGCAAGAGGCCTTAACAATCATGCAAAGCATTCTTCAAAACAATTACAACATGAAGATAAATAAAGACAAAACAAAGCTACTGACTGTAGGCCGAACGCAACATCAGATGAGAGTAGAGATGCCAGGAGTTCCACTAAAGAACACCAAGGAGTTTGTCTTCCTCGGGAGCAAAATAACATGGGACGGTCGGTCTAAGAGCGAGGTCGACAGCCGTATACACCAGGCTAGGCTTGCATTCAATTAAAAGGTCGAAAATAATAGAATCGAATAATATAGACCTAAAACTGAGAATACTCCTCATCAAGACCTATGTATGGAGTATCTTGATGTACGGCTGCGAAACATGGTGCCTATCCGAAAGAGATAAAGGGAGACTAGAGGCTTTTGAGATGTGGTCCTATAGAAGACTATTAGGAATTTCCTGGAGAGACCACATCACAAATGAGGAGGTTCTCCAAAGAATCGAAGGAGGAAAGCACCTGCTCAGGACCTTGTCCGAAAGGCGCGCAAGATGGATCGGCCATGTAATAAGACAAGAAGGCCTCTTGCGTGCCATAATGGAGGGTATGACCGAGGGGACAAACGCTAGGGGACGCCCACGCCGAGAGTACCTGGAGGACCTGCTGGTGGACGTGCGCTGCTCATCATATGCAGACTTCAAAAGAGCCGCACAAGACAGGGAAGAGTGGAAGAAACGTATAGATGAAATTGCTGCGAACCAATCCCACGATTGAAACCACAGAGAGAGATTCAAAAGACTGACGATTTGGACGTAACCAAAACTCATGACTGATTTTTAAAAATGGTAAAAAAATCATGACCTTGAAATACTCGAGAGCGTCATATTTTTATACAGACGGTTCAGCTTGATGTCCTTGTCCTTTCTTTCTGACAATATTGTGGAGGGATTTTCTTAATATGACAGTTCAAATCTTTAAATTTTTTTTTTATTACTGAATAGAATTACAATGAACAAAACATAATATATAATGATACAAAAGTATATATGTATAAACGTAAAATTTTATTATGTATTTGTAAGACAATCGCTTAATGAAAAAAAGGTTAAGAATGAGTTTTTTAATCGTCGTCATCATCAGTGAAATCATCTTCGTATTTTTTTTTTTTACATTAACTCCACACAGGAGGCCCTGAGGAAAATAATTTCCCTCAGGGCCTATGTCATCTGGAATGCTGTGTGGAGGGTCATTTTGAGGAGATGAAGGAATGAATATTGGTCTTGAAGAGACCCATGTTGTAGGAAGGAGGAAACACAGAGGCCGGCAAATCATTCCACAGCCGAGCTGTTGAACACAAGAACGAGTCGAAGAAACGACCCGTTCTCATGTGACGTTTGTTTTTTGCAACTTGTGACTTGCCAATATTTTATGTCATATTCAAATCGTTATATTAATGAAATGTTTACTTCTCTGCATGTAATTAACTCACTTTACCTTATCTGACACGCTCGAGTATTTTTAGGGATCGATTTTTTTACTAATCTGATCGGTTGTCCTAGACGCACCCCCCTATATTAAAGGTTCATATATGGTGGTAGTTCATAACAGGGTACAAAGGTATCCCCCCTTAGTTATAATGTCGCGCCGGAGTAAATCACAATATCCCCGCTTGGGCTCCCCAACTATCATCAGTTCGATTCTTCGGTTTCCATTTTATTTTTTTTATTTTTTTACATGAGCTCCACACAGGAGGCGCTGTGGAAAATAATTTTCCTCAGGGCCTATGTCATCTTTGGGGATGCTGTGTGGAGGGTTTTTTTTAGGAAAAGGAAGGAGAGGAGAGTTCTGGGAAGGAAAAGGATTTAAGGGGTGGGTAGGAATCTGGGGTTCAGTGTGTCTTGGTCATCCGCCTCCAAGACCTAGACAAACCTCACCCCATGAACCCGGGCACCCCTGCTAAATCACCAAACGTAGCGAACCACTTGGGGTGACCTATGGCAGAGGTGTTGGTTATCCAATAAAGGTTCCCGGGGCGGCGGTACCCATTCCCGTCTCCCATCTATTAATATTGATTTCAAATCCTAAAGCTAAAAAAATAATAATTTCAAATAATTTTTATACCACTCTCCCGTAATAATATTTAAAAGTATAATAATATAATAAATAAATAAATAATTCCACATAAATAATGTATCTATTTGTAGTCATACAAAATGACAACATCTGTTGAAAATAAAACAAACTTTTGGTGAGTGATGACGTCACACGATTCACCATACATGCGCTGGTTTTCGGGGGATCTTGAAAAATTAAAACTTTGACAATTATTTAAACTATTAAAACTAACTCTATAAATTAAAGTAAATATGCTGTTATTTAAGTTAAAAGGTCATTATTCAATAAAAAATAAAAATAAAATTGAACTGGAGTTCCTTATTATAAAAAAAAAGTTAAATTAATATTTTGTAGTACCACGTCAAATTTTTTACCTTTTCTTCGATATGCATATTATTTACAAAGTTTTACATACATCTTTTTCATATGAATTAAGCACAAAAACAATTAATAATTTGGTCATTGTTTATCAAACACTAATTTATTTGCAGGGATTTGAAATATTATAAGCGTAGGCCCAAATAAACACATCTTATCATTTATATATTATATATAAGTCGTGGCTTACTCTGCAATTACAACAAAGATATTAATTTATGGTTTTTACTATACCTTTATTTAGATATTTCATAAGGATAATCTGCTAAAACCGATTCGTTAACAATGATGAAATTTTGTATAATATTACCCAGGTGCGACGTAATACGATGTATCTAATAAAATTAAGCCTTGCATGTTTCAAATTGTTTATAAATGGTACACAAATAAAGACTTTATCGTCGAATTAGCAAAACATCACCAATGTTAAGCCGGGATCCACGTGGAAAATAGCTTAACAAGAGAATAGTATAACCAGAGAAAACCAGAAATATGTCATTTATAAATCAGATTTTAGAAGTATTGATCTTTTATTAATCTTTTCCACAAAAAATTATAAATTTATTTCGAAAGATTGTTCTTTTATCCAGAGCATTCGCATGTTTTAAATTTTGAGAAAAAATGGTTATTTTTAGTTTAATAAGGTTATACCATAGGTCGTTGGCAGATTTGTTAAATTTTCAAAAAAGATATTGTATTATACCACACCCTTTTCAAATCATATAATCATGCAGTAAAATAAATCAATACATTATCTGGGTATCGCGTGTTGTAGAATTTCAATTTTAGTTTAAATAAAATCATTAAAAAATATACACGTACTTGTGTTTCTTGACGAAAATTGGTCCGTTTGTGAATTTATTTGCGCACTTAGAAACTAATATATTTCAGGTTTTTTTTAATATTCTTATTTAACTTAGACATTATTGAAAAATGATAAATACTTACAATCAAAAAATAATTTAAAAAAGTACATTATTTTAATAGTTTTACCATCACGCCTTTCAGCATTTTTGGATGTAGGTATAAATTAAAGCAGATTTGGAATGAAATAAAATCGATATTGAGTTATAATTTTAAAAAGCTTAAAATAATTAATCTTTCTCATTGTAACCGCCCTGCACGATCGTAAGAACAACTTTTGACGAAATGTGAATTTTCGGCCGCTGACTGGTTAAACGCTCTTAAAATATTGCAATTACAGAATTTGGTATGTTTTGGAGAGAAATTTTAATAAAATTTAAACACATCAAAAACCTTTTTGCGTTTTGTGTACGTTGTCGTTGTTTTTTAAGTAAAAATTTTTCCGAAAATTTTGGTGCATAAACTGGTTTTGACAAGGGCGCCAAAATTTTACTTGCACCAGGCGCCGTTTGGCTCAGGCCCTGCAGGGTTAAGGATTTTTCTTGTATTTTTGTCGTGGTATAGTCTTGATGCTTTCTTTTCTCAATATCCTGGAAATTCTGTCCATCACGCTGTGAACAAAAGGCAAGAAAGCGCAGCCTTTTGACTCTTGTTCAATAATTCTGTCTTCGGTTGGGGTAGATTTGACTGTCAAGAACTTGGCTTCGTCATGAACACTGTAGTCCCCCAGAATTCAACAGACTACCAACTCGGCCGAAGGGTAGCTGGCAAGAGATCATCAATAGTTTTATAACATACCAATGGGCGTTTCAGTAAACCAATAAAAATATGTTTTTCATATATATTAAAATTCCTATTTGTATTTTAATATTTGTCTTTCTTCTAGAAATTTAAAGATTATAATGTGCTAATTATATAAAATTTCAAAAAAGATTGCGTGTGCGCTCCAGTGGCGGATACATATGGGAGACGTGGGGGCGCGTGCCCCCCCCCCTTGCCACCTCTAAATATAAGAAAATATTTCTTCAATCATTTCTCAACCATCTAAGCGTCCCTTTCTTAATCTTACTTGCATCAGCCTTGCATTCTTTTCATATTTTTCTCACACTGTCAAACATGGTTTTACCACAAATTCGCCGCAGGGATCTCAATTCTATAGCATTTAGTCCTTCCTCTGCCAGTTTCGTGCTTCACTGCCATACATCAGAGTTGGTACCAGCACTCCATTGTAGACTGCTAGCTTTGCTTCTTTCGATAGTTTTTTTGTTAGCGCCAACGGCGTTCAGTCCTCCGTAAATGCGGAGTTACCTGCATTTACCCTTCTTTCAATATCTGTATCAGCCTTCCCGAATACACAAACCCATCCACTGTCATTTTTGGGTAACTATTACAAATTGTCTTTGGAGATGCTATGTGAAGGGTCATTTTAGGGAAAGGAAATAGTGGAAGGAAAAAGGTTTGATAGGTGGTTAGGACTCTCTGGGTTAGTGCGTCCAGGAGAGATGGATGGATGAACCTTTCACTCCCATTGCGATGCGAGGCAATGGGTCGAGAGATTCCTGCTTGAGAGGTTAAAACTCTCCCAACCAGTCTCCCTCAACCAGTCCTTTCCAGCTCGCCACGCAGTACGTGGGCAAACGCATCCGCCGCTACCTTGAAAAACCACAACCCATGAACTCAGGCATCCCTGCTAAGTCACCAAACTTAGCTATCTACTTGGGATAATTTATAACGAGGTGTTGTTTATCCAATAAATAATTCCCGTGGCGGCGGTAACCACACTCGCCTCCCAAATTGAAACTTTTGCTTCGTTTACATTCATACGTCGTTTCATGTAAAGGTACCCTGATTCAAGTATTTGCTTCCCTTTATCGTGTAATGCAGTCCTTCTGCTCCCTGTGGTCAGTCAACTTTTAAATGCACGGTCCTCCAATCTTTTATTTATTTATTGAAGTGAAACCTTCTTTAGCGCCGTTGCGATTTGACAAACACATACTTCTGTATGTTTTAGCCTGCGAGAGAATGAGATAGTATAGTCAGTCTCCTCTTTGTGCGGTGCTTCGTATTCTCACCACTGTTGCCTACTTTTTAGTTTTCTAATATCTTTAGCGCCCCCCTTGAGTTTTTTCTATATCCGCCACTGATGTGCGCACTTACACCCTAACGGTCTAAGTTTCTTTTACCACTTTCAGTCTTTAATGTATTTGTATATTATAATTTTTGGTGTTTTCTTGTGTGGTGTTCGTGTACTAGTGACTTTTTCATACATTTTGGTGTATGTATATATATGTCCATTTTTAGATAAATAGGTACTTATATAATATATTCATACAGTTTTCTGATTGTCAGTAAGTTCTTTCGTAATGGTCACGTTGACAAAAATGGCTTTTGTCGCGTTAAATGACCGTATATAAATATTCACATATTTCGTGACCTTCCTCTTTCATGGCTTCTTTCCCATACCCATTCTCTTGACCATCAATATTTTCCGAAATCAGGGATGAAGTATTTCCATAAAAATGACTGCGATAACGTGGATAAAGGTCTCATTCTTAAGTATGGCTTTTTTTACATTAGCTCCTTTACTTTTTTACATTAGCAGGAAAAATATTTTCGTCTAGGTCTATGTCATCTTTGGGGTTTGCTGTGTGGAGAGTGTTTTCAGGGAAAGGAAGAAGAGGGAGTTCAGGGGAGGAAAAAAGTAGTAAAGAGGATTTGGTAGGAATCTGGGGGTCTGTGTATCCAGGTGTCACGTATGAATCCATTAAATGGACTCCCTCAACCAGTCTCTCCCTATCCCCCGCCATGCAAACGCGTCCACCGCCAAAACCTAGATAAACATCACCCCATGAACCCGGGCACGCCTGCTGACAAACGTAGCGAAATACTTGGGGTGACCTATGGCAGGGGTGTTTTTATCCGGTCAATAAATAGTAGCGGTACGCATACTGCCGCCCAAATTGTGGGTTTTACAAGTATTAATATGAACCTTTTAGTTATAATTTTGAGGAAAGGAAAATCCTGATTTATTTCCTTCTCGTAGTGGGGAGTGAGCAACGACCTCGTGTCGGCAAATATAGACAGGGGCCGAGCGTTGGCCGAAATAAGCTGACCACCAACTTTCGCCCTACCAGGCGTCTGTTGTCTAGGGCTCTAGGGCACCCTCTTGTCCTGGAGAAGTAAATAATCTCCAAAGGCGGAAGAACCTTCGAGGTCAATGGCATAGGATGTGGAAAGAAACGGGAAACTACCACATTACAGGTCCAAGTGGCATCCCAAGAACCAGCAAAACATGAAAATTGCTGCAAACCAATCCCCAGGATTGAAACCAGAGAGAGAGAGTTATAATGTGATTAATGAATTCTTTTCTATTTTCGTAAAAATAAGGCAGTGATTTAGGTAAAAACTAAAATATTTTTTACTCACCGTCTGCATGCAGTTCCTTATCCAATATACTGCTTCCATTTGATTGGTGAACTTTTATTGTACGCTTTCTGAACCCTCTTTCAAGGGAGCTCTTTGCGATTTCAAACTGCAATAAATAGACAAAAACTCAAATACGAGAAGTAATTACCTATTAACATTTGTTGATAATATGCTTCAAATTAGATGGCCGTGGTCCATCTTGAATATAAACGTATTATCACTTTTATCAATAAAATCTTTTTCATATTGAAAAGAAAATTATAATGATATGTATAGTTAATATGATCAACCTGTATGAAGCAAAAAAGCTGAATTAACAATTTTGCTTCTCCCGGCCCGTACTGTCAATAATTTTTTCAATGACATTATTTCATCGAAATGGTCCAATTCTTTTCTTTTATTATTTCTGTACCCGAGAAGCATACCGATGCAAGTCCAAAATTTGAAGAAAAGAGTTTTTGATGCAGACTTGAAGTAAATTATCATGTTTATCAGTGGCAGACAGAGGCAGTGACAAACAGGTATCATGAAGAAAAATAGGATCTACCTTTGATGCAACAACTATCTTAGAAGCAGAAATATGTACATGGACTTGCATCTTTATGAAAAAGTTGCATTTTGAGTATTATGACTCAAATTATACATTACTAAGGCTTTACATAAAAAAAATATTTCGTTTTATTTGCTCTTTTTTAAAATAAAACTAATTGATTTAATAATTACATTTTTTATTATCTATCAGCATGGATATCCGAAGAAGTTATGAGACCATAGTTACAGAAAAAATGGTTTTTGGCTCTCCTGAACATTTACCTTTTTGGACTTGCATCCGTAATTTCTCGGGTACAGATTTTATCCGGCTGTTGGCCTCGTAAACCACATTCTCCTATCTGACACTTTTTCCATCCTCAAAGATAGATTTCGCAATGTTTGGGCAGAATATTGGCATAAAACTAGTCAATCCAAGGGAGCCTGCTTTGCCTCAATACAAAGGACTGTCCAATCAAAACCGTAGTTTCAACATTACCTCCATTTTCGAATGAGAATTGGACATTATTTGGTTCCATCTCACATTTTTCAAATTCAAGTCCTTGATTCCCCAGATTATAAATTTTGTGGTCCTGAAGTGGGAACTTTATATGACATTTGTTTTGGTTGTCTCTCTCTCTAAACAAATATTCTCTATTCTATCAAAACATATCATCTCTTCTATGTCTTAACTCGACTCCAATCTTCCATCTAATTTTGAAATTTTACCATTTGAAGAAAATGAATATATAAATTCACCTTTCCTCTCTCCACAAATTCAATTGAAACACCCTTAAAGGGTGAAAGTCAGAAACATTGAAAAAAAAACGCATTTTTTCAAGCACATCTATGAACGACACTGAAAACCTAAAAATTCACCTCTAATAGATTATACTCACAAACTGTAATCCAGGAATCGTTTTTTTTTAATAATATGAATATCGTACAACACTTGGATATGGGTTGCGCCATCAAAGTCTCACCATTTCATTCGGTATTATATCAATAAAAATAGTGCATAAATTTATGCCAGATATATGATTGTTCAAACGCATAAACTTACTTCTTGTGATTCTGTAGTAGGAAGGCATGCAGGACCAACAAGGTCAACTATTTCGCGAATCATCCTGTCAACAAGAGGAGATTGTCCCACGTTTGGTTGGTTCTTCAACTTTTTCCAGTACATAGCCTTCACATCGGCGTGGCCTGATTTTGAACGTATCTAATTAATCAAAATAATGCATGATTATTGTCAATCCAACATTGCTCGGTTATAAGCCTTCGAGGTGTGAATAAGTTAATAAATAAATAAAAATATGTGTTATTGGAATTATCAGTAATAAATAGGTTATTGTTATGTTCTAGAACTTTCGTATTTGCATCATTCTCAAATTTAGGGTTTCCCCAGGGCTTTCAAATGGACCCCCTTTTTATCCTTTTTTTTAAATGTGATTAATTTAAAACAGGCCTAGTATGGTAGTAAAAAAATAATTAAAATTGTAAAATTCAAGAAATCTATAAAATAATTTTAAAAAAAATAAAGTATTTTACATGAACTCCACACAGGAGGCCCTGAGGGAAATTATTTTTTGTCATCTGAGATGCCGTGTGGAGGGTCTTTTTGAAGAGAGGAAGGAATGAACATTGTCCTTGAAAAGACCCATGTTGTAGGAAGGAGGAAACACAAAGGCCGGCAAATCGTTCCACAGCCAAGCTGTAGAGCATGTGACCAATGTCAACTGTGCGTATATGTTGGGCACGCGTTTGGTGTATTTCCCGACTATGCACCGGGATCAAAGACGCTAGTTTCTTGGAGCATCTTTCATTGAAATACCGCTAGAACATGGATAGCATTCCCACCCGACGACGCATGTGCTCCAAAGATTGCAATCCGTCTGTTAAATTAGGAGAATCTATCAGACTGACTGCCTATTTCTGTACAGAGTTGGGGTTTTTAGGTATTTTGGGGCTCCAGACCAGAGGTGGCTGCCAAATTCAACCGTGGGGTGAACTTGTGATTTGTACAGGGTTAGCAATTGTATACTATTAAAGTATCTGTGGGCCCTGTACAGTACGCCCAGTTTTTGAGAGGCTAAGTTAACTCTGGCTTTGATTGAGCCAAAGGAAGAAAATTAATTCCAGAAATTCATGAAAGTATTAGCAAAACCATCAAAATATCCAAATCATTTGACAAAAACATTAAGTAAATAAGTTATATGATATTATATATTGTTATTATTTAAAATTAATGGGAGTCGTTAGCACCCGAAAAACAAGACACTCCTTATATAATACGGCGCTATCGAGGTGATTTTTCACAAAATCATATAAATATTATTATTATTGTGAGACATTGAATAAAGAAACTTAACAAAAATAAATGTTTTCTGCCAATAAAAAAAACTTACCACCGTGTTCATTTTAGCTTTGTTGAATACATCCAGCTTCTGAGTAAAACTTGCTTCTTCAGCTAAAACGCATTGATTGCTTACATCTTCGTTGTATTCTTTCACAATTTTTTCAAGCCCTCCGCTGCTTCTAATGAGTGAAAGCAACGAATTCTTGGTAAGATAATCTGTTTCCTGAAGGACGAAATCTCCTCTTTGGTTAGTTGGTGCAACCGATACAAATGGCATGACAGGAGATATCAAAGCTTTGTTGTTTTCTGTGTCAACTTCTAGATTGGGTGGGAGAGCAACTTCATTAATCGAAGATTCGTTGCTTTCTGTTTCACTTACTAATTTTGGTTGAAAAGTTCCAAGCTTGGGATTTGGGTTAATAATTTCAATAGGTTGAGTTTCATTAAGCGAAGCTTCGTTGCCTTCTGTTTCGTCTTCTAATTTTGGTAGATCAGTTCCAAGTTTGGGATTTGGATTAGTGATTTCAGCAAGTTGAGTTTCATTAACAGAAGCTTCGTAGGTTTGTGCATTACCTTCTAGATTTGATGGGTCTGTTCCAAATTTAATTTCTGGGTTGTTGGCTTTAGCCTCTTTGATAACTTCAGCCTCTCCTATACCTGCAGTATCCAAATCTTTCTTGCGTTCTGGGTCATCTTCTAGATTCATTGGATCAGGAATTCCATTATCGTCAGCTGGTGAGTTTTCGTCGACCAGTGAATCGGTAGTTGAAGGACTTTCAAGTGGCAAATTTGCTACGCGAGGTCTCATGCTTTTGTATATCATCCTGGTGGTTGTCGGATTCTCGTAACCAGTCGTTGTCGTTTCTATTGGCTTTTGAATTCTTCTCCATTTCAAAGTAGGTTGGGAGAGAATTGTAGAGAATTGAGTTGATAGGATAAGGAGAAAACTTAGTTGATAGAATAACTGAAAAGAACAAAAATACAAATTATTGTTTATTATAAAAAGTCGCGGAACCGAATTGGAAAGAATCCTGATGGTCGTCTTCGTATTTCTACTAATAACAACAATTTTACGTGTCGAATGAAAATGCAGAAATTGTTGACGGCTCTGGTAAATTTAGGTTTGAATGTGGATTTATTTAAACAATACCTACACATTTTTGGTTGACAATAGAAAATCATGTTGAACGAGAGCAAGGTAAATATTCGCTTGTTTATTGTTTAGTTTTATGACTTACTCAGGTTGTCGTGCAAATTTCAATTGTTATATTCATACATATATATGTAAGTACATTAGAATCTATCCGTCAAAAAAATCATTGGTAAGCTAGTCAAAAACTTAACAGAAATATAACAATATTTTTTTATAATTTTAAAGAACTGTTATCGTGAAAAACCGAGTCAAGGGTACACTTCTTGGTTTGGCAATATTTCTTATATAATAATTGAGTAAGTACTTCTTATTTTCCATTATGTTATTGTTCAACAAGACGATAAAATATTTTTCTAAATTTCATGTTTGATTCAACCTCTATATCACGTTCTACAATGGGAGACGGTTGGGGACTACAGACAACGTCATACAAATAACAGCAAATTGATGTCTAATCATACGTAAAGATTATAGGTAGGTAGGTATTTACCAATAATCGGTTTTAACCATGTTAATGTAGGTAATAAATCTTTCAGTACGGTGATATTATGATTTTGGATTAATTTTTCACATCAGAAGCTTTTCAGATATTTGTGAAATATGAAAAAGAAAAAACATTGAACAGGTAATAATATTGTCCCTTATTACCTAATTTATTAAGCTGTTAAATATAAAATATTTATAATTGATAAAAGGCAATGCAAAACTTTTTTTGAAGTGAAAACTTATTTAGCACCGTTGTGATTTGAAACTCGATGAAACGAAAAAGCGACACGAAAAAGTGGCAAACACATACATCTATGGGATTTAGCCTACGAGAGAATGAGATAATATAATCAGTCTCGTCTTTGTGCGGTGCTTCGTAGCCTCCCCACTCCTGTCTACTTTAGTTGTCTGAAGGTTTCACTTCTACTGCGTGTGAACTGCACACGCTCTTTTTATAAAGATTGGTTCTTTTTTATATTAGCTCCACCCAGGAGGCCCCGAGGAAACAAAACTCCCTCAGAAGTTTATGTATGTCATCTTTGGGGTTTCTGTGTGGGGGGTCTTTTTAGGGAAAGGAAAGAGATGAAGTTCGAGGAAGGAAAAATCTGTGAGGGGTTGGTAGGTATCTGGGGTCAATGGGTCCAGGAGTTATGAACCTACGAATTCGTCCCTCCCACTGCCGTGCAAGCTGGCGGGTTAAGAGTCCGGCTGGAGAGGTCAAAAGGTCCCGGCTCGCCACGCAGGTGGGCAAACGCATCCGCCACCAAGACCTAGACAAACCTCATCCCGTAAGCAGGTACCACTGCTAAGACACCAAATGTAGCAAACCACTTGGGATGACCTATGGCATATTTATTAGTTATCTAATAAATGGTTCCCGATTTGGCGGTTTGGAAATATGTCTTTATCAAATAGAGTGCTGAAAATCAAATGATATCAAGTCACGTCATGGTATGGCGTTCCATCCTGTTCATATATGTCAGCGGTAAAAAGTATTTATAATTAGGTATTTTATAAAGATCAAGGGATGAAAACAACGAGGCCGGAAACATGACGATTATTAAATATTTTATCTTTTTTACATTAGCTCCACACAGGAGGCCCCGAGGGAAATGATTTCCTTCACGGACAGTATCGTCTTTGGGGATGCTGTGTTAAGGCCATTTTAAAGGAAAGGAAGAAGAGAAAGTTATGGGAAGGAAAACGGTACAAGTAGTGTGTAGCAATCTGGTGTTCAGTGTGTGCAGGACATCCGCTGCCAAAACCTTGACAAATCCCACCCCACGAATCCAGACATCTCTGCTAAGTCGCCAAACGTAGCGAATCACTTGGGGTGACCTATGGCAGAGGTATTGGTTATCCAATAAATGGTCCCCGAGGCGACGGTACCCATTCTCGCACCACAAATTGTAAAATTATTATTTTATTTAATTATTCAAAAGTAAATGTTTTTGTAACCCAATATTCCCTAATGACCAGTATCATCCCCATGGTATCCCCAATTCTAGAGTCCTAACTGCTCCCAACCATCTGGATCCAGTCAATCTGTGGCATTCCCAATTGGGGTATGTTGTGAAGCTGAGATGAGAACAGGCGTGGGGGAGTAGATGGATGGGGATGGGAGGAAGGTGGAAAGTACCTGGCTATTCAGATTTGTTCACAAAATATGGCTAAAATATTTTCAAACAGTGTTTCAATTCTGAACGGTATGATCTTTCAACAAGGCGAAACTGAGAGTATCTACTATTCTGTAACGGGCCGCAAATATACCATGCTCGTATATTTGGTTTAATATATTAATTGTGGTAGAACACAAACTCATTAATAAATAAAATTTACTTTGGCACTTTCGAACCAGACAGCCATACCCCTCGATCACGGAGGCCGTCAGGACATCACCAAATGGGGTATATTTTAAAGTATAAGAGAGAAAGAGGATGGCTGGATTTTTCCCGGCTATTTAGATCTTATCACTTTTTAAAATTAACTCCATCCAGGAGATCCCGAGCAAAATAATTTCTTCTCAGGACCCACGTCTTCTTTGGGAATGCTCTATGGAGAGTCCCTTTAAAGGAAGGAAGGAAAAAGTTATGAGGGGTGGGGAGGAATCTGAGGGTCAGTATGTCCAGGAGTGTAATAAATCCATCCCTCCCACTGCTATGCAAGGGGTCAACGGGTCTCCCTCAACCGGCCTTCCCCAGCGCAGCTGAAGGGCAGACGCATCCGCCAATGAGACATTGACAAACCTTACCCCATGAACCCGAAAACCCTTGCCAAGCCACCAAATGTAGCCAACTACGTGATCATACTACGTTATCCTATGAACGGTTAGTATTACGGTTAACTTGTAAATACTAAACACGAATAAAATAACTTTTAGCAAAAATCTAATTATTGAAAGAAAAATCAAGATTACGAATAGATCGTTTTAAATAAAGTAAGGAGGTACATATTTCAAAGACTTTTATTAATGTTTAAGAATGTATGTGTCACAATCTTCCCTGTATGCCCTCATAACTTATTTTAATTGTGTCAAGTTCTAGGTTTAATCATAACTTGGATAAGGTTCTAAAATATTTCGTACTAAAAAAAAATTGTAATTACTTTTAGTTAGACAATTCACTTACCTTCATGGTGTTCAGTTAGGAGTTAATCCAGTTAAAAAATATAAACAGCACTAATCTGCATTGGGGAAAGTGTCGATACGAACTGCGTGCGATAGAATTCCTGGCTCCGGGTTCCACTAGATCTCGACTACTGCTGATGTTCTTTCTGATAAGACTGCTTATCCACAGTTTCCGATCGAAGGCTGGACCTTGTGCCCACTTGTCTATGGGTGTATAGCGCACACGCAGGTCTCACATACCTATTATGCGATAGCAAAAAAAAGAAATTGGCAACCAACAAATCAGAAATTCTGGTCGTCATTTTTCAAGAGAAAAAATTTAAAATTAGATTTTTGGATAATTACTTTTATTTATTTAAAATAAAACCATTATTATTTATATTTGTCGTAATAATTTCTAAAACCTTCAAGTTATTAAGTCGCAAGAATATTTAATTTTTTTGTAAGACTTGCACCTTGCACCCCTGTATTCTTATGAAAAAGTATGGTCTGTATTAATTACAGAAGATTGTAGTAACCGGCGCGGCGGGCGGGCGTAGTTTATTTGATTTCTACACAAATCTAAATTTTTATTTCGAGATTGATTAAATTTTGCACACTTGCCTATAAAACAAGAGTCAAAACAAAATTTCAGAACACAGTCTAAGTCTGATTTAAAAAAAACTCTTCACGGAGTTGCATTCAAAGTTTTTAAGTAAAAGTTGCAACTCACAGTGCCCTTCTTGACAATATCAAGGAGGACACGATGCTTCTACTTGTGAATAGCACTTATTACCAAACATGGGAACACCTCAGCACAGGTTCGTCTAGTGAGGTGTTCACAAAATACTTTTACTTACCTATTTACAAACATTAACATTTTTTCTTATTACTAAACTTATTATCTACGTAAACCTATGTAATAATCTGTAAATGTGTGTTCAAGAATAGAAAAAATAATAAATAAACAGTGTAATAATATTTTTTGGTTTACCTGTCACATTGTATTTGGATAAAATTCCGATTAACTGAATTTAGAAAAAAAAATTGTGTGGTACGCCACTTATACGCTGAATGCCTAAATTATAAAACAGATAAACAAAGACAAAAAATACGTTTTATTTTTAATTTTTAACTTTATGAGTAAAACCTCAAATTGTAATATTTAAATAAATGAAGACAATATAAGCGAAACTCAATCGAAAATCTGGAAACAGATTTTTAAACAAACATTTATTTAGACAAAAAATACGTTTAGCCTGATGTTTTTAGTAAAACATTTTTAAATATATTTAAAATATCTTCCAATAACAACATTATAATCACGACAGAAAAGTGTGTACATCTATACTGACATGTATCTATACATATTTGCGTAATTTTAAATCTTTGTTAGAAAGGGGTTTAATTTAGAATATTTTTTTAATAATTAATCGGAAAATTACTCTGGGTATATTAATTACCAGGAAGTGCTTTCCCACATTTATCATCGGTAAATGCAAAATTTGTTCTGACAGAATAAATTGGTTAGATTAAAGCTTTCTACACAATCATATATTACAGACAAGCTGCATGAGCTTTTATACTAGCGAACTCTCGACTAGGTATACAAAAGTTCTCACGAACACACTCCGAGACAGTATATCCACGCGTACAGGGTGCTGTTCGGCCTCCCTTGGCGATGCAGCGCCTCGCAAATATTCGCAGAGGGAAGGAAGCATGAGTATCCGGGACGAGTCAGCGCAACCGGAGAACGGAAAACTCTTTTTCCAGGTCGCCCAGCGGTAGGGAATCCACCCCATACACCATGGAAGGATAATTTTCACCATATTATTTTATACTCAATTTCATATCATGTAATTTATTTAAATGTACTTTTGCTTTTATAAGACGAGGTATTGCACTCAGTGCTCTGTTCAGTTGAAATAAACAAACATTTATATTCATTTCGTAACTAGTTTTGTCACATTGTTTGCATGTTAACAAAAGGTTATCCAAGTGTCATGCACCATATTGACTTACTCGAGGAAACTGATTTTGTGAGTCTAGAAACAAGACGGAAAGCAAATCCTATTCTGTCTTTCAAAATTTGGAACAATTTCATCGATAGCCCATTTCTCTTAGGATGCTATGATTTATATGTACCAGACCACTACAGCCGAAGTCGACATCATGACTTTTTTAAAGTACCGAACGGCAGAACAGACGTCTTGGCAAAGCATAGCATGACGAGGGGAATGGTGCTATTAAATGAATTTGCAAACCATTTGGATGTAAGTGACCGTTCTTTATATGCCTTAAAAATATTATTGAAGAATCACTTGCTTAAATGCTGACAGTGTGACTAAATTGTACTGTAATTGGAATTATTCTGTTGTACAATATTTTTTTTTATTTAAAAAAATCAATACGAATATAACTTTTTTTTAGGTACATATTTTATTTTTGCCAGAATGTTCCTTCTCTGCCTTATAAAAAATCTTTAATATATTTTTTCCTCTACTCACATGCTTTAATCGTGTATTCACATATAATCAAAACTATTTACGATTTCTTGCGATTAGGAAAATATTTTATTTTAATAGGATTGCCATAGCGAAAAGATAAAAATAATGATTTTTTGATAAAGTGAAATATAATCTCAAAAAGTTTTATTTAAATACTGCTTGCGCATTTCAGACTTTTATTATAAAGGAACCATTTGGTTGATTTGTTCGTACTCAACAAGTGCAACTCGCGTGTTTTATTATTAAATTAATAATTGCCATACAAATTCACCTAAAGCAGGGGCGAACTGAGTTTGCCTTTTGTAAATAATAAACATTTTTTATTTTTTATTTAAAATATATATACGATTCCGTAAAAGACCAAGTACACAACAAATAAATCAAAAATTACAAAAAATAATCGCACAAAAATAATAATAACTCATCAGTTTGGATTTTTTTACCTTAGCTCCACATATGTCACCTTTGAGGATGGTATTTTTAGGGAAAGGAAGGCGAGGAGGTTCTGAGAAGGCAAAAGGCATGAGGGGTGGATAGGAATCCGAGATGTCCTGGAGGGTCTTTCTGGAGAGGTCAAAAGATCTCCCTCAACCGGTCTCTCCCGATCCAGCCCGCCACGCAGTAGATGAGCAGATGCAACTGCTGCCAAGACCCGGACGAACCTCACCCCATGAACCCATTTAAGTACGTCTGTCGAACGGATTTTCATGCGTTTTTCATCAATAGATAGAGTGATTCATGAGGAAGTTTTAGGTATATAATTTGTCAAGGTTTTTATAAATTGGTTGAAATATGTAATACATAAAGGAGAATATCTAAATGTGGTGGACGAGCGGTCTGGCAAGCGGGCGGGGTGGATTTGATTTGTATGCAAATCTACAGTTTTATGCCGAGGTTGATGAAATTTTGCACATGTGATCTTCAAAACAAGAGGAAGGTCACTGTCTACATTTGATTTCGAAAACTCTATGTAAATGGTTAATTTGATTTTGAACGAATTGCTGATACCACAAGATGTCCGATCAAAGAGTTTCGATTTGAAATGTTGTATGTAAAATAAGGTGTTCGATCTGTTATTGCGTTATTTATCTTTACTTATTTTTATACGGTGATTAGACTTTAAAAAGTAGAGCCACATATTAACTACTAATGTACAGGCGTCGGGTGGGAATGCTATCCTTGTTCTACCGGTATTACAATGGAAGATGCTCCGAGGAACTAGCGTCATTCATCCCTTCGGCACCAGTGCATAGTCGGGAAACACGCCAAACGCACATTTGTACACGGTTGACAATTGTCACATGAGAACGGGTCGTTTCTTCGACTCGTTCTTTTGTTCAACAGCTCGGCTGTGGAATGACTTGCCGGCCTCTGTGTTTCCTCCTTCCTACAACATGGGTCTCTTCAAGACCAATGTTCATTCCTTCCTTTCCTCAAAAAGACCCTCCACACAGCATCCCAGATGACATAGGCCCTGAGGGAAATCATTTTCCTCAGGGCCTCCTGTGTGGAGTTAATGTAAAAAAAAAAACCTGGTAGTATAGAGGACTGAAAATGTGTAACCAGATGATAAAAGCGATGGAAGAATGAAAATAAATGTAAAAAATATCATATGATGAAAATTTGCGTAAAAAAATTGTGTTATTTAGTTTAATCGCTAGTACTCAAATCATAACTACAAAAAACAAAATGATCTTCTCTAGTAATTTAACAATAATTCCAGCCTAGTATTTATTCCGAAGATATTTTTAACAATTTTCGACGACATTTTGAACGTTTTTTGCGGCCGTTAGTTTTTGCGATTGACGTCAGTGCCTAGATCCAGCTCTGATTGATGGCTGACCATGAGATTAAACATTAGATTTCCCCGGTAACTTCTCTATTAGGTTCATCAGACAACACATTGAAAATTAACAGGCTTACAAAAAGGGCTTGTGAAAACCCTGTTTTACTTGAAGTACAATGTATATTAGGGTGGGCCACGACTGTACGGGAAAAATTCTTGTTTTGATTTGTCTAATATTTATAAAAGGGTATTAAACGAAGATATAAAATGACGTAATTTTTTTAATAATATTTGGATATCATCTTCTTCCTCCGGATTGACTTTAAAATTTCACGTAATAGAGAAAAACCCACCCTTGTTAAATCTTTAAAAAATGTTAGGTAATCTATTAAAAATGAACTATTTTTCAATAAAACACGAAATACAGGGAATATTTTGATTTATTAATTAAAAAAATAATATAAATATAATTCAAATTATCTCAAGGCAGTGTAATCAAATACCAGCCAGATCCTTCTTACTCTCAAATTTCGGCATTATTTTGCGAGACTCAATCTTGGGACTTTTTGTAAATGATTTCGTAAACATATTATACACTACATTTACTATGGAAGATTACAAAAAAATATGGCTTAAAGTTTTAAAGGATTCATAGTAACTTTTATATACACTAGAAATAACCCCAAAAAATAAAAATTTTCAAAACTTTGAAGTGAATCCGGAGGAAAAAATCGTATTAGAAATTTTAAAAAATTTAAACACATCGATTTAAACCCATTTGGCACCCATTTTTCGCTCTTAGAATTTAAAAATTTGTTTTTTTTAAATCACCCGCCCTAATGTAGGTACATACTACAAACATATTGTGATGTTTTGCGTCTTTATTGTTTAGGTCTTCAATGGTGAAAACTTCTGATATTTAAAAAAGAGTCGGTTGGTGATCTGATACAACTTAGGGTCTTAACATAGTTATCTCGCATTCTGTAATAATGATAGTGTATTCCGAAACGTATGCAGGAGTAGTGCAATGCAAAACATTCCATGTATGGAAAGAATAACAAAAAAATAGGCAAACTAAAAAATACATAGGAACATAGAAAATAAATGCAAAATATTAGGTAACATTTGAGGTTATCCACTATGCTACGTGGGTTTTTCGCCAAGTGGCAAAGCCAAGTATACTTATCGTGAAACAACTTTAGTGTTGTAGTGCTGGTCAGGATCCCACAGATTTTATCCCGTAGGAAGCGCCAATTCTGGACGGGTTATGGAACCCGTCAAGAATACCTGTGGTTCCCAAATATGCTCAGGGTGTGGATCTTAAACCACGATATGTGTCGTTCTCCAAAGGGATGGTTATTGCAAGGTACATAATTTAAAGGCGGAATTGTGAGATCAAACATATAATTTTAAATCAAATGGCAAACATGGGTCGAGGCCTCACTCGACAAGGTTTTAAATATTGCATTTCACTTACCCCCATGGAACCGACCTCTTTTTTACTATGAATTCTATCGCTAGCTAACTAATAAAATGTCCGTCTAGTAGTTGCAAGGCACAGGCAGCATTTCCTCGTGCATGATCCGGAAAGCCATCACCGAAGCCGAGATCTGGAGTCAGTTCCGCCGTCAAAGGGAGTTCGTCAAGCGGCCTTTCGCCGCGACCAAATTTAGCAAGTAACCCCGCCGCCAAAGGGAGAACATCAAGCGGCCTTTCGCCACGTCCAAAATTAGCAAGTCACCCCGCCGCCAATGGGGGTGTTTTACGTTCAAGAAGGTTTGGCATGTAGGTAGGCCGCCCTCGGTCCAGACGAGAGTCAGGGTCGGCGTAAAATTACTTTCCCGCCACAAAGAACAGCGAATATCATCGCGGGCTAACGATACACCGATCATCCATCAAAACGGGGCTCTGTCCTAGTGTGATCGGACGTATTTATCATGGATTGAATCTTTCAGGCTCCAACAACGCTTGGTCGCCGTACAAGTTTTCTTAGGGTTGCAGGAATCACAGCTAATCCCACCAAGGGGAATTCAAACTATCGATCACACAATACGTACTCGTTATCACTTTTACCGCCCGGCATTATCTAAAGTAAAAAGGATTTTTTTCCCGTTCAAAACTCAAATCTCACAAAAATTCCATTGACTGTTACGTCGCTAGGTTCCGGGCCCCGACTCTCCGAAACCTACCCACGCAAAAAGTGACGTATTGCCGCGGAACTGCTCCAGAGGTCGCCCCGGGCCGTCGATAAAGTCAGAGCTGGCACTCTAATAATTAATAACAAGTTCCTACCTAATTACGATTTCGACGGGTAGAGTTGTTAGGATGCAGTACAAATAATAAAGATGTTAATAATTATATTTAAATTAATACGGATTTGTACTGCATCATAACAACTACTTACTTGCCCTGGTATAAGTAACAGATGGTTCCTCCTTCAAGGCTCTCGCAAGGACTCTAATTTTTTTGAATGAACGAATCTACATTTAATTTTGAACGAATCTAGACCTCCAGTGTCCCTGCATACGTTGTTAGTAAGCAGTATGCAAGTGCTTAGTGGGAAATCAAGATACAATAAGTGTTAATATGACTATAGACAAGATTGGTGATAGTCCACGAGGAGGCAAGCGCTGGGCGATTGTATTCAGCGTATCCCAAAAGCACCTGTAAGGAGGAAGACACAGTACATAAATAATAAAAGTATAGCGCTGAAAAACGGGTGGGATTCCTCTCCAATTGATTGGCAGTCCCAGCAAGAAAACGCATAACGTTCGATCTAGCCGTTAACTACACTCCGCTTCCGCGCCCCTTAACCGGTTCCTCGGTGGTGCCTTAAAGAAAAGTAAATGGGAGATTGGGGGGAAATGCCCGATATATTAGTTAACAACAAATTATGCAAATAGCCGTTCATAGAGGATATTTGATCGTCTCCCGTCTCCAGAGGGCCTTCATGAGGGACCCGATATTAGCAGCCATGGATGGCAATGACGATCGTGTTCTTCGCCATAAGCTTCCCATGCGGTGGAGCAGAAGTAATCTGAAAGAGTGCACTCTCCCAGGAACATTTCCGTAGCCCCTGCAGTATCTTGGCAGACGGAATAGTCGGCGAAAAGCATTATTTTAAGCAACTTTTAGCTTTTGCCATTGGGATGCAGTGTAATCTACCTACAGTTCTGACGTATACAGTGATGTGCGTTGAAAAGTATTCTTTTTACGTTTGTACTGCAAAAGTGAAAACGCCTGCTCAACATACCTCCTCTAACGGATACCGCTCTTCTTTGTCCTCCCTCATCCTCGTCATCTTTCAGGTTGTCTGTAATAAAATGCCCAGGTATTTTACGCTATGACTAACATCAATTTTCATTTGATCTGGCCATACTGAGGGTGCTTGCGCGAGTTCATTTTTACATTTGAAAACCATAACGATTGATTTGGACGTATTGTACAAAAGGTTATGATTTATTGCAAATCTTCACATATTTGGAGTAGTTTTTTTGGTGCGCTATGTGATGGTGCTAGAAGAACCATATCATCTGCGTAATTAATATTATTTATACCAGTGGCAGTTTGCGGGGTTGAAAGTGGGGAGGCATAAACATTTTTGTAAAGTAAGCATTATGCATACGTATACCTAGAAACCTATACGATAAACTGTAATAATTATGTGAAAACACTGAAAATTGGGCAATTACAAATAATCATAAAACCAAACCAAACTTGATCACTAGAGCGCTAGAACTAATCGTAAATGATCGGCCTAAATCGGAAGTGTTCGTTTTTTGAGGCATGCCTCAAACAAAGCGCGACCGCACAACCGCTATCTTTCATTTGGATTTCACCCACTCCCCTCCGCCTACATGAAATCAGCGACTGTCGGAGGCGGGCCCTATCTCTGCCTCACTCACCTTAGCGAATTATTGTACTGCGTTGTGTATAATTGCACTGATGTGATGAGTTATATAATACAAAGACAACCAGTTCTAGTAAAATACAAAAATATTCTTGGGTAATATTCAAAATTAAGTAAGTAGGTAACTTTAAAAAACTATATAAAAATAGGTAAAATTTAAACAAAAGTTTTATTAAGATTGGATGTATGTATTAAGTTGTTTCTTGTATTTTTTCCCCCTTTTCTTCCCTATTTTTTTTTGCGGAGGCAATGCCTCCCCTGCCTCACTGATTTATACATACCTACTCCTTGAACATGGCAACCTAAATTATGCCTAACTTTGGTGATCGACTGAGTATTGAGGTGGTCTAGTAGTTCTTTCAAAGATAAACATAATATGCATAAATATGCATCAGAATACTGGGTATACAAACAATGAAACCGATAAGCGTAGACCAACAATGCCAATGTCATTATGTTATGGGTATCGTGCGTGTTATGCGACAAGGTACGACTATATGAATTTATCTGTCACGCTATACCGGTAGTTTATTGAAATCATGGTTCAGCTTGGTTCTACGACCTACTTATATATTCCAACCTTTAGGGGGTCCATTTCAAATCATTGCCCGCAACCTTAGCGTTTATTGAATTTTAATTTGATACATGTAGGTATGAAAGTTGTCCGGCTTAATACAAGATGTCTGTTTTGAGGCAGCTTCTACATAAAATTGGTATGCGATGACCACCGAGGCCTAACGTTATACTCCTTGACTCTGACCTGGAAGGTTGGAAACCCAAACACGGAGTGGGTTATTCTTTTTTATGTGTATATCCCATTTGCTTCTCAACCGTTTGGAGCCAGCGTGACAATGGCATCCCGAATTGGGATAGGTAGTTACGTTGTGAGGAGATATGAAGAGGAAGGTAGGAAGTACCTGACTATTCAGATCAGGTCACCAAACATGGCTTAAGTAATTTCAAGCAAAGATTCAATTCTGAATGGTGTAGAAACAACACAAATTATTATTAATATAAAAATCACCTGAGCACATTGTATATATATATATATATATATATACAGGATGGTGCAAAATTAATCATCGAATTTTGTTATTGAATAACTTTATTTACTAAAAAAAAAAGATTTGTAGTAATGGAAATTTTTATTTGGACTTTTACAATTTTTTCTGTTAAGTGGAAAAGATGATATCCGTCAAGTGGCTGCCGCCAGTGTTGATACACATTTGTGCCCGTTTTATCGCATTTTCCATAACTTTCCGCAAGCTTTCCGGTGATAACTGTTCGCATTCCTGTCGAATATTCTCCTTAAGGGCTGCGATTATCTGAGGCTTGTTGGCATAAACCACCGACTTCAAGCAGCCCCAAAGAAAGAAGTCTGGGATGGTTAAATCGGGCGATCTTGCTAGCCATGCCAAATCGCCAAAATGGAAGTTTACGCGACCAGGAAACGCTTCCTTCACAATATCCATTGTGGTTCGTGCTATGTGTGCGGTTGCACCGTCTTGTTGAAACCACATGTTCACCAAGGCCTGCTCATCTAATTCCGGCAGTAAGAAGCAGTTTATCATGGCCCTGTAGTGTTCTCGAGTGACCGTAATGCCAATGGAGTCCTCAAAAAATCACTCCTCTCGCGTGAACGCCGCACCACTAGTGGCTTTGAATGGATGTAATGGCTCTTCGTGCATCACACGTGGATTTTCAGTGCCCCAGAAACGAAGATTTTGCTTATTGACGTAACCGCTTAAGTGGAAATGCGCCTCGTCGCTCATGATGACTTTCGAGACAAAATCGCTAAAAGCGTTAAAGCTAAAATCGACACAATTATTCCACGCTCTTGTCGAATAAAGCGCTCCATTGCTTGTTTGTTTGTATTCTGCAGCTGTCTAGTTCACAAATGTCAAACTTGCAAAGGTACTGGAGGTACCATCGATGTAGCGGTTTGCCACTTTGCGAAACTAATACTTAAGTTATATTAGACATGGTTAATGTTGCAATTTTGTAAACCTCTGATCACGTTACTTAAAATTTTTTGTTTTTTATATTTTTATATCATGTATGTATTTTTTTATCGTAACTTATCGTTATTATATCTCACTGTACTTTAAATTTTTGTTGCTTATATTTTTATTTAATTTATGTACTTTTTTATTTCTATTGTAATTTTATTGATATTATTTCATTCTCATGTTAAAGATGTACTGCCTTTATTGATTTATGTAAAATCCCTCTGGGCGTATAATAAAACAAATAAATAAATAAATATGATTGACATATGACGCCATTTGAAAAAATTATAACATCTTCCGATAGGGTGCGCCATCTTGTATTATTTGGGTTATTTCAATTGAATTGATAAACCGACTCGAAACCGAAACTTAAACCGAAATAAGTGCGTTCGTGGGCCCGAAGTGAGCTCAATGTTTCTTAGTTCTGTAGAAAATCTTTCTTCGTTACAATTATTACATTCCATTCAATACAATTTTACTGTGGCCTAGAAGTGTCGGGTATTATGGGTTTGAACATTGTGAGACATTTGTATTTGCCGCCCCACGAGTGTGCCGCCCTAGTGCAGTGCGCGCCTTGCACGCCCACTTACGGTGGGCCTGATTTTTGATTTTGCCTGCCATTTCAATTTGGGCGGCACCGGGTAGGTACCGCCACCCTGGAAACCATTTATAACCAACCGACACCCCTGCCATAGGTCATCCCAAGTAGTTCACTGCGTTTGATGACTTAGAGGCAATGGCCGTGTTCATGGGGTGAGGTTTGTCTGGATATTGGCGGCAGATACTTTTGCCCACATACTGCGTGGCGAGCCGGATCGAGAGAGACTAGTTGAAAAGTCATTTTGAGTTCTCGAGCCAGACTGTATCGATCCACTGCATCGCATTGCACTGCAATGGGAGGGATGGATTCACGCATTCGTCACTTTTTTATTTCCTCCCCAAATTTCTTCGCTCCTTTCTTTCCCTAAAAATACCCTTCACACAACATCCTAAAAGATGACATTGGCCCTGAGGGATTTTTTTCCTCAGGACCTCCTCTATGAAGATAATGTTCATATGAACAAATAAACAAAATGTATTCAGTGAAGGCACTTTATAACGTTTTTACACCTCATCAAAATTATTGGACTTTATTGGACACCCATTAAGACGGCTTCCATGGTCGAGGGGAATTATTTTCCTCAGGACCTCCGGTGTGTAAATAATGTTAAAACAAAATGTCAGGGTGGAAGATATTCTTAGCGTAGCGTCGCCCTGATAAAAGATCAGATCACCATTCAGATTTTTTAAATGGCTTTAACCGTGTTTTTCGACCAGATCTGAAAAGCCAGATAGGTACTTCGCCACCTTCCTATTCCCAACCCATTCACTTTCCCACTACATTCAAACTCACAACCAGGGTTGCCAGGTGTTCGGTATTTTAGCACCGTGTTCGGTGTTCGGTATAACAAAAATACCGAAGTATGGGCGGTTCGGTATTTTTCGCCATTTCGCGGATTAGTGTTAGGTGACTACGTACTTGATTATTCCAAATAATTCGACGTCCAACCCCCCCCCCCCCCCCGACACGGGTTTTGTCAAGGTACCACCGTGAAATCTAGGGAAATTTCGAATTTTTTTTTTCTCACTGTTCGGTATATTTTTGGAAAAGACCTGGCAACCCTGCTCACAACATAGCCCAAATGGGGAGTTTTAATTTAAGTTTTAAACTTCGAGTTCTAAGGGCTTTGAGATTTGTGCTTCGACGTTTATGCCTAGGCTTTGAGTTTTCACTTTTTTGCCAGTTAGCTTTGAGCTTTAAGCTAAGTTTACAAGAAGCCAGTTCTCTGCCGCGCCAGTCGTACAGACAAGCCAGCGCTGGCCCGGCCGCGTATTTCCGAAACCTATACCGATTCAGTCGCGGTAGCGACAATTTACATTTTAAATATACCTCTATATTGGTTATTTTTTATCACATTGCAAAAACAAAAACTGTTCTAAAATCTAGATAAAATAATATTTCTGATGTATATATTAGAAATTAATAATTTTATTTCTAAATATTTAAAATTTAATATTATTCCCATATATTTTAAATATACCTCTATATTGATAATTTTTTATCACTTTGCAAAAACAAAAATTGTTCCAAAATCTAGATAAAATAATCTTTAAAACGTGTATATTAGAAATTAATAATTGTATTTCTAAATATTTAAATTTTGATATTGAATATGTAAAGCGACTGAAACGGTATAGGTTTTAGAAATACGCGGCCCGGCCCGTGTTGTTTAGACGAGGCCAGTCATTTCTAGAATTTTCTTGTGGTGAGCATACGTTCGATACAAAAATGAATTCGGGACAAATCCGGCTGTTCAAAAAAAAAATCTCTGCAATATTATTAAAAGAGATAATTAATATAATAGAGGAAGAAATCGTAAAGAAAAAACGACTTTGCACAAGAAAATGGATAACCGATAGAGCCTAAAACTGGAGCCTCTGCTTTGTTGCTACAACAACTAAGATTAGAAGATCCTTCTGAGTACAGGTTGGCCTTGCGAGTTACAACTGAAAACTTTGACGAGTTACTTTCACTTATAGAAGCAAACTCAGCTGCTAGCAGGTGGTTTCCAATGCGCACACAAAATTGAAAGTTTGAAAATAAATATCCAAAAAATATTTAACGACCTTTGGTAGAAATAATTTATCGCGGAAAATACCAGGAGCACATAATAACAGAAGAGGTAAACGAATTCTATATGATGATAAAAAAAGCAAGTACGTACAAAATTATGGAAAATCTACTAGGAACATGAAGAGGTAACAATTATTTTGATGTACGCCTAGAAGCGTCATTTATGAAATCCTCACTACTCTTTTTTTTAATGGCTTTTCACCCCAAAGGAGTGTTCTGGCCAGTGTCAAGTGAATGCTTTTGTCAGTGTAATTTTTGGTTAATATTAACTAATTTAGTTTTAATAACAAGAACCTATCTACATTATATAATAATACTATACAAATAATAATACACAAAATTATTACAATAAGGGATGATTTTAATTAAACATAACAAGGAAATTAAAAGATATGCTGACACAATTTATTGTGCGTAAAAAATAAAATCAATAAATAAATACATGAAACTTAACTTACAGTTACAAATTGATGCTGTTAATATTCAGGAAATTAGCCAAGACTTTATTACACGCGTTTGTCCACAGAAGATAACAGGCATGCAATGTTGTAGGGAGGCAATATGCCCGAACTGAATAGGTGAGGGATGAAATTTTTGTATGAATTATTTATAATAGTAATAATGCGATTTCTATACAAAATTATGGAAAATCTACCAGGAGCACAAGAACATGAAGAGGTAAAACTTTTTTGATGTATGCATAGAAATAACATCTATGAAATCCTCACAACTCTTGAGTATACGTACCAGGAGCACATAATAACCGAAAAGGTAAACGATTCTAAATGATGAATACAAAGAGAAATGCGATTTCTATTTGAGAATTTACCTGCTTACAAAATTATGGAAAATCTACCAGGAGCACAAGAGCTTGAAGGGGTAACAATTTTTAGACGTACGCCCAGAAATGTGATTTACGCAATCCTCACAGCACTGGAGTTACTTACATTGTAGAATCATTGTGTATATTTTTGGGCGTCTAAAAACGCTTAAAAAATATATTTTTGATTTTGGAAAACATAGCGAACCACTTGGGGTGACCTATGGCAGAGGTGTTGGTTATCCAATAAAGGTTCCCAGGGCGGCGGTACCCATTCCCGCCTCCAAAATACATCTTTTTTCAATTTTCAAACCATCTATTGGGCCGGCGAGTAGCCAATTTCAGAGAAATACATGTGTGTATGCGTTAGTGCCACCAAAATATGATAGAATTATGAATTACGAAGCCATACTATTGCTAGAAAAAAACAACGTGATAGCTGCTGAGTTACACCCAATTATGAGAAACATAAAAGACAAGGTTGAAAGCCGACTGCATGATGAATATTACCGCGCCAAAATAATGAGAAACATAAAGGTTTTGAGGCCTTCTTATCAGGATCAATTAAAAAAAAAGCCAATGAGATTTACAGGAGAACTCTTGAATACGTACAGAAATATTATGATTTTGAGGAATCTGAATTCAAAATCTTTTAAAAATTCGATTTAACAAGTGCAGTAAGTTACGAAGATACTGTTGAAGGTGTCGAATCACTTGGTTTGAAAAATGTCGACGAAGATAAGAATATGGTATTTCCTCACTTCGTATAATCTAGTAATTCAACATTGCCTGTTGATTTACAATGGATTCAGTTATTAAAAGTCACCTCAACCTTCACCGAACTGCCAAAAAAAATTGGAAATTTTTTTTCAATCCCTATGAGCAATGCTTTTGTTGAACGCATCTTTTCTTTAAGTAGGATTGTAATAGGTACTATTTTTCACACAAAACTACATCGAGGGCCTCTAGCGGACGTGATGGTCCTTTTGAGACATTTGGAATATTTTTGGTTTCAAAAAGTTTGGTTTTTTTTCGAAAGATGTCGCTAAAAAACACGTATATTTAAATGAATTATTTCACCGTTGTCATTATATATAGTATATAGTGCGTGTGGGTGTAGATACTGTTTTAATTATATATATATATATATATATATATATATATTTATTTATTGAAATAAAAGTAGAAGAAAACATAAACAAAAAGTGTTTAATTTAAATCACGAAATATTCACACGTAAGGTTCGCGTAATGTTATTACAGTATAGTTTTATTACGCGAACCTAACGTGTGAATATTTCGTGACTTATAATAATATTATTACTATTATAACAAATTATTATTATCAAAATTATTATAATAAAAAAATAAAAATTTTCAAAAATTTTTTACGGATATCGTTTTAGAGAAAAACCTTCATAGAATTTATAAGGATTTTCATCATTTATTTAAAAAAAAAAATCTAATATATTTTTGATAAAAGCTAAACCCTTGTAACTTTAAAAATAATTTTTTCCCGTTAAAAAAATTATTTTTATCGTATTGCGAAATAATATTATCGTTATTTCTTATTAATTAATCATTACACTGCACCTAATGTCTTTCATGCTTTTTATTATTTACTAGCCGAAGTCCCCGGCGATGCCCGGGCTTTACAAAGAGTTTTCGAAATAAAATGTAGACAGTGACTTTCCTCTTGTTTTATAGGTATGTGCAAAATTTTATCAACCTCGGCTTATTTATTTTATTATTTTTAATTTCTTTTCGTGGTTTTAAAAAAAACCCCTAAAAGTATACTTTGAGGATATTCAGCAGTTAAAAATATTTTGTAAAACTTACGAAAAACGGTCAGAATAAGGTCGTATTTCTGATTTGGTTTTGATAAATGCTAAGCCTATGTAATTTTTAAAAATGTATAAAAAATATTTTTCATATTAAAAACTTTATGTTTATCTATTTGCTTAATAATATTATCATTTTTTTTAATTAATAAATGATTACACTTGGCCTTAATGAGAAATCTGTGGACAGACGAGCGAAACTGCTTGTCAGTGGACATGGTGAAGGCAGAGCACTAGCTAGGTCATTTATATTAAAAAAAATTATCAATGGTAATTTACCATGACATTTTGCCTAAATTAAATAATTCATACTAAAAAAAGTATTATTTTAATTAAAAAAACTATATTTCTAAAATCTCCGGGTCTACTGTTTTTGAAAGGTGGTAGCCCTAGATAGAATGCATCGACGAGTCTATCCACTGAGTTTCAGCTTGATCAGAAATTGGCAAGTGGGTTAATTTTCAATTCCAAGATTTGAATTAATTCAAGAAAACAAAAAAGTAATTTAAATAGATGTATTTTAAAATAACCTCTTCATTGAATTTTTTTTTTATTAATAATTAGAATTTTATACCTTATTGATATTACGCGCTCCTGGTGTGATTGTGTAATATTTTACATCCACCAAAGAAAGGTGTCCTGAGGAACCAAAACAATATATGGCCGTATTATTATTGCTGTGGCTAACAAAGCACAACGCCACGCCATTACCCAACCTTTACAACCAACGCCATCTGTTAAATCAAATCCTTACCACCCGTTTGTCAGCCCGCAGCCCACTGCCCGCGGCCTGCTTGCCAGCCCGCTGCCTTTATTTATATATTTCAACCAATTTACACGAAAACCTTAACAAATTATATACCTAAAAACCATCCTCATGAATCACTCTATCTATTGGTGAAGACCGCATGAAAATTCGTTGCGTAGTTTAAAAGATCTAAGCGCGCAGACAGCGGGAGCGACTTCATTTTATACTATGTAAAGATTAATAGACCGGCCCATATGCAGATGTCTCAGAATACTTCCTTCAATTCAGATGCGTTTGAGTTTTTTCAAATAAATAGAGGTTATTAAAATATATAGAGTTTATTAAAATAAATAGAGTATGGTATTATTAAAATAAATAGCTTTTATTAGAATAAATAGTTTAGTAAAATAAAAAGAATTATTTATATTTATATTTATGGCCTGTGTGCCTCTCATTATTACACATAAGGACGCTCTGAGTGTCCTCTGACTTTTGCCAAACAAAATGAGAAGAGCAAGTATATGGGATTATGGCTACCCGTACCTGCTTTAATTTGGGTACCACTGCACCGGAAACCATTTATTGGATGACCAAAACCTCTGCCATAGGTCATCCCAAGTGGTTCATTATGTTTGGTGACTTAGTAGTAGTATCTGGGTTCATGGGGTAAGGTGTGTTCAGGTCTTGGGGGCGGATGCGCCTGCCCATCAGCTTCCTGGTAAGCCAGATCGGAAGAGGCCGGTTTGCATAGACGGTTTGACCTATCCAGCTGGTCTCTCTCGCACCATCATCTTGCACCACTGCGGGAGGAATGGATGTGTACGTCCATCACCAGAGGAGTAAAGAGGGGTGGGGGGGGCGTACCCGCCAAGGGTTCCTCCCGATGGGATGGGGGGGTTGACACCCGACCGAGAGTCACCTGCCCAAGTGCACAATTCTCTAGACATGCAATGTAACATGAAAGGAACATTTCATAAGTGTGGACGCAGCGGGCGCACGAACCGAGCATGTACCTACTCGCATCTGTTTCCGGCATGCGCGCGGTGAACATAGCTCAGTCTGCCGAGAACAAGTCCTCCATTGTTCGCGCGCGTTCTGCGGTATAGACATGAACGAGCCGTCCACACTGACGCTCCGTGCACACTGCGTGCCCCTTTGTGTTCGGCGAAAAAACCGACACTTTGTGGATTGCGGCGCGCCACGAGTTGAAATGCTCTGTTCATGTCCCAATCCATAGCAACATATGGTATTGTGGGATGGGGTGGTTGTGCTGAATCCATTATCAATCCAATTATTACAGTTCAAAAACTTATTTTGAGAATCATATTTAAATGCCAACCTACCCATCCCTCAAACGAACTCTTTGCTAAAATCAAGGTCTTAGACATTCGACAGATATTTACAAAGATAAGCATTTGTTACATATGCCAAAAAAATCTACTGGTGGCTCCACAACATCAAGCACACACACGTTTTTCATCAAACCTGGGTTGCGTGGTCCCTAAAACAAAAACCTCATTCGCCCAACGACAATTCTGGTTTATCGCTCCCAAAATGTATAATGCTCTGAGTGCCGATATAAAATCACAGAATAATTCTAAATCTCTCTTTATAGCCCGTATCAAACATTAGATATTTGAAAAGGGAAGAGATTTCTTCAAACAACACATGAGAGCTTAATATTACAATAAAAACAAATATATTAATATAAAAAAAAATATTAAAAATTAATACAAATTTAATTAATTAATTAATTTAACTTAACATTACATTAAAAAAAATTACAAACAAAAAAAATTACTATCTCTAACACTCTTTCCAACTTCTTTCAGAGAAAGAATATCAAAAGCGAATACAAACATGTACTCTCGTGCAGAAGAATACTTACCAATTTTTATTTCTATTTTTATCTCAAGAATAATAATACTTACCAGAGTTTATTTCAATCGTCTTAAAATTATCTTTTTATTCTTTATTTCTTAGCTTACTTTTAATTGTTATATCTTTATTTTTATCTGTTTTTAGTTTTATTTATCCCTAAATATGTTATTTTTTCTTTCCTCTTCTCATATTTTTTTTATCTGTTTATATAAAATAATATGTCATGTATGACTACCACAACACGGGCAATAGCCTAGTGTGGTAGTCAAAAAATACCAACAATGTACCTATCATGTAAACATTTATTAAATAATAAAAATAAAAAATGTGCGTACTGTGCATGGTTTGTGCTCGCAAGGCGTCCACACTATGGGAATTCTGTTACATTGCATGATACATTGCGACAATTTGGACGGCGAATTCTTTCATTGAGTGTTACATTGCATGTTATGTTACAGCAATCTGTACCCGGATTTAAGCGTAGCCCATGAAAAGGTTCCATGACAATTCAGAATCATGCAACTTCAATATCCCTTTGAAAAGTCAATAAAAGTTATGAAAAAAATCTTGGAAAATATCCCATAGCCTAACCTAACATAATTTAACCCTTTTTTCAGCACTTTTAATGATTTTTCAAAGGAGGTATTGAATTTGCATGATTCTGAGCTGTCCGGTCACGGCATGTAACATACATAATAGGGGAAAAAATTTAAGTTCTGATGATGTAATTTAACGCCTGTTTAGCTAACGCAGAAGATACACGTAAACCTGTCTGAACACAATGACTGCTAGATTCCCACCCACCCCTCATACCTTTTTCCTTCTCAGAGCTTCCTCTACTTCCTTTCCTTATAAAGACCCTGCACACAGCATCCTCTAAGATGACATAGGGCCTGAGAGAAATTATTTTCCTCAGGGCCTCCTGAGTGGGGTTAATATAAAAAAAAAAATGTAATAATAGTAGGCAGATAAATAATATAAACTCGATGAAAAATGCATATTTTTTATTATATTATCCAAAACACAGATATTTTATCAACTAAATAAATTAATATCTACTAGAAGTACAAATATTACAAAACAATAACTTTTTAAAAAATATAACTGTTTTACAAAATGATCTTCACTGAAAATATTACCTGTAAAATTAAAACACTAATAATTTAAAAAAAAACCGCCTTAATGTCACAATAACTCTACCTACCATAAAACTATTTACATTACAATATAATGTAAACATATTTAAGTAATTTTATGTTATTTTGGTAACATCGATATTATAGTATTAAAAAGTACAAGCATGAACCTTGGATTAAAACGTTTTTTTTTAAATCTAAAAACATACATTAAGAATGAGTACCTATCTAACAGGGGTGTGATGTTACTTTTTCATCAATATGATTCTTTTTTCTAATTCTTATTTCAAATTTTTTAGAAAAAAAAATCTATGGAGAGATTTAATTGGTATGAAAATACCAAACAGATTGAAATGAAGCAACCAAAACCTATTTTTTCAGGAAAAATTCATCAAGTCAAGGAATTTATTTGTTATTATTGGGTTACATCAAAGATATTGAAATATATAGATGTGCTATCTGCTGTTTTTACTATATGGGTCTGCGCTTCCGGGTGTCGCCGATATTGTTTACCAATTAACAAATAAACTAAAAGAACAAATAATTAACGAATAAACCAAACGAACGTTAAACTAAATTAACGAATTCTTTCCTTATTCAAAATATATTGTTAACCAATATTAATGCACATTTTCAAAAAATCAATGAAATGAACAAATTCTTTTTGTATGAAAACTACGCTAATTAGCGTGTAGCCCGGCGAAAGTTGCGCGGACACCATAGCATATCTCTTCTGTATTTGAATATCTTTGGGTTACATGAACAAATGAATATCGCTATGCCAAATAATAGAAATTGAAAACCATAGTGTAAATCACAAAAAAATGATAAATGCACTAGAAAAACGAAAATTCGATATGCCGAAGAAAAAAACTGTTAGTTTTTTTCTGAATAATAGATTCAAAAAAATCTTTTTACAATTTAATTCAAAATTAATCAATTTTATGTTATTCTGGTCATCACATAATATGCATATAGGTACCTACTTATTGATAACTCGGGTGAATAAAAATAAAACCTATTTGTTCATACAAATAAATATCTACTACAAGAGAGAAAACTATAAATGTACAAATCAAGCACATAACAAATTCAACCCGTCGAAATGTATATTTAAATTGTTTTAGTATTAATTAAAAAAAAGCACACATTCAATATTATTTGAACATTTTTTGGACACAAACTTACACTTGACATTTTACTGCATACAATAATTTATTTCAAAATTATTAATTTTTTAACCTACAAGAGTTTATTTCCTGTACACAATATTAATATTTTAGCTCTTACTTCACTTATTTAATAAATCACGATAATTGTTAATTTCACAAAATTCTTGTTAGAGAAACTAAGATTAAAAATATTAACAAAAAGTGGAAAAAAAACTTTTTAAAAGATGTTTATTTTTTAAGTAATGTTATAAGACCTCGCATTAAAATTATTAAATGTAATTCATTATCAAAAACTACAAGAATTATTATGAGAGATGAAATTAAAATCGGTTATGTTTTAAAAAAAAATAATCTTATCATGAACCTAAGAGTAGTGTTAAAACTTAGAAATAAAATATCATTCCCTATATTTGGCCTCTGTTTGAAATTCAATTACTATAATCGCTAATGATAAATTCAAAAAGTATTATTATTTGTTAAATTGTTCTGTTAGTTTCGAAAATCTACATTAATAACACAAAAAAAACATCAAGCATCCACCTTCATATATTATTAAAAATGGATTCATACAATCATCAAAAAATATTATCAAAGTTTGCATAAAGATAAACAAAATTAATAAGGTACTTTTTGGATTCAAGATTCCCATAGCTTCGCTAGAAAGTAATTTGTCGATGTTTGTGGCAACCCTGATCAATTATTGTATTATAGATTGAAATAAGGTATGTAGAAGATTTGGTACTTAAAACAATTTAGGCCACTTTTTAAGCGAATCTGCCTGTTGTTATGTTTAAAACCAATCAAAATTAATCATTTACTAGAAGAGCGTAATACATAATAATTGTAAATTGATACAATAAATTTACCAAATTCGCATGCTTTATCGGAAGCAAAATTTCTATCCAATACAAGAAAGTATTTTAGAGATGGCCAATAATAAGAGCCAAGACAGTTAAAAATACACAAAACTAGTGATAATTTTGTAAATGCCATCCAGGACATGAATACATCGGTCAATATTACATAGTCCCTTGACAACCTTATGCTCGCCAGATCACTTTCACCTTAAACATAACCGCACTTTACTTTTTACGTCGGAAGTCTTAGTTCTTCACCAATTTGAGCACTTCACTCAGACATAAAACTCTCAGGCCGTTCCGTCGCGCCTTTCTCGTTCCAGCTCTTTCTTGTGCTTGTACCTCTTCCTGCCGACCACCACGGCCAAGATGACGATGATAAGAACCAAGATTCCAAGACCGATATACGCGTACGGCATCTTTGAAGTCAAGGGTACTTCGGCAGTCTGCGGACCCCCTTGTCTGCCTAAAGTATCACTGGAAGAAGCAGCTGGACTGGCCTCGTTGGAGTCTTTCGCTACCAAGAAAGGATTGTCTTGATTTTTCTCTTCTCCTCCTTCACCGGGTTCAGTCAAATCATTACTTTCTTCTTCTGGCTTCTCTTCAATAGTTTCCGCCTTTTCGGTAGCAATTTCTGGCTCCGGAGTAGAATCAACATTTTCTTTTTCACTTTCGGAATTGTCTGAAAAATCGTATTCATCTGTATCCGGATTTTTCTCATCTGTTTGGACATAATATTCCTCATTGAGTTCGTCTTCCTGTTTGGGTGTGTCTCCGAGCTGGGTATTCAAGAATTCGCTGAGGGGCTGGTAGTATTCTAGAAGAGAGTCGGACCTGACGTCCCTGATGCTCAGAGAGTCTTTGATGATTGTGGACCACTCCTGGGCGAATCCTTTAGCCATCATATCCCTGACAAAACAACATGACTAAATCAATACAAAAATGTATTTGACCATGTTCAAATCATAAAGCATTATATTTAAATTATTTATCAAGAACATTATAAAAAAAAGTGTTCAATGTGCGTGCCGCTGATTTTTAGAAACTCAGAAACAAATCCCGGTACATAAAGGGAATTATATGGTGTGGTAGCCCTCTATCCCTCATCAATGAAGAAGGTTTCTGTTTTTACCTAAAGGGCGTGCTTTTGAAGGTATAAGGGCTGGAAGTTTTCCTCTGCTCGAAATTTCTAGAACAGTCCAGAACATTCGAGAGTAATCGAGAGCATTTCACAACATTCCAGATTATCCCGGACATTCTGGAATGTTGTGGAATGTTTGGGAATAGTCTGGAATGTTCGGGAACATCCTGGAACATCCTAGATCATTGTGGAACATTTCTGAACACTCTCGAATGTTGTGGAATGTTTTGGAACATTTTGAACCATTCAAAGCCTTTTTTGTATGGGTAGGGCTACCCATTGAAAGGGGTATATAAAGCAAGATTCGTCGTGAGTTTGAATCTCAGTTCAATCTCATATGAACTCCCTGAGCAAAGCCTTGTACCCCAGCGAGTTATGAATAAAAGTTCAAGTTTTGATAATAATAATAAATTGCTTTTTGGAATAGAATGATGATAAATTTATAAGAAAATAAGTTGCAGGAAGGGTTACCTGATCTTTGGAGTTCCTTCTGAAATATGCTTCACAATATCCGCATCAGGATCGAAGAGTTCCTCGGTCAAAGCGTCCAATACTTGATATTTAAGGACAACGCCAAGGAAATTGCTGCAATAAAGAGAAAAACAATTACATACTAAACATACACTACCAACTATTTATATAAAGAGAGTGTCTGTGGGTGGCGATTTTTATACAAATCTACAGTTTTATTATTTCGAGATGAAATTTTGCACACTCAACCTTCAAAACAAGGGGGAGGTTACTGTCTATATTAGATTTTTTAAAACTTTGCATAAATCCCAAGCAACGCCGGGGACTTGCTAGTTGGTAATAATAATAATCTTAATACGATGAGTATGCAGTAATATATGTAAAAGTCTACCCTCTTATCTGGTATAGTAATAAACCATCAAATCAATTATAATGCCTAAAAACTTGTGGTGAAAAGAACAAAAAAATTTTTTTTTCTGGGTTACTAATGAAAATTTCAAAATATAATACTACCGGACCAAACTTATGTTTCCTACTATTATTTCATAGCATATTTACGTAATGTTAATAATATTTGATTTATGGTGAGCATTCGAATATTATTTCTCTCATCATCTCAAAATTAGTATTCGAAGATGTCTGACTAATCAACTGGACGATCGATATAAAAATAAATGTTTCTTTGTTTGCCCCTTATGTGTTTCTAAACCATTCATCCGTTTATGATGAAACTTTGGCCATTTGTTTTGAGCATGTCCGCGATAGTTTCTGCATAAAAGTAAGCTCTGGCAATTTGAACTTATTTTCTGTACTATTCATCTGATTGCAATTAAACTTTGGCGAGTTGTTGTGCACACACCCACGAAGGTTTTTATATGCACGGGTGTGCTGTAGGTTTATGAAATTCGTATAAAAAACATTCCAATAGGTGGCGCAAAAGTTGTTCGAAAAATGAGTGTATATAATTAAGCGCTAGGGAGGGGGAGGAGAATCCGGGAGGGAGGGAAGGAAATGAAGGAAGGAGGTTCGCAGAAGGGGGGAAGAAGTAGAGGGGATGGAAGGGAAGGTGGAAGAGGTATGCGGGAGGTGGGATGGGAATGCGGGAGAGGAAGGGGGCGTGGGAGGGTAAGGAGAGGCGGAAGAGGGACAGGGACGAATGGGAAAGGACACGCAGGTAGAAAGATTTTTTTATTTAAATTGCAACGCATGCCAGGAACTCGCTAGTAATAAATAAAATTAATAAAAATTTCGTATCTAAAATATTAAAAAAAAATAAAAAAATAAAAATTAAAAATATGAAATATAAAAAAAAAAACACCTCTGTAAAATATCCAAATACAGTACGTAGTAGTACAGTAAGTAGTATTTACGTAGGCTGCACTGTCACAACGATTTATGTCAATATTTGAGTGAAAGGTCAAGTATTTTCTTACCCGATGTAAGGTTTATTGGATAAGATCTTCACATCCCCCAGATAGCCCTTTTCTGTAGGAGATACTTTGGAGATGTTTCTTCTAGCATAAGCCCACGATGATCCTACGGTGATAGGTCCATCAGATTCCAGAAGCTTTAGCCTCCACTTGTCAGCAGTCAGGTAGTAAGCAAGCCTGAAAAATATCATGATTAACATTTTCAATAAACTAAAATTTGTAATGTTACAATGGAAAAAAAAACTAACCGCAAAGAGATAATTTCCGAGATATCAGTAGTCGAACTTGGAATACTTCAAGCTCTTCTGTCTTATGTTGGCATACTGGGAAATCAGTGATAATACTGTAGGAAAAAAACCATGAAGTTATGAGATACAACAGAAGAGCCCTGACACAGTAACATGGCGAAGGGTATTCTAGTTATATTATTTAATAATATATCATTTAAAACTCTGACTAACAGAATTTCACAGAAAAGGAATGTCTTCAAGTTATTTAAATATGAACAGTTTATACAATAACTGCCTGTTTGGTCAATTGGTTGGTCAATATTATAAGTCAGCTTAGGTGCCTGTTATTTATTGTAGTTAGCAGAAATAAAAAGAGCTGTTGGGCAACAAAACCCTAATTCTGAATATTTCGAAAAAATTGAAAATAAAAAGTTTTTAACATTTTTTATTGAAGAGTTAGTAATAGAAATAGTAATAATGCAAATGATAATAAAATTTTTACGATTGAGCATAATTATTTAAGAAGATTCTTGAAAAATATCCACAAAAAGAAGAAAAAAAGTGAGTTAAGAGCGTGTTACCAGCGAACAAGAATTCCGAATTTGTCGCTCATACATCTCGTACATCAGCGCTCGCGAGCGGACTTTTTTAGAACTAGATAGATTCCATTCTTATCCTACTATCGCTTGCGTCTGGGTAAAACACTAAAATCTTTGTTTTTTTTATTCAAAATGCAAATAAGTTTTTGATGTTGGGACTTGTATTTTATGGTGAAAATTTTCTGATTTTATGACCAATTTTACCAAAATGATAACATCAAAATTTTATTGCGAAGAGCGTCACGGAGACCGTCCTCGGGAGGGTTTGAATTGGCTTGGAACTTATGTTTTCGGCTGCTATAAAGGAAACTAGAGTTGGTAAATTAATTAAAAACATATTGATAGGGTCGAGTATCAATTTAGTGGGCTCAGAAACAAAATACATTAAATTTACGATAAGCCGCCGCACTTTTAATAGGCACAGATTTTGGAAAGTACACTATTTTTAAACTTAGTTACCGCAAAAAACATCGGTTTCAGTCAGGACCGGTGGAAAAATATGCATTTAAATTTACATTTCATAAATAAAAAAATTTATACATAATTTCTCGTTACGGCTGATGTTTCGTATTACTTTATTTTGCATTCTGAACAACTTCCACTATTTCCAGGGTACCAATCGATAAATATTAAAAAAAGATTGCTATATGGCAAAAATCATACATATTCTAGGAAGGTACTAACTAAAGTTACCGTACAAATTTTCAAAATAATTTATGGATAAGCCGCCGCACTTTTAATAGGCACAGATTTTGGAAAGTACACTATTTTTAAACTTAGCTACCGCAAAAAACATCGGTTTCAGTCAGGACAAATTTTCATAATATTAAAAAAAGATTGCTATACGGCAAAAATCACGGTAATTTTTGGAGATCGCTGGCAACGGTTAATATGCACTTTTAAAAAAAAAAACCTTTTGATTCACCTTAATTACATTAAAAGGCATCTATTTGCATTGGGGGAAGTGGAAAATATTTCATTCTAAATTTCGATTATGTAAAATTAAAATTAGCTTTCGTCTTGTGAGATTGTACGCCAGAATCACAAACCATGTTACACAAACCTAGTGTAGCCGCTAAACTACTTGAAAACTGGGGAATAAGTTCGGTTTATGGCCGAAATTCCTAAAAAATAAAACTAGTTATTTTTATACTAATTTGGGGTCGGGGAATCCGAATCTGAAAGAATTAGGCGGCGGCAAGCAATATTAACAGAATAACACGACTTTAAAAAATTTTATACACATACAGGAAAATAGCCATTTTGGAAGCATTTTGATTCCTAGAAAATCAAACTAGTTATTTTTATACTAACTATGGGCCGGGGAATCCGAATCTGAAAGAATTAGGCGGCGGCAAGCAATATTAACTGAATTAAACGACGTTAAAATTTTCTATACACACACACATGAAAATAATCATTTCGGAAGTATTTTGACACACGCAGTACAAAGATCATAGAAAAACAAGAAATATACAAAAACATGTGCCGGCAGTGTTACCAGCTCTCAAAAATATTTATCTCTATATCAATAATTTCCGACACGATAATTCTTCACATAACACATTAACCTGATGAATTACGACTATCTCAACAGCGTATTCTTAAACCAAAAGTATGAAAATTCGTAGTCTTAAAAATGCGTAACCTAACCTAACCTAACGTTAGGTTTGTGTAACATGGTTTGTGCCCCTTTATACCGCCTGCTCGCGTCCCTAACCTAACCTAACCTAACCTAACCTAACCTAACGCTAGTTTTGTGTAACATGGTTTGTGCCCCTTTATACCGCCTGCTCGCGTCACGGCAAAAAAAAATCCCTGTTTTCAAGTAGTTTAGCGGCTACGCTAGGTTTGTGTAACATGGTTTGTGCCCCTTTATACCGCCTGCTCGCGTCACGGCAAAAAAACATCCCTGTTTTCAAGTAGTTTAGCGGCTACGCTAGGTTTGTGTAACATGGTTTGTGCCCCTTTATACCGCCTGCTCGCGTCACGGCAAAAAAACATCCCTGTTTTCAAGTAGTTTAGCGGCTACGCTAGGTTTGTGTATCATGGTTTGTGCCCCTTTATACCGCCTGCTCGCGTCACGGCAAAAAAACATCCCTATTTTCGAGTAGTTTAGCGGCTACGCTAGGTTTGTGTAACATGGTTTGTGCCCCTTTATACCGCCTGCTCGCGTCACGGCAAAAAAAACATCCCTGTTTTCGAGTAGTTTAGCGGCTACGCTAGGTTTGTGTAACATGGTTTGTGCCCCTTTATACCGCCTGCTCGCGTCACGGCAAAAAAACATCCCTGTTTTCGAGTAGTTTAGTGGCTACGCTAGGTTTGTGTAACATGGTTTGTGCCCCTTTATACCGCCTGCTCGCGTCACGGCAAAAAAACATCCCTGTTTTCAAGTAGTTTAGCAGCTACGCCGGGTTTATGAAACATGGTTTGTGATACAAAAGAACGTGCCCCTTTATAACGCCTACTCGCGTCAAGGCATAAAAACTCCACAATACTAGTTGGTGTACCTTCCTAAAATATTTGAGAATCAATTATAAAAAATAAGTACTTAAAATATAAACATGTTATTTTACATTATAAATATTAGTGCTTAATGGCAACACTTAATTTTGTGTGGTAAAAACATCTATGTTATCGTGTTTTTCTATGATCTTTGTACTACATGTGTCAAAATACTTCCGGAATGATTATTTTCATGTGTGTGTGTATAGAAAATTTTTAAGTCGTGTAATTAAGTTAATATTGCTTGCCGCCGCCTAATTCTTTCAGATTCGGATTCCCCGGCCCATAGTTAGTATAAAAATAACTAGTTTGATTTTTTAGGAATCAAAATGCTTCCAAAATGGCTATTTTCCTGTATGTGTATAAAAATTTTTAAAGTCCTGTAATTCAGTTAATATTGCTTGCCGCCGCCTAATTCTTTCAGATTCGGATTCCCCGACCCCAAATTAGTATAAAAATAACTAGTTTTATTTTTTAGGAATTTGGCCCATAAACCGAACTTTACCCAAAACTGGGATGTTTTTCTTGCCTTGATGCGAGTAGGCGTTATAAAGGGGCACTTTCTTTTGTATCACAAACCATGTTACACAAACCTAGCGTAGCCGCTAAACTACTTGAAAACTGGGATGTTTTTCTTGCCTTGACGCGAGTAGGCGTTATAAAGGGGCACTTTCTTTTGTATCACAAACCATGTTACACAAACCTAGCGTAGCCGCTAAACTACTTGAAAACTGGGATGTTTTTCTTGCCTTGACGCGAGCAGGCGGTATAAAGGGGGCACTTTCTTTAATGTGTGCAAATTATTTTACTATGAATTTGTTTTGTATGGTTGGCACTACTGATATACGTCACTATGTGGTTTCTATGGACAAGATTCAATATGGCGTCGGCGTCAAAACGGAAAATTACGTGAATAAAAGTTTTTACAAATATAAATTTAAATGCACGTTTTTCCGCCATTCTCGACTGAAACAGATGGTTCTTGTGGTAATTAAGTTTAGGGGTAGTTTATTTTTTTAAATATATGCCTATTAAAAGTGTAGCGGCATGCGGCGTCTAGTCGTAAATTTACCCAAAATACAAATATTTCGGTACGATAGTTTATTTTACAAGTTACAAAGAATATCAGTTAATGTTTTTTTACAGTCTCACATGACGCTTCCAAAAAAAACTCCTATCTGTCAAAAAAGAAAAATCAAACAAAACAATTCAATTTGAATTCTGGTGCGTTTAAAAAAAATGGATTCGTGTAACCACCGTACGAAAGTACCTACTGCGTAGCTCGATTCGAGCCGTGACTGATTCCCTTTGCGTTTTTTTTTGTGACGGGGCTTTGGGTCACTCTTCATGCTCGTGTCAATATGTTTCTTAAAATTATTTTTGTTTAAAACAATTTTTTTTTTTCAGTAATGTCTAATCAAAATATGTGTTGTCTGTAATAAAATCTGAATTATATTATTTGGTAAATGCGCAAATAAATAAACAAATAGACTAATTTTCGACATGAAACGCCTGCTGGAATTTTTTGTATGATTTTTAATGAATTAAAATTAAAATTTGGAAACTTGGCTTTACTAGAAAATGTATTGATTTATAATACTGTATGGTTATATGGTACGCATTCTGTCTTGTATAATACTATTTCTGGTTTGAAAATTAATAAATCTGAGCATCAACCAACAGTAAAACTTTTTATTTATTAAAAAAATTAAAACTTTAAAAAAATTTAAAATATCGCTTTACCAGATAATACAACAATCTTTCGAAATCAGTTTATTTTTATTTTTAAAAATGTTTCGTAACTTCTAGAACTTGGTTTAAAATAAAAAATTTATCCAGACACTATCTAGATTGTATTTAGTTCGAGTTGAATCTTGCAATCATATATAAAGATAGCAGCCAATAATATGTGCGTTAAGAAGATGAAGATAATGTTGGTAGTTCTTAGTCGAAGTATGATACAGTTAAAAGTGACCGAATTAATATGGGTTCGGTAGCTCAATCGGTAGAGCTGTTGCCATGTAAACAAAAGGTCCTGGGTTCGAGTCCCAGCAGAGCCAATATCTTTTCTGATTTTTCTGTCTCCAGAATTTGATTGAGTTTCGCTAATATTGTGTTCATTTAATTAAATATTATAATTTGAGATTTTACTCATAAAGTTTAAAAAATTAAAAATAAATAGACAAATTTTCAGTTGTGTCTAACCAAGCCCTCTTAAAAGCATTTTTGTTATGGAGTAAATTGCATGATTTATGAAAGCTGAACCCCCGACAGTAGGCGGGGCATACATGCATAAAATATGCAGTCGGTTTAGGGAAATTACGGTATACCTACACTACATATACAAAAACCAACAAACTATCTCAAAGAAACAGAGAGGATATACCACTGAATAACACAAGTATAATACATTTTTTCATAACTTTTGGCATATCGCCTAGGCAGTGGTTACGACAGATTACGGCGTATAACTTTGAGCTTCGAGCGCATGAACTATTTAGGTGTGGCAGGTCTGATGGAATGGTAAGGAGAGCATTATTGTGCAAGCGATGATTTTTTATCTTCACCCGTCTAATTCAATTGATATCCATACCAACTTTTTATGAAAGGTATTTTTCAGGTATTTTAGGTATGAAATCGGTAAACAATGAACAAAAAATTATAATTATATAATAGTTTTAATTTCTGGGAGCCAACTAACAGGGGATTAAATGTCAGGTCACTAAAATGCTGCATACTGCATATCCTACAGTGACCAATGATAGTCCAATCTCAATGGACTGGTGTTGCAATACCAGTGAAATAAAAATATGTAAACTCAACAATGTACTTTTTATTATAAGCAATGATTATCAGCCTGAAACACTCATCAACATTGAAAAATCTTCCGAGAAAAGATACTTGCCGCCAACGGGACTTGAACCCGTGTCCTTCTGATTGCCGGTCAGCTGCTCTTGACCACTGAGCTATGGGGGCTTATCAAATACCTGCCAAATAATTCAATATATACTAGTGTTTCATTCAACAATTACTGCTTATTATATTTTTTCCACCTGAAAACAACCAACTTTATTTTTGCGAGAGAGACATTGTTAGTGTTAAATCCCTCGCTAGGTGGCGTCGAGACAAATTATGACTACATTTATTTAGGAAATACTTAAACTTGTCAAATATTAATTATTATTTTAAATTTATAAACTAACGTTTAGACAAGATTTTTATGCATAGCACAAAGGGTAACAATTATTATAAGCAATGATTATCAGCCTGAAACACTCATCAACATTGAAAAATCTTCCGAGAAAAGATACTTGTCGCCAACGGGACTTGAACCCGTGTCCTTCTGATTGCCGGTCAGCTGCTCTTGACCACTGAGCTATGTTGAGCCACGCATAAAAATCTTGTCTAAACGTTAGTTTATAAATTTAAAATAATAATTAATATTTGACAAGTTTAAGTATTTCCCCAATAAATGTAGTCATAATTTGTCTCGACGCCACCTAGCGAGGGATTTAACACTTACAATGTCTCTCTCGCAAAAATAAAGTTGGTTGTTTTCAGGTGGAAAAAATATAATAAGCAGTAATAGTTGAATGAAACACTAGTATATATTGAATTATTTGGCGGGTATTTGATAAGCCCCCATAGCTCAGTGGTCAAGAGCAGCTGACCGGCAATCAGAAGGACACGGGTTCAAGTCCCGTTGGCGGCAAGTATCTTTTCTCGGAAGATTTTTCAATGTTGATGAGTGTTTCAGGCTGATAATCATTGCTTATAATAATTGTTACCCTTTGTGCTATGCATAAAAATCTTGTCTAAACGTTAGTTTATAAATGAAAAATAATAATGTACTTTTTGTTTTACACAGTTGCATTGATATTTAAAGAAGAGCTGATTTCAAATATGACATGTATTTAAGTCAAGTTGAACTGTATTGTAGGTTGGACCTTTGTTGCATTCAACTGAGCCTTACCTTGGCAGGTCTCGCATAGCTGTAAGCAGCTGCAAGGCGACCTTTTGTCCCGGGTTCTTGGCTGACTGGGACGCCTTCAGGGAGAGAACTCCCTCCGAGTCCAGCTGGTGCGCATCTACGGCCAGCAGGGAGCCAAGCTCTGTTAGGGCAACATCCAGGGCTGGAATAGAGATTTCAAAAGTTGTTAGAAATTTTTATAAGACAAGAATAGTTTTAGAGCGGGGGCCAGCCGGTGTGATATTGATAAGCAATATGATAAATTATTATTATTTTCTGTACCATACTTATACACAATTTCAAGAACATATTTGTTACAAATTAACAATAAGTTGGGTCGCTGTATGTATGATTTTACTTTGTTTTCAAATGTTTAATAATGTGCTAAAAATATACCTGAAAAATATTTGTATGCATCGACAATCAAACATTTACAGAAAAATATATGAAAACAGTGAGTAATTTCATTAATCCGTAAACACCTGTTTTACGATTTTCTTTTCGACAGACTTGGAAAATACTCATAAGAAAAAAAAACCAGGTTGAAAAAATTCGTTATTTATGTTTCTCCAGCTATAAAGGTGATGCGTCATCGAATAAAATTCGGGATCAGGCCGCTGGCAAAAACTCCTTAGGTAGATGGCAATAAGGTTTAAATTCCCGTTTAACACCACCTGCCTATTTTGATTTATTCACGAAAAAAATATCGCCAAAATAATTGTTTTATATTATTTGGCAAAGCTCAGACACAGGCATTTAAATGTTTTTTAATCATTGTCTAAAGAATTTAATTTTCCACATTATAAAACCATCACCGCAAAGGAGTTTGTAGGTAGGAGATTTTGAACTATAAAGCAGTTTTTAAACGACTTCAAAAAGGAGGAGGTTCTCAATTCGATTGTATTTTTAAAGGCCTGATAGTTTTATTTTTAGGCTTATAAAAAGACTAATAAAAAATACTTGATTATTTCAAAGGCAAATATGTGTTCTGCTCCTAGTATTTAATTGAAGCATCTAAAATATTTGCAATCTAATTTTCAAACGACAAACACACGAATTTGCATTACTTAATATTTGTTACATAATTTCAAATGACTGTGTTTTATCATACTGCCGGTTTAATTAATTATTTAATTATTGCCCACAGTAAAACAACACTTGTACTATGATAGTGGCGGAATTTAAAAGCTTTGAATTAAGACCACCATGGTCTTTAAAAGCTTTGAATTAAGACCATCATGGTCTTTAAAAGCTTTGAATTAAGACCATCATGGTCTTAATTCAATCGCTGGTCTCAAAACAAGAGTTCCTTGCCACAGGTACTTTTTCAGAATTTTAGCGAGTTACGTACTAATATAGAAAAAAAATAGCAAATAATCAAACCAACAATAAAAAAATAGCAAGAACTCAAACCAAAAATCAAATAAACCTACCGGAATAACGGTTTGCTTCTCGGATAATGAAGCTATTAGACCGGAAGCGCACTTTGCTCTCTGCGTGCTTGGCGCGCATGACGGCTTCATGTGCATCCAGCAGCAGTTGCAAGCTGATGTTGTTGCAGGTGAACACTTGCACTATCCCGTTCCCGCAGTAATCAACCAGTCGAGTGGGGCAGGACTTGTCGAAGGCAGAGTCCCTCCAAAATGTTTCTTTCAAGTCTTCTAAGCCCAGCCGCTGCAGAAGTAAGCTGGCACTTTTGAAGGCGTTTCTTCCACCGATGGACTGAAATTATGAATGAATAAATCAAATAAATAAATTATAGAATGTAGTTCATTGTGCTGATGTTTCTTATCTAATTGATAGTTTTGATATTTTTTCACTAATGAGAATAAACAAATGTAAAGTGAATTAAAACCCCTCCGAATTTTCGCCAATATGCACTTGAGTTGTCTCAAACAAAATGACATTTTACGAAAACTTTGTGTTATTACCACGTCACAATTAAAGCTCTATAAATGAAACATTTCTGTACGTAGCCGAATAGTAAAAACGGTTTTAGAAAGGTTACAAAATAAGCTTTCGAATTATTATATTACTAATAAATATTAAGATTTGTAAATATTAAAATTAAGCATGCAAACATTAAAAATAGGTAAAAATGACTCACGTGATGTTTTTTATGTGAAAACGGTACTAAAATCACAGATTATGTAAACAACAATACTTATTCTATTGTATATATGTGTAATAAACACTTTTGTAACCTCACTTTTTTATCATTTCATATAAAAAATTTTATAAAAATTAAAAATGTCGAGCGCGGACGAGCTGCCGGTAGTAAATTTGCGCGGGAAAATATTTTTGTCAACTACGCGACTGACAGCTGATTCCTGTTATGTATTTCTATAGACAACTTGATAGAGATGTACAGCTTGATCTACTATCGACCTTTTTCTTTTTGGTTTAGGGATGTAACTAAAACAATAACGGAGTTAGAACGATTTCTATGGAAACAGACGCGCTGACGTGTAAACACGCTTATTGTACTTGACTGCTGTCTTATTTCTAACACTTATATCTGCTTACGTTGCGGAGGGGTTAACATTAATGCCAAATAATTAAACTTTTTAAATCGTTAATGGTATTTTTGACAGCCCTGCCGAGCGATTCTATATCGTTTGTGTGATCGTTATTAGATAACGGACGTTTTTTACAAATTTACTGTCACATATATTATGTTAGTTTAGATCGTTTAAACACGAATTACTGCAAGTATGCATGATTATTTATTCATTTAAAGTATGTTGTACATATAAAAAGCAAATAACAGCCATAAAACTCACACAAATCTGAGAGGAGATCACGTCCGTTATCTAATAACGATCCCACAAAAGATATAGAATCGCTCGGCTGATTTATAAAGTATACCAACAAGAACTACTCGATTTAAAATTCTTTTTCATTGCACCAACAATATCAGGACTGAATAATTTAGATACTCGCTTGTACCTAGATTGCATGCAGTTAGCAATACTTCCCCACAAGAAGTAGATGTGTTCAACTGCACGGAATATAGTTAAAAACAGGCTATAATAACAATAATCAATGTTTAGCATTAGCTTCATAAATAATGTTCCACAAAATTATTTTGTGTAAATTAATGTAAATAAATAATTAATATTAGAGGCTTTTAGACATTATTTGTAAATAAGTTTTTCAGGCTTATTTTTTAGATTTTGCTGAAGGAAGGCCTGAATTGTTCAATGGTTGTTAAAGTAAAAAAAAAAAATTATGAATAATAACTTTAAATATGCATTGTGTTTACCTTTAATTTAAGATTCTTATTAATCTCTTCGTAGACATTGTGTGCAGGTAGAGCAAGGTCGATAATGTTGGACCAATCATCACCAAACAGAGATCCTGCAAAAAACAACACATATTATTGTTTTTAAACACAATTTGTTTCACTTGATTCACAGTTAGTTTAGCCAACATTACATAGATGGCAGTAACATACCATCAAAATGAATTTATTTGATCATTTTATTTCTCTGATATAAATACATATTGACACTGTAACCTTCCTCGAAACTTTTTCCTAACCCTACTGTTATCCTCCTGAACTGTGTTTATCCCCCCTCCCAATATTACACATGTGAGATTGGTGTAATAACTACTGAGGTGTCAATTGGAAAAAAATATATTTAAAATTTTATTGGTAAGTATAACTTTTTAAAATGACTTTTGAATGTTATATCTGTCAATTTAATATTAATCATTGAGAAAGAAGATAATACTGATAAATCCAAACAAACCATGAAACAGAACAAGACTTGAAAATAAAAAGGTAACGGTCGGACACCTAATGACTTTTTCTACAAGCGTGGAATGAATATCAATTTATTGGATTAATTTTTCAATATATTTTGACGGTTATAAATCCACTGGAGCGATTTTGGTCGAAAAATGGACCACTTTTATTTTTCTGCGATTGATAGCGGTCCAAAAATGGACCACATTTTCCTACCATTCGTAAAACATTTATTGTAATTATTTAAAACATTTCCTCGAAGCTATTGAAATGCTTTATTTACTGTGAATATAGATGTCGCAAATCCGAACTTCATAGATTATTATTTTAGAACAATGTTAAAAATTATTTTTTTCCCCCGAATTTTTGAACAGCTGTTTACGGATTAAAATTAAGTCCTTTTTCCATAGATATGCACCTTTCATTATCAAGTATATCACAGACAATATCGAAAATATTCTATTTAAATAAATGAAGACAATATAAGCGAAACTCAATCGAAAATCTGGAAACAGAAAAATCAGAAAAACATATTGACACTTCTGGGACTCGAACCCAGGACCTCTTGCTTTCCGGACAAACGCGCTAACCACTGCGCCACGGTGTCGATATGAAATTCGGTCATGTTTAACTGTACCATACTTCGACTAAGAACCACCTACATTATCTTCATTTTCTTTAACGCATATATTATTGGCAACTATCTTTATGTATGATTGCAAAGATTTAAACCCGTTTGCGAGCATTCCTGCACTTTCTAGGGGGGGGGGGGGCAGCTGCCCCCCCCCTGCCCGTACCTCTCTACGCCCTTGATGGGGGGTCATCAGCTCTGTGATGCCACGTGCAAAATTCTAAATAAATTATTAAAATGCAAAACTTACATGTAAACAATAAGTTTTTTTTTTTAAATTTGAACTACTGTTTTGATTATGTTTAGAGTAAAATTGCAAAATATGTGACGTCGCACTAGGGGGGAGGGGGTATCAAAAATGTGACGATGTGTGACAGGGACGAGGGGGAGGTAAAAAAATAATGAAATTCGTGTAACGTAATTTATGGATGGCCCCAGATTGTACAAATTAAAATAAAAAGTATAAATCGTCATATCTATATACTAAAAAGGTAAGCATTACGTATTTTTAAACTTGAAATTATAGTGTTTATTTGTAGCACTAACCCAACCAATGCGAAGGAATGGACCCATCGTCCCTGATAGATCCATTATTCTGTTGCAGTTTGAGGGTGATGTATTTGTGCAGTTTGGTGTAGAGGGGTTCCACCTCCTCCCACAGCTCCTGCACCTTGCTGTATCCCCCGGGATACTCTGCCAACATCTCCCAGTACTCTTCCACATTCTTATTACCTAAAATGATTAATATTCAAGTTAATAACGATGTTGAAAAAATATGAAGTTTTGGAGTAGTCACAGTTTTGATATTTGGTAAATGTACCTATATTCTTGTATTATTTGTTATTTTTTTTTATCAAAGTTGCGCTCCACCTTCAAATGGCATCTGTCCAAATTATGCATAGTGCAAATTATGCAAAAATGTCCGAAATATTGGTCGAAAGAGGGATGCAATGGCCAAAATCCATTTAATATATATCACTTAATTTTTAATCAATGTTGTTTAATTAGTAGAACTCAAATTATCTTTGGTAGAGCACCATTTCAATGTTCAGTTTGGTAATGCCTTCACAAGACAAATCAGCTGTCACGGTTAATAATAATTACGCAGCATATTTTGTTTATAAATAATCTTTTTTTAAATTTATTTATTTATTTATTAATGCCCTTTTTCGGGGCTTTTACATATGAATAGTAAGAAATATACAGTATTTATTGTACATAACTGAACTGCCTTCGTAACAATATTTTATATTTGTTTAAAGATAAATTGAAGATGTCCACTGACTTGGTATAATTGTTTCCCTCCATTAGTATTCTGGGTAAAGAGGAATACATATGGTAGTTAGTTCCAGAATTACTGCACTGAAATAAATCCTGACTTCTAGTATTACGTAGTGGAATCCGGAAGCTTATTAATTCGAGCAATACCGGACTGTCAACTAAATCATTTAGAATTTTATACAGAAATACCAAGTCAGTGAAAGTTCTTCTGTCTGACAATTTGAGCATATTCATATCATTCAAAATAGTATTGTAGTTCAACATAATTGCTGGAATACCCATTTTAAAATTAAGAAAACGTAAGAATTTGTTTTGTATTCTTTCAACAGCTTGTACATGTATATTGTAATATGGGTTCCAGACGGGAGAATTGTATTCAAGTTGACTTCTAACATATGCAAAATATAACAGTGTTATACACTTAATATTGTTAAAATTTCTAGTTAGCCTAGTTATAAATCCCAACATTTTTAAGGCCTTATTAGAGATTTCTGTTATGTGGTTAACAAATGAAAGATTAGATTGAAAAGTGATGCCCAAGTCTTTAATTTGTGTTAATGTCTCCAGAATATTGTTATCAATGTTGTAATTGAAGATCACTGGATTTTTTATTCAAGAAAATCTAACTATATGACATTTTGAGATATTTAAGTAAAGTCTATTTTCATTACACCAAATTAACAATTTGTAGATATTATCTTGAAGAATGTTGCAATGGTAAATATTTTGAATTATTCTAAAAATTTTGAGGTCATCAGCAAAAAGTAAGATAAATACATCATGAAATATTTTTGAAAGATCATTTATAAACAAGATAAATAATATTGGGCCAAGGTGTGAAATGAATAACAATATAATTAAATATATAAGAAGCACGTTCATAATTCATTAGGTCTGTGGTACAACTTATAATGTATTAAAAAATTATAATGCACTAAAATAGATTATTCGAATATTTTCAATGAATTAATGCTAGAGCTTGTAATATTAATGTAACGTTCGTGCTTGCGATTAATTGAAAACAAACTTTTGAAATAATTAATAACCATTTTAGTATCATCAAATTAATCCAAATATACGAGTATGTACTGTTATAATATAAATCAAATGAAAATTTTAATTTAATTTACCGTTGGCTTTTGATGCATTTCTCAGCAGTGGAAGGATCTCTGCAGCGTATTTCTTCTCATCGGGCAAGTTTATTTCCCACGAGGCCTGGGCTGAAGTTAGGAGATGGCGATCCCTGGAAGTAGCCAACACTCGTAGAAATTCTGGAAATAAAGAGATACTTATTAATCAAAAGTTTTATTTTATTAGTGGACCCAAGTTGCATCCTTTTGGAACACCAGCAAAAAGACAATTTTATTGAGTTTTCATAATATTTTCATGTTAATTAACTTATTCATTTTAAGCCGCCGCTACCCGAATTTCTACCCATTTCTTACATACTTAAACAGGTAAGTTTTAACGCTCTTAAAAAATATGTTATTCTTGAAGATAATTTTCAATTTGGGAGGCGGGAATTGGGTACCGCCGCCCCGGGAACCTTTATTGGATAACCAACACCTCTGCCATAGGTCACCCCAAGTGGTTCGCTACGTTTGGTGATGAATCAGAGGTGCCCGGGTTGATGGGGTGAGGCTAGTCTAGGTCTTGGAGGCGGATGACCAGGACACACTGAACCCCAGATTCCTACCCACCCTTAAACCTTCTTCCTTCTCAGAACTCTCCTCTCCTTCCTTTCCTTAAAAAACCCTCCACACAGCATCCCTAAAGATGACATAGGCCCTGAGGGAAATTATTTTCCTCAGGGCCTCCTGTGTGGAGCTCATTTAAAAAAAAATAATATCTGGACATTCCCCGCGCCGAAACGCAAATTATATAAAATTCCCTCGAAAGAAAAAAATCGCAAAGTATGCTCCAAAAATTATTATAAACACGTTTTTTCAGTTATTTTACAAGTTATATGAATGAAAAAAATCACAGTGTTTCTTTAAATGCTGTTTAAGACAACCCCGGCGAGATTTTTGCTCTATTTTTAACGAGTTGTGTTTTATTAAACATTTTCACAAATTTCGCATCGATTACGTCGCTTTAAATACTAGCGCGCTCATCTAGATTCGTAATTTCATATTTCTACATCTTCTTCTTTTTGAGCCCGGTTGCGGTGCCTTAAGTGGAGTGGTTCGCAGCTTTTTTCATATAAAAGTTAAATTTGTATTTGACGTCAACAAATACGCAACCAAACCAAATATTTTTTTAATTAAAAGACTTAGGAAATATCTAGTACGGACATGTGCTCCTTTATTTATTTGTGTTTCAAATTATAAAATACACGCCGCGCGCAATTATAGATTGTATACAATTTTATAGGCAACTTTGGCAATAGGCCACTTGCATGGATTTCATAGAACTAATACGATTTCATTGCCCTGGTCGCGCTAACAATAGACTTACTCTACCGTTCTACTATAATAACACACATACATTATCACATTATTACTCACCAATCAGTCGATTACACATTTTGGGAAATGAATATGCTAACATCGGCGACATTTATTTCTTAAAATTAGCGCAATATAAACATGCACTCAAAAATTATTTTTCCATAATGTAACTTTATATACGCAATATGGACATGTTGAAATGAAATGTGATATTTCTCATTGTTCTTTTTTGTTGTGATACACAAAATAATTGCATGTTATTTTAAAGTTTAAAACTACTATAATGTTATGATATTATTTTTCTTACTCTATTATATATTATTTTGTACTCTATTATATGTTTATTTATAAAAGGCAGTATAGCCGTTTATGTATTTAAAATAAAAATAAAAAAATAAAAAATAACGACTTGGAAAAAAACGTGTGGATAGATCTTTTTACTAAGATTACGAAAATGTTAGTAAATTTTTTTAGAAATTAACTTTTTTTAATTTTAAAATAAATAAATCCATTATTTGGGCTCGTGACGTCACTACATGAAAATGTCTCGTCTCCAAAAATGTTCCAATTAATTTTGTAAAATTCCACACTGATTTATTTTTTTTATATGGTGTCACTTTGATTTCAGGCGAATTTTTGAATTTGACATTAAACGTTCACTAGATTTATTGTTTGTTCTCTGCGAACTTATCATTTGGTTTGACTTTTTGACAAATGTTATGAAGAGAACCCCGCACATTTTAGATGTCGGTATGTGTTTTAGAGGTAAACTGGTTATGGTGCTGATTTTAACAAAATCATGTTTCATAATATTCTTATTACTATTATAATTTACAAGTACAAGTATATTACATTAGACGTTGTACATTATAATGATTTATGATCAATAAGATGGATCAAGGAAAAAAATATTTATGAGATGTAATATTTTTGGTATGCCTCGTTATTATCCTGTGCCATTCGTGTGGAAAATTTTTTTTTTTTAAAATGATTTTTGGCTATGTAATTATCGTTTTTTCGCACCTATAAAATTATGTCCTGTCTTTCCGGTTTATAAAAAATGGTCTGATTTTTCGGATTGAAATTTTTAAAAAATCCCCACGGTTTCAAAAATATGATAAAAAAAAATACCGAATGTCTCAGAATATTTGCCTAAACCGGAAAACAAAATTAAAAAATGTGATGCAAGTGGCCTATTATTTGTGAGCTATTGTTATTTTTTTGTTTAAAAAAATAATAAATTTCTAGAATTTTATATTTCAGTTACGTAGTAGGTTGGGTACATTGCAACATTTATTAAAATACTCGTAATAAAAAATAAAATAAAAGCATGTCAAAGATGCCTCTAAAATTATGGCCTATTTTGAATAATTTAAATCTCAAATAAACGAAGTAGCACAAAACCGGACTAGATATTTGTTATACTTTTAAAAAAGAATTATTCAGTTTGGTCAAGTACATATTTTGGCTTCAAATCCAAATTTAAGTTTTGTACGAAAAGCCGTTCGACAGTGGACCAAAGTTGCATCAAAAATAACAAATTGATTAAAAAGAAATACAATATTTGTTGGTTCCATAGAAAGATATTGAAATATAACTTATATTTTATTCAATGTTTTAGGTTTTCATCCAAGAAAGCATCAATATTTTCTAATCAATAGTTTCTAAGGTTTATAAACTATAAATTTCATATTCCTATACTAAACATTGATTACAATTCGTCGCCTTAGTTCTTAATTGTCCAAACGACCATTTGAAAATTTGACAGGAGGTAAAGGTTTTCTTTCATTAGGTATTTCAATGAAACATTATGATAGGTCTTTAAGATAAAGCTATTTCCGTAGCTATTACAAAGGTCTGATTAGTTTAAATAATTCTTAATTAAGTGATTAACTATCCTTTTTTATACTTTATTTTTAGTTTTAAAGTGGAGATTGAACAAAAACTAAAATGGTCGTTTGGACAATTAAGAACTGAGGCGACGAATTATCTCCTGGATAAAACGTCTCTATTGAAACTTTCAGAAAGAAGAATAGGCACAGATTTAATACTATTACATAAAATACTGCATTACAAAATTGACTGTCCTGAATTACTTCAATATACCAATATCCATGTTCCCCAAAAATCATGTCGACATTTATTACCCTTCTACTTCAATAACACCAGGACACTAGCTTATCAAAATTCTCCGTTTCCGAGACTTCACAGTCTCGGAAATAAATATTCTAATCTAGGTGATATATTTCATCTTAAAAGTAATCAGTATAAATGGTGTATATTCTATCACTTTTATTCTTCTAGGCACAAATAGATTTACACAATTTCATCAATTTTTGTTTATGTTTAACTAGCTGACCCGACGAACTTCGTACCGCCTCAGAATCATAGCTGTTGAATTAAATTCAGTTTTTTTTTATTAAGTTAAAAATTACGCAATGAAGCAATTATCAATGCGCAACTGTCCGTGTTTTGTTTTTGTCAGTATCAGAGATGGCGTTGTGTACGGATTTATATTTTTGTGATTTTCTTACTTTTACAATTACTTACGGGAATTCGGGAAGCGGATACGGGTGCCGCCGCCCCGGGAACCATTTATTGAATAACCAACACCTCTGCCATAGATCACCCCAAGTGGTTCGCTACGTTTGGTGATTTGGCAGGGGTGCCCGGGTTCATGAGGTGACTATGTCCGGGTCTTGGCAGTTGATGCGCCTGCCCACCTGCTCCGTGGCGGGCCGGATCGAGAGAGACTGGTTGAGGGAGGTCTTTTGACCTTTCCAGCCGGACTCTCTCGATCCATTGCCTTGCACCACAGTTGGAGGGATGGATTCATACGTCCGTCACTCCCGGACACACTGACCCCCAGATTCCTACCCACCCCTCATACCTTTTTTTTTCCCAGAACTTTCTATCCTCCCCATTCCTTAAAAAGATCCTTCACACAGCATCCCCTAAGATGACATAGGTCCTGAGAGAAATTATTTTCCTCGGGGCCTCCTGTGTGGAGCTTATGTAAAAAAATGCGTTTCATTTCAGAGATTTATTATAATTATTGTATTTTTCCTTTGGAGGTGTGCAGACATACGTTCACCATTTGTCTCATTTTCGACTATTGACATTGAGTGTGTAAGAAAGAAGGGCAGCATTATATGATTAAAAACAAATGCACAACAATCAACGCATTGACATTTGACGTTTTTGAATGTTTGGAATTCATGCACAGTTCAATATTATACCCCTCACAATATTGCTGCAGTTTTTTCAAAATATGAGAATTCGTTCCATACAAAATGTATGGGAAAAATAATTTTCTTTATAACTATTTATTTCGTTAACTTTTGCGATGTTTTAATAGTTATTATCCTATCCGGGGCGGAGACAAATCTAACAAATCAAAGATAATCAAAATCGGTCCAGCCGTTCTCGTGTTATAAATAGTGTAACCAACCCGACTTTGTTTTATATATTATTAATAAGATATTTTAAGATATGAGACTTCATATCATTTTTACAAAATATGTATTTTTATTTTATTATTTGTTTTGTTGTTACACTGTTTTGTGTATTTTCTTTTCTCATTGTATTATATTTTCTTCATTGTTTGTTACTCAACTTATAAATTATAACGTAAAAGCCCACCAGGGCGTGTAATAAATAATAAATAAATAATAAATAAATATTTTTCATAGTTAAGGTGTTGGTAATGGTCAAGAAATGAAACAAAATCCTGGTTCCTTTTAAAGTTTCTTTGAAGTTTTTCTATATTTACAATAACGTGGAATATAGGTACCTTTACAAATTTACTTACTAAATATACAGGTAAACCATTTTAAAGACAGCACGTTTTAACGTATTAGTTAGTACACAACGATACTACTGAGAGCTAGCTTCTAACCTGGTTAGAATTTGTTTGTAACACCAACCTGCAGTCCCCTCTTACCCCGCAACAGTCTTACGATACAGTACACAAGCAAGCATTTCTTTCAGGTGATTTGCCTGTAGGTACCTACTATAATCTGGAAAAGTCATTAGAAGTTTATAAAACAAACTAGTGAGTCCCCGGCATGTGTTGTAAATTTTAATGCCATTGAAGAAATAACATGTTTGTGTTTAAATATTTTTATTTTATTCCTTTTGATACAATTTTTTTTTATTTCTCCATATGGTTCATAAACGGATAAATCAGTAGGTTCGTTTGAAAAGTATGGATTTTCCAAATTTACCTTCCTGCTATCCCCCACCGCTACTATGTCTCCTTTGCAATCCCTCCCTCTGGGCCCCCCTCGTCCCCCACCCCTCTGTCGCTCCACCCCTGCGTGTCCTTTCCCATGCGTCCCCGTTGCCCTCCCGCGTTCCCTTCCCCGCCGTCCCGCGTTCCCCTTCCACTTTCTCCGCCTTCCCGCCTCCCTCGTCATCGCTCTCGTGACCCCCCTCCTACCCACTCTGCCGCTAAACTGCAGGAAATTCAAACATTTTTAATATTCGCTCGCCACCGGTTGCAAATTTGTACACAAATTACATAACGACAGAGCTCACCATTATGTATAGAAACCTTTGCGAGCACGCGCAAAAGAACTGACCAAAATTTCATCGCAATTGGAAGAATAAGATAAGGATCAAACAAAGAAACTTTTTTTTTTATATATAGACAAATCAAAATTGGAAGCTATTTCGAGAACCTTCCGAAATTAAAACTTATGAAGCGAAGCCATGCGAAATGCTAAATATTCCTGCTTTTGTGAAACTCTTCTATTTCCGTACAAACCGGTAAATATTCTATCTTCTTTGGACAGATACAGAGACGAGACGATTTTAAAGCATTCATTATACGTTGAAGGCTCGAATAATCACGAAACTACATTTCCACCAAATTGACGAGGGGAGTTTGTACGCAAAACACAGCAGAAGAAATAAAAGCCGACAATAATGGAAGCCTGCAACTTGTGTTAAAAAGAACTGACAGAGGCAAATAACCCTTATTATGTACATTTACAATGTGTGCGGCGCACCGGGCGGCCGAACCAAGGGGAGGCCTCTTCAATTTGACTATGCATCAACAACCACTTTAATTTGGTCTTTGTGACTGATAATAATATCTAATCTAGAGGTACGAATCTTTCTGTTGGTTTTTATTCACTTAACCAACATCTAAAGTAACTTTCGAGTAATTAGTTGCAGTTGCCAAATCAAACGTGGAGATCTTCGATTCGGAGACACGCGGACTGAGCCATTTAGATACTCGCTTGTACCTAGGTTGCATACAGTTGGCAATACTTTCTCGAAAGTAATAGATATGTGCAACTGCACGGAATATAGTTAAAAGAAAGCTATAATAACATACCTCAATAATAAATCAATGTTAGCATAATACTGTTCTTCTGCATGGGATCTATATAATATTTTAAATACCATATTTTACTTCTTGATTACTGTTCCACAAAATTATTATTTTTATCACATGTTGTCCCAAATCATCATATATTCCGTTGTCCCAAAAAGGAGACCCAAGTTGTCCCAAATCATCACATATGCCGTTAAAATAACAGGAGACACAGATTGTTCCAGAACGACCATGCATTATTAAAAGTTATATATCTCTCTTCTTGTCCCGCGAATATTTGTGATTTCTTTTATGTTAGAAAGCGAAAAAAATAATGATTCTCATTGCCTTAGGATTATATGAGCTATATTGTTCAGATATTTTACAAACCCGATCATAAGTGACAGTTTTATTTCGCGCCAATTTGTGAGGTAACACATTTAATCTATGTATATAAAAATCAATTGCTGTTCGTTTGTCTCGCTAAAATTCGAGAACGGCTGGGCCGATTTAGCTGATTTTGAAATGTTTGTCGTAGTCCAGGGAAGGTTTAAAAGGTGAGAAAATATGGAAACGTTGCGAGGAAGATAATACAAACAACATTTTCATTTTCCCATATAAACTGTTCTACCCAGGTTCTACCCAACTTTCCTGTCAAAAATTTGACGTTCCTCGGGTCCACTAGAATTGAAGCAAATAAAATAATAATAATATAAGCTTTTTTAATAATATAAGTTTTCTAATAATTTGTAGAAGGTTCTTACGTAAAGAAAAAAACATTGAATAATTTCAGAAAACTTCGTACGTTTGACAGTTCGCGAGTTTGGCGAAATAAATTTAGCACGAATTGCTAACCGTTCATCCGATTGCGATGAAAATTTGGTAAGTTGTTGTGAACATGCCCGCAAAGGTTTCTATATACACTGGTGAGCTCTGGCATTACGAAATTTGTATAAAAAATTTCAATTGGTGCCACGCGATCTGTTTGAAAACTAAATGTACCGGGACTGAACGTATGGAATGCGGAAGGGGGAGGCGGATGGGAGAGGGGTGAAGGATAAGGGAGGGGAGGGGAACTCGAGAAGGGAGTTCGCGGGAGGGGTGGGGAGGGGTGGGGAGGGGAACACGGGAGGGGGGAGGGAACTCTGGAGGGGGGAGAGGAACTCGGGAGGGGGGTTCACGGGACAGGGGAAGCGGGCGAGGGGAGTGGGGAGAGGGAAGGCGGAAAAGGCGGAGTGGGAACGCCAAAGGGGAAGGGGACGCGGGAGAGGAAGGGGAGGCGGAAGGGGAACGGGACGAATGGGAAAGGATGCGCAGGGAGAAACATTTTCTGGCATGGCAACGCATGCCGGGTACCAGCTGGTTTTAAAATAAAATTGTATGAATGTGATAAAAAGTGAGGTCACAGTTATATTACAAATTTTATTATGAAAAGGAATCTGTGCTTAAAATTTTAAGTTTATTATATTTTAAGTACTTACTTCAATTCGAAAATTCGCTGGTTTGCATTTTTTAGCCAATTTACATTTCCAAAATTAAAATTTTAATATTTAGAAACAAAAATATTGATTTCTAATGAACACATCGGAAAGATTATTTTATCTAGATTTTAGAACAATTTTTGTTTTTGCAAAAGGGTTAAAAATAACCAATAAATAGTAACTTAAAATGCGTGGGAAGAACCAGGAATTTTGGGCGCAAACCTTGACGGGCAAAATTTTAAAGATATTATTTTCGGTTTTAAGAAAAAAAAGCAACTCAGAACCACCTCAGAAAGGTCATTAAGAGTTATGTTAAAAAAAAATGGTTAAGTTAGGTTAGGGTTACCGGCTATTTCAAAATTATTTTTTTCATAGCTTTTAATGACTTTTCAAAGAGGTGTTGAGTTGACTTGATTCTGAGTTGGCATTGAAACATTAGTTTCTTATTATTCGAAGAGTTTTAACATAATTTCTTTACATTGGAACATCTTTATATAAAGTACGTATTTGTACACTATTGCCTAAGCTGGCTTACTCATGTATGTATGTATTTATGTTTATGATAACAGGTAGGTAGGATTAAGGCAGCATTTATATGATTCGTGGGCAGATGCCTTTAGCGGCCCTGAAAACGGGTAACAGGAGAGCAGGAGATGTAAAGGGAGAGAGAAGTGAAGAATAGAAGGGAAGGAAGCGCAGCCCAGCATTAGTGCACGGCGGAGCGGAATAATAGCAACGATTATCATCAAGTGTTTCGGCTAGTCACCTCTCACTACTTCTGTCTGTTTACTTTTTAAAACCCTTCGAAACAAAAATCATTATCTCACTAAAATATCTAAAATTTAATAGAAAACGCTGCATTTTACCAGTATTTAAAGTTTTTACGAGTTTAACCGTGGAACTGCAGAACATAAGTGCACTTATAATTTTATGGTCGGTAGTTTCGAGAGTAAGAAAAGCGAACATGTTTTTTCTTCATATAAACATTTTAAAGTTTACAACATTCTATTAAAAAATGTGATTAGCAAAACAATTTCAAAGACTGCGTAAAAGATTAGATCAAAAATAATGATAGGAACTTTACCGGTGTGCATTTACACAAATTTGAAGTTATCAATGCAACCAAAGTATATAGTGAATGTATTTTAGAACAAGTGCATAGGTTCATAGGTATTATAAATTAACTTTCAAAATTGGTGCCTCAACACAGGCTAGCCTGGTGAGGCGGGTTATAAGAAACCTCAACTTATAAGTATCTATACATTTCTATTCTTTAAATATTACCTACTGTTTATATGTACATTATTTTTGGTTTTTAACTTTATATACTTATCTAATCTACAAAGTAATGTACACCACAACCAGTTACATCTAAATAAACTTTAAAAACAAACAAAAACAATATGTCTTCGGAGCTTTGAATATTGGTGATCTTCCTTTTTTATACTGGTGGAAGAAATAAAGAGTTCCCACCAGATGAGGATAAAAATCCTTCTGTTAACCCCTTATGCATCCGGCATATTCTGTCAGAAGTATTTCCGCTTTGCAATAAAATCCAAATAAATGGAATATTTCGGAATATATCTGAAAACTAAAAGCTAATTTTGAAAGGTAATAAAATAAGCTATTTTATCACATTTTTATTATCTTATTATTTTATCACCTTTAAAAATTAGCTTTCAAATTGTAGCATAAGAAATAAAGATACCATTTTTGAAATACAAAAATTTAGGATGCAAACTAAAAAGAGTTTAAAAATGGCTCACCTCGGTTTAAAGATACTAATTATAGATACTAATTAAAATTACTGATCGGTTTATAGATACTAATTATAGATAATATCAATATAAACATACTCAAAACATGGTTTGACCTAAATTGTCTCTCACTTAATACAGAGAAAACTTATTTTATTCCTTTTTCTTTGAAAGAAAAAAATGTCGAGAATAATATAACTCTGAGACACTCATTTACATTGAAAAATCTTCCGAGAAAAGATACTTGCCGCCAACGGGACTTGAACCCGTGTCCTTCCGATTGCCGGTCGAATGCTCTGACCACTGAGCTATGGCGGCTTATCAAATACCCGCCAAATAATTCAATATATACTAGTGTTTCATTCAACAATTACTGCTTGTTATATTTTTTCCACCTGAAAACAACCAACTTTATTTTTTGCGAGGAAGACATTGTTAGTGTTAAATCCCTCGCTAGGTGGCGTCGAGACAAATTATGTCTGCATTTATTGGGGAAATACTTATACTTGTTAAATATTAATTATTATTTTTTTAATTTATAAACTAACGTTTAGACAAGATTTTTATGCATAGCACAAAGGGTAACAATTATTACAAGCAATAATTGTCAGCCTGAGACACTCATTTACATTGAAAAATCTTCCGAGAAAAGATACTTGCCGCCAACGGGACTTGAACCCGTGTCCTTCCGATTGCCGGTCGAATGCTCTGACCACTGAGCTATGGCGGCTTATCAAATACCCGCCAAATAATTCAATATATACTAGTGTTTCATTCAACAATTACTGCTTGTTATATTTTTTCCACCTGAAAACAACCAACTTTATTTTTTGCGAGGAAGACATTGTTAGTGTTAAATCCCTCGCTAGGTGGCGTCGAGACAAATTATGTCTGCATTTATTGGGGAAATACTTATACTTGTTAAATATTAATTATTATTTTTTTAATTTATAAACTAACGTTTAGACAAGATTTTTATGCATAGCACAAAGGGTAACAATTATTACAAGCAATAATTGTCAGCCTGAGACACTCATTTACATTGAAAAATCTTCCGAGAAAAGATACTTGCCGCCAACGGGACTTGAACCCGTGTCCTTCCGATTGCCGGTCGAATGCTCTGACCACTGAGCTATGGCGGCTTATCAAATACCCGCCAAATAATTCAATATATACTAGTGTTTCATTCAACAATTACTGCTTGTTATATTTTTTCCACCTGAAAACAACCAACTTTATTTTTTGCGAGGAAGACATTGTTAGTGTTAAATCCCTCGCTAGGTGGCGTCGAGACAAATTATGTCTGCATTTATTGGGGAAATACTTATACTTGTTAAATATTAATTATTATTTTTTTAATTTATAAACTAACGTTTAGACAAGATTTTTATGCATAGCACAAAGGGTAACAATTATTACAAGCAATAATTGTCAGCCTGAGACACTCATTTACATTGAAAAATCTTCCGAGAAAAGATACTTGCCGCCAACGGGACTTGAACCCGTGTCCTTCCGATTGCCGGTCGAATGCTCTGACCACTGAGCTATGGCGGCTTATCAAATACCCGCCAAATAATTCAATATATACTAGTGTTTCATTCAACAATTACTGCTTGTTATATTTTTTCCACCTGAAAACAACCAACTTTATTTTTTGCGAGGAAGACATTGTTAGTGTTAAATCCCTCGCTAGGTGGCGTCGAGACAAATTATGTCTGCATTTATTGGGGAAATACTTATACTTGTTAAATATTAATTATTATTTTTTTAATTTATAAACTAACGTTTAGACAAGATTTTTATGCATAGCACAAAGGGTAACAATTATTACAAGCAATAATTGTCAGCCTGAGACACTCATTTACATTGAAAAATCTTCCGAGAAAAGATACTTGCCGCCAACGGGACTTGAACCCGTGTCCTTCCGATTGCCGGTCGAATGCTCTGACCACTGAGCTATGGCGGCTTATCAAATACCCGCCAAATAATTCAATATATACTAGTGTTTCATTCAACACGGGTTCAAGTCCCGTTGGCGGCAAGTATCTTTTCTCGGAAGATTTTTCAATGTAAATGAGTGTCTCAGGCTGACAATTATTGCTTGTAATAATTGTTACCCTTTGTGCTATGCATAAAAATCTTGTCTAAACGTTAGTTTATAAATTAAAAAAATAATAATTAATATTTAACAAGTATAAGTATTTCCCCAATAAATGCAGACATAATTTGTCTCGACGCCACCTAGCGAGGGATTTAACACTAACAATGTCTTCCTCGCAAAAAATAAAGTTGGTTGTTTTCAGGTGGAAAAAATATAACAAGCAGTAATTGTTGAATGAAACACTAGTATATATTGAATTATTTGGCGGGTATTTGATAAGCCGCCATAGCTCAGTGGTCAGAGCATTCGACCGGCAATCGGAAGGACACGGGTTCAAGTCCCGTTGGCGGCAAGTATCTTTTCTCGGAAGATTTTTCAATGTAAATGAGTGTCTCAGGCTGACAATTATTGCTTGTAATAATTGTTACCCTTTGTGCTATGCATAAAAATCTTGTCTAAACGTTAGTTTATAAATTAAAAAAATAATAATTAATATTTAACAAGTATAAGTATTTCCCCAATAAATGCAGACATAATTTGTCTCGACGCCACCTAGCGAGGGATTTAACACTAACAATGTCTTCCTCGCAAAAAATAAAGTTGGTTGTTTTCAGGTGGAAAAAATATAACAAGCAGTAATTGTTGAATGAAACACTAGTATATATTGAATTATTTGGCGGGTATTTGATAAGCCGCCATAGCTCAGTGGTCAGAGCATTCGACCGGCAATCGGAAGGACACGGGTTCAAGTCCCGTTGGCGGCAAGTATCTTTTCTCGGAAGATTTTTCAATGTAAATGAGTGTCTCAGGCTGACAATTATTGCTTGTAATAATTGTTACCCTTTGTGCTATGCATAAAAATCTTGTCTAAACGTTAGTTTATAAATTAAAAAAATAATAATTAATAATATAACTATTAAAGTCCATTCATCACAGTGTGAAAATAAAAAGGAATGCAACGATGAAAATTGCCTACCAATAACATGCAAAAATAGTATAAAGTATCTGGGTGTCATAGTAGATAGACACTTAAAATGGAAAGAACAAGTCCAAAATAAAGTAACCAGAATAAGAAAACTTATATACATATTTATTAGACTGAAAAACATTTTATCATCCAATATAATCAAAACTATCTATTTATCTCTTGCCCAATCTATTCTACAATATGGTATAATCGGGTGGGGTGCAACTTTCAAAACTAACCTCTTGTAGAAAGGGTACAGAGGTTGATTTTGAAAGACATCTTACGAAAACCATCTGTATTTCCAACAACACAGCTATTTGACTCTTTTAGGGTTCTCAGTCTTAATAAAATTTTCAAAAAGAACTCATTATTGCAAACTCATAAAGATCATTTCAATCCATCAACAACAACATTCACAAACATAAACAACCGACCACGATCACGGGGCAATTTAGAAATTCCAAAATTTAAAACGAGTGCTTCCCAACACCACTATGCTTATCAAGGTATAACATTTTTCAATGCTCTCCCGTATAAAATCAAGTCTGAAAAAAATTATAAAGTTTTTAAATCCCAAATAAAAACACTAATAGACCAACCCGACACTAATTATAAGTTTTAAATTCATCATCACAATAATAACAACAACAAAAAAAACTAGAACATATTCTCTAAAAATATTTCATCACCATATCAAATTGAAAGCAAAGTACATACGCATTATTTGCAGGCACGAAATTGTTACAACTTTATTATATGTACCTACTCTGACAATACTATCAGCCCATCCATTTCAAATATCAATGTTTTCTTAACCAACGATATGTACCTACTACCTACTTACAATCTACATACATATTGAATAAATACAGTAATATTATTTTTTATTTCTGATATATCTGTGCCTGTATTATCTTATATTGCATCTTATTCCAATTTTAACTCTTATTTACTTCTAGTTCTTTATGTCCACTTGTCTTCATGAATATATATTTTATTAATAATAAGTACTTGTAATAAAATACTCTGTGTAACTATGCATTTTACAATGGCACTCCAAAATTCAAGCACGAGAAATGTTTTCTCTTTTGAATTGGGTAGTTTCATTAAAAAGAAATTTATATATTGTTATTAGTTTTAAGAATCAAATGTTTTACTATGAATCTGTAAACGTATGTATTTTTTAAAATAAAAAAGATACTAATTAAAATTACTGATCGGTTTATAGATACTAATTAAAATTACTGATAATGAAAAAAAATAAAAACACACTCATTTATTAGACGAACGTTTTATAAATGTTATTATTAACTCACTTTTTTGTACTTTTATACAAAAATAATGAATAAAAAATCACAAAATATCATAATTTTTTTTCAAACTGTTGACGGAAATTTAATATTTATAATATTTTTAGTGGTGTAAATTTAAATACCTTTGTGGTAAACTTTTATGTTATAATATAAAGCATGGTGTTTTCTCTTTCTAACATTGTTTAAATCATATTTTTCACCATGACAGTAAGGGAGATACAACGATTTCCATGAAACCTATTTGAGCTGTTCCTAAAAGCGAACAAGTTAGCGAACTAATCTGTCAAAAGGTTATATAAACATGTAATATAGGAATCATGCATGTAAAAAAATCTAATTTTTACCGGAATATGAACAGCTCTGGGGCGGGTCCGATCGACAGTCAATGTTATTTGTGTTGAACAAATCGTTTACTGCTTCATCAGAATAGGACATCAACTGAAAAGGCGAACAGATTCATATTAGACATTTTATTTGTAACCAACAATTCGTGGGTGGACACATTATCTAAACTCTTTTTTATCCAACGATGCAAATCCCACGAGGGTGGAGATAATGTGCTGGATTTTTCACAGGTAAAAAAAATTCTTCGTAAGTCGCCTGAAAAATTCATGATGGGTTGAATGCTGCATTCATAAAAAAAATATGCACGGCGTAACTCTAACATAGCTGGCATTTTATTCCTAGAATTTTTAAGGTGAATATCGCACAAGAGTTCCAACCGTTCATATAATTGGGATATGTTGGGTGGCTGAAGATTTGGGGGAAGGGAGGAGATGGGTACGAGGAAGGTAGGGAAGCACCTGGTTCTTCATAACTGCTCACCAAAAAGGCTAAAGACATTTCGCGGTGTCTTTTATCGAGGCGATTCTGAGAGTATCTTCTACTCTGGAACGTGCCGTAAATAAACTATATATTATTTTTAATATTTCATTACAATAACAAACACATTTATGGTTCAATTTGGGAGGCGGGTATGGGTATTGCTGCCCGGGAACCATTTATTGGATAACCAACACCCCAGCACTGTCCCAAATGGTTCGCTACGTTTGATGACTGCAGGGATGCCCGAGTTTATGGAGTGAGGTTTGTCAGGATCTTCGCGGCGGATGCTTTTGCCCACCTACTGCGTGGATCGGATCGGGAGAGACTGGTTGAGGGAGAGGTTGGTTCTCGACCCATTGCACCGCAGTGGGAGGGATGGAATTCGTCTCTCCTGAACACATTGATCCCCAGATTGTTACACACCCTCACATCTTTTTCCTTTCCATCCTTTCCCTAAAAATAACCTCCACAATGCAAAGATGTCATAGGACTTGGAAGGATTTTTTTCCTCAGGAACATTTGTGTGGAGATAATGTAAAAAAAAATCACCCCTTTTTCAAATTACTTATCTTATTTCTTTGTTTACTTATTTAAATTTGTTTATTTCATATAAAAGTCTTACAAAGTGTTACAAACTTGAGTAGGTGTCGGTTTGATCGTAAGAACCACCCAAATTTGACAAGTTGACATTTGACAGGGGAAATGGCATTTCTCAGTATTCATTCATTTTTAATTTTTTAAAGTGTGCACCTCTCTTCCCCTTTCAAACTTTCAAAGGTACAAAAACCACTTCGAAAGTAATTATCTCATTTACAAAACTTTAAAAAATAATAAGTTCGAAAATTAATTTACTACCCAAATTATGAGGTGGAATCATCTCCATTTGAAAAGTATCTTAACGTAATTTAAACGATTGCAGCGCCCTAATTCTGCATTATTTTTGTCGACTGTTCTTTATCCTTAGTACAAAAACTCCCCGCAATCAAATTCATTAGATTTTTTGAAGCCTTTTCAATTTGTTTAGTAATCAACTTTTATTTCCGTTTCGAATGCAAATGAAGCATCTTCAATCAGCATAATGTTTCAGTTTACAGATCGTTTGACATTCTAATGAGTGTAACTATTTTTAAAATTGCCATCCCTCGCTGCAGTTCTTTTTAGTAAGGGCGGGGGTGGCCTGGCCTATGATCACAGAGCGACAAATTAATAATTTGCGTCCCTCGGAGAAATTAACCCCAACCTTGTCCAAGGGGGAGTATTGCAAGGGGGAATCTTTTCAACTGTTTCAAGTGTATATTTTTCGGAACGTCTTTTAGAAGTTAGAAGTCACCCCCCTCTTTAAACTTTTTTCAGGCAGGCGTAGGTAGGTAAATAGAATCTGAGAATTTAAATAATTTTCTCTTTTCTTTTTGAAATCGCACAGGCCACTCCAATCAGTAAGTTAGGTACATGCAAGGATTCCAATTTGAGGACAGCCTGTCTTTACTGCTCGTGAATTGCACCTAAGGAAAACATATATTTATAATATTGTTCTTCTTTGATGACATAATTCGTAGAACTCCATTTACTGTTACAATAATAAAAATTAATATACTCGCAAATACATAATAATAATGGTTTGAACCACCGATACAATGTTGTATTTGAAAGCCTTTATTGAATGATTTGAGTTCGTTTATGGACAAAACTATTTATGTATATTATATGTACGGGCGCAAACAATAATTCATCTTATTATTTTGAAGTAACTTGCAAAAAGTTGTTTTTTCTATAAATAATTAAATTTGCGCTATCTATGAATGAGTAGATTATGATTTTTTTCAAGTTATCGGGAAGAAGATTTCAGATTTTAGCAGCTAGGTAGATGAATTATTGTCTTTGTGGTAACGTATTATGTAGTTTACGTTTGAAGTGTCGGTTGGTTATTACAGTTCTTGTGGTGTAATTTTCTTGTAAAGATGTTTTTTTTGTTTTATTTGAAAAAGATATGTGTTAGCATAAATTTTTTAAGGAGTTTTTTTTACATAAGCTCTACACAGGAGGCCCTGATGGAAATACTTCCCCTCAGGACCTATGTCATATTTGGAGATGCTGTGTGGAGGGTCTTTTTAGGAAAGGAAGGAGAGGAAGTTCTAGGAAGGAAAGGGGTGGGTAGGAATCCGGGGTTCAATGTGTCCAGGAGTGACGGAAGTATGAATCCATCCCTCCCACTACAGTGCAAGGCGATATTCCGAGAGAGTACGGCTGGAGACGTCACAGGGACACTCCTTCGACCATTCTCTCTCGATCCGGCCTGCCATGCCGCTGGTGGGCAGACGCATCCGCCGCTAAGACCCGGACAAACCTCACCCTACGAACCCAGGTACCCCTGGTAATTCACCAAACATAGCGAACCACTTTGGGTGACCTATGGCAGAGATGTTTTTTTAACTCTTAATACACTGTCATACAGAGCTCCGAGCCAAAAAAGGGCCCATTCTCTTTCATCGTGCGTTTATAATTCAATTATGTTTGTAGAGGGTGACATACTGGTTATCCAATAAATGGTTCCCCGGGCGGCGGTACCCATACCCGCCTCCCAAAGTAAAATGCTGACGTATGTTTAAGATATTATACTTGATGAAGTGTCGAATGGAGGAATATCTTGTCGGTCACTGTAATAACCATTTTTGGGCTTTTTGTAGAGGATCAAAAATAGTTTGAGCCCAGCCACCGCAAAAGATGATATATATAGTATGCCAATATGGATTGGCAGAATGCGTAGTAGCAGCTTTGTCGGAAAAATGATATTTCTAAGAGTTCGATAAATACAAGAGAGCTTGCAAATGCGGGGAGTTAAGCTGGCTTAGTGCTACTGCTGATGCCAAAGAGGATGTTGAACAATCAAAAGTTTCATTGAAGAAGAAGATAACAATAACAATCTAAACGAAAATATGAAAGAGAACAATACACAGAAAAAAGACAATGGTCGCAACTGGAACTCGAACCCAGACCTCTCGTCTTAGAATAATTTCGGATACATATATCCGAGACGCTATCCAGGTTACAAACCACTAACTAACTAACCATCACGCCGTTTCCCCGCAGGGGTAGGCAGAGAGGACGGACCGCCAAACATCCCGGTCTTGGCACACATTCCTTGCCTCGTTTACATTCATACAACGTCTCATACATTCTCTTCTATTATTCTGACTCTTGACATGACCCGACTCAAGTATCTGATTTACTTGGTCGTGCCATGTCTTTCTTGGGCGTCCTCGACTTCTTCTACCATTCACAAACCAATTCTTAGAATACTTGTTTCCAATAAAAGGGGTAGTTGCCCGTAATATGGAAAAATAATTAGTTGAAGATAATATTGTTAATCATAAAATTTGAAAAATGAGATTCACAGAAGGTGGCAATAGCGAAATTGGTTAACGCGCACGTCCCGGTTAGACGAGAGGTCTGGGTTCAAGTCTTGTTCGACCATTGTCTTTTTTCTGTTTTTCTGTGTTTTGTTCTCTTTCATATTTTCGTTTAGATTATTATTGTTATCTTCTTCTTCAATGATATATGATATTGATGGAAATAACCTTAAAAAGTTCTAAAAAGAGAGTTTTTCTTATAATTTTTTTTATCAAAAGTTTATATAGATATGTTTGCTTCCAAAGTTCTGGTACTAAGAGAGAGTCCAAGATATCATCGGTCTGCCTGTAAAACCGACAATCTACAAAATCGTGATTGTTCAGGAGAAACAAAATCCCATTTGTAGAAGTAATTGGATCGGCTGTGAAACTAATTCTTACAACTTATGATTTCTCTTGGTTAAATGCTGGTAGAATCTTTAAGGGATCTTTTTTATTGAATTATGTTTAAAAAAGTAAGGTTTTTAATACTTACGCTATTCCACTGATCAGTGTCGAGCAGCGTGTCTCCTGGTGAGGAGAGTAGCTCCAGTTTCCTCTTCAGCAGCTCATCCTTGACCTCCTCGCTCTGGCCATAGGTCTTCACCTCGTTGGCTTGCGTCTTGGCGAAATCGCCGAAGGCTTTGTCAGCGTCCACCTGGAACAGGGAAACATCAAATTAGATTCAGTTCTACTAGAAATATTCTGCGGAGTGTGTACGCACTTTGCACATGCCCGTATTTAGGCTAGGCAACCTAGGTAGCTGCCTGGGGCCGTCAATATTAGGGGTCGGTTTCCCTGAAATTCTAATACGTTGCAATATTGATTAAAAAATGTAAGTAAAAAATAAAATGGTACATGGACAAGAGTAGCTAATGATAGAGAGAAATGGCGACAGTTGGAGGAGGCCTTTGTCAACTAGTGACATACAGTCAGGGAGTCGATGCATGATAAATGTTATATGATTATAAATAATGTAATCTAATTTACAGTCTGAATAAAGGCTATTATTATTATTATAAATAATAAAATGTCTTACTGCAAATTTGCAAAGTTGTAACATTAATTTACCGCTGATTATTTACAATGAAGCAAAAGTTTTATACCGACATCTGATTTTTATTTTATAATTCGTCATTATTTATTTTTTAATCACACTGTGTGTTAAAATTTCCTCTTAAATCATGAAAATATCGGCATTTCTGTGACCTGTACGTGTACTATCTAGTATATCCAAAACCATAAGAATTTTTTTTCTATTATAGTTTTCATGGTATATGCCATAGGAGCCTACTTTCTATCGTAGCTTTCACGATACCAAACTTTTGCAATTATCCATCTTCATTTTGTTCCATCCATCGCGGTATATGTCCTGTGACAATAGGATACATATTATAGTGAGTTACTTTAGAGTTCATTATCCTATGACATTACCGCAACAGATGGAACCTTGTTATTCCAAAGGGTCGATATATGTCATACTTTCCACTACAGCTTACGATATATGCCTCACTTTCTATCATAGCTTTCATGATAAATGAGTATGTCATACTTTCTATTACAGCTTATAATAATCGTTATAAAGATTTCAACAGATTTTTTTTAAAGCCATTTTTTTCATGACTGAATTATAAATAACAATAAACTCAAATCTTACAATGGTATTTTATCATAAGGTCTGATCTTTATAATCATACTAGCTGGTACACGGCATGCCATTTAACAAAGAAATTGTTTCTTCCTGCGTGTCCTTTCCCATTCGTCCCGTTTCACTTTCGCCCCCCCCCCCTCCATTCCTCTCCCGCGTCAACTTCCACCAGACAATAACGAACACAACAAAAAAAGAATTATCCAATTCGGTTTTTTTTTATTTTTACAGTGAATACCGCACAAGAATCTCAACTGCTCCCGTCTGGATCCAGTGAGACTATGGCATCCCCAATTGGGGTATGTTGTGAGGCTGAAGGGAGTGGGGAGGGGAAGGAGGTAAGGAAGAGGAAGGTTGGGAAGTACCTGGCTATTCAGATCTGGTCACCAAACACGGCTAAAGCCATTTTCAAGCAACGTTTCAATTCTGAATGGTGGTCTTACACCAGGGCGATACTGATAGTATCTTCCACTCTGGAACATGCCGCAAATATACTATATATTATTTTTTTAAATGAATTAATTGTGAAATAACACAAATTAATCAACTAAAATTTATTTGCGCATGCCGGGTTCGAACCCGCGACCTCCGGATTGTGAGTCAAGAGTCTTACCCACTGGACTACGGAGGTCGTGAATTAGAATAAAGAGCGTATTGTTCAGTCATATACGAGCAACCGATTTTTACGACCCAAAATGAAACAAAATGGCCACTATATAAACTTTACGTCCAGCAAAGAAATAAGAAAGATAACGCGTCTCTTGAACTTCTTGGGAAAGAGTCGATAAAAAGATCATAAATGCATCGCCTTGTTATTTCATAGCGTAAGAAAAGGAATGTTTGAGAAGGGTGAAGAAGGCATATTGTTTTTATAGTAAGACGATATTGTTAAGTTATGAAAACTGGCCATCGAAAATGTGAAACCATGACTGATGGTAGGCATAATCGAAAAATCTGTGATTATTTTGGTAAAGCCTCGATTACATTGAGCGAGTTTACAAGCTCCTAGCCGGCGTATCCTATTTGCTAGTGAACTCGCTCAGTGTAATCATATAACTAGCAGATTTTACACTGAAGGAGTTTACTGGCAGAGAATACGCCAGCTTGTAACTTGTCTACTCGCTTAATGTAATCGAGGCTTAACCAACATTCCGATTGCCCAAGTTGATATTTGTCACATGAGAACGGGTCGTTTCTACGACTCGTTCTCATGTGACAAATATCCGTCAGCTCAGCTGTGGAACGATTTGCCGACCTCGGTGTTTCCTTCCTCCAGGTTCACTTCTTCCTTTCCACAAAAATGCCCTCCACGCAGCATCCCCAAGATGACATAGGCCCGGAGGGATATTATTATCTGTGTGAAGTTGATGTTAAAAAAATGATTCGCTACATTTGGTGACTTAACAGGGGTGCCCGGGTTCGTGGGATATTGGCGGCGGATGTGTTTGCCCACCTACTGCAGCCGAGAGACTGGTTGAGGGAGACATTTTGAACTCTCAAGCCGGACTCTCTCAACACATCGCCTTGTCCGTCACTCCTGGACACATTAACCACCAGGTTACTTCCTACCCACCCCGCACACCTTTTCCTTCCTAGAACTTCCTCTCCTTCCTTTCCAGTAAACCACCCTTTGCAGCATCCCCAAAGATGACATATGTCGTGAAGGATTTTTTTTTGTGAAGATAACGTGAAAAAAAGATCACATTGTTAATTACCATTTTGTAAAACAGAATATTAATATGTGTGCTAAAGAAAAGTACTGAAACAAATCAACCTCGTCTCGTACGAGAACATTTTAAAATGTTTTAAGGTAATAGTTTTGGGAATATTATTTTAAATACTGAAATAAAAAACAGATAAACGAACGTTAAATCAAAGGTAAATAAACCAATATATAAATTTTATGATATATTTACCTTTGGCTGTTTATGTTTCAATCGAAATATTTACCCAGAGTTGAATATTTTGAACTCATCCGTGAAACAAGCAAAACAAATAATAAATTGCGAAGTAGGGAGAAATTTTACGGGGTGGTTGATGCACAACTCCAAATCGATTTTTTTTTTAAATATGTGTTTGGTTTAACTGTGTCCATGCAAAACGATGAATTAGAATAATAAACAGTTAAATATATGTAATTAAATAAATAAGTCACACGCGTCACGTCAAGTAAATATTTAATAGGGATATTAGCTTTGCATAATGTCGCTTTGCATACATTTATCGCCGGTTGGGAATCAATCTTTGATTGTAACTTGAACAGTTATTATTGACTTATCGGGTGTCAACGCGTTCACTTGACTGACGAATGCAAATCGCGGCAATTATGGGTGCGTTAGCACGTCATTATTAAGGCCTGATAGTAAGCGTTCAAAAGAAGAAAACGGGGAGATATGGAATTACGAATGTTAGAAGGAAGCGCGCTAATATTAAAAACGATAATAATTAGCGAAAATTGTGAAAATCTTTAATAAAACACGACTCTTTTGAAACAGAGCAAAAATCTCTTAACAAATGTCTAAAGTAGCATTTAAAGAAACGCTTTGATTTTTTTCATAATAATGTAACTTGTAAAATAACAGAACAAAACGTATTTCTAATAATTTTGATGCATAATTTTTGATTTATTTCTATCGAGGGAATTTCATATAATTTCCGTTTCGGCGTGGCTGATGTATAGATATTATCTTCTAGAATAACATATATTTTTTAAGAGCTTAAAAACTTAAAGTGTTCATAGAAAGTATGTTATAATCTGGTAGAAAATCAGGATGCCCAGTCTTAAAAGGGCCGGATCAATCTGTAACGCCCTTCGTATTTCGTACATACTTACAAGCTACACGACTGTGACGCACAAGTAGTCTACAAACGTATTGTCCAAATGAACAAAAATATTGTTCAACTGGTTGATTGGTGTATTGTAAATCGCTATTTAAATAATAAAATACGGTGAAAGAACGTTGAATACAATAAAATATTGTATAACACATTATGGTGTAACATAACATAAACGCGATAAATTTTTTAATCTGTTGTAAAGTATGTGTGAAATTGGTAATATATGGTTTAATATATTACAAATTATTTTCAAAATTAACGACATAAGTTCCCAAAGATCAAAAAATGTTTTATACTATATCGATTTGACGATTCGAAAAAAAAGTTTGAATACGTCGACGATCCGAAGAAATCTGGTATCGTGTAGTACTGGGGCGTTGATGATAATTCTATCCAACGCCAACGTCGTTATCGTTGGCAATTTTCAACTGTTGAAAATAGCTGTTGAAAATAACATCGACGTTGACGCAACTATAATAGGAGATCGACACGATACTAACAAAAAAACAAACAAAAAATATATCAAAATCTAATTAAGGAATCCCTTTTAACGGGTGGTTCCCCGAATCATCGATGTACTATTAATTATTATTATCTCTATGCCCCACGCCCCACACACGTAATAATAATCCTATATAAAAACGTTGAAAGTTGAAACTGTTGGAAGACGTTGGTTTCGGTGTTGAAAATATTACCCTGTTGAAATGTTAAAAGACGTTGAAGATATATTTTGCTTGTCACTGATAAATTCGCTTGTTTCTTGGCGCTACGTATCGGCCGCATTGGACGGGAAAAAAAAGTGCAGTAGGTACGTACATTACCAAAATACCATGTCTAATTGGGTATAATATCGTTCACGAAGTGTGATCCCTTGATCCTTTTGACTTATCATTCCAACACCGTTGAAAACAATAGGTTCAAAACGTCGCTGTTAGGCAACCGGCGTTGATAATTATCAATAGGTTATTTTTTGCTTGTCGTTGATAAATTTGATTGTTCCCTGGCGCTGCGTATCGGCCGTATTGGATGGGAAAAAAAAGAACGTGCAGTAGGTATGTACATTACCAAAAGACCTTGTGTGATTGGGTATAAAATCGTTCACTAAGTGTGATCTCTTGACCCTTTTGACTTATCATTCCAACACCGTTGAAAACAATAGGTACAAAACATAGCTGTTAGGCGACCGACATTGACAATTATCAATTGGTTATTTTTTTGCTTGTCGTTGATAAATTTGATTGTTCCATGGCGCAGCGTATCGGCCGTATTGGATGGGAAAAAAAGTACAGTAGTTACGTACATTACCAAAAGACCATTTAAAATATCGAGTAATGTTGTTCACGAAGTACAAACTCTTAACCCTTTTTATTTATTAGGCAGTTGAATCGTTGACTGCGTTGAATAATATTCGCATGTAGGTATTACATTTCAACTGTTGGCGCTAATTATTTTCAACAGCGTTGGACGTTGAAATAATAAAACTATTGTTTCCAATGGCTAGTTATATTTTAATACAGTACTAGTATCGTGTTCTGGACTCTGGATGCTATTTCTCCGCCGTAATTTATCAATTTTTGTAAGAAAAAATAGAAAATGTATTATGTGCGTGATGCTAGTGTGAAATTACCTTAACTGCATGTCCGTCCCGTGAGTTTATGCACAAATTTAGAAATGACCATCAGCAGCATAAAATAATTTCCCACCCCTGGTTTAGATAGTTTACATATCGGATTTTTTTTCTGTGAGAATCCCAGAGACATGGGCGTCTGTGCTGCAATGTGTCTATGTTTAACACCAATGCAAATAGATTCAATGTTGAATTTTCTGTGGTTGCCAGAGACATGGGCTTCCGTACTGCAGTTTGTCTATGGTTAACCCAAACACGACCACGGAGAATTAATATCAGTAATCAGTAGTAGTGTCCATCGCGTCACGAATGCTTTACTACATAGTGAATTCCATCCACTGAACAACAAATCATGGAAGTGCGATCTATACCGATTTATTTGTTTACGCCTTGATGGCTTTTACATGTAAGGTAAATTTTACAGGAGCATTATAACAAGTTTATAGTACATAAAATAATAAACAGAACATTAAAGATGCACAACACAAGTAGGTATGAGTATTCGATAAGTAAATAACAAAGGAGTTCACAATATTACACAAAACATGATTACAAACATACTCGAAACATACCGGTTGGCAGAGGTGTAAAACATTTTTTAGCGATTAATATAAATGTAGGTAAATTTCTTGTAATTCAAATTTTATTATTTATGCATTAAACCGCTTACTCGTTAATACGGAAAACTTTTTATCCAAACAGTTAGATTTAGCTTTATTATTACGAAAAGTGAGTATTTATGTCGGGGGAAACCAAAAACATGCAAAATATATGCATTTAACATTTTAATTTTGTTCAAATTAATTGACTAGCGCGGTAACGCCATGTTTGTTCATCGTTTTTATTTTAACATTTCATCAATGCTGCCAATCATAGAAAAAATATTTTTGCGTAAAACAAAGTGAATGCATCATTGACAAGTTTGTACCAGTATTTATAACAGTAGAACATGGAAAGAAATGTATTAAAATAATTACACAAACCCGCTAGACAAACCCTGCGTAGCCAAACAAACCATTCAAAACCTGGGATGTTTTTTAAAAGTATGATGAAAAGCGAGTTTATTTTATAGAATTTATTTTATAAGATTGGTACTTTCGACAAATGTCATATTTGATTGTCTATTAGTTAAAAAGGAACATTCCGTATTATCCGTGCATCAAACTTCGACAACACGAACGTTCCGTGTTATCCGTGAGGTGGACTAACTGCATATTTACCTAAATTTTTTGCTTGTTATTATTATGAAAAAATAAAAGGTACCCAGCAATTACATATGTAAAGAAAAATTGATATATATTTCAAGGTAAATTGATATCGCCAATGGCATAACACCTTTTGGCTCCTAATTTATTGTTTCTCTGCTCCAGAAAGAATTTCGATATTTGTAATGTTTTGTATTATTCACATTCCAATACTATTAGTTCTGTGGGGGTACTTCTCAATAACAATAGGTTCTTAATACAAACTGGTTTTTTATAAGTTTACGTATTTACAATAATTATACTACAAGTCACACGACCTGTCTACACTAGTGGCTAATTGAATCTGACCGGTAGGCTGGTGAGAACTACTCTCGACCGTTATGGCCTATTCGGACACTTCTATCGGCAATCAATAAAAGTACAATTACTGCTGGCATCTGTCGGTATCCGATAGAAGCTCTTTCAATGCGTATTACAATATTTGATAATGGTGGGACATTTTCACCAGAAGTAAGGAAAAATTGCCCTTACTCGGAGAATAAGGGCACGCTTTTATAGTTTCTTCTCTTCAGTGTATCATCAATGTTTGCGCGGCCAGAGGGCAGCATTTGTGCAAACAGTATGAATTCCTAGTATCAGCTAAAATATGGGCGTTCCACTGAGAGCTCCATTGTAACGTGTAACCTCTCTTTCTGTTACACAACCTGTTTATGAGAAAGAGTGAGAGGCTACAACGGAGCTATCAGCGGTAGGATCGCACTAGTTTCACTGGTCGGAAAAACGAAGCAAACTGCGACTCCTTGTATGTATAATTTTGACTCGGGAAAATAAATCGCAAGTTTGCAGAGTGAGTGAAAATTTTGTGCCTCCGCTATTATCAAGCAATATCTGCCCCTGAATGATGCTCTACGTCAATTTATTTATTAGTTCCTGCCATTTTTGCTAAAATAATAATAATTAATCCCAAATATGCTCGAAGCCACCGTTTGCATCTCCGTTTGAGAAATATTGTAATGTTGAAAAAAGTGGGCAAGGGTAGAAGACTGATAAATTTTAGTGAAGATGGATAGATATGTTTTAGTGAAGATGAAGAGAATGTTAGAGAGATTTGCGTTTCGGCGTTGAATTATCTTCGAAAGATTAGATATTATCTTAAAAAATAACATATATATTTTTTAAGAGCTTAAAACTTCAGATGTTTAAGGTGATGAAAACATAGCCAATGAATAGCCAGGAATGCTCTCAAGGCGGTTCTACCACTGTAGCGAAGATGTCAGAAAATTACTATTCAAGACATACTGTACTGCCCTGTACACGTCAGAACTGTGGACACAATACCCAGCAGCGCAATGGGACAAACTGAGGGTGTGCTACAATAATGCATACAGGCAACTTTGCAACTACAGAGGTTCTGCAGTGCCTCCACGATGTTCACCGAGGGGAGGGTGCACTCATTCCCAGCCTTACTTCGCCACCGACTAGCCAGCTTCTGGAGCAGGATACGGACTTCAACCAATATCATTGTCGTGGCTGCATCCGAGTGGCTCAGTTCCCCATTAAATGAGCGATGGATGCAGATGATGAGGCGACCTCCATGATGGACGATCCCAAAATATCTTTTTATTTTTAATTCTGTCTACTTATTATTTATTTTAATTTTATGCTTATTTTTTGTTATTTGTGTGATGAATTTTGTTTTCATTTTATGCTTTAATTAGGTACCTACCTAATATTTAAACTCTTTTTTCTTTTCTTTTATAGTTGTTTATGTAATATGGCAGACTGGGATTGCACTACCCTCCCAGTCTTGCTGGAATAAAAACTTAAATAAAATAAAAAAATAAATAAATAAGGGAGATATGTAAGAAATCGGTAGAAATTCGGGTTGCGGCGGTGTTGTGTCTCTTAGTTATCCACATTAACACAACTTAAGATATGTTGGGTATCTTCCAACTAAGTTTGAGGTTCGAGTGGTTACTAGTTGATTTATTAAGTTATCATAAATATTACAATGAATACTAATCTGGACAGACGTCCTTACTAGACTAGGCTCTAAGTAGTAGCTGGCGGGCTGGATGTGCCCGCCTAACTTGCCGATACCTTCGGCAATTATCGTGACCGTTCGTACCAAGGCGATAGATGGTACTCTTTTAATAACATACTCAACTGCCATCTGTTAGGAAATAGCAAAACTTCGTATCTATTATTAACGATGCTATCGACACCTATTAAAGGAAGCTGAAACTACATGAATAATCAAAACACTAAACATCATACTAACTTTTTATCATTGTTTTTATCTTAAGAGTAAACTTATAAAACTAATTATTGGAAATTTACTTCATAATCTGCTTATTCGTAGATGGCGGTAATTTAATTATTTTTAGAAAAAAAGCCCTTTACAAGTTATGCCGTAAAATATTAAGATGAATAATTGTTTTTTTGCGTCCGTACATATGAATATGAATAAATAGAGTTGTCCGCATAAAATCCCAATTCTTTCAAGAAAGGCTAACAAAAACGATATTGGATTGAATCAATATTGTATTATTTGTAAGTCTTTCTTGAAAGATTTGAGTTTGTTTATGGACGCGTTAAAAGTATTTTTTTCCTACAATAATTAAATAATCGCCATCTAAGAATGATCACATCATAAATTATTTTATGTTTACCTTTTACACACCAAAAACACGTGAAATATGTATGAACATTATTATTTCTTGAAAAAAAGTAAGAATTATACAGGCTACCCCCCCCCCCCCCCCAAGTACAAGCGCTTAAAATGGTATTAAGCGCTTGTACTAGCTAATCTCCGTTTACTTTGCGCTGTTGAAACCGGATAGCCCTGTACATATACAACTACATCCTATAGTACTATACTATACAGGGTGTATCAGCACGTACCCGAAGGATTTTAACCAGAGATTCCTGAGCATATCGTTCGTTCAGCTAATTAGTCAGATATCTTCAAATAAAATACTAAGTTTTGAGTTATTGAGGAAAGTAATAAGCTCGCCATAAATCAAATATTATTTACATGTTTCTGTGTTTTAGATATTCAATCTCTACATATTATAAATAAATAAAAAATAAATTAAAGTCTTCCGCCGCTACTGTAGCAATTTTCGCGATAAACTCAAAAACATTCGGTTTTCACCAATATATAGAGTAATTCATGGGGAAGGCTTAGGTATATGATTGGTCACGGTTTTGTGTAAATTGGTTGAAATAAATAATTAAAGGGATGTCTGTATGTGGTGGACGAGCGGACGGCGGTGTGGATTTGATTTGTAAAATTATATTAACAAATGGCAGTGTGAGTTAAAAGGTTGGATAACCAACCAGTAGATGGCGTTGTGTTCCATTAACCACAGCAACGCCTGTCCGGGTCAGCTAGTATACTATAAAATAACACATTTTGAAATATCTTACTAGTGACCCAGAAAAGATCAATATTTTGTTTAATTCTCTACAAGTTTTCTGCGCTATAATTGATTTGCTGGTGTTTATGAGTAATTTGAGTATTGTACCAAGTTAAGGGTACACTTTTACTTACAACTGATAATAATAATATTTGGATGATTAATATAGCGCCGTTTTTGGGAAAAATCACCTCAAGGGCGCTGTACAAACTTATAATACATTTCTAAAATCGAAAAACTACAAGATAGGCAAACAATTATAAACAAATTATGGCTAAAAATTGCATACATCGGTTCATTGATCTCCGATACGAAAATATGTGTACAATATTTTGACCAATGAACGCGATGCTGCCTAAAATTTAATGAAAACAGGACCATACTTACCTGTCTCTATATCTATATCTATATCTATATCTCTGACTAATCAACTGGACGACCGATATTTGGATTAAAAATGCAGTTGTAAAAACAATAAAAATATTTTTCCACCACACGTCGCAACTGAGTAGTCGCGTATAGCCAAGCGAGTCACGTGATAAGCATTCCATCTCAGTACCGGATTATCCCTAAGGCAGAGTACGAAACTGCTTAGGGGCCCCACATCGGCTAGGGGCCCCACGTCCCTGGAAAAAATGACCAGCTTCAATTAGTGAGCAACGAAGTTTCGGAAAAAGTCAGCTTTCAAGATGTTTTTTTTTATAAGAAAATTTATTTGTTAATAACATTACGTACATATTAAATAAATCAACAAATTATAATAATTAGGTTATAACCCAAAGATATTGAAATATTTGTTATAACCCAATAAATAACTAATGTTCACATCATGGACAAATAATAAATAAAAAGTAATAATAATAATATATCTTTATTGAACAAAAAAAAATTGAAGATTTATAACTACAAAAACAAAAAGTACATCATAAGTACAGTAAAAGTGCAGTTTAAAAGTTGCATACGTACGAAAGTTAATATCAGAAAACAAAATACATATATACAGTAGGTAATTAAAGAATAGAGATTTATAATTATAAATTTAGGTTTCTCATAACCTGCCTCACTAGGCTAGCCTGTGTTGAGGCAGTAAGTTTATGTCAATTTATTATACTGTGAACATACCTACACTTATATTAGAATAAAAACACACAATAGAATGGTTGCATTAATAATAACAATAACATTGGTACAATAATAACAGCATTGGTTCAATATTAATTTCGAATTTGGGTGAGTGCACCGGTAAATGCTCTATCATTATTTTTTATCCAAATTTTTATGTTTTTTTTTGTGAATCACATTTTTTTATACTAATTGGAAGAATGTTGTAAAGTCTTGTTGCAAGGTATCTGAAGCTTCGTTGACCAAAAGTAGTATGAGTTATGGGAATTTGTAGTAAATATTTGTTATTGTTTCGAGTACAGCGAGTATTTAATCTTTTTTCATAGTATTTGTGTATATTTGTGTATAGATGAGTGAGGATTGTTTTTGCATATATCTGCCGAACGTCAAACACATTCATAATATTGAAGATTAAGTTGGAGTCTGTAATTAGTCTATAATTAAAACAAATATGTAAACATAGTTGTATTTTACTTTTCTTTCCTTCTACATTACTTAGTATCTGAAGTGATTGAAGGTGCCGTGTGTGGTTTATATTGGCATTTGTTTCATTTTATTTCTAATTATACATACATATGTTTAAAATATAAATATTGTACAAGCTTCAGTATGCACTACCCATCTGCTTGAGAAAATAAAAGTGAGTGAGAACGCTGTGCCTTCGTTAGTTTTGCTCCGATTTACTTGAAATTTAGACACAGTACTCAATATACTGACATGTTTTACATTCTGAAAAAAAAAATCAAAAGTTTTAAAACCATAACCCCACCCCCCATTAAAGCCTTTTAAGGATTTGATCAGGGGAACAAGGAGGCGTTTGGAAGCCCCTTCAACCCCCCCCCCTCCCCCGTTAGTCCGCCATTGGTAAAGGGGCCCCGAGACGTGCATTGCCTAGGGGCCCCGACATGGTTAATCCGGCCCTGCATCTCATTCCAGCAGCACAGTAACACACGAAAGCGCGTGCATCACGTGATCAGTGGCGACGTGTGATTAAAAAATAATAAAAAAAGTATTATCGGTTAACAAAATGATATGTATGCTTTTTCCTCCGAATATGCTCAAGAATCGCTAGTTAAAATCCTGTTCACCCTGTATGCCCCATGGCACTTGGTACTGTACCTTTAGTCTGCGAAGCCACAATATGGCCATTGTGAAATGCCAGATATGATATTGCAGAACAACAGCCGCAAACTCTCTTTTCCTGTTTTTTTTTTGCAGCAAAAAATAGCGGTTATGAACACAATGCCAGACCGTGGCTGAAAATGATTGGCTTGCTGATTAAAAGTTACTGGATATTTTATATTTTAAGACCTAAAGTAAACACTGCCTGTTCACATATCATAACACTATTTGTTTTTATGCAGCAAATTGAAAATTTACTCTGGCTTTGCGGGTAGTATTGCAATAGGCCACTTGCATGAATTTCATAACGACTTAGAAAAAATCGTGTGGAAAGATTTTTTTACTAAGATTACGAAAATGTTAGTAAAAACTTTTAGAAATGTGCAGTTTTTATTTTTTTATTTGTAAATAAATCCATTATTTGGGCTCGTCACGTCATTACATGAAAATGTCCATCTCCGAAAATGTTCCTATTAATTTTATAAAATTCCACACTGATTTATTTTTTTTATATGGCATCACTTTGATTTCAGGCGAATTTTTGAATTTGACATTTTACGTTCACTAGATTTATTGTTTGTTCTCTGCGAACTTATTATTTGGTTTGATTTTTTTACAGATTTTATGAAGAGAACCCCGTACATTTTACGTTGTCCGTACGTGTTTTGGAGGTATAATCATTTTTTTTAATATTCTTATTATTATTATAATTTACAAATATATTACATTTGATTTAGTAATATAGACGTTGAACATTATAATGATTTATGATCAATAAGATGGGTCAAGGAAAAAAAATATTTATGAGATTTAATATTTTTGGTATGCCTCGTTATTCTCCTGTGCCATTCGTGTGGAAAACGTTCTTTTTTTTAAATGATTTTCGGCTATGTAATTATCGTTTTTTCGCACCTATAAAATTATGTCCTGTCTTTCCGGTATATAAAAAATGGTCTGATTTTTCGGATTGAAATTTTCAAAAAATCGCCAGGGTTTCGAAAATACGATTTAAAAAAAAATACAGAATGTATTAGAATATTTGCCTAAATCGGATTTTTTTTAAATGTGATGTAAGTGGCCTAGCTTCTCCATGTGGAATTTTATAAAATTTAATTATAGTGTTCGATATTTGGAACACAAATAGAGAAGCGTTTTCCCAAAACTAAATTTTTATTCCTGTCAAAGTATCATTGTAAGGTGAAGTTAGAACCTTACCCAAACAAGGTGACGCTTTGTCTAATAGTGAAAATAACGTCGTCTGCAGAAAAAAAATCAGAGTGTTCAGTTCAAACGCGGTTGAAGTCAGAAAACTAAAGTAGACAAGAGTGGGGAGACTACGAAGCACCGCACGAAGAGGAGACCGATTATACATTATATATTATATACATTATATATTATACATTATACCGATTATACCTCAACACAGGCTTGTCCTAGTGAGGTAACAAATTGTATTGTAAACATTTTACCTGCAGTGTAAAGAAACAATAAATAAATACTATCTCATTATCTCGCAGGCTATATCATAAAGACGTTTGTCTTTTTTTAGTATCGCTATTTTTGGTTTCACTGAGTTTCAAATCACAACGGTGCTAAAAAAGTTTCCACTTAAAAAATCTTTGATAAAGACATTGCACTCTGAAAATGCTTTTGAGAATTTTATAGTTCATTATCGTGATTTATCTATGGTGTTGCGCTACCTCCGTTGGCCAACGTTTCGGACAGCATTACAATGTCCGTCACCAGGGCAGATGTGTTATACCAATAGAGTGTCTATTACAGTGTAGGATTATTAATTACTATCGTCAAGGCACAACCGAGAAACCGACTAAAGGGCGCGGACGTTGAGATTCATTCGCGGCAGACCGACCGACCACCATACACATTCTGGCTGGTACTTACTGCCAGATGATGAGAGTGGTATCCCACCGACACAAGCGTTCTTCATATCACAATACTTGTTTTCATTATATTTTCTTGCATTTCATGCTTGCAACATACGCAAGATGCCATTACCCTGCGAGCAGCCGCCTTTTATGTTTTTCTGTTATCTTTTTTTAATTAGTTTATCCCTGACTTGCTTTATATTATTGGCATTTTGTATATTATGTAAGCACTTGCATACTGCTTTCTAACACCGTATGCAGGGACACTGAAGGTCTAGATTCATTCAAACTTAAATGTAGATTCGTTCTTTCAAAAAAATTCTTTGAAAAAGTCCTTGCGAGAGCCTTGAAGGAGTAACCATCTGTTACTTATACCAGGGCGGGTAAGTGGTGGATTACCTCCACTGCCCTGATGATAGACACCGTAATGCAGCACGAATCATTGGCTAAAGATGAAGGTAGCGAAACACGGCATAATAACCCAAAAATAAATCACGATAATACTTTTGGTCTTGAAAATCTCAAATAATATCTACATAGTTCATGTTTTTGCAACACTTCGTCACAGAAAAGTATAAAACAGTCTGTAGCCATACCAGATGCAGACATGATATTCTTTCACGTAAATTGTATGTTCTGAATAAGTTTATAAGATTCATAGAGCCCTGGTTTTTATTCTGTCTTTTGTATCATTTATCATGCGGAATACGAACAAAGTGTACCATTATCAACTGCCTTATTTATATTCCAGTGGAGCAAGGGAGGGGGTGCCGTGGGAGGGGGTGCCAGGGGATGATCTGGTTATTATTTCACGAGGCGGGAAAGCTTCTAGCTGCATGCACAGACCGCACACATACCCCTAAAAGAAGGGCTGGTTATAAGGGAGACATTTCAAAATAAGTCTAGGAAAGAACCGCAAAATATGAAGACGAATACGGCCACAATTTGCCAAACATCTCCCAGATAAAGATCACTCACTTAGTGTTAATAATAAGCTAATTTCATTACACATGCAAAATAAAGGCTGCAAACTCAATCTTTTAGAGAAGTTGGAATTTATCAAAAAATCTAATAATTCGAAAGCCGGTTTAATAAACAAAAGAAAAAATATAATTCACTCGCCACTCTTAGATATGTTTAAACCTAGTTCAAAAATTAGAGACCATAAAAATATTTAATTATGCTTGAAGACGAAACCCCTGAGTCATCATTTAATGATATTTAGTCAAATTTAAACAAAGCAGTAATTGGGGAAGGGAAGGATAAGAGGAAGAGGAAAACGTCTGGCTATTCAGAATCTGATCACCAAACACGGCTAAAGACATTTCAAGCAACATTTTAATTCTGAATGGTGGTCTTCCACCAGGGCGATACTGAGAGTATCTTCCACTCTGCAATGTGTCGCATTTATATAATTACTTTTAAAAATAAATTAATTGTGGTATAATACAAATCAATAAAATAAAATTTAATTAAATGAAAACAATATTAGCGAAACTCAATCGAATATCTGGAAACAGAAAAATTAGAAAAAGATAAGGGCAAATATTGGACTAGAACCCAGAACCTTCGGCTTGCCGAACCACGACTTTACCAACTGAGCTAATGTGTCCCTAGCCGATACCGTCATTTATTGGCTGCTGTCTTTATGTAGGATTACAAGATTCATCTCGAACTAAATGCTATTTATTTGGTATCATGGATAATTTTTTTTTTAAATTTTCGACATCAATTGACTTTTCTGCAAGTCTAGGATGAATATTTATTTTAATATAAAAATGAAAATGGGTAAAAAATAAAAATGGATAAAATTTAACCAAGACACTATCTAGATATCATTTAGATCGAGATGAATCTTGCAATCATACATTATAGTAGCTAATAAAATATGCGTTAAGAAAATGAAGGTAATGTTGGTAGTTCTAAGTCGAAGTTTGCTACAGTTAAAAATGACCGATTCGGGTAGGGACACTTTGGTAGAGTCGCGCCCCGGAAAGCCGAAGATCCTGGGTTCGAGTCCCAGATGTGCCCATATCTTTTTCTGATTTTTCTGTTTCAGATTTTCGATTGAGTTTCGCTTATATTGTATTCATCTCTACATATTATAAATTAAAGTCCTCCGCCGTGTCTGTCTGTCTGTCTGTTCGCGGTAAACTCAAAAGCTACTGAACTAATTTTCATTCAGTTTTCATCAATAGATAGAGTGATTCACGAGGAAGGTTTAGATATATAATTTGTCAAGGTTTTATGTAAATTGGTTGAAATCTACATATTATAAATTAAAGGCCTCCGCCGTGTCTGTCTGTCTGTCTGTTCGCGGTAAACTCAAAAGCTACTGAACTGATTTTCATGCAGTTTTCACCAATAGATAGAGTGATTTATGAGGAAGGTTTAGATATATAATTTGTCAAGGTTTTGTGTAAATTGGTTGAAATATAATAATATATTTTGGTGGACGAGCGGACTGGCAGCGGGATTTGTTTTGCATTAAAAACTGCAGTTTTATGCCTAGGCTGATGAAATTTTACACATGTGATCCCCAAAATAAGAGGAAGGTCACTGTCTACATAAGATTTCTAAAACTCTTTGTAAAGCCCGGGCATCGCCGGGGACTTCAGCTAATTAAATTACAATTTGAGGTTTTACTCACTAAGTTAAAATTAAAAATAAATAAAATTTACTTGTGAGCACCGCGGTTTCAACCCGTAATCTTCGGATTGCTAGTCGAGAGCCTTACCCCTCGGCGACGGAAGACGTCATATAATATGGCGTTGTTATTTTAGTTGTAAACTGCTTACGTTACAGACTGCGGATGCTCTCAACATAGAATTTCCTAGTGAGACAGTCACAGTACATCACCGATGTAATGTTATTATTAAAGTTGAATAAATAATTAAAATAACAGTTTCTTGAAAGGTTCCGACAACAATATTACAATATTCTTGTAAGACATTCCCCACCTGCCTATATTATTCGTGCCAAAGGTGGGGAAGACCTGGGTAAAACGCATACGTGACATTTATTATTAATTTTCAATTTCGTCAAACTTGTGATCCATAGCAAAACTCATCCATTTAATATAATAACCTCTTTTATTTCGCCTTTTGTTCAATAAATTGAATTTAAAACGCACCCCATTGTTAGGCCGAACATAATAGGGGTAATTTTACCTTTGTATCTTTTCTAGTTTACAAATCACTTTTATTCATAGATTACTTTTCCTTTTCTGTATTATGGATACATTATGATTTTTTTACGATAGCTTTTAAGGTTGACTAGACTTGCAAAGAACTGTAATGGTATTTTTTAAATTTTGTATGGCAAGAGAAGTGGGGAATACCAAGAAAAACACAGCCCAATAAATTGAACTTGATATCAGGGTATCTAGCATGGTCGATCGATATAGGTTTTATCGAAAATGTCGGTAACTTCTCAACGCTCCCGAGCACGACTGCAGGCCGCTAACGAACAAATAACAGTTCACAACGACTAAGGGTTCCTAATTTATTTGACGTGAACTATTATGTGTTTGTTAGCGGCCTGCAGTCGTGCTCAGGAGCGATTACAAGTTACCGACATTTTCGATAAAACCTATATCGATCGACCATGCTAGGTACCCAGGTCTGGTTATGTGAAGTGTTGAAACTACAGAAACTACTACTACTTAACTGCGTAATGTGTATAATATGACAAATGCACGTGTACAATGCACAACGTGCATACCAAAAGAAAGTGTGGTATTCCACGATTTTTGTTTATTTCTGCGGGGAAGTAGTGTAATGGTTAGGTTGGATTAGATTTTTTTTACATTAGTTCCACACAGGAGGCCTTGAGAAAAATAATTTCCCTCAGGGCCTGTGTCATTTTTGGGAAAGTTGTGTGGAGGGTATTTTTAAGGTAAGGAAGGAAAAGCAATACAGGGAAGGAAAAGGGTATGAGGGGTGGGATGAAATCTGATTTTCAGTATGTACAGATCATCCGCCGCCAAGACCTAGACAAAAATCACCCCAACCACCCGGGCATCCCTGCTAATTAACCAAACGTAGCGTGCGTGGAGTGACCTATGGCAGAGGTGTTGGTTATCAAATAAATAAATAAATAAAACAAATTCCCCGGGCGGCGGTACCCAATCACGCCACCCAACCAAATTGAAAAGATATATTTTAAGAAAATCAAACTTTTGTTGCAGGTACTAAATTTTTTTTCTTTTAAACTTCTAGGAATCAGAAAGATTTGTAGTTATTCAGTTCTAAAAACGTATTAGTATGGATATTCGAAGTATGCTGCTAAAATGCGCAACATCAAATAACTTTAATTTTTCATTAGTTTAAAAAAAATGTTATGTTAAACACACGTGTGTATTTATTTACCTTTCAGAGTAAGAGTGTGTAATTCAGACGCGGTTGAAGTGATGATCTTTTTTCCTTTCTTTCCATTTGCCTGTTTATTTTAAAGTGGTTTGAAGGTCTCTCTGACCGCTGAGACATGTCAGGCGCCTTGCCCATTGCACTAGCTAAGGCGCCAAAGCGGGAATTTACCGCATTATATTAGAACCGAGCATTTGTGTAGAACTCAATTGTGACGCATTTTCGTTTCATCCGAATTTCAAATCACTAACGGGGCTAAATAAGTTTCACCTTACAACTTTAAACCAACAACATATCAAGGTATTTATTTATTCGGCAGTTGTTCTTGTTATTTATTCTGAAATGTTTATTTTGTGAGTATTTTGAAAGTGCGTAACTCCCAAAATAGGATTGAAACAACTCGCATTGCAAATCCGCCCCGTGTAAAGTTGTCCCGAACCCAACGAGACCCGTATAATGTTACAAAGCGGGGCCAAATGTCACGGATATGATCGGGGATAAAAAGGGGATTATACAAGAGAGGTTATTACTTTCAACCAAATGGCATTACTGTTTACACACTCGTTATTTTGTTCCAACTAGCCCCCGCCTTCCCTAAATTCCGGGACAATAATAATCCTATATTCATCACCATTTTTATGAAAACAACGCATAAATTTTGTTACATGTAACTTTATTCTATTCACCGAAGAGAGGATGGAACGCATAACTATGTTTTTTCACACACTCCTGACTTATTTGTCTCACGCGTCCTCTTCTATTAAACTGACACTCTTGACACGACCCAACCCAAAATTTGATTGATTAAATCGTACCTTCGTCCTGGGGTTTGGTTCCAGATATATTCCTCTACCTATTTGGGCGTTATCAATTTTCCTGACACTATTTCTCCGTTTATCCAACGATCATAAATATATTAAAACCAAATACTAAGATAAAATAGGTAGGACTCTAGGCAGAAAAAATACACACTTGGATCCAAAGGTATATTATATTAACGAAGAAATCATTAAAAGTTGGAAGAAATTAAATATTTGGGTATCATTACATACTCAAATACAGACTCAAATCGATCTTTTCAAAAATGCAAACAGGTACAACTAAAATATGTAATTTATTAGCAGATTTAGAACTATTATCATGGTTCATGGGGCGAGGTTTGTCCGGATCTTGACGGCAGATGCGTCTACCCACCAACTGCGTGGCAGGCCAGTTCGGGAGAGACTGTTTGAGGGAGATCTTTTGGATTCAGCAAGACCCTCTCGGAACATTGCCGTGAACATTGTCACAGAACGTTGAACATCCTGCAGTCTATCACCGGAGGGATAGATTCATTCTTCTGACCTTCAGATTCATACCTACCCTTCATACATTTAAAAAAAAAAACCAAAGTAAATCGTGAAATATTCCTTCTTTTTCTTTCATTTCTTAGTTTCTATATCTCTAAGTCTACTATTGTATAAATCTTGCGTTCTTTCTTACATATCCTTTACTTACTTATTACAATAATTTTTTTTATTTTAAATTTTTAACTTTATGAGTAAAACCTCAAATTGTAATATTTAAATAAATGAAGATAATATAAGCGAAACTCAATCGAAAATCTGGAAACAGAAAAATCAGAAAAACATATTGACACCTCTGGGACTCTAACCCAGGACCTCTCAGCAAGAGGTCCTGGGTTCGAGTCCCAGAGGTGTCAATATGTTTTTCTGATTTTTCTGTTTCCAGATTTTCGATTGAGTTTCGCTTATATTGTCTTCATTTACTTATTACAATAATTTTTGTTACTAACTTACATGATTCTTTCATTTATAATGATTTTTTAATTTATATTTTGATTTTTTAAACTCTTCTTGATTTTCATTTTTAAATATATACATGATTTTTTAACCTACTTATTATTAACAATAGCCGTTATTACTAACTTACACGATCTTTTAATTTACTAATCGAGCTAGAACTCCCTCACCAAACACAAGAGCATTGTCTCTTTATGGTGAGGAAAGGCATTTTTTATTTATTTGTTTAAACCTTGTGTAACTATTTAACTGATGTAACTTTATATATAATTTAATCAGCATTGCCAATAAAAAAAAATAAAAAAAGTCAAATAATAGTAAAGTACAGTTACTATAAAACCACACTTAATTTAATTGCTTTTAAATAATACAAATACTGTAAAATAAAGCAACTGAACAAATTTTTAATTAAAAAAAACATGTCCTCTACAATCTTTACTTATGTTCGTAGTTGAAGATCTATGTAGTAGTTCGTAAATTAATAAACGATTAATAAACAAATAATTCCAAAATCAACACCATCAAAAACAAAAGTACCTACTTGAAAAAAATTATTTCTGATCGTATGGGTTAGACGTTGTCTACGAAATAAAAACATTGTTTAGTATATATAATAAATAAAGTAGAAAATTTAAGGATAATTTTCGCTTTAAATTCTTTCAATTCATCGGCACACAAAATATTTTATATTATTATTAAGGAAAATAATGGAACGGGTAACTTTAAACATAGACGTGGACAATAATAGAAGATGTCGGGTTAGCGAGAAAGGCTGCCATGATAAATGAAAACTATTCCACAATTATGGTAATTTCCTCAGACCGGAAATCAAGGAGAGTGGAAGAGTAACACGGGAAAGGTTAACTTTGGATTCATTCTGTGAAATAACCTTATTAGGGAACCAGAATAAACAAGCAGTTGCAAAATGGCAATATTGCGTGGGGTCCTTTACTTCTGCCGAGCAACGCTTCATCATTTTAATGGCGTGTTATATCGATTTTGCAAGTGTTGAAAGTTGAAAACTGGTTTTATTGAAAGCACGTCGAGGTTTGGTAAGCTGTTTAATAACAGTGTTATGCAAACTGTAGTACAGCTTTTAAACGCTAGCGTACAAGACATGTATGTTTCATGTCACAATTAATGAACGTGTGAATCGAATGAAAGAGTGAAAACATTGCTGATTATTTCGTTGTATAAAATTGAGAAAAAAACTTGGTTTTAAATTATTAAAAAAATTCTTACAGCTTTCACATTAGAAAAAACATATTAGTAGCGATTTGACTTCTGAATTGATGACTGAAGTACTCAAGTGCTTAGTAGTCGTAAGTTACACAATATCATTTATTAGCTTTGAGTCCCAAATTTATTTTGGATTTTTTTTTTTGCCTTGTTTTGATCGTTTTATTTATGTATTAATTTACGGACGATAGTCCATTAAAGTCCTAATAATAACACGAATAAAAAAAGCAGAGATGACAGTGAGGGGAGAGCACATATAAATTAATAGCAATAACAATATAAAATGTAAAAAGTACATATAGAAGACACTACAAGTCAATGCATGAAAAAGCTTAATAATTTAATTTTTTAATTTCCTTACAACCCTGAAATTTGTTATAGTCTTTATCAGGATTTATTTTCAGGTTATTATGCCGTGTTGCGCTACTTTCTTCTTTAGCAAACATTTCGGTCAGTTACAGTGTCCATCATAAGTGCAGATGTGTAATCAGAGATTACTCTTCAAAGAGATCAAAGATTAGATCAGAAGTCAAAGATTACAATCTATTTTTTATTTTATTTTTTATTATTTTTTATTATTAAGTTAAAAGAAACATAATATTTTGGTTTCTTAACTTAAATACAGAGCATATATAGTACAGTAGTAAGAAGTAATATTTTTAATTTTGTTCCAACATTTTGAGTTTAAATAGTTTTTTTTAAAATGTTTTTATGTTATTTTCCGTTTTTAGGCTATCTGGAAGGAGATTATATATATGAACTCCCTCGTGACCAATACTTCTCTTGCCACTTTCAGTCTTGACAGTATTTGTGTACAATTTATTGTGTTGTCTAGTATAATGTTCGTGTACTTGTGATGTTTTTATAAATGTTGTGTTTGTGTGTATAAGTCCATTTTGTATTTTGTAGATTAAAAGACATATGTTATATTCGTACAATGTTCTTATTTTCAAAAGGTTCATTTCCTGGTATAGTTTTTTTGTGGGAGTGTCTGGGTTATAGTTGAAGAGTTTTTTAATAACTTTGTTCTGTATTATTTGTAAGTCGTTTAAGTACGTAATGTATGTGTTTCCCCATATTTCTATTAAATAATTTAGGTGGGACTGGATTAAGCTAAAGTATAAGCCCCTCTTTACCTCTGTTGGTAGAAGATGAGCAATTCTACCAAATACACCAATTAATGGGATGATTTTTGTTTTTAGTTTTTCTACGTGTTGTTTAAATGTTAAATGTTTATCAATATATAAGCCCAGGTATTTTTCGCTATCTAGGATATGTAGGTCTCTTTCTTCTATTTGTAATGGTTTATGCGATGGTATTATTCTTTTAGGTGAGCTTAAGATCATGTAACCGGTTTTATTAATATTTATTGTTAATTTATTTTTTATTAGCCAATCGTTTAGTACATTAAGATCCGTTTGAGATTGTTCTAATAGACTTTCTAAGTTTTTGCCGATAATATGCCCTGACGATGGTCACCGTAACGCTATCTAAAACTACTTCGAATACTATTTTTGGCTGTGAAAATCGCAAATCATATCTGCTATGTTAAATCGTTCTCAGAAAAATCGAAAACTTATTTCAGGAAAAAAGAAAGTGAAGTGACAATAAGAACAAAAGATACACAAAAATAGGTAGGTACTTTAATGGTGCATAATTTTTTATTTATTTATCTATAATAAAATATATTTACATTATAATTATAAATCTCTGTTCTTTAATTACCTACTGTATATATGTATTTTGTTTTTTGATATTAACTTTCGTACGTATGCAACTTTTAAACTGTACTTTTACTGTACTTATGATGTACTTTTTGTTTTTGTAGTTATAAATCTTCATTTTTTTTTTTTTTTATTCAATAAAGATATATAATTATTATTATTATTATTAATGGTTTTATTTGTATGCCTGTCTCACTAGGGTATACCTGTGTCGAGACAGGCGTACATAAATGCATATAGTAGTTACAAGGATATTTCAGGTAAAATATATATTATGAATAGAATTAGAACAGAAGGGTGATTGGAAGGGTGGTAAATCTTTTAAAGAGAGTTATTTTATAAATGTTGGAGATAGAGTAATGAAATAAATTCTGCCTAGTCTATTTATACGTTAAATTTGACAGGATTCCATTATTTTCATTTGTTTTATATGGGTTAGGTTGGGTTGAATTGCATAATACATATAAAATAAGTTTATAGGTATCCACTTTTTTCAAAATATTCCAGCGTTAATGAATATCCTGATAATCGTTAAACTGCTCCCTGTTGAAAGTGATAAAATGCTTAGATGTTTTATTTGGATGGTGATTAAAATCAAATTGACTATCGTTTAGATATTTAATTCGCTTTTTGATACCTTTAACTAATTAAAAATAGTTTTTTGTCTACAGGTACTCATTTGACTATACTATCTATTGTTTTCCTGTAAATTTTCATTATTTCCTGACGAAGAAAGCATTAGTTTCGAAACATGTAACATTTTGATATATAATAAGTGGTATATACAAAGTGATTTGTTTTCATTTAAATAAAAAGAAAACACTAAAATAATTTGCGATTATTAAAGATGTAGTATACATTTTATTATTATAGTTAAAATAATACCTTTGAGAACGTCTCAAGCGTCAATATTTCCAACTAATAACTTTTCTGATAACAGCCAGCTCCGAAGATTTCGCTTTAAATCCAGCTCAGCGTCAAGTATTAAATTCAAACAGGATCAATGATGAATTCTCCCAATAATATATCAAATTCACCGTCCTGGGCCGCAATTCATGATCCGCCTAATCCTCCTAATCTGCTAGGAACAGTTACAGAACCATAGTGACAGGAATAGACGTGACCCAGATGTTACTTGCATCTTGCATTCTGTTAGAGGAACGAGGTATTTATAACCGTGGCAGTTCTTCAATTCGTCAGTATTGTTACTGTGTGCATTTCACATTCCTGACGCTATGTTTTGGCAGAAATGCGGAAGCTTTTTGTAGATGTTTATAGTTTGAACGGAAGATAAATACTAAATACAGGAAATCTATATATGCGGATGTTTTTGACGGTTAAAGAAACTGGGAATTGTATAAAGGCAGGAACAATCTTGCGGTATGCATTATTTATTTACATTTTGGTTTGCTTTGGACAGACATATTCATAAATAACACAGGATATTATAATTTTATGCTAAGAACATCAATATTGAACAATGAAATAAGTAAACATCACAACATTGGCATATTCTGAATTTCTATTAATTCATTCAAGAACCCTTTACAAAAGGCCATAGTGGATGATTTATAATTTCACTATAATTCAATTCGATTAACATTATCAAATCAAAAATAAAACTTCAAACTATTTTGTTGTGACGTTGTTCTGCATTTTTAATTGTAACATCTCCATTAGTTTGAACATCATAATGTAATTTGGTACTATACATTCTTCATTCTACGTTTGTTTGCAACTAAATATTGGGAACATGTTTATTTTAATATTTAAGTACATCTCGACTGTTTGTAATATATTTTGTGTACCGCTTTTACGTAAATATTTTATTTGTGTTTCTAAATAAAAATTTAAAAAATAGCTTTCTGCAAAAATTTTCTATCCATGTCGCTTTATTTTGAGCTTCATTTCGATTATTCGGAGTATTGTAATAAAATATAATGAAAAAACATTGAACATTGTGACTTTTGTAGGTTTTATTGTTGATATAGATATTTTGCAATGATCTCAATTACCAACGTCTTGGAAAAAAAATCGATGACAAAATAGTGAAAATTATGAAATTATAAGGACAATCAAACAGTGGCTAGAATTGCTTCTTGAGAGATCAATTTTATTTAACAAAGCCATGTCACGTGTTTGAGCATATTACAAAACAAGATACATATGAAAAATGATAGTTGAAAGTGATTGTTTGTGGTCATCTCTTTAAGAGTTCAATATGAGTTCTATGTAATCTAATTAATTGTCTCTGGCGGGCGGCTCGAATTTGATTGGTATAAAAATGTTCAGTTTTATTCCGAGGTTGATGAAATTTGGCAAACTTGACCTTCAAAACAATGGAGAGGTCACTGTCTACTTAAAGCAGTATTAGATGAAATTTTGCACACTTGACGTTCAAAATAAGACAAAAATTACTGTCTTCATCATATCTCGAAAAACTCTGCACAAAACCTGGGCAACGTCAAGGATGTCGGCTATATATTATCTATTAATGTCTATATATTATTATATAAATAAGTGTCCCGGTATGGACTCATTTTTGATACAAATCTAAAGTTTTTTTCCGAAATTGATGAAATTTTGCACACTTGCCTTCAAAACATGGGAAAGGACACCATTCATTTCCAAAATCCATTCCCAAAAACTACCCCATCCACTTTTCCCACCCCTTAAAGCAGAATAAAGAGCCAGAGCTACGCTGGGTGGTTCAGCTAACGTACCGTATTTCTCTACCAGTTAAGCTTATATTATACATCTGATTTATCGTAATCTATCAGATGTATAACACATTCGTTATGTTACATAGAACTCTATTGTTTAAGAGAATAGCGCATTGTTTAAGAGAATAGCGCATCACTTAGGCCGCCTCCCACTAAAAATTGTAAACCCGAAACATATTAGCGAAACTGCACTTGGAACAGTAACACTAATTATGCATCGATAACATTAATTTCCTCCCTCTAACACGTAAATTCCAACTAACGAGTCACGACCCCATTTGGGGTTTTCTAAAGTAATAATATTCAATTTTAATCCAACGATTCCTTAGCTCATAACACATCACATTTAAAAAATACTGTCTCAAATATGGTACGCTGTATATCAGAAATATCCAAAAGTTACCATACTAGCCTTTCGAGTTTTACTAATATCTCTGAGAGAGTGGATTTTCAAACCTTGTTAAGGCGATTCACCATTCCTTGAAACATTTGAAATCGAAAGGGGCGAGGCTTTTTGAGAGGGATTATAGAATACTTGACAACCAGTAAAAAAATTTGTCAAAAGAGCATAAATTATAATTAAATCAAATAATTATATGAGATTATCAAAATACACATTAAAACTCATACATCGTAGTCGTAGAATGCGTAATAGCCCATTCACATGGTTCATTTATCTTTCATTTCGTGATTTCATTCCGCCTCTTTCCCTCGAAATGAACTGTGTGAACACGAAAGTGAAGAGAGACAACATGAATGTAACATCACGTGACGCGAATGATGTGTGTGAACACTCACGTGAACAGTCTTTTACTCGCAAATTAGTCGGCCGAGAATGTTCTGGCGTGAGGACGAGTAGCCGGAGCGGCCTAAACGTCAAAATGCTCCGTTTAGTTCGCTTTTCGAAATAACTCTTACACGTCTTATAGAAATCGTTGTTTCTCCCTTACTATCACAGTGAAAAATATGATCTAAACGGTATTGGAAAGAGAAAATAATGCTCTTTATATTCAATATAACAATTAACCACAAAATAATACGAATGTACACTTTTATGGAAGCAAAGTTTCTGATCGAATTTGAAAAAAAAAATTATGAAACATTGTGAATTTTTTATGAATTATTTTTATATGAAACAACAAAAAAGTGAGGTGACAGAAACGTTTATAATTAATTTATCTAACAAAATAAGTGTGTGTTTTTATATTTTTTTGTTACCAGTAATTTTAGTTAGAATAAAAGCAAGGAGAGCCATTTTTTTTAACTTTTAAAAGTTTACATTAAAAATTATTCTATTTAAAAATTACGTGGTTATTTCTAATAATAAATTTTGGAAGCATATTTCATCACCTTTCCAAAACAGTTTTTAGTTTTTGAAAACGTTAATAAATATTCCATTTATATGGATTTTATTGCAAGCCGAGGCCTATTTTGGAATAAAAAATTTTCATGGTGCAAAAATACTGGTAGATATCAGTTTTCAGGTTATTATTTAACCATATGTTCATTTTATGGTGCTGAAATTTATTTACTGTTTACAAGAATCGCCAATTTCTCGTAATTTAGTTCGACGTTATCGGAAATGTCAATTGAAATCGTAAATATTCCCGAACTTAGCTGTCAGCGCCGGACGAATTCCAATGCGCGCCGCGACCACGCTCGACAACGTAGCGAGAATGTCGAGTGAACTCTTCCTTCGAAGGAACCGTCTGAACACGCGGTGAAACGAGAATGGAACATTTCATCGAGTAAACCTTCATCCGAGTGAACCATGTGACTTCAACTTAACTTCCATTTATCATTTCTACAGGAGGCACAAAAATACAGTTTTTCTAAACTATTTTAAAACCCGAAACAAGAAACTAATTGATTATTGAGAATGACATAAAGATGGCATTAGCGACAAATCATCCTCAAATTTCGAAGCTTGTTAAAGGGATATAATGTCAAGTACAGCATTACTTACGTTAATATAATGTAAACGAGTTTATTAAAAATTGAAAACGCAGGAGTCACGGTCATTTGGCTTTTATAAAATGGGGTCGCGACCCATAAGGATGGGAACCCCTGCTCTAACACGTATTGCAAGCCTTGGTCCGAGTTAATATTAAATCATATGATAAACAAGACTTTAATGAAATTTAAACCTAGCATTATAATCATGTTAATTTATTACGATCTGTTGTATCCAACCGTATTTTTGGATAATAAATTGTATTCATGCATGAACTTAATAGGTACAACGCACGTGCGATGTGAATTTGCGATGCTTCTGTGAATTAAACACGGGGAATTATTATTGTGTTTTATCCACAGGATCAAAACCAGTCATTATTTATTATAACGTTAATAATAATTACCAGCCGTTAATCTACAAGTGAAGTGGTATATGTTTAAACCCTTTCCGCATTCATTGAGAGCTTTTGCAAAATTAAACAACTGAGGAAACGTGGATTGAAGAAACATTACGTTTAACTGTATGAAACGGAGAACGGAATTCATTATTCATAATACAGAAGCGATGAATTTCATGCAACCGGTTTCCTTGTGAGAACTAGATTACTGATACCAAACCTGACGAGAGATGGAGCTGGAAGAGGAAGGATTAAAATAGACTGAATGCTGTAGAAATGAGACCCTGAGGCGTAGGTATCTACATGTTGTGTTAAAACCACAGAGAATGTATAACAATAAAATTATTATGAAGATCTGGAATAAATGCAAGGCTGATATAAGTGTGATGAAAAAGATTTGAGAAAAGGACGCTTAGATGGTTTGGATATTTTTTTTTGTGATGTGAGTACCGTACAAGCGTCCCAATTGCTTCTGAACTTCTGGAGACAAGGAGACTATGGCGTACCCAATTAGGGTATGTTGTGTGGCTGAAGATAGTGGTGAGGGAAATAGGAAGTTAGGTAGTACCAGGATATTCAAATCTATTCACCAAACACGGCTAAAGTCATTTCAAGTAGTTGATGCTCCAATTCTGATTTTCAACTTTCTGACTTTCACCAGGGCGATACTGAAAGCATCTACCATTCTGGAACGTGCCTAAATAGTACTCGTATATTAAATAAATAAATTTTAAAATAACACGTATTAAAAAAATATTTTTTTATTTATAACACATGTAACTTAACTTTAGTAGAGTATTGTACTGCCCTGAAGAAGCTACGGTTGTAGCGAAACCCGTCGGCATAAAGTATAAAAATTAAAGTGGTGTTCAAAAAGTTTTTTACATCGTAGTATCTGCTTCATATGAACAAATACAAATTACTTGCGCGTGCCGCGATTTGAACCTGCAATCTCAGAATTGGTTTCCAAGGATGGGTACTGGGACGTACCTAAATATCCAACTGTGGAAATTGTCAAATTTTAAAAATACTCGTTAAAATGTAAAGTGAATCTAGAAGAAGTCGGGGTTGCTTGAAATAGACCATTTACCACCAAGTGAATGAAAAAAAAATATCAAGACATTCCTGTCATGTAAAGAGTTGAAATAACAGAAGTGTATGGTTGTATGATTGGAAATGAAATAAGTAAGGTAGTTATTTAATAATATGGAGGTAGGTTTGTTGAAGTTCTGTCTGGGGTAGTTGTCATTCAATTTGAAATTTAGCGAACCTTTCAGTTATTTGCCAAAATATGAAAACTGGGTTAGACTGTTTTAAAATGATATTATCCAGGTAGTTTTGGAGACGATCTATTTAATTCATAATTTAGTCCAGAACAGCGCTACGTTTTGGATGGCACGAATTAATAGGACTCGTATTTCATTGAAACTTTTAGCATTCACACAAAACGCCTTTAAAGTACATTGCTTTATTCATAATTCTGTCTGCACCATCTCAGCTCGCCGACGTTTATCATCGCAGACAAATTGTCTTAATAAATTACTAAACTCAACTGCTTTATACATTTAGGAAGAGATTAATACGTCTCCTGCGCTTCTCTGCTCTCCTGGTCGTTGTTATCAGGGACGGGGTTGGGAGGGAGGGGGGTGGGGGTGGTAGCTGGGAGGAAATCACCCCTCAGGAGAAGTTATCACAACTGGAGAAGGGAATTAGGAAGATCGGGAAACTTTAAAAGTGGATTAATACTGACTTTATGTTGGAATTACCCAACTGAAAGACGAAGAGATATTTGCATTCTTGTAATAACGGATATTATTGAAAGAGATTATTAATTTGTGCCAAAATCTTGAACTCCATCATAATAACTATAATAATTGGATAATTTGTATAGCGCGGTTTTTGTGAAAAATCGCCTCAAGGGCGATGTATACGTAAAGTATTAAAAAAACGAGTGTTAGACCACACGACTGAAGTTAAACTACAAGACAAACCTTGCCCAATGAATTATCCCCGCTAAGTTACCAAACGTAGCGAACGGGGTGACCTATGACCTAGGGGTGACATATGACATTGGGGTGAAATATGACCGTGGGGTGACCTACGACCTTGGGGTGACCTACGTCCTTGGGGTGACCTACGACCTTGGGGTGACCTACGACCTTGAGGTAACCATCCTTAACCTTATTCTTATCACTCCCCACGTCAAGCGTGCGTAAAGGCCCGACCGTTCGTCTAGCAATAGATCACCGTTCGCATAGATTACCGTTCAAATGACATTTTTCGTAACAATCACCACTTTTCCCCAAGTCGAGCGTGCGTAAAAAAGTTTTACTTGAAAAAGCGTTCGTTTATGAACATTACGTTTATTAATTTGGGGGGTGAGAATGGGTATCGCCGTCCCGGGAAGCATTTATTGGATACCCAACACATCTGCCATAGGTCACCCCAAGTGGCTCGCTACGTTTGCTGATTTGGCAGGGGTGCCTAACATAATCCCGCTTTTTAGATTTTAAGATTCATTTAAAGCAATTCTAGACTCAATACATCTGCGTGGCAGGCCGGATCGGGTGAGACTGTTGAGGGACACCTTTCGACCTCTCCAACAAGACTCTCTCGGAACATCGCTTTGCACTGCAATGGGAGGGCTAGATTCATACTTCCATCACTTCTGGACACACAGACCAGAGATTCTTAACCATCCCTCATACCTTTTTCCTTCCTCGAACTTCTTTTCTTTCCTTTCCTCTAAAGACCCCCCACACAGCACCTCCAAAGATGATAGAGGCCATGAGTGGTATAATTTTCGAGGTACGGACTTAATGTGAAAAAACAAATTTACTCAAAAAATAAGTTTTAAAACACCATTTTCACGCAACCAGGAAGCTTTCACGTTCCTTGAAATCACTCAAATTTGAGGCGAGTTTTTGATAATGTCTCAGTTGAGTTGTTTGCGTGTCGTTTTTCATGAATGAGACTTTCGAAATGAAGTCAGCAGGCAATTTCAATTCATACAAATCCTGAAATGTTAGGCATCAGCGACACCATCAAACAAATGAACGGGGAACTTTACTACTTATATCCCAATACACAACAGCACAATAGTACTCGTACATAATTCTAGCCGATCAACGTTGGAAAGCTCGTCAAAGCTCGTAAAGCAAACACAATGCGTAAAATGAATCTTAAAATGTAAAAAGCTGTGTATTTTTGTGGTCTGGGAATGTATTTGGAGTTTCTTTAGATTTTTTCTGATCGTGAACTTGTGACGGGAATTCTTTGGGGTCCGTACAATAATAAAGGGTTTGAATAAAGGCCAAGTTATTTTGTGGAAATACAGCGAGAAACTGCCAACAGCACGGTGTGACCCGCGCCGTGTTAAAAGCTTTAGTAAAAATAAAATAAAAAATATTCTGAATTTATTGCCTCCGACAAACAGCGAGAGCTTTAATATTGCTATGAAAGCTTACTTCGAGATAAGGCACCTTTATACGCGTATAAAGGAAAACAAACTCTAGAAGTAATGAGATTTCTATATCGGTTGGTCAAAGGTACCAAAGCAGAGATCCGATTTTAATACTATTTTATAAGAGACAATATTAATGTCATATCAGAAGATGAAGATATGGATAAATGTCAATTATCCAAAAGGTATTTTTTTAACACGTAAATCTCGGTGCGTAAAAAAAAACACAAGCAGCATGGGTTAAAAACGCAATTAAGTGCTTTGTTTGCAATTTTTATCTTTTATTTTAATTACGATATTGTGCATTCGTCGTAATCCCGTATGGTTCCTGTATTGTTTAGTTTAAAAAATATATATATTTCAATTGCCTTACAGTGAGTGAAACACTGTTTTGACGGCTACCCAAATTCAACTAGCGAAGGTGCGTGATTAGCGCATTTTACATAACTATACTTGTTTGTTCCTTATTAATTCCCATAACATTAATCCGATTGCGATGAAACTTTGACGAGTTGTTGAGCGTACGTCTGCGAAGGTTTCTATATAGTGATGAGCTCTGGAATTATGAAATTTGAATTAAAAAAAAAACAATAGGTGGCGCGCGAGTTGTAAAAAGTGTGTGAATTCCATATTGGTGGGGTGAGGAGGCGGGATCGGGAATACTTTGGAAAGGACACGCAAGGATAAACACTTTCTTTCTTTGAGTGCCATGGCAACGCATACCTAGTTTTCGCTAGTATTTGATAAAATGTTATAAAAGAAAATTAACCCAATGAAATATCTGCAACGTAAGAATTATTTTTCCGAGCATTGGATCATTTCTGATTTTATAAATAACATGCTGCACCAAACATATGCCAGTGACGACGTGATTCTCGTATGTAAGTCCATAATAGGAAACTCCTTTCTACAATCACCAAGATAAAAGCTGTGTATCTCTCTTGGCATCCGAAAAAATGTTTTCATCTTGTTATGATAGGAAAGATTGGAGGAAAACGTGTGAACGGACTAGGGAAATTGTTTGACACAGAAACTGGACCGAATTGGATAATACAAATATTTTCTTTTGCTGAAAAAATCCATATTTTTTTTTTTTTTTTCATAAGTTTTTATTCCAGTAAAAAAGAAAATAACATTTTCACTTACTTAACTAGAATATTGAATTATGTACTTTTTACATTATATTACATAGTTTTTACATTACACAGTTTTTACATTTCATAACCTTAGATTACATTAGATTGCAATACTAACATTTACATGATATTATATTACGATACGATATTATTCACTATCACTACTTTGTTTTTTGTGAATAAACATGAACAATTTTTTTTTGAATTTGCACACACTTTTTTCGTTTTTGATATCATCTGGAAGGCAATTATATAAATTGCCCCCCTCGTAACTAATTGATTGTTTACCGTAGTTAGTATGAATGGTGTTTAAACGTATGTTATAGTGTTGTCGTGTAAAATGTTTGTGTACTTGGGAAGTTTTAATGAATTCTGTGTTTGTATGTATGAGTTTATTATTTATTTTGTATATAAGGACACATATATTGTACTCGTATAGCTTTCTTAATGTTAGCAGTTTTGTTTCCAAATATAATTTTTTTATTCGCAACCAAATTTCAGAAGGACGTGGTACCGAAAGAATAAATTCATTAATTATGGTTCTTTATGAAAGCAGTAAAATATTCCCATTTGTACAGAACCGGTGGGATTATAGCGTTCCCGATGGGGTGTGCTGTGAGGCAGAATGGAGTGGTGGTGGGAAGGAGATTAGGAAAAGTAAGGTTAGGAAGTACCTATTCTAGTATTTTTTTCAAACGCGTTTTGAACAACCCCCCCATCGTCAAACACAATTAAATGTAAAAAGTATACAGGCACTTATATCAAATCTTTAAATATACAAATGCATGTTTCTTTGTTTGTCCCGCACGCGATGAGTTCTGGAGTTGAAATGATGGTAAAATTTGTTTAAAAATGTAAAAAAATTGTCGTGCGAGTTGTTCGAAAAATATTTGTATTTCATATAGTTTAGCGGTAGGGGGGAAGGAGGGAGCGGGATGGGAATCCGGGAAGGGAGGAAAATATAGGATGGGAACGGGGGCGGGATCGTGATGCGTGGGAAAGGACCGCAGGGAAAGGGTGACGGAGGGTATGGGGCGAGGGAGGGATTGCAAAGGAGACATTTTAACGGTAGGGGATAGCAGGGGATTAATTTGTAAATCCATGCGTTTCACGCGGATAGCTGTATGTGGCCCAGTTCCCCGTCGAAAAACCTTCTGATTTTTCGTGTAGTGCGCGCCAGACGAAAAAACAAAAAAAAACATGTGAATCCAAAAGCACTTCATCATCATCATTATCATCTTCTTCCCCTTGTCCTATTCGGATCGGGGACATATTGCATCGACAAGGCTCCTTCATACGACCCTGTCTTGTGCTGATTGTTCGGCCTCTGTCCATGGTAGCCCCATCCTCTCCTCACACAGTTTCTGGAGTTGCCTCGCCCAACTGTGTCTGGGGCGGCCCACTGGACGTCTACCTTCTGGAATCGCACACAGTATCTTCCTCGCGATTCGGTAATCAGACATTCTTAGTACATGCCCAAGCCACCTCAGTTGCGATTTTTCTATGAAGAGTACCAGTAGTTCAATGTTTAGATCATCTCGGATCGTCGAATTTCTTATAATATGATCCCATTTCGTAACCCCTGCCACTCGATAGCTTGGACTCTAGAGCGTGTTCGTTCATTTAGCATCTATTTGTTGCATCAAGTTGGCTTCTTAAAAAGGATTAGGAATAACTTGGATCTCAAGACAACGCACCTTGTATATAATTCTATTGTAACTCCTCATTTAAATTATTGTTCTAGTGTTCTATTCTTATGTAACGAGACCCAAAATAATAAACTACAGGTTTTACAAAATAGGGGAATGAGGATGATTCTGAAATGTAATATCTTTACTAGAGTTAAAACTATGTTACAAAACTTAAATATGATGACAACTAAACAACATATAATATATAATACGTTAACAATGATGTACAAGCTTAAAAATAACATGCTCCCTAAATATCTGCAAACTAATATTATGTACCATGAAAATATTCACAATTATCCTACGAGGAGTTGCCGAGACTTCAGGCTTCCCAAAACTAAACTGACGTATACACAGAACAGCGTGTTTTATAAAGGTCAAAAACTTTATAATAACCTACCAAATTCCATAAAGGAAGCCTCAAGTCTTGGCACTTTTCGTAAAACATGTGCTACATACATTAAGAAAAATTTATGAATTGTATTTATTTGTATTAACTGTATGTCTTAAACCCTATTGTTTGTATTTCTAACTGGAGTAACTGTATTTCTTTTTAAAACTGTATTCTTTCCGTTATAATTTTATGACCATATTTATTTTATTATGTATTAAAAATGTATGAAAAAATTTGCTTACATCTAAATAAAGTTACAAAAACAAAATCTATGTCTGGTGGCCGTAAGTGCCAAAAGCACTTTAATAAACATAATGAAAACACAACAAAATACAATAGGTTTTTTTTAGTAGAATTGCAACGCGCGCCGGGAATTCGCCAGGAATAAATAAAATACCGTCTTGTCAACCAACGTATTTCTAAAAATATCATAATTTATCAATAAACATTTTCATTGAAATTCAATGATTTAACTTTCCACTTCCATTTTCTCTAATCATATTAAAATTTCGGGCTAGATTCAGAGGTAAGAAAAGGGGACAACACGACCAGCTATTGCTAGCAGCTTCTGCGTAGAAAGGAAGGGTCAACTAATAAATATAAATCACGAGGTTAAACAACTTCACCAGTTCCGGAGAACCCTTTTTATAGGACGGCTCTAATAACTTTATAAAACAACCTTTTATTTAACATTGCAAAAACACATCCATTATCCCAATCGTACATATTTTACATTCTAATTCTAACGAACAGGAATATATTTGTTAGCGAACAAATTTTACAGTCAAAGTATTGCTTGCATGTTCCAGATAGTTAGAAGATATCCCATACTAACCCCTCAGAATATTTTTTTTGCTTTTCGGAACAATTCATATAGGCTTTTTTTGGGGTGTTCTCGTATAGGTCTTCTTCTTGGGGTGAACTCGTATAGGTCTCTTAGAAATAGATGTATGTCCCTTACTATCATGATTATACATAAGTATTTTCGAAATGGTGTTAGAAGACACCGCGCTTTATAATATACAGAACTAAAAGTTCACCATAAAATAATAAAAATGTACACCTTCACACAACCAAAGTTCTCGACCGCAATTTGAAAAAAAAAATTCAAGGAATTTGGAATTGTGAATTAAATCTTATAACGTTCGCATAAAGACTATGTGCATTTTGTATCAGTTATGCCATGCCCCTCCTGCGGGTGTGAACGGACGTTCATAAACTCTGCGTCGCTTGGTTCCGTGAAATCGATTTTAATTTTCCTTGTTTTTAAAATAAACAATGAATAAGAATGGAGTTCATGTGTTTTACAGGCTTTTACGAAATCAACCTGTGAAAAACAACGCTTAAAACTCAAACTCCCTTCTCCGTTCTTTCCATAAACGTCTTCTCAAATATTTTTAAATGCCTCTCAAAAAGAGGCGTGGATTCCGATTTCGAATTTTTCAAGGAGTAGTGGACCCGCTATAAACCCTGTTTACCTCCCTCCCACGAAAGTAATCAGTTTATATTATTTCCCGTCTTTTACTCGTACACGTGTGGGTAGGACGTAGGACCCTTCCACAAAAATCATGTGTTTTTGGCGATTCAATACTCATTAATACGCAACTCGTTTAGCATACGACTTCCCAAAAATTCCACCCGTCTCGTGTTCACGAAAACATTTTTGTTTTATTTTCTAATATATATGGAAATCAGTTTTTTTCCATCTTCTATCAATAGCCTATCTACTCTCGCAGTTCACATGAGATTCCCCGCCGTAACATAATATTTGAATTTAAAATTTTATTAATTTCGCCGGAAAATTTCCCTCTTAATATCGGAATACTTTTTGTGGGAAATGTTGAAAACTTTCGGAACTCATCGCACTTGGATTAGCTATAAAAATATGGTAAAATTATGGAAATCACAACTCAAGTGTCTGAATTCAAAACAACCCACTTTGTTAAACTCGTTTCTCATTTCATATCCAAATTTACACATTTTTTCAGGTCGGCATTATTTGTCAGAAACTCGCAGAAGTAAACGATGGTTTTCCAGTGTAATTAAAGATATATATATATATTTTTTTTTATTTAAAAAAAATACACGGCCAAAAATATTTTTGTTATTAGTTTTTGGGGTATTATGCCGTGTTGCGCTACCTCCTTCTTTAGCCAACGTTTCGGACAGCGTTGCAGTGTCCATCATCAGCCCTGCCCTGATGCACATCTGCCAACACATCTGCCCTGATGTGTTGGCAGATGTGCAAACGAATGAATCCATTCCTCCCACTGCGCTGCAAGGCGTTGTTCCGAGAGATTACGGCTGGGGAAGTCAAAGGGACTTCCTCAATTCTCTCCCGATCAGGCCGGGCAGACGCACCCGCCGCCAAGACCCGGAAAAACCTCACCCCATGAACCCGATCACCCCTACTAAGTCACCAAAGCGAACGACTTGGGTGACCTATGGCAGACGTGTTGATTATTCAATAAATGGTTCCCGGGGTGGCGGTACCCATACCCGCCAAATTGGGGTCCCGTTATATGCCGATTCTAAGTTCATTGCAGCTTTTGAATAAATTGTTATCAGCAGAAGAGGACAACTATCATATTGTTAAGTTTGTCAGCTTATTACAATTTGCTAGAAAATCTGAAACGCACTAGAATTGTCCATAGTAAGCGATCAAAAAGAAGAAGAACGGGAAATATGCAAATATCTGTAAGAGCGAGTGCGCTAATGTTAAATAAGTTAATATATAAGCGAAAAATATGAAAATGTTTAATAAAACACGACTCGTTGTTTACAATAGAGCAAAAATCTTATTGGAAATGTCTTAAACAGCGTTTAAAGAAACACTGTCAATATTTTTTCATGCATACAACTTGTAAAATAACAGAAATAAACGTGTTTATAATAATTTCGGAGCATACTTTGCGATTTTTTTCTAACGTGAAAATTTCATATAATTAAAAGAGTATTTAAAAAAAGGGTACATAAAAGAGTATTTCTCTGATGTTTCATGAATATGTTGTGTCTATGTTTCTATCGTTTATACTTTAATTCTGTTATGATTTTATTTATATGTACAACCTGGCTTCTTATGGTTACCAATGTATTGATATTTTTATGTAAATTTTAGTTTTATATACTAAATATTTTGTTTTATAATTTTTTTTATCTCATACTCCTTTATTATAAATTTTATTATTATAAGCAATAATTATCAGCCTGAAACACTCATCAACATTGAAAAATCTTCCGAGAAAAGATACTTGCCGCCAACGGGACTTGTACCCGTGTCCTTCTGATTGCCGGTCAGCTGCTCTTGATCACTGAGCTATGGGGGCTTATCAAATACCCGCCAAATAATTCAATATATACTACTGTTTCATTCAAAAATTACTGCTTATTATATTTTTCCCCCCTGAAAACAACCAACTTTATTTTTGCGAGAGAGACATTGTAAGTGTTAAATCCCTCGCTAGGTGGTGTCGAGACAAATTATGACTATATTTATTGGGGAAATACTTAAACTTGTCAAATTTTAATTATTATTTTTAATTTATAAACTAACGTTTAGACAAGATTTTTATGCATAGCACGCTGGCGGCAAGTATCTTTTCTCGGAAGATTTTTCAATGTTGATGAGTGTTTCAGGCTGATAATTATTGCTTATAATAATTGTTACCCTTTGTGCTATGCATAAAAATCTTGTCTAAACGTTAGTTTATTAATTAAAAATTATAATAAATTTTATTATTTAAAATTTGTTATTATGCTGTTTAATCAGAGGTAAAGTCACATGGATTCATAATTGGTTTTATTTTGGCTACACAAACACGTTCAAACTGGAAAAATGTTGATTTCCCGAAAATAAATAATTACCATTTCGGCGTGGCACTATAGACATTATCTTAAAAAATAACAAATATTTTTTTAGAAACTTTATTAGAGAAATATGTTATAAAGCAGCAGAAATTCGAAATGCCGCGGCGGTCAAAGTAAAAAAATAAAGAAAAATGGCGATGAATGGCTATTATTTTATGAATTTGTCACACGTGAATTTCTGCGAAATAACTAGGCCGGAATTAGCCAATCAAATGTTAGTTTATTTGTTCCATTGTACCGCCATAAGTAAACATACAACTTGTTAATTTTCCAAACGAAAATAAATTTCTACACCTTAACAGTTATATCTAAACTAAACGTTGTAGAATGGGTACGTCTAGATCTAGATGCATTACCTACATGAGTTTTACGACGTGAATCATTACCGAATTATTACCATTATTCTTGTAGCTTGTTACAGATTGTTTGCCATCAATCTCACGGCAACAGTAAAACTTATTACTTGAACCATTGCAATGTTTAGACTGCTCTCCAATGCAGGTCTTGTCGAATGACATGACACAATATGAGTAATATTTATGTCGTACGACTATTGTATGGTAATGAACAACTAACATGCGACATACTGTCTGGTGGGAAACAACAATGCAACGCATATTATGCTAACAAGGACTTTGTTTGTTTACCTCTCAGGAAATATTATTAGTTTATGCTTGGGATCCGGGAACAAGCGCATTTAATACAGTAAACAGTGAATTTATTTTAATAAAAATTATAATTTGATTTTTTGGGTAAATGAAAGAATACCAAACCAAATGAGAAGTATTAGTCCAGTAAACGAATGGTCCAAAAGGAGGTGTAGAGTGCGTGAGCAGGAACCTAAACGATTCTTTCAGGACTTGTTTAGGGTGCTTAGGGTGTGAACATACTAAAAGTCCTGACGTCTAGGTGCGAGCTAGGGGGGGAGGAGGGGGGGGGGGGGAAGGTCCCGATTTTCGGGTTTCCGTTTATATCTCAAAAACGGTGTTTTGCAAGGGAAAACTTTTTTAAAATAAGTAAAAGCTCATAAAATTATCTAAAATTTTTATTCTATACGTAATTTTGAAAATCCGAGCCGTTTTTGAGTTATACGCACCACAAATGTCAATATTTTCGAAAAAAATCATTTTACCTCACATTTTTCATCAAACATTCCTTCATATCGTCTAAAATATTCATCCAAGAAAGAAATTTATTCAAAAAAAGTTGTAAATAATTTGATTACCTTTTAGAATATATACACATATGTAAATAAATCTCCAACCAGTAAATATTAACAGCAATTTTAAGTTTTTTCGTAAAATGTCGTCATTTTCAGAAAAAGCTGTTTTTTCTTACCAAATTATTAAGACGGGTTTTTTCTTCATGGGAAATTCCTTATTAATTTTTGCACGCAAGAAAGCAGGTAAGTTGTTCTCGAACAGATGATTAGTGGAATTCATTTTATAATCATTATTATTGTGATGGGTGATTAGGGATTTTGGGTGATAACGTGCTACGATTCTGTTCGAGTTGGTGAAAAGGCAATGAATGCGATAGTGGGCTTGACATTCTCAGACATCAAGTTGTCCCGCAAAGATCGGGCATTCCCAATGTCTTCTGTCAGCTTGTCGATAAAAATTCACGATGAAAAGGTTGCAGTTGACCCAACATTGCTGTTTCAGCGGATGCGTATAAGCAAATCATCAGATGAGGATTTGATGAAATTCTTTGAGTATGAGTTGGCCCCATTTCCCTTGGCACTGTTCAATGAAAGTGGTAGGCGAAAGACAACTAAATCTGTTCTGTATAGCTTATTTGAGCCTACCAAAAAAACTGTTTTACTGTCTCAGATGAACATAGTTGTGGACGGAGGATTTCTACTATACAGAGTAATTTGAGAAAAAGATGCGTCCGTTGCCGCAATTTGTGATCGTTATATCACTTATGTCAACCACCACTATCCTGGAATGACTCGCACTGTGGTATTTAATGGGTACGCAAATCCAGTCAATAGTACGAAATCACAAGAACAGATGCGACGATACAGACTGAGAAGGTCAGCCGACATCAATTTGACATGGAATAAATCAATAACGTTAAACAGGAAGATTTTTTATCCAATCCTACCAACAAAAGTAACTTCATCTCCTTACTACAGTCAAAGTTTCGGGAGAATGGGATACAGACTATTCAGGCCACCGATGATGCTGACGTCCTTATCGTGAAGACTACTGTGGAACTATCCTTTCACAACTCTGTGGCTGTCTTTAATGAGGATGTGAACCTCACTGTCCTTTTGATTGCTTCCACTCCTCCCACCTAAGATATTCTGCTGCTGAAACCCGGACGAGGGAAAACCAAAACAATGGCACTGTCCACCCAAGAGATGCAGCATCGTGGATTTGAACACATCATATTTTTACATTCATTTACCGGATGCGATACAACGTCTGCAACTGTCAGGAGAAGCAAGGTGGGCTTTTCAAAATTGTACTTGGAGTCGGAAATGATCAAGCAAGCGGCAATGATCTTTTACAACCCCTCCTCTACTCACGACGAGGTTGAAGAGGATGGAAATAAATGCTTCCTGAAATGGTATGCGGCGCCAAAAAGACAGACCTCCCTTAACCAGTACCGCTTCCAGTCGTTCACAAGGTCCGTGGCAAATATGAAGCCTGACATCAGCTCCCTCCCTCCAACAAAGAGTGCAGCTAAATAGCATTCCCGGCGGACATACCACCAAATTCAGCAGTGGCTCGGGATTGAGCTGCCCCCTGAAGAATGGGGGTGGAAACACGAAGGAGACACCCTGGTGCCAATTACAACAGAATACCTCCAGCACCGGAGGTCCTTCTGAAAATGATATTTTGCCGCTGCACCAAGGATTGTGCAATTGGCAAATGTGGATGCCGAAAACAATGCTGACCTGTTCTGCAGCGTGCCTTCACTGCCAAGGGAGATGCCTCAATAGCGTGCCTGTTGCCGAGGACGACGATGAAGACGACGTAGAGCCCTTTCAGCAAGAACCATCCACCACTGAGAATGACGATGCCATGGATGAACAACGCTTGCCAGGACCCTCACGTCTAAAGAGGATATGAAAACGTGAATCCATATAAAGTTGAGAGTGTAACATGATGTTATTGAGAACAGTGCCAAGGGAAATGGGGCCAACTCATACTCAAAGAATTTCATCAAATCCTCATCTGATCATTTTTTTATTTTATTTTTATTTTTTATTAGTAATAGAAGGTACATACATTACAAATAAAATTTATACAGTATTTAATAACATAATAGATATAAATTATTATAAGCAATAATTGTCAGCCTGAAACACTCATTTACATTGAAAAATCTTCCGAGAAAAGATACTTGCCGCCAACGGGACTAGTAGATATATTTGATGTACCCCCATAATTAAGCAAGGCTTGTGTGTATGGGGGGGTGTTATTGTATTACTTTTTTTATATCATTCAGTTTATTTATATCACATTTAAATTACCATTTAAACGAAGTTTTCAGTATAATTTTTAAGGTGAGTTTTAAAATTTTTTATATTGGTATTCATGTTTCTAATTTTTTCTGGTAATGAATTAAAAAAATTTGCTCCGAGATATTTATGACTCAATTTTCCAATTTTTTTTTTACATTTTGGAGTGGGAAGTATTGATGTTTGTCTAAGACTTCTGTTATTTTTTTTTTATTTGCTTATACACATCCGCTGAAACAGCAATGTTGGGTCAACTGCAACCTTTTCATCGTGAATTTTTATCGACGAGCTGACAGAAGACATTGGGAATGCCCGATCTTTGCGGGACAACTTGATGTCTGAGAATGTCAAGCCCACTATCGCATTCATTGCCTTTTCACCAACTCGAACAGCATGCACGTTATTGTAGCATCTCCGACGACTAACCTTATCACCCATCACAATAAGAATGATTATAAAATGAGTTCTATTAATCGTCTGTTGGAGAACAACTTACCTGCTTTCTTGCGTGCAAAAATTAATAAGGAATTTCCCATGAAGAAAAAACCCGTCTTAATAGTTTGGTAAGAAAAAACAGCTTTTTGTGAAAATGACGACATTTTACGAAAAAACTTAAAATTGCTGTAAATATTTACTGGTTGGAGATTTATTTACATATTTATATATATATTCCAAAAGGTAATTAAATTATTTACAACTTTTTTCGAATAAATTTCTTTCTTGGATGAATATTTTAGACGTATTTATATTTTAGAATTTATATTTTTACAGACAAGCTGATCTGTCACAGCTTTGTGGGACTACCCATATTTTATATTGTATCACATGTTATTATATTCAATTAAATAAAAAAAAAAAAATAAAAAAAAAAATAAAATAAAAAAAAAAAAAAATATGAAGGAATGTCTGATGAAAAATGTGAGGTAAAATGATTTTTTTCTAAAATATTGACATTTGTGGAGCGTATAACTCAAAAACGGCTGGGATTTCCAAAATTACGTAAAGAATAAAAGTTGTAGATAATTTTATGAGCTTTTACTCATTTAAAAAAAGTTTTCCTCTGCGACTCACCGTTTTTAAGATATAAATGGAAACCCAAAAATCGGGACCTTCCCCCCCCCCCCCTCCTCCCCTAGCTCACCACCTAGAGGTCAGGACATTTAGTATGTTCACACGCTAAGCACCCTAAATAAGTCCTGAAAGAAACGCTTAGGTTCCTGCTCACGCACTCTACAACTCCTTCCTTTACTGGACTATTTACGAAACGTGAGAAAAGCGGGATATAATAGTTCTTCTGAGCGTTTGTTTTTTTTACATTTTTTCGGCAACTGAGTGCGTGATTCGCTACTTAGAATAAATAGAGGTACTTTAGTTTGACTTGAATGTGTTGTTTTAGAATTCACAATTTTGCATTTTTCTTCTTTGTTTTTGTTAGAGCAGTCTCGATTTTCTTATATATTTTCTTATTTTGCAATTTTGATTTTCTTTATTTCATTTTCTTACTTTAGTTGGTGTTTTTTTGCTTTTATCTCCATTCCTCTTTCTGTCATAGATCCCATCCCCACACACTTACAATACATTCGTTATTTTTTATTTAACATCCAAAATATTTACTAGAAATAATTTATATGGCAGGTCAACGTTTGTCGGGTCAGCTAGTTTATTTATATATTTGTAAGCTATATACATTTAAATGTTTGAAATTTCACTGAAACCACTGAAACCGTCCCTTTTAAGCACTGATAAATTCCGTGATGTAAATGTAACGGAAGTCACATGTTGCCAGTCAAAATTATAAAATAAAAATTCAATTCGTTTGTAAAAGATACATAGTTATTATAATATCTTAAAGCAGTGGTTCTTAACCTTTTTTGAGGTACTGAACCCCACCAGTTTCATATGTGCATTCACCGAACTCTTCTTAATTGGAAAGCGGGGTTTGACATCAGTGGCGGCGGATTATCACAAGGGGGGCGTAATGGGATAGTGACAATGTTCTTTGCAATTTTTTTCGGAGTGTGTCTTGTCTTCCACCGAACAATTGAGACTGGCTCACCGAACCTCTGGGGTTCGATCGAACCCAGGCTAAGAACCACTGCCTTAAAGCCTTACTATTAAATTCGTCTCAAACCCTACACAACTGTCGAACCACCATTAATATACATATCGTAAATGGGTATTTTGTCGTGCAAAATCCAAAATATGCCCACTAGAAAAAACGGCGACCGGACAACTCAAAATGATCCTTCTTTGAAAAGTCATTAAAAGTGATGAAAAAAATTGATTAGGTTACGTAAGATTAGGTCTAGGCCATTTTTCAATTAGTTTTTTCATAACTTCTAGTGACTTTTGTTGAGTTAATTCTGAGTTGTCATGGAACCAGTAAAACATCTCTTGGTTCTGATCCCACTTAAATATCAATGCTACTTTATTTTGTTGGATACACTTTGAAGATGTTTTATTCTAAAAACATTATGACGCTGGTTGTGTTGTCAAGTGTTAATGGAGGTGTGTAACATATTGTAAAGGTGTGTTATCGTTAAATTTGTATCATTATACATGTCTGTCATAACCTGTATTATTTCCACCCCACTGAGTCGAGAATAACGCCTTGTTCTTGTTTATCATTATACGTGTCTGTCATAACCTGTATTATTTCCACCCCACTGAGTCGAGAATAACGCCTTGTTCTTGTTTATCATTATACGTGTCTGTCATAACCTGTATTATTTCCACCCCACTGAGTCGAGAATAACGCCTTGTTCTTGTTTATCGTGTGACAGTTATGTGAAGTATTTAACGAAACGTATTATTTCAAAAGTTTATTACAATATTTAGGATAGCTATTGTTTTATTCATAACATTTTTATTGTACTAAAACTAAAAAAAATAATTTGAAAAATTAATGAGATTTTGTCATTTGCTTGATTATTAAAACGATTTAAATTTTTAAGTATAAAAGGCAAGAACAAAAGTGCAGTGTGCGATATAATTAACTGAATTAAGTAATATATTATTGTAGAATAAGATTTTTTATATTAGCTCCACACAGGAGGCCCGGAGAAAAATAATTTCTCACACGGCCTATGTCATTTCAGGGAATGCTGTGTGGAGAGACTTTTTAAGGAAAAGGAGGAGAGGAAGTTCTGGGAAGAAAAAAGGTATGAGGGGTGGGTACGAATCTGGGGGTCAGTGTGCCCAGTATCGTACGTATGAATCCAGCCCTTGAACTGCGGTAGAAGGGGATGGGTCGACAGATTCCAGCTGGAGAGGTCATAAGGATGATCCGGCCTGCCACACAGAAAATGGGCAGACTCATTCGCCGCCAAGACTTAGACAAACCTCACTCCTTGAACTCGAGCATCCCTTCTAAATCACTAAACTTAGCGAATCACCTATGACAACGGTGTTGGTTATCCAATAAATGGTTCCCGGAGCGGCGGTACCATATCCGCCCCCCAAATTGATAATACTAATAAACCTAAGCCAAAAATAAAAATAAAAAGAATAAAACAAAGAAAAAACAGAAAAATTAAAAGAAAACGGTCACAACTGGGACTCGAATCCAAAAGTAGTCGTCTTACCAGTTCAGCGCCTTAATCAACTCGGCCAGTAGGACCTATATTTTTTTGAGCCGATCTCATATTTCGAATTCAGAATTAACAATACTATCCACAGATAAGTTTTAAGATTTTCACGGCCAAAAGCATTTTCGTTATTTGTTTTTGGGGTGTTATGCCGTGTTGCGCTACCTCCTTCTTTAGCCAACGTTTCGGACATCGTTGCAGTGTCCATCATCAGGGCAGATCCGGCACATCTACCGGATCTGCCGGATCTGCCCTGATGATGGACACTGCAACGATTTCCGAAACGTTGGCTAAAGAAGGAGGTAGCGCAACACGGCATAACACCCCAAAAACAAATAACGAAAATACTATCCACAATTAATTTGTCGGTATTTTTTTGGCAGCCATCGTTTTTTAATAATTACAAAATTCTTTAAGGGCCCGCAACCCGGATTTGTACCGATTTATTACATATTTCCCTTAAACACGGTAAGTTTTAAAGCTCTTTAAAAATATATGTTATTCTTGAAGATAATATCTAGACTTTACGCAAATTATATAAAATTCCCCCGATACAAAAAAAATCGCAAAGTATGCTCCAAAAATTATTATTTACACGTTTGTTTAAGTTATTTTACAAGTTATATGTATGAAAAAAATCACATTGTTTCTTTAAATGCTGTTTAAGATAATGCTCCCCGAGATTTTTACTCTATTTTAAACGAGTCGTATTTTATTAAACATTTTCGAAATTTTCGCATCTATTTTGTCGCTGTAAATGTGAGCGCTCTCCTCTAACATTCGTAATTTCGTATCTCTCCATCTTCTTCTTTTCGGGCCCGGTTGCAGAGCCTTAACGAATTTATTGATAACTTGATAAACATACCTATCCGATTTTATTTATATGGGACACCCAAAGACATTTGAAACCATAAATACCTTTGTGGACTTTTTCTGAAAGTCTAAAAGATAAAAAAAAATTTTGGGATAATTTTTTTTAATTAATCTGTGTTTTGTTCTAATTCTTGTATTGTTGAAATAAAACTTCTTTACGCACGCTTGACTTGGGGAGTAAGCTGGTGAATGCGTGACGAGAGCGTTATGAACAGTGTGATTGGGCGAGGCGAATGGAAGTTGAGAGGGAGATATAAGTTAGTGAAGTTTTACTTCAGTCGTGTGGTCTAAAGCACACAAGTTTTTTTTAATATTCATTAGCATTATATTCTTCTTCAATGATACATTACATTGTTCGGTATAAAAATGTAAGTGATTAAAAAGATACCTATTTCAATAAAAAAATAGTTATTATAAATTTCAATTTTCTCCGCTATTGTAATAATAATTAAAAGTTCATACATTATGTATACATCGAGTATCTTGTTTCGCACTCGAAACGAGCACAGACGACGTTTAGAAAGAATTTTTTTTGCCTAACGCTTCAATGATATTATTGTATACTTTACATCGAACCCTAATACCACCTTCTTTCCTTAAAAAGACCCTCCACACAGCAAAAAAGGGGAATTTTTTTCCTCATGACCGCCTGCGTGGAGATAAAGTTTAAGAAAGTCACCGGTGACCATACATTTTTTACTCTAAATAACTCACTGATTAAAGTAAATCAGGTACGACTTTTAACACTCTATTTTTTGGGAGGACAGGTGAAAAGTAACTGGAAAGTTCTACATACTAGATATGAGGTACAAGATATAATATTATGTCCGAAAGGAAAAGTTTACCTACTACGCTCTTCTACTTTCCTAACTAACTAACTAACCATCACGCCGTTGCCCCACAGGGGTAGGCAGTGACCAGCTCAGGTATGGGGGCTCCATCGAAGCCAGAGTAAAGTTAGCCTCCCAAAAACTGGGCGTACTGTACAGGGCCCGCAGATACTTTAATAGTACACAACTGCTAACCCTGTACAAATCGCAAGTGCGCCCCACGGTTGAATTTGGCAGCCACCTCTGGTCTGGAGCTCCAAAATACCTGAAAAATACCCTCGACTCTGTGCAGAAACGGGCGGTCCGTTTGATAGATTCTCCCATCTTAACAGACGGATTGCAATCTTTAGAGCACAGGCGTCGGGTGGGAATGCTATCCTTGTTCTACCGGTATTACAATGGAAGATGCTCCGAGGAACTAGCATCATTGGTCCCTTCGGCACCGGTGCATAGTCGGGAAACACGCCAAACGCGTGCCCAACATTTGTACACAGTTGACATTTGTCACATGAGAACGGGTCGTTTCTTTGACTCGTTCTTGTGTTCAACAGCTCGGCTGTGGAATGATTTTCCGGCCTCTGTGTTTCCTCCTTTCTACAACATGGGTCTCTTCAAGACCAATGTTCATTCCTTCCTCTCCTCAAAAAGACCCTCCACACAGCATCCCAGATGACATAGGCCCTCAGGGAAATTATTTTCCTCAGGGCCTCCTGCGTGGAATTAATGTAAAAAAAAGGCAGAGAGGACGGACCGCCAAACAACTCGGTCTTGGCACACGCTCTTTGCCTCACTCACATTCGTATATCCTCTCATACATACTCTTCTATTATTCTGACTTTTGACATGGCCCGACTCAAGTATCTGATTCACTTGATCGCTTCTACTTTCCATCATTGATAAATGTTTCTTCCAATCGATATACAAAATAAGCATGAAAACAGGGAAAATAACCAAACAACTAAAAAACAAGAGAGTATAGTTAAAAATAATATTAAGCTTTCAGTAGACAGTTAAGCTAAACATAACAAGGTTTGTCTGGACATTTCTCCGGAGGCTTTGAAAACCATACAATCATTTACATATATTAGGTATTGTATATTTATGAGCAACAACAAATAAGATTGATGTTTTCTTAGTTATCCAACATGATATTTTTTACTACAAGGAATACTGTTTCTAGCATGTTTTAATATGCCTATCTTGGTAGGAATGGTAGTCTTAGACTACCTACACATAAAAAAATCTAAAAAATTGTCTTTATGTTAATCTTCAGGACAAAATCTTTGTGAGACGTCAGAGTAAACGATAGATTATACATGTATAGGAGGCCCACTTTAATAACACTTTCTCTACAGTGTTGTATTTTGTTCATGTTAAACTGTGTATATGTCGTAGGTCGATCGTAAAAGCAGGCAGATCATGATGCGCCTCAGGCACTTCACGATCTGCTGCCAGGCACTTCACGATGTGGCTAGAAACATCGAGATCTGTCGGATTTTACTATCGGCCTATATCGACATATACATGCATGTAACAAAATGCGAAACAAACCACGAATTATGGGAAAGGAACGAAGTAACTGCAAGTGGCGTTTCGCGCCGTTTACTGGTGCTTCATTCTTTTCCATTGTTCGTTGTTAGTTTCACGTTTTGTTGCATGTATACGCATCCTTACAAGCACAAGCAATGGAGAAAAGAAGTTTCGGTTTTTAACTTTTGCCTATATTTTTTTATCTAGAAAAATAGAATATTTAAAACAAGGGATTTTAGGTGTATAAAATAAGTGTTTTATATAGATACGGTTAGGTACTGTTGAACGTGATAGGCCCTGCGTATCAGTCAGTCCATATCTACGACATTCCTCTCAAATTTAAGCGGGCTAAAACTGCCGCTCAAGCCTTGGTTCATGCCTTGGCTCAAGCCTTGCTGTCGCAGAATAGTTCCTTTTTAGACGCCGATTCGAGCGGTCACGTGTTAAATCTGACAAGACTTACTTAAAAAATTGAATAGCCTAATTTTATAAGTGAAAATTATATTCATCTAATAAAATTTTAAAATACATCATCAAACTATTTCAGATTGATTATAATGATTATCAATTAAAAGGATCGTCATTCTTCATCGCTCGATGAGTATAATAGCCCATACTTATAAAACTAGGCAATTTACGTACAATTCCGTAGGAAGTATTCAAATATTTTTCACGTAAATGTCAGATCTGGCGTGTGAATACTTCGGTGCGCCTCTTTGTTTAAAATAGGAACTATTCTGCGGCTTATCAAAGCTTGATTTAGCCCGCTTAAATTTGAGCGAGGAATGTCGTGCACAGCAAGGATACGGACTTGCTGATATACTGACGTGTTTGATAAAATAATCCAGACGGTAAAAAAATTACAAACACAACAGAAAGTCTACGGCCGCCATGCGCCACCCATAAAGGAAAAAGTCTTCAGTACTTCCATGACCGTGGGGAGCCATAAAATAAAAATAATATTAGGTATGTCGCGCACTTCACGTGTCCACGTGTGCCAGAATTGCCGGTGGGTAGGAGCTCGGCGCGAGACCACGTGCGCTGGGCGGAGAACCTATAAAACCAAATATTTCTTCATCTGGACTCGCTATAAAAGTGAAAATATGAGGGCGCATTCCTGAGGTAATGCGGGACTTATACATCGTACGCCTTCACACAATTTAAATTTATAGCTCACGATGCTTGCGTATGCAGCGCTTTTCGTGTTAATGCGGGGTAATATTGTTAGTTTAAGTACTACTTTGATATTATTTGGCCCAATGTTCTGCATTATGTCATGTGATTACGACTTTACTACGCTATCAGTAACGTCAGAGCGTAAATGTGTCCCTGTTTCCTGAAAAAAGGGTATTTCGTGTTTTTATATTTTGCAAAAATTTTTAATGATCTCATTTATTAGATAACAACAGATAACATTGTTATATTTTCGTAGAAAGCAAACACATGTTTTGCGGCTTTATAAATAAAATATAACATGGTTTCTTTGTTCTATTCCACTATTTATGAATATTTGATGCAGACGGGGTATTGCAGGGCTCAATGTGAACTTGAATACAATTTCAAGCGGGAGCAAAATTAAATACCTACTTAAGTAACTAAAAATAATCACGTCCATAAAGTAATGAAAAAAGTAAAAACAATGGAAATAGAGTAAAGTAAAAAGGGGCTAGTAAAATTGTTCAATAAAAACATTTTCTTTTTTTTTTAGTTAAGTTTGTGTAACTGTTTTAAGAACACATTGTTGCTTGGCGAAGTCCCGTTTTAACTCAGCAACAATAATGTTGAGTTTTGTCAATCACAATTCAAAGGAGTTGACAAATCTTACAGTTATAAGTTATAAGGCTCTAGCTTAGTGCGTAGCATTCTCGAGAGTGGATCTCGGGTATGGGAGCTAGAGGACACTGCCTACGTACTAATGGTTGAGAAAATACCAAAGAAATTTTTACGATAACTCTGCATGAGAGAGTTTTAGATTTTTACCCGTGGCTGTTTCCAAAAGCATTTATCTCAGGAATGCTGGATATCTGCAGCCTTAGTCTAAGAAGGGATGTCGCATTACTGATTATTGCTTATAAGCTTCCGAATTATCAAATTTGGACAAAATAGAATTGTAATTTTCTTTAACGCTTTTGCAATGTATTGTTTTTTTATACTGCTTTTGCAAATAAATAAAACTCCACCATGGCATTTCATCAATGAACAAATGTTTTTTTACGTTCCGGTTCATGTTCATGGCCGTTTTAATTTATTTAAGCTTTTTTCAAACGTGAATCGTCGTTTTTTCGTTATTTGTTTTTGGGGTGTTATGCCGTGTTGCGCTACCTCCTCCAATAGTCAACGTTTCGGACAGCGTTGCAGTGTCCATCATCAGGGCATGTGTAATTTTTAGTGGTGAAATGTGTGCGTATTTACTTGGAAGCGATACCGTGTCGCCAGCTCCACTACAGTCACCGGTACAAAATGTGTGAATCGTCGTGTTTATTAATTAAGTTGGTATATATTTAAGCGCCTACTTACAAATTTCATGATTTCATAGGAATTTTTGGTATTTATTTAATAAGAAAAAATTAGAAACATACTTTTTCGCATCTAAAATTCACAGATCTACTAGTAAATACTAACCACAAGCTTTTTGAGCGAAACCCTATCGGCATCAAAATAAGGCTATTTATAAAAAGTTACGTAAAACCATAAAACTGACGACGAAAAACATATATAAAGCTGAGTTAATATTCATCCCTTCTGTTTTTGAGTAGTTTCACGGAAAAATGATATTCAATATTCTAAACTAGTCACTCTGCCATTTGCAAACTAATTTTACTTGTTTCAAATCAATACTGAATTGTGTTCACATTCATTGAAAATCTCGCTTTGTATGCTCGCTTTTTCCTATGTAACGAACGAGAACAAAATAAGTTTCAAATTCTCCAAAACAGGGTAATGAGAATAATACTACGGCGATTTAGATTTTCAAAAGTAAACAAAATGTAACAGTTGATAACCTTGAATACCATGATATTTATACATAAAATAATTAACAACATTTTGCCAAAATACTTTTCAAATAAAATTATGTTCAACAAGGACATTCACCGACATACAAGGACGTGCAAAGAAATCAGGCTTTAAAAAAAGGACAAGGCGAATACGCAGAACAGTTTACTGTACAACGGGATGAAGTTATATATAACAAGCTACCAGAAACTTTAAAGTCCACACCAATTGGAAAGTTCAAGACGTATTGTAGGAGCTACATAAAACTACAAAAAAAATAGTTTGATAATTGTTAATTAATTAATTAGAAATTTGTAAACTTAAATGTACAAATTACTAAAATAAAATTAATAAATATAATAAAAATGTATTCATTATATTAAAAAAATGTTATTCATTATATTATTAAAAATGTATTCATTTATATTTCAAACATTAAAAACATTATTGAAATATAAACAGCATTAATTTAGGGTTTTCTGAAATTATAATTCCCACGTATAAAAACATCTAATGAATGTAATACTTTTGAGCACAAAAGGTTTGAAAAGTGATTGTTTTTTTCTAAACAGAAACAGAAGCAATGTGGAATTGAAACATAAATCATTTTAGAACGAGAAAAATCTGGCACTTAATTACAGAATCCATTAAAACATTCCGCATGTCGTGACCTGCATTTGTAAACTGCATCTGCTGCAATTTCAGATTGCAGTAAGACTTGAAATAAGTTAACAAGCCTTGAGTAAAAAGGCAATGTTTCAATATATATTGTATGATATTCTCTAAAGAAATGTTTAGGAACTTTTTCCTCCAAGTCTCGGCTTTCTTTGAAATTCTAGTTTCAGTTTTTACTACACGGTTAAGATACGTTTTAAATCTAGTGAATTTTGTTACGGCATGCGGCATCGTAAAACCCTCTTGGTCCAGTTTTCTGTATTTTAGAGGCAAATATATCATTACAGAAACATTGCCAAATTATTGAAAAGATTAAGGCTAAACGTTATTCTCTACACATTATTATAAATTAAAGTCCTCCGCGTCGTCTGTCTGTCTGTCTGTTCGCGATAAACTCGAAAACTACTGAACGGATTTTCATGCGGTTTTCACCAATAGATAGAGTGTTTTGTGAGGAAGGTTTAGGTATGTAATTTGTCAAGGATTTGTGTAAATTGGTTGAAACATAACGATAATTTTTAGAAGTGTCGGAAAAAGTCAAGCCGCCCGGTAGCTTTCATCGAAAACGCCGCGTAATCCTTTTGGGATATAACAAACCAATGCATGGTGGGATATTCCTCTTTTATAGATCTACAAAAAAGTCCGCGAAGGCATATATCTATATTTTACGGATAGCTTACTATACCCATTCTATCTTCCAAAAAAAATGGTCAGCTACATTGCGGTAATTGAATAGTTATTTAGACGGGTACAGTATTAATCCTTATTAACTTAAATACGTTAGTTACCCCAAGCATTTCATGCAAATTATTATAATCTTTCACACCATCTCTACGTATTATAAATAAAAGTCCTCCGCGGCATATGTCTGTCTCTTTGCGATAAACTCAAAGACGGCGGTGGTTATAAAGGTTGGATAACCATCCAGTAGATGACGTTGTGTTTTATTAGCCACAGCAATGCGTGGCCGGGTCAGCTAGTAAATAATAAATTGCAGTGTAATCGGAATTCTTAGTTAGATTACAAAATCATTTCGATAAAATTAGATGAAATTAATATACAAGTCGTTAAGGAACGTATTTGACTTCCTTTAACCAGTGATTCCTGATATTATTAATTGGAGTAAAAATGTTAATGAAATTTTGGTCTCCGGTGACATTTTTGATGTTTTTTTTTATTCAACCAAAAACATAAAAAATTACCAGGTATTGGAAGTTAGGGTCGGTGTTAGAGGTTGTACGGTTACTGGGCTGAGTGACCAGTGATGACCTATGGAAGTTTTTTGTGTTTGTTTTGTTTAAAAGGAAAAAAATCACTCAAAATATAACCAGAGACCAAAATAATGTCAAATAAAGTAAGTCAAGTACGTCCCTTAACACACTGTAAGTAAATTTTCGGTCGTAATGGGCCATACTTTTTTGTTTATCTCGGCTGAACAAAACCTAGGACTGGTTGTCTTTGTATAATAATATAATTACACGGAGTTAAAGCCCTTAAATTATCGATTACTACATTTTAAAAAGACAGCAGCAAAGTAAATCTAAGATGCAGTACTTTATCTTGATTATAAAAACAAATCGTGGCAATCAATCCCGCCGGGCTAACGGGTTAACGACGGTGGCGTTACTAACGGGCGTAACGCCGTAGTAACGAACAGGTCCACAGACAGAAAAATAAATGTCAATCGGCCGCTGCACGTAACGACAACGACGCTAATTCCGCGAGTCCCAGTTGTTACCAATAAAACCCAACAAGGGACTAATAGAATTCTCTCAACAAATGGATTTAAAGTGGTTAAAACGAGCGGATAATTTGAAGCATTTTCGTCGCTTTTCGGCTTGAATTATTTGAATGTTTTTAAAGCAGAATTGGCAGTTGCCATAATAGTATTAACTGAATAAAACGTGAAAACCCAATATTTTTATTACAAGATTATCAAATTTTCATACGTAGCAAACACTTTGTGGGTATACATAACTATAATAATTAATTAGAATAACTTTGTTCCAATACCACTTTCCTATATATCATTAACCAACCGCTTTCGGTTCGACCTGAACTTTCATCAGGGATGTACAAAGCATATTAATCGTTACAACTTTGAATCGTTACAAATCATTAAACTACTGTATACATCCCTTGTTAGAAGCCTAATAGAATATAACTCCATAGTCTGGTCGCCCTTCTACAAAATTCATATTCATACTATTGAAAGAATTCAAAGAAAATTTCTATGTTTTGTAAATTTTAAACTTAACATCCCTTTAGAGCACATAAATTACCCGTCATTAATGAATACTTTAAATATTCCAACATTAGAAAACCGACGAAAAATAAACGACCTAACTTTTTTATTAAAAGTATTAAACTCTAAATTCGACAGTTGTGAACTCCTGCAATTAATAAATCTACATGTACCTACACGAACAACTAGACAAACATTGACATTTTATATACGTACATCTCATTCGAACTATGATTTACATTCTCCAATACAACGTTTGCATAGCCTTGGTAACAAATACTTAAACAATCTGGATGTATTTGACAATAATTTGAACTAAGCAAACTTCAAACGCCATATGTGCCAACTATTTATTTCTACCTATCCCATAAACTAATGAAAACAACAATTTTAAACATTATCTACTTTATGTCTACCACTATTATTTTATGGACTTTATTTTGTTTCTTATATTTTATGTTACCTGTATTTTTCTAACGCTTATATTTTATGTAACCTAAATTTTTTTTTAACCCTTATATTTTTTCTAACCTATATTTTGTTTTTAACAAATATTATGTTACTTGTATTGTGTATTGTATTTTGTAAACCCATTCTTAACACTGTAATTAAAAAAAATGTACTGCATTCTATGTAAAAGCCCTATAAAAATAAATAAAATAAAAAATATATGAATACCTCACAAGAGTCCCAGCTGCTCCCGTCTAGAGCCAGTGAATCCCCAATTGGGGTATGTTGTGAGGCTGAAGGTAATGGGGAAAGGAAGGAAATAGGGAAGAGGAAGGTAGTGAAGTACCTGGCTATTCAGATCTGGTCATCAAACACGGCTAAAGCCATTTCAAGCAACGTTTAAATTCTGAATGGTGGTCTTACATCAGGGCAATACTAAGAGTATCTTCCACTCTGGAACGTGCCGCAAATATACTACATATTATTTTTAATGAATTAATCGTGAAAAAAACATAAATTAATAAAATAAAATTTATTTGCCCACGCCGGGATTCGATCCTGCGACTCAAAAGCCTTACCGCTAGACCACGCCGGCCATCACAGTATATAATATATGCCTACACCTACACACGCTTAGAACAAAATAATGGAAGTATTACTAACGTTGTACTATAATAATAATCTGTAAACACAAGACAAACCGTCAACTGCAAATTCGCGTTCAAAAGTTTTATGAGGCGTGCCTCAAACTAGACAACGCGCAATGGCGCAACGTCTACCGTTCATTTCGATTCCATGCAACTTTCCTACTCCCTATGAAATCAGCGACTCTCGGAGGCGGGCCCTATTTTTGCCTCACTAACGTATTATTGTACTGCGTTGGGAAGCTAGGCGCGGCGAGCAGAAATCCACGTTCGCGCTGGTGTTATGAGTTACATAATATAAAAACAACAAGTCCTAGTGAAAATACGGAAGTATTCGTGCGTAATATTTAAATTGAAATAACTTTAAGACTAATATAATTTATATATTGGTAACGTTAAATTGTAGTTATGTGTATAGACGTATGTTTTTTCACATTTCGTATCTATTTTTTTTTGAAGAGTCACAGCCTCTCCTGCTTCAAAGCACGAGCCGCCTCTGCTACTAATTGATTTTAAATCTTTATTATATCTACTCTCTCTTCTGCAATGACAATATCAGCTTAAAACTAAGGCAGAGAATGCTAAAATGTTATGTGTGGTCGGTCTTGCTCTATGGATGTGAAACATGGACCTTGAAAGTAAATACCATGAACAGGTTAGAGGCTTTTGAAATGTGGCTTCACCGGAGAATGCTCAAGGTCCCATGGACCGACATGATCACCAACACAGACATTTTCAGGCGGGCTAGAGCAGATAAAGAACTGCTTACATTAATAAAAATCAGGAAAATTTCATATCTGGGTCATATACTTCGAGGGGAGAAGTATCACTTGCTCCATTTGATATTGAAAGGCAAGATAGAGGGTCGCCGAGGGCCTGGTAGGAGACAAATGTCTTGGCTGCGTAATATACGAGAGTGGACCGGCATTAGAAGTGTGGAGGAGCTATTCCGGGCAGCGCAAGACAGAGAGACATTCTCAAGAGTGATGGCCAACGTCGTGGGGACCTGATACGGCACGCAAAGAAGAAGAATATCTACTATTATTCCCTCATGTATTACAGTTGTGTCATGCACTGCACATTGAAAACGCAAAGTCGTTAATATCATTTCGAAGTAATCGTCAAAAGCATTCACTTTGCAAACATAACGACATCTTCCGACAATCTCTTTCACCTTCCTCCCCCAACTAGATTTATGTTTATCTTTTCACCAGTTTGGTAGGGGTGCGAGACCAGAGAACTACCCTTGTATTGAAATAAATGAGTGCTGTTTTATCGTGTTATTTATTATGTCCAGAAGAAATTATTTATGGGAATACGTCTGACTTGTGTTTGGATAGTAGGGATATCGTTGTGTCAACAAGGTCGTTGGCCGCATAAACCTCCGTTGTACACCGAAAACATTAATGGTAATTGATTTAGTGAGACAGTATATTATAACAAATCACTACATATTATCATTTATTGTTGTAAGAACAGAGATCAAGAAAGATTTCTGCGATTCTAAAATAATGCATTCCACGCTTTGGCATGTGCTTACGGGTCCTCAGATAGCCCAATGTGGTGCCCATTTGAATATGTAAAACAAAAAGTCATAATTTAAATATTGTATTTATCATAATATATTACACCATTATAAATAGACCGTGCATGATTAATTCTGTGGCAAATGATTAAAGATAACATTTGACCCTAAGACTGTAAGATTTGTAAATTTTTTGTTTATTTATATAATTAAATTATATTTTCATCATTCCAATCTCTAATGAGCTTCTACTCATACCAAACTCAGAAAAAATGGTACGAAAACTAAATATTTAGTTTGGATTTTTAAGATAATATTGTCACATCAGAAAAAAAGCATCCCTTATAAGCATTTCATATATTTTAACTGTATTAAAATATTGTGAAAAAATTGTTCTGATTTGTTCAACTGATCTGTCAATGAAAAGCAGATATTACAGTTCTATAGCCGAACAGACCTTGCATTTATAATATTTTAATTCTATGTTTGATGTGAATTTCAAATTAAAATTACAGAGGCGGTATTTTCCGATTTTCTCGAGTGTTATTCGGTCGTTAGTGGTTTTACCGCGCTTAGATATGCCTCAGGGATCTACGTATTCAGTTTTCAGTTCACATTCTGTACTTCTATGGAATACAGGGTTCGCATAAATATGAACTATGTTGAACCGTGACCCAAACTTAATTAGGCAATGAGGAAATAGTCATAAATATATTTATATTTATGCATGTATATACGACACATATATGTATACGATATACAAAATGCATATTGAACAGCCGGCGTGGGCGAAGTCTACCGAATTACTGCCGCAGAAACTCGGAACTCCCGCATACCTTCTCCTCATCCGCGTCGCGTACCGCACGCCCGATCATTCAAAAATTATTATACTGAGACACGTTGTAGTACGTAGTTTACTTATATGGTTTCTTTTCTCTGCGTTTTGCCCCAAGTATTTGGCTGTCCCGATAAACCGATATACCAATTAAGCGGAATCGACTGTATGAGTATAAAACACCTCAAATTTGAAAGTGACTGATATCTGAAATCGCCCTGAGCGTTTACATACGAGTACGTAGGTACTTTTATTCGCTTAAGGCTCAATAGTAAGCTTTCAAAAAGAAGGCGGTTTAAGAGGGAGATATGTAAATACGAACGTCAGAGGGAGCGCGCTAAAATTTAAAAAAAACGATAAAAATTAAGCAAAAATTGTGAAAATGTTTAATAAAACACGGCTCGTTTAAAATATGCCAAAAATCTTTCTACGATTGCCTAAATTGCATTTAGAGATGCACTGTGGTTTTTTCATTCCTATAACATGTTAAATAACAGAACAAAATGTATTTTTGATAATTTTCGGAGAAAACTTTGCGATATTTTTGTTTCGAGGGAATTTCATGTAATTACAGTTTCGGCTCTACAGATGTATGGATATTATCTTGAAAAATAACAAATATTTTTTTAGGAACTTAAAAACTTAGAACGTGAAAGAGCTTAAGCTATCTTGAGAGCTTAAAAATGCTTGAGCTGTGCTTAGTGGCCAGATCTGAATATCTATCCCAACCCCATTCCCCTCTCCACTACCTTTAGCCTCACAACTTACCCTAATTGGGGATGCCATAGTCTCACTAGCTCTCTCTCTTTTAGAACGCTTGTGCATAATTCAAGGCACCGCTATTCAGGTCTTCGAAACATACTGTTCCTAATGCAGTTCTGCTGGAAAAAACAATTCTATGGTGTTAACTAACCTCTGATGAAAGGGCGCCAGGAGAAGAGGCGAAAATATTCATCGTACATATTCGTAACAGATGCTTGTTGATCCATAAGAAAACATAATGTCATTGAAATTCCTTACTAAAATAATACTAATAAATTTAATGTCATACTTATTCACGTCACTGATACAACTCGGGACCACCCTCGCCAAACAGAAACAATGATTGATGACTTGTGAAGTATGCACGGTGAACACAAGGGAATAAAAGAGACGAGGAGGGACCCACGTGGTATGTTTTACATATTAATAAAGTCAGCCCCATTAGCACCCCATCCGCATGTTGACACGGACCCACCAGAGACCCTTCGGGGAAAGAATGCCATTTATTTGATAAAACTTCCGGTTTCAGCGAAGATCCTTCCTGACGGGACAAAGCTGACTCCTAATGATCTTAACCCACGAACAAATATTTTTTCCAACAATTTACACTACGAGTGTGTAGGTTTTATTTAGATAATAGGACAAATTTATTTTGATTAAAAACACAAGCTTTACAACGATCTCTTCTACGGTGTGGGTAAAATTTACAAAAATGAGTTGTCCAATTTACTATAACGGCGGTTATCACGCTTTTCTGGTCAAGGGCCGCATAGAACAATGTCAGGTATCACTGCGGGCCGCAAACTTATAAATTGGATATTATGTAATTTGTTATAAGAAAAACTCTCTCTTTATATCTTTTGAAGGTTATTCCCATCAATGAGGTTTTGAAGGTTATTCCCATCAAATTTTGAGAGAGAGGTCGATTCAGACGGTTGTTGATGGTTTCATCTCTTCCTCGCAATCGATAAATGCTGGCGTCCCACAGGAATCGGTTCTGCCTCCGACTTTGTTTTTGTTGCACATCAATAACCTTTTGACATGACCAATTCATTGTTACGCGGATGACAGCACAGTCCATGATAGCTTTTTGTTTGACAAGCCCCCAAAGGGCTCACAAATTCCAACGGCTCGGAGGCCTTTAAAGCAAAAAATGGACGGTTAACTCGAGAGTGTTTTATTTTGGGGTAAAAATAATCCCGTTGAATTTAATGTTTCAAAGACCCAATCATGTCTGATTACATCTAATAGAGATCGAAATGAAAATCTAATCTCCTTCGACGGAAGCAATCTTCCGAACAGGCCCTCCATTGATATGCTTGGTGTAACTCTAAGTGACCATCTCAGATATGGAGGCTCCATCGAAGATAGAGTTAAGTTAGCCTCTCAAAAACTACAGGGCCCGCAGATACTTTAATAGTACACAACTGCTAACCCTGCAAACCCTAAAATCACAAGTGCGCCCCATGGTTGAATTTGGCAGCCACCTCTGGTCTGGAGCCCCAAAATACCTAAAAAAAACCTCGACTCTGTGCAGAAACGGGCGGTCCATCTGATAGATTCTCCTAATTTTACCAGGCGGATTGCAATCTTTAGAGCACAGGCGTCGGGTGGGAATGCTATCCTTGTTCTACCGGTATTTCAATGGAAGATGTTTCGAGGAACTAGCATCATTGATTCGGCACCGGTACATAGTCGGGAAACACGCCAAACGCATGCCCAACGAATGTAGGTACACGGTTGACATTGGTCACATGAGAACGGGTCGCTTCTTCGACTCGTTCTTGTGTTCAATATCGGCTGTGGAACGATTTGCCGGCCTTTGTGTTTCCTCCTTCCTACAACATGGGTCTCTTCAAGACGTATATTCATTCCTTCCTCTCCCCAAAAAGACCCTCCACACAGCATATCAGATGACATAGGCCCTGAGGGAAATTATTTTCCTATGTAAAGTTAATGTAAAAAAAATATATCATTGAACAAGATAACAATAATGGTCTAAACGAAAATATGAAAGAGAACAAGACATAGAAAAAAGAAAAAGACAATGGTCGCAACTGGGACTCGAACCCAGTCCCTAACCGGGACGTGCGTGAATATATATATATATATATATATGTACTTGTTGTGGATATATTATATGTACCTACGTAAATTTTCATGTACCAATGTGCAGATTTTTATTAGAACAATAAACACCTAATTTATGATTGCTTTCTCTTTCTTTAACCAAATTTTGGTACAGCGTTATAGTGACCATATCTGCCGTAATGTGGATATTACACACTTTTCGACTGGCTCTTTCAAAAACCCCCAAAGCCCCAATCCATTTTAAACCTTTAGAGACATAATAATTATGAATTTTGTAATCGAACAGTTGAGTGGGCGCTTTCCAGTCCAAATTTAAGATACGAACTTGAGTTTTGCTAAGAATAGAACTATAGGAACCTTAAGGGTCGGGTTTGGAAAACATCGCTCCGCATTAGCAGTAGCATCCGCGTCTCGTAGCAGCAATACTAGAAAATTATATACGGGTAGTTAGAAAAATGTGTAAAGTTACTAGTGATTAAATTTTTTTTACTGTAATCTTACAAATTCTATAAGTTATACATACTGCAACTTTAGTTAAAACGTTGAAAAAGGCCTTCGCGATTATCTCTCCTGAACCTGTTGTAAACATTTTTACCAAAAATCCTTCCGTAATCTCAGAGTAAACATTATGTTAAAACATGCTATTAAATTAAAAGTGCTTCAGTGTATCTAGATTTTTATTGTAATTCGCCTAAACTTTCTGAATTTTTCAACTATTCTCCGCCATACAAAAATGTATGGCAAAATAATACGCCGCGCGATGTCTTATATAACGGTTGAATTTCACAGAATTCATTCAGTCGTGAGAGAGCGGTCAAGGTGGGACCACGCATATTTTTTTCGCAGCAATTTTGTTCGCTGTTTATTCGATTTTTGAAGGAATCATTGAGGAGATAGGTGTTACAGTAACCGGGTAAGTAGAAATAAAATATATCTAATAAATTATTTTTAACTTGATTTACAGTTTTACAGACTTTATTTTTATTTTTATTTTTAAACTTCAGGTACCTTCAAAATGGGTAAAAATAAAGGAATTCTTGCTTACCGTGCCATAAAAAATAGACCCTCCCACTGGAAGAAAAGGAGAATAAGGTAATAATGTCAATTTTTTTTTTTTTTACTGATTTCTATCAAAGGTAGTTTTAAGGTGGACTGAAGTCATTTTGCTTTTTGACTTCTAAAAATTTCGGCATCCATCTTGAATTTCTCTGTAGTTATCTACCGATTTGGTTCAATATCAGAATTCGGGCGTTTAGAAGTGCACTGAACTCGGATCTAATGTCAAAATGCAAAATTTCGGCATCCATCTTGAATTTCTCGTGTTCTCTACCGATCTGGTTCAAAATCAGTATTGGGGAGTATTGGCGAGCACTGAACTCGGATCTAATGTCCAAATGCAACATTTCGGCATCCATCTTGAATTTCACTAGTTATCTACCTATTTGGTTCAAAATCAGGATTAGGGCGTTTGGACGTGCACTGAACTCGGATCTAATGTCAAAATGCAACATTTCGGCATCCATCTTGAATTTCTCTAGTTATCTATTTGGTTCAATATCAGGATTCGGGCGTTTAGAAGTGCACTGAAATCAGATCTAATGTCAAAATGCAACATTTCGGCATCCATCTTGAATATCTTAAGTACTTTGACGATTTGGTTCAAAATCAGGTTTAAGGAGTTTGGGGTTCACCGAACTCGAATTTAATGTCAAAATGCATAATTTCGACGACCATTTTGAGTTCTCTACCGATTCCGTTCAAATTGTCACTAAGTTTTATTGAAAACAACGACAACATCCATTGATAAATCGAATGAATTTCGATGTTGGGTAAATTCTGGGTTGTATTATTACAAATAAATTTATTTTATATGTTTTTTTAGAAAAGCAGCAGAAGCAATATAAATGACGTCGTTATAACAGAAACTATCAGTGAACATGTAAGTTTTTTAAATAAACATAAGCGGCCTGAGTAATGGCCTTCCATATAAACTTTTTGCTATAATGAATGATCTACCACACTTTTTGTGAATGTTTAGAATTATCGATAATAGACCTGGAGAAAGGATGATGTCATTACAAAATGACAGTCTTATGAATAAATGAGGAGCTAACACTTATCACTCTGCATTGTTTTGTATTTTTTTATTAATAAGTTTACATTACAAATGTATAGTATAATGTCCTCCACGCTAGGAATTCACCTGTGTTGTGGAGGACATTTTTCAATTTTAAAATTATATAATAGTAAACAAGTATATAATAGTAACTTTGTTATTTTTGGATAATGCTGTGAAATAACTATAATAATTGTAAGTAATAATTAATTTATTTTGAACTTACATATAACATTTGCAATTTTACCTGTAACACGCACAACACGAGTTACAGCGTGTTTTATACAAAGAAAAAAAAACTTTTCAATAGCCTTCTATAAAAAAACAGAGTGGAAGATACTTTATGTATCGCCCTGGTGTAAGACCACTATTCAGAATTGAAACGTTGCTTGAAATGGCTTTAGCCGTGTGTGGTGACCAAATCTGAATAGCCAGGTACTTCCCCTATATTATTCCCCTCCCACCTTATTCAGCCTCACAACACACCCCAATCACTGGCCCCAGGCGATTGATAACAGTTGGGACTTTGTAAGGTACATAAAAATAAAAATAAAACATTTAGTTGTTTTATAAAAATTTGTCTGAACTTCTTTATATTTTTGACTGTCTTTTTCTAAATGTGCTTCGTTCTACTTTATGTATATCAAAGATAAATTGTAAAATATATTCTTTCTTACTAGGTATTAATAAAAATCTGTATGCATATAAATAAACTTTCAAAAACAAAACTACCTGTTTTTTAATTTCTTAGGCACAGAGTAAAAACTGATTGTCGTAACTTATTCACACCCATTATTTTCTGGTAAATTTATAAAAAAAATTAATAACCATATGAACCAGAAATTTTTTCTACATCAAAACACCATTAGATTCTATGTCACATTGAGTCAAAAACTAAGACGTCTGTAAAGGTCCAGGGGCTAAAAAAAGTCTATGTATCCTTGCCCTTGCATAATATGATTTATAGTCTGTCGAGCTGTATCAATTATGTTGGAAATAAATTAAAATTTTACAAAGCAAGTGTATTTTTATTCCGTATTTTATCAAAATGCTGAGCAGCCGTGCCTGAATCTAACCAAAATACACAGTAGATCGCGGCGACCGAGCTTGTTTGCAACTACCAAAAATACCTAACTGCAGTGAATGGGCAGTTTGACCCAGGCGCAAATGTCTCTATGAGCTATCCACGCTATTCCACAATATGATTCTTAGTATGTTAAGCTGTATCCATTATTATAGTAGGAACTAAATTTTAATTTTAGAAGGCAAGTGTATTTTTATTTCCTAAGTCCGTAGTGTCTAGTATACCCACATCTCCTCTAGTCAGACGCAGCCGGTCAGCTGCGGCCGTGTTTGTCTACAAGTACAAGAAATACCTAACTGCAGCGTCAGCGCGGTTTGATACCCGACCCTTAAGCCTAACCAAAGAGTAGGTACGCTAAACGCTGTTAAATAAATGTCGGAAATACCCCTACTATCTACATATTAAATAAGCTATTAGTAATAACTATGTTGCTTTTGCTGAAGAAAATACTACATAACTAGAACAGTCAAATTCATTAAGATCGGTTAGTGTTCTGCATATCTTCTGCATCTGCCCGTCCAACCCCTTTGCACTTACCATACCTCATAGATTTGTTAGCGCTTCCTAAGGGGTAACAATTATTAAAGTAATAATTATTAGTCAGAAACACTCATTTACATTGAAAAAATCTCCCGAGAAAAGATACATGCCGCCGACGTGACACCTATGGGGTATAACACGTGCTTTGGGAACCACTGAAAACGAATTTGTTTGGCTTTTCTGCGATGGTGACATTTTCGCAAATTACGAAATACCTACACTAAAAACCGTATTTCTGCGAACATGAATTCGAAATGAAGGACTGTTTCCGTTCACAAACAAAAATTACCTACTGTGCGCTTTCTATTGCTTAAATTTTATGTTATTATGACTCTTTAAGATACATTACATTAAATTTATCACGTGTAAAATACAAGTTCTTTATACGCAAACTCTCTCACTAAGGATTTCTTTTCAAAGGCGGACTGTAAGTTTTGAGACAGTTTTGTAAATGCTTATGGTGGCTTCATATATATATATATATTTTTTTTTTATAACTTCTTCATCTTCATGTTTACTTCTTCTTCTTCTTTGTGTGCCCTATCAGTTCCTCCCGACGTTGGCGATCACTCTTGAAAACGTCTCTCCGTCTTGCGCTGCCCGGAATAGCTCCTCCACACTTATAATGCCGGTCCACTCTCGTACGTTTCGCAGCCCAGACATTTGTCTCATACCAGGCCCTCGGCGACCCTCTGTCTTGCCTTTCAATATTAAATGGAACAAGTGATACTTCTCCCCTCGAAGTATATGACCCAGAAATGGAATTTTCCTGATTTTTATTAATGTAAGCAGTTCTCTATCTGCTCTAGCCCGCCTGAGATTTTCTGTGTTGGTGATCATGTCGGTCCATGAGATCTTGAGCATTCTCCGGCGAAGCCGCATTTCAAAAGCCTCTAACCTGTTCATGGTATTTACTTTCAAGGTTCATGTTTCACATCCATACAGCAAGACCGACCACACATAACATTTTAGCATTCTCTGTCTTAGTTTTAAACTGATATTGTTATGTTTACTTAGACATATTATAATTTGTTTTTAACTGGCTTATCTTTTTTTTTATAAATGAATACGTCACAAGAGTCCCAGCTGCTCCCGTCTGGAGCCAGTGACACTATTGCATCCCCAATTAGGGTATGTTGTGAGGTTGAAGGTAGTAGTGAGGAGAAGGAGATGAGGGAGAGGAAGGTGAGGAAGCACCTGGCTATTCAGATCTGGTCACCAAACATGGCTAAAACCATTTTAATCATCGTTTCAATTCTGAGGGTGGTCATACACCAGGACGATACTGAGAGTATCTTCCACTCTGGAACGTGTCGCAAATATTCTAGATATATATTATTTTTAATGAATTAATTGTGAAATAACACAAATAAAATTTATTTGCCCACGCGCCGGGATTCAAACCCTCGACTTCGGATTGCGAGTCAAGAGCCTTACCGCTCGACCACGCCGGCATTTTAAATTTTTTTTAGAAGGGCATTGCACAATTTTCTTTCAATTAATATATTATTTTTCTGGCTAAAAGAAGTATTTAAGTTGGTAATGTTAAGTAGATTTGAGTGTTTGTTCTTGTAGTGTAGATGTGTTAGTCAGTTAAATAATCATTTTTTTTCCTTAAACGTTGAATAGAATACATTTTAGTAGAAATTACTTACTAGTGGGATCATTTTATTAAATAAAATAAGATAATTTTATTAATTTTGAATTAAAATAATTTTATTAATTTTGAATTAAAATAATTTTATTAATTTTGAATTAAAATAATTTTATTAATTTTGAATTAAAATAATTTTATTAATTTTGAATTAAAATGGTGCCACAAAACAAGTGTGTTGTGTTTGTAGAAAAAATATTATGTTTTTAACAAAAATCAAATTTGAGTAATGTAGGTATTATTCAATCGCGGGGATATCCTCAAACAACAATATAAGGTAAATACATTTAAAAAACGTGAATATAAGAGAAAATAACCCGTTTACGTATTACCCGTGCGTAACTTCGGGGGCGGATTTTCATGAACAAAATGTAATTTTTTTTTTTAAATCGGACACGCTTTTTATTTGAGTGAGGTTAACGTTAAATGTAACGCATCATTCCAAATTATTTTAAAACATTCGGTATATATTATAAACAAAACGTTTAACCTTAATAGTAAAAATATGCTTTTTCATTGTTTTTCGACCACAAAGGTTAAATCAAAGCTCTTTACATTCCATTTTTTTTTTCACAAATCCTTAAAAGGCATTTAAGAAAAACTCGATCAGATTATTAGCATAACGCGTTGTTTATGAAAAACTTCGCGTCTAACGCTTTCTTTACAGGAAACTTTGACTCGATCTCCGCATACAGGCAATTTACGAACTTGTTACCTACTTTACAAGAGGTAACTTTTATACTCTATTTTTCGCGGTTTTTTCAGTTTCTCTTGGCATTTATAATTTACGGAAAAGTAAAACTTTTATAAAACTCAATGTAAGCACTATAAAACAAAGTAAAATACCTATGTGAAACCTAAGGTGTTTGATTAGAACTATGGATAAAACTTAAAAAAAAAATTAATTAGTAAAAATATACGCCAAATGTTTGTGTACTGTTTTCGGTACCGGTGCAATAAAATATAGACTCCGAGCTAAAAGTATCATATTTAAGATACTAATCCGGTGGTGGTCCAAAGGTAAAGAGGGCTTCTGTCTTCTGTCACGCAAAACTCGCCTTCAAATTGTTCATTACTTATCCTAACGTAAAAAAAGTTTAAACATTATGTAGCAAATGTAAAAAGCCCAAAAAAAGAGTAAATAAATACAATAAAATAAAATAAATTTTATTCATTTTAATAATCGTTTAAAAAACTTGAATTTAAGTGTAATTTTCAAAATGGAAACTGCTTTTAGTGTGGAATAATTGAGGCAAATATATAGCAAAAGTAATTAATTATGCACGCGGCGTTCTCACCTCAAAAATTATGGTCAAGAATTGCCTAAACGAATAATGAATCATTTGTTATTAAAACTTTGATTACAATTAGGTAAGTAAAAACAATTTGAATTGCGGGTAAAAATACAGATAAGCATAATTTATACTAGCTGACCCGACAAAAGTTGTTCTGCCATATAAATTATTTCTATTAAATATTTTGGTTGTTAAATAAAAAATAACGAATGTATTGTAAGTGTGCGGGGATGGGACCCATGACATAAGGAGGAATGGAGCGCTGTAGACGATGAACGCTGATAATAACAAAAAACACCAACTAAAGTAGGAAATAAAGAAAATCAAAAAACACAAATAAGCTCGATGGTTTGCCCACGCGAGAACATGATGCCGAATGAAATATCAAAATGAAGCGAAGCTTCTCGTGAATGTCTTGCGCATGTGTGGATGAAAGTTCGATGAGGCGAACGTTGCGCAATCTGTCATTCAACAACAAAAATAATTTCGTTCTGTTTGAAATAAAAGACGGTTAAATTTGTTTATACAAAAATACTACAATCGCGATTAAAAATGGGAGGGTGGAGGTGGGAGGGTTGAAATTTAGTGTTAAAGGTATTTTTTGATGCTAAATAAACAAACAAAAAAATTGTCAAAAAAGTTGTTTTTTTTTCTCGATAGGTACATCTTAATCACCAAGCGGTATAAAATATACTTTAAAACCTATTCTCATACCTACCAAATATACATAAAAAATTTCATAAATATCGGTCAAGCCGTTTCGGAGAAGTGCGACCACAAACACCGTGACACGAGATTTTTATATACAAGATTTATCTGAAATAGGAATTGTGAACTTAGAACTCGAATTTATTTATAATATGTAACCTTTTAGTTCCGAAGGCTTCTTAGAATGAACTTATGAATATCAAAGGTGGATAAAGCGAGATTGCTATTTAAAAGGCGCGTTGGCGGGTTTCAACGAAAAGTTTAAGGTATATGTAGTTATCATCCAACCCTTCTCATATTAAGCCTGGATGCTGGTAAAATATAATTATCTCATTTTCAGAATAACCAATGAGAAATGTCCATTTAACTTTAAAATACGAATTGCAAAACAAATTATAAGTCCCAGCTGCTTTCAACTGTGTTTTCTCCACACTCCACATAGAATGCCTTCACGAAAATAATTCCCCTCTCAGCCTATGTCATCTTTGGGGATGCGAGGAGAAACTTTTTGTGGAAAGGAAGGAGGGAGAAAACACAGAGGCCAGAAAATCGTTCCATAGCCGAGCTGTTGAACTCAAGAACGTTTGAAAAATTTTCTACATGGGGAATGGGGATGCTGTGTGGAGAATTTTTTGTGGAAAGAGAGGAGTGAAACTGGGTCTTGAAGAGACCCATGAGAGACCTCTGTGTTTCCTCCCTCCTGGATATGTTACCTCCCTCAAGAACGAGTCGCAGTAATGACCCGTTCTCGAGCGACAAATGTCAACTGTATACAAATGTTGTGTTTGGTGTGTTTCCAGAGGGTGCCGAAGGAATCAATGATGCTAGTTCCTCAGAGCATTTTCCATTGAAATACTAGTAGAACAGGGGCAGCAATTTAACCTGACCCCTGTACTCTAAAGATTGTAATCCGTTTGTTAAGACAGTGAAATCCATCAAACGGACCGCCCGTTTCTGCATAGTCTAGGGTTTTTTCCAGTATTTTGGAGACAGTGAGACTACGGCATTTCCACTCGATGTATGTTGTTAGGCTGGAATTAGCGGGGAGGGGAAGGAGATGGAGAAGAGGAAGGTGGGGAAGGACCGGACTATTCATATCTGGTCACCAAACACGGCTAAAGCCATTTAAAGCAACGTTTCAATTCTGAATGGTGGTGGGGAGGGAAATGAGATGAGGAGAGAGGTAGGGATTAGGGAAGTACCTAGATATTCAAATCCGTTCACCGAAAACAGCTAAAACCATTTAGAGCAACGTTTAAATTTTTTTTTTTAAGCAGTCACTTTGTGGTTTGACATATTACTGAAATAATAACATTATTTATATCTACGAACTTTATGAAGATCGACCGGTTTCTTTTAACATGTGCACCATCCGAGTTCAAATTAAACTAATCAAAAAATTCGAGTGTAGTTAACACGCTGTAGAAGCGAAACTTTAGCAAAACAATCTCAACCAATGAAGAACAAAGGAACCTTGAAGAGTGAGGTCATAATCAAAATGGGCAATGAGCGCAGACCTAGCGTCATTTCCATTTTATATCTCAACCAATAGGAGCCTTGTTAGGAGTTTGATGCTTCGCAGGTGCTGTTATACGTCATTTCCGTTTCATCCGAATTCCAAATCACAACGGGGCTATAGAAGTTTCACTTCAATAATCCATTGTGTGTTTACGCATACATATAAAGGGTGACAAAATATAAATGATGACGCATCCATTAAGTGAAACCATTTATTTTATATTCTTCATTACATTGTTTTATTTCATAAATTAAATTAATGCAACAAAACGCAAAATTTCAATCCAAAGACGACATAAATTGGACTAACCAAGAGTTAAAACGAACTCCGAATTAAAGAACCGTTTTAAATCGCCTTTCAAATAATACATCTCTTAGACCCTATAAAAATGTATAATCCGTAAATCTAAAAACACAATGCAGCCTTTTCATCAACCAAATAAACTATTTCTCACAAACGCACAATTTAAAATAACGCAACAAGTACACTAACACTACAGTAAGAGGACTAAAACTGACCTAACACAAAAATATTACAATGTGTTTGTATATGTATGTATATCCAAAAATAAATAATCACAGTACAAAGTTCAGGCATTCTGTGAAACGAGAAAACTGTGGAGAAAGGTGTGTTACCGCCACCGGGTGTTACAGTTAAAGTTTTGATATCTTCTCGTAAACTACCCTATTCTTCTCATATCACGCCCAACCAGGGTATGCAGGTAAAACGCGTTGAACCACCATATAATAACCAATCGATGATCACCGGAGATTGTTGCGATGGGATAATAATGTTGAGGCGTCTTCTACAACGGTTTAATTTCCTGTGAGGTGAAGATTAGTTAGACAATGAGTTCCGCGGCGAGTTCGAAATAACTAGATCTTACTGACTCAATCTCAATAAAGACTCGATCTCAATGTAGTCTCGATCTAAATATTTACTTGATTTCAACACAGACTCGATCTCAATGTAGACGCGATCTGGATGTAGACTCGATCTTAATATAAACACGATTTCAATACAGACTCGATCTCATCGTATACTCAATTTCAATACTGAATCGATCCTAACACAGACTCAATCTCAAAATAGAGTCGATCTCAATATAGACCCGATCTCAATATTGACTTGATCTTAATGTAAACTCGATATCAATATTGAAGCGATATCAATATAGACTAGATCTCAAAATAAACTCGATCTCAACTTTGACCCGATCTCATTATTCACTTGATCTGAATAAAAACTCGATCCCAAAATAGAATCGATATCAATACAGAATAGATCTCAAAATAGACTCAATCTCAACATAGACCCGATTTTAATATTGACATGATCTCAATATAAACTCGATCTCAATACAGACTTGATCTCAATATAGACTAGATCTCAATATAGACTCGATGTTAACATGGACTTTACCTAAATATTCGTATTCTAAAGTTAAATACATACCGACTTAGTCTAAATACAGACTTATTCTAAATTTGAGATTAATTTATATTCAGACTCTATCTTAATTCTGACTCAATCTCAAAGACCCACTCTCAATTAAAACGTTTTCAAAACTGTCTCGATTTAAATCTCGACGCGATCTATTACAAACTCGATCTAAATACAGACACTAAATAAATGCAAACTGAATCCCAAAACAGACAACATCTAACAATAGATTCGGTCTCAATACAGCATCATTCTCAATACAGACACGATCGAAAGACAGACTCAATCTCGAGATCCAGTCTAGAGAAGCGACCTCTAGTTCCATGAGGCGCAGGATCGCCTATGAAGACAAGCCGCAAATAATTAATACAAAATGATGTTTTTTCAAATTGTACTCATAAATGTACGCTGGACTATGGCAACATAGCGGTGGTTTTGGACATATCAAAGGCCTTTGATACTGATAAGATTTAAGATTTTCACCGCCAAAAGCATTTTCGTTATCTGTTTTTGGGGTGTTATGCCGTGTTGCGCTACCTCCTTCTTTAGCCAACGTTTCGGACATCGTTGCAGTGTCCATCATCAGGGCAGATCCGGCAGATATGTAATTTTTAGTCGTGAAGTGTGTGCTTATTTACTTCGAAGCGATACCGTGCCGCCAGCACCACTAACTTTCACCAGTACAAAATAATCGTGACAAGCAGTGGCGTCATCGCCGCGGAACGGAATAGAAAGTTCATTAAAACGTGGTATTTATGCTGGCCAGGGGCAAGTCCGTTTGCGAGACGCCGATGGAAGTGGCTCCATCTCTTAATGAAATCTAAAATTAGAAATCACAATGGTAAGAATTTAAGAAAAAATAAAATAAAATAAATAAACATAACGAAATAGAATTACAATGGTTAAAGCGAATTTAGTCAATATAAATCAAAATGGTTTACCACAAGCTGGCATTACTGTATACTTAGACATGGTTTTTTTTTTTTTTTTTTTTTTTTTTTTAACCATTGTAATTCTATTTCGTTAAATTCTTACCATTGTGATTTCTAATTTTAGAATTCATTAAGAGATGGAGCCACTTCGGTCGGCGTCTCGCAAACGGACTTGCCCCTGACTAGCATAAATACCACGTTTTAATGAGCTTTCTATTCCGTTCCGCGGCGATGACGCCACTACTTGTCACGATTATTTTGTACTGGTGAAAGTTAACCATTGTAATGTTTATTTATTTTATTTTATTTTTTCTTAAATTCTTACCATTGTGATTTCTAATTTTAGATTTCATTAAGAGATGGAGCCACTTCCGTCGGCGTCTCGCAAACGGACTTGCCCCTGGCAGCATAAATACCACGTTTTAATGAACTTTCTATTCCGTTCCGCGGCGATGACGCCACTGCTTGTCACGATTATTTTGTACTGGTGAAAGTTAGTGGTGCTGGCGGCACGGTATCGCTTCGAAGTAAATAAGCACACACTTCACGACTAAAAATTACACATCTACCGGATCTGCCGGATCTGCCCTGATGATGGACACTGCAACGATGTCCGAAACGTTGGCTAAAGAAGGAGGTAGCGCAACACGGCATAACACCCCAAAAACAAATAACGAAAATGCCTTTGATACTGTTTTCCACGAATCGCACCTTAAACATATTCAGCCTTACTAAAAAAAAACCACAGCGCGACCGATTAACTGTGTTATTGCAATAACATAAATAGAGCTCGTATACACTAAAAGACGTTTTATTACCAATAACGTTTCTTTCGTGGTCACGCTGTTAAAACGCATTGAAGATGTGACAACGTTGTATATGGTTTTAATTTACTAGGAAACAATGCTGTTTTAATTTTTCTCCGCAAGGGGCATTATTGGCGCGCTTATGCATTAGTTCATCGGCCCGTGACAGCCCGCGATGGTTTATTTGTGGCCCGCGATGTCAAAACAGCTCGGTGTGTTTTATGGCGGGATTTCGAAAAATTTGTGATTTTACTTAATAATTTATATTGTCGTGACGAATTTACTCTTCTGTTCACATAATTGATATATTTACCATGTTATTTGTGTGATTTACATCAGTTTAATCAACTTATTGTACAAACGCCGTACTTTCAAAGTTGAACTGTCAGAATATTGTTTTTTATAGGTTTCTTAAAAGATAAAATTTTCATTTTAAGATCTTTATTTTAAGAGAATTTCTTAAAAGTGATAATTTTTTATAATATTAAAACCTAATACATGTGTTCGTAAACGTATCAAAAAAATTAACGTCTTTAGAGATGCAAGAAATCTGTTTTAAATTTCGGTATTATTTCTAAGTTTTTTTTTTGGCAATAAAAAAAACTTTGAAATTTTTTATTATTTTTTTATTGTATACACGATGTAAAAGTGAGGTGATAGTTTCCTTTCAAATTTATTACACAAAAGGACTGTGTTTTTTAAATTTTGATTTTATTTAAATTTCTCTACATTTTGGTCAAAAATGTTGTGGGAGGAAATTTTTTTCCGAGTTTGAATCTTAAAATACGGCAGTTTTTGAAAGCTAAAGTGTACTTCAAATACTCAAATCTAAAAGGTAATTTTATCTAGTTTTCATAAATGGTATTTGTTTTTACGACACCTTCAAAAATAAGAAATATATTGAACATTCAAAATACTATGGGAAAATTACAAATATCGTTCGGACATCAATGGTTAAAACAGAGATAAACTACCCTCTCAGGCCGTGGAAACCATGTGTATTTCTTTCAAAGAATAAATTTTTAATTAGTAATGTTTTCACATCCGCGGCCGTTTGTCAATTGAATAAAATTTTCACTGGGTTTTTTAGTAAGGCTGATTATCTTTAGGTATTAATAATACAGCAATGGTTTGGTTAAGATTTTATATTAGTGATGGAACACATCAAGTATAGATAAATAAAATGTTACGTAAAAGTAATTCAACTTTCTTTGGAGTTCCACAAGGTAGTGTGCTTGGGTCAACATTGTTTATAATTTGTATAAACGATTTATGCAGTCTGAATGTTCCTGGATTATTAGTTTTGTAATGACACTGCCTTATTATTGGGCGTAAAACTTGTGATGAAATCTTTGACAAATGTGATAGAGGTTTAAGAGGCGTAAATAGTTGGTTGAATAATAGTATAATACTTTATATAAAACCAAATATATCACTTCTAGCTTTTTTTCATATAGCCTTCTACCACTCATAACTTGATTATCACAATTGTTTGCATGTAACTGCAACCTAATAAAAGAATATAGATTTTTGAGATGGAATGATCATGTAGAAATTTTAGTAAATAGGAGGCTTACCTATATTTTATACAACTCAGACATTTACTAGACAGGAAAAATTGAAAAAAGGTATTTTTGCAATAATCCAGTCTCTACTTTCTTATAATATCTGGAGATCCTGCCTAAAAACTAATATAGAACTACTTAACTCTGGCCAAAAACTGATTCTGAATGAATGAAAAACAGCTATATAATACACAAACGCTTTGCAGATTTTTAAATAATATACACTAAGAACACAACAAATTCGTACTACCTACTAGAATTGGCTCTGATCTGAACTTTGTAGTAATTCAAACTAAATCTTCTTTTGGGCAAAGAAATTATTTTGTATTAGGCTCTACTTATTATTAAGAGCGTTCCTGAACACATTAAGTCATCTAATTCCATGAGTACCTTTAAAAAATTATTAAGTTTTGGTGTTAGCTGAGGTTTCCCAACATTTTTTTCCATCTGTGTCACTTCTAAATTAATAGTAAAATTGTTTTTTTTTTTATTATTCATGTTTTGTGCTTATAACAATTATTATTTAAAATCAAGTATCAATACGTGGACACTTACATGTTTACTCCAATATAATGTATTAGTTTTCTTCAACTTAGTAGGCACCCATTAAGAAAGGTTAAGGTAACAATATTGTTCTCTCAATATTTTATTTTGTGTCTTTTTTATTAAGTTAAAAATTATTAAACTGAAAACAGGCTTGTCCTGGTGAGGTTAAAAATTCAAATGTAAACAATAAACGACTCACTTCTCTACGAACTTCGAATTCAAAATGACCGTCGTCGATCAGCTGGTAGGTGTTGTATCGCCTGTATCTTATTTGCCTACAATTTTTGCAGTGTGCAGGTGATGCTCCGTTTGATATAGTATTGATTTTAAAAGCTAAAAAAATAATAATTTCAAATAATTTCTATACCACTCTCCAGTAATAATATTGAAAACATAATAATATAATAAATAAATAATTTCACCTAAATAATGTTTTAACTTATCGAATAGTACCATACTTCCGTATAACATATACCATGTAAAAAACAATAAACAAAATAAACAAACAAATCTATTTACGTCACACGACTTATAGATTTAAAGCTTTTTAAAAATAAAATGTGATCCCTCGAGAACGTAGAAACACGTACTTAAATAAACCAACTATAAAGAAGAATACATAAACCTTCGGACGCAACAAGCAGGGAGCTTGTTGGTAGGTTATATTATGACTCTATGTGAGTTGAATGTAATACCATCACGTAGGTAAGAGAGAAACGTAGATTATTCTATGTTTAGTTTGGACACTCTGGGATTCCGTCACGTAGGAGAGTCGTATATTATTATTTGTACGTATTATAGTTAACCCTTGAAGTATAAAGTCACCGCCGAAATCCACGTATGTTTTTTTTCAATTTGAATTGTTCATTCGTGATGGGTAAATTTACGTGGACAAGATTACTGCGATGTAAAAGGTAAGAATATGCAAGAAATATATAAATTTTTATTAAAATAATTTTTGAAGGTTGTACCCATCAATGTAAACTATTAGTGAAGAAGAAGATAATACTAATAAATCTAAACGAAAATATGAAAAATAACAAGACAACGAAAAATTAAAAAGTAACGGTCACAACCCTAGATCATTCGTCTTACCGGGAAATATGCACCTTAAAAAACTCAACCATTGAGACCGTTTCTTTTTAAGTCATTTATGTCAATCTCGTGTATTTGGCTGCTACCTTTTTAAATTATCACAACTTTATAAAGAATTTGAATTGTGAGGTTTGTCTAGGATCCTTGCTAAAAGTCTATATGAATATTCAATTTTATTAGAATAAATTTTGATATTTATTTATTTATTTTTAACGCCCTTTTCGGGGCTTTTACATATGAATAGTAAGAAATATACAGTATTTATTGTACATAACTGAACTGCCTTCGTAACAATATTTTATATTTGTTTAAAGATAAATTGAAGATGTCCACTGACTTGGTATAATTGTTTCCCTCCATTAGTATTCTGGGTAAAGAGGAATACATATGGTAGTTAGTTCCAGAATTACTGCACTGAAATAAATCTTGACTTCTAGTATTACGTAGTGGAATCCGGAAGCTTATCAATTCGAGCAATACCGGTGAAAGTTCTTCTGTCTGACAATTTGAGCATATTCATATATAATAACATTTAAGGTCACACCCATCAATTAAATATATAAATAAGAGGTATTAATGGCTGAGTTCATGGCGCTTGTCAAGGTAAGACGAGAGATCCAGGGTTCGAGTCCTAGTTGCAACCATTACAATTTTATATTTATTTTTCTCTATCTGGTTCTTTTTCATATTTTCGTTTAGATTTATCATTTTTTTCTTCTTCTTCTTCAATGAAATATATTACATTCGTCATCAAAATTTTACATAAAATGCTTTGATCAATATATAGGTGTATAATGGAGTTTTTATTTTTTTGAATTTTTTTTTATTTATTGATTTTCAACGCCCTGATGGGCTTTTACAAGACAAGTTTATAATACAGAGACAGTTTTTTTTTAATAGAGTTCCACCATTGATGTGGCTTTATTGATTGATGGGTAACCACTGACATTTTCCGACCAAAAAGCTTTTATTTCATGCCCGTGGGAATATGATTATATATTTTTAAATATACCGATATTTTTTGTAAGCGAAGCTGGAATTGAAAAAGCCGAATTTCGATACAATATTTTATATGCCAAGCAACTATATTTCAAGACTCCCTGCTTTATTCAGAATCAAAGGTATATTGTCTCAAACATACAATTTTGTTATTCCAACCCTTGATAAGACCTGACTTCAATTGTTGACAAAGGTACCTGATCGTTTAATCTAGGCAAAACTGCTACTCAAATTAATGAAGAAGTTTGTATTTTAACAGTCATTTTCACTAGAGTTTGAAATTACTTCCTTCCACTCAAAAACGTCCCACTCAGGTGGCCTAGCATGGACGATCGATAAAACTCTATATCGATATGATATTGACCAAATCCGTTATCTACGGTCAGTTATCGAAAATGGCGCTGCTGTGAGAGGAGTATCGCCTGGAAGACGTAAGTACTATTGGATTTGTAATTTCGTGAATCTCTCCTGATATGGAGAGATTGACGATACAATTTGGGAGGCGGGTATGGGTACCGCCGCCCCGGGAACCATTTATTGGATAACCAACACCTCTGCTATAGGTCACCCCAAGTGGTTCGCTACGTTTGGTGACTTAGCAGGGGTGCCCGGGTTCATGCGGGTGAGGTTTGTCCAGGTCTTGGCGGCCGATGTGTCTGCTCATATGCTGTGTAGTGGACAGGATCGAGAGAGACTGGTTGAGGGAGGGATTTTATCCTCTCCAGGCCAGAATCTCTCGATTCATCGCCTTGCACTACAGTTGGATGGATGGATTCATACGTCCGTCACTCCTGGACTCACTGACCCCCAGTTTCTAACCCATCCCTCGTACCTTTTTCCTTCCCAGCACTTCCTCTCCTTCTTTCCTTAAAACAACCCTCCACACATCATCTCAAATTATTTTCGTCAGAGCTTCCTGTGTGGAGCTAATGTAAAAAAAAAGATTATTATTGTAACTGGCAGTTGTTAATAATAATACCACGGGTCTATATATTATATATGACGTCATTTCCTGTGGCGGTTACTTTGTCCCGGTGACTAGCCGTCACAGGATCCGAGGAACCGGCTCTTTTTGGAACCAGTTCCTATCGAATTTATAAAATGGTTACCAACACTTAAACTGGGCGAAGCCGAACCGTTTTTAACTGCTAGTTATTATTGTTAATTTTCCTAAAACGAGAAAACCTTACTACTTGGATAGTCAAAACCTTTAAACATATAAATTATGCATGCATCAGTTGATAAACCAAACATTTTATCCCAAATTAACATTAACACACCGTCAAGAAATTCAACAAGGAGGATGCAAGATATTTTCTATATATCTACCTACCACACAAATACAGGATATTTCTCCTCTGTACCACGAACATTAAGACATTATAACACTATACACTGATCTAATAATGAAATTGACATTTTTAATAACCCATTCAATCACTTCAAAAATATATTTTACCATTAATCGTATAAAGCTGATATTGTGGTGAAGCCCTTTATTCAAAGACAGGAAATATTGTACCTACTAAATCATTGTCCCATCAGCACAGGTGCCAATAATAAATTGTTGGTGATTCTTTCGTACTCTACCTTTTACTCATTCTTGTTCGTCATTCACTTTTGCATATTTACGAGTAGCTAATTATTACTGATATTATCTTTGTTATAATTTTTGTAATTTAAATCATCCATGTATATAAATTTTTGGGCATAATGCCTGTTTTATGTATTTAAATAAAAATAAATAAATATTAATAAGTATCGTTTTTCCTCCCAATTTAAGACAATAAGAATTATTCATTGAACTCGATCAGAACAATGACTCGGTTATAACGGTTTATCACGAACACGCTCCCATCAACCAACCTCTGACCTTAGACAATACATTTCATATCGACCAGAGCACACATTAAGAGGCTATTCCCATGAGGCGGTTCAAGTCCGGAGTCACAAGATCGACTCCTAGTTAATTAAACGCTTAAATTAGACGGTTCATCGAATAAAGGCTGGGAGAGTATGTATAATTACGTGAAATGATGACCCCCATTATGCATAATCTAACCTTTAAAGCACCGGTGCACTCACAATGCATTTATACATTATGCAGCGAATATGTGAGACTGAGATAATATGCACATATTAACAGTAATAGTGTAATGAATTGTTCAAATATGTTTAAATGAATTGATTTCATGAGCCACTAATTGAAACAGTCGCAACTCTATTATATGGAGTTCGGAATCTGTTTTCTTAATTGTTTTATAATGACACTAGCTGACCCGGCCACGCTTTGCTGCAACGCCATCTCCAGGATGGTTACCAAACCTTTTAACTCACACCGTCATCTGTTAATTTGCATACAAATCGAAACCACACGACCCGCTTGTCAGCCCGCTCGTCCACCACATACTGACATTCTCCTTTAATTATGTATTTCAACCAATTTACACAAAACCTTGATAAATTCTATATATAAACCTTCCTCATGAATCACTATCATTCTATCTATTGCTGAAAACCGCATGAAAATCCGTTCAGTAGTTTTTGGGTTTATCGCAAACAGACAGACTTTAATTTATAATATGTAGAGATTACTGCTATGACTCACTTAAGTGCGTTATATTGTTTAGTTTAAGTAAACATTCTAAGAAGTGGGGAAAAAATAATTTTCCTTACTTTATTAATAATTAGCGTTACATTGGAGTCATTCGTACGTTTATTGATTTCTAATTGTTCAAGCAAATTTAATCTAAAACCCTTTCTTTCTATGTGTAATGATTTAGGCTTGTTGTTTCTAAGTGGAACGTGATTAAATTTATTGATTGAATTAATCATTTATTTAACTAATTTAATATATCCTGTACATAATAAAAAAATAGAAAAATTTGCACGTCTTGATTTTTTTTGTATTTTAACTGCATTTCCTTGGCGGCATCTGATTTTTTTAGATTCCAAAGACGAAGGATCAATTTTTATTTGTTACATTTTTTGTCATACTATAAGACTTACGTATTTCTCATATTTCTTCTCCTTAGAGACGCAAACAGCACATTTATACAGCAAAAGTATAGTCTAAATATGCTCGAATTTTCGAAATTGTTGCCCGTTGCTTTTTTATTTCGTTAATTTGCAAAGTTACCTGCATATTAGCACAGTACACAACTTAAAACGTACATTAAATAAATAAATAAATAATCATGTATAATTATAGTAATTCGTGTTTGAAACGATCTAAACTAAAATAAGCGACAGATGCAATCAGCCAACCTGACATCGGTCAACGTCACCCACAGAAAAAGCAATTAACAGCCATAGAAAATCACACAAATTAGACAGTCGATTACGTGTGGAATCGTTTCCGTATCCATAAAAGATACAAAATCTCGTGGCTGATAATGAACAGCTATTCAGATATTAAATTTTTACATTAAATTGTTATTCTCGTAAAAGGAATTTCGCCAAACGTTTTACCAAATCGTAATTTTTTTCAAACACACACCCACACTCACCCGAACGTCGTGATTAAAAAACAATAACGCCCAGTTTCAGTCAACATCTTAATCAATGAACTTGAACTCAACTCAACTCAACTCAACCAGCCAATATCCAGTGTGGGGGTACCGTTTGAACCCGACCGGGACGAGCCGCCGAGGGCAATTAGAGCAGTGGGGGCAGAGGGGGCAGGAGCCGATGATTTGGACCCTATGAATAATGTATCGGCAGAGTTCATGGACACGCCGAGCGTGATGGAGATTAAAGGTATCCGAATCGAACACACAACTTTAAGCTTTATGTTAATCTGAAAGTGATGCGTGGATTTCACGGAGCCCTCCCAAAGCCGTGCCAAAATATTCATCAGAATTGTTTCAAAATCGATTAATTCAGCGATAATCCTTCAAAGGGTACGTTTAATCAGATTTTAATAGCAATCCAAAGTCGTGGTGTTTACATCAATAACTGTACGTATGAGTTTGATATATTAAATACATATACAGGGTGTTGGGACGTACTTGACTTACCAGTGATTCCTGACAATTATTTGGAGTAAAAAATGTAAATGAAATTTTGTTTTCCGGTAAATTTTTTTTCGATTTTTTTTTCCATTTTTTTTTCTTCAAAACCAAACAAAAAAAAACTTCCGCATATCATCACTGGTCACTCGGCCGAATAACCGCCCAATCTCTTACCCCGCCATCAACTACTGTCCAACAACTACTATTTTTTTTAATGTTTTTTTAAAATAAAATCTAAAAAAAATAACGTAAAAAATGTCGCTGGGAACCAAAATTTCGTTTAAATTTTTACTCCAAATAACGTCAAGAATCACTGGTTAGAGCAAGTAAAGTACGACCCATAATAATACCCAGTATAGTATAAAGCGCCACAATAACGGAAACCAAATAACATTTCGCGATTTGCGTAATAAAGAACTTACATTTTTTTACAGTACATAGTTCCACACAGGAGGCCCTGAGGAAAAAAATCCCTCAGTGTCTTTGTCATATGTTTTTATTTTTATTTATTTATTTAAAAAAATACATACGTATACAGATTCATAGTAAAACATTTGGTTCTTAATGCTAATAACAATATGTAAATTTCTTTTTAATGAAACTTCACAATTCAAAAGAGAAAATATTTCTCGTGCTTGAATTTTGGAGTGTAAAATGCAAAGTTACACAGAGTATGTTATTACAAGTACTTATATTAATAAAATATATATTCATGAAGACAAGTGGACATAATAACTGAAAGTATTGTCAGAGTAGGTACATATAATAAAGTTGTAACAATTTGGTGCCTGCAAATAATGCGTATGTACTTGCTTTCAATTTGATATGGTGATGAAATATTTTTAGAGATTATGTTCTAGTTTATTTTTTTTTTGTTGTTATTATTGTGATGGTGAATTTAAAACTTATAATTAGTGTCGGGTTGGTCTATTAGTGTTTTTATTTGGGATTTAAAAACTTTATAATTTTTTTCAGACTTGATTTTATATGGGAGAGCATTGAAAAATTTTATACCTTGATAAGCATAATGGTGTTGGGAAGCACTCGTTTTAAATTTTGGAATTTCTAAATTGCCCTGTGATCGTGGTCGGTTGTTTATGTTTGTGAATGTTATTGTTGATGAATTGAAATGATCTTTATGAGTTTGCAATAATGAGTTCTTTTTGAAAATTTTATTAAGACTGAGAACCCTGAAAGAGTCAAATAGCTGTGTTGTTGGAAATACAGATGGTTTTCGTAAGATGACTTTCAAAATCAACCTCTGTACCCTTTCTACAGGTAAGAGGTTTGTTTTGAAAGTCCCACCCCACCCGATTATACCATATTGTAGTATAGATTGGGCAAGAGAGAAATAGATAGTTTTGATCAAATTGGATGATAAGATGTTTCTCAGTCTAATAAATATGTATATAAGTTTTCTTATTCTGGTTACTGTATTTTGGACTTGTTCTTTCCATTTTAAGTGTCTATCTACTATGACACCCAGATACTTTATACTATTTTTGCAAGTTATTGGTAGGCAATTTTCATCGTTGCATTCCTTTTTATTTTCACACTGTGATGAATGGATTTTAATAGTTATATTGTTCTCGACATTTTTTTCTTTCAAAGAAAAAGGAATAAAATAAGTTTTCTCCGTATTAAGTGAGAGACAATTTAGGTCAAACCATGTTTTGAGTATGTTTATATTGATATTTGCTATACTCATTGTTTCCTCCCATGATTTACCTTTAGTGATAACTACAGTGTCGTCTGCATAAGATATGATATCTCCAACTATGGGAAGAGTGAACATTTGATTTACATATATAATAAAAAGGATAGGACCGATGACAGTTCCTTGTGGTATACCAAATGATGAGGTTTTAGGTTCACTTAGTGTATTATTTATTTTGACGTATTGTAATCTCTCTTTTAGATAGCTTTGGAACCATGACAGTACTGTTCCGTCCAATCCAATTTGCATGAGTTTCTCATTTAGTTTGGAGTGTGATATGCTATCAAATGCCTTGCGTAAGTCGATGAATATACCAAGACACTTTTCTCCATTATCTAATTTTTGTATTATTGTTGAAGTTAATTTAGCAATTGCATCTTGAGTGCTGAGATTGTCCCTAAACCCAAATTGGTTTGGGCTCATTATCTTTTTTTCTTTTATGTAATTGTTGAGTTGTTTTTTAACAATTTTTTCATAGATTTTTGCAATGTTTGATGTGAGTGCTATGGGACGATAGTTGGAGATATTTTTTTCATCTCCAGATTTATAAACAGGGGTGACAATAGTCTTCTTATAGTTGTTCGGGAATACACCCTTCTTTAGACTTACATTTATTATATGAGCAATCGGTTTGCTGATTATCTCATGAACGGCTTTTAATGTTTTTACGGTTATATTGTCATAGCCAGGGCTTGCTGATCCTCGCAAACCCATTACAGCGCTTTCGACTTCCTTATCAGATTACTGAAGCAAATGTGTGGAAACCTTCTTCAATAGTTGAGTTGTGCTCTGGTTGTTGTGTTTGTTTGTTGTCTAGGATAATATTACGAGCAAGATTAGGGCCGACATTAGCAAAATATTCATTATAAATGTTACCACACAGTTTTGGATTTTTTTCGGCGTCAGTGTTGATTCCGTGATGAGTAATTTCTTTAGGTAACTTTTTTTTCGTGCTTTTGTTGGTTATTGTATTGATGATTTTCCAAAACTCTTTGCTGTCTTGACCAGCATTTTTTATTTTATTACGAAAATACTTTTCTTTTGTCAGTCTAATTAAAAGCGCAAGTTTGTTACGGTATTTCTTGTAGAAGGTGTTGATTTTTTCATCATTAGGGAATTTTCTAGACTGGTGGTAGTATTTTTCTTTATTTCTGATTGAAATTACTAGTCCATGGGTTATCCATGGCTTTATCAATCTGTGTTTAGATTTTGGTTTAGAAACAATTATTTGTGTGGATAGGTTTATGTGATTTTGGAAAACTGTTTCGAAATTCTCAGCACAGGTATTTGGATTTTCCGATTCAAATATTGATGCCCAGGTTTCCGTTTTAAGATTTGTTCTTAAAATTTCCATATTTAATTTTTTTTTTTCATATTTTTTCTTGTCAATTTTGTTAGAGTTGGAACTTCTTTTATCAATGTTGGTAACAAATATACAGGTATAGTGATCGGTTATGCTGGTTTTCCATAATATTGACATGTTTTTTTCATTGTTATTTGAGTTGCACCATATGTGATCGATGCAGGAAGGAGTTTGTCCACTGACATTCCGTGTTGCATTATTTATAAATGATTTATAGTTTAGCGATGTCATTACATTTATATAATCTTCCTTTACCTTACCTTTTGCCTCATTCAAAATGTTCACGTTAAAGTCGCCTGTGACAACGTTACAAGTACCTTTTAGTTGTAGCAATAACTGTTCCAACTCTATAATAAAACTGTTAGGGTTCGATCCGTGTGTGCGGTAGATAGCTATGATATTGTATATAACTTCATTCACTTTTAAGTTCAGTTTTAGACAGTTAGCAAGCTTCATGTTGATTTCAGTGATTGTGACGTTATTGTGTTTGTTTAAGATGAAAACAGCAATACCACAGTTCTTATTAATATGTGTTGTGGACGAATAATATGTATAGTCAGGGATCTCGTACAGTGCGGTAGCATTATTTATATTTAAGTGTGCTTCTGTTAAAACAATGAGGTCCGGTAAAGTTTCAAGGAGATTTAATGTTAGTACAAATTCTTCGAAATTTTTTTGCAAACTTCTGACGTTTTGGTGCAGAACAATGAATGCATTTGGAACGTTATTTAATAGTTTATTACATTGTTTTGAGTCTTCGCAAGTGTATTGTGAAACATCTATTAATTTATCAATTTCCTCGGTTAGAAAATCATCCATAACTTATTCATAATCGATTCTTTGCTGTGCTATGATAGACATTCTTTTCCGGTAAGTACATATTTCACTATTTGCACTATGTTGGGTATTGTTTTTTGTTCCGAATAATTTGTTGTTATTGTCACAGTTGTAGCATTTGACACTATCTTTACTTTTTTCGCATTCGCAAAATTTGTGATTTTTTGAGCAATGTATGCATCTGGGCTTATTCATTTTATTTAGGCATTTAATGGATGTGTGTCCGAAACCAACGCAATGATAGCACTGCATCAAAGGGTCGCAATCCTCTATGTGCGCCCGGACAAAGCCTATATTGATTCTTTGTTTATGTAGTAGCATTTTCCGAATAGGGCCTGTTGTTTCAATTATTACATTACGGAGTTGATCACTTTTTCTATTTTTCAATATTTTCGTTACTTTAATGGATTCATTTGTAATATCACTAAGTTCACTGTTTTGTAGAATAAGATCGTTTAGGAAATTATCTTCGTTATACTCCCCACCGACACCTTTAATAATCATGCACGGTCTCTTCTTTTTTAATTCCGTTACTGATATTCCATTTTTATTTTTATTTATTTCTGCCTTCAGTTTTTCAGCATCTTCTTTATTTGAGCAGGTCATAATTATTTTATTATTTGTTGCTTTTTTTATTCCACTTATTCCAATTCCTAGGTTAGGCGCTTTTATTGTTTTTGTGATAATATTCTTTATGTCTTCAGATGTTTCTTTGCCTTCAGCGGTGATTAAGACAGCAAATTTGGGTTCTTCGATTGGAATCATCCTTTCTTTTAGAACCATTGCATAGGATTTTTTTCGAGCTTGATGATTACTTTTTTTTGAAGTTCAATAATTTGTTCTTGGAAATGGTTTTTTTCCCGTTTCCATGCTTCTTCTAGTAGTTGAATCGTTTGTTCCAGATTATTTCTAATTTTTGTGTCCTTTACGGTCGATATGTTTTTTAGTTCACTTTTAATGTTTTATATTAATGTTAGTACATCCATTTTTTATTAAACTTGAGTTGCCGTGCGGACGCACGTCACTCCAGGTCGAACTACAATCGAGTACTGACAGTTGATGTCTGTACACAATTTGGGAATACTGTGTGGATCGTATTTTTAGAGAAAGGAAAGAAGGATGTTCTGGGAAGAAAAAAGGTATGAGAGATGGGTAAGAATCTGGGGGTCAATATGAATCCTTACTCTTTCGACCCATCGCAAGGCTATATGCAATGGGAAGTATTGTTCATTTCAACAGATTAATTGCAGTGTAGCAACCACGCATTGTTGCTACGTCACGCTATGGATTGCACCCGAAACGTATCGATATTTCCAGAAGCGGCGCCTGTTTTCAAATATATGCAAGCGTGACGTAACAACAATGCGTGGTTGCTACAGGGTAACACAGGCGCCGCTTCTGGAAATATCGATACGTTTCGGGTGCAATCCAAAGCGTGACGTAGCAACAATGCGTGGTTGCTACAGTAGATTAGTAATAATTGAAAAACACAATGCAAACATATAAAATTACATAAATCACGATGAAGTTAACCAATTGAAAAAGTTTCAAAGATCATAATCCTGTTTCAGATAGAAAATTGTAAGCAAAAGTGTGAAAGAGAACACCGAATATGAATAAACAGCGTTATAGTGAATAATGGCGTATGACGGCTATGGTCCCCATCTACCTTCTAAATAATTGTCGTTACTTATATCGTAGTATGAATAATAGCAGTTTTTAATAGACCCACTATATTAATTCTGGGAGTTAACGCTTGAAATGTATACGTCAGTTTTTAGATAATTGAATTATGTACCAGAAAGCACTCTAAAACGTACTTTATTTCGAGTGTATGAATACTTTTTCAGGTGTTTTGAAGTAATGAAACTATATTAGGAAATCAAAATATTGTTTCAGCGTTTTTTATGTCAAGAAATTGATGGAAAATCTTCATCCTTGACCAATTCACAAATTTTAAGTAGGCACTTATAGCATTAAGACGTAGCATTAATACAACCTCTAACAAGAAATTTACTTAATGATCGATAGCCATTTTCTAAACCGAGCAATAGCAACACTAAATGCGTAGGTTAATATAAATTTTAGGGATAATTTCAAGAAAATTTTGAGCATATATTCTTATCGTGAAATAAATACCAACAAACATAGATACAACAATAATCGAAATAATGTTACCTTAAAGGAATGTATCAATTTTAACCGGGAGTAGAATCAAAGAAACCCACCTGAAAGAAATAAAACAAAAAAAAATTAATTACTGTCCATAAATAAGTAAACAGTTGACATTTTTCATATGAGATCGAGTTGTTTATATAACTACTGTGGAACTCGGCTGTGGAACGATATGCTCGCCTCTGTGTTGCATCCTTCCTACAACATGGGTCTCTCCAAGATTCATGTTCACTGCTTCCTCTCCAAAAAGACCCTCCTCACAGCATTTCCAAATATGAGACAAGCCATAAAGGGAAATTATTTTCCTCAGGACCGCCTGTGTAACGTTAATGTTAAAAACTATAAAAATAAATTAAAAAAAACGAGATTTCTCGTTTATTTTTTTAAATTTAAATCTCGTTTTTTTTTTTTTAAATTAGTTTTTGGGGTATTATGCCGTGATCTCCAAAAGGATATCAGAACACTTTCGTGCCTGTAAACTTGGCCACCCTGAAAAATTGGCAATCGCCGAGCACTTAATCGAAACCGGCCATTACTTTGGATTTGTCCCTGAGGTCCTGGGAAGACTAAAAACTCATAGAGCACGCCTGATTACGGAGGCAATTGAAATTCACAAAAATCCTATAAATATTAATAGAGACGACGGAGCTAGGCTCAATATTTCTTGGTATCCGGTAATTGACGGTTACATCAAGGCTAAACGTAAAAAAACATGTTGAAGTATATGGTAGCGCCAGCTCGTAGAGGAGTGGAGCTGGCGACACGGTATCGCTCCTAAGTAGATAAGTACAAACATCACCCCTAACCATTACACATCTGCCCTGATGATGGAAACTGCAACGCTGTCCGAAACGTTGGCTAAAGAAGGAGGTAGCGCATCACGGCATAATACCCCAAAAACTAATAACAAAAATACTTTTGGCCGTGAAAATCTAAAATCGTATTTGAGAAATCTCGTAATTAAAATAAAACAACGTGACGTTCTTATGTTTTTTATGGTGTAATTATGACCCTTCAAAATATGGCATTTTTTCGGATGGTCAAAATATTTTCGCTTTACAATAAAATGCAAATATTTGGAATATTTCTGAACACATTCAAAAACTAAAAACTGTTTTAGAAAGGTGATGAAATACGCTTTCAAATTATAGAATTCGAATTTTTTTTTTTAATTATAAAATTTTTGCATACAAACATAAAAAAGTTTTCAAAATGACTCACCTTATGTTTTTTCTAACTTAAGTTACTGATAATAAAAAAAAATAAAAACACATACATATTTTATTAGACAAATGTATAACAAACACATATTGTAACCTCACTTTTTTGTCGCTCTATGAAAAATAATTTTTAAAAAATTCCCGAAGTTTCAAATTCTTTTTTCAATTTGCGATTCAAAACTTTGGGTACATAAAAGTGTACATTATACTTTTTTGGTGGCTATTTTTTAGATTGGAATAGAAAGCATGATGTTTTTCCTTTCTAACACCGATTAGATCATATTTCTAACTATGATAGTAAGGGAGATACGGCGTTTTATATGAGACCTATGTGCGTTGGGACAAATATAGTCTCCTGTGATTAAACGGGTTAGACAAGATTTTTATGCATAGCCCAAAGGGTAACAATTATTATAAGCAATAATTATCAGCCTGAAACACTCATCAACATTGAAAAATCTTCCGAGAAAAGATACTTGCCGCCAACGGGACTTGGCGTTACGTTAATAATTGTTACCCTTTGTGCTATGCATAAAAATCTTGTCTGAACGTTAGTTTATAAATTAAAAATAATAAAGATGGTGATGCCGCATGCCGTTAAGTTTCTTTTAAGAGACCAAAATTCATTTACATTTTTTACAACAAATAATGTCAAGAATTACCGGTTCAAGTAGGTTAAATATGTCTTTTAACACCCTGTAAAACAGTTTGATTCCTAAGCAACATGATAAAATGAAAATAAAAGCGAAAAGCAGCGCACTTCCCAACAAATCATATTGCTTATATATTATATAAAATAATATTGCTTCTTCCAATCAATACACTTCTCTCTTCTTGTTTCTAGTTTGTCAATAGTCGATTAAATATAGATATATTACTACAGCAGCTTTCACCCTTCTATTTTACGAGACGGTAAATGCACAAAGAAGTATGAAAAAGGTCGAAAGTCGATTTGAATACACTTAAAATTTAATATGTAACCAAGTTCCTTTGTCCTCTGGGAGAGAGTGTCTCAGGTACTCTGCCACCTGGTGCTAGCTTCTCTTACCAGCTCCCGGTGTAAATCAAACACAGATTACCTAAGTGAAATACTTACTAGAAACTTTACTTCAAACAAAGATTCGGGTCGGTTTTTCACCAACTACTGTTACAACTTTTATAACAACTAAGTTTGACTTAGCTAAGAAAATGTTGACTTGAGGTAAGCTTATTTTCAAATTTGACACGTTTTTCTATCGATATTGTGATAGGGAAATAATGTAATTTTCACTTCTTTTGTAAGGGAAATGTTTGTTTTATTTTCATTAGAACCCACTTCTTAAAATATATAGTTCTGCGTTCTTATGATGTTCCTTTATATTGATAACATTTACAAATATCTCCTTTCTTGAATGCTTCAATATCTATTTGGGAGGCGGGAATGGGTACCGCCGCCCCGGTAACCTTTATTGGATAACTAACACCTTTGCCATAGATCACTTCAAGTGGTTCCTTACGTTTGGTGATTTAGCAGGGGTGACGTGCAGGGTTAGTGCAATGCAATGCATTCCATATTTCGAATTAACAAAAGAAAGACAAATGATAAGATGAGGTAAAAAGTAAATAACAACACATAAATTAAATTAACGAATAAGCACGAGAAATTCATTTTATTTCATTTATTTAAACTCCTGTAGGTATTTTTCACAGAATGCAGTACATTTTTTAAAATAACAAGTGAAAATACTGAGTTTACAAATTACAGGTAATATAATACATTTAATGTACATAAATGTATATGTTAAAAACAAAATATGGGTTATATAAAATATAAGCGTTGACAAAATACAGGTAACATAAAATATAAGTAACAAAATATAGGTTGCATAAAATATAAGAGTTGACACAAAGTGTTCACATGTTTAAAAGTGTCCACAATAGTTTAAGAGATAGGTAGAAATACATAGTTGGTACATATTATGGCTTTTGAAGTTTGCTAACTTCAAATTTTTGTCAAATACATCTGTATTGTTTTATTATTTGTTACCAAGACTATGTTAACGTTGTATTGGAGAATGCAAATTATAGTTGGAATGAGATGTACGTATATAAAATGTTAATTTTTGTCTAGTTGTTCGTGTAAGTACATGTAGATTTATTAATTGCAGAAGTTCACAACAATCGAATTTAGAGTTTGATAATTTTAATAAGAAGGTTAGGTTGTTTATTTTTCGTCTGTTTTCTAAAGTTGGAATAAAACTGAAATAAATATTAAACACTAACAGCCTTACTAAAAAAAAACCACAGCACGGCCGATAACCTGTGTTGCAGCAGCAACATGAATAAAACCAAAATACACTAAAACACGATAACATTACTAATAAGATTTCATCTTAAAATGTATTTTAAGTCTGGCAACAATGCAATTTTTCATACTGTACATAATTTAATTGTTTGTTTTCCTACAGAACCGCTAGATGGCAGCGCCTTCGCATTCGTCATTCGCGTTGAAACCGCCAAAAAAAACTCACTTCGCGGGTGTGTGAGAAATATTACACAAATCTGATCGTAATATCTATTAATATGACTAATACACTAGTACATTCGCATAATTGATATATTTACCGTGTTTTTTGTGGTTTCTAATAAGTTTTAGTCAAGTTATAATAACCATAATCATACTTTGAAAATTGAAATGTCAATAAGTATTTTATGTAAAACATGAAAATTCAAATTTACATTTAAAGTATTTTATTTTAAGTGAATTTCATAAAAGTGGTATTTTTTAAAAATATTAATATCTAATGCATGTGTTCCTAAACGTATCAATGAAATTAACGTCTTTAGAGTTGCAAGAAATCTGTTATAAATGTCGGTATTATTTTTTTAGGTTAGTTTTTTGGAAATAAAAAAACTTTGAAATTTTTTATCATTTTTTTATTGTATGCACGAGGAAAAAGTGAGGTGACAGTTTCGTTCCAAATTCGTTATATAAAAGGTCAGTATTTTTTAATTTTTGTTTTTTTATAAATTTCTGTACACTTTCATCAAAAATGTTTTGATAAAAAAACAATTCCATTTTTTTGGCAGTTTTTAAAAACTAAAGTGTATTTCAAATACACAAATCTAAAAGGTAATTTTATCTAGTTTTCATAAATGGTATTTGTTTTTACGACAACTTCAAAAATAATAAATATATAGAACGTTAAAAATACTTTGGAAAAATTTCAAATTTTGTTCAGATATCATTACTAAAACAGAGATAAACTACCCTCTCAGGCCGTGTAAACCAAGTTTATTTTTTTCCATGAACAATTTTTTTAATTAGTAATGTTTTCACATCCGCGGCCGTTTGTCAATTGAATAATATTTTCGCTAGGTTTTTTAGTAAGGCTGTAAAACGTTATTTTCGTCAAGTCATTTAAAATGAGGGCCTTTTGCCAGTTCGATACGCTTTGACTAATGTATTAAATTCTTCGTAAGATTTTAACGATATCATCATTTTACATCAGTTTACATATTATCATTTACAGACATAACATTGATGTATTTATTATTATGTTTTTAAAGGGCATGAAACCAAATTAAAATAGAAAAATTTATAATGGCGGTTTCAACGGTTAGTCCATGAAGCTGTGACGACGAGTGGGCGTCAATTCTGGGAAACGTTTTTGGTCAGTTTTAAAGACGTAAAAATGCTGCTTCGTTCTACTTAAATTGTAATCCAGGATTAACCAAATGATAAAAAAAAACAACTGTTCATTCTATCTAAAAATCATTTACCAAAAATTGTTTTCACAAGGTCCCTAATTAAAAGATCTTTAAAAGAGTTTGTAGTTTATTGATTATTCATGTAGTTTCAGCTTCTTTCAATAGATGTTAGATAGCTAAGTTTGTAATACGAAGTTCTATAACCCAACATCCCAACAGATGGCAGTTGAGTAGGATATCAGAAGAGTGTCATCTATCACCGTTCGTGTCTTTAGTGCGAACAGTTACGATAATAGCCGAAGGTATCAATGTAATCGGGCGGGCTCGCACAGACCGCTCGCGACAGAAACAAAACTACTTAGAGCTTAGAGTCTAGCCTAGTAAGGTCGCCTATCCAGTTTAATATTCATTGTAAATATTTACAGTAACTGAATAAACCAACTAGTGATCACTCGAACTTATAACTTATTTGGAAGAAACCCAACACATCTTAACCACTCAGACCCATAAGCTTCTTTTCACAATAATATAGCATTACCCGGCATATGTATTACGTATGAGGCGTACCTGACATATTAAGAGGAACGTTTGCGCGGCCGGTTTCGGCCCGTTTCATACAAATCTTAGATTTGGATTTGAGATCACAATACCCAACCAAACTGAAAAATTATTTTAGTAATCAAAAGGTATATCAAATATCTAGTACGGATGTGAGCTACTTTATTTATTTTTACTTTAAGTTAAACGATATAGTAAATATAAAAAAAAAATATTTCATGAAATTCATGAAATGAAATTATGATGAAATATAAAATAAAATCAATTTTATGGGTATAAATTTAAAATACAAATTACCTATTTACGTAGGAACAGAAGTTTGTCGTTCATATAATAATAATAATACTTGGATGATTTATATAGCGCCGTTTTTGTGAAAAATCACCTCAAGGGCGCTGTGCAAACATATAATACATTTCTAAAATCTAAAAAAAAACTACAAGCTATACAAACAATTAAAAAAAACTTAGGATTAAAAATTACAAACACCGGTTCATTGATCACCGATACGAAAATATATGTACAATATTTTGACTAATGAACGCGATGCTGCCTAAAAATGAATGAAAACAGGACCATACTTACCTGGGAGGTCGCTTGAAATTAACAATGTATATTGTTCATTTAAAGACATTTAGAAAGAGGACATAATTGTGAAAACATATTATTTAATCCTGATAAATATTTTAATATTTATATTAATATATTAAAATTACTACCCCAAAAATTGCATTTTTAACAATATTTTTTTTATTTTTCATTATATTTTTCAAAATGATATGGTAAAGTTTTTTTTTTACTGTATTCATTTACTAACAAATAATTACCAAAAATGCCTCTATAATCATGAAACACTGAAATTTTAATGGCCTATATCTTATAATTTAAAGCCAAAATAAATAAAGTAGCTCACATCCGTGCTACATATTTGATAAACCTTTTGATTACTAAAATAATTTTTCAGTTAGGTTGGGTATTGTGATCTCAAATCCAAATTTAAGATTTGTATGAAACGGGCCGAAACCGGCCGCGCGAACGTTCCACTTAAGATGTCTTACTACTGGAACTGGAACGAGACAAGTTAAAAAACATATTGAAGGTAATTATTCATCAAATGAGAATTTTAATAATCAGTTTTTTTAGTTCCGCTCTTAAGAGCGTTTAACCAGCCAGCGGACGAAAATCCACATTTCGTCGAAAGTTGTTCTTACGATCGTGCAGAGCGGTTACAATGAGAAAGATAATTATTCTCCGTACCAGCTTTTTAAAATTATAACTCAATATAGAATTTGTTTCAATCCAAATTAGCTTTAATTTATACGTTCATCCAAAAATGCTGAAAGGCGTGATGATAAAACTATTAAAATATTGTACTTTTTGTAGTTATTTTTTGATTATAAGTATTTATCATTTTTCAATAATGTCTAAATTTAATAAGAATGTTAAAAAAATGAAATATATTAGTTTGTAAGTGCGCAAATAAATACACAAATGGACCAATTTTCGTCAAGAAACACATGTACGTACATGTTTTTTAATGATTTTATTGAAACTAAAATTAAAATTCTAAAACATGCGTTTGCTAGATAATGTATTGATTTATTTTACTGCATTATTATATTATTTGAAATGGGTGTGGTATAATACAAAATCTTTTTTTTTAATTCTGCCAACGATCTATGGAATAACCTTATTATACTAAAAATTAAAATTTTTCTCAAAATTTATTACGTGCGAATGCTAGATAAAAGAACAATCTTTCGAAATCCATTTATAACTTCTTGTGGAAAAGAGTAAATACGTCTAAAATCTGATTTGAAAATAACATATTTCTGGTTTTCTCTAAACGTAAAATGTGAATGGTAGAAGAAGTCGGGGACGCCCGAGGAAGACATGGCACGATCAAGTGAATCAGATACTTGATACGGGCCATGTCAAAAGTCAGAATAATAGAAGAGTATGGGAAACGGCGTGATGGTTATTATCATTTGAAACGTGATTTGACTTGAAAGAACGCGCAGTTTTTTTTTCAAAATTTATTTTGTCATTTACGACACAGCTCTAAAACGATAATGAATGAAAATTAGTGCTAATAATGATTCTTTGTTTCCAAAACGAATGAAATATTGTGGCTTTAACGATCAGACGATTAAAGTTAAGAACATTATGACAATTAAAGTTGGAAATACTCCGTTAATAGTTTGCAGACTTTTACGCTCCGTTAAGATCTTTCCGTCGCTTAGTCGAGAGTAAAGCAAGAGAAAAGCGAAGAATTCTTGCAGAAAAATTCCGAGGAACTAGAGCATCGAGGAGTCGAAAGACAGAGATTCTTTTTTCTTCTTATGTATACCTCTATCTATAATGCTATCCTTGTTCTACCGGTATTACAATGGAAGATGCTCCGAGGAACTAGCATCATTGATCCCTTCGGCACCGGTGCATAGTCGGGAAACACGCCAAACGCGTGCCCAACATTTGTACACAGTTGACATTTGTCACATGAGAACGGGTCGTTTCTTCGACTCGTTCTTGTGTTCAACAGCTCGGCTGTGGAATGATTTGCCGGCCTCTGTGTTTCCTCCTTCCTACAACATGGGTCTCTTCAAGACCAATGTTCATTCCTTCCTCTCCTCAAAAAGACCCTCCACACAGCATCCCAGATGACATAGGCCCTGAGGGAAATTATTTTCCTCAGGGCCTCCTGTGTGGAGTTAATGTAAAAAAAAAAAAAAAACCTCACCGTAAAATAATAAATAAAATATTTTCAGATAAATGTGTTTTTATCTTCATTTTATATTAATAACCAAACACTCCCACAGCGTTCTCTTCCCCATCTCTTTCCCATTTCCAGTTTTTTTTTTATATGACTACCTCACAAGAGTTCCAGCTGCTCCCGTCTAGAGCCAGTGATACTATGGCATCCCCAATTGGGGTATGTTGTGAGGCTGAAGGTGAGGGAAAGGAGATGAGCAGCAGGAAGGTGGGGAAGTACCTGGCTATTCAGATCTGGTCACCAAACATGGCTAAAGCTATTTCAACCAACGTTTCAATTCTGAATGGTGGTCTTACACCAGGGCGATACTGAGAGTATCTTCCACTCTGGAACGTCCCGCAAATGTACTATATACTATTTTAATTGATTAAGGATTCCGTCGACCTTCGGATTGATGGTCGAGGGCCTTACCCGTCGACAACGAAGGCCTATATATTTCATTACCAAATACTTCCACAGCTTCCTATTCCCCATCTCCCTTCTCTCCCCACTACCTTTTTACCCCAATTGGGAATGTTGTGACGCTGAAATAGTCCATAGTGTTTTTTTTTCAATTTTCAATTCAATTCAATTCAATTTATTTATTCTTTAAAAACATTACAAAATTAAAATTTTAATGCGTTTTAAAAAAAAAATTAACAGTATTACCTTAAACATTAAATTAAATATATAAATGGTAGGCAAAAAAGAAAAAAAAAACTATATAAGCATTAATTGAGCTTGCCTTTTAAAGGCAGCTTCACTGACGCTAAATATGTCGATATCCGAATTAATTCTGTTCAACAGCGAGATTGCTCTCCCGACTGACATAACCATTGGCAAGTTAGTTCTGCAAGCCGGGAGATAAAACAGTCTATGATGTCGATGACGGAGATAACCATCGGGAACATAGAAACTAATGCTCTCCATGATAGCCGAGTTTTCGAACCTTCCACGAATCAGTCTGAAGAAATGTGTTACAATGAGCGCATCCCTTCTGACCCGTAGAAGGTTCACACCGAGCATGCCCAAGAGAAAGTGGGTAGGGTAGAGCCACGGATAGTAGCCATATTTCACATATTTGTACACCCCATAGTCTCACTGGCTACTGGAGGTTGGTCGAAGTTGGGACTCTTGTGCGATATTCAAATAAAAATTATGTATAAAACTGGTTACCAAATAATAACCAAGATATAAGCTTGATGATTAAATGAAAAAACAACAAAATTTAGCGAAGGGTAAAATTAATCGAACCTGGTTTCAATCGCTTTTCTCTCATGGAATAAAAACCAAAGTGTATTTTGTTATATTGCTACCCCTTTACTGAGAATATAAATTTTGATCAAAAACCTATTATATTCGGGACTACCTTCGTAGATATTCATACCTTCGCCTCGTTTATTTATCCCCGAAAACAATAATTGGAGAAATGCTTTGCTCGCTTTGGATAATTTACTTCGAGGAAAACCTACACGAATAAATAATAAGGGAAAACACATTCACGATAAAATAAATAAAGGGGTACTCAGCTTACGAAATTTTGAGAATCATAATACACGTGTAGGTTTAACCCCGCCCAGTGTGTGCTCATAACATATTGTTTTCTTTAAATTTATTTTGGAGATGTTCCTGAAAATTTTTTTTTCTGTTTCAATCTTTGCAAAATCACTTTGCAGCGCCATTTTAATTAAATGAAAACAAATCTCTTTGTAAAACTCCAATTATTTAATGAAAATAATCTATCTACTTGTTTCAAAACCAAAGGTTTTTACGAAATTAGAAAATTTACTTTAAGCTTTTTGGATTTAAGTATTTCTATTGTCGATAAATTTGAATTTAACATTTATAGCAAAGATACATATTTATTTATTAATATAACAATAACACGAATAAGATACGGAGATGACAGTGAAAAAAGAGTACATATAAATGAAGAGCATTGACAATATATAATATAAAAATAAGTTAACTATATAAATGTAATTGTAAGTTAATTATAAGTCAAAGCTTGAAGACTGATTTAAAAGGCTTTCAAATTATAAATTGCGTATCGACTGTCGAAAGTCATTTAGGCTAACACCAAAAAATTCAATGATATCGTTTTACATAAAACATCGAATCACACATTTTCAAAACAAATTGCGGTTTTTTTGTACCCTGCTTAGTAGATATTATTCCCTTAACTATGAATAATTTTAACAGGGAATTAAATATTATTAAACAAATTACAATAAAAATCGGTATAGTACTAAATTAATAGACAAATATAAACAAAAAGTCTTTTAGTTTTCAGACCACGACAAAACATCCCCGACAAAATAGCAAGGACAAAATATCCTACGGACAAAACATCCCTCAACAAAATATCTACTAAAACCTAACCTAACCTAACAAAAAATGTAAATACTTGCATTTATAATAATTTATTTTAGTTATTTAGGCATCTTCATTATTTTTGTTTATTTATAAAATATTTTAATATATAAATGCAATTTTTGCATATTCTAAAATATGTTCTATATTTCATTTGATGTAGTTGTTTTTATGATACTTTGAAGTAAATAATCACCACTCCCTAAAATGTTTTTATCTATGGTTCTTATTGGTCTATACTTATTGGTCTTGTGTTATTTTGAATGATCTTTTGCTGACGACTTGACGACCTTCGGTTTTGAAATTTAAATTTTGATTAAATAAGTGAAGTTTTACAAAGTGATATGTTTTCAATTAATTGAGAAATGTTTTTGTTTTGCATTTTTGCTTGAGTCGAACGATATTGTAACGGTCGCTTCTCCTCCAGACTCTAGGCCATTCATAATCCTTGTGGGAGAAGTCTGACTGAGAAGGACCCTAGGAGCAGAAACTCTAGTCAGCTAAAACCATTGCTAGAAGCAATGGGAATAGCAGTTAACGAAATAAAAACCAAAGTTATTGTTTGAATTTCAATGAGAACAGGACTAAAACCAATGTTGTGCATCGAAGGAAATACCGGAAAATAAAGGAAATTTCTATATACATGACCGCTATAGTCAGCACAAAATATAACAGAAAGAAACAAAAAAAACGCAACAAAGCATTTTAGCCCCTCAGGCATCGGGCCTATTTTGTCGGAAAGTCAAAATATTTTCGCTTTGCAATAAAATCAAAAAACGAAATAAATTTGCATCCGAAAACTAAGAAATGTTTTTGAAAGGTAAAGAAATTAGGTTTCAAATTTTATGATTTGAAATAAACATGAACTTTTTATCTTAAAATTTTTAAATGTAAATATTAAAAATAATTAAAATGGTTCAACGTACGTTTTTTCTAACAAAATTTACTGATAACGAAAAAAATAAAAACAAACATATTTTATTAAGCAAATTTATTATAAACGTTTTTGTCGACTCATTTTTTTGTCGTTTGATGTAACAATAATTAATTTTTAGATACACAACATAGAGCATGGTTTTTCTTCTTTGTAACAGCGTTTAGAACATAAAAGTATTACTTCTAACCAAGACAGTAGAACTGAGTATATTTAAATTTTAAATCTATCTAGTGCGTTGAACTATTCTACGAGGTCTCCAGATACTAATATCTACAGCCTGTATGTCGGACGAATATCTACAGCTCATATGTTGGACTAATATCTATGAACTTCAGAGTGAGGAATAATATCTACAGAGCTAAGGTCGGACGAATATCTATGACGGTCCCAGTGGTGACTAATATCTATGGAGCGTAGGTTGGACTAATATCTACAGAGGGCAGCTGAGCAAGAGGTTGTACGGAAAAGCATAAATTACTTCAATTACGTAAAGGCTTAAACGTTTAAAGTACGTACATGAAGTTTTTGCATAATATTACGTATTTGCTGTTTACGAGGACAATAATTTATTGAACAAACATGGAGTTCATAATAGAAAGATATTTATTTATTTAGAAATACACGGCACCACAACCTAACCTAACCTAACCTAACAACATAACCTAATCTAACTGACATAGAAATGGTCATGGTATCAGACTTAATAATTTAGAAGCACTCGAAATAAAGAAAGCTGTTAAAACAAAAACCCAAATCCTTAATAATCTGCTAAATGTGTCAAATAGACCGATATTAGGGATTTTTACATACATACATACATAAATTAAGTTTTTTAAACTGCATACGCAACATTACTTTATTCCAATATGCTACACATAATTGCAAATCCAACCTCCGCCAGTGCTGTAGATATTCGTCCGCACTTTGGTTCTCATAGATATTAGTAGGCAGTTTGAGCTGTAGATATTCGTCCTCACTTTGGTTCTCATAGATATTAGTCTGATTTGTTCAGTTTTTGGAATTCCTGTAGAAAATAGTAGACGCCTCCTTCTACGAGTATGTAAGAAAAATAGGTAAACCTGTCTTTTATTCTGGTGATGGACTTCTATAAAAAAACAATCGAGTAGAATAACGCGAAATGTAAAGTGAACTTAAAAAAACTTTGAGAAATCTACAAAAAACACCGAAAGTTTATACCGGATATTAGGAAATCACCAGAACAAGAAATAATAATGGAAAACAAACAAAGGTTAAGATTAGATTTTCCAGATAAAAGGGTTTGGTTCTCACAAACCATAAAAAAATGTTTAATAAACTTTTTTGGTATTTCGGCTTTTCCCTATTTTGGTGTTATGATTTTGTGATTGTAAAGTTGGAAAGATCTTAAAATAGTCGTAATTAAACAGCGAACTAAATAAACGTATAAAGAAATTTAGGAGGCTGGTATGAGTATCGCCGCCCCGGGAATCATTTATTAGATAACCAACACCTCTGCCATAGTGGTGACTTAGCAGGGGCGCCCAGGTTCATAGTGAGAGGTTTGTCCGGGTCTTGGCGGCGGATTCGGCTTCCCACCAGCTGCATGGTAGGCCGAATCGGAAGAGAACGGTTGAGGGAGTCTCTTTGACTTCTCCAGCGGTACTCTCTCAGAATATTGCCTTCCACCACAGTGGGAGGAATGGATTCTTACGTCCGTCACTCCTGGACACACTGTCCTCCAAATTTCTACGTACCTCTAATATCCCTTTCCTTCCCAGAACTTCAACTCCTCCCTTTCCTAAAAAGACCTTGCACACAGCATTTCCAAAGGCCTCCGGTGTGCAGTGTCAAAAAAAAGAGTTCATAACCGTTATGGGATGGGACGGGAAAAGATTATTATGGGAGATAGATGCAAGCAAAATTACGTCAAAATCTCTACCCGTCATAATTTGTTTTTTCTTGATAGGCAGGTATCTAGTAATAAGCATGAAAAGTTGACCCCGTCACTATCAAATGAGTCAGTGTTGTTTTTCTGGTCCGCTCGATGCTTTGTAGGGCTTCTCAATAGTAAAAACTGGCTATAGCCTGTCACTCCTGTCGTGGATGATGCTCCACTAATGAGAAAAACTTTTATAGACTCTGAATTATTCTGCAATAAAAAGCAAAACAAGACAATTGTGAATTTTAATTCTCTAGAACTGAGCTCTAAGCGATTTTTCCGTTGTGATAGACATAACCAATTAAGAAACGTTTGCATAAATTAAAAAAAAATTAAAATAAATAAACAGTGGTCTCGTGTCTTGTTTTAATAATATTTTTAACACAGACCGGCTTTCGCTTGAATCGAAACTTGTGGTTAGTGACTCAATTCAACAATAATTGAGTAACTCGATAAAATTATGATTATAAACAGAGTTATTCTGCTTTATTCCATACAAAATTATTTTTATTTTTATTTTTATATTTTATTAACGCCCTAGTGGGCTTTTACAAGAAAATAAGCAAATATATAATAAACAATATTAATTACATGTATTACATAAACAATAAAACAGAATAAATATGAATGCAATCGACTCGTTAGGTAGAGAATATTACAACATAAAAAAGAAATTAAATGAGATAGTACAAGTTGTACTTACAAAAAACTAAAACAATTCAGCTTTAAATATTTATACATATTATTAACAATAATAATAAGACCTGACATAGAACAAAGTGTAAATAGAACTGCAAAAATATTATAAAGTAAGTATACATTTTACTGGTGAGGTTTAGATGAGAAAATATTTTGTGAGAAAAACAAAAAAAAAATAATAAAAGCTAATTATTAGCAGATAGAATCGAGATTAGTTGATTTTTGAAACATTCAAAACTGTCAATACTAAATATATCTATATATTCGCAGTATTTATTCGCAAGGTTATGGATTCTCGGTATTGGTGAGTATATAGAGTAATTAGTGTTGAGTTTATTGTTGCATTTAAAAGTATCTTTACTACGAGTTTGTCTAGCGGGTATGCTAATGCAAATTAGTTCCAACAAATTAGGGCTGTCAATTAAAGATTTTATAATTTTGTATAAAAATAATAAATCAATTAACACTCTTCTATCTGATAATTTAAGAAGTCTGGTTTCAGCGCGTAAGTAATTATAATTTATAAATTCGATTGGTATTTTCATTTTAAAATTGATGTACCGGAGAAATTTGTTTTGTACCTTTTCCAATGATTGAGAATGAACATTGTAGTATGGTGACCATACAGAGGAATTGTATTCTAATCTGCTTCGTACTAGTGAGCAATACAGATGTTTTAATGTTAACATACTTTTAAAATTTGCCCCCATTCTCAAGATAAAACCTAGTATTCTCATTGCATCGCTTGTTATTTCATCGATGTGTACATTGAACTGTATACTCTCGTGGAATATAACACCAAGATCACGAATCTGCGATACACGAAGAAGATTAACACCATTCATCTCATAAGAAAATTTAAAAGGATTTTTACCTCTGTAAAAACTAATGATCTGGCATTTACCAATATTTAGTTGTAAATCATTGACAGAACACCACGCGCATAGTTTGTTCAGGTTTATAATAATAATAATATAATAATAATCTTTATTCAATGAAATAACAACAATATAACTAAAAAAAATAAAAAAAATTACATACTCAATGTAGTTTACAAATAGATTACATCAATCAGTACAGAAAAATTAACAAACAGAAAGTAATGTAAGAAAGGTTACACAGGAGTAGTATAGTTATACAGTATTTTTAGTTGTGCATTGCCTGCCTCACTAGGTGAACCTGTATTGAGGCAGAAATTTTGTTAATTGTTTCTCGCAATTTTATCTATGGTTTTTTTATAAATGTGTAAAGTAGGTTTCCATACAGCAAAAACTTTATTTTAGTTAACATTATTGTTTGCATATACCTACACAGTTCATAAACTGCAAGGTTATTACTACAATAACAACTGTCAATGACTGGGCGTTTGGGTGAGGGCACCAGTATAGGCTCGATCATTAGAATGTATCCATATTTTAACATATTTTTTAAACTCTCTCTGTGTTTGACTCAGTTTGATGTTTTCTGGGAGAATGTTGAATATTTTTGTGGCAAAGTATCTAAAGCTACGTTGACCAAAGGTGGAAGAGAGTGCTGGAACTTGCAATATGTTTTTGTTGGAGTTACGTGTAAACCTTAAGTTTATTTTTTTTTCGTTAAGCACATGTTTGTTTTTAAAGAGATGCATGAGGATAGTTTTTACATAGATCTGTCGAACATCAAATACTCTCATTATTTTGAATATAAGGTCACTGTCTGCAGTTAGAGGAAGTTTGAGAATAATTTTCATAATAACTGCAGAATGGCGCGATCGTCATCGTTTCTAATTGTTCTGTAAATCTTCAGATCATCAGCAAATAATAGGACTTTGACATTACTAAAAATATTTACTATATCATTTATGAATAAGCAAAATAATATCGGGCCCAAATGAGATCCCTGTGGTACCCCACTCGATGCAGCAAATGTATAAGAAGTAAACGAATCAACTTTGACCGCTAAGTACCTTCCCAATAGATAACTCTTAAACCATTCCAAAATACTCCCTCTCATTCCCAACAACTTCAGTTTTCGTAATAAGAGTCTGTGGTTAACCTTATCAAATGCCTTACTGAAATCAGTATATATGGAATCAGTTTGATGTGATGAAGTCAAGGCATTAACAATGTCATTCGTGTATAATATTAAATTGGACAGGGTTGATCTTCCTTTAATAAATCCATGTTGAAGCGGTGAGATGGTTTGATTGATTTGGGATATCAATTTGTCTAGTACCAGGCTTTCAAAGAGTTTGGGTAATGTAGACATGGTGCATATTGGCCTATAGTTTGTTACGTCACTCTTATTTCCTTTTTTAAAAATGGGTGTCAAAAGACTAAACTTCCAAAGGTCAGGGAACACACCTGATGAGAGTGACTTTGTAAATAACTTATGTATGGGATACGATAATGTATGCATACAATTAACTAAGAATCTGGGTGGAACTTTGTCAGGTCCTGCGGATTTGCGGGAATCGAGACTCTTCAGCTTGGATATAATATCATCTATGGTTAGAGTACAATCAGATATATCAAGAGTCTCAACTAAATTAGAGCAAGAGATATTGCTATCTACATTTGCATTAACATATACACCGCTAAAGAAATCGGCGAACAGATTAACAGTTTCCTGAAGATTTTGGGATAGTTTAGAATTGAATGACATAATACTAGGTATACAAGTACCGTTATGATTACAAACAAAGTTACTCTGCTTTATTCCATACAAAATTATGATTATAAACAAAGTTATTCTGCTTTATTCCATACAAAATTATGATTATAAACAAAGTTATTCTGCTTTATTCCATACAAAGTTATGATTATAAACAAAGTTATTCTGCTTTATTCTATACAAAATGCCACTTCGTTTTAGCATGTTAATCTGTTCCTGGCTATAAGGTTTTTAAAACAAAAAATTTCGAGTAGTTTTTTGGAAGTATATGATAGAAATCAATACCAGGCTCATCATTATTCAAAATTAATCACTTAAGATATCAATTGAAGATGTGAATTGAGTTTCAGAAGGAAATGTACGCTAAAAAAATGGTTAAGTGAAAGAACTTTTTTGTACTAATTTCTGTTATTTCCGCTTTTCGTTTAAATGTTTTTTCCATTATTATTTTCTCTTGTCTTTTCTTTTATTTATTTCATTTTCTCTGTTCTGTATTTCTTATGAATGTTATTAACAATTTTTTTTTCATGTACCTGTATATTTTATGTACATGTCTCTTCGACTTGGTCGAAGACCTGTCTCAATTAAAAAAAAAAGTATTTGTAAAAGAACCCGTTGACACACTGATATCAATCAGTTTAACGGGACTTAATTTAAAAATGTAAAAAAACTGTAAATAAATAATAAAGGAATTTTATTAAAAAAATAAATATATTATTTTACCAACCTCAGTAATGGATTAAGGCTCTGCAACCGGGCCCGAAAAGAAGAAGATGGAGAGATGCGAAATTACGAATGTTAGAGGAGAGCGCTAACATTTACAGCGACAAAATCGATGCGAAAATTGCGAAAATGTTTATAAAACACGACTCGTTTAAAATAGAGCAAAAACATATAACTTGTAAAATAACTGAAACAAACGTGTTAATAATAATTTTTGGAGCATACTTTGCGATTTTTTTCTATCGAGGGAATTTTATATAAATTGCGTTTCGGCGCGGGCAAAGTCTAGATATTATCTTCCAGAATAACATATATTTTTTTAAGAGCTTTAAAACTTACCGTGTTTAAGGGAAATATGTATGTAATAAATCGGTACAAATCCGGGTTGCGGGCCCTTAAGGCCATATTCTTTGTGTATTCCTTTAGATCTGCCTCTATAATAATAATAATAAAGTTTATTCGTCAATAGATTTTTTACAGTATTATACAATTTGTTCTATTAATATTGAGTCTATTGATGAAAAGGTCACTGCTCAGCTACAATTCAGGATTTCTCCTGGAATGCAGTTGGTTTTCAGCAATTCCTCCTATAACAATATACAACAAAAAACTCTTTTTTCTTAACGCAAGAATAAATCCTCAAAATGTAATATTTCATTAAATGAAGACAATGTTAGCGAAAAGAAATAAAATGAAGATTATGTTGGTAGTTCTTAATCAAAGTATCATACAGTTAAAAATGACCGAATCGCATAAGGATACCTAAGCTAAGTTGATAGAGTCGCGGCCCGGAAAGCTGAAGATCCTGCGTTCGAGTCCCAAAGGTGTCAATATATTTTTTTGATTTTCTGTTTCCAGATTTGCAATTGAGTTTCGCTAATATTGTCTTCATTTAATTAAATAAACTTTTTGTTTTATTTTACTTATAATTTCACACAACGTTTGCTATCTAGGAAAATGTTTAATTGAACATGACATGCGGCTTAAGATTGGATAGAAAGATATTATTCAACGAGAGCACAGCTCTGCTATCGAGCTTTTAAATCAATGTGAGAAACTTTTGAAACATGTACGAGTTTTGTGTTGAGCTTGTGGTACCCCAACTTAAGTGGAAATAAGAGCGTCAAACCTAGAGAATGCGTGTCTACTGTTTTGTTAGTTGTTATCTTTAGACAGTAGATTAAATGAAGTAGAAATAATAAAATAATCATTGGAACACATATTTAGATTTAAAGTATGATTATCGTTATTGTTTCGTAATCATTATTGCTAATTAACATCAAATGTTGCGGTAAACTAAAATTATAATACTACTCAAATGAATCAACGAGTTGTACTCATGAAAAGCTTTTTAAAAAAGCTCGACATGACTTTCTGACAATATTATTAGTTTTTCACGGATGAATAATTTTAATAACCAGATTTCGGCACTTGTAAGAAAGGGAATTGAAGATTTACACTTCAGAGAATTTCTTTATCAGGAATCAGATCTCAATTTAGGTTGTATGAATAGAGAACTCCAGTCCAATTTTTTAAATTTTTTTTTATGAATAATGACCTTCTAACTTAAATAACTGCATTTTTATTTTTATTTTTAGAGTTAGTTTTAATAGTAAAAATAATTGTCAAAGTTTTAATTTTTCAAGATCCCCCTAAGACCACCGTATGTACGGTGAATCGTGTGACGTCATCACTCCTGAAAAATTACTATAGGATTGGGCAATCAGCTGATCAAGTGCCGCCATTTTGAATAGCGTTATTCGAAGCATTCTCCCTAGAAGTAGCATTACTATTTTTTTGTGCAGTAGTTTTTCAATATTTTAAATAATAGAGATACCTCTATTTTTGATACTGAATTATTTGGGCTTAAATATTGTTTCAATAAACACAACAACTAAATCTCTATAAACAGTATGAAATAACGAATAACATGAAATGTTGTTAATACTGATGGCTTATGTCATACCTACATAATCAAAGAATTCAATACAATGACTGGTGCGCGTGACTTTAGCACTAACCATTCAGTAATACCAACTTTACAGTGTGTTTTGACGAGAGGTTTAAAAATGCACTTTCTAATATTTTTTTAAGAAGTCTACGTTTAATATTATGAAAATAAACTTATATATTCAGAATTAGCGTTTATTGGTGTATATGAACATATTTTTTTAAGCCATAATATTTTTCACTGGAGTTCCTTATTTCACCAATCCTGGAATACGATATTAGCACCATTCATGACCAAATTATTACTATGTATCAAATCATGTTGAGTTTTAGCATTTTATACAATTTTGGAAAACCAAATAAAATCATTTTTGGCGAGAATATTATAATATATTTTTATTATAAGTAGTTACCTACTTTATCGCTTGTCTGAAGTATTCGTCACTAAAGTAGTTCGAATTTCGAAAATGACACTAAAATTAAATGCAAATTTGAGTTCATTGAACCAAATTTCACGCAGGAATAACGCTCATCACAGACAACCGAAATTATTATGTTTGACGATCTATCAAAACATGTTGATGTTTTAGTGTATCGATCCTCCAGATAGACATCAGAATGGAAGTTTGTGTACCACCAAATCAAATATAATGAAGAAAAAAACTTTTATCAAATTAAACAAAATTTTAGAGTTTTCTGGGTCACTAGTAAGATATTTCTAAATGTCATACTAATGTACCGGATTGTTATGCCTCCCGGTGTTATTTTATATCATATTTAATATATAAAACACAGACACGTGTAAATTATATTTGAATATGGTTTTCCTCATTATATCAAAACTTAGTATTTGGAGATGTCTGACTAATCAACTGGACGATCGATATATTTTTTCCTCTTCTCAAGTCCGTTCCTAATTGCTGAGGATCGTGAAGTGATGTTTTTACTTTGATTTGTAATAAAAATAATTTGGTTTATTTCATTTTTTATTTCAATCTCCGCTTAATTGTAGAAATTCCGGACTGTTTAGAATTCCACCGTATTCCGGACAAATACCTATATTTCCGGACTTGTCGGGAAACTTCCGGACGAATGGCAACCCTACCCCTACTCCAATTCACATATATTTTTTAATTATTTTGAAAATAAAAGAATAAAAAGATGGTTACACAATTCATGAAAGTGTTCTACATCCCTGAATAAATAAATAAACTTTTTTTTTTTCATAAGAAGCAATTACTTTGTGGTTAGACATTATATTATAAAAATAAAACAACACTTTGTATTTAACCACGAATTTATTATTTATGTATCTACCGGTTTCGCTTAGACCAAGCTTCCTCAGGACAAAATAATAACTGTAATAACTGTATAATAACTGTTATTATTTTGTCCTGAGGAAGCTTGGTCTAAGCGAAACCGGTAGATACATAAATAATAAATTCGTGGTTAAATACAAAGTGTTGTTTTATTTTTATAAATAAATAAACATTAATATTAAAATGATTTTAATTCGAATAATCGACCCAACCAAGGAAATAATCTACTATCTACTCGAAAAGTAAGCAACTTTTAAAATCCCAAACCAAGATTTCATTAAACTTTCATTTGATTCACTTCTAACTTTCGAAAAACTTTTCAGACGTTTATTGACACCAACGTAATTAATGCCCTGAAGAATTCCATGAAAATAAAAAGCAAAAAAACACAGAATATATTTTTTCGATCGACGGAATTAAATCAAAGACACAATTTTATTCACCGCCGAGTAATGCGATACGTTTGCTGAATAATTCAAAGATAATGTGATTCGTCAGCGAGGAACGCAATTTCGAATTTTCTGGGGAAGATTTCTTTAATAAGTTTCTTCATATTGCAAGAGAAGCAATATCACATTGCAGTTGGAGTGAGAAAATTATGCCCCTTTGTATGGTATTATGGCCAATACTGTTTTATGATGAAAAAGACATCCAATAGTACTACGGTTATGGTGATAGAAAATTAGGAATAATAAGAAGACACGGGAGACTCAATTTATTGAAGAAAGATAGTATGTATCGTGAAAAAACTGTCGCAGCGGCCAAGAAATTCATTAAATTTAGTCACCAGAACAATGGAAATGTTGAAAGAGATTTCAAATGATAAATTGAAAACGAATGAAGGTAATTATTGAAAGAATAATAAGAAAAGCAGCCAATAATAATTACTACGAAGAAGTGATAAAAAAGGTTCTTACGCAATGTTCATTAATTATAAATGTTTTATGGAGAACACCTTTAAACCATCATTAAAAGTGTGTTTAAATACTTGAAGATGTAAGTAAAACTACGTTTTTTCTTATTCAAGGACTTTTTGACAGATGTTATGAAGATAACCCCGTACATTTTAGATATCGGTACGTGTTTTAGAGGTATAATGGTTATGGTGCTGATTTTAACAAAATCAAATTTTATAATATTCTTATTATTATTAAAATTTACAAGTACAAGTATATTACATTGTATTTAGTAATATAGACATTGTGCATTATAATGATTTATGATCAATAAGATGAATCAAGGAAAAAAATGTTTATAAGAATAGATGTAATATTTTTGGTATGCCTCGTTATTCTCCTGTGCCATTCGTGTGGAAAACGTTCGTTTTTTTTAAATGATTTTCGGCTATGTAATTATAATTTTTTCGCACCTATAAAATTATGTCCGTGTTTCCGGTTTATAAAAAATGGTCTGATTTTTCGGATTGAAATTTTCAAAAAATCACCAGGGTTTCAAAAACACGATTAAAAAAAAAAGGAGAATATCTTTAAAAATCATTACATTTTTTTTAAATGTGATGCAAGTGGCCTATTCTGACAGATCGTTTAAGACGAAAAAACTTACTAAATCGCAAAATACGTGAGTGGTTAAACACTGTGAGTTTGAGCCCTCATAGAATAAATCACAATAGACAAAATTACATAATTTTTCAAGTTGTTAAGTTTTTAATAATATATCATTTAGAAAAAAAAAACATTTCCACGGTACTCATTACACTTCCAGTACGTTGTATCTGTCCATTACATGTGGTGTTAATGTCCCAAGTTGTAGATTGCTGTTTCCGTATGACTGTCTGGTCCTGGTCCATAGTTCTCCAGACTCCGCTGCGATGACGGTGATAAAGAGACCGCCATAATTCTTGATTAGTCCCGGAGAGGAGTGTTTGGCGTGGCTCTAATTCAATTATCCTCTCAGTTTGGTGCTTTTATCTCGCACTGATCTGCGGTCATCACTCATCTCTATGAAGAGGGAATAGGGTGAAGGTAGAGATGGGGGATATGTGGAGAGATGGGAGATAGGTCAAGGATGTTAAACGGCAAGAAGCCAGAAATGATGAAGGGCGGGTTACTTCATACGAGCTAATGAAAATTAAATATAATTAATCAAAGCATTTGGGGGAGTTTCAATTATAATTAAATTGATCTATGGCCTACTACTGCCGTCTATCAGCTTTGTATAATATATAAACCGTGTTACATGTTTTTATTTATTGTTTTGTAGAAGTCCATTGTAATACACATAGGTACATATTAGTGATGTGCCGGATCGTTAAAAATGTATATCCGCGGATACGGATCCGAATACGGACATTTGGTGTCAAGATCCGCGGATACGGATACGGATCTTTATTTTCTTATTCAATATAAATCGGTGTCGGCGCGCGAGACCTTGAAACGATAGTTGCCGTTACGCCCGCCGCAACGGCGGTATGGTAACTTAATACGATAAAATATTTGATTTCAAGAAATAAAAATTTTTCTGAATGGAATTTAATAGTTTTTTCATTCTACCTAATCACCTATATATATAGCATTTAATCCTATCAATTGAAAATTAATAAGGTAAAAGATCCGTAAAAGATCCGCGAGAAAAAATAAAACGGATTCGGATATGGATCTTTCTTCTCCCTCGGATATCCGCGGATACGGATACGGATACGGATATACGGAACATCACTAGTACATATTCATAAATAATAATTTGAAAAACGTCTTTACCAGTAGAAAATTATTAAATTAAAATTGTATTGAAATATTGTGTATGTTCCGTTTAAACTAACAAGCTTTACTAACAGTGACGGTGATGTGCTAAACTTTGACGGCCTCCGTGGTCGAGAGGGTAAGGCTCTTGACTCGCAATCCCAAGGTCGCGGGATTAAGCGTTGACTTATTAGTTTTATTTGATTATTTTTGTGTTATTTTGCAATTAATTCCTTATATATAGTATATTTGTTATATTCCTTATATATAGTTTATATCCTTATTACAGAGTGGAAGTTGCTGCCAGATTATTTTTTTATGTGAATACTGCGAAAGAGTCCCAATTGCTCTCATCCGTCCAGAGCCAGCGAGACTATGGCATCCCCAATTGGGGTATGTTGTGAGGCTTAAGGTGGCGGGTAGAAGGAAGAGATAGTCGGATCTGGTCATCAAACGCAGCTAAAACCATTTCAAGCAACTTTTTAACACTGTATTACTTACACAAGAGCGATACGCATGTGCTGTTAGGTATATAAATATATTTAATTTTTATTAAACAATTCAATTCAAGCGAAAAGCTAACAATAAGCTACCTAAATGTATTGACTTTTTTTAAATATTCCAATGTTACGTAGCTCTTGCTGTAAACGAAATCTGTATTTAAATATACTAGTTTAGACCTGCAAAATCCAGGTCTCAAAAACTGCAGAAATTTCGTCAAGCTAGAACATACCGTTCGCGTGCTTTTGACATTTTCATTGTAAACATTTTTAGAGCTTTTTTAGTCAAACAATTTGACGCTCGTTGGTGGGTTATCCAATCGATATAACTTTCGAACAGTTGTTACGCGGAGGCCCTAAGAAGTGAAAAAAATCCAACGAAATCATACCCGGACCAAATTAGATCCGAGATTGTGAGAATCGCTATTTCGAAATGAATTAATGGGAAGAATAAGCGAAAAACATCTGTCGACTATAAAATGGGCACACATTGAAATAACATATTATTTCGACGTGTTATTTCTGGGCGAGGCAAATTATTCTCATACTGTTCATATGGTGCGGATACTAAAAATAATTTATATTGGGCACCGATATTTATTACCACATGATAATATATTTTTTTTTATTCTCGCAAAAAAAAATTTAAAGAATTTTGCAGTTTATTTAGGACAAGATCATGTAAATAACATGAGTTTTTTAATGTAGTTCTATGAACTGAAAATATGTTTAGAAAACTTCTTTCGGTATTTTTTTGCGATTTATTCTTACACAGTTTCCACACAAATTTATTTATTTACTTATTCACACCTTGAAAGCTTTTACAATATCAGGTTATTATACATAGATACATACGTTGTAATTAAACAAATGTGCTGTAATTTCCTTCACAAAGAACAGAAATAAATTTTCAAACACATATCACATTAACAATGTCGCTTTATTAAACATAACTTCAATTCAAGACTTAGGCGTGATATTTGACTCATCACTTAGCTTCAATAAACATGTAGATACAATTTCAAAAAATGCGTCACAAATGTTAGGATTAACGCTTAGAATCACAAATTGCTTTTTTTAAAGCTGTGCAGAATTAACTTTAACATTATATAAATCAATTGTGCGAAGTATTGATTTATTGCTTCTGCACAAAATTATACATGCATCAGTTGATATACCAAACATTTTATCCCAAATTAACATTAACACACCGTCAAGAAATTCAACAAGGAGGATGCAAGATATTATCTATATATCTACCTACCACACAAATACAGGATATTTCTCCCCTTTACCACGAACATTAAGACATTATAACACTATACACTGCTCTAATAATTAAATTGACATTTTTAATAACCCATTCAATCACTTAAAAAAATATATTTTACCATCAATCGTATATAGCTGATTTTGTGATGAAGCCCTTTATTCAAAGACAGGAAATATTGTACCTACTAAATCATTGTCCCATCAGCACAGGTGCCAATAATAAATTGTTGGTGATTCTTTTGTACTCTACCTTTTACTCATTCTTGTTCGTCATTCACTTTTGCATATTTACGAGTAGCTATTATTACTGATATTATTTTTGTTATAATTTTTGTAATTTAAATCATCCATGTATATAAATTTTTGGGCATAATGCCTGTTTCATGAACTTAAATAAAAAATAAATAAATACGTTATTTCTTAAATAAATAAATTCGTTTTTTAATATATACGTTATTCAGTAGTATAATTATAAGCATGTAGTATACAACATAATAAACTGAACAAAAATGATGTATGCAGGTTCAATATGTAGGTATGTTGTTTCATTATCATGAAAATTTGTACAAAGGTGTTAATAAGTTGAGTACAATAAAGGTAAAAAAGAAGTGCTTAGGGTACTATGAAAGTAGTTATAGAGGAATGTATTTTCTATGTCGATTTTATTATTAACTTAAACATGAGTAGTTTGTTCTAATGCAAGTTTTAAAGAACGTAGCAAAATTAACAGAACGATAAATAGTACACACAGAAAAGATAAAATACATGAGTTGCATTGCTTGCTTAGCATTTTTTAAACTTTTAATGACATTAAACATCGATCTTAAAGACATACATAATACTTACATTTACGTAAGTAGTACACATTAATTATCCTGATAATTCATTATGTGGCTTCGCCGATATTATTATTATTATTTAAATATTAACTCTGCACAGGAGACAGTAAGGGAAATCATTTTATGTCTGTGTCATTTTTGGGGATGCTGTGTCGAGGGTAATTTCGTGTAAATCGAGGGAGGAAACACAGAGACAGAATGGAAAATAGATATGAATAGGAAAACGAATCGTTTTTGCGTTCCCCGTTTCCATGTGCTTAATGTCAACCATTTACAAATGTTCCAACATTAATATTACCACATTGAATGCTTAAGTCAAAAGCCTTCACTTCTTCAGTCAGACTCTCCCGACCCGTCACCTTACACCGCAGTTGGGGGGGTGGATTCATAACCTTTTTACTTCAAAGAATTTCTTCTCCTTCCATTCCTTGAAAATACCCTTCACAAAGCATCCCCTAAGACGACATGGGCAATGATGGGAATTATTTTCCCCAGTGCGTCCTGTGCGGAGCTTATATAAAAAATAAAGTAATGAAATGGGCACAAGCATTTTTTAAATATAAAACGCAAAGATGAAATGTTATTTTTTAAATATTATGATATATAAGTATGAAAATACTGCGTTTGACAGTATTTTTAGTTCTTAGGACAGTCGTTACTTCGATCTTTCTAGCACATTTAGACCCATACCTAGATCTGACAACATACTTCATTGGAATTTAATATTCCATCATATTTTTTGCCTTTTGATATGCAAAGTATAAGTAATAATGCTGCATAATGCAGACAGCATCTGAATACAAATTCAAGCGAGGGATTCCTGTCACAATATACTTTACGTTTGTAGTTTGGAGAGCTGGTCGCTTTTCAGTCATGATTGTATTATCATAATAATACTAAAAAGAAAAAGGGAGATAACCGTCGCAATATACATATAAGTATATTGTATACTATGCAGACGTATGATATGTTTAAGATGGGAAGTTGGGGGGAAGTAGATGAGATAGGATGCTGTTTGTTACGAGGATAAGAGACCATAACACACACACAGATGTGGCTGTTTCCACGTGTACTTTATCATAAGACTAGCACGACTTATGTGAGACAAGTGGGCATGCAAAGAAGAAACGGGAAAAGAATACTAAGGCACAATCCAAAAATAATTTATAGAAGGTACTTGTAGAAAAAATATTCCTACTCCTGATGTCAAAGACAAAGAAATTACGACAATAAAAAACATTATTAAATATTTCGACAAATCTTGCATGAAATGTTTATTTTTTTATTTGGATGATTTGTACAGCGCCGTTTTTGTGAAAAATCGTCTCAAAGGTGTTAATTTATTTTATTCCTATTTTTATTTCCCAGATCGTCTTCTCCTTAAAAAAACCCTCCATACAGCATCGTCAAAGACGACATAGGCTCTGAAGAAAATAATTTTCATCCGAAACTGCTGTCTGGAGTTGATGTATTAAAAAAAATTATTAGGAAAACCATAAATTTTTCTAAAGGTACCTAGACATAAGACGTACTCTAGTTGTGTTGTGTAGTTGAAATAACATAATCGTTTGTATAAGTCAATGCATCAGAGTGGTAGATACTTTGAGTATCGCCCTAGTAAAAGACCACCATTCAGAATCGAAATAATGCATGAAATCTATTTAGCCTTGTTTGGTGACTAGATCTGAATAGACATACACTTCCCCACCTTCATTTCCCCTAACTCCTTCCCTTACCTGATATCTTCAGCCTCATAATATATCCCAATTGGGGATGCCATAGCCTCCCTGACTCACAGTTGGTTGCAGTTAAGACTCGTGGGACATTCAGATAAAAAAAGTACAATACGTAAATGAACCGAGAAGTGCTTTCCAAGACGAAGTTAGGTGATATACTATTATGCCTATTCTTGTGGAGAAATGGCAGCTACCTATGAGGAAATGAATTAAATACTTGAGTTGGATCATGTCAGGACTCAACATAAAGGAAGAGATAAGAGACAAAGATAGAAAGACAGAAGCTATTGAAAAATTACATGACGTTTGGTTAGTTACCTAGTTAGTTACACGCTATAAAAAAACAACCCTACAATGACAGTTAACCAAATGAGTAAACTAGAAGTACACCCTTAATGTTGTCCAAGGGTGATAAACGAGTCAAGGCCGGCGTCAGACAAGGGCTGAAGGCTGTACCTATTATTATTATAGGGGTAGTGCGGAACTACAATCTACAATAAACACAAGAAGAGCGTCAACCCCACGCGAGGGCGTCACATAACTACTAACTGCTCCACTACAAAACATGCCAGTACTGCGAGCAGGGTGTAAATCAGACAGGCGCGAATAGAGTGCTTCAAATTATACTAGGGAGCTAACCAACTACTGCTCCCTATAGTGCAGATGGTTCACTTTATGGTTTACTATGTTTTTTTTTTTATGTATAACCTTTTTGTTTTTTTTTAAATTGTTTATTTTTTTGTTCAAATTTCAATTTTTAAACTCACTAAGACAAGCCTGTGTTGAGGATAATCTAATATACAAAGTTCATTGACTGTGACGGGCGGCGTGAATTTGATTTGATTACAAATCTTCAGTTTTAATCCAAAGTTTATTTAATAATTTTCCATATGCACGGCACAACATGTGCCAGTAACATAATTAAATTAACGTATGAATATTACGACAATATAAAAAATGTAACAGCTAAAAAATAATAAGTCAAAAATATTAGGTAAATAGTATAAAGTAGGTACAAATATAAGATAAAGATGTAAGAATTTAATTAGTTGATGGTAAAATTTTAAACCATGAAATATCTAAAAAGGGTATAAAATGCATTGAATATAAAAATATAATAAGGAAAGAATTAAGAAATGCTTTTAGTAGGAGCTCTTAATTTAGATAAACTACGCATAGAATCGTATATAATATGATAAATTGATGATATTTCGCACACCTGACCTTCAAAACAATGGGCAGGTAACTGACTACTTGACATTTTGAAAAACGACCCCATCCTCATTTCCTACCATTATTTTGATATTTTTTGATGAAATTCTGCAAACTTGACGTTGAAAATAAGAAAAAAAACTTACTGTCTAAGTAAGATTTAAAAAAAACACTGCATTAAGCCCAGACAACGCCGGGGATATAAACTATATATTATCTATGAATATCTGTAAAAAAGGAGTGTATCGGTGTGGCTTTTTAAAAAAATACAGTTTTATTTCGAGGTTCATGAAATTTTACACACTTGACTTTCAAAACATGAGAAAGGTCACTGCCTATTTGAGATTTCCAAAAACCACCCCTTAAATCAGAATGCCGGGTGGTTTGTCTCGTAATTTTATAATAATAAAATACCATAAATAATATATTTAAAGAAAATATGTAAACTTTCGGGATGACTGTAATACGAATATATTTTCCAAAAAAAAACCTTTTAGTTCACCTATCTTATTTATAAAAAAAACAATATTTGTTTGTTTATTCATATTTTATGCGGTGCTATGCCGTTCATCCGATTGAGATGAAACTTTGGTGATTTGTCGTGCGCACGCCCGCGAAGGTTTCAATATATGCTCAATCGATCATGTCGGAAGTCTGTCATCATATAAAAGATGCATTAAACAAAATTTGTCTGCTAGTACCATGAATCATAATATAATCATAATATGTCCTACGCCCTACCAGTACGCACTCTAAAATCTACGCATGAAACACATCACAGGCAATGACGTTATATAAATAGACTCGCCATAGTCTCACATGCTCGCAAAATAATGTGGCAAGTAAGCAACACTCTTTTGTTTTCAGCGGTTTTCAGTAATTACTTAATTCAAAAGTTATTAATATATTAAAAAGTTATGCTACATTTACACTGAAGCCAAACTACAACTCAAACTTCCAACGCATGAACTACCCTTCTACGCAATTGTCCGAAAGTTTGAAGTTGGAAGTTGACCTCAGTGTGACCGTACCATAAGACAATTAAAGAATGTGTTTTTTCTCAAATGACGTACAAAATTGTCGGATGGGGAACATAAAAATTAATTGTTTTAATAATTATAAAATAATAATATTTGGATGATTTATATAGCGCCGTTTTTGTGAAAAATCACCTCAAGGGCGCTTATAATAATCGAAAATAATAAGTAATTTGTGTGTACATATAAATTTCTTCACTTTTACTAATGTTTGCCGTGTAGTGGAAACATTTTCTCATCATACAGAAGGGCATTTTTTAAATGCAATTTTCCTATTGGTAAGACATGACCTTACTTGACGAGTGACAGTTTAGTACTAAAGTACTAGAAATCGAGAACAGTGCAATTGTCTTGCGTTTGGCTTCCCACTTTGAGATTTCTACCCCGCGTCTAAAGTATGTAACGTCTTTGATCACAGGTACTTTAAAATTGATCATATCGCGTTGTTATATTCCGTAATACCTACCTTTTTTATTCCAGTAAAAGAGAAAATTACATTTTCACTCATTTAACAATAAAAAAATAAACATATTAAACTAAACTAAATAAAACAATACAGCGCTATTCTATGTCATTACTTCGTTTATCAAGAATAAACATTAATACTTACATTTTTTTAAATTTACCCAGCTTTTTTCGTTTAATGTCATTTGGGATGCAATTATATAAGTTGCCACCCTCGTAACCAATGGATTGTTTGCCATAGTTAGTGTGGATGGTGTTTTTTTTTTATTTTTATTTATTTATCTATAATAAAATATATTTACAATGGTTTTATTTGTATGCCTGTCTCACTAGGGTATACCTGTGTCGAGACAGGCGTACATAAATGCATATAGTAGTTACAAGGATATTTCAGGTAAAATACATATTATGAATAGAATTAGAACAGAAGGGCGATTGGAAGGGTGGTAAATCTTTTAAAGAGAGTTATTTTATAAATGTTGGAGATGGAGTAATGAAATAAATTCTGCCTAGTCTATTTATAGGTTAAATTTGACAGGATTCCATTATTTTCATTTGTTTTATATGGGTTAGGTTGTATGTGAATAGTTATTTCTGTCTATGTGTGATTTATTTTACAGATATTTGTGATAGTGTGGCGTCCAATACTTATAATCCATTTTTTAATATTTTGTTTGAATTTTGTAAAGGAGTCACTTTGTCTGATCGTAGTTTAAATGTATGTTATCGTTATTTGTGTACTTGGAACGTTTTAATGAATTCTGTGTTCGTATGACGAGTTTATTGTATATTGTATATTTTGTAAATAAGGAGACATGTATTTTATTCATATAGTTTTCTTAGTGTTAATAGTTTTGATTCTATATATAATGTTTTTGTGGATGTTCTGGGCTTGTAGTGAAATAGTTTTTTGATTACCTTGTTTTGTGTTATCTGTAATTTATTTACATATGTATGTTTTACATGCGTTTCCCCAGATTTTAATCAAATAATTTAAATGTGAGTGTACGAGACTATAATATAAACCATTTTTAAAATTTATTTGGCAACTGATATGTTAGCCGGCTAAATATGCTAATTAAGGGGATGATTTTATGCATACATTTAAAAAATAAATATTTTACTTTAGTTTTTGGCTCCTACGAGCATTTCTTACCTTTTTATAAATACAATTATTATTCTTGTATTCTTTTAAAGATATTTTATACTTTATTTATGTTATTGTATTATTATATATGTTAATTTAATTATCTTAATGCAAATGTTGTGCCGTATATGCTGAAATAAATAAATAAATATAATGGAAGTTCTGGCGTTATGAAATTTGTATAAAAAAATTATTACAGGTGGTGCGCGAGTGGTGTGACAATGTGTATTTCGTGTAGCGGCTAGGTGGAAGGAATGAGGGTAACGAAGGAGGTGGGGTACGCGGAAGTTGCGACGAGGGAAGGGGAAGGCGGGGAAAGTTGAAGGGGAACGCAGGAAGGTAAGGGTCGCAGGAGGGGAACGGCGATGCTTGTGTAAGGACATGCAGGGAAAACAATGTATATATTTGAATGGCATTGCAACACAACACATGTTAGTATTACTATAAAAGACATCTATTTGTATTCGTGCGATGAAAAACTATTTTTTGAAGCGAAACTTATTTAGCACCGTTGTGATTTTAAACTCAATGAAACGGAAACACACTAAAAAGAGCAATGGCCGCTTTGATTATGAGCTCACTTTTCAAGGCTCTTATCGGTTGAGATTGTGTAAAATTTTTTCTAATCATTAATTAACATAATTTAACTCATGATTACGCTTCCATGAAATTAATTTTATGTATACCGCATTTAAATAAATAAATAAATTATAAGTATCTATATATATATATATATAGATACGTATCAATTTCGTGAAACGGAAAAGGAATTTTGTTAAACCAAATCAGGATTGTCACTGAATCTCAAATACATTGGTGCATAAATAAAATTAAAATAACAATACATTATTCATAAGTAATAAATACATAAATCATTATTTGCATAATTTGAAGCGGTGACCTTGATAACTCTACCTCGTGTTCTGCCAGGACTAAATATTATATAATCACACATGGTCCTGCCGCCTAGATCTCCGTTTCAACCTCTCTTTCTGACCCTGGCGTCGTTTATGAGAATGACGGGGATGTCGTGATGGAGCTGAGATACGAGTAGGTATCACTATCACCTTGAGACGTATATATCATCTGTCACGCATTGTGCAGGGGGATGTATTACTTCACCGACCGCAAGCCGCATCCTCCTGGAGATTGAAATCTCCTGTTTGGAGGGACGCCCGTGAAATACTAATGCTATAGTAACAGGGGTGTCCCTGTTTTTGTCAAAAGACGTGTATCAGGTGATATTTCGCGGACAGGGTGTGAATGACGAAATAATTCGTTTGTATGTAGACAGGTTTGTATTAGTAGTTATACAGACCTCTGTTTCAAAAATATATTTTTCAGTTTTCAGATTTTTTTTGTTTTTAGTTTCAGCGCTTAAAACAACATTAATAAAAAAAAAAACATATATAGCGAGTCAACCTGACAATATTAGAAAACCGCCTACTAACATAATTATAAGCAGAAAACTTTGTTTGTGCAAATATAGGGGACTTAGCCAGCAAAGAACGGAAATAGAATTTATTTTGAGATAAATAGAAACACTTAAAACTCTATGCTTGAGAATGAGATAGAATAATCGGTCTCCTCTTTGTGCGGTGCTTGGTAGCCTCCCCACTCTTGTCTGCTTTAGTTTTCTGAAGGATTCACTTTTACCGCACAATTATATATATTTTACTTTAAGTATGTTTTTTACACAGGAGTGGGTGAGGGAAATAATTTCCCTCAGGGCCTATGTCATCTTTTAGGACGCTGTGTGGAGTGTTTTTTAAGAAATGGAAGACAGGTAGATCTGGGAAGGAATAAAGGTACGAGGGATGGGTCGGAATCTGGGGGTCATTGTCTCAAAACGTGACGAACGTATGAATCCATCTCTCCCACTGCGGTGGAAGACGATAAGTCGGAGTATGAGTCGGCGATAGGTCCTGCTGGAGAGGTAAAAAGGTGTCTCTCAACCAGTCTCTCCAAATACAGCCTGCCACACTATAGGGGGCAGACGCATCGGCCGCCAAGACCTGGACAACCCTCACACATTACCTATTTAAATAATACAATTAAAAAACTAAGTTATTTTTTCAAAACTATCAGGAATGTCTTCATTAAAAAAGACTTGATCAAGATTTACATGGCTCTCTGCCAATCACTGTTAGAAGTTAGAATACGGTATTATCGGATGGGGCAGTGCAGATAAAAACATACTAAACCACTAATTAAAATTCACAACGCGATAATGAAAATTATACTGAAAGTCCCTGTAAGAACTAGCACTGACAAAATCTTCAACAATCTTAACATCACGTCAATTAAACTATATTTTAAAACTATACTCATTTACATTCAAAAGTACAAAACCCAAGAAATAACAACTAATACGTACATTAGAAACAGTAGATCTCGTAGTCAAAGACATATCCAACAAGTAACTACTAACACAACATTTGGACAAAAAAGCTTCTTATGATAGCATTAAACTCTACAATGAAATACCACTCTCACTCAAAAACCTCAATATTATAACATTTAAATTTCAAATAAAAAGCTGGATACTAAATATAGGGAGATCAGAAATAGAAAATATACTGATATCAAATACAGACTAAAACCGAATCTAATGAACTTAATTATAAAAAAAACACTCTCTTACTTTCTTTATAATTATTTAAAAATAAATATTACATGATAAATGTTATGTCTAATTTATATTAATTTCTTATAATTAAATTATAATATGTAAATGAAATCCTTAGCACGAGAGATCCCAGTGAGGATATCATTATCTTTACTTGTTACTAAGAAATGAAGACAATAAATCATTATTATGTGAACCCGGGCACTCCTGATAAATCACAAAACGTAGTGAACCACTTGGGGTGACCTATGGCAGAGATGTCGATTATCCATAAATGGTTTCCGGGGCGGCGGTAGCCACACCTGCCTCCAAAATTGAATATGTGTTTACTCTAGGAAAACATATTTTGTGTTAACAAATATGTAAACGCTTATTTCCAGCTCACGGTGTTAGCAATTAAACAGCTTTCTAACAGGATTATAGAAAATGCAACATTGCAGTGCGGTGTGCAAAGCAGTGGCGAATGAATGAACGAAATCCAAGTCAAATAAAATATACCCAAACGCAATTTCCTGAGGTAGAACTGATCCGGAAAATCTAAACTGTTTGGAATAAGCCGGTAAATATTTACAAGTTGATTCGATTAAATTTGAAATGTGAGCTTACAGCATATAAAACGAATGGATTATGGACAAACAAAAATATTTAAACAACTAAGAATAATTTATGAGCTCACATGTTACAAAAAATATATGACGTCTGAATCAAGTTTTTATTGATTGCTTTTATTTTTTAAATTCAACCTTTAACTCTATAACATCAATCTGTTTTATTTTATTTTTTTACCCTCTTTAACATAATATGTTTTATTAGTGAGCACGGCACAAGAGTCCTAACTGCTTCCAACAGTCTAGAGCCAGTGAGAAAATGGCATTCCCAATTGGGGTATGTTGTGAGGATGAAGATAGTTGTGATGAGAGGAGATGGGAGAGAGGAACATGGAAATATTAAGATGTGGTCTGAAAACACGGCTAAACCTTATTCAAGCAATGTTTTGATTCAAAATGGTGATCTTTCACAAGGGTGCTATATTAGTTTTATTAATAAATTGTTAAAAACACTTAACCACTCAGGTATTTTGCCATTGTGCAAGTTGTTTTGTGTTACACGAACTGTCAGATTTATAAAAACTTTGTGTTATTTCCGCTTCGCAATTAAAGCTCTATAAATGATATATTTCTGAATTTAGGAGAATACTTAAAATTGTTTTTTAAAAGATATGAAATAAGCTTTCAAATTGTATTATTTATAAATAAATATTAAAATCTGTAAAAATTAAAATTTAGAATGCAAACATAAAAAATTGTAAAAATGACTCACGTGATGTTTTTATGTGAAAACGGCACTAAAATCACGTATTATATAAAAAAAAAACCACTTATGTATCATATAAATGTATAATAAACAATTAGGTCCCGTCAATTTTTATCATTTCATACAAGACTATTAAATAAAAAAAATAACCATGTCTACACGCAACACACAAAACCTATATAAAGCACGTAACACTCACAAACACATAAAACATAATATACGCCGATTTTCATTTAATTATTATTTTTTTGTTTTTTTTAGTTTGTTAATTTTATTTAATTTTAATTTTTGATCTTTTTTTTAGTTTAAATTTATCTTTATTTTAAATGTTTTTTTTTGTTTCGTCACCAACATTGTATATTTCTTTTTTTTTCAAACTGTATTATGTATAAATTATTATATTATAAAATGGGGGTCTCAGCACGAGTAAACAACCCAGAGAGGCCAACATTACTGGGTTGTACTATGAAATTTTTGTAAAATAATGTATCAACAATAAAAATAAAAATAAAAACTAGGCGCGTAGGCGATTTGGCGGGTGAAAACTGTTACTACAAAATAAGTCTTTTTTTATGTATTTTTATGGACAACTTAATATAGATGTGAAGCTTGATTTAATGTGAATCTTTTTGTTTTAGGGTTGTCACTAGAACAATAACGGAGTTATAACGATTTCTGTGGGAACACACGCATTAGCTTGAAAAAAAGCTTATCGTACTTGACTGCTATTAATTGTTATATTGTCGTGTAAACAAGCTTAGGGGTCGGAGTGGTTACATTGTTAAACACATAAATTAATAAAATAAAATATATTGCATACGCCGGAATTTGAATCCCCGACGCGTTATGACTAAATATACAAATTTTGAGTTTAAAAAAATTATGATTTAAGCTTTGCTGTCTTTTATGAAACTCCTTAAATAATCCGAAGATTGGGAAACCATCATGAATATGAAGGATTATAGTGTAGCAGTGTAGAGATCGCCCACCTGTCAATTGAAAGAATTTGCTATAGAGCACGAAAACATTCACCAGTAAAAGTCGAGAGAGTTGAGACATCCAGAGAAGTATGAGATCTTGCATCTCGTAAAGCAGGGAAAGTTTGCCGGAAGACGGGGCCCTGGAAGCAGGAGAACCTCATGGCTGAAAAACCTGAGACAGTGGTTTGACCAGTCTACTGTTCCGGGCCGCAATAAGTAAAGTTATAAATGCAGTGACTATTTGGATTTCGTTCCTTATGGGAAAAATAGCGTATCTGTAAAAAAACCTTCACTTGATTTTATTTCTTCATTCCGCATAAAAACACTATCAATGTACTTTGAGTCAAAGGGGTTTGCAGATGTTCTCTTTTTTAAGTTTTACTATCTCAAACTATCATGACTGGTTTCCATCAAGAATTAAATTGGCTAATACATTCGTAATGTCTGTACTTTGCGCACTTATAATATTTAATTTATGTGTAAGAATAAAACTTAATATGGTAAGGAAGTACCATTCTAGTGACTCAAGAACCACTTTGTTTAATTACTTAGATTATTTTTGCAAGTAAAGTATCTTCCTAGAACCTAGAGGCTCAAGTGCCGCTTCGTTTGTTGACTACTTAAGCCGCTTTCAGACTAAAGTACAAAATAGCCCAAGGCCATTTTCACTAAGAGGCCAACGTACGTCTTTGGTTTGTGAGGTTTTGCATGTTTCGATAAAAATGAAAGCAATTGGAAAAGATTTTTATATTTTTATTATAATACCTACTACCCTCCCGGACTCCATTACCCCTCCCGCCTTCTCTCCCTGCCGCAAAACCATATGAAATTCACACGGTTTTCAAACAATTTGTGCGCCGTCTATATCTTATTTTTATACAAATTTCACAACGCCAGAGCTAACCAATATATCCATATATTACCGGCAATGTACGAAATCTAGGAATTGTATACAACTCCTGGGAAATGTATACAATTCCGAAGCTATTTAGGAAATGTATAAAATATTGTTTTAATAATTATTTAAAACATAGGTACATATCCTGGGAAATGTATACATTTCCTAGGAATTGTATATAATTCCAATATCGTATTAGGAAATGTATAAAAAGAATGCTTCCTTTAATAAAACGTTAGGTTAGGTTAGGTTGGTAAGTAATCAGTCCGTTATTTGTAATTATAAATGTCACAATATTAAAGTAAAAGTCTTTATATTCTTATACTAAGGTAAATGTAAACAAGGCAGTCCATATGGCTATTTATTTTTGCAGGGTAAGCTGGAATGGCAATTGGAAGTACACAATAGTTTATTTTTATAGCACAGACATCTTGCAGCAAGATATAAGTACATCGACTTTGGTTGTACGGCCGTATATCAATATCTCTTTGCATACTTACTTAAAGAAAACATCTTCTAAATTAAATGAAGACAATATTAGCGAAACTCAATCGAAAATCTGTGACAGAAAAATCAGAAAAGGTATTGGCTCCGCTGGGACTCGAACCCAGGACTCTTTGCTTACATGGCAAGAGCTCTACCGATTAAGCTACGGAACCCATATGAAATTCGGTCACTTTTAACCGTATCATACTTTGACTAAGAACTACCAACATTATCTTCATTTTCTTAACGCACATATTATTTATTGGCTGATATCTTATATATGATTGCATGATTCAACTCGAACTAAATGCAATCTAGATAGTGTCTGGATAATTTTTTTTATCCATTTTATTTTGAATACGCGACATCTATTGACTTTTCTGCAAGTCTAGGATGAATATTTATTTTAATTTTTGAAGCTTTATGAGTAAAATCTCAAATTATAATATTTAATTAAATGAAGAAAATATTAGCGAAACTCAATCGAAAATCTGAGACAGAAAAATCAGAAAAGATTGGCGAAGGGGCGACATCTTTTGACGAATTCTTAAATTCGAAACCAAATTACTATATTTGTTTTATTTGAAATTTCACGTACACAGATGTTATTTGTGACGCGGCGCGTACGCCGTGGCGTCAGACATGCACTTGAAGTCGGGTTCTGAAATTCAATCACACAGACGCTACCGTATTAATACTGTTCGCTTATGAATGCAGAATATTTATTAAAATGTGTACGTTAAACCGAAGGGTAAGCTTTAACGAGGTTTGGGAATAATTTAACTTTTAAGCAGATTATATAATTCTACGAACGTAATTCGAAGGTACTCTACTAAATGAGTTTGCACTTCAGTAAACAATATCAATGAATTTTATTTGTAATTGCTACATTTTTAAACAATAACCTGTGACCTGTGTGCCTAAAGTAGTCAGCCAATAAATGATTTTGAAATATAAATTTTCAATTAAACTCTTGAAGTATGAGTTCTTTTCCAATTTTCCATTGTTCGTAAAGAAATGATTTATTTCAGCTCGAAATGAATTTACGTCCTTTCAGATGAAAAATTTAAAGTGTCTTCTCTGATCTTTTTCACATCATTTGACGTATCAACGAAGGAAAATTCTGTGGCAGTAAATCATTTGAATGACTTCTGAGTAAAAACTATTGGGAATTTTGTAATGTTTTAAGATTTAAGTAATATTCTGTAACCTTGGATTTGTTATAGGACCTTTATTACATTAGGCACGGGATTGTTGCGTTAGAAGATATAAATGGAAGTTATGCGAGTTTGATAATAATATAATAAATCGATTAACGAAGAAAGTAGTGTAAGAAATACATGACACAAATGTGAATGGTAGGAGAAGTGGAGGATGCCCGAGGAAGACATGGTACGATCAAGTGAATTAGATCCTTGAGTCAGGCCATGTCAAAAGTCAGAATAATAGAATAATATGTATGAATGTGAGTGAGGCAAAGAGTGTGTGCCAAGACCGAGTTGTTTGGCGGTCCGTTCTCTCTGCCTACCCCTGCAAGGAAACTCCAAATGGTTAGATAGTTATTTAGTTTTGCCAAACACTCATTGTAAGACGATCAGTATTTAGTTCATTAGAACAGTATATCTGCTCCGTAAAAGCCTGAAAAAACAACACAGAAGCATTTGTTCAAACCAATTTTCATCAATTAATTTAGTAGGTACTACGGAAAATAGTGCCATTTTATGTAACTTTGTACAAAATGAAATTCTGTACCTTCGCGAACTTCCCTTTAATTTATATAACATCCCAACCAGATTCAAAAGACTTGAAAATGAATCGACAGATAACATTCAAGAAATAAAAGAATAATAATGATAAACAGTAGTTGCGACCAAATCTATAAAAAAATCGCTATTTGAACGAGTGTATTTGAAGTCATTACAGAGAATTCCGCCAAAGAATACTATTTTAAGAAAACATTTACAACTCATCTAAAATTCTTAACTTCCTGAACGACCTTATTTCATATTACATTATTGGAATGCTTATTATGTAAAGCGTATATTTACAATAAACAAAAATTTTAACAAAACAAAAAAACGACTTAAAAAAATTCACTAAACAGTAAAAAAAATAATTTCGTATTCTTCTACAACTTAATAATCAACTTACTTTTCTACTCATCAATATGTAGGTACGATTGTTATTTTTGGAGTCGGCGTCAGCCAGTTTGTAACTACATACATGTGCTTGTGTCGCACGCGCGACTTGACGAGGCGAAAGCGTGGCCGCGGCGAGAGGGGCGCTGTCAAGTGAAAACGCCGGGCCGGGTACCTTGGCTGACACCGACTCCAAAAATAGCAATCGTACCTACATATTGATGAGTAGAAAAAGTAAGTTGATTATTACGTTGTAGAAGAATAGGAAATTATTTTTTTACTTTTTAGTGCATTTTTTGAAGTCGTTTTTTTGTGTTGTTAAAATTTTTGTTTATTTTTTGATTTTTAGTGAATCTGAAGTATACTAACTAATTTGTCTGAATGTGGGTAGACCTACTAAACGTGCTACTCATATTAGACAGACATTACTTGACCGTAACGACATTACGGTAGGTGACTCAAAGATCCGGATAGCCTATATTAAATTAAAATTAATTAAAATAAAGAAAGACAAACATTCCCGGGTTACGAATAACCCAACAATGTTTGAAAATCTCCTACTACCACCACAGAAAGCCGAAAATGTTGCTTGTGTTGTGATGGAGGACTTAGCCAGCCGAGGAATCGAACCCGATGGGACCCAAGCGCCATGCCCACTCAACCACTGACCGGTCAAATCTACCGGATCCGGTTATCTACCGGATCTGCCGGATCTGCCCTGATGATAAGACACTGCGACGCTGTCCGAAACGTTGGCTAAAAAAGGAGGTAGCGCAACACGGCATAGCACCCCAAAAACAAATAACGAAAATAAATTTGGTCGTAAAAATCTAAAAACGTATCAGCCTATAAAAGATTCGGCCGAGTATCGTTAATTTGCTCCTAAGAATTAAAGAGTTCCGTTACTTTGTCATGGATCCTATAATCAGAACCTAACCAAACTCTCATCAAACTACCCTTGAAGTACATCCTTTCCAATAAAAAAAGAATCATCGAAATCGGTTGGCGTGATATTGAGTTATTCGTCCATTTGTGGCGCACATACTTAACGCAAATTTAAGACTTAGGGTAAAGGGGGGCAAAGTGGAAGGGGTGGGCAAAGTGGAAAGTTCACATAAAACAAAAAATAGCGACATCCCCCCCGTTGCGCTCACTTACCACAATTCGCATGTCGCCCTTGTGCCCCTGATGAAATTTAGCACGGCTGCGGCGACACAGCGCGGTGCACGTGTATGTTGAGTGATTTGTGCAGATTCCTTACGAAAACATTTAAACTTCAACGGTTGATTTTTCATTGAAAGATGGGGATTTAGTTATATGCTATTTATTATTACATTGCATATAAGTATTGTCCAACGTTATTTTAATACGTCTGTGATATTTTGATACGTTTTTTCGATATATATATTTTTTTGTTCCTTTCACACCATTTGGGCGAAGTGGAAAGTTGTATGTGAGGGCAAAATGGAAACCTTTCCACTTTGCCCGCGCTCGTGAGATGTCCAGTTTTACTCTAACATAACAAAAATCAATTGGAAGAAAAAGAAGCCAAAAAGATGAAAATTATCAAGGAAAAATAAAAAATACAAAAGAAAATAAAAATTGAGAAAACGGAACAGAAAAAGCAAATTTCAAAAAAACAAAAAATCTGCAAGAAAGATGAGAAACCATTTTCTCGAAGAGAAACAAAGTTAATGAGAAAATTAATTTTCAACCTCAGCCTGGCACATCAACACAACAACATTTTACACTTTGCATGTTTTGCAAAGAAATTTACATTGATCCTCCAACTGAAGAATGGCTTCAATGTAATGTCTGTCAAGAATGGGCACATGAACTGTGTGTTGATATTGACAATGATGGAAAATTTACCTACTTCAACTGCCAATCCCATTAGAGGAATCATGCTATCGTATTCTGTATTTTATTGTTCTATATTATATGTTTCCACTTTACCCTTTCCACGTTTCCACTTTGCCCGCATAGCAGGGCAAAGTGGAAAAAAGTTAAGTTTTCAAAACTGGGTCTCCATTACCAAAACTGTTCTCTTTTAGTATTATTTTTTTCAATTAGCAAAAACATGTAAGTTTCTTGTTTTAATAAACTTTTAAAAACTAAAAAAAAATTACATTTTGTTAATTAATCTGTACACTGAAGTTAAGTTTTCCACTTTGCCCCCCCCTTCCCCTATATGGTTTTCTCATGGATGCCATTGTCAAAACCGGACCAAATTTAAATGGGACCACACGGAAAGTACCAGTTTTCAAATAAAAAAGAATCATCAATATCGGTTGACTCAGTCGAAAGTTATGAGGTAACAAAAATAAAAAATACAGTCGAATTGAGAACCTCCTCCTTTTTGAAGTCGTTTAAAAATATCATCAATAACTTCCGCATTTGTTGCATGGAGCGTTTGTTCCAACTAATTTTCATCAATTAATCTATATAGTACTTTGGAAAAAAGTGCCTCTTTATGTAACTCTGTACTAATTGAAGCACTTTAACTTTGTGAACTTCTCTTCAGTATGTATTACACCTCAACCATTTTTAAAAGACTTGAAAATGAATCAATTATGTGACATTAAAGAAATAATAGAATAATAACAATAAACAGTAGTCGCGAGTCGCGACCAAATCTAGGAAACTATTTTAAACGAGTCAATAAAGCGATTTCCGCTAAACAATACTGTTTAAAGAGAGCATTTAAACTCATCTAAAATTCTTAAATTTCCTATAACCTTATTTCACGCTACATAATATAATGTATGTTAAGTGTATATTTACTAAAATATCATCAAAAACTTCCTCCACCGACGATGAAATCCAGGAATTTAGAATGTCGCTTGCGGCCGGATATTACGTGGCGCGGGAAAGTTCTCGCGGGAAATGGGGGGTGGGAAGGGAGTACGGTAATCGCCGTTGATATGAATTAAAACGGACGGAAGCCGGTGCATTCGAATTTCAAAATATTTACGCGGGATAAAAGAGGCGCGAATCGGACGGAAACACGAGCAATTATACCATTTAGCTATTAGCAGATCCGGTTGAAATATTTTCTTTTTATACCCATGGTAATAATGATTAAGAAAGGGACACTAAGATGGTTTGGGCATGTAGAGCGAATGAACGAAGGAAGTAGTGTAAGAAGAATATACGACGCGAATGTGAATGGTAGAAGAAGTCGGGGACGCCCGAGGAAGACATGGCACGATCAAGTGAATCAGATACTTGAGTCGGGTCATGTCAAAAGTCAGAATAATAGAAGAGAATGTATGAGACGATGTATGAATGTGAGTGAGGCAAAGAGTGTGTGCCAAGACCGAGTTGTTTGGCGGTCCGTCCTCTCTGCCTACCCCTGCGGGGAAACGGCGTGATGGTTAGTTAGTTAGTTAGTGAGTAATAATACAAGCGCATTCTTCATTCTGATTCACTGTGGGTTCAGTGCAATATTTTATTTGACAAATCTTGAACGCATTTACTGAAGATGCTATAAATAATACTGCAGAAATTATTATCTTTTTTTACATTAGCTCCACAGGGCCTAGGGATGTTGTGAGGAGGGCTATTCAAGGAAATAAATCACAGGAGGTTCAGAGAAGGAAAAACGTATGAGGGTGGGTAGATATCCAGGAGTAAAGGACGCATGAATCTATCCTTTCCACTGCGGAGAAAAGTCGACAGGTTGAGAGTCCGACAGGAAAGTTCAAAAGGTCTTCCTCAATCAGCCTCTTGTAATGAAGACCAGAACAAACTCCACCCAATGATCTCGGGCACCCCTGCGAACCACTCTGGTGACCTATAGAGGTGTTGGTTATCCATTGAATAGTTCCCGGGGCGGCGGTACCGATACCATAATCAAAATTGCCTCCCATGATATGCCCGATTTTATAATTAATACAGATGAATAAATAAAAATTGTACGCGTGGAAGTCTGACTCAACTTTGATGGGTGAGAAATATCGTGATAATTTATTGACAAGTAAAAGCTCTGAAAGCTTTTGAGAAATAGAAATTTGACAGCTTCCTGGGCTTCCAGACTTCTGACAACTTTCAGACAATGTAAATGACAATCATTCTGTAGGTTCATTCATCTCGTGTCTTTTTGTTGGGTTGTTAGCCTTTGGATATTGATCTAGAGGCCAATATTAGCTTTAAAAAGTAAAAATCTGTCTTATGAAATACAAAAAAAGCTGAGATTAGGTTGTGTAAATTTGCAAAACTTTTTCTGTATGTAATTTTTAGATCAAGATTAATTTTAAAATATTTTCAGCTCATTATTATTTCCGACATGAGCTGGGGAGCTTTTACAAGAACATTAAAACACGACAGCCTCCGTGGTCGAGGATCAAGGCGCTCAAAAGCAATCCGAATGTCGCGGGTTCGAATTCCGGCGTGGAATAATAAATTTGGATTATTTTGGGTGATTTCACATCTAAAAGATTTTAAACGACGACCTCCGTAGTCCAGTGGGTAAAACATGCGCAAATAAATTTTATTTGATTAATTTGTGTTCTTTCACAATTAATTCATTCAAAATAATATAAAGTATATTTGCGGCATGTTCCAGAGTGGAAGATACTATCAGTATCGCCCTGGTGTAAGACCACCATTCAGAATTGAAACGTTGCTTGAAAATGGCTTTAGCCGTGTTTGGTGACCAGATCTGAATAGCCAGGTACTTCCCAACCTTCCTCTTCCCCACCTCCTTCCCCTCCCCATTACCTTCAGCCTCACAACATACCCCAATTGGGGATGCCATAGTCTCACTGGCTCCAGACGGGAGCAGTTGAGATTCTTGTGCGGTATTCACTGTAAAAAAAATAATATGTAGTGTATTTGGGGCATGGTCGGGAGCAGAAGATACTCTTAGTATTGCCCTGGTGTGAGACCACCATTCAGAATTGAAACGTTGCGTTGCTTGAAATGAGGAGTGAGGAGGACTGTGAACAAACTGCTTTACCTTTCATTTTTATATTGTCATTAAATAAATAAAAATAAATAAAATTTAATTTATTTTTATTTTTAAAGATGACTTTTGCCATGTTTGGTGACTAGATCTGAACAGCCAGTATTACCCTGGTGTAAGATCACAATTCGGACTTGAAACGTTGCTTGAAATGGCTTTAGCCGTGTTTGGTAACTAGATCTGAATAGCCAGGTACTTTCCTTACCTTCCTATTCCTTATCTTCATTGTTTCCCCGCCATCTTAAGACTCACGTATAACATATCCAAATTGGGGATACCATAGTTTCTCTGGCTCCAAACGGGAGCAGCATGTTTAAATTTAAAATAAAAATTGTGTGTAATTCACACGCGATTGAAGTAAAACTAGAAAGTCGCTAGATGTCGCTATCTTTTGCCTGTTTATTTTAAAGTGGTTTGAAGATTGGATATTGCTTTACAAAAACGAAAATGTTTATTTTTTTTGGATTTCGTAGAATTCTAACCTCCGTCCGCTGGATTTCTCTGGCCGCTGAGATTTGGATGCACTATACCGCTGCGCATTACATTCTGATGACCCGTAAAAAAACAAAGCGGCTAATGAGCGCAGACCTATGCGCAGTTTGATGCTTCGCAGGTGCCGTAGTGCGTCATTTCCGTTTCATCCGAATTTAAAATCAAAAACTGAAAGGAATAATAATATTGAAAGCGTAATCGGGAAGTAATAATATCATCTCGTAAAAGATTTCAATATCTCTAATTCACCGGCAGAGCCTATTTAACGATTCTACTCAAACACTTCCTAATGCCTTCCTAGTATCGACTTCAATTATTTTCCGAGTAAAATTAACAGTTTAGCACGAAAATTAATAATTTAGATTCAATTATTTGCTGTCGCTGAATCTGAGACTATCATCGCCCGAAATGGCTTGGCGAAAATTTAAGCCGCGCGAAGTCAATAATTCCTCGAAATCTAATCGAAAATTCGCAGAACAAACTAAGGTAATTTCCTAAATTGGTTGATTTAAATCTGGTAGCAAAATCGAAATTTCGCAGTGTGGCTTTTATGGACTCCTTTGCCGTTCCCGAAATAAGATCTATACATTTCATTCTAGGCACCATATCTCTACATATGATTCTCTACACCGAGAGAATTGTTCTACATCTTACACTTACTTAAGATGTAGAACAATTTTCTCGGTTTACCCGCGTAACGTAGTCCTTAAAAGGACTTTTTTTCTTTTTTCAAAGGACTTTCACTTAAGTTTTAGCTTTTGGACCGAACAGACATGCGAAAGCTATCAGTTTGAGACAAAAACTCAAGACATAAGGCCTCTGAAGATGGACAGTGTGATCTGTCCGAAACGTCAGAAGTTAAAAAGTCCTTTTAAGGACTACGTTACGCGGGTAAACCGAGAAAATTGTTCTACATATATATATGTTATGATTAAGGTTTTATAACATCATTGAATTGTGTATAAAATGTAAATTTATTGCATCAAATAAATAAATAAATATTATAAATTAAATTAATTATTATTTTTAATTGTTAAACTAACGTTTAAGACAAGATTTTTATGCATAGCACAAAGGGTAACAATTATTATTTTTTCAGGTGGAAAAAATATAATAAGCAGAAATTGTTGAATGAAACACTAGTATATATTGAATCATTTGGCGGGTATAAGATAAGCCGCCATAGCTCAATTGGGAGAGCAGTTGACCGGCAATCAGAAGGGCACGGGTTCAAGTCCAAATGGCGTCATGTATCTTTTCTCGGAAGATTTTTCAATGTGGATGAGTGTTTCAGGCTGATAATTATTGCTTATAATAATATAGCCAGCCTGAAGATGTCCATAATAGGATGGAACCGGTACTGGTTAAATAAATATGTGGAAATAAGTTAAAAAAATTGTTTTAATTTCAATTTAATAACGATAATTGTTATAAGTATCGGAAAAAGTTGAGCCGCCTGGTAGCTTTCATCGAAAACGCTGCATAATCCTATTGGGATATAACAAAACAATGAATGGCGTGATATTCCTCTTTTATAGATCTACAAAAAAGTCCGCGAAGGCATATATCTATCTTTTACGGATAGCTTACTATGCCCATTCTATCTTCTAAAAAAATGGTCACAAACATTGCGGTAATTTAAAAGTTATTTAGACGGATACAGTATTAATCCTTATTAACTTAAAAACGTTAGTTAACCCGAGCATTTCATGCACATTATTATAATCTTTCACAGCATCTCTACGTATTATAAATTAAAGTCCTCCGCGGCATCTGTCTGTCTCTTCGCGATAAACTCAAAGACGGCGGTGGTTATTAAGGTTGGATTGCCATCCAGTAGATGACGTTGTGTTTTATTTGCCACAGCAACGTGCGGCCGGGTCAGCTAGTATACACTATACACAAATACAAGTCAACATCGCCAATTTATTGATGTAGTTCCACTGCAAGATAAATGCTTCCTCAAACAGTTTTCCTTTGTTGCTGTTGAGACAAAGCTTGAATTTTTTTCTTTTATATATTCATTAATATTATCATTCAATTTAGAACTATTTTTATTAAAGAGGAATGTAGTTATGATTAAGGGTGACAGCTGTTTCACCTTCTGAAGGCATTATGAGACTGTAGTGAAGCCATTTACTTTCCGTAAAGACACTTATAATTAAAATCAAATTGCAAATGAAAGCAATCTGATTTTCATAGTATGTTCTTATTATAAGATCTATTAAATTTTATTGTAAGTACACATACAGGCTGGTGTAAGGGACGTACTTGACTTAATTTAACCAGTGATTCCTGACATTATCTGGAGTAAAAAATGTATATGAAATTTTGGTCTCCATGTCAGGAATAGTTAAAGTAAGTCAAGTACGTCCATTAACACCCTCTATAGAAATAATATAAATATGTCATCTGAACAATGGCTTCACCACAGTTTGATAATGACTTCAGGAGGCGAAACAGCTGTCACGCGTTATAATAATTACACAGCAGAACTTGTTTAGGAATAATTTTATAAATTGAATAATATGATAATTCACCGAGGTTGACATGTTGTTCTTTATTATTTTGCATTGTTTTGTATTTATTATACTTATATAGTGCAATTGCATAGCGTGAATTGACTAGATGATCATTTGAGGAAGTGTGTGTAAGGGTTTAGTTTTTCCTGTGGGAAAAATTTTACCCGGACATTTAAATTATGTAAAAAAACGTTAAATTAAAATGGAGGTATACAAAGTAAACTTGATAACAATAAAAAAAATGAAAAATAAAATTAATTGAAGTCTATTTATTTGCAGTTTTATAAAGTTCTTCTTGGTATAAGTTACTGATGAAATTTTTTTCAATCTTCATTTGAGATACGTTTTCACAAAAAAAGTGTAGGTATCTTCTATGGGTAATAAATGGGTCACATACCCACAAAACAGAGATAATTTAAGAACCTTTTTACCATTGCCATGTATTTCATGAAGATTTTTTTTTATTGGTGCGATTAATTAAATCCCAGAATTTGTATTATAAACACTATTGATTTCGATATCAGCTTCTCCTAAAAACGACGATCCATTAAGAGCAACGTTTTAATAATGTGCAGATGTTCAATGTCTAGTTTCCTTAAGCTTTTGATTGCTTTGGAAATCAAGCACGAAACATGCTGGCAAAATGATATGATCCAACTAGTGAGAACAAGAAAATAATTAAAAAAAAAATGAAACAATACAACTTTGTATAAACCACTTAAAAAATGTGCAAATCCGACCGGTTTCAGAACAAACGTTCCTTCGTCAGGGAAAGCTTATACTAATTTGACAGTTTAGAACAATGTTTTATTATGGTAGGGGTGGAGCCGTTGTTAGTTAATAATGTAGATTGGGTGGGTAGGTATTAGTGTAGAGTGGGTGGGTAGGGGAACAAATCCATGATTGGGCTATATGACAATATTTTTTGTTTGTTGATAATAGATTCATTATTTTTAAGGGATTTTTTAATTTCCAAAGCTTCTAAGTTATCTAAACGTTTTCCTTTATGATTAACATGAAGAATATTTATCCCTGTGTTTTTTTCAAAACTATGGTTGTACCGGACGTGATTTGACAACTAAATAATTGTATTTTAAATGATAATTAATTAATAAATTAGCTGCCGGGGTCAAGTAATTCCAAAGGGATAAAAAACAAACTTGACCCCTTCACCCCCTTTTCCCACCTCTGTGTACGTACCTACACACGTATTTTGTTACTTTGCATAAATTTGTGATTTGTGCAAAGCCTTCTTGGTCTGTTGTACATACCTACAACCCTTTGACCTTTGCGCAAATTCAAATTTATGCAAAGTCATTCATATCTCTTTATGTACCCAATTTGTGCAAAACTATGTATTTTTATCCTGCACAAATTGGCTCTATGTAACTTAATTCTATTTTGTGCAAAGTTTCATGATTTGTGTACATACCTACACACTTGAATTTGTTATTTTCATAAAATCTACCATGTCTATGCAAACTCATAATAAACGAAGGATCGGGGAAGCAGTCAGAGTAAGGCGAGATTGGACGGTGTGGCGTTTTTTGCTTCGTTACGCAACAGCGGAACGAACGCAGTGGCGTTTAAAGTCTCTAACGGCCGACATACCTAGAACTCATCTCAGTTCGGAGAATTGAGATGAAAAAAGGTTCTAGTATGGGCAGACTCCCGGCTTAGAGCCCTTTAAATACGGCCGATTTTGCGCTAGATCGGCAGAGCTCCAGATCTCATCGCCACAAAAGCATCTCGCCTTATCCTGCCTGCTCCGATCTACCACTGGGAAACTTGGACTTCTTCTTGGCCCTGGCCGAACCGCCCACCCTGAAGAACCTATTACAATTTCTCGAAACGCCTTTCTCAAGGCGCAGGTTACCCCTCTACTGCGCTCCACCTCCCTTCTTCCCCTCGCCTTCCCGTTTCTCCCTTTACCTACGGCAAGTTGGACTTCTTCTCTCCTCTGGCCAGCCCACCCAAGAAGACTCCGCATACAATTTCGAAACGCCTTTATCAAGGCGAAGGTAACCCCTCTACTGCGCTCTACCTCCCTTCCCCTTGCCTTCGATCCGTTTCTCCCTTTCTACCTACAATTTCTCCCCGTTTTCCCTCGCTTTCTCCCCATTTCTCCCTTTCTCCCTTTCTCCCTACATTTACCCCACTTTTCCCTCTACCTACCATTTCTCTCCCCTTCTCCCGAAGGCGTCGAAACGGCCAGCCGGTCCCCCTCCCACTACATCGTCTGTGCGGGTGGCGATTACAGTGCCACGTCCCGTACAATGGTTATTTTCAATGATATGGTTAGCAAACTCAGAAAAATTATTATTATTAAGACACCTTAAATGTTCTTTGATTCTGATTTCAAAATTACGAGTTGTTTTTCCAATATAAAATGAGGGACAATCATTGCATTTGAGTTTATATATTCCGGAATTAGTCAATTTATGGTCTTTATCTTTAGTATTTCTCAAAAAATTACCGATATTATTTCTTGTATAAAACGCTGGTTTAATATTAGAAGGGAAATTTTCGCAACATTGAACTGAAAAATTACTAAAGATAGAGATCATAAAAAAACACTAAAGATAGAGATCATAAATTAAGCCACTCAGGCATTTACCAACTATGTTGCAATGATTGTCCTTCGTTCTACATAGGTAAAACAACTAGAAATGTAAACATTAGAATCTCCGAACATTTAAGATGCTTAAATAATAATAATTTTTCAGAGTTTGCTAATCACCTAATTTCTACAGATCACACTTTTAATAAGGACACAGGGGTTAAAATTCTTCACTGTAACAATAAAAGCAAAAAATTAGATAATTTAGAAGCACTAGAAATCAGAAAATCCCTAAATAATAATGCTAGTATTTTGAATAACCAAATTAATTTATCTTTCAGTCCCATTCTAAATATTTTTCCAATTAACCGCTCTGTTCTTTCCGGAAATCCCGCAATTACCCCCACCCCTTTGCTCACCTCCCACTCAAACACCTAACATTCTGTATCATAGTTTAGTTATAATATTCTCCTGACGAAGGAAGGGTGCTTCTGAAACCGGTAGAGTGTTTTAAAATAAAAGTGGTCTTAAACAAATTTATGTGTTTTTTATTGTGAAAAATTATTAATATACAAAATTTTATGCCATTCTTTATCATTAATATTATTAGAATTGTAAAGATATTTATTTTTTGAAATTTTGCTAAGTTTTTTATTTAGGATGTTATCAATTAATTTTGGTTCATATCCGTTATTTATAGCCATTTGTTTTATTATAGAAAGCTCAGAAAGGAAATTATTATTAGACATTGGGATATTTACTAAGCGGTGTATCATGGAATGAAGGTGGAGTGTTTTTGTGAGACAGGGTGGTTGGAGGTCTTATGAATTACTATTTCAGTGTATGTTGGCTTGCGATATATACTAAAATCGAAAAAAAAATAAGAAAATAATTATTATACATGCTCACGATAAACCATTGGTCATAATAGACCGCTCGAACCAGACACAGCGGACCCTGATAATAGACAATGGATAGGAATGACTACACACTCGTGGGTGCAAATGCAATTTCCAGAATGAATTTCTACGGGCATGAATAGCGATTTGCGAATAGCAGAGTATACAGTGCAGAGAGTGAGCTGGGAAGCAATAAACCGCACACTTCCTTCATTCCACATCCCACCACATCACATAGGTGACTCATATCTGGTGTTGTTGCTCCAAGGAACTTCAAGTAATCGCAAACTCTGTATTAAACACTTCAGACTGTTAACGCCTCGAGTGTTTATTCATTTAGCAGCACAAATGTCACAAGTATCTGAAAGAGTTATTTCAAAATGCTTTATTCGTTTAATTGGACGACGACCTCCGTAGTCCAGTGGGTAAGACTCTTGACTCACAGTCCGGAGGTCGCAGGTTCGAACCCGGCATGCGCAAATAAATTTTATTTGATTAATTTGTGTTATTTCACAATTAATTCATTTAAAATAATATATAGTATATTTGCGGCATGTTCCAGAGTGGAAGATACTATCAGTATCGCCCTGGTGTAAGACCACCATTCAGAATTGAAACGTTGCTTGAAAATGGCTTTAGCCGTGTTTGGTGACCAGATCTGAATAGCCAGGTACTTCCCAACCTTCCTCTTCCCCACCTCCTTCCCCTCCCTACTACCTTCAGCCTCACAACATATCCCAATTGGGGATGCCATAGTCTTACTGGATCTAGACGGGAGCAGTTGAGATTCTTGTGCGGTATTCACTGTAAAAAAAAAAAAAAAAATTGGAATCGAAGCTTCAGTAATAGTTAAGTGACGTAATGATAGTTTTCAATTTCGGAGGCGGGTATTTGGGAACCATTTTATTGGATAACCCACACCTCTGCCACAGGTCGTCGTGACTTAGCAGGGGTGTCCGGGTTCATGCGGTGAGGTTTGTCCGGATATGGAGAGACTGGTTGAAGGAGCCCTTTTGACCTCTTCAGCCGGACTCTCTCGATCCCTCGCCTTGCATCGCAATTGGAGGGATGGATTCATACATACGTCACTCCTAGACACATTGACCTCTGGATACCACTCGTACCTTCACCTTCGTAGAACTTCCTCTCCTCCCCCTCCAAAATACCCTCCACACAGCTTCCCCCAAGATGGCATGCCGTGATTGAAATTGTTTTCCTTAGGTCCTCCTGTGTGGAGCTAACCTATAAAAAGTTACACGTAATGGAATCAGACTTGCGGGACAAGCTCCGAAGAAAATAAAAATACACAGATCATCCAAGTTTATTGAAATGTATCAAATAGAGGATATATTTATAATATAACAGACCTAGAGACAATCAATATACAATGGGATAGCTCTTAAATAAGGTATTCAATTTTATCTTTCCAAGAAAAAGACTTTCTAAAAAGATAAGTGTTGATCTGTATTCTATTGTCTTTCTGATATCGTAAAATTTTGAAGTGTTTATTTTAGAAGCATCTTTTGAAGATGAAAATTCTTTTACCGAACAGTTGTAAAATAGTTCCATAGTAAATTTCGTTTGTACCACGTAAGAATTGAATCAACGCTAAGTTAAACGTTAGCGATCAAGTTAAATTGATGTTTTAATTCCATGTCATAACATATCAAACTAATATAATCAAATACTTAAAATATTTGAATTCATAAATCTCTTGTCAGGCATGATACAATAGTCGTTCCTGTCAAAACTTTTGTTTATCCGCACCTGCCAGTCGATTAAACCAGACATCAACATGGCTATACTATTAACTGCCTTTCTTTCCGGTCAAATGAAGACAGTTTGGTCTTCGAAACTTATTCTACAAGACCACACATAACTCTTCACGATTTATCAGACCAAACAAGTCTCGAATATGCCGTTGTGTACCACATTTGGCTTTCAGTCGTTAATATTTCATACATAGATACTTAGGCGCCAGTCATAAACAATAATCACGGCCTAAAAGTACATCCTCGAGGAACACCGTGGTTCTTAATTCATTGCCATTTTTATAGTCGATGGAAGTTCGTCAACACTCTTCAAACGTGAGAATGGTGGTTTTATGTTAATCATCGTGCTGAACCGATGCAATCAACTAGCTGATGATTATATAAGTAATGGTTTCAACAACCTGTAGCGCTACTTGAACTAATCAATAATGTGTATTTTTGACCAAAGCAATGTCAACATAACACCGACTCTGAGAATGGCAAAATTTAAATATTTATCTAAGTACTTAAACATAAAGCAGAAGATCTGTCACTGGTTTGAATGTCTCACTAATACTATCGAGTCAATACGACTTTAATTTCGCAGTGTCAATTAAGACAAGAAAACATACAATATTATTTAATAATTGAAGACAATATTAGCGATTCTCGAAATTTCGATAGTTTTAAACAGAAAAATCAGAAAAAGATTCGGTCGCATCTAGGAATTGAAACCAGCACCTAAGCCTTGCCGGAGCTTTGCTACCATTGAGCTAATTCGAGCCTAACCCCTTTGGTCATATTTAACTGCATCATACACCGAATAAACTACCAACATTATCTTCATTTTCTTAACCCGTATTGCCATTTGCTGCGAAGAGTCGCTAATATTGTTTTAAAATATTAAATATTACAATTTGAGGTTTAACTCATTAAGTTATTACAAAAAGAAATAAAAAAAAACATTATTATTGTTTATTCCGTAATGCATTTAATTGTTCAGTTTAGAAAAGAGGTCGTTGACCAAAAAGAGTTGTTTGACTTTCTGATTATGAGACATATTGTAAGGTAACGTGAAATATTAACAATTATTTAGAAAGTTAAGTCAAGAAAACAATTCATTAACGAAGCCGGGTTGTAAAGGCAGTGAAATCACAAGTATGATTGCAAATATTGTTAATGTGCATTTGCTTCGCAATATTTACGAGGCGTGGGTTATATTAATGGCATTATTAATATATTATGAAAATTTCATTGAGCGTTTACCGAGTCAATGAACGTAATAATTGAAACCGGTTTTACTATTATTAATTTCGTAATAAATCTACACACGTTATTTAAAATGCAAATTTACAATTGCATAATTCAATTGCGTGTTAACAGCTGTGAAAATGAAATATAAAACGCTGTACGAATGGAATATGAATTCGGGATAGTGGGTCAGAGAATTAGCAAACTATGTACACAATTCTCAATGGTCTTGCAAAATTTCTGTGCAGTAAGCACTAAAATAATAATAACATTGTAGGCATTTTGCCCAAATTTGTTTTTCTCTAGATAACTCTTTCGATAGGAATATTGCACACATCAATACAGGTGTTACCTTTTTATTTATGATTTAGTCCTACATTTACGACAATGTGATTTAGACAATTTTCTTACATTTATAGCATCATTAATATGAATTTAAGTCAAAACTTTCTTGTGCACAATAAACTGAAGTTAGACATTCTACAAAGAGCATGCATGTAAACTGTAGGTTTTTAAAATATGTTAAAAACTTTGTAACATTACTATTTAAGGTACCTATTAGAGGGAAATATTCTGGTAGAGGCATTTCATACAAAATAGTGTGCATAGAACAAGTAACAAAAGAAAGATAAAATAAGGCATACTAAGGCATAAAATCAAAATCAAAATCAAAATCATTTATTGTACAAAATTTTCATTTAGTACAAAAGGTATAACTTATAGGTACCTATATCCTATTTCTTCTAGTTAACCTAACATGTCATACAGATATGAACACAAATGAAATATAAATATAAAAGTGGTGAAATACAAAGTGAATTTGTTTTAATTTATTATACAAACATAAATATAAAAACAGTTGTACCTATGTGAGGTATTCACTTAATGTGTAATGAGACCTGTTCAGAAGGAATTTTTTTAGTGATGACTTAAATCTGAGTGTATCTTGTATTTGTTTAATATCATGTGGAAGGTTGTTGTATACTTTAATGGCCATGTAAAAGGGTCCTTTTTGGAAAATTGTTTTGTTTGCTTTTGGTATTAATAAATTTTCTGTAAACCTTGTAGCGTGTTTATGTGTAGAGTTTTTTTTTGTGGAAACTTTTCTGGGGATGATCGCACTAACATGCATAACTCAATTATATATATGTCGGTGGCTGTAAGAATTTTCAAATTTTTAAATATAGGTCTACAAGAATCCCGATTAGCAGAGTTTGTCATTTTTCTTATACATCTTTTTTGGATGATAAAAACATCTTTGGCGTTTACAGAGTTTCCCCAAAAGATAATTCTGTATTTTATTATTGAATATACATAACCATAGTGTGCGGCCATTACCGATTCGATGTTTAATATATTTCTCAGTGTACCTAGAACAAAAGAAAACCTACTGATTTTGGCTACTATTTGGGATACATGTTCTTTCCAGTTTATATTTGCATCTAGTTGTATTCCCAGCAGTGAACAAGTTTGGGAAGGTTCGATAATATTATTATTGAAGTTTACATTTATGTTTATAGGTGTAGCTTGCACTGGACAAAATTGTAAAACTTGAGTTTTGTTAGTATTGAGTGATAGATTTTGTGATAACTGCCAATTTGCTATTGATTGACAAGTCTCGTTATATGTTTATCATACTAAGGCATACTAAGGTATAAAAGGCATACTTCAGCAGAAATTCCGGATCAATCTATCTATCTATATATATATATATATATAGATAGATTGATCCGGATATAGGTCAACCCTGTAAATATATATACAGGGTTGACCTATTTGAAAGACTTACTTGACTTACTCCAATGATTCCTGATATTATTTTAAGTAAAAATGTAAATGAAATTTTGGCTTTTTAGATGTCTTTTTTCAAAAACAATTTTCTTCAAAATGGAACAAAAAAAATCTTCCATGTGTCTCCCAAAAACAATTTTCTTCAAAATCGAACAAAAAAAATCTCCCACGTGTCTCACTGGTCACTCAACCGATCAAAGCAACCCTTCTTTCCACCCACAATTGACCAATACCTAGTGATTTTTTAAATGTTTTAAGTTAAAAAAAAAACATGAAAATGACAGCGGCGACGAATTTTTTTTTTACTTCAAATAATGTTAGGAATCACCAATTAAAGTAAGTCAAGTACGTCCCTGTTTATAAAGTCCCTGTCCCTATGGTTTTCTTTTTTAAATCGACATTTTTAGTCCGAGATCGATGAAATTTTGCACAGTTGTCCGCCCAAACAAGAAACCCTTAAAGCAGAATAAAGCCTGGGCAACTCTGGGTGCTTCACCTAGTATTACATAAAAAAAGTTACGGTAAAAACACGACTAATTAACCTACAAATGTACACAAGATTACGTTTAACATTTACAGTTTTGAAACAATGTACTAAACCAGTTAAAATTAGTACCTACGGTATACATAGTACATCTACGAGTATATGCCAGATTTGACGTTAGTACCGTCACCTACGCTTGTAATATAACACTGGCCCAATTCTACATTTCATCATGTGGGTGGTTTGCGAGTTCGTTAAATCTTCCAACAGGTAACCTCCCCCAGAGATTATCTCAGTGAGCTGGCATTCCAGTTACCTGTACAGTACAGAGTAAAAAGGAATACATGTATACGGGAATAGAGGTAAACAGCGTGGTCGCCTGACCATCGCTGCCATTCCGTCCAGGAAATGTTACGCGTGATTTGTTCCCAAGGGAAGCCAAGGGGGAATTTTAAAAGCGAAATAAATTTTAATGCCGACCGTAACATTTAACGCCTGTCAGTCAGCTACGGACATTGTGCGGTTAGAAATATTATACGTGTTACGTCTAATGAAGACACGGAGGAGCGCGTGGAAATTTACATACATACATTGGGATATTTATAATATACCAGCGATGCGCATGCGTTATGCGTTATAAATAAAGAAATTGTTTCTCTCTGCGTGTCCTTTCTCATTCGTTCCCGTTCCTTCTCCCGCTTCCCCCGTTCCGTCAACCCCCCCTTTCACATTCCCCTTCCACCTTCCCCGCCTTCCCCCGTCGTTCGTTCCCCTGCGCCCCTCCCGGATTCCTCTCCATCTACTGTATTCCCTCCCTGCCGCTAAACTAAATGAAATATACACATTCCTCATCTACTCACGCACATATTGTAAAAAAATTGTAAGCGCCAGAGCTCACCGGTACATATAGAAACCACTAAACAACTCACTAAAGTTACATCACAATGGGATGAATTGTAGGTAATAATATAATAATGCCAGAGCTCACTTTTATAAATAGAAACTATCGCAGGCATGCGCACATCGAATCACCAAAGTTTCATCGCAATCGGATGAATGATTTAGAAACGCACAAGGCACAAACAAAGAAACATTCATTTTTATAAATTAAGAATTAACATTCACGAAGTTGAAATCATGATAGAAATCCGTATTTTTTTTGTATTCCAACCGTTCAAAGTTTGGAATTTCAAGTATGTTTGACGTGCGTTAATCACTTTGTGACCCACGTCTGTCTGTTTTTTCTCTAATTATCTTTATTCAATGTAATGGATACAATCTTCGGTAGAGAAGATATTATTTTTGTTTAATTATTTTTTTAATAAAAGAGGTGATATCAGTATTTAATTTGAGTAAATCGCGTGATTTTGTAATTACATGGGTGTGTTTTGCGAACATCTCACCAGTAGAACCCGTGCCTTATAGTAATATTAATTGTGTAATTTTTATAGCGCCGTTTTGACCAAAAATTCGCTTCAAGGATGCTGTACATAATATATTTTATTACTTCCTACTACCTAAGTTCTATCTACTTATGTACGTAGAAACAGCTTAAAAAAAACGTTATTATCTGACAGGTCACTTCAGACAAATTCAGTTTTATTTAGAGAAAGTTTTAGCTTGGAGAATATACAATTTTGCAGGCAGATAATATTTTTTTTTTTACATGAGCTCCTCAGGGCCTATGTCATCTTTGGGGATGCTGTGTGGAGGGTTTTTTGGGGAAAGGAAGGAGAGGAGAGTTCTGGGAAGGAAAAGGGTTTAAGGGGTGGGTAGGACTCTGGGGTTCAGTGTGTCCTGGTCATCCGCCTTCAATACCTAGACAAACCTCACCCCATGAACCCGGGCACCCTTGCTAAATCACCAAACGTAGCGAACCACTTGGGGTGACCTATGGCAGAGGTGTTGGTTATCCAATAAAGGTTCCCGGGGCGGCGGTACCCAATCCCGCCTCCCAAACTATATTTATTATATATATAATAAACACTGAACATTGCCTGATTTTAGAGTTACAGTTAATATTTTATTCTACTTTAATGTTCAAATAAACATTTATTAGAAAGTTAGTGGCAAAAAAATAGTTGGTATTTATTTATTTTAAATATTTACAAACACCACATATATTAGAATGATGGTATTTTTTCCATTAGCTCCACACACGAGGTACCGAGGAAAACTATTTCCCTCGGGGCCTATGTCTTCTTTTGGGATGATGAAAGGAAAGGGAGGAAGTTCTGGGAAGGAAAAAGGAATGAGGAGTAAGTAGGCATCTGGAGGTTAATGCGTCATCCCTCCCACTACGGTACAGGGCGATTGATAGAAAGAGTCCTGCTGGAGAGGTAAAAAGTTCTCCCCCCACCAGTTTCTCCCGATCCGACCAGCTGGTGGGCAGATGCATCCACCGCCAAGACCCGGACAAACCTCACTCCATTAACCAAGGAAATCTCGCTAAGTCACCAAACGTAGCGAATCGCTTGGGGTGACATATGACAGAGGAGTTGGTTATACAATACATGGTTCCTGGGGCGGAAGTACCCTTTCCCGCTTCCCAAATTGTAGAGATATTCGTTATCGTAAATTTTAGGTTTAATTTGATTTTGTTATATTCTGTAAAAAGAGCGCTCGTACGTGGATATGTTCTCTCTTTGCTGGATGTTTCAAATGATTGAATAATATATCCAATTTTTACAAGAAAAACTCTCTTTTTATAACTTTTCAAAGGTTATTCCCATCTATGTAATATATCATTGAAGAAGAACATTAAAATAATAATCTAAACGAAAATATGAAAGTGAACAAGACTCAGAAAAAGATAATGGTCGCAACTGGTCAAAAGTTATAAAAAGAGAGTTTTTCTTATAAAAATTGAATATTCATTTAGACTTTTATAAAAAGTCAACAGTTCCATATAATTAAAATCTGATATATCCGTGGCGCTATCCAGGTTACAAACCAATTCCTAGAATGATTGTTTCCAATAAAAAGGGTAGTTGCCTATGATGTGGAAAATAAAAAATTGTTGAAGATAATAATGTTAATTGTAAAAAATTTGATATATGAGATTGGCTATTACGCGGTTTGACAGTAGGGCGCAATGGCGGAATTGTATAGACGAGACGAGATAGACGAGAGGACCTGGGTTCGAGTCCCAGTTGCGACCATTATCTTTTTCTGTTTTTCGGTGTCTTGTTCTCTTTCATATTTTCGTATAGATTATTATTATTATCTCAATGAATAATATATCGATTGAAGTGTTTTGTTGGATTGTTGTATCTACATACATCTTGTATAATTTATCAGAATGGGAAAAATAAAAATAATCGTATGAAATACAATAACTGTAGCTCATTCTACGTAATATTCAATAATACTCAAAATAAATAGTTTTCTCAGAGAGTTTTCTTAAAATACGTCAATAAAATTTGAATAACAATACGAATAGAATGATCAATAACGTAAAGGGTTCATTGAAGCCGCGAAGAAACGCCGTTTTATTGAACTATACGCATACGTTTTCCCCACACAATAGGAAATTGAATAGAATGGAGATACAAGTTTTTTTGATGAAAAATGAATGTACAGAGTGCAGACCACATTTGGCTTCCTTCGCAGAATGACATTGAATATTCATCAAATTCTATTTCATCGGGTTCAGTAACACTCAAGATCTTCAAGTCCAAAATGCGCATAATTCAACACGAAAACATGTTTTTATACGAAAAATGGTACAAAAAGTTTTTCTTAATGTTAAAATGCTGAAAGTAAGTAGGTAGGCTAAACGCTGTATAGAACTAATAGTAACACGAAAACTTCTTAAAGAATTAAGTGATAAGTTATTTAAGTTGAATTGAAAATAAATATTTCTATGCCATGCCTACTCGTAAATATAGAAATTTTCATTTGAATTCCAGTTGTAAACACTACCCTCAGTCTCACAACATACCCCAATTGGGGATGCCATAGTCTCACTGGCTCCAGACGGGAGCAGTTGAGATTCTTGTGCGGTATTCACTGGAAAAAAAAAGACTTGTTTTTTTTTAAAACACAGGAAGGTCTGAGGAAAATAATTTCCCTCAGTGCCTATGTCAAGATGCAGTGTTTTTGAGGAGAGGAAAGAGTGAACAGACTTGAAGAGACCCATGTTGTAGGAAAGACGAAACACAGAGGCCACCAAAACGTTCCACAGCCGAGTCGTGGAAGCGACCTGTTCTCATGTGACAAATGTCAACCGTATACATATATACGGTATGTTGGACGCGCGTTTGGCGTGTTTCCCGATTATCCACCGGTTCCTAGGGGATCAATGACGCTTGTTCTTCGGAGCATCTTCCATTGAAATACAGGTAGAACATGGGCAGTTTTTCCTTCCGACGCCTATGTTCTTAAGATTGCAATCCGTTTGTTAAGATGGGAGAATCAATTAAACGAACCGCCCGTTTCTTTCCCGGGCCCCTTTTACTCAGGAGGCCCTGAGGAAAATAATTCCCCTCAGAGCCAATGTAATTTTTGGGAATGCGGTGTGGAGGGTCTTTTTAGAAAAGGAAGGAGAGGACATTCTGGGAGGGAAAAGGGTATTAGGGGTGGGTAGGAATCTGGGGGTCGGTGTGTCCAGTAGTGACGGATGTATATCCCTCCTGTATATATGTCGTTTATCCCTCCCACTTCAGGGCAATGTTCCGAGAGAGTACGACTGGATAAGTAAAAGTAATCAAAATTCTCAACCATTCTCTCCCGATCCGGCCTGCTATGCTGCTGGTGGCCAGACGCATTCGCCGTCAATACCCAGACAAACCTCACCCCAAGAACCCGGGCACACTTGCTAAGTCACCAAACGTAGCGAACCACTTGGGATGACCTATGGCAGAGGTGTTGATTATCCAATTAATGGTTCCCAGGGCGGCGGCATCCGTACCCGCCTCCCAAATTGAAGAGTGCTCATCATAAATCAAATATTATTAACACACACGTATTAAATATGCTATAAAATATCGGGAGGCATATAACGGTCCGATATATTAGTATCAATAGCATTTTGAATTTCCTACTAGTATACCCTTTTTATTGGAAACAATCATTCTAAGAATTGGTTTGTATCCTGGATAGCGTCTCGGATAAAAGTATCCGAATTTATTCATATGGAACTATTGACTTTTTACAAAAGTCTAAATGAATTTCAATTTTTTTTAAATTTTTTATTAGAAAAACTCTCTTTTATAACAAAGCAATTCTTAGTTTCCAATAAAAAGGGTAGTTGCCCATAATATGAAAAAATAATTAGTTGAAGATAATATTGTTAATTCTAAAATTTGAAATATGAGATTGACTATTATGACGGCTTGACAGAATGGAGCAATAGCGAAATTGGTTAACGCGCACGTCCCGATTAGACGAGAGATCTGGGTTCGAGTCCCAGTTGCGACCATTGTCTTTTTTCTGTTTTCTGTGTCTTGTTCTCTTTCATATTTTCGTTATTATTATTGTTATCTTCTTCTTCAATTATATACTACGTTTTTTTTACATTAACTCCATACAGGACCATACGACCTCCGTAGTCCAGTGGGTAAGACTCTTGACTCACAATTCGGAGGTCGCGGGTTCGAACCCGGCATGCGCAAATAAATTTTATTTGATTCATTTGTGTTATTTCACAATTAATTAATTAAAAATAATATATAGTATGTTTGCGGCATGTTCCAGAGTGGAAGGTACTATCAGTATCGCCCTGGTGTAAGACCACCATTCAGAATTGAAACGTTGCTTGAAAATGGCTTTAGCAGTGTTTTGTGACCAGATCTGAATAGCCAGGTACTTCTCAACCTTCCTCTTCCCCACCTCCTTCCCCTCCCCACTACCTTCAGCCTCACAACATACCCCAATTTGGGATGCCATAGTCTCACTGGCTCCAGACGGGAGCAGTTGAGATTCTTGTGCGGTATTCACTGTAAAAAAAAAAAATACACTAGGCCTTGAGGACAATAATTTCCCTCAGGGCCTATGTCATCTGGGATGCTGTGTGGTGGGTCTTTTTGAGGAGAGGAAGGAATGAACATTGGTCTTGAAGAGACCCATGTTGGGAAAATCTATCTAACGGACAGCCCGTTTCTGCACAGAGTCGAGGGTATTTTTTAGGTATTTTGGAGCTCCAGACCAGAGGTGGCTGCCAAATTCAACCGTGGGGCGCACTTGTGATTTGTACAAGGTTAGCAGTTGTGTACTATTAAAGTAACTGCGGGCTCTGTACAGTACGCCCAGTTTTTGGGAGCATATCAATGGAGGGCCTGTTCGAAAGATTGCTTCCGTTGAACGATACTAGTTTTTCATTTCGATTCCTTTTAAACGTAATCAGACAAGATTGGGTCTTTGAAACATTAAATTCAACGAGATTATTTTTACCCCAAGAGAAAACACTCTCGAGGTAACCGTGCATTCTTTGCTTCAAAGCCCTACGAGCCGTTGGAGTTTGTGAACCCTTTGGGGGCTTGTCAAACAAAAAGCTATCATGAACTGTGCTGTCATCCGCGTAACAATGAATTGGTGCACATGACAAAAGGTCGTTGATGTGCAACAAAAACAAAGTCGGAGACAGAACCGATCCCTGCGGGACGCCAGCATTTATCGAGTGTGAGGAAGAGGTGACACCATCGGCTACCGTCTGAATCGACCTCTCCCTCAAGAAGTCGGCAATCCACGTACACAAGGATGCGGGAAGTCCGTAAGAAGGCAGTTTGTTGACAAGTCCTCGGTGCCAAACACGGTCAAAGGCCTTGGAAATGTCCAGTGCAACCGTTTGGGTTTCACCGAAACGTTCCAGGCATCGCCCCCAAACATGCGTCACATACGCCAGTAGATCACCGCACGAGCGTTTATCATCGTTGATCATCATCGCACATTGATGGGAATAACCCCCAAAAGTTATAAAAGAGAGTTTTTTTTATAAAAAATTGATTTCTTTAAATTTCATTTCTAGTTTTTCTGCATTATAATTGATTTGGTGGTGTTTACGAATAATCTGAGGATTGCGCCAGATGGAGGGTACACTTTTGCTTGGTGTAACCCTGAGTGACCAGCTCAGGTATGGGGGCTCCATCGAAGCCAGAGTAAAGTTAGCCTCACAGAAACTGGGCGTACTGTACAGGGCCCGCAGATACTTTAATAGTACACAATTGCTAACCCTGTACAAATCACAAGTGCGCCCCACGGTTGAATTTGGCAGCCACCTCTGGTCTGGAGCTCCAAAATACCTGAAAAATACCCTCGACTCTGTGCAGAAACGGGCGGTCCGTTTGATAGATTCTCCCATCTTAACAGACGGATTGCAATCTTTAGAGCACAGGCGTCGGGTGGGAATACTATCCTTGTTCTACCGGTATTACAATGGAAGATGCTCCGAGGAACTAGCATCATTGATCCCTTCGGCACCGGTGCATAGTCAGGAAACACGCCAAACGCGTGCCCAACATTTGTACACGGTTGACATTTGCCACATGAGAACGGGTCGTTTCTTCGACTCGTTCTTGTGTTCAACAGCTCGGCTGTGGAATGATTTGCCGGCCTCTGTGTTTCCTCCTTCCTACAACATGGGTCTCTTCAAGACCAATGTTCATTCCTTCCTCTCCTCAAAAAGACCCTCCACACAGCATCTCAGATGACATAGGCCCTGAGGGAAATTATTTTCCTCAGGGCCTCCTGCGTGGAGTTAAAGGAAAAAAAAAATTGTGGAGTTGTCTGACTAATCAACTGGACGATCGATATGTTATGATTAAAATGATGAAAACTGTAAGAATGTTAGATTCCTTGGCTAATGAATGAGGAAGGCATCACAAGTGATATCGAAATTATATTCTAAAATAATTTCCCACAATGTGTTTTACTTCAAATATTGGTATTATCAGAATTCATTATTCTGCTTTGACTATGAATTAGGTACGGGCTTCATATTTTACGTTAAATTTCCACATTGCGTCACGATCTTCATTATGTATACTGCAAAATGGGGTGACTTTGACCAATTTTTAACTTTGAAACTAAATCGATAACTTTTTTTATGAAATCATTTGTGTCCGAAAATTTAAAGCCATTTTTTGAAAACATGGTGGTCAAAGTTTCTTTTCGAAGTTGGACGACTTTAATATACCTTTAATACAGTATAAAAATACGCTCATTACAACCATATACTAATTTAATATATATCGTTTTGATGGACACCATTCTTTAAACATTTGTTTATTTATATCTTGGGAAAAATAATAATAAATGTTTTTTGAAAAGTTTTCTTACTAGACAATTCCTGAGTCGAACCAGAGACAATAGGAGTTACATAAGAGGAGGTTGCTCACATTTTATTCTAAGACAAATAAAAAAATAAAATAGTTAAAACAAATTAACTATCAAAATGTCTGAATATATTTAGTAACTTATTTTACAATGTATAATCTAAGCGTTATTGGATATACGCTTTTTTTACTTTAGCTCCACACATGAGGCCCTTAGGAAAAAATTCCCTCAGGGCCTTGGCCATCTTTGGGGATGCTGTTTGGAAGGCGTTTCTAGGGAGATGAAGTTCTGGTAAGGAAAAAGGGGTGCGTAGTAATCTGGCGGTCAGTGTGTCTAGGAGCGACGGACTCATGACTCCATCTCCCACACAGCGGTTTAAGAGAGAGAGAGTCCGGCTGAACAGGTTTAGGAAAGGTGTCCATCAACGGTGCAGTAGGCGGGCAAACGCATTCATCGTCAAGATCTTGACAAACCTCACCTTATGAACATGGGCACTAAACTTACCGAAACACTTGGGGAGATCTATAGCAGAGGTGTCGGTTATCCAATAAATGATTCCCGGTGCGGCGGCACCCATAACCCGCGCTTCAAATTGTTTCCCGAAATCAAAAAAATAAACGAGTTATTTCTGAGCGGTGGCGAGAATTATCTACGCATATATCCGCGATGACAAGTCTCCCCGCATTACGGTACAAATTTCTATACAATGATAAATAAAAGACTTCACAGAATAATAATTCTACCTCAGGTGACTTTCCGGTGAATCTGAATACGTGGATTGGGAAACCATAGAAATGAATACGCGCCATGAGATTACTGACAATGCGTGTATATAGAGGTAATATTACCTGTGTAATAGCAGGTAGTAGGCAAAGGTACGGCGGTACATTATAGTCACTTTAATTGAACAAGGTTCTAACAAACATTTGTTTCGAAAATGACCTTTGAATCCCAATGCTCGTTTCTATAATCAAAATATTTTTAAAAATAATCTGCGTTGTATTTTCGTGGATATGACGAAGTTCTGACATCAAGTTTTAAAAGCTTTTATTTATTTTGCAAGGTTCTAACTTCACTTTGAACCTTTACCAATAGGCCACTTACATCACATTTAAAAAAAAAATTCCGGTTTAGGCAAATATTCTGTACTTATTTTTTTTTTAATCTTATTTTTGAAACCCAGGGGATTTTTTTAAAATTTCAATCCGAAAAATTAGACCATTTTTTATAAACCGTAAAGACGGCACATAATTTTATAGGTGCGAAAAAACAATAATTACAAAGCCGAAAATCATTTAAAAAAAATAGAACGTTTTCCACACGAATGGCACAGGATAATAACGAGGCATACCAAAAATATTACATCTCATAAATATTTTTTTCCTTGATCCATCTTATTGATCATTAATCATTATAACGTACAACGTCTTTATTATTAAATCCAATATAATATACTTGTACTTGTAAATTATAATAATAATAAGAAAATTATAAAATTTGATTTTGATAAAATCAGCACCATAACCATTATACCTCTAAAACATGTACAGATATCTAAAATTAACATCTGTCAAAAAGTCAAACCAAATGATAAGTTCGCAGAGAACAAACAATAAATCTTGTGAACGAATTCAAAAATTTGCTTGAAATCAAAGTGATGCCATACAAAAATAAAAAATCAGTGTGGAATTTTACAAAATTAATACGAACATTTTCGGAGCCTGACATTTTCATGTAGTGACGTCACGAGCCCAAATTATAGATTTATTTATTTAAAAATAAAAAACTACATTTCTAAAAATTTTTACTTACATTTTCGTAATTTAGTAAAAAGATCTATCCACACGATTTTTTCCAAGTCGTTATGAAATCCATGCAAGTGGCCTGTTTCCATTTACATCTGACAGTTGATTCTTATTGTTGTTCGTCACTTCAATTGAGCGGCCTCCGTGGTCGACGGGCAAGGCTTTCACTAGCAATCCGGAGATCGCTGGTTTAAATCCTGGCGTCCGCAGATCATTTTCATTTGATTGATTTGTGTTTTCACAATAAAATCATTAAAGGAAGATACCCTTATTATCGACCTGTTGTAAGACCACCATTCAGCATTGAAACGTTGCTTGAAATGGCTTTAGCCGTGTTTGGTGACTAGATCTGAATAGCCAGGTACTTCCCGCTCTTTCCTATCTCCTTCCCCTCCCCATTTACCTTCAGCTTCACAACTATGCCAATTGGGGATGCCACAGGCTTACTAGCTCCAGACGGGAGTAGTTTGGACTCAAGTGAGGTATTCACATAAAAAAGGTTCTAAATTCGCCTTATTATGTTCTGAGGTATCAAATTTTGCACAGAAAACTCTCGTATTTCATATACCGATTTCTGATTTTGAGATTTTGAGGTCCAATCTTGCTATAAATTATGTCATATAAGTATTTAAGTTAAACATATTTTTAAGTAATATATTATTAATTAGAACATGACCCTAGCTCGCAATTGCATTAGGGAAATGTAGTTAGAATTATTAAACCCTATCTGGTTGCATACTTACATAACTGTTCTTACTGCACGTTTGGGTATGTTCTAAAATGGTAAGTTTAAGTTATAATCTAAAATCGGTAAAAGGATTCTGGAGAAATCGTCTTGTATATCGTTGTATATCAGAACAAGGTAAAGTGAAGTTAGAACCCTACCAAAGTGACGTTATGTTAATTCGTTTGAAGGAAACGAGTGTACGAGTGGGGTCTCTGTTGTGTTGGATAACGTATTGTAAGCTGGGATTAAATTATTGGAAATTTGACATTTGAAATCCTTGAACTGTGCGAATCGGGGTCACCAGTAAAATGCTTATTTCACTTGTTTATTACTTACATCATTTTGCAGTTAGAAAGTAAGCAGTCATATTACGTATATTTTTTATAAAAAACAAACAGCCTCTATAATACAAATATATTTCGATTTACGTACACACACATGAGGTAAATTCTGTCGCTAAAATTGGTTAGAGAGTTAGTGTTTTATTATGACTTTAAACTATTAAGTAGGTAAAGATTAGAGGAAGGAGAATATAAGATAAGGATATGAGATGCTCGTGATACATTCTATACTCACGCATTAATTTCTGATCGCGTCATCAAAGTTTTTTTTTTAAAAGCTTTACACAGGAGGTCCTGAGGAAATAATTCCCCTCAGGGCCTATGTCATCTTTGTGGATGCTGTTTGTAGGGTATTTGAAAGAGGCAGTTGGGAAGAAAAAGGTAAGTGGGGTGGGTAGGAACCTGGGGGTCAGTGTGTCAAGTAGTGACGGACGTATGAATTCAATCCCGCCACTGCGGTGCAAGCCAATACGATGAGAGGGTCCGGCTGGAGAAGTCAATAGATTTATCCCGATCTGGCCAGCCACAAAGACGCAGCCGCCGCTAAGACCAAGAAAACTTCACCTCATGAACCCGGACACTCCTGCTATGTTACCAAACGTAGCGAACCAATTGGGGTGATCTATGATTGATAATGATTCCTGGGGCGGCGATACCCATTTCCGCCTACCAAATTGAGAGATCCTTTTTATGTGAATACCGCATTCACATAAAAGGGACCTATGTCACCTTTGATAATGCGTGGTGACGGGTCTTTTAAAGAGGAAGGAGGGTACCTAGTCTTGAGACCCATTTTGAGACGGAGAAAACACATTATTCGACAAGTCATTCTACAGGCGGATTCTTCGGCACAAGAACGAATCGTAAAAACAACCAGTCAACGCGCGGAAACCTTTAACTGTAGGCAAATTTTAGGTATTCGTTTGGTATTTTTTCGAATTTTGCTAGTTTGAGGATTAAATTAAAATATCGTTACAAAAATAACAGATTATTTTTTACTTGTTCCAGCGACAGAATACCAAGACAAAATATAAACGGGGGTGAGATTGGAGTAACTGGAAATAAATGAATGTATTTAACGGTGCCTTGCCTAATTTATCACATTTAATACAAGGTGAGAGGATTTCCGAAAAAATCAGACAAACGCTTTATATCAATTGCGAAATACGTCTGTAGTTATTATGTTGATGATAAATAAATTACTTGGACCTTGATATTCTTTAGAAAAGACAAAAAATGGTTCATTTTTTGATAAAGAGGAAATTCTTTTATCATTTCGATAAACGTGTGTTACGATTCTATTTATCACGATTTAATTCAAGGTTTGTGGTCAAATTTCTCATTGGAATTCGATGGCATATAATCTAGAATAATCTAATAAGTCATATTATTGAATCTCGAGTATTTTCAAGACAAACGACAAAGCCTCGTAGGTTATCCTTCATTTTAAGATAACATTAAAAAATATATTTTTATTTTTAAGTTTATGAGTAAAACCTCCAATTGTAATATTTAATTAAATGACGACAATAATAGCCGCAACATGCGCAAATAAATTTTATTTGATTAATTTGTGTTATTTCACAATTAATTCATTTAAAATAATATATTTGCGGCATGTTCCAGAGTGGAAGATACTATCAGTATCGCCCTGGTGTAAGACCACCATTCAGAATTGAAACGTTGCTTGAAAATGGCTTTAGCCGTGTTTGGTGACCAGATCTGAATAGCCAGGTACTTCCCAACCTTCCTCTTCCCCACCTCCTTCCCCTCCCCACTACCTTCAGCCTCACAACATACCCCAATTGGGGATGCCATAGTCTCACTGGCTCCAGACGGGAGCAGTTGAGATTCTTGTGCGGTATTCACTGTAAAAATAAAAAAAAAAATAGCAAAACTCAATAAAAAATCTGGAGACTGAAAAATCAGAAAAATATATTGGCGCCTCTGGGACTCGAACCTAGGACTTTCGGCTTTCCGGGCCACAGCTCTATTAATAAAATATGCGTTATGAAAATGAAGATAATGTTGTTAGTTCTTAGTATGATACAGTTAAAAATGACCGAATTGGGTATCGACACCTTAGTTCAGTTGGTAGAGCTGTTGCCATGTAAGCATGTACGAGTTCCAGAGGTAATATCTTTTTCTGATTTTTCTGTCTCTAGATTTTCGATTAGTTTCGCTAATATTGTCTTCATTTAATTAAATATATATTTTTTTGTTAGTTTGTCACACAACTGTAAAATCTCTACATATTATAAAACAAAGTCCTCCGCCGCGTCTGACTGTTTGTTTGTTCGCGATGAACTCAAAAATTACTGAACGGATTTTCATGCGGTTTTCATCAATGATAGTCATGAGGTAGGTCTAGGAACATTGTCAAGGTTTTGGGTAAATTTGTTGAAATATATAACATATAAAGGAGAATGTCTATATGTGGTGGATGAGCGGGAGGTGTGGATTTAATTTGTATGCAAATCTATAGTTTTTTGACGAGGTTGATGAAAGTTTGCACATGTGACCCTCAAAACAATATGAAGGTCACTGTCTACATTTGATTTCGAAAACTCTCTGTAAAGCTCGGGCATCGCCGGGGACTTCAGCTAGTAGGCAATGTGCACCAACAGATATTAAACTTTAAACAGCCAAGATAAAAACAACAAAAAAAGACTCTCTAAAGATATGAAAAATAAGCCGAAGATAATGTAAACAATGGTTTTAAATAATATTTGAAGTAAACATTACTAGTGCTGCTTATACATACTAAACATTATCAAATTATTACAAAATACTTTTTCGGATTTTCTTCAGGTAATAAATAAACAAAACTAATTATAATCTGACTTAATTCTTAAAACAAATTAGATTTTTTTAGTAAGAGCTGTGTGAAGGTAAGAAGACTGCGTCGGTTTCATTGACGAACAAAAAACGATAAAATTATTCTTGTTTTTTTAATAAGCCCATTTGACGTCTCTTCAATCTGAATCATTCAACTCGGTTTTGTTCATTTTGTTTCTTCTTTCGGTAATCTTTTGATTATTTAATTGTAAGTAGGAGTGACATCGGTGGCATGAGAACGAGTCGTTTTTCCGACACATTGTCATGATACGTGTTATTGAGATTTTCAGTAACACGTTTTGTGTGTCACCCACCCTCTAACCCCTAACTCAATCCACCTCACAACGAAACCTAATAAGGTGAAGATGTAATAGTAATAAATTATTATGATAATTTACAATAGTCTAGCCAGCCAATTTCTTAGGAGGCGTCAAATAACATTTTACATGCACACTATTTATTTTATTTGAGGGATAGCAACAGCCCTCAAAATGGTTTAATTATTATACTATACTAGCAGACCCGGCCACACGTTTCTGTGGGTAACGAAACACTACGCCACGCCATTACCCAACCTTTATAATAAACGCCATTTGTTAAATCAAATCCACACCTCCGCTTGGCCAGATATATTATATATTTCAACCAATTTACTCAAAACCTTGACAAATTATATCTATACCTAAAAACCTTCCTCATGAACCACCTTATTTATTGGTGAAAACGTCGTAAAAATCAGTTGCGTAGTTTAAAACATCGTGAGCCACTTCATTTTATACAATGTAAAGATATATATGTCGTAGGCCGGTTGTAAAATCAGGCAGATCATGATGCGCCTAGCCACACCATGATCTACCGTATCATGAAATGGTGGCAGATCGTGATGTGCCTGAGGCACATCACGATCTGCATGATTTTAGGTTTGGCCTGCGACCTATATAGATATTTATATGGGTCCTGAATAGACCCATGTTGTAGAAGGGAGGAATCACAGAGGCTGGCAAATCATTACACAGCCGAGCTGTTGAACTCAAGAACGAGTTGTAGAAGCGAACCGTTATCATGTGACCGTGTATATGTGTTGGGCGCGCGTTTGGCGTGTTTCCCGACAATACACCGGTGCTGAAGGGATCAACGACGCTAGTTCCTAGGAGCATCTTCCATTGTAATACCGGTAGAACAAGGATAGCACACCTACTTGAAGCTTGTGCTCTAAAATTATGTTAATATAAATGTAGAAGCTGTTGAGAGAATTCAAAACCAATTGTTACGTTTTCTAAATTTTAAAATGGGTATTCCAGAAATTATGTTGAACTACAACACTCTGTTAAATAATAAAAATACCTATGCTCAAAAGAGAAGAATTTTTACTGATTTTGTATTTCTGTATAAAATTCTAAGTGATTTAGTTCATAGTCCGGTATTGCTGGAATAGATAAGCTTCCGGATACAACTACGTAATACTAGAAGTCAGGTTTATTTCACTGCAGAAATTCTGGGACTAACTACTATATGTATTCCTCTTTGCCCAGAATACTAATGGAGGAAAACAATTATACCAAGTCAGTGGACATCTTCAATGTATCTTTAAACAAATATAAAATATTGTTACTGAGGCAGTTCAGATATGTACGATAAATATTTTATATTTCTTACCAATAATATGTAAAAGCCCTGAAAAAGGGCGTTAATCAATAAATAAATAAATAAAATGTTACATTCCGCTTGTTAAGATAGGATAATCTATCAAACGAAACGCCCGTTTAAAAAATATTTACTATGCATTTCACACCTCTCAAGACCCAGTGATAAGGCTATCTAAAAAAACGATTACATTATAATTCGAAGAACTATTAGCATACATTCGTCATATAATGTCGTCAGCAAGTTGGTACTACGTGTCACGACAGTTACCATAATAGTAAAACAATCACCAAAATATGCAAATGAATAAGACAGCCAACGGTTAGGTACACATAATCAATCGTTAAGTATGAACTATAATCAAATCGTGAATTACAAAACGATTGCCGAAATACGGAGGTGGTAAGAACAATACATAAAAGCTTTAATGAATTCCTAATAGCAATACTTGATTAGATTTTACATTCTATGTTTGTGTTCCGCCCGAACTCTAGTCAACGAGTACCTATTATTCCTAGTACGAGTCACGCATTTTGAAGTGAACGTTTTGCAAAGAACTCCTACGCAGAATCTAACAGGGATAGATAAATAAGAATGTACATATAATGTTGTATAACCTCTAGATCAGCGGTCGCCAAACTCAAAGACCACAAAATTCATAATTTTAAATCCCGCTGACCACAAATAAGATTTTTCAATTTGGAAGGCGGATATAGGTATATTGGATTACTAACACCTCTGCCATAGGTCGCCCCATGCATTGGTAATTTAGTAGGGGTGCCGGATTCATAGGGTCAGGTTTGTCCGAATCTTGACGGCGGATGCGTCTATCCGCCAACTGCGTGGCAGGTTGGATCGTGGTTGAGGGAGACTTTTTAACGTCTCCAGCAGGACTCTCTCGGAATGTTGCGTCGCCTTGTACCACAGTCGAAAGAATAGATTCATACGTCCTTCACTCTTGGACACACTGACCCCCGGATTCCTACCCACCCCAGACACATTTTTCCTTATCATAACTCCCTCTCCTTCGTTCGAAGTTTCTCCAAAGGTGACGTAGATCCTGAGGGGAATTATTTTCCCAAGGGTCTCCGGTTCGAAGCTAATGTAAAAAAAATATAAATATATATATATGCATTTAGAAAAAATATATGAAATAATACATAAAATGCACCTAGTTAATAAGATAAAACCACTAATTTTAACCAAATTATTTCTAATTAAAATTTTAAAAAGAAAACCATTCAAAGATGCTTAAGCCGTCGCTACCCGAATTTTAACCGATTTCTTTCACATCCTCCTTTAACGTTTGAAGTTTTTAAGCTCATAAAAAATATATGTTATTTTTGAAGATAATATCGATACATATTCGAACATTTTCCACGCCGAAACGCAAATTACAGGAAATTCCCTCGATAGAAAAAAATTGCAAAATATGCTCCGAAAATTATTATTTTCACGTCTCTTTCAGTTATTTTACAAGTTATATGTATGAAAAAATTCAAAGTGTTTCTTTAAATGCTGTATTAGACAGCCCCTAAGAATTTTTTTCTCTATTTTAAACGAGTCATATTTTATTAAAAATTTTCACGGTTTCCGCTTCAATTTTAGTTTTAAATATTAGCGCACTCTCTCCAACGTTCGTTATTGCATATCTCTCCATCTTCTTCTTTTGGAAGGGGGATACGTCGCCTTAAATAATGTCCATGTTTCACTATGGACCAGCGAAATTTTCTATCGGACCAGTAGTCCGCGGATCACCACTTTGGCGACCGCTGCTCTAGACTATAAATCTCATTGCGAAACGATTTCTGTTAAAGTTGGTATTAATGCAATGTAAATAAATAATATTCGTTCGGTATCAATTGTCAAGTTATAAGTTATTATTTAATTGTACACCTCTTGCCACTTGCCAGGAGGCGAATTCTACCAAACAATCCAGATTCTGCTGCGAGCCGAACCTGCTTTTGTTAGCAAGTGCATACGCTGCGTTAGAAATGTTAATTAATAAATTATGTAAAAACAGTAATTTTAAAGCCAATATTAAAAATGTTAAAATTAGTAATAGCATTTACGTGTACGATTGATGATGGCTAATACTGTTCTGGCGATGGAGGGATTCTTCCGAAATCGTTCGTCAATTCTATCAAAATAATTTGGCTTATAATAAAATAACGTGGTTTTAATACATCATAAAATAAAATTTGTTAATAGGCCACTTACATCACATTTAAAAAATATATATTCTAAGACATTTTGAATTTTTTTTTTCATCGGATTTTTGTAACCCTGGCGATTGTTAGAAAAATTCAATCCGAAAAAACAGACCATTTTTATAAACCGGAAAGACGGAACATAATTTTATGAGGCACACCAAAAATATTACATCTCATAAATATTTTTTTCCTTGATCCATCTTATTAATCACAAATCATTATAATGTTCAACGTCTATATTACTAATTCAAATGTACTTGTTAATTATAATAAAAATAAGAATATTATAAATTTTGATTTTGTTAAAATCAGCACCATTACCATTATATCTCTAAAACCGGTACAGACAGCATAAAATGTACGGGGTTCTCTTCATTACATCTATCAAAAAGTCAAACCAACTGATAAGTTCGTAGAGAACAAACAATAAATCTAGCGAACGTTAAATGTCAAATTCAAAAATTCGCCAGAAATCAAAGTGTTGCCATATAAAAAAAAACATATCAGTGTGGAATTTTACAAAATTAATAGAACTTTTTCGTGTAGTATCCATGCAAGAGTCCTATTGAAGTCAGGTCTTATAGTACAGGATCCCGATATAAAACGACCATCACCGAGATGTTTATTTGATAAAACGTATTTTATATTTAATTTAATATGTCAATAAATATATTGCAAATTTTAGTCCAGGGTATGATTAATTAATAATTTAAAAAAAAAATTAAACAGGTAGGTATAAACAGGTAAATCGATACTAGCATTTTGCACCGGTCTGATTATTGAATCAAAATTAAATGATATTAAAGATTATTTCATTATGAACACGGTGGTATCAAAATATACACACATAAATAATTAATTGATGAAATTTTTTTTAATAACTATTCCTCTATTTTAATAATAAACTACTCCAAAATGATGCACAGCGTATACGAGTCTATCGCTATCCTTTTCATTTTCAAGAACAAATAGCACTCTCTTTCTTTAAATGGACGGACTTCAAACAGCTGCTATGCTGGGTCCTCTTCTATCGCATGGGATGGTTGGTTGGGACCTCTCAGTCGCACACATTCACTCAAACCGGTGAAATGTTTAAAAAATATATATTTAAATTATTAATTAATCATACCCTGGACTAAAATTTGTTAGGCAACCCATATGCAATATATTTATTGACATATTAAATTAAATATAAAATACGTTTCATCAAATAAACTTTTTTTTTTCCAGTTAAAAGAAAATCACATTTTCACTCATTTAACTAGAAATAATTATACACGTTAAGATAAAATAAATATTTCAAATACAGCGCTATTCTATTTCATTATTTTGTTTATCAAGAATAAATATAAATAGTTTTTTTTTTAAATTTACCCAGCTTCTTTTCGTTTTTAATGTCATTTGGGAGGCAATTATATAAGTTGCCCCCCTCGTAACCAATGGATTGTTTACCATAGTAGTGTGGATGGTGTTTAAATGTATGTTATCGCGTTGTCGTGTAAAGTGTTTATGTACTTGGGACGTTTTAATGAATTCTGTGTTTGTGTGTACGAGATTATTTTGTATTTTGTATACATATAGAGACATGTATTGTATTCATATAGTTTTCTTAATGTTAATAGTTTTGTTTCCATATATAATTTTTTGTGGATGTTCTGGGCTTGTAGTTAAATAGTTTTTTGATTACGTTGTTTTGTATTACCTATAATTCATTTATGTGTGTTTCACATCTCGGCGATGGTCGTTTTATATCGGTATCTTAGACTATTATCAAGGGTTGGAATAACAAAATTGTATGTTTGAGACAATATACCTTTGGCATATTGTGGATAATAAAGTGTGGGAATACAAGGGGTGAAAATGAAGCATTAAACTTGCTTGTAACACACGACGAATATAAAAATATGTGGTCTTGGCCTATCTCTCGATACAACTCGTTGTACAATCATCATAGACGGGTAAAATAATAAATCTGTGATGGTTGTATGTTAATGTATAGCCACGCAAAAATATTTATATTTGATATCCCGCATGGTGGGAACAGGTAGGCATACCTATACAAATATGTAGAATTTAATAAATCAGTTGTTTACTTTTGAAGAGGACGTTTATTAAAAATCACGCCAAGGACATTATTTCAAAATGTTAAGTTTAATGACCCGTTAAACAAAAAGTCAGAAACTATCTCCACATTTAATGTGCCTAACCTACCATTTCCCGCCCAAAAGAAGTGACTTTTATTTTACTCTAATGACTCACAGCTGTAACAAATTTTAAGTTATTTCATTCCAGCTTGTTTCTTGTAGCTTGTAGGTCAATGGTAAATGCTTCGCCTTCAACAAAAACAAATTGATACGATGAGCATGAATTCGACAATATTCTAATATTCAATTGCCATAGTGTTTTTTTATAGTCATTGTTCATGGTAGCTATTCGGAGGATATTCACACGATCCATCACTTAAAAATGAAAAACCGAAATCACTTGGCAATAATAATTGACCGTCAATTTTTGTCATTATCAACATAAATATTGAGAAAAAACCTTCGAACAATATGCCGGATCTGCCCTGATGATGGACACTGCAACGCTGTCCAAAAAATTGGCTAAAGAAGGAGGTAGCGCAACATGGCATAACACCCCAAAAATAAATACGAAAATACTTTTGGCCGTGAAAATCTAAAAACGTATCTTCGATCAATATGGTTGATGGAAAAACGCATGATTTTATTTTTATTTTTTTTACATGAATACAGCACAAGAGTCCCAACTGCTCCCGTCTGGAGCCAGTGAGACTATGGCATCCCCAATTGGGGTATGTTGTGAGGCTAAAGGTAGTGGGGAGGGAACGAGATAGGGAAGAGGAAGGTGGGAAAGTACCTGGCTATTCATATCTGGTCACCAAACACGGCGAAAGCCACTTCAGGCAACGTTTCATTTCTGAATGGTGGTCTTACACCAGGGCGATACTGAGAGTATCTTCCACCCTGGAAAGTACCGGAAATATACCGTATAATAATATTATTTTTAAATGATTAAATTGTGAAAAAACAAATCAATCATATAAAATTTACTTGCAAACACCGGGATTTGAACCCGCGACCTCCGGATCGCAAGCCTTGCCCCTCGAACACGGAGATCGAAGAAAAGTAGTTTATGAGCAAAAATAGTTGCGGTCCAGACAGAAAACGTTGGTAAAATTTCGCCACTCTCACCCAGAGTATGAGATTTGTTATCAGGTAACTCAAAATAAAAAAGTTGTAAAATTATATGTTGATGACATATGTTAAAAATGAAAAAAATATTTATAAAAACAGTTTCTCTGTGTAATAGGGAAGCAAACCAAAAGCAAATATATCATAATTTCAATGTAAGTTCAGAATCATTTGCCAATATTTTTTACTCATACCATTTCGAGTGGGTGTAAAAATGCTAATATAGTAAGTTCAGAATCATTTGCCAATATTTTTTACTCGTACCATTTCGAGTGGGTGTAAAAATGCTAATATAAATACGCGTCAATGAACTCAAAAGTAAAAACACTACAGATAAAAAATATTTATCTTTTTTACAAATTTGAATAAGCAAGCACTCAAGCTCCGATTTGTAACAGGTGTCCGAAACCGCCACTTTTTGCCAGTGCGCTACGAGCATTACTACGTTATCAACATGTTTTTACGGCATGACGTAAGCTGTGAATTTTTCAGTAGGTCATGTCGGTTAATGTCGATGACTTGCGTCGAGGAACCTTGAAGAGGAATAGTCTAGTCGGGATCGCCTCGAGTAGTTTTAATTAATTTTGAAATGGAGTCAAAAGTTGGCTTTTCCCAGAAGCAATTAATGTCGGATTGGTTCGGGCAGCGAAAAGAAAGTTACACGCTGTTTTTTTAGCTCAATATACTAGTGAATAGTCATCCAATTTAAATGTAGGTTACAATTTACAATCAGTAGAATTTGATAGGATTTCTGGGTGTGCGCTGAGAAGCTGTTTGCAACAGTCCCCTAACAATTTATTATGGCCACGTTTAAATAGTATTATTTTCCACAAATATTATTAACGTTATGCACTTCTTCATTTATTTAATTAGTTTATTCAGCAAAATTTTAAAGAACTAATAAGTGTGGTCTCAACTGCTTATACAGGATGGGCCAAAAACATTTGAATTTGTAATTGTACTAGCAGGGATTCCGAACGGGGGAGGAGAGCGGGGTCACTTATGCGTGGCTCCTCGTTTCTTGGAAATTTAGTCACAATGGATCGCTTTACGGGAGAGCAACACGCATTCTGGGTAAAACATTTTTACAAAAACAATGACTTTGTTCTTTTCTGTTCAGCAATGATTCTATTCTGTTTTACAAAACAACTATGCATGCCGCCTAATTCGTTCGCATCACCAATTAAAGAGTATTAACCGGTACCCAAGTGTTAAGTGTTAATTTATTTAAAACATGGTTTAAAAATTTCGAAGAAACCGGCAGGAAAACAAACAGGCGGCCATGGAGTAAAAGAAATTGGTTAAAGAAATTTTCCCTCACAAACTGATCTCGCGCAGAGGATAATATATTCCATGGCCTCCCCTTAGCCCGGATCTAACCCCAACTGATTTTTTTATGGGGTATATTTGTGTGTATAAGAATTTTATCTTACAAGTCGAGCTACGTAAATAAACCAGCGAATACATTCCAATTAAAGGAGAACATCCATCAAGAAATGGTCAACATTTCCCGAGATTTGTGGCGAAAAGTTTTCGAAAATCTAAGGGTCTGATTTGAGGAATGGCAGCAGCGAGATGACGGCCATTTGAACAAAATTATTTTTACGAAATGATTTTTTAGCATATTTTTGTTCTTATCAATAATCATTTATTTAAATACAATCCGTACTTTTTTCATGATTATTTCAAATAAGTGCAAATGTTTATGTTATGGCCCACAAAACTGGCAATTTTATTGTCATGCTGGCAAAATCGCTTTTTGGCAGCCATTTCGATTTACGTCGGTTCATATTCTGTCACCGTAGAGTGCGCAAGTGTTATTTTTTTCCTCGATTATTTTAGGTTATGTAAAGGAAGGAGATAAATATTTACAGAATTTAAATTGTGATCGCGTATCTATTTACACTCAATATAATACGTTTTTTGTGTTTTTGTAACGGTATGATTTTTTTTATTTAACTAGTGAAAATATTTTTTTAGCTATGGGAAATAGTAAAGACCTAACTCCAAGAAAAAAATATCCAATGCGAGTTGATATTTTTATTTATAATTTTTTTTTTAATGTTATATTTTAAATGCACATTTACAGTTATACATAACCAAAAATAAAGATATATTTTGTTTTATTAAGTAATTTAATAATTGTGGAATATTTAGTTGAAAAATATCTATATCAGGGGATAGGTAATTTAGTAAAAGAATCGATTATCTGAGCGGCATTACTAAGAGTAAGTTAGTCCGCATCTCGGAACAACAAAAGTTCTGTGTCTGCGCGCTCTTGTGAAGTTGTCGGGGACATGAAACTCAATTTTTTGTATTATATCGGGAATACGGATGTTATGTTTAGAAGTTTAAATGCTGTTGTCAGCAAAGCAGTTTTTCTTCTACGGGCGAGGCTATTAATACCCAGCATACCGGACAAAAAGGCTTATGGATATAACCAGGGATAATATCCGAAGTCTCTAAGATATAAATATCTCAGAAACTTCTTTTATACTTTCTCTGTCATTTAAGAGTAAGTTAATCCACTGGTACCCATATTACTGAACCACATTCCAAAATGCTACGTACTAAACTATAGTATAGGAAGCAGACGAATCTTTTATTGTTATATAAAAATAAATAATTAAATTTAGAGGAAAGTGAGGATGGTCATCATAAATTGTCAATTGTCACATACAATATTTTGTTAAAAGAAAGTCTCTTCCAGACCCATGTTCACTTTTTCCTCATCTCAAAAAGAGCCTCCACACAGAATCCCCAATAAGGCACAGGCCCTGAGGGAAAGTATTTTCTTCAGGGCCTTCTGGGAGGAGTTAATGAAAAAAAATCAGGCGGAATGAGAACGAAAACATGGTAAGATACCAGGGAATATAACAGGAGATTTAGTTTCAGCACTATTTTTTATTTTATTGAACAAATGAAAAATTAGAAATATTCAAGGGCTTTTTCCAGGGACTTTCTTAATATGAATTCTGTCATAAAATGAAGATTTTAGTGTTTTCGTGGCGAGTAGGTACCAAAATACTCTATTATTTCGCAAAATCTGTAATGATTTTTCCTGAAAAACCGTTAATGCTTAGAATTTTTGTACCTAATCAATTTTCTGGAACAGAATGTCGCCTTGGACCTTAGACAATGGTATTATATTTGAAGGCTCACCTTACAATTAACCTGTAAACGGAGACAAACAGTCAACAACAATACTCAATTACATCTGGGGGTCAAAGCAACGCATAGTTACGAGCAAGTTATGACCCAATCAACAGTCACAAATAATATTATTGCAAACAATTATCAATCAGACTCAAAGGAATTAGAATAGATTAATAAACAATAGGCTATCGAAACTACAAAATAAGACTTTATAAATATTGTGAAAAAAAATTATTAAATATTATTATAAATGCGATTTAAATCTTCGATCAAAAACTATGCAATTATTTTATAATCAGATTAGAAAACACTTTATGACGCTTTTAATTATTTTATTATGTAACTAGCGAGTACCGGCATACGTTGCAATTAAAAAAATGCCATTAAAAAAGTGTTTGTGTTTTAATTCTGTTTATTGAAGTGCTTTTGGATACAATTTTTTTCCGGCTGGTGCGTACACGAAAAATTCGGACGGTTTTCCAACGGTTGTTCATGTGAGAAGTATGGATTATGCAAATTTACTACCTGCTATCCCTTATCGCTACTACGTCTCCTATGCAATCCATTCCTCTTCCCTCATTCTTCGCCCACTCCCTCCCTCACCCCCCCCCCCCCGTCACCTCTACCCCATGTAAATAATTTCTTAAAACCAGTGCTTGCTAGAACAGAAACATTTGCGGGCGTGTGCACAACAAATCACCAAATTCCATCTCAATCGGCTGAATGGTATACGAAACATTATTTTTTTTATATATAAACAAGATCACTCACGTCACACTGTCACTACTGTCCGAAGCCAGTGGAACTATGACATCACCATTTCGGGTAAGTTGGAATGACGAAGAGAGTAGGCAGGGGAAGGCGATGGATAAGAAGATGGTTGGGAAGTACATGGCTATTCAGATCTGGTCACTAAACACACGGCTAATGCTATTTTGAGCAGCTTTTCACTAGAGCGATACTGAAAGCATCTACCACTATGACAATTTTGTAGTAACTGTAGTAATGCTGAATACATTTTGTATGTTGTTTATATCATAGTGAATTTGTTTTCGGCTTTAGAATAATATGTCTTTCCACGCCACATCATTTCGTTATACTTGCAAATATTTAATGCTTTGTCATCATTTGTATTCTCACGTTTTCACGCAGACTTTCGAATTATGTGTCAGTCATCATGACGTGTATCTAAGACTTAAAGACGTACTTCTGACATATGTGTAGAAAAAATTATGTTGTGAATTTTCAAAACCTTACGAAACAGCTGGCTTCCTAACTTCTCTGAAACGTAAACGAAATAAAAAGTAGAGGAATTTTTTTCCGCAGAATTTCCAAGTCATTAAAAGACGATTAGCGCAATACGCCCGGCGAATGATGTGTTGGTATCCCGCTAAGCACGTTTTGCCTAGGATTTAGGAAATTACTTGATTCGTCGTATTCACGGGTCGGGTTCATGCAATGGTTTACCTCTCAATCCGAGTGTTAATTTTGCAAAATCTTTCACGCTTATACCTCGAAAGGAGGAGTGATTTTTCACGAGGGTTGCATCTGAAACTGCATACGAATTACTGAAATCGAAAAAATGTAACGAGACGAATTGGTGTTTTTTTTACATTAACTCCACACAGCAGGCCCTGAGGAAAATAATTTCCTGGGAAAAAAAATGCTGGGAATGGGTGATAATATATGTAGGAAAAACAATGGATGCAAGGAAAAAGGATAACCAATCACTTACCACTGTACCTCTGCGAAGGAGCACACAACCAAATAGAAATCGCATTATAGTTATTTAGATCCACCGGAATGACTCGAAGTAATTATCGCCACAACAACATGAATAAGTACAAACCAATATTGTTTACTTTCGAGATGGTCAAATGCTAAGTTTTTAGTACAAAAATGAGATTATTTACATGAAAAACATCAACAACTTGGTTCTAAGGTAGCCACAATTATTATTCTGTTTTTAAAAAATAAATGCACTCGAATTTCCTATTTTTCTTGTCATTGTTCCAAATTCAAATGCTTTTCTAGCAAGGTGTCGTGGTTAGGGAGAAGTAGAAACTGGATAAATGATATTTCGGTAGAAACTACGCATATTCTCATTTCAAAACAAAACAATGGAAGTCTTGGAAAAAACGCGTTTCAACCTTATTAGCATGTGTTTTCAAATCAACAGGATGGCGCACGTTTATATAAACCCTCTTTGTCAAGCGGAAGCAAACAAACAAGTTACTTATCATTATTTTTTATATTTAGGCCTCCATCTTAAGATTTTCATTACGCCGCAGGTTTTCACGGTATTAAAAGCGTGGTTCACCTATCGTAATATTTTCAAGTGTTTTGAAATAACGTGATATTATTTTGTTTTTGACTGACCTTTTCCTCAAAAGCGTTCTTCCTTCCATTGAGTAGCGCCCAGTCCGCCTCTGCCCTCAGATTGCACTGATCCTGATAGTCCATCTCCACCAGTTCTACCACCGTTGGAATCCATTCCTCATCAGCACTGTTAGCACCTCCGATGGCCAGAGACGACCCACAGAACACAGCCAACAAAACTAGAGTGAAAGCGGTGTACCGCAGGGATCGTTGTTTGGACCCCATTTTACTTATTCCTGGAAAGACAAAGATAAAACAAATGAATATTTAAAAAGTTTTATTGTTAAGACGAAGGATGGATTCAGAAAATTCTAGTTACCGGATGAATCTTACAGCCTAAAATAATAATATAAATTCATGTAATAATATATCAAGCAAACAAAGAAAACAAATCCTTTAAGCAAAGTACACACGTATATTCATGCTCGATGTTTTGGCTCTTTCGAACATGTTGACTTGGAACCATACTCGTCATTTGGTTCACACGCTCGAGCAATTGGAAGCAAGACGCCATAGATATTCCACGAAGACCCACAGTTAAAATGTAAATTTCTGTTTTTTCGCATCTATCCGTTCGCCCGATGTTGAACAAAAAAGAATCGACTGAGAAGATACACAGGTTGAGACATGTTCGAATGAGCGCAAAACCATCGAGCATGAACGAGCGCGTAAACGTAAACATTATAATCTAAATACCAAGCTCAAAATAATAAACTCTTACTAACCTAGTCTTTTATTTTACATGAATATTTCAACGTTATATTATTATTTTTCATTGTATTCTCATTGTACGTGTATTCTCTCGTACTCACAAAATTAATATTGTATCACGTCAACAATATTATATTCTGTATATTAATACTTAGTTTGTCCCTACTTTATAAATTACATCTATGTACATTCAATGTTATTATTTCTCATCATATAATACATATACTGTGTACACCGTATATGATTTCAAGAATCACTTTTATGAAAAACCATCCGTAGGAATAACTCCAGCACGAGGAAACCTACAAATATAATATTCTCTCGAATGGATTTCAAAACAATCGAATGGAAAATTTAAACATAAATCTTCATTGAATCTCATATGAAGAGAAATTGTTCAGAAGTTTTCCTCGATTGCGAATTTGGAAAGAGGTCAAAATACTTTATCTGAACTTCAGCAAAAAATATTGAATTTCTTTTTGAGGGGGAGTGTTTGAAAAATGCGAAATCTCTTTTCGCCAAATCAATCACATTTCCATTTCTAGATCTGGGAACTAGAAAATATTTTCAATAGCCGTTTCCACGAACTAGTAATATTACACAGCTCGGTTCGTTTGTCAGGAAACGCCTGACCTTACCAGATTTTTAATATTTTGACGATAAATATTGACTTCAAACACACAAGGATTTTTATAAATCGTATACTTTAATCCATTTCAAATGTTTATCTCCGCGTTAAATGAAATTTTGGAATTCAAATTTAAATTTGGAATATTTCGTTTAATATCTAATGTATAAAGTTTCTTCCTATTAGTTATGTGAATGGACGGATGTTACGGATGGTCTTAATTCTACCCAAATCAGTTCAAATTTTGAAAATGGTAAATAAAATAAATTTCTGTTCAAATTTTATACTCATTTTAGATAGATAGTGTATGGCTTGTCTCAATTCTCCAAACAAACACTTTAAATTTTGAAAACGACATTTAAATTCAAGACAAAAGTTCTAGATTCAGTGCACTCTTCAGTGGATCTTCAGAAAAAGTCACGACCCAAATTAGTAGATAAAATTTTACACACCTGATATATTACCGTTAATGTATATTAAATGGTTGTTTATCAGTTATGTGAAATTTTAAACATATATGTCAGGAAGGAAGTAAAGTCTAAGTAAAATGGCGTTTTTAGTTCTGGTTTTAAATTATTTTATAGCTATGTAATAAGCTACGAATTTTCATTTAAACGTGCAAAGACTCCCCTGGCCTTGCAACAAAACACACAGAAAATATCTTTCAAACAAATTAAAATCTCCGTGTTTATGTTTGCGCAAATAAAAACATCAAGAAAACTTTAAAATTTCGGAGCAGAATTAGCAAACAAGGCTTTGTTTGAAATAGATGTTAAAATGTTCTTTAGAATTGGGATAACACATATATTTAATAGTTATTTAATAATTATTCTGGTTTCTTCGCAAGTATTTCTGTTTTTTTTTTCCATGAATGTGAAAATTGGCACGAAATTTGCCCTTCAAAAAAGTTTTTTCGCACAACGGATTTAAATTTTTTTTTTAAACAAAGACAAACATTCCGGGGTTACGAATAACCTGACAATATTTGAAAATCTCCCACTATCACCACAGTAAGCGTAAAATGTTGCTTGTGTTGTGATGGAGGACTTAGCTGGCCGAGGAATTGAATACATGACGCCTGGGTGAGACCCAAACGCGAAGCCAACTCTGCCACTGACCGGTCGAAATAAATTATCATTTTGATATCGTAAATTTTATTTTTTTTATTTATTTATTTAGTATAGATACATACAAAAGAAAGTACAAAACACATATTAGGAAGCTTTGCCTGTCCAACTAGGAAAGTTTCCCGTACCAGGACAGACAAATTTACAGGTTTAGTTCATATTATACATACATAATTACATAACAAAAGAATAGAAAAAGAACCTGGTAGCTTAAAGTATATTCGGATTTGCGGAATTAACCTGATAACATATAATATATTCAGATTTACAGTGTATGAGATAAGTAGGTAATAAAGTTAGTAGCATTGAAATACCAAAAAGTGTAAACCAAGTATTTGATAACAAGTTGGAGGAATTACAACAAGATTCACAATATAGAGAGATGAAGTTATGTGTTTAAAAGTGTGAACTTATAATACAAAGTTCACTTATAAGAGAAATACATAAAAATTTACAATATTAGATATAATTTATGTATGTAAAAATATATATTAAGTTGTTTTTTTATTATTTATTTATGCGCTGTAACTAATATGTAAACAATTATGTGCAAACATGACATTATCTTTACTGATTTAAAAACATGTTTTCAGTACATTTTATATTATACGACAATACGAATATACACCGCGCTCATGTCTTGTAGTACTCCTGCTAAAATACGAAAACAATAACTATGAAATACTAGTGCTACTTTGGTAAAGGTATAAGTAGTATATATTTGGTAAAGGCATAAGTAATTGTGTGCATTATTTCGTATGTCATACAAGTTGTGATAAGTTTTGTTTATTTATTATAAATCATCACCGCTATAAAGTACCAAGATTCACACAGCTAGTCTTGATGTTAGTGAGCGACGTGAGTATATTACGCCTTACGTGAAGCACTAACAGTGAAATAGCGAACAGTATTCAGGGGCACAAAACCATAAATGAATTAATAAAAATCATCAATCTAGAAAACAGAGGCTGAAATAATTTATTCCATACGCATATGTATTATTTTGGCACATAAATAACTTTATTACGCATATCTAGGGAAGAATACTCGCTTTAAAGGTAAATACTAAAAAACACTTGAGTGTCCTGAGCGTGTGGACGCAGCGACGAGCATGGTTCAACGTTTTCGGTTGAGCCAAATCATCGAGCATAAATGTACGTGCATACTTAGCTTAAATCTTTGTTTTCTTTGTTGACTTTGCACGAATTTTTATTTTTATTGTTAAAAATATTATTTGTTTAGATAATAAATGTATTTTCTGAAATCAAAAACTTCCTGTTTGTCCAATGATTTCCCGAAGGATTTCAAATGTAATGGGCCATTACCAAATGGCCTATGATCCTACTGACCTTTGACTAAAAGCTTTTAGCAATTGTGCCTTGCTGAAAATTTTGCCCGGGAATCTTCCATTTAATTCAGTTGGCATATCAATTTCAGAATATTATTACCGATATTTTCAACTTGAGGGGTGAATATTATCCGGAAGAACTAGAATGAGAGAAGCCTAAAAGGAGGTTTCTTGCCAGTACTTCTCTCAGTATTAGCGCTGGACAAATGTAGCTAATTTATGGAAGAATACAATATTAGTGTTGAACAAATGTTGCTAATTTACGGAAGTGTACAGTATTAGTGTTTAACAAACGTTGCTAATTTATGGAAGTGTACAATATTAGTTTTGAATAAATGTTGCTAATTTATGGAAGTGTACAATATTAGTGTTGAACAAATATAGCTAATTTATGGAAGTGTACAATATTAGTGTTGAACAAATGTTGCTAATTTATGGAAGTGTACAGTATTAGTGTTTAACAAACGTTGCTAATTTATGGAAGTGTACAGTATTAGTGTTTAACAAACGTTGCTAATTTATAGAAGTGCACAATATTAGTGTTGAAGAATGTAGCTCATTTATGGAAGTGTACAATATTAAACAAAACACAAAACAATACAAAACACATATAAAACTTAATTCCACTTAATTTGTTTAAGTAATTATAATTATCGTAATATTATAATGGAATTCCATCACAAATTGAAAGTATCAAAAATGGAAATATTAAGAAGTGTACAATAATAGTGTTGAACAAATGAAGCTAATTTATGGAAGATATATGAAAAATAAGAATTGTAAATTTATTATTACTATTTCTACGCAACCTACAATAAATTTAAAAACGTTCTCTTTTACTGTAATACATTATTTTCACGTAAATTTACCCATATACCAACCATCCACATTATCTTTATCTTTTTTTATATAAAAACCGTGTTTCAGTATCATACACTTATCGTAAAAACCCATCTGGGTACAGAACATTAATTTAAATAAATAGATAAAATATTTAAATGAATACGTATTAAAACGAACCAGCAATCATTACATTTTATAATTATATATACATACTTCGACTACCATAATACGGGCATGTGCCTAGTATGGCAGTCGAAAAACTTGAAAAACTGTATGCCTGAAAAAATATATGTTTATATTTTTGTGAATAAAGAATAATAATTAAAAAAATAATAATAAACGTACACACACAAATCGACGATCCCGAAGAATAATGTCGGATCTGCTATTTATGTATCTGTATTTTCTCTATTTTTAATGAAATGAAATGAAACGCCAAATATCGAAACAACACTCACTTTCTTGATCTCAAACAGTAAAAACGCAGGAACGAACGTACTGCAAAACTACAAAATAGCACATCCGACATTGTTCTTAGGGACCGTCGAAATAAAATCAAGAATTAACAATCACACACATCAACAAGACACATCTGCCCTGATGATGGACACTGTAACGCTGTCAGAAACGTTGGCTAAAGGAGGAGGTAGCGCAACATGGCATAACACGCCAAAAACAAATAACAAAAATAATTTTGGCGGTGAAAATCTAAAATCATATGTAAGAATTAACAAGTTTATCTTTTAAAAAACCTTTAAACGTCTTCAGCGCACTAAGATGTTGTATAAGAATTTCTTTGTATGACACAACGAAAATTTTATAACAGAATTTCAAGATATAAGATAAATCACACGACAGAAGATAATTTTAGAATGTTAATTAATGTCTCGAATCCGCAAAATCTCTCGCGAAATATTAATTTGATAAAATAAAATAATTTTATAAAAAAAAAACTATTTATTTGATCAGGAATAATTTTCAAAACATTAATTTCTCATTAATTTTAAAACAAGAAATTAAATTAATATGCATCAAAGGTCTATTAAATCATGTTAACAATGTTTTATAAATGCCAAAATAGCATTTTGGTTGACACGATGAAAGAAAAAAATGAGAAAATAATTCTCAAATGATGAAAATTGTACATGATAATTATTATATCAAAGCTTTCAAAATGTCTCAAAGGGCTGCATTCAAGGATCGATTGGCGGGCCAATCTTTTGGAACGTATCACTGGATGAACTACTGCAAATGGATCTTGGCCCAGACGTTTACATCCAAGCGTACGCTGACGATGTCCTTCTGATTGTAAACGGAAAAAACCTACAAACCACTAAAGAAACGGCGGAAAGAGCATTAGGAAAAGTAAGCAGTTGGGGTAAAAAAGTAAAATTAGAATTTTCAGAAAAAAAAACGCAGATCATGGTAATGAGTAAGCTCCGGGATAAAACAATTAACATAAAAATGAACGGTAAAGAAATAAAACCAGTAAAGGAAGTAAAAATTTTGGGTATGGTAATGGACAATAAGCTTAGATGGGATAAACACATAGATTATATTTGCTGTAAAACCTCAAGAATATTCAAAGCCTTATGTAGAGCGGCAAAACCAACGTGGGGACTATCGCCTGAAATTTTAAAAACTATCTATGACGGGGCAATCGTACCAATATTTACGTATGGATCAGGGGTCTGGGGAGACACGTGTAAGAAAGTTAAGAATAGGAAGAAACTAGCCAGCGCTCAGCGACAATATGCAATTAGAATTTGTAAAGGGTACAGGACAATCTCCACCACCTCAGCTTTAGCCTTAGCGGGAACACCACCAATAGATCTAAAAATAGACGAAGTAAAAGATGTGTACAGAATTAATAGAAGGGGAATAACAGCTAACTTCCTTCCGGCTGACAGGGAAATAATGACCACGTGCAGTGTTAACGAACTACCGCACCCAGGGAAAACAGTTAAAGAAAATATAACAATTGAACTAGATAAAGGAAATAAGATTAATGAAGATGCTATACAAATTTATACAGACGGAAGTAAACAAGAAGGTAAAGTGGGCGCCGGGGTAGTTATAAAAGTAGATGGACAAGATTGGGTATCAAAATCTTATAAGTTAGAAGATTACTGCACTGTATACCAGGCGGAAATGATTGCAATTCAAAAAGCAATAGAATGGGTACAAATAAACAATATAAAAGGGAAAGATATAACTATAAATTCAGATAGTAAATCATCTTTAGAAACGCTGAGCAAAGAGAGAACAACAAATAAAATAGCAAGAGAATGTTTAGAAAAACTAGGAACATGCAGAGAAAATAAAAACAGGGTAAATTTTCAATGGGTAAGAGCGCACAACGGCTTAGAAGGTAATGAAAGGGCAGATACAGCAGCGAAAAGGGGAAGAACACTTAAAAAAAGACCAGACTATAGCAAGGTACCTCAAAGCTACACAAAAATAACTTTAAAGAAAGTAACTGAAAATAAATGGAACAAAAGATATATAGAGGAAAGCACGGGAAAAATTACAAAAAAATACTTACCAAATATAAGCACGGCACTTCAAAAAGGAAAACACGTTAAAAACAGTTTTACTGCAACCCAAATCTTGACAGGACATGGGTGCTTCAAAGAATATCTCAAACGTTTTAAAATAATAGATGATGACAAATGCCCGTGCGACAAAACATCAATACAGGACAGCGTACATGTACTAGAAAAATGCTCTATCTTTGATGCAGAGAGATTCAGACTAAATTTTGAACTAAAAAACTATGGAATAACAGAAGAAAATAGGCAAGAAATCTGGAATCAGAAAAAACCAAGCGAAATATATATAGCGTACTTAGAAAAAATTACCAAAAGAATAAAAGAAATTAACGAAACAATAGATAACTAAATAAATAACTTAAAGATACATATAGTAAGAAAAAAGAATTAGGAGAAACCTTGTGCGTAACAAGCAAGGTACCCATAGAAGATACTAACAATCCATACAACCATTTTAGAGGAATGTTAATTAAAAGATTAGCAAGGTTTAAAAAAGGTTTTACGTGAAAATATCCGAGAAGATATTATTTAACATGAAAGTATTTTTATTCTGAAACCAGACAATTTTTACGTCAGTTCAATTAGAATTCTTTGAGGAAAATTCGAATGATTAGTATATTTTAATTTGTTAATGAAGTAGATGGAACCAGTGGCGTAGAGTTGAACATTAGAATAAATGGAAATTATGCTAAGAAAATGTTAGGCACCTAAATCATTTTGAAAAGCTTAGATTGGGTTAGGTTAGGGTAATTGAGGTTATGTTTTAACCTAACTTAACCTCACTGAATATGGAATTGTGTTGTGGTCGTGTCTGATGTCAATGAAATTGAACGAATTCAAAGGAATAGGAGTCGAAATGTTTTTAACATACCTACTATCACCTACTAGCGTACTATTTACTATTGTTCACTTTACATTATCAACTTATCGTTTTTTACATTAGCGCCCCACAGGATGCCCTGAGGAAAATAATTTCCCTCAGAACCTAAGTCATCTTCGGGGATGATGGGTGGAGGGTTCTTTGTGGAAATAAAAAAGGTACGAGTATATTATATATATATATATATATATATATATATAATTTGGGAGGCGAGAATGGGTACCGCTGCCCCGGGAAACATTTATTAGATAACCAACACCTCCTTCAAGTCACTCCAAGTGATCGCTACGTTTGGTGACTTAGCAGGGGTGCCCGGGTTCACGGAGTGAGGCTTGTCTAGATCTGGGGGCGGACACACTAAACCCTAGATTCCTACCCACCCCTATTACCTTTATTCTTCCCAGAACTTCCACACAGAATTCCCATAGATTACGTAGGCCCTGAGGAAAACAATTTTTCTCTGGACCTACTGTGTGGAGCTAAAGTAAAAAAAAAACATAATTATCGTAAAGCTTCACATCTCGACACCGGAATATCGTAGTGACTTGAGAGGCTTATATTTATTAAATAAATTAAGTGGTCCAGAAAAAATGTTAGATACTATTTATATTTGGGTACGTCACAAAATGCCCTTATAAATACATGAAAAATTAAAATTTATATATATTATGTCGTGCAGTCATTAACAATTATTTTTGGTTGAAATTGATGAAAACAGAAAATATTAATAACATGCACAAGAATCAGATGCTGTTCTTCATCAAGGTCCCTGAGCAGTGGGCAAGGGCGTATTGGGCACGCCTCCAACTATTTGAAGAATTACGTCTCAAATTTAATTCGTATTTCAATTTCGAAAAATATTGCTAATCGAGTCAACATTTTCATCGCATGATTTACAATTGGATTAGTGCCATCTGTCAACTATTGCACTACTTAAAACGATTGCAAATGGAGAATATTGCGGCTGACGGACACAAATAAAATGTGCACGAATTTGGACTTCTGCACATCATGCACTCTCGGATTTATACAAAATTTCATTTATAGATGTTCTGATTTTTTGCTTGGGATTCGGGCTCTTATAATATCAGGGTGTTAAGGTATGCACTTAACTTGTGTTCAACTGAAACAGTGATTCCTGACATTATTTGAAGTAAAAAAAGTAGTGAAATGAAATTTTTGTCTCCGGTAACTTCTTTTGATGTCTTTTTTAAAAACATTTTCTTCAATTCAAACGAAACAAAACTGTTCCAGATGTCATCATTGGATACTCAGCCGAGTATCCTCACAACCTCTCACCCGCATTTAACTGTCCAATACCTAGTGATTTTTCAAGTTTTTGGTTTAAAAAAAAAACATCAATAATGACACATTTATACAATATATATGGTTTTTAACTAAGTATGTATGTTTGGGTAAGTAGATTAAGAAGGAAGATTTTGGTAAAAAGCGTTAACTTTGTGGCTCGCCATAATTTACAATAAAAACACATAGATTTGTTAGACCACTTTTAATTAATTCACACTACCGGTTTTAGAAGCTGAAAATCGTATAATAAATAGTTATTGGAAACAGTTTCACTGATGAAAAGATACTCCCCAGTTCCCAAGATGTGTGATTTATACTGATTGAAAAGAAAACTGATTTCGCTAGTTAATATAAGACCACTCGACTCCTAGCTCCAATGAAAATGACTATCTGTCCAAGAAAGAATTTTGACAATTTGTTTTTAAAAAAGATTACCTCTGGCACACGCACCAGACCACAGTACACTAATATCGGTAAATCTCTTCGGAGAATTTCAGTGTTCAATTGTGTTTGATATTTCGTGATATTTATATTATTTTGTTTCTAGATTAGTGTTACGTATCAACAAATTTATTAAGAAAATAGAATTTAATATGTTTTAACCAAAATGTGACTGACGGGTTGCTACTGGTACCTATAAAAAAACCAGACAACCATGGTGGTCACGTAGAGGTCGGAGAATGACAACAGAATATAGATTTAAACAACTAAATTCACATATGATATTAGATTTTCACGGCCAAAAGTATTTTTGTTATTTGTTTTTGGGGTGTTATGTCGTGTTGCGCTACCTCCTCTTTTAGCCAAAGTTTCGGACGGCGTTGCAGTGTCCATCATCAGGGCAGTTGTGCAGATTTATTCACGTATCTACACATAATGTAACTTCTGTTGAAATTAAATAGATTAAATTGAGCAGCAAGTTAGCTTTAAGTCTCTCAAGCTGAAAATACGTGACCTACTCAGCTAAAATAAAGACAAACAGAAATCTATAACGAATCACTTTAACGGCGCTGGGAAGATTACGCAAGTCCATTTCGCGAAAGCAAGCCGAAATTATTTTTAGACATGGCTTTTTATATTAGCACTTGCTTGTTTCTTGGCAGCGAAAGAACAGAAGCCATTCCCCTCTACCATTGATAATTTCAGGCACTTCAGTGGGCAAAATAGCCGGGGACCAAACACATTCGCTAAGTCCTAATTTAAACATCATTTCGCCGCTCTCCTCTGTTCTCAGAATGCTCGGTTCGTTTGTTAAGCACACAGTCCTGGTCTTTGGGTTAAGGGGTGAGAGTGGTCTCCAAATGTAACCTTGTTGGCAGTTTGCACTGCTTGGTCGTTGGTATACAATACAACAGATTCACATTTGTATTGAAAAATGTGACCTAGTTAATTAAATGTTGTCATTATTACAGAGAAATCAGAAAATTCCCCAAAAATTTCTGTGTAATTGTTTTGGAAAAGACTGATAACATTATACGAGTTGTTTACACAGAATTTGGACAATTCATCAAATTTCAAAGATAATTTTCAAGTTTTATGAAAGTTACGAATTCAGTTTTGTGAAACAACTGGACAATAATAATATAATAACAGAACTTTTACGGAACTTGAAAATTTACTTTGAAATTTGATGAATTGTTAAAATTCTGTGAAACAACCCATATTAAGTGCAGGAGTTCAGATTAATCACTTTAAGAGTTTAAAAAGTTAAATAAAAAATTCATGAAATTTCAAAAATATTTGTTTGGTTCTATGAAAGATGTATTCGAGTGTTGTCATTATTTCAGTGCTGTTAACGAACTGGCCCACAATGATATAAAAATAGAACTTGAATAGAACTATCACAGAATTTGAAAATAAACGGAGGCGAGATGTTTTCTTTGAATTCTTCCTACCTAATGAATGTCAATTTTGTAGAAGGATGATCTTACTAAGGAATTATATTTTTAGGCTTCTAACTAGGGATGAAGAACAGCTTCATATATTTTTTAATTTTCTTAATATAACTAACTAACCATCACGCCGTTTCCCCTCAGGGGTAGGCAGAGAACACGGACATCCAAACATCCCGGTCTTGGCACACATTTCTTGCCTCGTTTACATTCATACTACGTCTCATACATGCTCTCCTATTATTATGACTCTTGACATGGCCCGACTCAAGTATCTGATTCACTTGGTCGCGCCATGTCTTTCTTGGGCGTCCTCGACTTCTTCTACCATTCACATTTGCATCATATTATATTCTCCTTACATTCCTTTCCTCGTTCATTCGATCTACACGCCCAAACCATCGCAGCGTCCCTTTCTTAATCTTACACATCACGCTTACATCAGCCTTGCATTCTTTGTGGATTTCCACGTTTTCACACGATCGACAATGGTTTTACCACACTTTCGTCCCAGGGATCTCATTTCTACAGCATTCATCATTACTTTCATTATTCCTCTGCCAGTTCCATGCCTCACTGCTATACATCAGGATAGGTACCAGCACTCCATTATGGACGGCTAGCTTCGCTTCTTTGGACAGTTTTTCGTTGGTGCCAACGGCGTTACGTCCTCCATTAATAGAGTTACCTGCGTTCACCCTTCTTTCAATATCTCTAACAGCCTTCCCATCTCTCGTAAACATACTTCCCAAATAAACAAACTCATCCTCTGCTCCAAGTATTCATCATTAACAACTATGTTGCACATTGTTTTCGTACTCTCTCTTTCAAATACCATAACTTTAGACTTACTTACATTTATCATTAACTCATTCTTCATACACACTACGTTCATCCTAGACACGAGAGACTGTAGATCTTTCATACTGTTGGAAATCAGCACCGCATCATCAGCATATAATAGGCAACATACTTCCAGATTACTCAATTTCGCGCCCAATCCCATCTCTTTCAATTCTTGCATACAATTTATTTATTTATTTATACATGCGTATATATTACAATACATTACAAAATGATACTTTGTCTGTCCAACTGGGAAGGATACCCGTTTAGGACAGCCAAATTGTAAATTTAGTTCACAATATTCTTAACAAGAGAATGGTCTCGTTCAAGATATCACAGGAATTTGCTTCTGTCAAGACAACTTTTGGAAACATTAAAAATTGTATTCTGAACGAAGGGATGGTTTCTTTATGTCTTTGAAAGAATCGCAAAGATGTGATTTTTTTTCAAGGTCATTTTGGAGAACATTAATAAATGCATTCTCAGTGAATGAGTGGTTTCTTTAGTGATATCACAAGTAGGAGATTCTTTCCAGACCACTTTAGAGAACATTTACAATTGCATAATTAGAATTTACTCATTTATAAACCAATATTTGACATATGAATTCCCAATGTATTTATGACTATACTATGACTATTTATGACTAGACTAATTATCCATATATCCATATAACACCAATAACCACGGTGATATTACGCAGCCTTGTTTAACACCTTTTGTGATGTCAAACCAGCCCGTAAAATCACCGTCCACCCTAATACATGCAACGCTTCCCTCATATAGAGACGCAATTTTCTTAATATATTTAAATCGTAACGTTTTTACGATCTAATTCATAATTTGGTGAATGTGGGCCGTGAAATTTAGTTTTTCATTCATTATTTTGCCAAGGTCTCTCTCATTTCCAAATCCATTTCTGAATTAATTTAATTCATGGAATAATCAAAAATTAAGGACGTGTTTTTCTTGAAAAGATTGCATAATTTACCATTTTTCTACATCTAAATATATAAAAATAAATGTTTTTTGTTTGTCTCTTATACGGTCCCTACATCATTCAACCGATTGCGACGAAACTTTGGTGAGATGTTGTGCGCAAGCTCGCAATGGATTCTATATATAGTGGTGATCTATGGCGTTACGAAATTGTTTCCTATAGATACTATTCACCCGATTGCGATGAATCTTTGTTGAGTTGTTGTGCGCACGCCCGCGAAGGTCTCTATATGTGCTGATGAGCTCTGGCATTATGAAATTATTGTTTTATTTTTTTTATTTACATGCATACCGCACAAGAGTCCCAACTGCTCCCGTCTGGAGCCAGTGGGACTATGGCATCCCCAATTGGGGTATGTTGTGAGGCTGAAGGCAGTGGGGAGGGGAAGGAGATAGGGAGGAGGAAGGTGGGAAAGTACCTGGCTATTCGTCACCAAACACGGCAGAAGCCATTTCAAGCAACGTTTTAATCTGAATGGTGGTGTTACACCAGGGCGATACTGAGAGTATCTTCCACTCTGGAACGTGCCGCAAATATACTATATATTATTTTAAATGAATAACTTGTGAAATATATAAATTAATCAAATAAAATTTATTTGCCACTCCGGGATTCGATCCCTCGACCTTCGGAATGCTAGTCAAGCGCCTTACCGCTGCACTACGCCGGCCGTCAAACCGTATTGTACCAATGTTATTGTTATTATTAATGCACCCATTCTATTGTGTGATTTTATTCTAATATAAGTGTAGGTATGTTCACTGTATAATAAATTGACGTAAAATTACTACCTCAACACAGGCTAGCCTAGTGAGGCAGGTTACGAGAAACCTAAATTTATAATTATAAATCTCTATTCTTTAAGTACCTACTGTATATATGTATTTTGTTTTCTGTTATTAACTTTCGTACTTATTCAACTTTTAAACTGTACTTTTACTGTACTTATGATGTACTTTTTGTTTTTGTAGTTTAAAATCTTAAAATTTTTTGTTCAATAAAGATTATTATTATTATTATTAATGTATCAGGACTGAATGTAAGGAACGCAGGAGGGAACGAGGGAGGGATTCGCGGGACGGGGGAAGCGGGAGAGTGGGGAGCGAAGGCGGGGAAGGTGGAGGTGAACGCGTGACCGGACACGGGAGGGGTATGGGAGGCGGAAGGGGAACGGGTTGAATGGGAAAGAACACGCACTGAGAAACGATTTCATTATTAAGTAGCATTGCAACGCATGCCGGGAACTCGCTAGTTTAAATATAAATTGTTTTGTTTCTCAATGAAAGATTTCATAAGTAAAATAATGATGTAATATGCCCACTTTACAAAGAACCTTTGAAGTCAATACACCAAATTCCATTCTTCCAGTTCTAGGCGCAAGGCTCATCTCGAGCGTTCCGTCCCAAAGACGTGAAAACATTTTCTTTGTTCCTTCTGTTCCCTCCAATAGATTACGCACGAATTTAATTTTAGTTTCAACAAACAGAGCGGCATTTCTACGGTTACGTAGTATTTTTTTACCCATGGCGTAATAGCAATAATAAACACTTGGTTCGGGAGGACAAAGGATTTGGGTTGTTACGTTGTTTGAACAGGATTGAACCAATACAATTTTAATCCTTCCAGAGACAGTTGCGACAGGTTTTCCTATTGATGCTACACGGAAAACGTAAATTCGTAGAAGGCCGATAATTAAAAAAAGATATATATTCTGAATGATCCTTACCAAATTTAAAGCTTTGTACATTTTCACAATCGTTTCCGAAACCCCTTTTCTAAAATTTAAAGGCTTCGTAAGGGTTTGGGTTTACTGACCGTAGTTTCGGAGTTTTTAATATTCCATTAATTCCTGTTAAGCACACTTCGTGCTGTCATTTTATTTTAATAATAATATATATTTTAGTGTGTGTGAATATGAATACAGTTTCGATGTCTCTCAACAGATGTCGTTAGTACAGGTAGTTATATTGTAATATAATAATAGTTTAATCTAATATATTATTAGGTAAATTTTCACATATATGATATAAATTTTTTTAAATTCCATTTTATTATTTCTTTATCTAACCGGGTTCGGTTCACCCTGAACCTTCCTCAGGGGTGAATAAAAATTTATTGAACATGATACAGATATAAACGGTATTTAAAATAAAATTAGAAGAGGAAGAGAGAACATCAACTTAGGTGGGGGCGAGGAGGAAGGTGCCTAAGAGGGAGGGGTGAATGTGGACGGGCGTAGAAATATTTAAAAAATGGGGGTGTCAGAAAAATCTAATTGTTTATTAAGTAAATTGGTTTAATTTATTTTTAATGATTTTTTTATTTTAAGGACTTCAAGATTATTAAGGCGTAGACCTATGCCATTTCTAATTCTAGTTGTAACAAAGGCATTCAGTGAAAACTAGTTTTACTGGAGAAAACGCGTTGTAACTAAGAACGGGTTTTAACTGTAATATATATAAAGATACCGACAATTTTTTTTTTGAAATGAGCTCCACACAGGAGGCCCTGGGGGAAATTATTTCCCTCAGAGCCTATGTCATCTTTGAGAATGCTGTGTGGAGGGTTTTTTTAAGTAAAGGAAGGAGAGGAGAGTTCTGGGAAGGAAAAGGGTTTAAGGGGTGGGTAGGAATCTGGGGTTCAGTATGTCCTGGTCATCCGCCTCCAAGACCTAGACAAACCTCACCCCATGAACCCACGACAATACGACGTAAGTATACAATCTTGCCATAGAGTTTTCAGTATGTTTTCTCGCAAGAACCATGAATTTAAATTGCTTACGTTCTAGAATTTTGTCTCTGACATTCCTCTTTCCTTGCCCTAAAATTGAGGAACTCTGCCAAGTCTATTTTAAAAAGTCTGATCTTGTCTATAGAATGTAAAAACACAGTATTTTCCCTAAGATCCGTTTATGAAATAACACTTTTGTATTTGTATATTGGGGTTCCATGACAGTTCATCCTGCGACAATTCATCCGGCGACAGTTCATCCTGCGACAGTTCATCCGGCCGACAGTTCATCCTGCCGACAGTTCATCCTGCCGACAGTTCATCCCGCCGACAATTCATCCGGCGACAATTCATCCTGCCTGATCATTTAGAATATTTTTATTAAGTAAGTATATAAAGAGGATATACGGCCGTACAACCAAAATCGATATACATCTGAAGGCATCTTGAGTGGAAATCCGCTGTAAAAATATTTTTACTAACAATAATTTCGACTCTCCGTATACTTATAGGTTAGGTTAGGTTTTTTTTTTCTGAACCACAACTGAATTTAATAATACCGAATAAAGAAGAATTTAATAACTCAAATAAGTTTTAAGAAATAGATGGAAAACTAGTTTTAATAAAAAGGTTTAAATCGTATATTATGGAAATATCGTAGGGTACTTAAATAACACAAAAATTCACAAAAAGTTTTACAATCTGCAATTTTAACAAAAAGCATTCTATTTTATAATAAAAACTCACTTTTTATAACTTTTGAAGGTTATTCCCATCAATGTAATACATCATTGTACAAGACTCAGAGAAACAGAAAAAAATGGTAAACGCACGTCCCGGATAGACGAGAGGTTCTGGGTTCGAGTCCCAGTTGCGACCATTATCTTTTTTCTGTTTTTCTGTGTCTTGTTCTCTTTCATATTTTCGTTTAAATTATTATTATTATATTCTTCTTCAATGAAAAGTATTCTATTCAAAATTTTGGATGATAAGTTAACATGATATCAAAATTTAGCTTTTTCCGACGAATGTTCAATTAAATATTAATAACGTCAAAAAGTTCGAGATAAATTATACCTGAGAAGATATTTAATACGATAGCATTTCTATTCTGAAACCAGTTTAAAGGAAAAATATCGTAAAATTAGAAATTCATGTAAGTTCCTATGTTGATCTACAGTCTCTTGTGTCTAGGATGAACGAAGTATGTATGAAGAATGAGTTGATGATGAATGTAAGTAAATCTAAAGTCATGGTGCTTGAAAGAGAGAGTATGAAAACAATGTGCAACATAGTTGTGAATGATGAATACTTGGAGCAGAGGATGAGTTTGTTTATTTGGGAAGTATGTTTACGAGAGATGGGAAGGCTGTTAGAGATATTGAAAGAAGGGTGAACGCAGGTAACTCTATTAATGGAGGACGTAACGCCGTTGGCACCAACGAAAAACTGTCCAAAGAAGCGAAGCTAGCCGTCCATAATGGAGTGCTGGTACCTATCCTGATGTATAGCATTTCACATTTTATAATAATAATTCTTGGCTAATTTATAAAGCGCCGTTTTCGTGAAAAATCACCTCAAGGGCGCTGAACACAGAAGACGGCTTAATAATTCGCGGTTAGAGGTTGGCTAAGCTCTCCAAATTGGAAGCCCGCTTTGAAATTGGTACTCGCTACTTGCAAATTTTAATCTCGCTCAAAACCTTTAAGTTAAATGAAACGAGGCCGAGCTCGCCAAATAAAATTACACATAAAAGGATTTGTAAGGATTACGTTAAGAAGGTAGCCATTTTAGTGCTTATAAAGGTACGTGCCTTGTAGATGACGGATTCTTGTTTATCACTAAACAAACATGTTTCAGAGATAAATCATTCGATGTTAATTATTAAGTTGGCTGAACCTAACAACTTTTGAAATTAGTGTTACGCATGTAAATACGGAAATAAGAAGAGTGTGCGCAAGTTAGGATTAGATTAGGCAAATAGAAGAATGAAAAGGAAAAACAAAAATGTCAAGTCTTAAATAAAAACGCGGGTTCAATGGTTCTTCTAAATAACTACGAAGATAACTTGACTAAATGTTTAAATTTTACTAATGTGTGTTTTCTACTACACAGAATGATTAAGTTTATAAAATACTAGTTTGTTATGCTCATCAGTTTTATCTAAGTTACAACACTAAACTCAATCCTTAATGACCAAATAAAAAAGTATGGTACAAACAATAGTGTTCTTTGTACTGACAGTGAAATCAGTGTAAAAGCTCGTGGTAGAATTGCACCAACTGAAAACAGCTTTCTTAGAAAAGTCCAGACACAAAGAGCTTTCAGAACAAAACGAACACCCTTTTTTACTTTAATTTCACACAGGATGCCCTGAGTAAAATAATTTCCCTGAGAGCCTGTGTAATCTTTGGGAATGCTGTGTGAAGGGGTTTTGAGGGAAATGATTTATTTTTATTTTTTTTATTAGTAATAGAAGGTACATAAATTACAAATAAATTTTATACAGTATTTAATTACATAGTAGATATATTTGATGTACCCCCATAATTAAGCAAGGCTTGTGTGTATGGGGGGGTGTTATTGTATTGCTTTTTTTATATCATTCAGTTTATTTATATCACATTTAAATAACCATTTAAACGAAGTTTTCAGTATAATTTTTAAGGTGAGTTTTAAAATTTTTTATATTGGTATTCATGTTTCTAATTTTTTCTGGTAATGAATTAAAAAATTTTGCTCCGAGATATTTATGACTCAATTGTCCAATTTTTTTTTTTACATTTTGGAGTGGGAAGTATTGATGTTTGTCTAAGACTTCTGTTATTTTTAAATGGTGCAACTTGATTTTTAATATTATCTTTATAAATTTGTAATGTTGCATGATAAAAGTATAATGCACTTAATTTTCTGACTTTAAATTGTTTGAATAAAAGTTCTGATGAATATAAGTAGGGTTTTTTTTAAATTGTTTTTATTATTAGTTTTTGTGATATGTAAATTGTTTGTGTTTGATTTTTATATGTACCGCCCCATCCTATAATGCCGTATTGTATAATTGATTGACAGAAAGCGAAGTATGTGGTTCTAAGTAATTTTTCGTTTAAAATATCTCTTAAACATCTAAATATATATGTTAGTTTCCTTATTCTGTTGTTCAGAATATTTATGTGTGGAGACCATTTTAAACGCTGGTCTATTGTTATGCCCAGGTACTTAATATCAGTTTTGCTTTCTATTTTTGAACATGATATATTACATTTGTGGTTTTCTGTATTTGTCACAGAGTGGATTATTAAGTTTATTTCTTTAGGTGTTTCTTGTTTTTTAATGAAAAATGGTAAATAATAGGTTTTTTTAGAATGTAAAGTCAATAGGTTTTTATCAAACCATAATTTTAGTGCATTGATATCTGATGATTGTGCATTGATGGAAAGGAAGTTCTAGGAAGGAAAAGGGTTTGAAGGGTGGGTAAGAATCTGGGGGTCAGTATTTCCAGGAGTGGTGGACGTATTAATCCATCCTCCCCACTGCGGTACAAGGCGATGGGTCGAAAGAGTTCGACTGGAGATGTCAAAAGGCTTCCCGATCCGGTATGCCACCAGAGAGCCCTAAACGAACCTCATGAATCTGGGCACCCCTGGTAAGTCACCAAATGTAGCGAACCACTTGGAGTAATCTATGGCTGAGATGTTGGCTATCCAATAGTGGTTCCCAAGGCGGCAGTACTCATACCTGTTTTCCAAATTGAATCCTACAAAATCCTGTTTTATGTTTAAAATTCAAATATTGTTGAATCGTGGTCTATTCTATGTTACTACGCGACAGGCTTATTTATGACTTTAACGATCACATAGGGATATCGCATCTCATGTATTCCCTAAATAATAAACAATACTATGTATATAATGAACAATTTTACAGAATTTTCGATGAATGTAAGTGACTATACTAACAATAAAAGTTGCTAATCAATTTCCAATCATATTTTTAACCTCAGATTCGCTGCCAAACTGAAAACACACTTGGTGAAAATGACAAATGGCAAACAAATGTAATAAAACATCGTTCTGGCACGATGGCCTGATTTATAGTCGGTTTCCCGTCAATCTCGAGTGTGTTGAACTTGTATCATGGCCCCACTAAGGAAATGGCCAACGGCCAATTTTTTTTTAGTTTAACATGAATTTATTACAACACACGCGAGTGGGAACTTCAAAACTATACGGATTTACAGATCGAGAAACATTCCACATTTCACATCCATAATTTTCTGACACAATAATGTCTATTAACTAGGCTTAGCTATAAACTAAACTACAAAGTAGAAATGTTTGAAACAACAAAAACTCTCGATTGGCAGCCACCTCTGGTCTGGAGTTCCAAAATACCTGAAAAATACCCTCGACTCTGTGCAGAAATGGGCGGTCCGTTTGATAAATTCTCCCATCTTAACACACGGATTGCAATCTTTAGAGCACAGGCGTCGGGTGGGAATGCTGTCCTTGTTCTACCCGTATTACAATGGAAGATACTCCAAAGAATTAGCGTCATTGATCCCTTCGGCACCGGTGCATAGTCGGGAAACACGTCAAACGTGTGCCCAACATTTGTACACGATTGACATTTGTCACATGAGAACAGGTCGCTTCTTCGACTCGTTCTTGTGTTCAACAGCTCGGCTGTGGAATGATTTGCCGGCCTCTGTGTTTCCTCCTCCCTACAACATGGGTCTCTTGAAGACCAATATTCATTCCTTCCTCTCCTTAAAAGACCCACCACACAGCATCCCAGATGACAAAGGCCCTGAGGGAAATTATTTCCTCAAGGCCTCCTGTGTGGAGTAAATGTAAAAAAAAATGGCGTCAATTGAATAACATTTTCCGTCTGGAATTTCATGGTCAATGCAGCAAATTTTCAATTGTTTTCCTAATTTATATTTCCTTGTAAAATATATTTTTTTAGAATATATGTACTTAGTACTTATGTAATTAGAAATCAAATTTATATATTAACCGACGATTTCCATGAGAAAAGCGAACAAATTAGCCTGATGGGTTAAATTTTTATGTATATAACTAGCGAGTTCCCGGCATGCGTTGCAATGTCACATTAATAAATAAATTGTTTCTCACTGCTATTGTGTTACTGCATAACTGCTACTGTGTCCTTTCCCATTCGTCCCCGTCCCCCTTCCGCCTCCCCTTTCCCTCACGCATTCCTATTCCACCTTCACCCGTCTCGCAAACCCATCCCTCCTCCCGCGTTTACCTGCCCTTCTCCCCACCCAAGATTATTGCAATTTTTTCATTAAAAATTTACACAATAATACGAGCGTGTGCCTAGTGTGGTAGTCAAAAAACCTGTAAAAAAACTGTACACAAATGTTATTTTATGAATAAAGAAAAAAAAGCTCATCGACATATATAGAAACTAGAAACCTTCGCGGGCGTGCTCACAACAACTCACCAAAGTTTCATAGCAATCGGATGAATAGAACAGGAAATAATTTCATAAATAACGCCTGTGCTAACATTACACATAGTCACCACCGCGAGCTTGCGCGCATAAAATCACCAAAGTTTCGTCAACCGGATGAATGATTTAGGAACTGATAAGGAACAAGAAAAGAAACATAAATTTTTATATATTATGTGATATTTCAGCCAACTTCCTGTCAAAGCCTTCAGCCAAAATTCCTGTCTGAAACTCTTCTTAATTTAAAAGCTTTTGTAAAAAAAAGCATTATATTATTTTTGGTACTGCTAACGAAACCATTTATCTAATTATTTATTAAATTTAAAATAAATCCGCTTCAGACGTGTAAAATAAACATATATTTGTTCATTGTAATTTACGCTGCTTTCTAAAAGTTAATAGAAATTTTTTTTAACATTTCACCGCGAAATAAGCTTTACATTTTGATACCTTAAAGAATTCATCTTAAATTCGGAACACCAAAACACAGTATTGTGGGCGAGAATATTTTTTAAGCTTTCAAAATGGCCAATAGCCAATATTTCCCAATCTCAAAATATCGCTGTTAACAGATGTCAGAGTCTAAAATACCCGAAAAACATGGCAAGGACATTTTTATATTCCGTCCAAGAAAAACATTAACCAGGTGCTTGCTTATATTTTCCTGGGGGAAATCAATCGAAATGATTTTTCGCCGCTGAAAATGGTATTTTGAAAGTAACGCGAAAAAGATTGGTTTGTGTTTGAGATGTAAATTAGGAAAGATACGGATGAAAAGTGACGGGAAAGTTTGAAGAGGCTTTTAGTGGCGGGAATGCCAGAGGAAAGGACCCATCTCTTTCCTTCCTCACCTACAATATCACCCAACAATAATCTGAAGTAGATAACTTCTGTGTTATTTAAACTGGAGGTAAACAAAAAACAGCAAACTTTGCTTTTCATTTGATATCATGTTTATTGGTAATTAAAATAATTTTAGTGTTAAAAATCATAAAATCAACATACATTAACATATTTTGACGGCTTTCGTGGGTGAGTGGTTGAATGGAGTACGACCGTTAGCTACCAATCTGAAGAACAAGGGTTCATATTCCAGCAAATTTTATTAGATATAATAAATTTATTAATTTTATATAATATATAGCGTGTTTGCGGCAAGTTCAAGAGTTCAGTATCGCCACCAGAAATCATATTCTAGCAACGTTTCCATTTTGAATTGCGGTCTTTCCATCTTTGAATGGAGGTCTTTCACCAGGGCGGTAATAGTTTCTTTAGTTTTTTATAGTTTCTTCATAGTTGAAGAAGGTGTTGCGAATATATTACAAATTATTTTAATTAATTAATTTTGAAATAACACAAATTAATCAAATAATAAATGTTTTTGAAATAAAACTTCTATAGCCCCGTTGTGTTTTGGAATTCGGATGAAACGGAAATGACGCATACAGCACCTGCGAAGCATAAAACTTCTATCAAGGCTCCTATTGGTATGACCTCATTTTTCAAGGCTCCTTGGTTCTTCATTGGTTGATACTGTTTTGGTAAAGTTTCGCTTCTACCACGTGTTAACTGTACTCGATTTTTTTTAAATTTTAACTTGATGAGTAAAACCTCAAACTGTAATATTTAATTAATAAAGAGAATATTCAATCGAAATTCTGAAACAGAAAAATCAAAACACGATGGGGTCACATCTGGGACTCGAGTCCCGTACCCTCATTACCCCACATTTTTAAATTCGTTTTACCGAACTGTATATTGATAATATTGGCAATATTTCCAGGAAATGCATATTAAAATGCAGTGTTCCCTTTCAGCAAGTTTTGTGAAGCGAACTGAATATTTTATGTGCATTAGGTTTGGTGAAATGATACCCTGAACATGAACATTTTAAGCAGAACAATTGACATTTTTAAAAACCAGTTTTAAAAGAAATGTATCAATTTCCATGATTGTACTTCAAGAACTACCACTAGAATATTTGCATGCAAAAAGATAAAGTTAAAAAAAAATTAAAACGAAATAAAATGCCTTTGCACGCCATTACCTCAAAACTTGGAGATGTCTGACTAATCATTTGGACGATCGATAAGCTCAAGAATTTTTCAGGTAGGTACTTGCTGATATACCCTGAATACCTTTGAAAATGTAAAATTCCAGAATTTCCAACTTCCATCATAACATTAGCAAGAAAAACAATTTGAATCATTACAAAAAATAAATGGATCAACTTGATGAAATTTTTTTTCCATGCCCCAGGGCTATTTTTCATTTCTACTGCTTTCCCCATACCTCGCCCCATACTTCCTACCATTACAGGCGCCAGTTTAAAAACTCAATTACACCTGTTCATTAATAATGTTAATGGCCTTCTCGCCGTCACGTTTCACGGAAGTCAAACATTCAAGTAATATTTATATCATAATCATTAATTTTATTTCAGACAGTCTGAGAGCGTCATCGTATCGCCGTCCGTCCGATCTGTGTTTGTTTCGGATCAAAATCTGTCCGCAAAAACATATATATATATATATAAATATACATTTTACATTAACTTCGCATGGAAGGAAATAATGGCGTCTTTAAGGATGCTATGTGGATGGTCTTTTGCAGAACAGGAAGGAGTGAACTTGGATCTTGAATGGATTGTGTTTGTTTTGGATCAAAGTCTGTCTACAAAAACATATTTATCAATATGCATTTTATAACTACACATAGAAAGAAATAATTTCCCTCAGGGCCTTTGGCGTCTTTGAGGATGCTGTGCGGATGGTTTTTTGCAGGACAGAAGGGAGTGAACTTGGTTAAATGGATTGTGTTTGTAGTGGATCAAAATCTGTCCGTAAAAATACATATATCAATACATATCTTACAATAACCACACGTAAAAAGAAATCATTTCCCTCAGGGCCTTTGGCGTCTTTTAGGATGCTGTGTGGATGGTTTTTTGCAGGACAGAAAGGAATGAACTTGGGTCTTGAATGGATTGTGTTTGTTTCGGATCAAAAACTCTCCGCAAAAACATATATATTTTGATTATTATTTTTAATTGTTAAACTAACGTTTAAGACAAGATTTTTATGCATAGCACAAAGGGTAACAATTATTATAAGCAATAATTATCAGCCTGAAACACTCATCCACATTGAAAAATCTTCCAAGAAAAAATACATGACGCCAACGGGACTTGAACTCGTGCCCTTCTGATTGCCGGTCAGCTCGGAAGATTTTTCAATGTGGATGAGTGTTTCAGGCTGATAATTATTGCTTATAATAATTGTTACCCTTTGTGCTATGCATAAAAATCTTGTCTTAAACGTTAGTTTAACAATTAAAAATAATAATTAATATTTGAAAAGTTTAAGTATTTCTCCAATAAATGAAGACATAATTTGTCTCGACGCCACCTAGCGACGGATTTAACACTAACAGTGTCTCTCTCGCAAAAATAAAGTTAGTTGTTTTCAGGTGGAAAAAATATAATAAGCAGTAATTGTTGAATGAAACACTAGTATATACTGAATCATATGGCGGGTATAAGATAAGCCGCCATAGCTCAATTGGGAGAGCAGTTGACCGGCAATCAGAAGGGCACGAGTTCAAGTCCCGTTGGCGTCATGTATTTTTTCTCGGAAGATTTTTCAATGTGGATGAATGTTTCAGGCTGATAATTATTGCTTATAATAATATATATTTTGCATTAATTCCACACAAAAGAAAATAATTTCCCTCAGGGCCTATGTATCGTTGGAGCTACTGTGTGGGGATCTCTTGCATGAAAGGAAGGAGTGGACTTGGGTTTTGAAGATACCCACGTTGTAGGAGGAAGGAAATACAGTGGCTGGCAATTCCACAGTCGAGCTGTTGAACACAAAAACGAGTAGTAGTAACTGATCAGTTCGCACATCAAAATAAATATTGTCAATCATATAATAATAGTAACAGATAAAACATTAACTTCTTCGCATTTATAATAAACTGCTTCATAAAACTAAACCGGTTTGTATATTGTCTTAAAATTAATCTGTACGCAAAGAATTGCAAAAATTGCAAAAAGAAAATACAAAATTTTCGGAAGCAAGTTACATTTGTTCAGCATTAAATTTTTGTCCTAGAGATTTAAATAATGTTAATGACTAGATTAGATTTATCTTATTCTTTATGTATACTCGTAAGTAATCCTTATTCCTGGCACGACAGAGATAAAGCCAAATATAATCTATCCATACATCATTAATTTACTTGAATTACGTAAACCTTATATTCCAACAGCCAATATATTATCTTCCGCCTAATTTTATCCAAGCGTAAATGGATTGAACTTTGAAGATGACGTAGCCTAGATCTACGCACCGAAGCATTTAGAGCAACCATACTCAACCTGCGGCCCGCCAAGCTTTTGTGTGCGGCCCAAAACACTTTATTATGAGGAACTTGATTTAAAAAATCTGTCATTCAAAATTTCGTATATCTTGAGATTCGTTTCTACTTTGATGTACAGATGGTGACACCCGAAAAGGATTGTCATTATGGTCCACATGATCTGGTTTAAGAGTGAGATACGTTTTTTAGATTTTCACGGCCAAAAGTATTTTAGTTATTTGTTTTTGGGGTGTTATGCCGTGTTGCGCTACCTCCTTCTTTAACAAACGTTTCGGACAGCGTTACAGTGTCCATCATCGGGGCAGATGTGTAAGAGTGTTGCTATTGCACACGCTAGATTTATTCCCAAAAATCAAATATTTGGCACACAAGTACGCCCGCAAATAATTTATAAATAAAAGTGCCACTTCTAGAAACCACCGCATCAATTATAATACATAAAAACTGGTTAATGTCTCTAGTAAGTCAGGTACCTACTTGCAAATTCTGCTGTCGTATAAAGTATTGTTTTGTTATAATTTAAATACGAATAATGGCGGGAGTGTCGACGAAATGAGGGTGCCTCAAGACAAAATTTTATGGAAAGAAGAATATTTCTTTGTCGGGGGGGAAAGGGGGGGGGAGGGTGTGGTTAATGATTTTTTTCGTCATACCAGAATAGTGTTGCGGCCCGCGTAACTTTACAAATTCATATATGTGGTCCGAAGAGAAAAAAGGTTGAGTATCATTGATTTAGAGCAATGGTATGGGAACAGAACACTTCGAACTTATTTCATTTAAAAAAATTAAACTTTTATTGCGAACGATGTGAAAGGCTTCCAAACTACGCTTGAAAATGGAAACGGCGCAGACCCTTTAAATATTATGAAATCTGGCTTTGCTTGTCAAAATTTCAACCCTTAGAAATTTAAACAAATAAAACACAATAAAAATATTATTTTAGGCAGGTACTTTATCGCTTGTCCGAATTCTTGATTCAATTATATAGTTGCAGTTTCGAAAATGACAAATCAAATTGAAAACTAATTCAAGTTCATTGAACCATAGTTACGAGTACAATCACTCACAGACAAGACCCACAATCGAAATTGGTGTTTTTGATGATAATATGCTGTTTGACTTTTTTTTTTTACAGTGAATGCCGCACAAGAATCTCAACTGCTCCCGTCTGGAGCCAGTGAGACTATGGCATCCCCAATTGGCGTATGTTGTGAGGCTGAAGGTAGCGGGGAGGGGAAGGAGGTGGGGAAGAGGAAGGTTAGGAAGTACCTGGCTATTCAGATCTGGTCACCAAACACGGCTTAAGCCATTTTCAAGCAAAGTTTCAATTCTGAATGGTGGTCTTACACCAGGGCGATACTGATAGTATCTTCAACTCTGGAACATGCAGCAAATGGTTCCATGCCAACTCAGAATGAAACCAACTCAGAAACACCTCAGAAAGGTCATTAAAAGCTATGAAAAAATAATTTTAAAATAGCCCGTAACCCTAACCTAACTTAACCTATTTAACCAATTTTTTTATTTTTTTTAACATCACTCTTAATGACCTTTCTGAGGTGCTTCTGAGTTGGTTTCATTCCGAGTTTTCTGGTCACCGCCGCAAATATACTATATATTATTTTAAATGAATTAATTGTGAAATAACACAAACTAATCAAATAAAATTTATTTGCGCATGCCGGGTTCGAACCCGCGATCTCCGGATTGTGAGTCAAGAGTCTTACCCACTGGACTACGGAGGTCGTAATGTCGACTGTTAGGGTAGATAATAATTCTTGTTGTTTCTTTCTCCTTTTGGAGCTAAGGTTTCTGACAGCCTTGCGGTTCATCATCACGGAAGAAATACAGAGTACACACAAAAGCACGATGATTCGTGTAGAAATTATATCGTGTCACAATTGTTGTGTATGCTACAGCGGTCACTTTTAGAAATACTGTTCCATATCGGAAACCAGAATGTTTTGTCAATTTTCGCGTTTTATTATGTGTTTATTAATTGCAATTGCCTCCATAATTTGCTATGTTGGGCCATCCTAGTGCTTTACTGGTGATGAACCCTTCAAAGCTATCAAAAATGTTGAGACAATAAGGGTAATCAGCGCAAGAGAACTGTAATATTATCTACTAATCAACATATCATAATACGCTTTTGAAAAACACTAGAGAAAACAAAATATTGGCGCTACCTCAGGTATGAACCCCGACCCTTTTGCTATCCGGAGATAAACCTTTAATCACTGAGCTATCACGTCGACAGCCTTGTTTCTTCACTATATAAAGTCTTTTTGAGATTGTTAAAGTTGCTACAACTTTTGTTAAACATAATTTCCAGTCCATCAAACAGGTGCTGGAGATTCAGAAAAATGATAATTTAATCGAGGGAATTTCACAAAAGGTTCCGTACGCTAATGACCAGTGCCTCTTTGGTAAAACCACTGTCAGCTAAAACTCAAAGCTTTGAAAAGCCACTCCAAAAGCTGCACTTCCATTAGCACGTGACATAAGATAAAATCGATATACATCGGGAAATAATTTAGAGGACATTCATCACAACCTGAATTTTTTCAATATTTTTGAAAAGCTCCCAATTAAAATGCAACGCTGAAAAGTTTTGATGGTTTTAAAGTGTCATATATTCATAGAAGGTGAAACAATTAATGGATTACACGAACTAGTAGTTTTGATTAAAAATATTCAGCATTTTTATTTTCTTTTACAGCGCTCGAGAATTCCAACTGCCAGGAACTATGGCAACCCAATGAACGTTTAATAGCCAAGTGGTCCAAGCTTCGGCATATCAGCGTCGCAGCGGGTTCAATTGTCTTCGACGGCCTCCATGGTCGAGGGGTAAGGCTCTCGTCTAGAGATACGGTCTAGAGATATTTTATTTGATTGATTAGTGTTCTATCATTTAAAAATAATAATATACGAACACCACTCAGAATTGAAACAGTGCTTGAAATGGCTCTAGACGTGTTTCCCCACCTTCCTCTCACCCAACTTCTTCCCGTCTCCACTTACCTCCAACCTCACAACATAACCAAATACGCCATAGTCTCACTGGCTCCAAACAGTGGAGAGAAGTTGAGAGTCTTGTGCGGTATTCACATAAAATATAATTATAAAAGTCCTCCGTCAGTGCGCAATGAACGTTTTTCACAAACAATGATATAAGTAAGAGGTATTCATATATTGTCAGTTCGGGAAAGTACGTCTGTCTTTTTTATAATTTAAGTGAAAGGGTGGGAGGAAGCATTAGAAGAACTTACCTGGCTCAATGTATGCTTCATTTCTGCCATCACTTCATTTTAATCATTTACTTGTAAGAACTACCATCTTATTATAAGTTTTTTCTCAATTTTCAGGGAATATATATCATTACCTCTACTGCATATATATCTCAAGTCTTAAGTTCTTCTTTGAAATACTTCGGAGATTCGAGTATTTTAGCATTTATCGGTTATTGCGCTATCAGTCAAGTAATATATAAAGCATATAAAAACTTATGTAAACCCGTCGTGAAACAGGGTGTTAAAGACGTGGCTTTGTAATAATACAACTATAAAATAATAAAAGTAAATCTGCTAACTCGTAAATGTCAGTAGTCAGTATCGAATCTACTGAAGTAGGCCGGAAAATCATAAAATTCGCTAAGAAAATTATGTAATTTTGCTAAATTAATGCTGAAATGCATAAAACATAACGACCACCATCATAAGAAGGACGCACGATGATTACCGAAATGTAACATAATATACATCTTATTTATATAGTGAAACCTATATATATATATGTGATAAGAAAATCATGTAATTTTTGCTAAATTAATGCTGAAATGCATAAAGCATATAATGATCAACACCATTAGAAGGTGGTGACGATGATTACCGAAATATAACATAATATACATCTTATTTATATAGTGAAACCTTTATATTATGTGCTAAGAAAATCATGTAATTTTTGCTAAATTAATGCTGAAATGCATAAAATATAACGATCAACATCATAAGAAGGACGCACGATGATTATCGAAATGTAACATAATATACATCTTATTTATATAGCGAAACCTTTATATATATGTGATAAGAAAATCATGTAATTTTTGCTAAATTAATGCTGAAATGCATAAAACATATAGCGATCAACACCATAAGAAGGACGCACGTGATTACCGAAATGTAACATAATATACATCTTATTTATATAGTGAAACCTTTATATATATGTGCTTAGAAAATCATGCAATTTTTGCTAAATTAATGCTGAAATGCGTAAAACACATAACGATCAACATCATAAGAAGGACGCACGATGATTACCGAAATGTAACATAATATACATCTTATTTACTCAGCGAAACCTATACACATACGTTTAAGGAGAGAGTTAATAAATCATAACAAAAGTATCGAAGCAGGAATCATTTCGAAAGTCCCGTAGAACAATGTCGGATCTTCTAAAAATTGAAAATCATCTTGTTGCCTTATTTTACTTTCCTTTCGATGATTGAAAAGTCTGCATTTTCGAAATTTTTAATGAAATTAAATGAAAGGCAAAATATCAAAACAACACTGTATCTTGATCTCAAAAAGCTCTAATGTATGGCATAGCCCCCCAGGGAAATTATTTTCTATTCATAAATATAGCGGTCCACAATGGAGTTCTGTTTCCTACCCTGATATAGGGCAGTGAGGCATGGATATGGCAGAGGAAGGACAAAAGTAGACTGAATGCTGTAGAAAGTGGTGACCAGACAACTCAGAATGAAATCAACTCAGAAGCACCTCAGAAAGGACATTAAGAGTGATGACAAAAAAAAAATGAAAAAATTGGTTAAATAGGTTAGTTAGGATAGGATTACCGGCTATTTTAAAATTATTTTTTCATAGCTTTTAATGACCTTTCTGAGGTGTTTATGAGTTGGTTTCATTCTGAGTTGACATGGAACCGTAGAAAGTAGATCCCTGAGGTGTACCTATGCGTGGTAAAACCATGCAAGGTCGTGTGAGAAATATAAAGATCCGAAAATAACGGAAAGGCTGATGTAAGCATAATAAGTCAAATTAAGAAAGGGGCGCTTAGATGGTTTGGGCATGAAGAACGGACGAATGATGAAAGGAGTGTAAGCAGAATATATAACGCTAATGTGAATGGTAGAAGTCGCCCGAGGAAGTTACGATCACGTGAATCAGATACTTTAGTCGGGCCATGTCAAGAGTCAGAACAATGGAAGAGTATGTGTGAGGTGATGTGTAAATGTGAATGAGGCCAGGAGTGTATGACAAGACCGAGTTGTTTGGCGGTCCGTCCTCTCTGCCTACCCCTGGTAAGGTAGTTAGTTAAAAACAATGAAAATGCAGAAACGAGGCTTTAAAAAGCTCAACTTTAAAACTATAAAATCGCACATCCGACATTGTTCTTTGGGATCGTCGATTTGTGCCCCTTCATTTTCAATGGAAATTAACGTATTGTGCGATAGTGGTTTGAAAATATAAAAATCGGGAATTTACAAAAAAGGAGAATTAGATTTTTTGAATACATTGTACGTACGTACCGAATCGTTGTAACCTTTTGACTTAACTGAAAATGTAGATCCGATCCTGTCAGCAGCTTCACCAAATGAAATAAAGCTGTCATGGTAGCTTCAAAAACACATTTTATATAAATTATTTATCCACCGTAAACATGGGTTTTTATTTATCGATAAGTTGTTTTTCTTTAGCTGATTCAATAGCGATTTGATGTATTTATACCCTGTGTTTATCCACGTGTAACTAAACATTTTTCATGCTTAGAAGAATCTATGTATGTATATAAAAATCTCGTTTCACGGTGTTTATGGTCGCACTCCTCCGAAACGGCTGGACCGATTTTTTATGATTTTTTATGATTTTTTATGTATATTTGGTAGGTATGAGAATTGGTCGTAAATTATATTTTATACCGCTAGGTGAGTAGGATTAATTCAATAAATACCTATAACCCCACATTTTTATCGTCCTATCCCCACCCTCTCATTTTTCAATCGTGGTTTTAGTATTTTTGTATGAACAAATTTAACCGTCGCGTCGTCCGTATTTCAAACACAACGAAATTATTTATGTTGTTGAATGACAGATGACGCTACGTCCGCCTCATCGAACTTTCATCGACAATTAGAAATAATATATATGGCAGAACAACGTTTTCCGGGTCAGTTAGTATACCTGTAAAAATTAGAAGCCACAGTTATTTATAGATAGGTATAATAATAAAAAATAACAATGAATTATAAAATTACCAGCGAGTATCCGGAATGCGTTTCAACGCCACTCAAAGAAAGGGTTTGTGTTTTAAATCTGTTTATTACAGTGTTTTTGGAAACACAATATTTTTTTAAAATACGGGGATAAATATTCTTCATATTTATCATAAAACGTTTAGATATTATCATATTTATCATAAAACGTTTATCATAAAACGTTTAGATAATTTAGAAGCATTGGAAATAAAAAAAAAAATCCCTTAAAAATAATGAATCTATTATCAACAAACGAAAAATATTGTCTTATAGCCCAATCATGGATATGTTCCCCTACCCACCCACTCTTCATTAATACCTAGCAACGGCTCCACCCCTAACATAATAATACATTGTTCCCATCCATACTTCAAAACTGTCAAATCAGTATACATCTGCCCTGAAGAAGGAACGGTCGTTCTGAAACCGGTCGGATTTACTCAAATATAAAAGTGGTTAAAACAAAGTTAAATTGTTTCATTCACAATATTTTTTGTTTTTCCAAAAGGTGCGTACACGAATAAATCAGAAGGTTTTAAGATGCATGAACAGGCCTCATACAGCTGTATGAGAAGAAGAAGAAGAACATACAGTTCGTGTAAGAAGCATGAATTTTCCAAATTTACCCCCTGCTATCCCCTACCGTTACCATGTCCCCTTTGCAATACCTTCCTTTACCTCTTCCTCGTCTCCCACCCCTCCTATGCGTCCCTGCAAGTCCTTTCCTAAGCGTACCTGTTCTCGCCCAGTCACCTCCCTACAGCTAAACTACATGATTTTTTTTTCTTCATTTTTGCGACTATATAAAATAATTCTATAAAAGTATACAAAATATAATGGTTATGTTAGGTAAAGACATTGTATTTCTTAGTCCTCCTCACTAGGGGTTCCTGTGCCGAAGCGGACTAAAATTGTTTAATTATAGTTCAGTTGTCTTCTATGTCGTTTTTAGTGTCTTCATTAGAGTGTTTTCGTTGACCTCTTTCAGCCATGTTTTTATTCTTGATTTGTACTTATTAATTTTTTTATTAGTTTTATGTCTTGGGGAAGAATATTATGGAGTTTGGCTACAAAATTAGTGTATTTTCTTTGTCCGAATGTGGTTTTATAACTTAGAATGTTTTTTATGTAATTTTTTTTTGATCTAGTGTGATGGATATGCGGTATTTTTGAATAGCTTCAATAATATTTTTTTGGCATACATTCGTTGTACATTTGGTACGTCAAAGCTATTGAAAATTTCTATAAGTCCTGGGTCGATCGTGAATGACCTGATCGTCGAAACCCGCTCACGAGCCGCCAAAGATCGAGTGGGTTATTATTTATTCGTCAGCACCCGGGTCTCAAGATCCGGCGACGCACACTCGCGACCCGCGAACTACAACACATTCCCGCACCCCAAGACTCATGACACTCTCGCGACCGGTCGCCGCGCCGGTTGCCCATGTGGCAAGTGGCGAGACATTCGGTCGCCGCTTGCCGATCAACACAGACGTACGTGACGTAACAGTATCCTGCTTTATGCCCGTGTATCACGTCATCGCGGGATTGTTTAGTATATTCAATTTTTTTTATATTCAACTAGACACGGAGTCGTTTTTAATTAGAGCGTATCTTGGCATTTGTTCTTTCTAGAATGCGATTTTTTCTATTTAGTAAGTAAAATAATTATTCGTTATATTCATGTTATTTTAGTTACACGTAGTTTCTTCTTTGCAAATAAAATTATCCCACGGTTACTTCAAGTAAGTTCCAAAAATGTAAAGTGTTTACTGTCAGCGTTTTATAACCCAACCTAAGAGGAACTCCTATAATCATACAATTCGCAATATTTGTTAATCCCCAAGGTTTGTGTTGTAACTTTATTGGTGTGCCCTTTTTGGCCAACTTTTAAAGCAATTTTATTGTTTTATTGTGGGTTTTTCAGGTCGCTTATGACTTGACCGGTCTTGGCGGTAACCGGCGCGAGAAACTCGATTACCGAGTTTCGTATTTTGTGTCGCGAAAAGAGCGGGTCTTCGCGACCAGCTCGTGACGCCAGTGTGTCGTGAGCGACCCGGGTCGTGTAAAACGATCGATCGACCCAGGACTAATTTCTATCGAAGACGTTCTCATAGGTACTTTCAGTAAGGTCTTTATAAGTAGGTACAAACTCTGTTCTGATAGCTGTCCTGATTATCTCCAAGTACCAAAACTTGTATGTCCCGATATGATGGGCGCATTTTATAAATCTTGTCATGTATTTTGTACGTAAACATCTTGTATCTTGCATATTTTTGAGTCCGTACCTTTTATTGTATTTTCCTGATTTTGTTTTTCTATGCATTTCTATAGTCCATCATGGAGGATACTTTATTTTAACTTTTTGACATCAACAGTCCATAAATGAAATGAGTCGTTATAATAATTCATAAAATCTTATAAGACAAGTTTCTGTGAAATATTTGTAAAGTGATTCTTCATATGTTTGTGTCTGTATGTTGCTTATGATTGAAATTTTTTGTTGAATAATTTTATTGAAATGTTTTGTAAAATTTTTCTTCATATATTGTGTCTGCATATTGGGTTGGGTTGGGTTTAAATTTTCAAAAGTACCAATTGGCGATCCCTTAATGCTATGGTGAGCGCGCAACTGTGGGCGGACTACGCCCTAATTAGAGTAGTTTGCGTACGAAAAGAATTTGTTCATTTGAAATAAGACAAACTTATATTTTGATTTAACCAATCCTTAAACAGTGCGCCATTCAAATTCTGTGCTAAAAAAAACACCCGTCCGAAAGATACTCGTACTGCCCAAGAGCGATTCCGAAATGAATCTTAAATCCGCGGTGCGTTATGAATATCAGCACCTTTGGGAACTTCCGTCATATTTCTTACATTCATGTAAAACATACAAGCGCAGAGCGGCAGGCCTCAAACCTTGGTAATTCACCAACTGCCTTGAGTGCGCAGCACTTATGAGATTTTATTTTGTCTAAGGAGTAGTATTTTGCTATTATCAACAGATTTTTTCTGTGATTATCGTCCTTTGAGTTTTTATCACTCAACAAGTTATTTTTCATCTATATATTTAATTATTATTTTTTTTAATTTATAAACTAACGTTTAGACAAGATTTTTATGCATAGCACAAAGGGTAACAATTATTATAGGCAATAATTGTCAGCCTGAAACACTCATTTACATTGAAAAATCTTCCGAGAAAAGATACTTGCCGCCAACGGGACTTGAACCCGTGTCCTTCTGATTGCCGGTCGGATGCTCTGACCACTGAGCTATGGGGGCTTATCAAATACCCGCCAAATAATTCAATATATACTAGTGTTTCATTCAACAATTACTGCTTATTATATTTTTTCCACCTGAAAACAACCAACTTTATTTTTGCGAGGAAGACATTGTTAGTGTTAAATCCCTCGCTAGGTGGCGTCGAGACAAATTATGTCTGCATTTATTGGGGAAATACTTAAACTTGTTAAATATTAATTATTATTTTTTTAATTTATAAACTAACGTTTAGACAAGATTTTTATGCATAGCACATACTTAAACTTGTTAAATAATTAATATTTAACAAATTTAAGTATTTCCCCAATAAATGCAGACATAATTTGTCTCGACGCCACCTAGCGAGGGATTTAACACTAACAATGTCTTCCTCGCAAAAATAAAGTTGGTTGTTTTCAGGTGGAAAAAATATAATAAGCAGTAATTGTTGAATGAAACACTAGTATATATTGAATTATTTGGCGGGTATTTGATAAGCCCCCATAGCTTAGTGGTCAGAGCATCCGACCGGCAATCAGAAGGACACGGGTTCAAGTCCCGTTGGCGGCAAGTATCTTTTCTCGGAAGATTTTTCAATGTAAATGAGTGTTTCAGGCTGACAATTATTGCTTATAATAATTGTTACCCTTTGTGCTATGCATAAAAATCTTGTCTAAACGTTAGTTTATAAATTAAAAAAATAATAATTAATATTTAACAAGTTTAAGTATTTCCCCAATAAATGCAGACATAATTTGTCTCGACGCCACCTAGCGAGGGATTTAACACTAACAATGTCTTCCTCGCAAAAATAAAGTTGGTTGTTTTCAGGTGGAAAAAATATAATAAGCAGTAATTGTTGAATGAAACACTAGTATATATTGAATTATTTGGCGGGTATTTGATAAGCCCCCATAGCTCAGTGGTCAGAGCATCCGACCGGCAATCAGAAGGACACGGGTTCAAGTCCCGTTGGCGGCAAGTATCTTTTCTCGGAAGATTTTTCAATGTAAATGAATATATATTTAATGCCGAACTCCGTTAATTAGACGCCTGTCTCTACACACGTATATCCTAGTGAGACAGGCATAAAAAAAAACAATGTAAATATACTTTTTTATAGATAAATAAATTTAAACAAATTAAAAAATGTGATTTTCGCAATTAAATCAATTTTTTGTCACCAACGATATATATTATTTAGCCATAGACGTTTTAATGCATCATGTAATTCCAGCTCCAAAACGGTATCACGATTTTGACGCTGTCCGAAATGTTGGCTAAAGAAGGATGTAGTGAAACACGACATAATACCCCAAAAATAAATGACGAAAATATTTTGGCCCTGAAAATCTAAAATTATTTGAAACCCTTTGACTATGTACATTATATTATGTGATATCATAGACCTCCTCATGGATGGCACATAGCTGTTGATAATGCAGGGATGCAAATAAATACGATTGCAACCTCAAGGTCGAGACCCCGAATCATTTACTACCGCCAGCTAAAACCTATTCGAGCTAATGTTTATCTGTCACAAATAAAGTCCAGTGTTTTATTGACACTTGAGTTTAATTTAAGAGTGTTTGAGATAAACCCGGAGTTACACATTACATCACCAATGATTCAAAACCTTCATAACAACCAAACGTCCTTCAATTCAATGAGAAAATCCTTTCCTGTTGGTCTAATTAAGTGTTAAATCTCAGATATGGAACATCGCTGCCTCTATCGTCCATCGTTTAGGGTAATTTATTCAAAGGATTTGCTCCAACAACCGGGGCATGAATCTGATACTAGATCCGAAACACGCTCGGGGACAATGATGCGGATTATGACGTTTATTAATTAACTGAGGGTTGGCCCTGTGTAGACCTTACCAAAACCAAAAGGAAACATCAATTTAATTTGAAATTCAAATGAAATTGGCTTAACTCAAACCACCAATTTTTATTTATTTATTTATTCACGCCATATTTTGGCTTTTGTATTTTTTACAATACATAGACGATAGGTTGTAAAAATGGTTGCAAAAACTAAACACCGAACAAACCACGTTAATTTAATGAATTTTATTATACTGAAATACCGGCCCTAAGAGGAATAAGGCCCAATATCAATTCTACAAACATAAACATACACTTCACCACAATCTACATAATCTGCCCTGACGATGGGCATAATAATGCTGTCGGAAACGTTGACTAAAGAGGGAAGCAGTGCAACACTGTGTAATAACCCTGTTAAATTATCAGGTAACATCAGTAAAACACACTCGGTTTTAAGTTTATTTTTACGAATCACATGATGATCTTTCATTTTTTTATTCTACCCAGTTTAAACACCGGCTCGGTCCCCCTGAGATTTTAAAGGAACAATTGGTTCCGCTTGCGAATTAGAAAATAGAATGATTTAAAGAATCCAATTGTATTTATAAACAAAGGGTTTTAAAAATGAATACTAACAACAACAAAAAAACAACTGTCAGCGTTAGAAACAAATAAAAAACAGTGCCCCCCATTACCGACTAAGAGAGAGAGAGAAATCTGTTCGATCATATAGTAATTAATTAACATAACTGACGGTAGGTTTCAGCTAGGTACCGAACCTAATGATTTTGAGGTCTACAGAGGGCAATGATAATTGTTTACAAGCATATCACTTTTTCAACAAACCCAAAAATTAAACACGATAATACTTATAAAATGTACTGGAGTAGAGGAACAGATAACATCCAACACAAGTTATAAATTAGGCGTAACAACGTTTAAAGGCTTATACAAAGTAAATGAATTACAGCAAATGCTTTGAATACGTAGGAGAAAATTATATTAGCGAAAGTGTTCCCGCGAAAGCTCGACGAATTTCCTCCATACAGTTTAGGTAGAACAGGTACACTTTTCCGTTCCACTTTCCTGGTAATCTCCTGGCCACATCGCATCGGTACCCGCTATAAAGGTATTAGAGTCGTTACACGTTGGATTATCCGGCTCTACGCTCTGTAGCTGTACCACGTGCTTGGCAAGGGGCTTTCTTGTCATTGTCCTCTGCTATTTCCTCGTGAAAATTACGGGTAGTTATAATAAGCTGTTAAATTTTCAGGTATTAAAGGTATTTTTCTCTTTGCTTTCTCTTAAAACTGGCTAATCAATTGACGTTGCAAGCTGAACATGGTTTACAATTTGGGAGGTGGATATTGGTGCGGCTGCCTCAGGAACCATTTTTTGGATAACCAACAACACCTCTGACATAGGCCGCCACAAGTGGTTCGCTATTTTTGGTTATTTAGTGGGGGTGTGGCCAGGTTTACGGGGTGAGGTTTGTCGAGGTCTTGGTGGCGAATGCGTTCGTCCATGCGTAGCGGGTCGGATCGGGAGATACTGGTTGAGCAAGTACTTTTGATCTCTCCAGCCGGACTCTTTCGACCCATCACCTTGTACTACAGAGGGAGGAATGGATTTATACGTCTGTCATTGCTGGACACACTGACCCCAGACTCTGGCCCAGAGCCCCACACTGCACACCTTTTTACTTTCAAGAACTTCCTCTCCTTTTTTCCCTAAAAAGATTCTCCACACAGCGTCCCTAAAAATGACATAGGATCTAAAGGATTTTTTCCTCACGGGATGAATAACATGAGACATTTCAAAGAAACATAGTACTTTTTGAAACTGACATTGCGAGCTGAACATAGTCATATGCATTGCTGTGGAATTATAATGCAAATTAGCCAGATCTCACAGTATAAGGTTAGCTGCTTCAATACACAGATTTCTGCATCATTAAAGGCAAATATTTTATATAGACACCTGTTGTGTATCTAAAAGCTTCCGAGCTTGTTAGATAGAGGGCAGTGCTAAGAGTTTTCCTGAAAGTTCGCAAGATGGCGGTTAGTTTAGTTCGGAATTTGTGCATCAGGGGGGTCAAGGGCCGAGGTATAGTTTGCAGGAGCTCACATAATTCAGATCTATTCCAGCTAGCTTCTAGTTATGTTGACTACTCGCAGTCACAACATTATTTGTAATACGCGAAGTATTAATTGAATCGTGACTATGCACGGGATTTTAGAATAACCTGTGGTTACTCCTTGCTAAATAAAACGCTTATGGACTTCGATACGAACTATGCCCGATCACCAAACAAGATCCGGTATACACACTTAAGTAATACTCAATGTTGTGTCTCTTGGCTTGATCTCTATTCGGCGACGGTCACAGGTGTATCCAAAAGCGTACGATAAGATTGTTATTACTATTAGAACCACGATAAAGTTGAGTGATGAGACGAATAAGCGGTTCACACGAAGCATTCGATGAAAGACGGCGATATAATGCTTCATATTACACTTCGGATTGATAAAAATAACATTTCAACGTAGAGCGAAATGTCACGTTACGATTTGTTACGATGGTTGTTGATAGACTGGCGATATCCACCGTATAGGTAAGTATACTTAATGTGCGGAAGTCCAAAATCTGGATTCCTCCGATCTGCATGGTCAATTGGAACACAAATACGTATGAAATCCATCAGCGTTATGAAACATTAATAAATCCAGATCAACATAAAGAACTCTATTATTCCGAAGAAGTAATTTCCTTCCAAGACGAGTTGGGGAACCTGTGTGTGAATACAACAACTCCTAAATAACTTTAATATATGTTTTGCATTTATTTTTTTATACTGCCCTGAAATAAGTACGGTTGTTTCCCAAGCCGAATAAAATATTTAATGCACAATATTAAGTATTTGTTACTAAACCATAAATAATTGCTAATATTCATATTTACCGTATTTCCAACTAACGACCAATTTAGGTAAGCTTAAGTAGACAAAAAAGAGTCTTAACATAAAACGTATGAAAATTACTCAATTCTGCATACGAAATTTAATTCAACCGGTTGAAAAATGATGCATCGCTAGATGAAACGGCCAAACACGAAATTTTAATTAAAGGACTGATCGAAGCAATAAAAAATATATTTGTTTCATGGCGTTATGTGATTCAATATAGAAATACAAAACATTATTTTCAATTAATTAATTAAAACGTTATGTTCAAATAAAATGTTATTTTCAATTCATTTATTAATAACGTAGTAATAAAATTCGATTCTCTTCGCATACGGAATTTGGTATTCATTGTTGATATTAACCCCGCAAGCCTCAACCATATTCTGTCGGTAGGGGTCAGAATATTATTTCAACTCTGCAATAAAATCAAAATAAATAGAATATTTCTGAATGTATCGAAAAATAAAAACTGTTTTTGAAATTTTTTATTTTTAAATACAAAAGTTTTAAAAATGGCTAACCTCAGATTTTTTCTAACTTTTACATGACATGTCATCAGACCTAAACACACCTCATCCCATGAACCCGGGCACCCCTACTAAATCACCAAACGTAGCGAACCACTTGGAGTGAGCTATGGCAGAGGTGTTGGTTATCCAAAAAACGAAATTTAATTAACGAAAAAAAACTTCCTTTCATGTAATAATAATAAATAAAGTAGTCGGGGACGCCCGAGGAAGACATGGCACGACCAAGTATGAGACGATGTGTGAATGTGAACGAGGCAAGGAGTGTGTGCCAAGATCGAATTGTTTGGCGGTCCGTCCTCTCTGCCAACCCCTGCGGGGAAACGGCGTGATAGTTGGTTAGTTTATTTAATTATAATAAATAAAAAACGGAATGTGCAATTCACACGCGGTAGAAGTGCAACCTTCAAAAAACTAAAGTTGGCGAGAGTGGGGAGGCTACGAAGCACCGCATAAAGAGGTGACCGATTCGCATTCTCTCGCAAATCCTATAGACGTATGTGTTTGTCTCTTTTTAGTGTCGCAATTTTCCGTTTCATCGAAGTTTAAAACGCAACAGTGTTAAAGAAGTTTTTACTTCAAAATCATTCTTTTCACATTACATTTGGAAACTTTGGTTTTATAAAGGTGTACATTTTCATTCTTTTGTGGTTAACTTTTAGATTTGGATATAATTTTTTGAATGCATTTGAAAGGTGATTAAATTTTATTATTAGAAATAACAAAGTTTTTTTTAAATATAATTTTTTTTAAAGTAAACCTAAAAAAGTTTTAAAAATGGCTCATCCTATCCTATTAATATTATTATTTATTATATTATACATATATATGTATATATAAATTTAGTATGATGTCTGGATGAATGGATGTATGTATGTTTGTTACCTTTTCACCCAAAAACTACGGAATGGATTTAAAAAATTATTTCACTAATAGAAAGCTACATTATTTGCGAGTATTTATAGGCTATATATATTGGTAAGCTCTGGCGTTATGAAATTATGTATTATACGTTTATTGTCCAGACGAAAAACAAAGCGTTGCTAAGTAATTGTTTGACGTGCTCTATCATTTTATTTGTTTAGGTTACTATGGAGATCCCTTTGATAGTTAAAATTTACTGCGCGTGTTTGATTGTTACGCTATAATAGATGGCACGCGAGCTGTTTGAAAAATGAATGTAACGGGTATAGACGGAGTGGGTGGTGGGGGCGGGGGGGGGGGGGGGGGGGCAAAGCTAGTCTTACATATTTTCTTAAGAATAATTGTTAACAAAAACGGAATGTGCAATTCACACGCGGTTGAAGTGAAACTTATTTAAAACAAAACGGTTTTAGAAAGAGAAAACACTTGTGTTTAGATCATATTTATCACTATGAGAGTAAGGCAGACACAACGATTGCTATATTTCCTACATGAGTTATTCCGAAAACTGAACAAATCAACCTGAAGCGTTAAATAACGTGAACTATAAATACCAAATTTCGTGCACAAAGCTTTTCCAGAATTGTTATATAGAATGCACTTTAAATGAAAAGCTTTCTAAGCATTGAGCTTGTCGATATCGCCATAATAAAATAATCAATTTTCATGTTCACGAATGAAAAACGATTTCGCATTAATTTTGTGTAGTTTTCTTTGTCTGATAATTCAGCCAAATGCACATCGAGTATGAAATATCCGAATAATGTGAATAGGGGACCATTAGCGGAAGTGCCCAACAATAGTAGTGGCTCGACCACTAGGAGAAACAGCAAAAACATACCATTATTACCCCACGCACTCATAAAATCAGGATCAGTGGCGGTTCGTGCCCAACATCGTTGAAAGTTCAATAGGGGATCAAAAAAGTAGAAAAATAAAATAACTCATCTACAAATCATATATTGGTGTTTTCCATTATTATGCACACGTTTCAATATTTTTAAATAATCAACTTTATTTACAATTATATTACCCTTAGTTGAATTTAGCTATTTTTATTTTTATTTTTTTTCATTATAGCGATTATATAGAAAAAAAATTACATACAAAATGTTATGTGAAATTAAGTATAAAATATTGTATTTCTTAGTCCTCCTCCTCACTAGGGGGTCCTGTGCCGAGGCGGACTAAAGTTATTTAAATATAGTTCATTTGTCTTCTATGTCGTTTTTAGCGTCTTCGCTAGGGTTTTCTCATTGACCTCTTTAAGCCATATTTTTATTCTTGATTTGTATTCAATTGGATTTTTTATTAGTTTTATGTCTTGGGGAAGGATGTTATGGTGTTTTGTTGCAAAGTATGTATAGTTTCTTTGTCTAAATGTGGTTTTATAACTTTGAATATTTTTTATAGCATTTTTATTCGATCTAGTGTTGTGCATACACGGTCTAGTAGAGGATTTATTATTTTTGAAGAGCTTCAATAATATATTGTTATGGTACGCCCAAACGACAAAGAATTCAAACTCCTAATTCGCCGCAAACTACACAACACCCTGCTCCCCCCCTGTTCCCTGCTTCCTACTTCCTATCCCATCCGCCCACCCGCACGCGATCCCTTCCACCAGTTGAGAATTGCGAGCCGCCTCGGGCACACGTTAAGCCCGCGCGTGGATTCCCACTGTTCGCGCCCGGCGTACTATCGCTCGAATTGTACTCAAATATAACCTGCAATGTTAATTCAATAACCTACGGGTTTAGCGCTGATATTTCACCATGCCTGTGTAAACTTCGGTTCTGTCCTAAACTCGGGAGGTCCCCCTGGAAGCCGGAAGACGAAGACCCCCAACATCATGTAAGCTGTACAATTGTTTCCTCATTTGATTGTGTCCTTTAACGATAGACTGTAAACTCCCGCGCAAAGCCATCACTCAGAGAGTTTCGTTTAGGGATCTTGAGGTTATAAACACGATAGCTAGGATTGTGTAGTATGTATTTCTTGTGTTGAATTGTACTGTAATGACCTATGCACTGTGTTTTAAATTTGCAATACATGAATCTAGTTAACTCAATCCTGTTATTATTCTGCTACGGCAGGAGGGTTTCCTAGAGGGGGAGTATCCTGCCAGACGACTGAGATGCGAAGGAATTTCTGAAGCCTCGAGCGACCCACCACCTGAATAGAGGGTAAATCATGCCTCCCCTGAGAGCTAGCTTGGGACTTGTTTGGGGGCCCGCTCCTAACACTGGCGTCCATAGTGGGGCCCAGAATTTTTTTTTTCATTTTTGCCATTGTCTCAGTCGCCTTACGGAGTGCTCCCTGTCGAAATCTTCCCCGCATAGGAACTGTTTGTAAACATTGATTGTACTGTGTCTTGGTGTTTTATACCCAGTGAATAATGAATTCTGTGGGAAACCACAGAAATCCATGTGCAAGTTAAGTCCATAACGCAGATTTGATTGCAATTATAAAAAAAATTGCGTCAAAGTTGAAAACATGGCCATTTTGTATTAACCAGAAAGACGGCAGCATTTAAACCGCGAATCTGACTGCGCACGCGCCGACCCCTTTGTTCACAAAGCAGCGGACGAGCAACAGTAATTCGCGCCAAATCAACGGCCCGATGTTTCACGCGGTAAATACATACCTAATCTCTGAGTTGCGCGCGCACCCACGCGCATCGAAGCACAAAAGTGCGTTTATCGCGCCAAACTCCAACGGCAAAAAATCTGTTTGAATCAGGCAGAACAATTCCCTGTCACTATGCAGTGTTTTAAATAATAAAATCGCCTTTCTGTCACTAAGGTCGGAAGCAATGGAGATCGCTATTGTAAATTTGGTTTTGGAATTCCAATTACCTTGTGGATTCTTTAATTAAAAAATCTCACACTCACGTTTTTTCTTGCACAATATACCGATCGGCCCACTTGTTGTGTCTGTCAAATTAGTACCACGTATATTTCACCAAATGGACAAAATAATGACTTTCTTTCCACATTCTACGTTATAGGTACCGCATTTTTTTTTCAGCATAAGTGTAAAGTGAATTGTGTTTTTTTTCCTTACATAAAAAAAAGTGAAATAATAATAAAACCAATGATTGGTTCCATGAAAAAATAAAATAATTTTAATGTGGTTTCGTAACAAATCCCATATTCAGTTATTTTCATCCGGAAGTTTGTCCTTATTTGCCAGAAGAGTGCCTTTTGTGAATTTTAGTGCCTTTCTCAGTGCAAAGTGGTTTGTGAAAAATAAAAAACCCGTTTTCTAAAGGTCAGTCCTGGCAAAATTTTTTGGAAATAAATAAATACTTGTGAATTTCACAGTTTTCTCAAAAGTGGTTTGTGAAAAATAAAAAACCCGTTTTCTAAAGGTCAGTCCTGGCAAAATTTTTTGGAAAAAAATAAATACTTGTGAATTTCACAAGTTTTCTCAAAAGTGGTCAGTGAAACACAAAAACCTTTACTACTTAGGTCTTTCCACGCAAAAATTTTTTCTTGTGCCTTCCTTTGACAAAGATTCTGGTGTCATATATACCAAATTGTAGTATGGAATACAGTTTTCTATAACTATTTTAGAAATACCAACCAGTGATTACCAAGTGAAAAGTGCCTCACAAAATTAATTTTGCGTTTGCTAAAGAAGACCCCTGGCAATTTTTTTCACCACCTGGGAAACTCACAATGGAAAACAATCAAGCTATGGCATCATCCAATTTGGGCATCATTCCCAACGTGCACAACTTATCCAAAACTCACTTACAAACTGCTTTAAGGGATAGAGGACTCTCGCCATCAAGCAAATCTAAACCTACATTAAAGGCTTATGCACTTTTATTCAACAAAAAGTACATTAAGAGAATAAACCTCGCCCCCTCAAGCGAAAATAATTCACGCTCGGCTACGCAAGTTTTGAATAATCTTGTTCCTAACGAAGAACCTATGCCACAAGTAATGATAAAACAGGACATCGCACCCACCTTGACACAAGATAAAACCTACGATTTATCCTCGTGGAAAATCAAATATAATGGCGTCTCCGATGTACTGGATTTCATTGACCGTATTGAAGAAACGGCTACAATCAAAAATATCCCATTCGAGATTCTACGAAAAAACTTCATAGAACTCATCTCCCCAGAATTGATACCCTGGCACCGCATTCAAAAAACTAAATGCAAAGATTGGAATAAACTCAGATCTGCCCTAATCTCGAGCTTCGGAAAAACGGAAGCCCAGCACCGGATCAAATTATCTTTACTATCTATTAAACAGCTAGTAAATGAACCTGTAGCAACATTCATAGAAAGGGCTGAATCCATTAACATCAAGCTTTCACATCCTGTTTCGGAAGCTGAACTATTACCAGTCATAACTGATGGCCTTTTAAGCAAATACGAGAACATCATTACCTCACAGAAAATTGCATCCCTAGCCCAGCTAAACGAAGTCTGTCTCCTTCTGGAATCGTACCAGGATAGGAAAAACATAAAGAATGTGTCAAATAATGTAGTTGTGCCAAGCCGTTCGTCTGGTTTAAAACCAGAATTCAACAACAAAAAAGTGTGCTCTTTTTGCAAAAAAGTAGGCCATCTGGCCACTACTTGTTTCAAGCAAGCAAGGTTTCTGGAATCTAAGGAACCCCGAACTTTCAAGAGGCATCACTCTAGGGACCGCTCTCCTCCAAGCGACGAACTGCGCAACATTTTCAAGAAATCAAGGCACAACATGGAAAGGTTACAAAACCCAAGCGATGTCAGACCTCAGGTGGATTTCTCCAAGCCCCCACCAAATTTCTACATGAAGAGGCCAAAAAACTAAATAATAACCTCTCAGGCACCCATTCTGAACCAAGGTCTAAAGAATGGACTGATTGGTTAGCACACATTAAGTATTTTAACCAGACCTTAAATGTTTCTTCGGTTTGTTGCAAACAAGCTAAAGATGGGAGACCCTATGCTTTTTTCTCTGTTAACAATGTGCCCTTTTCCGGATTACTTGATAGTGGTGCATCTGTCAGCTGTCTTGGCAACAATGCTCACCTGCCTTTTGTTAACAGTGATTTTAGAATTTCGCCCCAATCAACACACCTGACGACTGCGGATAATGTTTCCCAACCGGTCATCGGTGCCCTTGCCCTGCCAATTAATTGTAACAATAAAATAGTTACAATCAATTTTCTAATAGTGCCCTCTATATCCCAGAATTTCATCCTTGGCGTTGACTTCTGGAAGGCATTCAATGTTGCTCCCCAAGTATTTAATACTCTTGGCAAAACCTCCACTGCTGCTCAAATTAGTGAGATCCGCACAATAATACCTCACGAAAATTTAAGCACGGACCAGGCTCTCCAACTAAAAGAAATGGTCAATAAATTCGAGTCAATATCTTTCGAAAAATGTGGATTAGGTTTGACAAATTTGGTTGAACACCATATCAAAACCAATGGCCCACCCATCAAGCAACGTTATTACAACTTAGCCCCCCAAAAACTTAAACTTTTAGAAAACGAACTTGATGAAATGTTAAAAATGGGTGTGGTGGTTCCCAGCAGAAGTGCATGGACCAACCCAACTCTTTTGGTTTCTAAAAAAGACGGCTCTGCACGTTTCTGTCTCGACAGTAGACGTTTAAACTCTTGCACGGAAGCTGATGCGTATCCCTTACCTCACGTTCACGCAACCTTAGACAAGCTGCGTAACGCCAAGTTCATCTCTTCTGTCGATCTCAGCAAAGCGTTTTGGCAAATACCCTTGGACGCAGAATCGTGCGAAAAAACTGCTTTCGTTGTACCTGGTAGGGGAATGTTCCATTTTAAAAGATTACCCTTTGGTCTAAAAAACAGCCCCGCCGAGTTACAAAGACTGATGGACAAACTTTTCGGTCTTGAAGTCGATAACAGCCTGTTTTGTTACCTTGACGACCTCATCATCGTCAGCGATACCTTTGAAAAACACCTATTAATGCTGGAAAAAGTTTTTCAACAACTCAAGTTCGCTGGTTTAACCATCAACTTGAAGAAGTCTGAATTCTGTAAGTCCCGTCTACGTTATTTGGGATTCATTATCGACGAAAAAGGTCTAAGAACAGACCCCGCTAAGGTGGAAGCCATGGCAAATTTTCCCCGACCCAAAAACGCGAAGGAAGTCAAAGGTTTCCTTGGACTTGCAGGTTACTACAGGAGATTCATCAAAGACTTTTCCACTATCGCAGCCCCCTTAAATAAAATTACCGGCATCCGTAAAGGTGTCAGCAATTTCCGATGGTCTGTCGAAGCTGAAGAAGCGTTTACAACTCTAAAAAATGCCCTTCAAAAAGCTCCCGTTCTGAATTGCCCGGATTTTGCACTCTCTTTTACCCTCCACACGGATGCCTCCAATGTAGGAATCGGTGGAGTCCTTACTCAAGAATTCCCAGATGGCGAACACCCTGTAGCGTATTTTTCCCGTACATTAAACAAACACGAGAAAAACTACGGAATTACCGAGAAAGAGTTATTGGCTGTATTGGATTCTGTTCACCATTTCCGCGGTTACATAGACGGTAGCAAATTTACTGTAGTTACAGACCATAGTAGTTTGAAATGGTTGATCTCTTTAAGTAATCCCTCCGGTAGGCTCGCTCGTTGGTCCTCCCGTTTGTCTCAATACAATTTTGATGTTGTTCACCGTAAAGGCGCGGACAATATTGTTCCCGACGCCCTTTCAAGAATTGAACTGGCTTCATTAAATGTTGACACAATTGCCCCCCCTCCATCTACAAAAGATGAATGGTACTTGAAAATCTTCGAAGGTTGTAAAAATAACCAACAAAAGTTTCCTAATTTTATCATAAAAGAAGGACAACTATACCGTAATTGCAAGGTACCACTATCCATCCTCGAAGACTACTCGTGGAAACTTGTCGTTCCCCTCGAAGGTAGAGAACAAATAATTATTGACAATCATAGTGCTCCCGACTCCATACACCCAGGAAATTTCAAGACGTATAAAAAGATCTCCTTGAAGTATTACTGGCCTGGTCTCTTCAAGCAAATTCGCAATTACATCTCTAAATGTGAAACTTGTAAAGCCTATAAACATAGCACGGCAGCACCTGCCGGCCTAATGGGTAATCCCAAACGTGCCGACAGACCCCTACAATCATTGTCAATGGACCTCGTCGGACCCTTTCCCCGAAGTTATGCCGGACACATGCACATACTTAGTGTAGTGGATGTTTTCACTAAATTCTGTTGGATCTTTCCTTTAAAAAGAGCCAACGCGTCCGCCATCATCAAACTTCTGGAAAAACACATTTTTATACCTTACGGAACACCCAGAACCGTAATTGTTGATAACGGAAAACAATTTATTGCCCAAGAATTCAAAGATTTTCTTGCCAAATACGGAATCAAGGATATTTACTATAATACCTTGTATACTCCACAAAATAACACCGTCGAACGTTATAACCAAACAATCAACACAGCTCTGGCTATTCTAGTTGATAAAGATCAACGTACTTGGTGTAAAAACCTAGATAAAATTCAGGCTGCAATGAACAACACTGTTAATCTGGCCACTGGTTACACACCTTTCTTCTTAAAACACGGTATGGAACAAGTCGTTCATGGTTCTCTACATAGGAACACTAACTTTCCTACGTCAATTGCCACCACAAGCAACCCTACCGCGGACTATGCCCATCGTCTGGAAGAACTGTCGGCCATCTACAGTGAAGTCACTGATGCTTTGCTCCTGGCTCATCAAAAGAGTGCGGACAGATACAACCTACGTAGGAAACATGTCACCTTCAATACAAGAGACATAGTTTGGAGAAAGAACAACACACTTTCCCAAGGAGCCATGTATTTCTCTGCCAAGCTGGCACCACGTTTCGTGAAGGCCAAAGTTCTAAGAAAGATATCAGATCTAGTGTACTCCTTGTCTGACTGCTCTGGAAAACACATTGGTAATTACCATATTAAGGATATTGCAAAATCTGGAAGTGAGGAGTCAAGTAAAACTGCCCCCACTATCTCAGCAAACTTAAAATGATCCAGTGTGTATCACCACAACCTTTTTGTAAGCACACCAAGTCTTACAATGGCTGGCGTGTAAAGTGTCAATTACATGCCCACCCTTTCGTTGATAAAACGAATATTGTTAAAAAAAATCATTTTTGTAAATTTATGTACAATCCACGGTGTAGTTTGCCCCGTTCATGTTCGTGAATTGGCAACCACCGTAATTTTTGTCTCACACGTTTTTTTATTTTTTTTTCTTTCTTTTTTCTCACCTGTTCCAAAATTGATCACTTTAGAGCAGAGACACCCCTCGAGTGACAGTGTTCGGGAAGTCATGAACCCAATCATTGCCTCTCAACCCCTCACACTACGCAACGTTCATGCCATGACACGCTTTGCCATGTAATGCAATATTGTAATTTTCACCATTTTTGTTTGTTGTTTTTTTTCATCATATCGGAAGGAATCTCTTCAATTTTTTCCTTTTTATGTTCTGTAAATACTGGAGCGTCGTTCTAAAATCGATTTGGTAAACTCCAAAGCGTTAAATCACGACCCAGGACTAGTAAACCATCTCAACATGCTCCATATTTTACCCATCATGGTAAAGATAAGTGGTTACTCACATAATCACATTCCTTGTGTATAGTAGTTTTCAATTTTTTCTCAAATGTCAAAAATTGATGGCGTCCTACCCGAGCTCTTTGCTAACAAATTGGATTTTGACACATCCATTTTGAAATCATATGTATATAAATAAAGGAAAAGCCTTTAAATTGGTCTTTCCACCCTTGTACAAATCCTCATGGACTCGTTTCAACTAAAGTACGTAAAACCAAATACTCGGTCTTTTGTTGTTATAAGAAGTCCTCGATTTGTCCCTCTTCACAACATGTATGTCTTGTATTACATGCTTCAACCCTTACGGAAAAGGTTAATAAAACCTAACGGCAGCCCTGATTTCCGTACATAAATAACCGCAGTTTAACGTAAATCATCAATGTTTTGTTTGATCATCGTTTTACAAACATAGGCATTCAACTCCTGTTTCGCCATTTAACCAAGTATTTGCAACCTAAATTGCACATAACCTGGTATGTTGTAACCGCACAAAGGGTATGTAAAACCACAATTGGTCCCTTTTATTTGTCCCCACTGAAGTTTGCTGCAATAGACAGTATGTAAAACCATGTAGGTCTGTCTTTGTTTGTCACATGGTGTAAACAGAAATGTACTCTGTCATCACCCCGCCTTTATAACATACGAAGTGACATTAAATTGTTTACCTCCTTGTTATCCTATCGTACGCTCCTGGGCTACGGAGTTAGTTAATCTAACAAATCTTTATAAACTGTGTTAAAACAAGCATAGTTAACGTTTATTGTGTTGTATTTAAACGTAACCCTGTTACATTATAGGAGAGATCCTTAGAACATCCACCATTATAGGAGGGATCCTTAAAATACCTGCCGCGATACGAGAAGTTCGTCATAATCACTTTTTTCTCATAGCTAAATGTTATTGAGCTGGTCGTGTGACATATTTGTCATGAGAACCATTTTGTACATTCTATTTTGGTCGTGTGCCATTCATTTGTCATGAGAACCATTTTGTACGTTCTATTTTGGTCGTGTGCCATTCATTTGTCATGAGAACCATTTTGTACATTCTATTTTGGTCGTGTGCCATTCATTTGTCATGAGAACCATTTTGTACGTTCTATTTTGGTCGTGTGCCATTCATTTGCCATGAGTACCACCCTTTTCGTATAACCTGTTCCGGTCGTGTGTCATTTATTTGTCATGAGTACCGCTTTTATGTATAACTGTGTATAAACTCTGTACACGAGACGTGGAGACGTAATAACAATACTTACCGTGATTCGTGTGAACGACATAATATCGGCTTTGCTATCTTCTTTAGGATGCATTGTATAAACTCTTTGACTTCTGTCTATAATTGAGTTATATCTTGTATGTACTTACATATTTTGTACACTATACGTGGAGACGTTAAAACACTTACCATGAGTCGTGCGAACGAAATAATATCAAACCCTTTGTGTGCGATCTACGAAATGTAGTCCACAACCCTTTGTTGTCATTCAACGCCAATGCCCGTGGACTTCCTGTTTTTTTACTTCTTTGCAAAAAGGAAAGAAGCCCAGGAATATCTACTATCCCAAAAGGACTAGTTTTCAGCTTCACTGTCAATTATGGGGCATAGTGCTGTGGGAGTTAATCGATTGAGCACAAAAAACCACCTAACTCGTTGTCTGGAGAACGAACAAGAAAACCCCCAGGTTTGTGAAATTGGAGCAAGGGTCTGTCTTTTCTCACAATCATGTAGAAGTTTTTAAAATGACCCCTTATCTTTTGCCCAATACACGCGAAAGATTAGCCTCTTTGATATAATGTGTATTCAAATGTCTCCTCATCCTTTTTGATAAATGTAAAGAGTCAGGAAATCTGCTGGTTGATTATGTTTCATTTTCACATAGAGTTTGAATCGGAAATTGGTCCAGTCTCTAGCAAGTTTCGCAACTCGTCTCCCTTCTCCCCTCCTCCTCCCATTCCCCATGTTTCAGACTTATGTTATGAAGTGTAAAATCTGTCGTTGACCATATCTCGCCCTCACTTGGAGTTCGAATAGGTAACTGTCCGGTTATCTACAGGTTTTCCCCCTCAATCTCTGCATATGTCTCACCAGTTTTTTTTCTCTCTTTTCTCAATTCCACGAAACACATTCATGAATGTTGGATATGTACGATATGCACTTGGCGTACCGTCTGTCTCCTTTTGACAACCTTTATTCATGAATTGGTTTCCCTTTGCCGTGACTAGTTCACGATTCTTTGTCTCGTTCTTTGAAATTCTACGAAAATGTTACCATCTCATGTTAGCATAGGCCATAGAGGGCCGGTTGTTTTTTAACCAAGACATATTGTCACTAGGCAAACGCCAAGTCATCCTGGCAAAGGAAAATGTTCATGTAATCACAATTTAGTTAGGAATCTCTCTTCGTCACTCTCTGGGTCGGTGGTTAAAATTTCGTTATTTCATTATCTGGACACATTTTGTTTCTCTCCAAACCTTTTCTTCATTGGTCCCTAGGCAGGTAAACTTCAAGAATTTTGCTCTAATAATAATTCCTCCCGGATTTAAAAAGAAGCCCAGGCGGATGTCATCACCAACAGCCAAGCTGAGCTTCACTTCCTGACAGCACGCGCTGTGGTTACAAGGTCTCTCCTGCTGCCATTTTCTACGCAATTGTTCCTGAAAGCACAGACCATACCGCCCATACGTATGTTGTCTTGTCGTGCCACAGCAAGCTGAGTTGTCCCACTATACTTTATGACACTCTAAACTACCTTTTGGGCACGCTAGCTCTTAGGTTTGTTCTTACTCTCGCTATCAATGCCAACCTTGTCGTCTCTTGCTCTGTCATGCAGTGACGCATATATCGTCATGTGTAAACCATCATTACCTTGACCCACCAGTATTCGCTGAATGCGCACCAATACAAGTTATCTTGAGCTACATTATGCTTCAATAACCATTATATACGATCCGTGTTTACCATAATAACACTTAGGATTCGCACTGGCATGTCTGCAGATACTGGATTCTTCTCTTCAATGACCTCTGTAACCATAGTCGCGGCACAGCAACCACAGTCTCCACTTCGTGAACTTCGACGTCTTCGACAAAACCAAGTGTTTTCTAAGGCCCAAGTGTACTCCTGAGCGTTGTCTCAAATGGGTCTGATTACAGTGATAATGTAATCCTTAGAATCCGTGAAGTCACGTCCTTTTCTTCGAAATTCTCCGAAACCAAACAAATCCACGCTTCACAAACTTAGCTCCAAGACCAATGAAACCTTAGAATCACACACTTTTTCTCTTCTCTTGTACAAGTGTATTGTCATTCTTTCTATTGCTTAACCATGTGTATTGTCATTCTTTCAATTGCATAACCATGTGTATTGTTATTTTCAATTGCATAACCTTGTATGTTGTTTTACACCATGTACTTTTCCCAAATTTGTCTTGTCCAAACATTGTATGTACCCCCACCCATTCCCTACAAACATTGTGACCCAAACTATAGCATAAAACTGTATGTTCTAGCTAGGAAATCTCTCAAGCAACGAATCTCTCAAAACCCCGATGGAAGCATAAGAGGATTTTTTTTCCCTACAGCTCCATTGCCACGTCGCTTTTTTTCCAAGCGCGGGGGGAAGTGTTATGGTACGCCCAAACGACAAAGAATTCAAACTCCTAATTCGCCGCAAACTACACAACACCCTGCTCCCCCCCTGTTCCCTGCTTCCTACTTCCTATCCCATCCGCCCACCCGCACGCGATCCCTTCCACCAGTTGAGAATTGCGAGCCGCCTCGGGCACACGTTAAGCCCGCGCGTGGATTCCCACTGTTCGCGCCCGGCGTACTATCGCTCGAATTGTACTCAAATATAACCTGCAATGTTAATTCAATAACCTACGGGTTTAGCGCTGATATTTCACCATGCCTGTGTAAACTTCGGTTCTGTCCTAAACTCGGGAGGTCCCCCTGGAAGCCGGAAGACGAAGACCCCCAACATCATGTAAGCTGTACAATTGTTTCCTCATTTGATTGTGTCCTTTAACGATAGACTGTAAACTCCCGCGCAAAGCCATCACTCAGAGAGTTTCGTTTAGGGATCTTGAGGTTATAAACACGATAGCTAGGATTGTGTAGTATGTATTTCTTGTGTTGAATTGTACTGTAATGACCTATGCACTGTGTTTTAAATTTGCAATACATGAATCTAGTTAACTCAATCCTGTTATTATTCTGCTACGGCAGGAGGGTTTCCTAGAGGGGGAGTATCCTGCCAGACGACTGAGATGCGAAGGAATTTCTGAAGCCTCGAGCGACCCACCACCTGAATAGAGGGTAAATCATGCCTCCCCTGAGAGCTAGCTTGGGACATGTTTGGGGGCCCGCTCCTAACAATATTTTTGGCATATATTTGTTGTACATTTGGTACTTCAAAGTTATTGAAAATTTCATTTGAAGGCGTTCTAATTGGTACTTTCAATATGATCTTTATGACATATGTAACATAATATGTAACCAATTTGTTTACACCACTATTTTTTTTTTAAATATCAATTCTTTTCTAAACCAAACGTTTCTTCAACATTGATCATTCTTTATTTCGAGTTCAGTGGTACAAGATCAGTGTATCTCTCCTTGATTCTATAGTGCAATTTAACTTGTTTTGAAATAGAGATTAGCGACCTGGTAGTCCAGTAGTTAATATAGCAGAAAAATGGCAATTCCTTGCAAAGAGTCGGATAGTTTTCAATTTTTGACATCGTTTAGTTTGCCACAGTGATGTTAAAACCAAGTTTTCGACCTCGGCGTAACCCAGAAAAAATTAGGCAGGTATTTCAAAAAACCGTTCAAATCTTTTTGAAAGATGATAATTACTTGCTACAATTTGTGCACAAGATGAGCTTTGCAAAATAGTATTCCGTTGATAATTACTAATCTCATAGCCGCTGCGCACTAGTACTGTATTAGAATATAACTAGCCGTTGGAAACAATAGTTATATTATTTCAACGTCCAACGCTGTTGAAAATAATTAGCGCCAACAGTTGAAATATAATACCTACATGCGAATATTATTCAACGCAGTCAACGATTCAACTGCCTAATAAATAAAAAGGGTTAAGAGTTTGTACTTCGTGAACAACATTACTCGATATTTTAAATGGTCTTTTGGTTATGTACGTACCTACTGCACGTTTTTTTTTTATTTTTCCATCCAATACGGCCGATACTCAGCGCCATGGAACAAACAAATTTATCAACGACAAGCAAAAAATAACCTATTGATAAATGTCAATGTTTTGTACCTATTGTTTTCAACGGTGTTAGAATGATTAAGTCAAAAGGGTCAAGAGATCACACTTCGTGAACGATATTATACCCAATTACACAAGGTCTTTTGGTAATGTACATACCTACTGCACGTTTTTTTTTTTTTCCCATCCAATACGGCCGATACGTAGCGCCATTGAACAATCAAATTTATCAACGACAAGCAAAAAAATAACCTATTGATAAATGTCAATGTTTTGTACCTATTGTTTTCAACGGTGTTAGAATGATTAAGTCAAAAGGGTCAAGAGATCACACTTCGTGAACGATATTATACCCAATTACACAAGGTCTTTTGGTAATGTACATACCTACTGGACGTTTTTTTTATTTTCCCGTCCAATACGGCCGATACGTAGCGCCAAGCAACAAGCGAATTTATCAGTGACAAGCAAAATATATCTTCAACAGGATAATATTTTCAACAACCACCAACGTCTTCCAACAGTTTCAACTTTCAACGTTATTATAGGATTATTATTACGTGTGTGTCGCGTGGGGCATATAGATAATAATAATTAATAATAAATCAATGATTCGGGAAACCACCCGTTAAAAGGGATTCCTTAATACGATTTTGATATATTTTTTGTTAGTATCGTGTCGATCTCCTATTATAGTTGCGTCAACGTCGACGTTATTTTCAACAGTTGAAAATTGCCAACGATAACGACGTTGGCGTTGGATAGAATTATCGTCAACGCCCAGTACTACTGCACACACGGACGTCTAACAAATTCTTAAGGTTAGCACAATCGCAAGGTTGACGCGCCACGAGTATGTTTTGTTTGAACTACCGTGGACCCGCGGTAATCCGACAAACGTTTTGCAGGGCGATGTCGGATTATCGGATTTGTCAGATTATAGAGTACTGCCTAAGACTTTCTATAGTACGGAATTTTTAAAATTAGATTACCTTATAATCCGACAAATTACAAACCAAAGAATCTATTTGAACTACGAATCATACTACATACGCGCCAGATCTCCAAATCTCCCGAAGTAATCTGTGTTTCTCCAGCATTGCTCGATTACTTCCGAAGATTGACAAAGATCAAAAACCAAATCTTTCATCTTAAGTTCTTTTAAAGTTTTTTTCTATAGGCTGGTCAGAAGTAGGCTTTTCTTGTAATCTTACTTGACAAACTGAAAAATATTCTGATATTGATGTGTCGGATTACAGGGGCCGGATTACCGCGGGTCCACTGTATATCTTAGAACAGAAAGTTCTATAGCCACTGAAGCGATTGGTGTTGATCAGTTTTTGATTTTTCCTAAAAATATTAATAAGGAAACATATAAACTGCATACTGCGGTTTAAAGCTAATGAATCCACCTAGATTTAACCGTTTAACTCATATTTGTAGGTTCCTTAAATGTGGTCCAATTTTGGACCGATCAATCGCTGAAATATAAAAGCGGTCCAAATTTGAACCTAAATCGCTCCTGGTTTTGAAACTGACGTATGTGATTCTCGAGCAGTAGGATTTTAAGGCGTGGTAAAATTAAAATACAAGTTCGTGTTGTTTTATTATTTTTGTATTGGGAGTTCACTACACAAACGAACTTTCGAGAAAACCGCCACTGATCAAGATATAGAATAGGGGCTTTGTTCAAGCGAATGCACTACCTATGCTATAAATCATTTGTTCGGCAGATTCAATTATTATTACTAACGGAGAGCAGGCATTAGATCATTGCTATCATTTTTGTGTTAAAATGGATGAAGAAACAAATTATTTTTTTATGTAACGAGTATTCTATGAATGGATGCAATGTTAGCAAACGAGAGCAGCGAAACTAAAGAAAATGTGATGATAATGATGTTATTTTTTGGACATCAGGTAACTTTGTGCCAAAAACATACTAGCACACCTCTTCAAATACAGAACTGCTTTTTACAATGACCAAACTGGTCGAAGTACTATAACCAGAGGGCATCATCTCTTACTTATCCCTTTCGCTAAAACCGCTGGGTGGCGTCGCGATTACAACTCGTATTCCGTACTCCGCGAACTAAAAGTAAATAAATAATAAAAACAACACGAAAAATAACCGAGAATGCCTCTAATCGGAGGCTGCCCGTGCGGGATTGTTGTGAACGAGATCCTTGCGTTTATACAACAAAAGATGGACGTGATGGACGAGCAAACTATGCACATAATATGTGATAAATCATTCACCGAAGAAGACATTGAGTCCGCAAAAACCGTTCTCAATAAATGTGTACCGGAAAAAACCTTTGCCAGGAGAGTAGGTGAAGGTAAGAAAAAACGTATTTTAAGTGACATAATTAAAATTCTTAAAGAAACTGATCCGAACAATATACCAAAATTTGCAGTTTTAAACATAAACAAACTACCGCCGGTGACTTTTGATTATATTGACGCAACTGCGTTCTTAAGAGACTTAATAATAATTAAAAGTGATGTACAGAAACTGAAAGATGAATCAGACCACGATAAGAATTTGGCGATTAAGGAACAAATTGATTTATTAAAATCAGAAATAAAAAGTCTCAAACTTAATGTCAATGAACTAACAAAACCATGTAATAACATGATTATCGTGCCATCTGTTGACGAAACGCCAAAGCCTCATACCAAGGTCAAACCCACGAAAGATGAAATCATCGCAATGCCATCTATGGAGAAAGATCCAAAACTTGACCCACCTCTAACCGAAAAACCATTTAATCGCCCGAAATCATTTGCAGATGTCGCCAACACCATCCCTTCAAATGAAAACGAAAATCAAGATAATCAAGAATGGAAATCCATGAAAAAGAAGACGTATAAAAAGCCACAACCACCACCAAAAAAAAGAAAAAACATCATTTTGGGCAGTAACGAAAATGCAGAAATCAAAGGTTTGCAGAGGACGAAATATGCTCTCGTCACAAGACTGGAGAAAACAACAACCTGTGAAGATGTTATCGCTTTTCTCAAGCAAAACGGTATTAATGCGGTCGCCTACGAACTACAGACAAAATCTGGCGAATATCGAGCATTCAAAGTTGGGACTCCTGAGTCAACATACGAAAAACTTATGGATGCGAGTATATGGCCGAAATTCTCAGTTGTGAGAAAATACATTTTCCGAATGCCGACAACGCAAACCAATGATTCAAAATAATATTCAAAATGGATCACATAAGTACCAAGACTCTAAAAATTATCTCATTCAATTGCAGATCAATTCGTCGAACAGAACACTTCATAAATGAATTATGTGGTTGTAATGACATCATTGCATTACAGGAAACCTGGCTGTTACCTACAGACTTGGGATATCTGTCGTCAATACATCCAGAATTTCTCAGTCATGGAACATCTGCGGTGAATCTCTCAGACGCTCCATTAATTGGCCGCCCCTACGGAGGCGTTGCAATTTTATGGCGCAATACAATAAAAGCCATTCTGATTGACTGTAGAGATCCAAGAATCACGGCTATTGAACTGGAGTCAGCAAATGGAACTCTCCTTATAGTCACGGTTTATATGCCGACCAATTCAGCTGAGAACTTACCGGAATTCGCAGACTGTCTGGGAAAAATACACGCCATTATTGAGGAACAAAACAGCTCCAACTCCATGATTATAGGAGATTTCAACGCGGATCCGAGGTCACTTTTTGGCCGTGAACTTGCACATTTCTGTATAGAAAATAGCTATACATACACCGATATTGTGCATTTAAGCTCTGATACATTTACTTATGTAAGTGACGCCCACGGAACCACCAGATGGCTTTATCACTGTATTATGACACAGGGGTTGAATCGTGCAGTGAGGAGCGTAAAAATCACAGCCGATGCGACGTGGTCAGATCATCTCCCACTAACTGTGGAAATAGATCTAAATCTAACCCCCATTATTTCCAACAGACAGAATCGATCAAAGGTTTTTGGAAAATGGACGGCGAAATCCGAAAATGATATTAAAACTTACAACGCCCTTGCCAATAATCTATTGTTAAAAATGAAACCCCCAGAAGCCGTAAGATGTCAAAGACTTAACTGTGATAACGAAACTCATAAACTTGAACTAGATTCTCTCTACGGTAATATTGTCCATATACTAAGAAACTCCGCCATAAAAGCATTCAGAAGGAAAGAACCCAAAAAAATGTTTGAAATTGTTCCTGGGTGGAATAATGAAGTCTCCACTTTGTACCGCCATTCAAGACATGCATTCCTCTGCTGGGTTCAAGCCGGAAGGCCTACGGAAGGCCGTTTCGCAGACGAAAGGAAAACTAGTAAGAAATCTTTTAAAATTGCTCTCCGAAAATGTCAACACTCGGAAAACAAAGCACGAATGGATAGCATAGCTACGTCTATGCATAACAAAGATTTCAGAAAGTTTTGGCAAAAAACTTCAACTGTGCTGAAAGCCAAGAGCAAAGTTCCACTATGCGTCAACAACATTACGGGTGATGAAAACATAGCCAATGAATTTAGAGACTTTTTCTCTTTAAGCGAGGATCAAGGAGATACCATGAAACCTTCGATAATGACATGCCCGCCTGCGGCCAATGATGACCTGGTCATGAATGTTACTCATGAAATGATTGAAAGCGCAATTAAGCAAACCGCCCATGGTAAAAGTCCAGGATACGACGCCATTGGTATTGAGCATATAAAATACGCAGGAGATCAACTTCATACTATTCTAGCCGCCCTGTACTCAAGCCTCCTAAGACACACACACATGCCGATGGATATGAGCAAAACTATTATCGTACCAATCCTGAAATCCAATCAGCTGGATGCATCGGTATTAGGAAATTACCGACCGATTTCCTTGGCGACAATGCTTTCGAGACTATTTGAAAAAATCTTATTCGCGCTAGTTAAAGAGAAACTATTTACCCTTGATAACCAATTCGGCTTCAAGAGCGCCTCATCAACCGATATGGCCATTTATGGAGTAAAACAAACAATAGCCTATTACAAAAAAAGAAAAACCACAGTCTATGGGTGTTTTCTTGACCTAAGCAAGGCGTTTGATCGTGTCTCCCATCAATTATTATGGGAAAAACTCATAAAGCGAGATGTTCCAGCAGCAGTGGTCAATATGCTGGCTATTTGGTACGGACAACAGGAAAATCACATTCAATGGGCAGGAGCTTCTTCAAGACCTTTATTCCTTAAGAGCGGTGTCAGGCAAGGGGGGAATATGTCTCCAACTCTATTTAATGTGTACATTAACGACCTCTTACAAGAGTTGAACGATACACGAATCGGTTGTCATATCTGCGGACAAGGAAGTAACAACATTAATTACGCCGATGACATGGTGCTGCTTGCACCTTCGATTAAAGCGATGAGACGACTTGTGCAAATATGCGAAGAGTACGCAAACTCTCATAACCTGTTGTACAATTCTAAAAAGTCAGTCATCGTCGCTTTCAAACACAATAAGGAGCCATCACATATTCCTCCAATATATTTAGAAGGAATTGAACTGCTTGTGGCCTCACAGGTTAAGTATCTGGGACATATCCTAACCGAAGACATGAAGGATATAGAAGATATGGAACGACAAAGAAGAGCAATTAATATACGGGCCGGAATGCTCTCAAGGCGGTTCTACCACTGTAGCGAAGATGTCAGAAAATTACTATTCAAGACATACTGTACTGCCCTGTACACGTCAGAACTGTGGACACAATACCCAGCAGCGCAATGGGACAAACTGAGGGTGTGCTACAATAATGCATACAGGCAACTTATGCAACTACCGAGGTTCTGCAGTGCCTCCACGATGTTCACCGAGGGGAGGGTGCACTCATTCCCAGCCCTACTTCGCCACCGACTAGCCAGCTTCTGGAGCAGGATACGGACTTCAACCAATATCATTGTCGTGGCTGCATCCGAGTGGCTCAGTTCCCCATTAAATGAGCGGTGGATGCAGATTATGAGGCGACCTCCATGATGGACTATCCCAAAATATCTTTTTATTTTTAATTCTGTCTACTTATTATTTATTTTAATTTTATGCTTATTTTTTATTATTTGTGTGATGAATTTTGTTATCATTTTATGCTTTAATTAGGTACCTACCTAATATTTAAACTATTTTTTTTTCTTTTCTTTTATAGTTGTTTATGTAATATGGCAGACTGGGATTGCACTACCCTCCCAGTCTTGCTGGAATAAAAACTTAAATAAAAATAAATAAATAAAAATAAAAATAAAACAACTTTTGGCCAAAGAAATTATAGAAGCTATAGAATGCACTTCCATTGGCCGTTAGACAACTTTATTAAACTTATCTTATATATAAAAATGAATGGCTGAATGTGTTTCTAAGCGCATAACTTTCGAACGACTGCACCAAATTGGATAATTCTTTTTTTGTGTGTTCGTTATTTTCAGGACAATGTTTTTATAAAACTTTCGGTGAGCTCTGGCATTATGAAATTTGTATAAAAAAATTGCTATTGGTGGCGCGCGAGGTTTGAAAAATGAATGTATGGGGGGTTCGCGGGACGGGGGAACTGGGAGGAGTGGAGTGGTGAGAGGGAAGGTGGAGGTGACGGAGTGGGAACGCGAGAGGGGAAGAGGACGAAGGAGAAGAAGGGGAGGCGGAAGGAGAACAGGGACGAATGGGAAAGGACACTCAGGGAGAAACAATTTTTTTATTAAATGGCATAGCAACGCATGCCGGGACCAGCTCGTCTTATATATAAAAAATGAATCGCTGAATGTGTTGCTAAGCGCAAATCTCGAGAGCAGCTGAACCGATTTCGCTAATTCTATTTTTAGAATATTCCTTGAAGTACGAGGATGGTTTTTACGGAGAGAAAAATTAAGAAAATTGGATAATTTCAGAAAACCTAACGACTATCGCACATACGACAGTTCGCCTGATTGAGAATGACATTTTGCAAAACAATGATTGTTAAATCAGGATTCTATTTTTGAAAATCTTTAAGTAGGTACTCCCCTAATAGTTTGAATCTAATCAAGAATTTTAGATATTTTAAATAGGCATACCTATGTTAGGCACCAAATTTGATTTACATGAAAAATGGAAATTTGAATAAAAATTGTAAAAGGTGGCACGCAGGCTGTTTAAAAACTGAACGTATTGGGATTGAATATATGGAAAGCGGGAGGGGGGGAGAGATGGGGGAGGGGGGGAAGGAGAGAGGAGGGAGGGGGAATGGGGGAGCGAGGGCGGTGAGAGGGGGGAGGTGTGTGAGTGGGCCTTACACCATGCGAGCGAAGCCGCGGGAAAAAGCTAGTTATAAATATAAATCAGATACCAAGTCTTGGATCATCAGCCAAGACAGATCTATCATCAAAGATTTTTTTCAAAACCAATGTATTAGTATGCATTTCCAATGGTAGGTACAATGCTGTTTGTCTTTTATTTTAAACGTAACATTTGTTATAATATAATAAAATAAATATGAAACTTATTTCCACTTTATTTGACCGTAACCGATTTCAGCTAGTAAAAGCCATCTTCAGAGTGGTACAAATTATTCTTTTAACCTACGGTTTATATGCATAACACATGGGGGAGGTGGGAGAGGGGTCGTCTATAGAGATTTTATTCAATTATAACATTTGTTATTATAACGTTATTATTTATATTTTTGTTATAAACTGAGCCTGGTCTCAGGAGTGACCAGACAACTCTGAACGAAATCAACTCAACACCTCATTTGAAGTCATTAAAAGAGATGAAAAAAATTACGCTAGGTAAATAAGTTACGTTGGGTTAGGTTATGGGCTATTTTTCAATATATTTTTTTCCGAGCTTTTAATAACTTTTCGAATAGGTGGTTAGTTGGCTTGATTCTGAGTTGCCATGGAACCGGTCTCAGGAGTTCCTGGTGAGAAAGGCATAGCTCATCACCAATTGTAATAGAATTAATCAAACAAAGATAAAAAAACATCATATTTTTACTACTGGAGAGTTTCAACTGTCAATAAACAGGGTATAATGTTATGACCAGTTTTGATGGAGAAGAAAGCAGGGGATAGTTTTGGTAGTTCCAAATTTTGATCGTAAATTTTACTTCGACCTTCGCGGTTGGTGGTCACAATTCTTGGGTACGAAATAGCTATTTCATACCAACCCTGTTCGCCCCCATCTCCTTTCCCTACACACATCCTCCATCTTCACACAATTCATCAAATTTAAAAAAAAATTATTATACAATATTTAAAATAGCACTATGTTCCATGACACAACCATTACTAATGCCAACGGACCCTTTTTACAAATAATTTATTCATCATACAAATTAGGCACATTCGTTTAAAAGTTATTGACACAGTGACTGATACATTATAAGCACTGGAGAAATAAATCGATAGAAGTGTGTCGTGGGTGTCTGTGTGCCCAAAGTAAATTCAATTTTTCCTTACATTAGTAAAATTTCAATATTGAAAGGCAAGATAGAGGGTCGCCGAGGGCCTGGTAGGAGACAAATGTCTTGGCTGCGAAATATACGAGTAAATTTGACGGCCGGCGTGGTCTAGTGGTAAGGCTCTTGACTCGCAATCCGAAGGTCGTGGGATCAAGTCCCGGCATGGCGAATAAATTTTATTTGATTAATTTGTGTTATTTTCCAATTACTTCATCTAAAATAATATATTTATGTTTGCGGCATGCTCCAGAGTGGAAGATACGCCCTGGTGTAAGACCACTATTCAGAAATGAAACTTTGCTTGAAATGGCTTTTAGACGTGTTTGATGACCAGATCTGAATAGTCAGGTACTTCCCCACCTTCCTCTTCCCATCTCCTTCCCTTCCCCATCTTCAGCCTCACAACATACCTCAATCGGGGATGCCATAGTCTCACTGGCTCCAGATGGGAGCAGTTGGTACTCTTGTGCGGTATTCATATAAAAAATTTAAAAATCAATTTTCTTAAAAAATTTGTACGTATTGGACAATTAGGGTCGGGGTGATAGTATGGGCGGTTACTCGGGCGGTTACTCGGAGTGACCAAGGATGACATGTGGAAGAATTTTTTTTTGCTTAGTTTTGAATAAAAAAAATTTGAACACAAAAAAAGCATAAAAGGGTCCACCGAAGACTCAAATTTTATTAACATTTTCTACTTCAATTAATGTCAGGAATCACAAGTTAAGTTCCTTAATATCCTGTATATAAACCCTGATGAGGCATGAGATAAGAAAAACGTTTATCAAATGGTTCGCTACGTTTGATGACTTAGCAGGGGTACCCGGGTTCATAGGGTGAATTTGTCCGTGTCTTGGCGGCAGAAGCGTCTGACCACCAGCTGCATTGCAGGCGGGATCGAGAGAGAATAGTTAAGGGAGTCCCTTTGACTTTTTCAGCCGTGCTCTCTCGGAACATCGTCTTGCACCGCAGTAGGAGGGATGGATTCATACGTTCGTCACTCCTGGGTACACTAACTCCCAGATTCCTACACCTCGTACCATTTTCCTTCCCTCCCCTTCCTTTCCTAAAAAGACCCTCCACACAGCACCCTCAAAGACGACATAGGCCTTGAGGGGAATTATTTTCTTCAGGGCCTCCTGTGTGGAGCTAACGTAAAAAAATCTGGTTGACTGTCAGGTATTGATTCATTAAAGTGGTGTATTACACAGTATGTTTTTATTTGATTACTATGGTGTATCGTAAAAGCTTCCACCTGGTATACACAGATGGCGGTTATATCATCTATCGGTAGATTCCGCTAGATGGCAGGCCCCGTAGTGCTTAAGTTCTCCGGCAGGGGATCGGAGGGCTCAGAGGCTGTGTTTCAGTTATCACTCGCCAGAACCATTCTAGCTAGCTTCTAGTTAGGTAGACTACCGCAGTCCCAATCGTAAGTCCACAGTCCCAGTATAAATAAATCCAGATAAAAAGAAGAACCTAATTTTATTCCGAAGTAATCTCAATCCGAAGGATTGGGAGAATCTGTTAGTGTGTCCATAAAATAACAGAACACTACAATTAGGAATAATTTATTCCAATTGTCCGTATTAGTTCAGATCAGTATAGACTTCGTTTCTAGGAATCTATTCAGTGATCGTAGGTAACTGTCAGTTCAATTATCCGCTTCGTCAAGCATCAGATAGAGTCATCTGTCATGACTTCTAGCCCGAAATGCACAATGGGTGTTTTATGCCATTCGAGCAATGATCGAATTAAAGATAAAATGGCTTCATCAATAATTGTATTTTCGATAGGTTGGGAAACAAATTTATTATACCGCGCCAGCAGTCTGCCCTAGGTTTGAGTTTTTGACAATTTTGTTATTACAATGAATTAAATTATGCACGAAAATTTGCGGTACTCTTTCAAAGTTATTGAAAACAATAAGCAATTGTTCCGCCTTTTGTTTATTGTTTTTGAAAATGATAAATCATCGTTATAACAATACATTGAAAGAAAGTACGTTGGGTACTTAATATTAATTTGGAGAAATATGTCAATCTTGACTACAAAAGATTTTTATGGTTGTTTAATATCTCACAAGAGTACCAACTGTTCAGAGCTAATGAGATTGAGGCATTGCCAATTCGGGTAGGTGTATTGTGAGGCGGAAGGAAGTTAAATGGGGGAGGTGTCTTCCTGGCTATTCAGATCAGGTAAAAAAATTACTCTTTTTACATTATCTACACACAGGAGGTCATGACAAAAATAATTTCCAACAGGGCCTAAGTCATTTAGGGGATACTGTGTGGAGGGTATTTTTAAGTAAAGGGGAGGAAAGGAAATTCTGTGAAGGAAAAAGGTACGAAGGGTAGGTAAGAATCTAGGGGACGTTGGATCTAGGAGTGGCGGACGTATGAATCCGTCCCTCCAACTGCATAGTCGGAAAATACGCCAAATGCGTGCCCAACATTTGTACACGGTTGACATTTGTCACATGAGAACGGGTCGTTTCCATAACTTATTCTTGTGTTCAACAGCTCGGCTGTGGAATGATTTGCCGGCCTATGTGTTTCCTCCTTCGTGTAACATGAGTCTCTTCAAGACCAATGTTCATTCCTTCCTCTCCTCAAAAAGACCCTCCACACAGCATCCCAGATGATATAGGTCCTGAGGGAAATTATTTTCCTCAGGGCCTGTGTGGTGTTAATGTAAAAAAAAAACTGCGGTGCAAGACGATGGGTCTAGAGACCAGCTGGAGAGGTCAAAAGTCCTCCCCCAACGAGTCTCTCTCGATGTGGCCCAAAACCAAGCAGGTGGGCAGACGCATCCGCCGCCAAACACCGGACAAACTTCACCCTTTGAAACCAGGCACCGCTTAGAAGCCACCAAACGTAGCAAACCACTGATTGGGATGACCTATGGCAGAGGTGTTGGTTATTCAATAAATCTACGCAAGCAATTTTTTATTCTTAATAAGAATACCTACCGCACAAGAGTCCCAACTGCTCCCGTTTGGAGCCAGGGAGACTATGGCATCCACAATTGGGGTATGTTGTGAGGCTGAAGAGGAAGGAGATAGGGAAGAGGATGGCTATTCAAATCTGGTCACCAAACATGGCTAAAGTCATTTCAAGCAACGTTTCAATTCCGAATGGTCTTACACCAGGGCGATACTGAGAGTATCTTCCAATCTGGAACGTGCCGCAAATATGCTATATATTATTTTAAATGAATAAATTGTGAATAACACAAATGAATCAAATAAAATTTATTTGATTTGATCCCGAGACCTTCGGATTGCGAGTCAAGAGCCTTACCGCTGGACTATGCCGGCCGTCATTATTAATGGTGCTCGATGGTTTTTCTCCCGGGCGATACTGAGAGTATTTACTTAAGATTATAGATAATAAATGTAGGTAAATCAGTTCGAATTTTGAAAATGCCACACACGTACGCACAAGTAAATTATATCAATGTACAAATTAACAGAAAATTAATTCCCAATAATGATGCTCCCATAATTAAGTTACACATCTGTCATGTGGGTTGACCAAAAATACCTAAATATTTATTTTCAATTCACGCCCGCATGGGTTACAATCAGCTCAATTAACAACTTCGACAATATTGCTGCCGAATACTTTAAAGGAGATAGCCATATTATTCTTACGTGGTTGTGCAAACTTTTTAACCAGTGTTTAGAGGAGGGTTACACGCCATTAGATTGGAGAAGGGCTGTAGTCATGCAGTTATACAAAGGTAAAGGGTCACGTATGGAATGTGCGAATCATAGGGCTATTAGCCTACTAAGTTCAGTCGGCAAGCTGTACGGAAGAATATTGATTGAAAGGGTAAGAATGGAAACAAAGGATAAAATATGGGATGTGCAAGGTGCCTTTATGAGTGGAAGGGGATGCATGGACCAGATTTTCTCCTTGCGTATGCTCACTGAGAAGTTTCTTGCGAAAAACCAGAAACTTTACAAAAAGCATACGACTGAGTCGACAGGAAAAAGTTATGGAAGGTTTTGTCCAAGTATGGAGTGAATACAAATCTCATACAGGCAATTGCGTCTCTGTACGAGGGAAGCGTTGCATGTGTTAGGGTGAACGGTGGTTTTACGGGGTGGTTTGACATCACAAAAGGTGTCAAGCAAGGCTGCGTAATGTCACCATGGTTATTCAATCTATACATGGATAATTGTATGCAAGAATTGAAAGAGGTGGGATTGGGCGCGAAATTGAGTAATCTGAAAGTATGTTGCCTGTTGTATGCTGTTGATGCGGTGCTGATTTCTAAAACTATGGAAGATCTACAGTCTCTCGTATCTAGGATGAACGAAGTATGTATGAAGAATGAGTTAATGATGAATGTAAGTAAGTCTAAAGTCATGGTGTTTGAAAGAGAGAGTACGAAAACAGTACGCAACATAGTTGTGAATGATGAATACTTGGAGCAGGTGGATGAGTTTGTGTATCTGGGTAGTATGTTTACGAGAGATGGGAAGGCTGAAAGAGATATTGAAAGAAGGGTGAATGCCGGTAACTTCATTAATGGTGGACTGAATGCCGTTGGCGCTAATAAAAAACTGTCAAAAAAAGCGAAGTTAGCAGTCCACAATGGAGTCCTGGTACCTACCCTGATGTATGGCAGTGAGGCATGGAACTGGCAGAGAAAGGATGAAAGTAAACTGAATGCTGTTGAAATGAGATCCCAGAGACGTATGTGTGGTAAAACAATGTATGACCGTGTGAGAAATGTGGATATCCGCAAAGAATGTAAGGCTGATGTAAGCATAATGAGTAAGATTAAGAAAGGGACCCTCAGATAGTTTGGGCATGTAGAGCGAATGAACGAAGAAAGTAGTGTAAGAAGAATATACGACGCGAATGTGAACGGTAGAAGAAGTCGGGGACGCCCGAGGAAGACATGGCACGATCAAGTGAATCAGATACTTGAGTCGGGCCATGTCAAAAGTCAGAATAATAGAAGAGAATGTATGAGACGATGTATGAATGTGAGTGAGGCAAAGAGTGTGTGCCAAGACCGAGTTGTTTGGCGGTCCGTCCTCTCTGCCTACCCTATGGTTAGTTAGTTAGTTAGTTAGCCATTTAATAATCATTTTTAATCACTGACAATCATTTATGAACGAATTGCGAAATTTCACAAAGTAGATTTTTGTGGTACCACAATAATCGTTGATAGGAGGTTTATTTGTTATAAAATATACTTTCGCAAATTGAATCGGTACCTACGTTGATTAACTTCAATTCACATCATGATTGAAATTCAACGAGGTACACCCATTGGACAAAAACACTAATTTGAATACAGAGCACTTTGAGTGAAAATGATTGTTTATTAACGGAACGGTAACGGTTATCAGGGGGAAATAATATTAATTAATAAATAAATTCTCGAAATAACCGGCCACAATCAACTGTTCAATGCAATTATTCTGGCATTAATATTTAGACATTTCTGGGAAGAAAAGGGGTGTGATGGGTGGGACGAAACCTGGTGGTCAGTATGTCCTGAAGTGACTTATGAATCCATCCCCACGTCTGCGGTGCAAGGCAATGAGCCAAGAGAGTCCGGCTGGAGAAGCTAAAGGGTTGCACCCAACTCTCGATCCGGACCGCCAATTTGTGTGCAGACGCATTCGGCGCCAAGATCTGAACAAAACCCAACCCCATGAACCCGGGCACCCATCCTAAGTCGCCAAACGCAACGAAACATTTGAGGTGACTTATGGAAGACATATTGGTTACCAAAACACATTGAAAAAAATAAAGCCGCTTTAAAAAAAAGTTATCGAAGACGATGAACTAAATCGATCTTAAAAATTATATCATATTTTATTTTCAACGTTTTATTAATAAGGATTTTGCAAATTAATCTGACAACTTTTAATTTTATAATTGAAGAAGAAGGTAACACTAATAATCTAAACGAAAATATGAAAGAGAATAAAACACCGAAAAATAGAAAAAAATTATGGTCGCAACTGGGACTCGAACCCAGAACCTCTCGTTAATTAACCCAGAACCTTAAATTTTTGTTGTTTATTGTATTTTTCTGGTCGTTTTCATTTAGTTTATGCAGGAGCATCCAATTCAGCGATGTTAAAATGAGACCAAAGGTCAATAAAATGCAGAGAACGTAAATGGATACTTGGTGCTTCCCTAATTTCTGTTGAAAGGATTTTCACTGAAAAGGATGAAATTCTTCCTGTACATAACGGCGCGATATTAGCCGAGTATCTGAAAGGAATTCTCGAAGAAATGGCTTATTTCATTGGCAATAAACGGACGCCGTGACGCTAAACGTTACATGTCAATTGACAACTTGAAGCTCTTTTGTTCGGCGCCTCTCCAACCTAATTTATGCGATCAAATTGAAACTTGCTTCGGATGAAAGTATCACAGTTTCCTTTCAGATCTTTAACCCCCCAAACCTCGATCGTGTTTTGTCAGAGTGTAAAAATATCTCAGCTTCTCAATAAAATCCAAATAAACCGAATATTTGCGAACATATCCGAAAACTAAAAACTGTTTTTGGAAAGTGATAAAATACGTTTCAAGTTTTATAAATCGAAATAAACACACAATTTTTAAGTATAAAAATTATTCATGCAAACATAAAAAAGTTTTAAGAGTGGCCCACCTCACATTTTTTCTAAATAAAATTATTGATAACGAAAAAAAAACGAGTGTGCTTTAGACCACACGACTGAAGTAAAACTTCACTAACTTATATCTCCCTCTCAACTTCCGTTCGCCTCGCCCGATAAAACTTTTCATAACGCTCTCGTCACGTATTCACAAGCTTACTCCCCAAGTCAAGCGTGCGTAAAGGCTCGACCGTTCACATCGCCCGATCACACTATCACGCATTCACCAGCTTACTTCCCTGGTCAAGCGTGCGTAAAGAAAAATAAAACACATACATATTTTATTAGACAAATGGATTATAAACGTCACCTCACTTTTTCATGTAAAAAAAATAATGAATGAAAAATGGTCCCTAGTCCTAAAATATCCTCCGACAAAATATCCCTGACAAAATATCCCCCGACAAAATATCCCTGCCAAAATATCCCTGACAAATTATCCCCCGACAAAATATCCCTGACAAAATATCCTCCGACAAATTATAAAAGACAAAATATCACTGACAAAATATCCCTGACAAAATATCCCTGACGAAATATCCCTGACAAAATATCCCCCGACAAAATATCCCCCGACAAAATATTCCTGACAAAATATCCCCGACAAAATAACCCCCGACAAAATATTCCTGACAAAATATCCCTGACAAAATATCCCTTACAAAATATCCCCCGACAAAATATCCCTGACAAAATATCCCTGGCAAAAATATCCCTGACAAAATATCCCTGACAAAATATCCCTGACAAAATATCTCTGACAAAATATCCCTGTCAAAATATCCCTGTCAAAAAATCCCTGACAAAATATCCCCCGACAAAATATCCCTGACAAAATATCCCTGACAAAATATCCTACGGACAAAATATTCCCGACAACCTAACCTAACCCAACAAAACCTAACCTAACATAACCCGACAAAACCTTTCGGTGCCAAATTTAAAATAAACCTAACCTAACCTAACCAAACCTAACTCAACAAAACCATTCGGTGAAAGATTTTACAATTCAAATCGAAACTGCAGATTCCTTGCTCTATCTCCTTCCTTCCTTATAGGATATTTTGTCCTTGGGATATTTTTTCGGAGTATATTTTGTAGGGGATTTTTTGTCGCGGGATGAAATCGCACGGTACCATGAAAAATTCCCAAAGTTTTTTTTTTTTTTTTAAATAGCGATCTGAAATTTTGGTTTTATAAAGGTGTACATTTGTACAACTTTTAGATTTTAACATAAAACGAGATGTTTTCTTTTTCTCACACCATTTATATCATATTTCTCACTATGATAGTAAGGGGCACAATGATTTCTGTGAGACCATATTGTACCAAAAAGTGAAACAATTAATCTGAGGGGTTAGCTGATATTTACATTTTTTTTTTTTTTTTTATTAGCAAAGTTTTTTTGGTACATTTACATATGGGTAAATACATAATAACAAAAAAGTAAGTAACAAAAAAAAAATCCCACAAAGGCGAAGCCTGTGTGTGGGTATTATATTATGTGAATAACAGTGGTAGTTAAAATAAAATTATAAAAAAATAAAATATATATATATATAAGCATAGAGTCTACAGTGATCAACATGAATGACTTCGTAGGAGTTTAAAAATTAAAAAATATATGTAAGATAAACACACAAATTTATATATATATATATATATATATGCATAATGTCTACAGTGATCAACATGATTGACTTCAAAGGAGTGTAAAAATTTAAAAATATATCTAAGATAAACACACATTTACACCCATACTTAATTAAATACACATGTACATACGAGTATAAATATATATACATATATATATTTCCTGTTTTTATTCTAAATATTCAGAAAGACTCCACATTTTAGATGCTGATTGAATTACAGAAAAAACTTATTCAGTTCCAAATTATTTTTTACCCAGATTTTAACATTTTTTTAAAGTACGTTCAGATTTTGATCCTTGCTGATGGAGTGGGGTATGGAATTGAATAGTTTTGGGGCAATGTAGGTAATGTGTCTTTGGGCCAGTCTGGTTTTGCAGTGAGGCACTGTGTACACGCTAGTGTTATATCTCTGGCTAGAACGATATGTGTTTTTACTGAAATTGTTTGGACGTGTAAAAATATATTTGAGACATTGGATACAGTAGATCCGCCTTAGTTCTAGTATTTCAGTTTCTTGAAATAACTGATTGGTAGGATACATCTTGGACTTCTGGTACATTACCTTAATGATGGACTTCTGAGCAATTTCCAATGGTTTTATATGGTTATTGTATGTTCCTCCCCAGGCGATTATTCCATAGGAAATGGACGAAAGCACCAATGCATCATAAACAAGTTTCATGGTTCTTGTATTGACGATATTGCTCATACGTTTGAATATGTAATTTAAGTATCTCAGTTTATTTACAGTTTTTTCTACATGGTAAGTCCATTTGAGTTGGCTGTCTATAATTACACCTAAGTACTTGATATATTTTCCTAATTTTACATCTTCGCAGTTTGTGCATGTCGCAAAGTTACAATTAACATTATGGAACTTCAAGTTAAGATTATTTTTAGGGGATGACTTTTGGGAATTAGAGAAGGGAATAAAAATAGTTTTATCATAATTTAGGCTAAGAAGATTTCTATCTAGCCAATCTTTGACTATTGCAATGCATTTGTTGGCTTTACTGATTGTATCTTCCCAAGTTTTACCTTGTACTGTGATTGCAGTGTCATCGGCAAAAGAGAGAATTTTACCTGGTATTACAATATTGCAAAGGTCATTGATGTAGATTAGAAAGAGAAGTGGTCCTAAGACAGTTCCTTGAGGAATACCATGTTTTGCTAGACCATAAGTGCTTAAGCTTGATCCTATTTTTGTGCGTTGTTGGCGATTTAATATATAGCTTTTTAATAACATGAAACTTTTGTTTTTAATTCCAATGTTAAAGATTTTCTTTAATAGAATTCTATGGTTGACTGTGTCGAACGCTTTCTTTAGGTCCAAGAAGATGGTTAGAGATTTAGTGTTAGAGTCTAGATTTGAATATATGTTTTTGGTTAAACTAAATACAGCGTCGTCGGTGCACAGGTTAGTTCTAAAACCATATTGATTAGCTGAGAGGATTGCCTTGGATTCTAAAAAGTTCATAATTTGTCGTTTTAAACACTTTTCGAAGATCTTGGATAATTGTGAAGTTAAAGTTATTGGTCTGTAGTTGTCTGTTTTACATTGGGATCCGGATTTATGTATTGGAATAATGTGAGCGAGTTTAAAATTATTGGGGTAAATGCTGTGTTTGATGCAGTTATTGAAAATGTGATATAATGGAATGATAATATGTTTTTTAATTGATTTGATGGTGGTATTGCTTATGTTATCTGGGCCATTTGCAGACTTCTCTTTAAGGTTGTCAATTTGTCTTGAGATTTCAAGTTCTGTTATTTCTTTGAAAGTAGAAAACATTACATTACATTACATTATTTTATGTTACATGTATACGTATATATTATGTAGAATTCTTTTGGATTAAAAAAAAATAATTAAGTTATGAAATGTATTATTCTTATTCAATGCATCACAGATTTGATTTAATGTGAGCTGGATAAAATTGGATTGCAGTGAATTGCAAACTCAGATTTTTCAAAATTATATATTTTTTGAGGCCTCGAAGAAAACAATTTCCCTCGTAGCCTTTGTCATCTTTAAGAGTACTGTGTGGAGGGTTAGTAAGGAGAGGAAGTTCTGGGAAGAAAAAATATACGAGGGGTGGGTAGGAATCTGGGGGTCAGTCTGTCCAGGGGTGACGGAAGTATGAATGCATCACTCCAAGTGCGATGGATCGAGAGAGTCTGGCTGGAGACGTCAAAAGCCTCTCAACTAGCCTCTTCGTATCCGGCCCACCACGCAGTTGTTGAGTAAACGCATCCGTCGCCAAGAACTAGACAAATCTCACCATACGAACCCGGGCACTCCAGCTAAGTAAGTCAACAAACGTAGCAAAGTAAATGCGTCATAACCATCATTTGATAATGCCCTTGAACGCCAAGGCAACTAACTGTCACAGTAATAAAAACTAAAATACTTAATTTGATTTACGTTAAATTGAAAACAGACAATTTGGCACACTTTTCGGCTTAGTAAAATAGATTTTTTAATAATCAAGTTTTTGTGAATCAACTCCAAGGACATTTTAAAAGTCTAATGACCGAAGATCTGGTTAAAAGGCAGCGGAGGTCTTTCACGATATAGCTTATAGGTTATAAGACTGTGAACCTACAAAAAACTACGTGTGTACAGTTCACACGCGGTAGAATTGAAACCTTCAGAAAATTATAATAGACAAGAGTGGGAGGGCAACGAAACACCTCATTCTCTCGCAGGCTTAATCCTTTAGATATATCTGTTTGTCTCTTTTTAGTGTCGCTTTTTCGATTCACCGAGTTAAATTTCTTTAATCGCAACGGACAACGGTGCTAAAGAAGTTTTCACTTCAGTAACTGATTATTGGAAGCTTTCAGTTAGAAAAGACAGATTGATGTTAACTTTTTTCGACATTTAGGTACTTTATCAAATGAAAAAAGTTACCACGAAAATACAGTGAAAGAAACAGCAGACGATACTCGTAACTTACAACTTCATAAAAACTCGCAGGAATGAAACCACAAATCCGTTCATTATCCGATCAGGCCTTCAAACCCAAAGTGTCCAGCCTAGTATAAGTATCAATGCGGGTACTGGTGACAAGTTGTTCAAATAACCAACTTATTCCACTTTCTCAGAGGTCCGGTTTAAGGTCTCCGATAAAGCTGTCACTTTACAGGGCGCAAATAGGATTTGGGAAAACTCATTGAAGACTTTGCCGTCGGACCCGTTGCCGGGTTAGGACAGCGGTGGTCGACTGAGATGAATTGGTTAAAAAAACCGGCCAAACAGGTCTTGGAAAAATTTCAAAACTTAATATTGCAGGGTGGTTAAAATTTAAAAAAAAGAGAACTTGGCAAATGCTTGTGATCGCCGTTACGGCTTACGTTATCATAATGCTTGTGATACGTGCTGATACTATAATATAATAAAATAAGATAATAAGTCTCTGACAAAATTAAGGATGTTTTCTAAACGTAAAAATGATTAGACACTTCTAAATTAGACCCTATTTTCGAGCAAATGGCAAAAGACAAAGCTCCCCATGTGCTTGTTAGATATGTGATTCTTTAGTTTACTCAATATGATTCCTTTAGAATTAGATAAATATTTTGTATTCCCCGATTAACTTCGGGTACGATGAAAGTATTATGGAAAGTCAATTTATCGAATTTTAGTTTAGTTTTCATTTATTTGAGATATTTTTTTAGAGAAGACGATTTTTCAATCATGACGGCCTGACTTTTCAGATAATCATTCATATCCATAAAGTCACAAACCTTTGTAAATCACATAATGCAGTAAATGAAAATAACGATTGATAATTTCGCATTTAAACCTACGTAGAATTTCTAAACTTGTTAGGTCATTTCATAAAAATTTTCCATTCTTAAAATAGAACAAATTAGTAATTTTATTTTTATTTTTAATTTTTAACTTTATGAGTAAAACCTCAAATTGTAATATTTAAATAAATGAAGACAATATAAGCGAAACTCAATCGAAAATCTGGAAACAGAAAATCAGAAAAACATATTGACACCTCTGGGACACGAACCCAGGACCTCTTGCTTTCCGGGCAAACGCGCTAAACACTGCGCTACGGTGTCGATATGAAATTCGGTCATGTTTAACTGTACCATACTTCGACTAAGAACCACCTACACTATCTTCATTTTCTTTAACGCATATATTATTGGCAACTATCTTTATGTATGATTGCAAGATTCAAACCCGAACTAAATGCTCTCTAGATAGTGTCTGGATATATCTTTATCCATTTTATTTAATATGCGACATCTATCGACTTTTCTGCAAGCCTAGGATGAATATTTTAATTTTTAGCTTTATGAGTAAAACCTCAAATTGTAATATTTAAATAAATGAAGACAATATAAGCGAAACTCAATCGAAAATCTGGAAAATTTGAAATCTTTCATGTCGACACCGTGGCGCAGTGGTTAGCGCGTTTGCTCGGAAAGCAAGAGGTCCTGGGTTCGAGTCCCAGAGGTGTCAATATGTTTTTCTGATTTTTCTGTTTCCAGATTTTCGATCGAGTTTCGCTTATATTGTCTTCATTTATTTAAATAATAATTTTATATTTAAAATAAGCTCTCTCTTAATTTTAAAATAATACAACTCTCCTTTCACCCATATTTTCCAATAAATGTTACACTAATAGTGAAGGAGAGGAAAAATGCAAATGTCAAATCAAGAAGTGTTTGTGTTTTTAACATTGTCCTCTGCGTGTAACGTTGTATCTTCTCCAAACATAAACTTTCTATTTTAATGAAAAGACAAATAACTTTATTTACATCACTTTTATTTATATACAATCAACATGTTTCATGAACGATGTTGAACATCGTATACAATATATATATACATTTGGTCCTGATGATGTTGAACATCGTATACAATGTATACATTTGATCCTGATGATGTGAACATCGTTCATGAAACATGTTGATTGATATAAATAAAAGTGATGTAAACAAAGTCATTTGTCTTTTCATTAAAATAAATAATGCCATCACAAAGTGAAAACCTTACCGAAGAAGTTTTCTTCGAAAAAAAAAACTTTCTAATAAGTGTAATTATCCGATATTGGAAGTGACCTGTCAGGAAAGTATGTTTTCTGTATCTATTCGTAAATAATACAATTAGATGAGCTAACTACAAACTCTATCATTAATTTCCATAATAATTAATCTAAAATTTTACGTTTTCTCTGTGAATCACATTTTTTATTCTATCTAGTATGCGGTATGTGTTACATTAATTTGTAGTAAGTCTTTGTTATTTTTTCGCGAGTATTTAAAAAGTTTCGTAGTATTTATATATGTTTGTGTATACATGAGTGAGTAATAAACAATTAGTGAACATTATTCGCAAAACTTGGAATGTAAATATAATACTTTTGTAGTTATATAGTATTCAATTACTAGAACTAAGCTGCAATAAACATCTTAGACGCGAGGCTCTAAAAAAAATTATTTTACGAGCCCCAATTTACATTATTAATCATAAATATTATTTATTTATATGAAACAAAAAGCTTTAACAATACAAAGATTGTACATAAATACACAAGAGATGTTGGTTAGAGATAGGAGTTATATTTTGCAAGAACTAGTATTATATATTATGCAATCAATCTCTCAACCCAGATATAATGATTACAAATTTGATTTTCATAACAAAATTTACGTTAATTCTGTTTAACTGAACTACATATAATTTTTTTTCTTCATTTTCCTTTTCGAGTTTTGGACCAAATATCTAATATCGAATAACATTATTAAATTTTCCCGAATTTCGGCAAAGCGTATAAATAAATGTCTGTGAGAATATGTTTTTATTTTGAACGTATTGAACCCACTGAAATGCTGGGATAAAAAGAGATTCCGGATCAGCCAGCTATAAAAATACATAGACAAGTTAAAGAAGGAGGCTTTTACAGTTAAAGGAAAATAGAAAATTCTAGATATGGGTCGGTTTTCTTTTTATCAAAACGTCTTTTTATATGCAATTTCTATTATTTTCTTTTCTGCTGACAAGTATGGCATCGAAAGGAGATGAAAATATATACAGGAGATGTTTAGGATAGCAAGCATACGAGTATTTATAAAATTTTTCCAGTACTTCCTAAATTACGTTTAAAATGATATTGTCATATTTAGTGACAAGATCTGAATAGCCTGGTGGTTCAACGTCTCCTTTTTCTAAGTATTTCAGCTTCACAATATTAACAAAAGGGGTTTTTATTATGCTAGGTCCGCACCTACGTGTATCGTCACGAAGCTTCGTGCTACGACACGATACGCGCAAATGTGACCGGCCTTTATCGGCTATCGTTGCGTACATTCGGGCTGTTGCAATATGACCACAGGCAAAGAAGTCGCTAATATGACCACAGGCTTTATCGCGATAACTTTTTATTGTCAAAACGTACGAAGCATCGGCACGCAATACTTTGAGACGATAGGCGCAGATGCGGCCGAAGCATTGTATCACCGGCTATTACATAACATTCTAACTATATTTGGTTTCATTCTTACTAAACTTTCCAAGTGATCGTCGGTGCTTGGAGAGGAACAATTCAATTCAACGACATTACATTACTTTTATTTAAGCAAATAATAATGTCCTATATTCTTTAGGTATGATAACAAATTTTCACGACCAAAAGTATTATAATGATTTATTTTTGAGGTATTATGTCGTGTTGCGCTACCTCCTTCATACACACTTCACTTCTTTTAACCACAATATTCGATTACACAACTGCCCTGAAGATGGACACTCTGATGGTGTCCGAAACGTTGGCTAAATAACGATGTAAGATAACACGGCATAATACCCGAAAAATAAATCACTATTATATTCTTATTCATTTGTCCGGGGCGTAGCGCACTTTCAGCATCATTGTGGTAATGAGCGTTCAGAAAAAACATATTTAGATTATCTGCATTTTGTGTCCATAATATATATCCTCTCTGCCTACCCCTGTCGAGAAATGGCGTGATGGTTAGATAGATACAAGATCTACTTTTTACCTAAATTAATCCCAAATACTGGCGAAGCCATAATCCCATTGACTTTGCAATTTTGATTAACGCATGTGTCACACGCAGCGTTAAAAGCGCGAGCATTTATGTATATTCATTTATTCTAAAAGTTTTTTTCCCATGAATATCAGTTAAATTAAGGAGCTGTCGCGAAATATGATCTCTTTGTACTGGATCTGTCAACTTGACAGCTGTCATCCGCACATTTACGCAGCTCCGAAATTAAAATGACTCCCTCTCCTGTTTACGGCGGAGAGGGAGTCGCGTAACTTTTCGCATATCAGGTGAGTACCTAATGGTTACGGCGAACGGCTTCGAGCGCATTATATGCTTAGGTGTGGCAGGTCTGTATGGGATTGCATGGCGAGCTATATAGCTGTGTGTGACACCTACATTAAAATACATATATACAAGAACTTTCTTAATAACATAACATATTTATTCCTACGTTGTACGAAATTGTGGAATTGTTATTACAAGTGTCCACGACACTGAAAAAACCAACAAAGAACCGGGTAAAACCCTGAATGGAGTATGATAATTTTATTTCCGTCACGCCCTCTGATCTCGACAGAAGTGCTGACACCGTTACAAATATTATTTTAGATTACATATGATAAATACACACATGTCGGACATCATGCTGTTCAAATAAAATTACTACTATAGACCAACAATTAATAAAATAATAGGAGAGTCTAAATGTTCAGAGTCAGTGGCTTGGGAGCGTCATTAGGCGGAAATTGAAAGCTGTCTGGTTCGGAAATTGAAACAGCTTCGATGTACTCTGTTTAAACATTGTATAATTGGGTAAAACTATTTTTAATATTTTTTCCTCGCTTTAAGTTTTTCAAAAATATTTGTAAAGTTTTATATTTGTAAGGTGTTCATCTGTGAGAAATAATTACTGCCTGAAACCTGTATTTTCTCCTTAAAAATTAAAGCAAATATATAAAATAAAAATTGTGGGAATGGAAGGAGAGAGAAAGAGGACTGATTTTTTAAAAATGAAAGACAATTCATTCTCGGGTTACGAATAACCTGAATGACCACGTACCACTGGCGCTACGTTCGTGTCTGCACGTCTGCAGCTCTCCACACAGGACACAGAGAGGTATAGAATAAACCACTCTCAAAAATAAATTAATGTAATCTTATAATTTCAAAACTGTACCTACCTAGTTTGGAGGATGATGAGTTAAATGTTGAATGCGATATCACAAAGGATTTGGAAAGATGAAAATATCACACTATCGAAGACTTCCTACCAGAAGCTTTTGCAGGTATTGTTGGGAATGGAAGCTTCAAAGATATTCACCTGAAACAAAAAAGAAAACACATAAATAGCTATTTTTGCTTTATGAATATCAGTACAAGAACAATAATAATTATAACTCATCCGCTAGTAGATATAGTAGGTATAAGAAATTGATTTTAAGCAATTGAGCAATTGAGCAAGTTCTTACGACTTCGTTAAACGACACAATAAGGTGGCAAACCGTATAAGACTAACATTCTATGTTTACGTGTGTTGCAAGCAATATCAACTTTAGTCTATGAATATGAATGTATGTTTCCAATATCTTTAAGAGCAATGACAATTCGGTTGACATTGAACTTCGAGTAATTGATTGATTTAAGTGAGTGCATATTTTTGTCATCCCAAATGTCAAATAATAGCAATTGTGTAAAGATATCGATTTTTACGAAGTATTTAAAAATATATTTAAATTGGTTGGCATATGTAAAATTTGTATGAGAAATTCCATGTAACAGTACGACAAGAGGAAAACTGCAGATATTTAATTATTATTTATTAAATAACCATAAATGTTTCTTGTGTACCTAAATATCGTATCGTTCAGTTGATTAGTCAGACATCTCCAAAGACGATAAAGAGGAAAGCTATATTGGAATGCCCCCTAATCCATAATCAAATATTATTTACGAAGTGTCTGTGTTTTACATATTAAATATGGTGATCTGGTACATTATAATGACATTTTAAAATATTATACTATCTACTAGTAACTCAAATAACATCAACATTTTATTTAATTCACTACAAGCTGCATTACAATTGATTTGTTGGTGTTTATAAGTAATGTGAGTATAGTTCCAGATAGAGAGTACCTACACATTTCTTTGTAACTGCTTACTTAAGTTAAATTTCGATTTTTTTGGAGATGTTTGACTAATCAACTGGACAATCGATATCTTCTCAAATGTTAGGAAAGTTGAAATATGACATGTTGTACCGTAAAGGGATGACTAATTTATCGTAAATTGGTTTGTTTCATAACGCTGATGGATTTCATACGTATTTGTGTTCCAATCCAGATTTTGGACTTCCGCACATTAAGTGTACTTACCTATACGGTGGACTAAGTCAAGTACCGCAAAATCGCCAGTCTATCAACAACCATCGTAACAAATCGTAAGGTGACATTTCGCTCTACGTTGAAATGTTATTTTCTATCAATCGGAAGTGTGTAATATGAAGCATTATATCGCCGTCTTTATCGAATGCTTTGTGTGAACCGCTTTATTGTATCGTGACTCAAACTTTATCGTGGTTCTAATAACCGAACAATCTTATCGTACGCCTTTGGATACACCCGTGACCGTCGCTGAATGGAGATCAAGCTACGAGACACAACAGTGAGTATTGCTTAATTGTGTATACCGGATCTTGTTTAGTGATCGGGCATGGTTCTTATCAAAATCCATAAGCGTTTTTAAATAGCAAGGAATAACCACAGGTTATTCGGAACCCCGTGCATCGTGCACGATTCATGGTTCAATAATGTAAAAATAAATACTTAAAAATTATGTCAATTGTTATTAATCAGTACCTACACCGTGTTTAAACACTCGGACCCATAAGTTTGTTTACACGACAATGTAACATTACTAGACATACGTATGAATTATGCGGCGTACCTGATTTATTAAGGTTACGCTTTTAATCAAAAGGATAATTTTGTCCTGTGACGTACGTCCCAATCTCAGATAGGCCGTTGATTCATCCTGCGCTTCCTCTTGTAACGTGACAGAACTGACTAATTTCCGATCATATCAGGAACGAATCAAACACAAAACATGACGTAAAATGCAAATGTCCACCGGAACCGGATGCAATAATCATTGGTCGATTGGCTTTTGTTTTACAAAATGGCGGTACAACATTACAAGTATCACGTGGCTGCTGGCGCTTGGAAAGTGTGAAAACCTCATTTCTTTTATTACCTTTAATATTATTGTGCTGCGTGACTAATGTTTTAAAATGTCTGGTTAAGGAAGACCGGTTGTAATTTGTAATATAGACAACGAGTGGACGATGGATGAAGATAAGGTGAAGCTCATTTCGGAGAATAAAGCCACGGAATGTAATTAAGTTATTCAACCGTACTCTAGCGCTGTGAAACATGAACAAATAACGGATGGTTACAACCATTATCATTTCATAACTCAACATTAAAATTAAATTCTTAGTACTTGACTGAAATATCAATAATAATGTAATTTCTCCTTATTTCCAAAATAAAACAACTCAAGATGTGTTGGGTTCTTCCAAGTAAATTAAAGGTTCGTGTGATTACTAGTTCATTTAATAAGTTTTCGTAAAAGTTACAATGGATAGACTGGACTAGGCTCTAAGTAGTTCTGCTGCCCACCTAATCTCGCGAATTAAACTCGAAAGCTTATCGGTGCAAGCAATTCTAGGCTGTTAACTAAATCATTTAACATTTTATTTAGAAATACCAAGTCAGTGACTTCTGTGACAATCCTTCTGTATAACAATTCAAGTATATTTATGTAATTGAAAAGAGTGTTGTAGTCGTTTGCAGTTCAATAAAATTTCTGGAATTCGCGTTTTAAAATTTCGAAAACGTAAGAATATATTTTGTATTCTTTCAATAGTTTGAACATAAATATTATAATGTGTGTTCCAGGTGGGAGAATTATACTCAAGTTGACTTCTAACAAAGGCGAAATATAACGTACACTTACGGCCACTATTCCCAATCCTACTAATCAACTGCTAAGCCGAAGCTGTCTCAACACTGCTTAAGCATTGCTTAATCTAAGAAAGCCGGACGCGTGGATTAAGCTCGACTGAGCAAAGCAAAGTTGTAAAAAGTGTCAGAGTGGCGCTAACGCGGCAAACCTTGAGGTTATATTATATGATTAATTTAATAAAACCTCAACCTGTTGACACTTTTTATAGCTTTGTTTTGCTAAGTCGAGCTTAATCCACGAGTCCGGCTTCCTTACATTAAGCAATGCTTAAGTAGTATTGAGACAGTTTCGGCTTAGAAGTTGATTAGTAGGATTGGGAACAGCGGCCGTTAGTATTGTATGAATTTCAAGTTAGCCTAGTTATAAATCCCAAAGTTTGAAAGCTTTTATTAGAGATTTCCTTTATTAGGTTACAAGGAAAGATATGATTGAAATGTGATGCCTTTAGATTGTAAATTAATGTCTCAAGAGCATTGTTATCAATATTGTAATTAAAGATCATTGGCTTTCGAGAAAATCTGACTATTAGACATTTTGAGATATTAGTAAAGTCTATAATAATATGTGGAAATATTTAAGCCATTACACGAGATTAAATAATAATGGAAGATTGTTAATTTTCCGTAATAATGACATGGAAATATTCATTTTTGTAGTCATTAGGAAGAAATTAAGCAAATAATTGATTGACAAACAGCTGACGGATTCTGAATTTTATCTGAATTTTTTTAATCATAATAACTACTGGCTTGGTTTTTAGTTTACTGCATTTGAAAATTAAGCAAAGAATTGTCAGACTTTTGGATTACGAAATATTTCGTGATCGTTGCAATTCTTGTATTCTTCTTTATTCTATGTTGAGTAGGTACTGCTAGTAAAGATAAAGAACTAGATTTCACATAAAAAGAAGAAACACTTAGGAGAAATAATAATAAACCACAGGAGTTAGTAACCACGTATTTGATAGGAAAAAATAAAAATAAAATGAGAAAACAATTTTACCGAATTTTAGTTGTTAAACGAATATATCGTTTAACATATATCAACAACGAATATATATCGTTTAACAAATAAAATAAGAATTTTACTTGTTAAACGATGTATGTATATGTATGTATAATTATATACAACGAGTACCCGGCATGCGTTGCAAGGTTACTGTAACCTCGGGGTCAACTTAATTGTAATGGTTCCATCCCAAGTCCCGGGAAACTACATTATAATGCAAGCGCCTGCACTATATAATATTTGTATATGTTTATTTATACAGAGTTTTACAGATGTTCGCACTTACATGAGAACAATCCAGTTATAAAACTCGGTTATTACACAATTATAAAAATCTAAAATTACATACAATTAAATACAGATCTCTACATACAATTAGAAAAACAAAAACATATAAATATACAGAATTAAATACAAGGTCACTCAAGGAACACACTACAATGAGTGGTAAGAGACATATTAGCCAGAACTTTCTTTTTGAATCCGTACAAATTATCAACGAAAATATCCACTTCAGCACTATATGTAGTAGGTATATTAATTAATATAGATGTGTATTACACATGTAACATTATAACATATCCACGTGATCTAATTAGGCATATTCTAGGATGAAATACATTACATAACGAATTCAAACGAAAAAATTGCAATTGTTACAACTTCTTTAATTTTTGCAATAATGAGACGGTACCTATCACATTTTGCGATGTCCAAAATTTAGGCAATACAAATAATTGCTTAAAAATCCAGAAGCGTAATTAATCCGAAATTCCAAGTGCTTTAGCTTAATAGTGCAGTTTTTCTATCTTACGGATATTCTCGAAATTTGGTAAAATATTGCTGGCGACCTCCACACTGTTGTAGCTACTCATTTTAAACTATTCTGCTTCGGGTGATTCCGAGGTATTTAAGGTCCATTTGTTCAATGTGTCGAAAGACAACGAGTGCGTAAAATCGTGTTTTTAACACCATTAAGCAGGGACTTACAACCGACTATAAATGATCTGATTTAGATAATGATCATGATATAAAAATGTTTTATTACATTTAGTCCGATGGAGAAGATGTTGATAGCATCCATTAAAAACGGAACAAATAATAAAAAGTAATATTAACTACAAAAATACAATGGAATCGCGTACACAGAGACGAAACGAAAAGTATAAAACAAATTAGAGTGCCTCCGAGGAAAAAATCAAGCATACACAAATTTCTCACGCATCTAGCAGGCCGTCATATACGATAAAATTGCAAAATAAATTACTGCTATGGAAAATAAATTTACTTTTGTAAAAGAAGCACGGTAAAATGTCCACCACAATCATTAATGTTAAGTTGTTAATTAATTTTTTTTTACATTAGCTCTACATAGGAGGCCATGAGGAAAATGATTCCCCTCAGGGCCTATGTCATCTTTAGGGATGCTGTGTGGAGGGTATTTTTAGAGAAGGAAGGAGAGGAAGTTTTTGGAAGGAAACAAATATGAGGGGTGGATAGGAATCTAGGGGTCAGTTCGTCCAGGAGTAACAGACGTATTAATCCAACCCTCCCACTAAGGTTCAGGGCGATGTTTCGAGAGAGTCCTTCTGGAGAGATCAAAAAGCCCTCCTCAACCAGTCTCTCCCGATCCGGCCTCCGCAAAGACCCGGAGAAATCTCACCCCATTAACTCGAACACCTATGCTAAGTCATCAAACGTTGCGAATCACTTGACTTGTGGCAAAAGTAATGGTTCCGGGGCCGGCGGTACCCATACCCGCCTCCATGTGATGCTTAAACTTACAATATATATTTATGTTTGCAAATAATTAACACACACGACGATGAGGTAAGACAAGATTAAAAAATAAGATAAATATATTCAATCTGTCAAAAGCACAATCTTATATCAAATACACATAATTTTATTCGATATAATATTACATATGCATACAACGAACAACCAAGTAGATGTAGGTAAAATATATTTTAAACATCTTATACAATTCACAAGGAAAAGAAATGAGGTGAGAAAGAAAATTAAACAACTTTAAGTGAATATTTTCTAACAATGGTTGTGAAACTTTGGTAATAAATCAAGATGTTCTCTTTTCGAGTTTCTATAACTATTCTATAATTATTATCATAACATTGCGTGATATATTATATAGTTATCTGATAGACAAAGTTTACACTGAATAAATGAATAAAACTGAAAATATATATTTTTTTATAATTTACTTTAAAATGGAGAAAGAAGTGATGAAATGTAAGAAAAGGCAGTTAAGACTTTAGAACTATTTATTTTATAATTAGACAACGTAAAAGATCGTAAATGACAGTGCACAAACAATGTAGGTAGAACTGACAGTGCACTAAAACAAAAGCTAGAGGGCGTTCATACTTCCATCATCCTCTCCTGAACGCACACGCTTTAAAATTAAACCCATTGATGAGGTGAAGTTTTCATGCTTCGGTCGGTGGAGTGCTTTCGTCAAAATATCTGCGATCATATCTCCAGTGCATCTATATTGAACCATGATTTGTTTGGCAGCAACTTTCTCGCGCACAAAGTGATAGCGGACGTCTATATGTTTACTGCGCGCGTGGTAAACAGCATTTCCTGAAAGACTAATCGCACTCTGATTATCACAGTAAAGGGTTATAGGTGTACCTTTAAGTTCAGGTTGAAACTCGTCTGCCAGTTGTTTCAACCAAAGAGCTTCCTGAATAGCCGACGATAGAGCCATATATTCAGCCTCAGTTGTAGAAAGGGCTATGGTCTGCTGTTTCTTGGAATTCCAGCTTATTGCGGCACCCTGAAATAAAAATATATATCCTGTGCAGGATTTTCTATCTTCAATGTCATTTGCCCAATCTGAATCGCAATAGCCTGAAATTTTTTCATTAACATTCCGTTTATAAACCAGTTTCATATTCATTGTAGCTTTCAGGTATTTCATGACTCGTTTCAGAGCCATCCAATGTTCATTAGTAGGTTGACTATTATATCTACTCAGAGAATTTATTACATAGGTAATGTCTGGACGAGTTCCCTGTGACAAGTACAACAAGCAGCCAATTATTTCTTGATATGGAATGTTATTTAAAATTTCTTGTTGACTTTCAGCCTTCTTCATTTTAACATTAGCATCAGCGGGAGTCCACTTTGGCTTACAATCATTCATTCCAAATCGTGTAAGTATCATCTTTATGTAAATGGATTGATCAATAGAGATCTCATCAACATTTTCATCTTGTGAAATTCTAAAACCAATGCAATGTTTGGCTGTTCCTAAATCCTTCATGCAGAATTTTTCTTTTAACTTCAATTTTATGATACGTGAGGTTTCTTCATTATTAAATAAGTAAATTATATCATCTACATATACTGCTATAAAAAGCATATCATTTTCATTCAAAATACGGTAGTAAACACATGGATCTATGTTTGAACGAGTCATTCCAATTTCTAACAGAGCAGTGTTTAATTTTTTATTCCACTGTCTGCTCGCTTGTTTAAGTCCGTATATTGACTTGTTCAGTCTACATACTTTATTTTCATCTTCATAGCCAGGTGGTAAGGACATGTAAATTTCTTCATCAATGTCACCCTGTAGAAATGCTGTGACTGCGTCCATTTGGTGTATTTTAAGTCGATATTTGACAGCAAGACCAATCAAGTATCTTATGGAAGTATAACGGACCACTGGAGCGTATACCTCATTGTAATCAATACCCTTCACTTGTTTATATCCTTTGATCACCAGTCTAGCTTTATAGCGTGTAATAGATCCATTGCCATCCATCTTAGTTTTATATACCCATCTGCTGGGAATTACTGATTTTCCTTCTGGTAAGTCAACCAGTGTCCATGTATTATTTTTTATTAATGACTGATATTCTTCCGCCATAGCTTTCTTCCAATCATCAGCCTTTTCACTGTTAAGAGCTTCTTGTAGACTTTGTGGATCACTGTTTAGTAAATTAATAGTTGACTCAGAATTTTGACACATTAAGGATGAGGAACTTGGATGAATATCATTTCCATCATTATTTTGACATCTCATTCTCCTCGGCAGCGATCTCAGAGTCATATTAGATTCCAGTGGAGAGTCAACTGTCCTGTCTGGTACGTATGTGTCATCATTAACGTCCTCATATTGATCAGAATCATCTGAAATATAAATACTTTGTGATTCAGCCTGTGTTTCTCTTCTGTCATTAATTTCATCATCAATATTTCTTTCCACAGGTTCTTCGAGTTCATCATACAAAGGTAAGTAAACAGAATTTTTTTCTTTTACTTCATCATACCTTTCCTTTGAATTTTCTTCTATCTCTATGTCCTTTTTACAAATTTCTTTTTCTTTTTCAGGTACATTGTCCACTTTATTTCTTTTAATAGAAGCTTCTAGGAATACAACATCTCTACTCAAGACTCCTTTTTTTGTTTCAGGATCTATAAATCGGTAACCTTTGGTATTGTCGCCGTAGCCAACAAAAATTAACTTACGTGACTTCACATCAAGCTTAGTTCTTTTTTCTTTAGGAATATGCACCATTGCAGGACATCCAAAGATTCTCATGTGACTTAGATTTGGTTTCTTACCAGTCCATACTTCATAGGGCGTCACATCGGATAAGGTACAGGTGGGAGAACGGTTCACGATATATGCTGCTGTAGCTACCGCTTCTGCCCAGAATGTGACCTGCAACTCAGCATTTAAAATCATGCATTTAGCTCGCTCTATTAGAGTTCTATTCATTCTTTCACTGAGGCCGTTTTGCTCTGGTGTGTATGAATTAGATGTCTGGTGCAGTATTCCATGTTTTTTTAAGTAGGCTTCAAAAGTTTTATTTTTGTATTCAGTTCCATTATCGCTTCTCAAAATTTTCATTTTTGTACTTAACTCATTTTCTACTCTATTCTTAAATTCCACAAATTTTTCAAATACTTCATTCTTATTCTTAATAAAATATACATGTACTCTCCGAGAAAAATCATCAATAAAGGTAACAAAATACCTTGCCCCTCCAATTGAAGTATGCTTCATAGGTCCACACACGTCACTGTGAATAAGCTCTAGCAGGCTGGTTGCACGGGAGCCTTCACTGGGGAACGGTTTTCTCGTTTGCTTGCCTTCAAGACAGGTAACACAAATAGAATTTTCTGTTCTTGGTGACAGCTTTACACCTTCTGTACAGTTAGGTATTTTATTAAGGCTAATGAAATTTAAGTGACCCATCCTCTGGTGCCATAGATAAGTATCATCATCAGTCTTAGCCATCATGACTTGCATATTTTGATTATCACGAGTATTTAACAGATATGTGTCATTAATTAATTCGGCCTTTGCAACTAACTTGTTACTCGGATTGTAAATTTGACAGCCATGTTCGGTAAATATTACTCTGCATCCACCTTTAATTATTTTGCTAACTGACAACAAATTTGTTTTTAATTCTGGTACATATAAAACATTCCTCACCTGTATTGAATCGGTGCTGCCATTGTTTGCATTTATTTTGATACATACATTACCGCAGCATTCAACCTTTAATACTTTGTTATTAGCAATTCTGATGCTCGGTACAGACGAGGGAATGATATCAGTGAGCCAGTCACGGTGCATGGTCATATGCATAGATGCCCCTGAATCAATATGCCAAGAATGAGAGTCGTTTGTTGTAGATGCTGAAAAAGCTGCAACATACCCTGTATTTTTATCTGTTTTTTTATTATTATCACTTGTCTTCTTATGCCAACAATTTTTACTGAGATGTCCGTACTTGTTACAATTAAAACATCTTGGGCCTTTCTTAATACTTTTGGGCTGATTATTTTTTGTGTTTGTATAAAGTGCGGTAGTATCTGATGTCTTTACTTCCTGTAGTAATTTGTTTTTTACTAAATCAGCACTAATCTTTATACCGGAACTTTCTAAGCCCATTATCATGGGCCTATATATTTCTGGCAAACCTGCCAGCATTAATGTGCCCAACCACTCATCGTCCACATGGAATTTTATATTCCTTAACTTGTGCGCGGCCGTCATAATTTTGTTTACGTAGTCTTCGACTGAAATGCTACTTTCTAAATTGGTGTTAATGAGTTCTTTTAATAAACCCACTTTTCGAGTCAATCCACTGTCCTCGAATGCCTTTGCCAAATTTTCCCATACCTGTTTTGCATTTTCGGCTTCTTGAATGTGTACATATAAAATCGGGTCTACTAATAATATTAACTTTGACTTGGCTTTGATGTCTTGTTTAACTGAATTAGAATCTGTAGCCACTGGTTCTTTCAAAATACAACAATATAAATCTTCATGTTGTAGGTATGCTTTGACCGCAAAACTCCAACTTGCCCAATTGTCACGACCAGTCAACTTCTCAATCGACATCATTGAATTATTTCCAGCCATATTTATATTTAAACATTCAACAGTAAGTAATAGATGTCTGAAAAGAAAAAATCACTCGCGAGCGCGGTAACCAAAGTGAGGTTATACTCGCAGTTTTCACTATTTTTTCTTTGTAATTATCACTCAAAACACAAAAATAACTGTAAACGGCAGGCTTGGGGCGGCCCATAACCTGATGAAATGTAAGAAAAGGCAGTTAAGACTTTAGAACTATTTATTTTATAATTAGACAACGTAAAAGATCGTAAATGACAGTGCACAAACAATGTAGGTAGAACTGACAGTGCACTAAAACAAAAGCTAGAGGGCGTTCATACTTCCATCAAGAAGAACATAAATTGAAAAGAAATATTTATATTCATAATTTTTACAACTTTAAATGAAATTAAATCAAATTTTAGTTCGGACGCTACCATCACAGCAATAAAAATTCATCAGTTTGAATATGTAACTCCTTTTAGAGTTATTTCTTTTGCCGTATTTCTTTATTACTCATTTCTTTGAAAGCGAAAAATATTCTTTCTTTTTATTTTGATAGAGGAATCCATCAATTTTTTACAAGGGAAAGTTCAAACCAGTAAAACATCATAATAATATAGCCGTAATGAAGAGATATTGTCTGGGGAATTATTGATAGTAATTACGTCCTTCCGGCAAGTGGGATTTATGGGTTCGAATCTCGGTGGCACCAAAAACATATTTTTCTTATGTTTCTTTTTTTAAATTATATCTTTGCTTGATAATTGTTGATCAATATATATTAGATCCTTACATATGAAATTGGCGTTTTGCGGTACTGGCAACTTTGATTTCAAATATCTTCTCTTTGGTTAGGAATTCCAAATTCAAATTTATACAGCTATTTACCCATGTATTTGTGTTTCGAAAATTATAATTCATTTGTTTTTTCCTTAGTTTTATTTTTTTCTTTGCGTCACTTAGTTTACACAATGGAAAACTTGGAATATCGCGTTATTTACGAGTACGAGTTCCATCGTGGCACTGCTGCATAAACGGCTGGAATGATTAATGATGTGTATGGCGACGATGCCGCAAAATAAAACACAGTGCGTTTTTGGTTCCAACGTTTTCGTTCTGGAAATTTCGACCTGCAGAACAAGCCACGTGGGCGGCCGGAGACCAAAGTTGATAATGAAGAATTGAAGGCTATTGTGGAAACGGATCCATCGCAAACCACGTCCGAGTTAGCTGCAGGCTGTAGTGTTAGTGATAAAACTGTTTTAATCCACTTGAAACAAATTGGGAAGGTGAAAAAGCTTGAAAGGTGGGTACCTCACAAATTGAGTGAAGCAAATCAACAATCGCGCGTTTACCGCTAGACCACACGCTGCACAACAGACGGCTACCAAATTAAAGGAGCTTCAATTGGAATGTCTAAGACAGCCACCGTACTCTCTGGACCTTGCCCCAACAGATTACCATTTTTTTCGAAATTTGGATAACTTCTTGCAAGGGAAAAAATTCAACTCCGATGGGGCAGTCCAAACGGCCTTCAAAGATTTTATTGATTCCCATCCGAATGGTTTTTATAGTAAAGGGATCGATGAACTACCCATTAGATGGCAAAAGTGTATGTTAAAAATTGAGATACTACCAGCACCTATGGGTTGCTTGAGCAAGCTCCCAGACATTAATATTTCAAATGGTGCGAAGCTTGACTAGTCGCTGAATGTTCGGTACCTGTTTTAACTACCAATTACGTACTATGGAGGAAGCCATTTTTTTGTAGATGCTTCCGAGTGTCAAGTGTGTAATGATTCATTCTTTAAATGTATGCAGGTTTTTACATTATAAAAGTGCTAACATCTCATTATTATCGGCTTCTTCCCAACGCAAGTTTTAACAGTAAACAACTGCCAGTGTTTTGGCCCGGTGTGTTGACACCGTATTATAATACATTTATAACATGTCCAAGTGAAATAAACAGTGAAGTTTTTTGCAAAGATAATTATTTTATTTAAAAGGACACCCATCAATTTTGAACATGGGCCTTACGATCCGGATTGCAATCAGAGGACTGCAATAATATAAAAAAAACAAGAACCAGCTGCCAATTAATACAGATGACCAAAATTACAATTACCGGAATCACAAAGATGAACAAAGGAAGACTGGATTCACATCGGAAATGAGATAAGTTTTTAGTGCCTTCCCACCCATACCCATTCCTTAACATCCATTCAGAACTCATTCGTAGTTTTTTAACAAGATTAATCCCATAAATATTGTATTGTAAAAAATAAAATCACTACCCACGTAAAGATTTTATGCAATTCATGATTCTCAATTAATGATTGAACATTAGGTTCTCAATTAATAATTGCCAGGAATATTGTCGTTGTTGTCTTTCAGGCGGGTAGCTTCTCAAATAAATAAATACGCATTGTCGAAACACATTTTATCAGGGATTAAGCTACGAAAAGGTATTTGTACACAAAATGGATAAGATCAAATCTTTAATAGCCAGGAGAGGCGTGATTAAAGGGAAATTGACGCGTTTCGCGGATTCTATAAACTCCTTGTCCGCGATTGAAATTAAACTGAGGTACGACCGAATAAAGCCATTGTTAGATCAATTCGAATCTATACAGGACGAAATTGAAATTTTATCGGATGAGGAACTGGAAAATTCTATTCAGCGCGAGACGTTTGAAAATCAATATTTTTCAGTCCTTGCTACTGCTAAAGGGGCGATTGACTCAATTAACGAGGGTAGAGTGGAAATCAAACTTCCAACTCTCCAATTGAGAGAATTCGATGGGAATCAAAAAGATTGGGTAAATTTCGTTGAAACCTTTAAAACTTTGGTTCATAATAACAGTTCCTTGAGCAACGTCCAAAAATTCTTTTACTTACAATCTGCGCTGAAAGGGAACGCATTGAAAATAATTGCTAATCTAGAAGTTTCGGAATTAAACTACCTATCGGCTTGGGAATTGTTGCACGACAGATTTGCGAATCTCAGGGCTACCGTACATAAACATATCCAAACTCTATTTCAATTAAAGGATATGAAACATGAAGAGCCTGTAGCATTAAGGTATTTAATTGATGAAACTAATGTCAATTTAAAAGCGTTACAAAACATCGGAGTTAAAGTAGATCATTGGGATCCTTTGATTATTTACATAATTTCAAATAAATTGGATATAGCTACCCGGAGAAATTGGGAACAATATACATTGCAAGGTGAATTACCTACATTAAAGGAATTCATAAAATGTTTATCTGCTAGGGCACAAGTATTGGAGCTTATGAATGCTTCAGAGAAAAAATCTTCTAACCTACATAAAATGCAAATAGGCAACAATAATAACAAAAAAGATTCATCGGTATTCTTGGCAATAAAGGCAAACAACTGCATTTATTGTAATGATAAAGGTCATCAAATTTATTTTTGCAAAAAATTTCTAAAATTAAAATTACAGGATAGGATTGATGCTACGAAATCAATCCGGGCGTGTTTTAAATGTTTGAGGTTGGGTCATCAAGCACAGAGTTGCAAGACAAACCTAACCTGCAAAATTTGTGGCAAGTATAGCCACAATACTCTATTACACAAGGAGGTACCTCCGCCGGAGACCTCAAATATGGATGCTAATAACGAGGTTATAGTGTCGAATTTTTCTGCATCGGAAAAGGCAGAAAAAATAATATTATTGTCAACCGCCTACATAGGAATTGTGGGGGCCAACAATAAAATGTTTAAAGCTCGCGCCCTGATTGACTCTGGTGCGCAGAGTAATTTTATGAGAGCTGAATTTGCTAATAAATTAAATTTACCATGTGAATGGATAAACAAACCCGTGTCTGGGATCCATAATAATATCACACACATAAAAAAGAGAATTTCAGTGGAGATGACTTCGCTTAATACGGATTATAAACGCGAAATATCATGTCTGATTTTACAGGAAATTACAACCAATTTACCACAAGTGACAATGGCGAAAAAAGAGTTCAAAATACCACCAGGACTGGAGCTGGCAAACCCGAACTTCAATATAGCTGCACCCATCGACATCCTGTTGGGCGCGGAGAGCTTCTGGGAAATGCTAAACAACGATAGATTGAAACTCGAGTCAGGACCAACGCTTCAACGTACGCAACTGGGATGGATTGTGTCCGGTCCTATCAACGTGTACCCCAAACAAAGGCCTGTATCAGATTTTTGCAGTTTATCTATAAATAAGTTGAGTCATCAAATAGAAAAATTTTGGAAATTGGAAGAGATTAATTCCACTAAAATTCAAACTCAAGAAGAAAAGGCTTGCGAAGCCAGTTTTGTAAGTACTCATACTAGAGAAGATGACGGTAGATATGTAGTAAGTTTACCGCGTCGGGCATGCATTGATCAGTTGGGAAACTCATTGCTCACTGCCGAAAAAAGATTTAAAAGTATAGAAAAAAAATTTGTGTCACATCCCGAGTTAAAGACACAATATGTAAAATTCATGCGTGAATATGAAGAATTGGGACACATGGAGATGTGTGACCAGTCAAAAGGGGATCGTGACTCCTATTTTTTACCGCATCACGCTGTAGTGAAAGAATCCAGCACTACTACTAAAGTGAGGGTCGTTTTTGACGGCTCCGCCAAAACCTCAAATGGAATTTCTCTCAATGAAGCCTTGATGACAGGACCTGTTATACAAAAGGATCTATATAACCAACTATTGCATTTCAGGAAACATCAAATAGTCATGACTGCCGACATCGAGAAGATGTACCGCCAGATTAACATGTGTGAAGATGACCTGGACCTACAGAAGATAGTATGGCGCGAGTCGCCACAGGATGTGCTCAAGCATTATCGTCTGAAGACTGTGACTTATGGACTGGCACCTTCCTCCTTCTTAGCCACAAGATGCTTAAAGCAAATTGGTATGGATAATAATTTAATTTTTCCTAGAGCTAGTCAGGTCATAGAAAATGACTTCTATATGGATGACTTGTTAACGGGAGCAGATGAGCTGGAATCCTGTAAAAAGTTAAAAGAAGAATTAATCAGCATCTTGTCATCTGCGGGGATGACGTTGAGGAAGTGGAGGTCCAATGCGTTGGAATTGTCAGCCGAGTCGGGCCAAGCTAAGTGTGCCGATTCAGGCGATTCCGACAAAATTATTACTGACAATCCAAAGACTGAGAAAATATTAGGATTAACATGGAACAATGAATCTGATTACTTTTCTTATGTAATAATGAAGCCATCAGGTCCAACCGAGAGCAAACGAGAGATATTGTCTTGCATCGCATCAACCTTCGATCCATTGGGACTCCTAGGGCCGATAATAGTCATAGCCAAATTGATAATGCAAAGGCTGTGGCAGTCCAAAGCAGCGTGGGATGATCAGTTACCTAATGAAATATTAGCACCCTGGAGGACCTACCTGCAAGATTTAATTCAGCTAAATGTGTTGAAAATACCAAGAAAAATTATTTGCAAGCAAGCAAAAGAGCTACAGCTACACGGTTTTTGCGATTCGTCTGAGAAGGCTTTCGGAGTCTGTATCTATATGGTGTCAATGGACCACAGCGGTAAGTGGCATTCACACTTAATAACATCCAAATCAAGGGTAGCACCATTGAAGTCTATTTCACTGCCTAAGTTGGAGCTATGTAGTGCTGTACTACTGGCAAAATTAATGAAAACTATAAAACAAGCATTAAATATAATGAAGATCAACACATATTATTGGTGTGACTCTACGATAGCGCTGTGTTGGCTGAAAGGTCAACCTACTCGTTGGAGCACTTTCGTGGCCAATCGAGTAGCCGAAATACAAGAACTGAGTGATCCAGATCAATGGAGACACGTATCATCATCCGACAATGCAGCGGATATACTTTCCAGAGGAGCTACTGCGGATAAACTGATAAATTCTACAATATGGTGGAATGGACCAAATTGGTTGACCGACGGAGTCAACGATTGGCCTATATCGAACATTTCCTGTTCAAACCCTCCGGAGCTCAAGAGTAAAAATATTCTTTTATCTACTGATATTCAAGAATGGGAAATATTTGGAAAATTTTCCTCATTTATCAAATTGAAAAGGGTTACAGCATATGTACTGCGGTTTGTGAATAACTGCAGAAATATTAAAAGTAAAATTTCACGTAATTTAAGTGTAGCTGAACTAGAAGCAAGTTTGAACTGTCTACTGAAATCAGCTCAGGCACATGCCTTTCAAAAAGAGTTGAAGACATTAAAAAACCAGGGAAATGTCAACAAAAATAGTAACTTAAAATCTCTTCATCCCTTTTTATGTGATGGTCTTATATATGTGGGCGGTAGATTAAATTTAGCTACACACCTATCGTACCAACAAAGACATCCAATTATATTGCCAGCTAAACATAAGCTAACCGAATTGATTATACGTCACTATCATTATGTAAACTTACACGCAGGACCTCAAGCGCTATTAGCTGAAATAAGATTAAGGTTTTGGCCTATTTTTGGGAAAAATACTGTTAAAAAGATATTACATAAGTGTATTGTGTGTTTTTGGTGTAATCCTCGTATTGGTAACCAGATCATGGGAAGCTTACCGAGCGAAAGAATCACACCGAGCCGACCGTTTGCTATCACGGGAGTCGATTTTGCTGGACCGATTCCAACCAAAAGTGGGCCACTGAGGAGAGCTCCACTCGTGAAATCGTATTTATGTATTTTTGTTTGTTTTTCCACAAAGGCGGTTCATTTGGAATTAGTTTCGGATTTATCTAGCAATGCCTTTTTGAACAGTTTAAAGAGATTTATATCCCGTAGGGGAGAACCTGATAAGATCTTTTCCGATAACGCTAGCAACTTTCGGGGGGCCAGTAATAGGCTCAAGGAGCTGTATACCAGTTTGAGAGAGAACAACGACAAGATTCAAAATTATTTAGCTAACAGAGGTATTGAGTGGAGGTTCATAACCCCTCGAGCCCCTAGTCAGGGAGGGCTGTGGGAAGCTGCGGTCAAGTCAGCAAAGTTTCATTTGTATAGAGTCACTAGTAATTCTGCTTTAACCTTTGAACTTTTGTATACTTTAATTTGTCAGATTGAGGCCTGTCTAAATTCCCGTCCATTGACTTCCTTGTCTGATGACATCCACGATTACCAACCCCTCACCCCAAACCATTTCCTCATAGGCACTAAATCCTCTATCATTCCGGAGAGAGATGTCCGAGCCATACCAGACAACAGACTGACCCAATATCAGAGAATCCATGCGCTAATGTTATCCTTTTGGTATAGATGGAAGCGAGAGTACTTGATGGAGCTACAAAAAAGGACTAAATGGCAAACCAGTAATCAACGGGCACTGCAAAAGGATGATCTGGTTATTCTGAAGGAAGATAATTTACCTCCACCATTATGGAAAATGGCGCGAGTTATATCTACACATCCCGGCTCGGATGGTGTAGTGCGAGTGGTTACCCTGAAAACCCCTCAAGGAATCTTTGTCAGGCCTATCACAAAGATATGTCTAATGCCTCTGGATCCGGAAGCTGAACCTGTGACGGACGCCCCGGACCCTTCCGTCAGTCCGGACACCCCGGACGACCATGATGAAACTTTTTAGGGTGAAAATATTTAAAAAAAAGACCCTTTAAAGATACCAATCCCAGGAACAACATGACAGCCTATAAATTGATGATTGATTGCACCCCGCGCTGTGGTGCTTATATCGTGGACTGCACCTGGAGAAGATCCTAACCAATGGACTTGGAAAAAAAAAAAGACAATTGTGTTGTGTTGGGTTGGGTTTTATTATAATATTATTTTGTGTTGGGTTGTGTTCTATTATAATAGTATTTTGTGTTAAGTTATTATTTAAATATGTAAAAAATTTTTGGTTAATTTAAGTTTATGTAATTAGTTTAGGTTAATCACCTTAAAATTCAACTTCGAATGTACATTTTTAAATAATAGTATAATAAGCAGTGCAGGATTATTTAGTTTTGACTGCTAATTTATAATAGGTAAAATTATTTGTTAGTATTTGTACGGTATTTAGAGTTAGGATTTGTGTTTTTTCTACTTTTGCCTTGATTGTCTTCCCCTGTTTTTGTTATGTTTTCTTGAAGGGTTCATAAATCGGTATAGGCGATTTAGAAACCCCGAGGCGGAAGCTATGTTAAAAATTGAGATACTACCAGCACCTATGGGTTGCTTGAGCAAGCTCCCAGACATTAATATTTCAAATGGTGCGAAGCTTGACTAGTCGCTGAATGTTCGGTACCTGTTTTAACTACCAAGTACGTACTATGGAGGAAGCCATTTTTTTGTAGATGCTTCCGAGTGTCAAGTGTGTAATGATTCATTCTTTAAATGTATGCAGGTTTTTACATTATAAAAGTGCTAGCATCTCATTATTATCGGCTTCTTCCCAACGCAAGTTTTAACAGTAAACAACTGCCAGTGTTTGGCCCGGTGTGTTGACACCGTATTATAATACATTTATAACATGTCCAAGTGAATTAAACAGTGAAGTTTTTTTGCAAAGATAATTATTTTATTTAAAAGGACACCCATCAATTCTGAACAGTGTATAGATAGCAATGGTACATAGTTTTATTAAATAAATATACTATATTTAAAAAAAAACGACTTTATGTTCCTCCCATACAAAACGCCAATTTCATATGTAAGGACCTAATATTACAAAAGAAAGTGTATAACATGCGTGCGCTAAAACTCAGAAATGAGTCCCGGTACGATCAAGGGAGTTATATGATGTGGTAGCCGTCTATCCCCCATGAAGAAGGTTCACGTTTTTATCTAAAGGGAGTGCTTTTGAAGGTATAAGGACTGGAGGTTTATCCCTCTAGAAATTTCTAAAATACTCCAGAACATTCGGGAACATCCCGGAACATTCTGTAAAGTAGTGGAATATTCAGGAATAGCCTGGAACGTTCGGGAACATCCTAGTTCATTGTGGAACATTCCAGAACACTCTCAAATGTTCTGGAATGTTCTGGAACATTGTGGACTATTCGAAGCCTTTTTTGTACGGGTGGGGTTACCCATAGGAAGAGGTTTATAAAGGAAGATCCGTTGTGGGTTCGAACGTGAGTTCAATATCATATCAACTTCCTGCGAAGCCGGAAACCCCAGCCAGTATTATAATATTATAGATAAATATTTGCTTTTGCTTGAATTAAATGTAAATTTATGGGTTTAAAAAATATTCATCTTACCATTCATGCCTGTTCAGACAGTAAAAATTATTCGAAAAATCTCCATATCTTTCCTTTTTCTTTTTTCATAAAAATCATGTTATTCAGGAAAATATCAACATCAAATAAAAATTGTTTAATGCGTAACATTCAAATAATTATATAAAACAGTTATTAAATAATATTTAAAATATATACGATAAAAAAATATTCTTATTTTTTCTGCAAAAATAAGTAAAATAGTATTGGTGAAAGCTTCGTTAGCACCGTAATAATTTGAAACTCAATGAAACGGAAACGAGCGACACAAAAAACAAACACATCTATAGGATTTAGCCTGCGAGAGAATGAAATAGCAATGAAATATTTATTTCATTCTTGGATACTTGGTTCCAATATAATACGATAAATACATAGTCCCACGCAAGTCTTCCGTTGGTGTAGTAGTACAGTAGTACACGACCTTCTGCAGACATTTAGCGGACCGAGGATGAAATCCTACGAAATCCAAAAAAAACAAAAAAAAATTGTAAAATCAATAGGATCTTCAAACCACTCCAAAATGAACAGGCATAAGAAAACGTAAAAAAGCGACATCTAGCGACTCCGAAAAAGAAAACACAAATACTAATAAGATAACCAAATGCATAGGAAAGGTGCACTGGAATTCGAGTGCAATGCTTCATAGTCTATCGGTCTACTCTTTGTGCGGTGCTTCGTAGCCTCCTCACTCTTGACTACTTTAGTTTTCTGAAGGTTTCAGGAATAATTGCACACTCTGATTTTTTTTTGTTTTTTGGTGGTCCAAATAAATTCGTACACGATATTATAATGGTATTTTGTAATTCTATCACGAGATGCTTATATTGACATACTTATTTTCCAAGTTTTATAATAATTTTCCATCCCAAAGAACTTCAAATTAATAATCAATACAGTTGTAGTTTATCATTCCGTATTAAGGAACTGAGTAGCTCGTTTTTCTTGCGTTTAATATACAAGAGTAGTGTCCCTCTTTCTCTAATTAAGAATTCTGTGTGGAAAGCGAGATAAATACATAATGGGAACATCAGGAAGCAGGAGACCGTAAATTCCTCCGAGACTAAGAAACCATTTAAAACTTTCCCCGAGAAAACGTCTTTAAGTATTTGAAATATTTTGCAACCGCTAACTAAGGCGTTGTTTATATTTATTTAAAGTGGAAAAGCACAGTTTCCCGCGAATGCCTGAAATGTTGGAAACTTTAATAACTCGTATTAAAAACACAACACCAATCTTCTGGTTTATTTTTGAGTTTAGTGAAAGACTTTATTTAAGTTCCAAGATTCATATTCAAGGAATTTTGGCTTATTTATGAACTACTTATTATTACTGATATACCTGCGGTGTTCAAGTGTTTAGTAAACTTGAAGAAAATGTGGATAATCTGTGTGTATGAAATTGATCTATCACATATTATAATGTTTTTATTAATTTGTTTTTTGACAGCTGCTTCGGTTTACAAGGTCATTTTCAAACTGTGGTTAGACCCCTTTGAGACGACTTTTTATATAATTCTAAATTTCAATATTGAAGTTGCCCAAATTGATATATTATTGGTTTAACGGTTAACCGGTTAAGACGCCTTTTTAGGGATGTCGAAAGTGAAAAAAAATATCGATATTTATTAAAAGATCAATATTGACGTCGATATATCGAGGAAAAAATATCGATGTATCGATATATCGGTCAAAAGATTTAATAGTGAATTCAGCTCAATATTATCAATAGTAATTTTTATACACAATGTGCATTATTTTAATGTACAAAAATCGCAATAAAAGTGAAGGTATTTTTATCAGTATTCATTTTTATTAGGTAATAATTACAAAAATATCAAAAACTAAAAAGCTGTTTTCTAACTTATATGTAAACTGAGACGCATACGTATACACATAGTTTGTACGCGTCTCAGTAACATTCTATTGGCGTTTTAATCTGTCGAAAAGGACTTCGTGTTTGGAACAAGATATAGTCAATAATCATAGCCATTTGGGAACCAACACATACATAGCTGGAAAAAAGCTGGCTTAGAAAAAAATGGCGAAAAATAGCACACAATTATGTATGTACCTACACATATGAGATAGTTATAGTGATCACAAGTATTTATACTAATGCAAAGACAATAGAATTGTAAGCTATTAATAGTTAAAATTTCAACCGCCAGATGTCATGAACCAATACAGTTACTTTTTTTTCCATTCGTTCCTATACGGTTTTGGATTCTAGTGACTTTAGTTACATAAATAAATAAAAAATATAGTATTTGATACAATTTTCGATATTGGCTAAAAATATCGATGTATTGAATTAAACATATCAATATATCGATACTTTTTCAACAAACCTACGCTTTTACCCGAATTTCTACAGATTTCTTTAAATTAGTTTTTTTCAATTCTCTTTTTACTGAAATATCTTTTCCTGTTATCTTCAATGGATTTAAGAACAAAGATTTGTTCATTATTAATTTATAAAACTAGTACCACCCAAGTAGAATGTGTTCGATTTTCACAAATACCTCTCACATGTCTCATAGAAATCATTGTATCTCCCTTACTATCATGTTGAGAAATATTTGATCTAAACGGTGTTAGAAAAAGAAAACAACACGCTTTATTTTCGATTTTTTTTTTACATGAGCTCCACACAGGGGGCCGTGGGGAAAATAATTTCCCTCAGGGGAAGCAGTGTGGAGGGTTTTTTTTTAAGGAAAGGAAGGAGATGAGAGTCCTGGGAAGGAAAAGGTTTAAGGGGTGGGTAGGGATCTGGGGTTCAGTGAGTCCTGGTCATCCGCCTCCAAGACCTAGACAAACCTCACCCCCATAAACCCGGGCACCCCTGCTAAATCACCAAACGCAGCGAACCACTTGGGGTGACCTATGGCAGAGGTGTTGGTTATCCAATAAAGATTCCCGGGGCAGCGGTACCCATTCCCGCCTCCCAAATTTAGAAGTTAACCACAGAAAAAATATATTCACCTCTATGAAACCAAAGTTTCCGATCGCAATTTGAGAGAAATTTATGAAACTAAGTACACTGGGCGTACTGTACAGGGCCCGCAGATACTTTAAAAGTACACAACTGCTAACCCTGTATAAATCGCAAGTGCGCCCCACGGTTGAATTTGGCAGCCACCTCTGGTCTGGAGCTCCAAAATACCTGAAAAATACCCTCGACTCTGTGCAGAAACGGGCGGTCCGTTTGATAGATTCTCCCATCTTAACAGACGGATTGCAATCTTTAGAGCACAGGCGTCGGGTGGGAATGCTATCCTTGTTCTACCGGTATTACAATGGAAGATGCTCCGAGGAACTAGCATCATTGATCCCTTCGGCACCGGTGCATAGTCGGGAAACACGCCAAACGCGTGCCCAACATTTGTACACAGTTGACATTTGTCACATGAGAACGGGTCGTTTCTTCGACTCGTTCTTGTGTTCAACAGCTCGGCTGTGGAATGATTTGCCGGCCTCTGTGTTTCCTCCTTCCTACAACATGGGTCTCTTCAAGACCAATGTTCATTCCTTCCTCTCCTCAAAAAGACCCTCCACACAGCATCCCAGATGACATAGGCCCTGAGGGAAATTATTTTCCTCGGGGCCTCCTGTGTGGAGTTAATGTAAAAAAAAAAAAAACATTATTTTTTTATTAAATATCTTTTTACGAAACTAAAAAAAGTGATGTGACAATAACTTTTTAATATACTTGTCTAATCTTTATTTATTACTAGCTGGGTTACCCGGCTTCGCTCGGGACAACATTCGAGAAGGTTCTGGAATGTTTCTCATTGATGTTCCCGATTCCCGTCTCCCGAACATTCCACAATTTTCCAGAAGACATAGACAATGTGTCAATTGAAAAATAATGGACATAGACAATGCTATCAATGGGAATATGAGAGTGGGTAGAGAAGAGAGGGGTAATGGGGGACAATTTACAAAGGGAACAGGTTTAATATTGGGGTCATTTAATATCATTGAATATTATTAATAACCAAAAATTGTTCTTAAATGACCCAATATTAAACCTGCCCCTCTCTCCTCTACCCACTCATATTCCTAAGATAGCATTGTTTATGTCCATTCTTTTTCAATTGACACATTGTCTATGTCTATTATTTATAATAAGTGCCAATAAAAAAACCCTGAAGAAGTGAGCGTTGCTCACGAAACATGTTGGTTTTGTAAACAATAAAAGTGGTAAAAACTAAGTATTTTGTTAATTTGAATTAATATATATTGATTATTTATTATTATGTGCATCTATATAAAAATGTTTACATTTTTTTTTGGCCTTGCCTGTCTCACTATGAAATCCTGTGTCGAGACAGACTAGTTACAAATATTTTATAAATATTAAATAAAGTATATTTTCCAATAAAGCAAAAATATTTGACAAAATTTTTCAGGTTGGTAGGTAGTGGTAACAATAATGAGATGGAGGATTATATTTGGGTGGGGTGATTAATTATTGCACGACCTTTTTCGATGATCCTTTGTTTGCTCAGGATTTTGTATTTGTTAATATTATTCGATTGTCTTGTTTTGTCAGGTAGGTTATTGTATATTTTAGGCGCAATGTATTTGAAATGCAATGTAATCAAATGTGTGTTATTCCTTTCTTTTTCGTTAGGGGGTATACATTAATTACGTGAGCAGTTTTTATTCCAATCTAGACCCCCCCCCTTGGTGAGATAAATTTGGGCCACTTCAAGTAACGTGAGATTTTGCTGGACCCCCCACCCCTTTGAGCTCTCGTAATTAAAGTATGCCGCTTATCGGTAATTTTAGCTATAAAAAGCGTAAGGTGAGCCATTATTATAATTTATGAAGTTTGCATTCAAAATACTTAAGATTTTTTTTTTAAATTATATGTTTATTTCTAATACCTACTAATATTTTAAAGCGTTTTCCATCACCTTTTAAAAAACAGTTTTTAAATTTCGGATACATTCAGAAACATTCCATATATTCAGATTTTATTGCAAAGCGGAAATTTCCTGATCTTCTTACGGAAAAGTTCCAAGCCTGAGGGGGTTAAAGTTAGGAATGCTAGTTTTACCAGCAATAACAGTCGTAGTATTGGCGGTAATGGCGTCAACGAGGCTAACAACTCCGCATAACGAGATAACGAATCATCCATCGCACGAGTCTTGATCAATTAATTAAGCCCGATGTGCCGACACTACGGACACGCTGCGCCGTTACCGCTTGTACAATGCGAGACGTGTAATATTCGATGTATTATTACCTATACATAACATGTCAGACGGGTCTCGAACGGAAAATACCACTCGGACTCTAGCCAACAACAACCTTGTCCTAAGTTCATGTTCATGCATCGGTTCAGATGAAATAATTTCTTTATATTATTGAGTAAGTATCTTGTACAGATAAACTAATCATTCTTGTTCGTTGTGCAATGTGTAGGTTATGAATATGAACATCGTGTATAAAGTAACATAATATTATGGATGTCAAATGCGTGCAATCAAGTCGTCAGAGACTTTGAGAGTCATTAAATAAACAAATCACCAGGGTCTGAAAATTTCGCCTCAGTTTTTGGGAAATGTGGGGTTATCTTTGGGAAAAGTGGTGTTATTTTGCAAGAAAAGTTATGAGATGTTCCATTTTTGGTATTGTTGTTTGTTTATGCTTTTAACACTAGAAAGACCGGAGCCTTCATTTTGACGGCAGCCCGAAGTAAAGTGACGATATAATGCTTAATAATTATTGTATTGGTGTGATTTTTTTTTACATTTCATGATTTATGGTTTAACAACTATGGTGAAAAAAACAGGTATGTGTCTTAATTACTTTTTGAGATATATTGAATTATACCTACAAAGACCGCCGCCGTCAATGTGACGGTTTAGGACATAATGCTGAGTTCGTTAACAACCTTCTTTACCCAAGTTAACAACATACCCATTCCTCCTCGTTTATGATTGTACTATTATGTCTGTTTCTTTCTTTCGGTATAGCGTATTATTCATACTCGATCTGTACGTTGATTGGTCACTGTCACATAATTTATATAAATACCAAAAATATTGCTCTCGCCCAAATTTATTTTATGGCTTGTTGGAGAAGGACAGAGTATACAAATACCAGAGTTGATCCAGCTGTGTTTGCTTCTGAAGAACTGACAGAATCATTTATTGGATAACCAACACCCCTGCCATAGGTCACCCCAAGAGGTTTGCTATGTTTTGTGACTTAGCAGGGGTGCCCGGGTTCATGTGGTTAGGTTTGTCCGGATCTTGGCGGCGGATGCGTCTGCCAAACAACTGCGTGGCAAGCCAGATCGGCAGGGAACGGTTGAGGGTGATCTTTTGACCTCGGCAGCGGGACTCGCAGAACATTGCCTTGCACCGCATGTGGTGGGGACAGATTCGTACATCTGGCACTCCTTCCCAGAACCCATTCTTCTTCCTTTTCCCATAGGTACCCACTACACAGCATCCCCAAAAACGACAAGTGATCTGAGGGAAATTATTTTCCTTAGGGCTTTTTTGTGGAGCTAATATAAACGAAAAAGAAAATAAATCGGAAAATAAAACTACTGAAAGACGACAGTGCTAAATTAATTAAAAATATAATAAAAACCAAATAAATGATAGGTGTGATAATTGTAAGAAACCCGTTTGCGGAGAGTGCATTCGATTTTATAAAAAAATGTAACAATTCGATATTGTACAAACATAACACATGATTGTACTAAAATTGCATCATTTTGCACTTACATGTTTTTTTCCAGAAAGCCCCGAGGAAAAAAACCCTCAGGGCCTATGTCTTCGTTGGGGAAGCTGTGTGAATTTATGTATGCATTTGTGTTTTTAGAGAAAGGAAGGAGAGGAAGTTCTCGGAAGAAAAAAAGTGTGAGAGATGAACAGGAAAAATTTGTAAATGTATCCAGGAGTGACGGACGAATGAATCCATCCCTCCCACTGCGGTGCAAGGCGACGGTATGAGAAAGGTCCTGCTGGAGAGGACAAGATAAGTATCTCCCTCAACAAGTGTCTCCCGACCCGGTCCGCTACGCAGTAGGTGGGCAAATGTATTCGTCACCTAGACCCAGACAAACCTCACCCAATGAACCCGGACACCCCTGCTAAGTCACTAAACGTAGTGAACCACTTGGAGTGTCCTATGGCAGAGGTGTTGGTTATCTAATAAATGGTTCCCGGGGCAGCGGTACTCATATCCGCCTCCCAATTTGAAAAAAGTGATCAGCCGTCAAAGTGACGGTCGTGGTCTTCATAGGTATGGAGCAGTACCCGGTCTTTCTAGTGTTAAATCGAAAAAAGAATCATGTGAAGTTAGGTACACTTCCGTTTATTGTAGAATCATAGTCAAAGAAAATATTTAGTACTAAAATTAAAATTGCGAAATTCGCAAATGTTACGTAATAAGCGTGAAATTGCTAAATTCTGCGTTTTCGCGAAAAAATTACAACGGAAAAAAATCATTAAAATATAAGAATGCAATGAGAAGGCAGAGAGCAATTGAAATAATTTTCACATAAACGGCAAATAAAAAAACAATTATCTTACAATATTTATTACAAGCAAATATTTTTCCCAATCATCTAATTATGTATTTATTAAATAAACGCCCGCGGGGTTTTTGCAGAGATAATATAAGTCAAACATTTACAAAAAAAAAATAGATAAATATCGGTTATATTCACAATTAATTATTTTTGCTTTTATGCGGGACGGAGAGGTCATGAAAATATCGAATAGATTATGTATTGTATTGGCAGTTCAGTGAAATTGCACTAGCGGTGAATGATAATAATATTTGGATGACTTGTATTACGCCGTTTTTTATTAAAAAAAAATCACCTCAAGGGCGCTGTACAAATCTATATTACATTTCTATAATCTTACCTCTAACTACAAACTAGACAAACCGTTATAACTATTTATGACTAATGATATCAATAGTTAGTGCTGTTTGTCACTGTGGAATAAATGGTGGAAGTGAGTAGATTCAACAGGGGCACGGATATTTATAATACTAAATATTTGAGAGAAGTCTATGAGGTTATTCAGTAATATAAAAAGCAATTAGAATAACATAGTTCTCCGAGTAGCAGATGTCTATTAAATGTTGTCTAATGGATGGAACATATCTAAGAAACTAAGTATAAGTTAAAAGTATAAATACGAGACCACACAGGAGATGCATATTCTATGTAGCTACGATCTCTCTAGGGACTAGGAATCTACACTAAGCAAACATTGAACCAGAGAGGTCAGAAACGACACAAAAGCTTTTTTAAACCACCGCCTTATTCCAGACACCTGCTAAACCATCCACGTTCAATTTATTCAACGTTTTTACGTGGAGAGAAACAGAAAAAAACATCAACACAACTTATTTAGACGGCAGAGTTTTTTGCCGCCAGTTGCAGCATTTCACGACAGCTTTAAAAACAGCACTGAATTATAATAATGTCGTTATATTTCAACTATAAATGCAAACTGAAAATGCAGAACCATAAAATTCTTAATTATCTCGTTACGTACTAAATTCTCAAAGTTAATTTTCCACTTTATAAGTGCAAAGGAATATCAGATATTCCTTTAATATAAAGTACTCAATTACATAAAATGTGTTGTTTAATGTTTCTATCTTACAAGGTCGTTAATTGGTTTTATGCTGTACGTGATATTAGTGACGTGGTGACAAAAGGCGCAAAGCTAATAATTACCGAGCCCAGAACGCAAAAGTAAATGGGATGAATATAAAGAATTCCTGTACAACCTTTGAAAATATGAGGTCCTTTAAAAAGCAAAATGTAAAATAATAAATGGTGCCTACTTAAGCCGCATCTATCCAAGACTGTTTCAAGAAAGTATTGGAAAAATTACATTAAGCACATTAAAATTACAAATCATCCAGTTAAAGAATATCTGGAGGTAAACTTGCTAAATTTATATTTCCAATTATATATTTGGTTCACGACAGTTGATCATCGAACAGCTGCCCCTCGGCATGCAGTCGGTTTAGAGAAATTACGATATACCTGCTTACACAAAATATAACTAAGTGTCCCCGAAATGGTGTGCAGAGGGGATGTACCGCTGAATAACAAAAGTGTAAAACATATTTTCGTTCAAATGCATCAAGGAAAAAATTGTCACAATTATTATAAGCAATAATTATCAGCCTGAAACACTCATCTACATTGAACAGTCTTCCGAGAAAAGATACTTGCCGCCAACGGGACTTGAACCCGTGTCCTTCTGATTGCCGGTAAGGTGCTCTGACCACTGAGTAATACCCGCCAAATAATTCAATATATACTAGTGTTCCATTCAACAATTACTGTTTATTACGTTTTTTCCACCTGAAAACAACCAACTTTATTTTTGTGAGGGAAACATTGTTAGTGCTAAATCTCACGCTAGGTGGCGTCGAGACAAATTATGTCTACAAAAAATTGTCTATATACTGTATGCCGCGCAACATAGAAGTACAAAAAATCGACACTAAATAAATTCATCTGATATCCAAACACCTAAAGGCATACTTTTGGCTTTGAGTGTTTAATGATATTTTTAAAGTCGATTTTAGGATTGAAATTGGTAAATAATGCACAAAAAATTATAATTTTATAATAATTATAATTTCGGGGGGTCAACTGTCGGGTGATCAAATGTCGGATACAAAATTCGTTGTATATTCGAAAATGTTGATTATGACCCCTTTGAGGCTTTTGACCCATACGGGTGCCCAGGCGGTCACTAGTCGCTAATGCGCCTCTGCTTGTGATGCCTATCTCGTCTATGAGCAAATGTCTAGGTAGATTCTGGATACTAAGAGTAAAAAAAAAAAACAGTTAATAATATAAAAACTACCCATATGAAAACGCATCTTATTAATCCGAAAAAAATGTACGCGTTCAAAAATACCTTAATCTACGAATGTAGGTAGGTACCAATCTTAAGGTTTTTTTTTAAAATATCTTCTCGAAAGGCGCAACAGTTCTACTTTTCATTTGGGCAACAAAAACTAAGCTTAACGATTTAAAAAATCGAAACTTGATCGAGTATTATTGGCTATTGTAATACTAATAATTATAACTAATTCCTTTTTTTTAATATTTAATTCATGGTTAATTTCCATTTTAATATTATTATTTATTCAACAAGAAAACTTCACAGCTTTTTTCCACTTGTTTTTTGTTTCCACAAGTGTCCTTTGTTTCCACAAGTGAAAAAATCATATAAAGTTTTTTAATCAAAAAATCATATTATTACTAACAGTAATAATTATAGCATCGTTCGTAACTATTTCGATTGCAAATGACGAAATAACGTCTGACGGTTGAACTAATGGATATCATCTGAAATAACCACTTCAGCATAGCCGTCGAGCTTTCGTATTAGAATTTCAGCTACTAGAATATCGCAACGCAATCATTGACATCATTGTTATAACAGTCCTCAATTCTAACGCTGACAAATTGTCTAGTTTGAATTCCAGTAAATTCCTGTACTATTCACCGCTCCTCCAACTGTATCTACTTTACCGAGAAGCACCGCTATACTATAAATTCTCATTCACGGGCAAGAGCAAAATGCATGATCGATCAACGCATCCTCCTTCGTAGAAAACGATCGCAGCAACTCGCTTCAGCAACTTGAATCAAAGTCCCCGTACAACTGATGTTGAAAAGGCATGTCAAGGGTAAAGAAACACATTTTAAATGCCCTTTGATATCGGCCGACAGACGTCCAATTCACGGGATTGTAGACTGGTGGCTTTTTCTGTTATCTGGTAGCTTGCAGCAATAAATACCACTTCAAAAGCAATGAACTTGTTGTTTGAGAGCAGGAGAATGCATTGAATGATGAAGTACTCATACTGGCAAATGGGAATTCTCGTGCGTTTGTCGATTAAAACAACATGTGAAAAATTTCTCGACAGTACAGTAACGGAGAAACCTTTGATAGAATCCTCTATTTTAACAGGCGATTGCAGCATTTATGTCAACAATCATCAGGTAGGAATGCTGGGTTTGATATACTTTTATTTCAATAAAAGGTTGTCCATTAATACCTCTTGCCCAGGTGCCCAACGTTTAAATATTAATGAAATTTCCCGGAGGAAATCGGTTAATTTCGAGCTCTAAGGCTTGCTTGTAGTATGATTTGCTCGTTTTTATTTTCCACAATCTGTGCAGAACAGGTCTCTTCAAGTCTCAGGTTAATTCATTCCTTTTCTTACTAGGTACTTCCATACAGTATCCCCAAATATGTTGTTATAGGGTTCGCGGGAATCCACATATTAATAGTCATATGAAATGAACAATAGAAATGTAAAATATAGAGCTTTCTATTGACTTAGAATTTTTTTTTTCGTGTTTATGTGATAAAGTTTCTCCGGGACTTGGAGGCAGTTAAGCCTGTCCACCTACCTCGCACCCTCCCGCACCGCCTTGCACCGCATTGGGAGAGATGGATTCATAAGTCCCTCACTCTCGGATATACTGACCCTCATATTCCTACCCACCCCTCATACCTTTTTACTTCCCAGAACGGCCAGAACCTCTACTTCCTTTTCTAAATAGACCATCCACATAACATCCATTAGGTCACGTAGGCCCTGAGGGGAATCATTTCTCTCAGGGCCTCCTCCGTGGAGCTAATGTAACAAAAAAATGGGATAACTCTAACGATGTAATATAAGTATTATTTTGATATAAAGTTGTTATTGATTGTTCGCCATTGGCTTTTTTATTGTTCGGCCCTATTTTCTGAGATTAAATTTAGAGTCCCAATCATTAGAACCAGAGAAAAATCACTTTTTAATCTTCATAAAATGTTCTACTAATCTCAGACAAAACGCTTTTATATTCGTCTTAATTTAAGAACATTTAAAAATATATCTTGAAAATATAACGTTGAATAATTAATTAATCATATTGAAGTTATCATGTTGTTTTCTATGAATCCCATTGCACGCCATTCATTTTATAAACGGTTGTAGGTATTTATTAGTGATTATTGTAGTGAGGGTACTTTTTTGATTATAAAATTTTATGTAATTTACTACGTAGTTTTATTACCTTTGTATTTATTGTCATTTATTTGTGCGATTTTTAGACCACAGGAACCGTAGTTTTTGGTTATATTTTTATGTGAAAATCTATTATTCGATTTTGTTTTGTTTCTTTATTATAGTTTATTATAAACACAGATGTAAAAAAATCTGTTGATTTTCAAAAATAAATAAATAAAATTAAATAAAAATTCAGTAAAAAAAACAGATAAAACGGCCTTCCATTTTGATATATTGAGTGTGATCTATTTTAGTCCATCTTTTTCACCGGCAGCCCGAAGTTAAGGAACTTGCCCATTGTTTCACACAAGAATGCATTTATCTGACGGCTTTCGCTGCTTGACCCATTTTTCGAGGCATTCTTAGCGTTTTCTTGAAGCAGTGTTCAGTACAGAAATGGAATTAAGCCATTATCCTGGAATTTGTGCAAATGAGGGAACAGATTTACGAACTAAGGAATAGTTTTTTGTACTGGTAGCCCCAGTGCCTACAGAAGCGATGCCCCGACTGCACAGTACGTTAGCAGATCTGTACATGGATACATTGGATACTCGTACGTATAAAAATGAGGAGCTTAGTTTCTGGTATTTTAGTTTTGAAGAGAGATTAATTTTCGATTCGATTTAATTTTTAATTTACAAAAAAAAAAATTAAATCTAAAATTAATTTAGTTAATAAAATAATAGCACCATGTAAATCCCCTCTACTTACGCTGTTTCCATGTAATTTTGACTCCTCCCACCGTTCTCCCCCTCCACCAAATTCCCCTCTCTCACTACCCCTGCCTAATTAATTTTTGTGCTTGTATTTTTAAGTTTATTTTATTTTATTATTTTAAAGTTAGTTTTAAGATGATACGAACGTGTTGAAACCGGTCGCAAAAATTTAAAATTAAAGTAACAAATGTACATTAGAAATTAAAACTCTTCAAAACAAAAATGTCTAGAAATTGTTACATAGTCAGTGCCCAAGAAATACAAAAAATAGTTTCTGTTAGCTTACACACATATACATTACCATTGGTGATATGTACAATAATAGTAGAAAAACTGTTTTTACCCTACCTATGCAAAGAATTTGCCCATCGTTCAATTGGGTAGTCATCTCTGGGCTGGGGCCCCTAAACTCTACGGAGAAGCAATTCATTTGACAAATTACTATATAGGCTATTTTAAAATTATTTTTTTCATATCTTTTAATGACTTTTCAAAGAGTTGTTGAGTTGACTTGATTCTGAGTTGGCATGGAACCATTTGTAGAGGAAGACACTCTTGGTATAGCCCCAGTGTAGGACCACCATTCTGAATCTAAACGTTGCTTGAATCAAGACATTTCAAGCCGTGTTTGGTGACAATATCAGAAGAGCTAGGTATTTCCCCACCTCCCTTTTCCTCATATCCTTCCCTTCTCCAGTACCTTCAGCCTCACAACATACTTCAATTGGGAATGACATTTTCTCACTGGCTTCAGACGGTTGGTAGCAATTGGGACTCTTATGCGGTATGAACACTAACAAAAAAGATTCCCATAACTGGCTGTAAGAAATACGGACTGCAGGTTTGCAATGTTTTTGCTTATTCTACCGGTATTTCTATGAATGGTACTCATTCAGGTAAAAAAATGCATCGGCGTTATTACAAAGAGAGCTACGCCACCAGAGTTACGTTTTTTTAATTCCCATGACTTACAAAATTATATACGAAAATTTGTAAATATACATAAAGCTTCTTTATACAAATATTTCTTTATAATGTAACGGTGCTGCCAGCGTATTCGCAATTTTGCATGGGCTAGTTGACTGCATTGCTCACCGAAGCGATCCACGCATGACTCAGGGATTATTCGAGAATTTTCGGCTCGTCAGTTGACGGAATTACCGCGGGTCGGGAGGTTGTGCTTGTTGAACGGGCTGTCATTTGCTGGGACCCATTTCATCATGATCGGACTACGAGATGTGAGATTGAAATTTTATTTGTAACAGATCGAGTTATTGTTTGAGTTAGTTTTAGAGATTACTGAGATATAAATATGTTTTCGTTTATACGATCACAGGCGCCCATCAGTTATTTCTTTTAAATTATACCTGCAAGATTCCGATAGACACGGTCAGAGAATTTATGATCAAATTTACAGCTGGATACTTCTTACGCATCCAGCCACCCCTGATGATTAATTATATTTATTTTAATAGAGTCTCATTGCTAATTTAGAATGTTCCCAAGGGCAGGTTTTTATTATAATAAATTAATGATTGTTCTGACTTGGCATTCTTTTACTAATTACCTACCCTCAGCGCCTTGCTTATTATATTTGTGTATTAACACTATTTTATATTGATGGATGACCAGCCATGGTGGGTATAATTGATAGGTAAATATTATATGTTACATTGGCGCCCAACGTGGGGCTGAACCTGTTTTTTTGATTGTTCATTCTCGCACGTGTTCGCAGGTGTTTTATTTCACAATTATCAAATGTTTTAAATCTCGATCTGTTATATTTATTTGTTTCTCACATCTCGTTTGGGTTTATGACAGCCCGTCCCACGACCAACTTACCGATCCGTTATTTTTACGCATAGATTCACACAGTTTGTTGCTTTGGTTTCCGTCAGCTCATCAGCGTTATAACGCTTTTACATTATTTTGATGTTCAGTTCGCTGGCAGCATACCTTACTTATTATTTTCTTAGAATTGGCGATTGCTTGTGCATTATCATTTTTCATGTCGTGTTGTTGCATGTGTACTAATAAATTTTTTCTACCCTACAATCGAGTTCGAGGTTATGGACGAAGGTGTAGAAACTAGGAGTAAATCTGCGGCAAAAATTATCATGGCGAAACAGGATGATACATCGGCGGGTTCCAGTTCGGCGTTGTCATTTCCGTCTCCTCCGTCGTTTCCGGTACACAAGTGGAACCTCACTTACGATGGCTCTACGGATGTCCGCAATTTTATTGAACGGGTAGAAGAACTTGCTGTCGCTAGAAATGTAAGTTATGCTTCACTTTTTTCTTCTGCGGTCGAATTGTTTTCAGGACAGGCGCTACAATGGTTTAGGGTAAATCGCTCATCCTTCTCATCTTGGGCGGACATTGTGGTCGCGTTAAAAAACGAATTTGAACTATTAGATCATGAAAGGAGATTATTGTCACAAATCAGAGCGACGTTTCAATTTCAGAAAGAGAATTTAAGTTCTTTTATCACACGGGTGCAATCGCTTAATAATCAATTGTCCACAAAGTTGCCGGAAGATGAGATTATGGAGATTTTACTGAGTAATATGTTGCCGAGATACATTCAGAAACTTTCACTTTCTGAGATCCCTGATTTGTTAACCTTAAAAAAATTAGGTAGGATGATTGAATTGGCTGACAACCGTTCATACGACAGATCTCATACTGGTAATTCGCATCCTAATAATTTCAATGCTTCTAGAAATAACTATTCTGGTAATAGAGGCAATGAGAGGAATCCGATTGATTCAAATTTTTCTAGGTTTAACCAAGCTAGCAATAGGAATAATGACAGTAGATTGAACAATTTGAATTCTTCTAGAAACAATTACTCTAACGATAGAGATGGTTTTGTTAATACAGCCAATCATAATTTCAATTTCAGGAAGAACCGTCGTGATTTGACCAATGTTTTGCTTAACCAGTCAAATGTGAATTCTAGGGAGGTGCACTGCTTTCGCTGCGGGCGACCGGGTGTCAAGGCTCCTCTCTGCGGCTGCCGTCGTCAAAAAAACTGATGGCCCGTGAGGTCCTGTCGGTGGGCGCTATGACGTCAGCGTTTGCCGAGATTACTTCACGGGAATGGGTTTTGTGGCTGGATACCGTAAGAGATTTTTATAACAATTTAAGGTCTTCGAAGGAGGTGCGAGCGGCCAACAGGGACGGCCGTCCTTACATCTCTTTCCAGGTTTTGAGCACAGGCTACTCCGGTCTTCTAGACTCTGGGTCGCACGTTTCTATTTTAGGGAATAACTTTCATCGTAAATTTTTAGATTTAGGTTTCAATTTGTCAAAATTGGACTCTGATTTCTCTCTAGTATCGGCAACTGGTCATTCGGTTACCTGCTCTTACAAGTTAGCTCTTCCGGTGCGTTTTGAAAACGTTGTTAGAACTTTCAATTTTGTTATTATGCCAGACATTAAATCTGACATTATTCTGGGTTGTGACTTTTGGAAAATGTTCAACATTTGTCCTAAGATTTCGAAATTAATGTCTTGTAAGGATTCAGACAGTAGAGTTCAAGCATCTAATCTTATTGGTCTTGATAGTGAGAAAAATTTATCTCAAGCCCAACGTTCCGTTTTGAACAAAGTAGTTCAGGAGTTTGTGGATTACTCAGGAGATCGGTTAGGCAGAACAGAGTTAGAACATCATGTTATAGACACGGGTGATGTGCCTCCTATTAAACAAAGGGTTTATCCCATTTCTCCGCACTTACTTCCGGAAGTACATAGGGAGCTTGACAGACTCCTAGATTTAGGTGTTGTAGAACCGAGCAACAGCGCATGGAATAATCCCATTGTCTTAGTACCCAAGAAAAATGGCACTTTCAGACTTTGCCTTGACAGCAGACGTTTAAACGCCGTCTCGAAACGCGACGCCTACAATTTACCGTTAATCTCAGACATTCTCAACAGCTTAGGTGGTGCTCGTTATTTGTCAACTTTGGACTTAAATGATGCCTTTTTCCAAATTCCACTAGAGGAAAGTTCTAAGGAGAAAACCACGTTTACGATACCCAAGCGTGGGTTGTTTCATTTCGTCACAATGCCGTTCGGGTTACATGGTGCAAGTTCCCGGATGATGCGATTGATGGATAAAGTATTAGGGCCTGAATTTGATGGCAAAGTCTTTTGCTACTTAGATGACATTATCATTATTAGTTCATCTTTCGAAGAGCATATTTATCTGTTGAGACAAGTTAAACAGAGACTACAAGCCGCCGGTCTTACGATTAATGTCCAGAAGTCCGTTTTCTGCAGGGACTCCCTTAAATACCTTGGTTTTGTCATTGATGACAAAGGCCTCCGAACTGATCCGGATAAAGTCAAGGCTATTGTTGATTTTCCCACCCCTACGTCACAAAAGAGCCTACGTAGGTTCATTGGGGTACTCTCGTGGTATAAGAGATTTATTTTCAATTTTTATAGCATTGCGTCACCTTTGTATGATTTAACTAAGAAAGAATTCGCGGGTAAGAAATTTGTGTGGAACGATCAAGCGCAATCAGCATTCTCAAAACTTAAAAACTTTCTTGTAACCGCTCCGGTTCTCGCATGTCCTGATTTCAAGAAACCGTTCACGATTAGCGTAGACGCGTCGAATGTAGGGCTCGGAGCATGTCTTTCACAACTGGATGATAAGGGGTTAGAACACCCTATTTCTTTTATTTCAAGAACACTTTCTGCTCAAGAGAGGAACCACTCAACCACGGAAAAAGAGTTAAATGCCATGATTTTCGCGTTGGAAAAATTCAGGGGTTATATTGAGGGCTCGCCTATTCCGGTAAAGGTTATAACAGACCACTACAGCCTGAAGTGGTTGACCAGTTTGAAGTCGCCCTCAGGACGTCTCGCGCGCTGGGCAGTCAGGTTGCAGCAGTTCAACTTTGAAATTATACATAGGAACGGTAAAGACAATGTAATTCCTGACGCATTATCACGGGATCCTTTACAGGTAGATACGATTAGTCAAAAATTTTCTACCTCGGACAATTGGTACGTCAATTTAAAGGAGAAAATTTTGGCCAACCCTGAGAAGTATCCGGCGTGGAGAATTTCCAATGATAGGCTCTATAAACATATCCAGAGTATGGAGGCTTTACATAGGTCCTACGACTGGAAAGAGGTAGTTCCGAAGGAACTCAGGAATAGTTTGATTGTGCAGCACCATGTTCCTCCTACTTGCGCCCACTTCGGGATTTTGAAAACCCTGAATAGAATTAGACAAAAATATTATTGCCCTAAAATGGCTGCTGATGTAAAAGCTTTCATCGGTAAGTGTCAAATTTGCTAAGGTTACAAGAGTACTAATTTGTTACCGCCAGGTCTCATGGGAAATCCCAAATTGGTTCAGCGCCCTTGGCAAATGATTGCGACTGATTTACTTGGGCCATATCCGAGTTCATACAAGAAAGGTTATACTTATCTGTTGGTAGTGTCTGATTTCTTCTCTAAGTATACTAGGCTTTTCCCGCTGAGGAAGGCTACTGGATTGAATATTGCTACTATTTTAGAGAATGAGATTTTCCTAAAATTTGGAGTTCCGGACACCATTGTTTTGGACAATGGTCCTCAATACATTTCGCGTGATATGAAAGCTTTGGCCAATAAGTTTCATATACGTCACCTGTTTTATAATTGCAGATATCATCCTCAGAATAATCCTGTGGAACGTGTTAACAAGGTTTTGGTAGCAGCGCTTGGTTCGTATGTTGGATCTGACCACAGAACTTGGGCGAATCATCTTCCAGAAATTGAGTTAGCCATTAACACTGCACTTCATGAAGTTACAGGTTATACTCCGTTCTTTCTTAACTTTGGTAGAGAGATCATCATTTCAGGAAAAGATTATTTAGGCACTGATTTCAATGCTGAAGAAATTACCTTTGCTAAGCGTGACTCTTGGGCATCAATCAGGTTTGGAAGAATTAAATGACATCTTTTCTCAGGTACGAACGTCTTTAAGACAATCCTACGAGCGCAACAAGGTGCACTACAACTTGCGTCGTAGAGATATTCAATTTAGTGTCGGGGACACAGTTTGGAGACGTTCATTCGTTTTATCAGATGCAAGTAAAAAACTTTTCAGCAAAATTAGCGCCTAAATTCATTAGGAGCAAGATTATTGGTAAAATTTCTCCAGTAGCATATCAGTTGGCTGATATGAGTGGTAAGAAACTTGGTGTTTATCATATAAAAGACATTCTTAGGTCTGAAGATTCCTGTTGATCCTTTGGGTTATTTCAATCGGGGTTGATTTTTCTTATCTCCATTGTGAGATTTTCTTTGTCATTTTATTTTTTAATGTTAAGTGTGTTTAAGTTATTTGCATGCATATCCAGCACTTGCATGTAGATCTTTCAGCGTGGTGACGTGACTAATCCTTACTTCCTCACGTTGTTTGCATTGTCCTGTGTGTGTGTTTTGTGGTTTCTTATTTTATATATGTGTAGTACTTTTGCAACTGTATAATGTTTATACTTAAGTATTTATATAGTTCAACGTGTGAAAGTGACTGGCCATTATTTTCATACATTGAATTCACCTGTTATTTCGGTTTGTTTTCCCTGTAACAACCGTTTATTCAAACTTTTCGAAACCTTTATATTAATTATGTTATACTTTTTACGGTAGATAATCGCGGATATATGGATGTATATGCGTAGTAGTATTTATGCTTTAGTGTGTAGCAACCTATAATACTTTGTTGTTTCACTTTCTTTATGTCGGTTCACTATTGGGATAATTTCCATGAAAGAATTAAATAATATAAAATAATTAATATTTATTCTAAGGCGATAGCTTCAGACGCTTATAATTATCTTGTAATAACATACTCTGTGTAACTATGCATTTTACACTCCAAAATTCAAGCACGAGAAATATTTTCTCTTTTGAATTGTGAAGTTTCATTAAAAAGAAATTTACATATTGTTATTAGCCTTAAGAACCAAATGTTTTACTATGAATCTGTATACGTATGTATTTTTGTAAATAAAAAAAAATAAAAATAAAAAAATCTTTTTTTTGATATCGTTTTAGGAAACGTATTACATGGGCATTGTTCCAATTGATTTACCCTTGTTATGGTGGTGGTGAGGTTGTTTGTTTCACACGTATTAGTGAACATTTCTATAAGGGTCTATTCTGGCATACTTAAGTATATTTTTTTATGTGCACAATATCGGTATATATTTTATGATTAAGCAGATTATTAATCTATTAACATAATTAAATTCCTATGTTAATTTTCTAATGTTTATTATTAAGGGTTTTGAATTTGTTTTGTTATTACAATGATTGTTGAGCAATTTTTTTTTTTTTAATTCCATGGTCAATTTTCTATGTGCAATTATCCTATAATTAATACAAAAGATTTTTTTTTTGAAATTAGTTTGTTAGTACAATTTTTATTTCAATATTCGACCATGTGTTGGAACTTGCTTAAGAGCTCGAGCAAGCTTTAACACCTTGTCCAATGTGAAAAAATGATTCTGATAAAAGAGATTAATATTTATTACAATTATGGACAAGCATTTAATTGCTGTGTTTTTTTTAATGTGCGTTATGTCAATTATTACAATGGGGGTTGATTCATGTGATTATTCAATTTCTTATGGGAACTTCTAATTGGGCAATTTTTGAACAGATGTCGTCATTCTGTATTTTGGGGTCATTGTTTTTCCCACAGTACGATGGGTTGATTCTCGGGTATTACTTTATCTCTTGATCCACAGGTGTCAGGGGAAGTTCTTCAACTTGGGTTTTTATTAAGTAACGTTTGATTTTGCATTCATTTTGTAACAGTGCTGCTAATATTTTATGTCACAATTTTTGTTATGTAATATCTACTTCATTTAATTAAACTTTATAATGTTATTTAGGGATTCAGTCTTGCAGGTTAATTATGTGAGTTATTTATTACGTTTTTTTCTCAAAATAATTTCCTTTAGTAGTTAAAGCAGATATTATTCTTCATTCAAGTTAGCTTTCACTTGCAATTTTACTCAGTAACATTATGTAAGCTTTAGAGTAGCGGTTATTTTGAAATCTCACTTCTGGAAATTCTTCACCTTCACAAGATGCAGTCTTGATCAACATATATCTTCATTCATATTGGGCGGCAGTGATTGCAGCACGTATAATTTCTTCAATGTATGCAGAACATCACTCAAGGATCTTCTTCAGCTCTCACAAGATGCAGTCTTAATCAACATGTATCTTCATTCAAATTGTGCGGCAGAGCTCGCAGTGCGGAAAATTTTTCATCACGCAACACAGAACCTCACTCAAACTCTTTCTTCTGCTCCAATTTTGGATTATTCATCAGAAGCGTTAATCAAGATCCAATAAGTGCATAAAATTTAGTTTGCAATATGAAATATTATAATTAATTAGAAATTTTGTAAATTGAAATGTACAAATTACTAAAATAAAAATCTCTACATATTATAAATTAAAGTCCCCCGCGTCGTCTGTCTGTCTGTCTGTCTGTTCGCGATAAACTCGAAAACTACTTAACGGATTTTCATGCAGTTTTCACCAATAGAGTGATTGGTGGGGAAGGTTTAGGTATATAATTTGTTAAGGTAATGTGTAAATTGGTTGAAACATAACGATAATTGTTAGAAGTGTCGGAAAAATTCAAGCCGCCTGATAGTTTTCATCGAAAGCGTTGACTAATCCTTTTGGGATATAAAAAAACAATGCATGGTGGCATATTCCTCTTTAATAGATCCACAAAAAAAGTCCGGGAAGGCATATATCTATCTTTTACGGATAGATTACTATACCCATTCTATCTTCTAAAAAAATGGTCACGTAAATTGCGGTAATTGAAAATTTATTTAGACGGATACAGTATTAATTCTTATTAACTTAAATACGTTAGTTACCCCAAACATTTCATGCACATTATTATAATCTTTCACACCATCTCTACGTATTATAAGTTTAAGTCCTCCGCGGCATCTGTCTGTCTCTTCGCGATAAACTCAAAGACGGCGGTGGTTATAAAGGTTGGATAACCATCCAGTAGATGACGTTGTGTTTTATTAGCCACAGCAACGCGTGGCCGGGTCAGCTCGTCATAAATAAAGAACAAAAGTTTACGCTTGTTGTTTTGACAGGTGTACTACGCCATTAATCATGCGCACATATCATTATTTGAAAATGTAATTTACAGGTAATAAAGCCATCATAGATATCCATCCATCATTCTGATTAAACGGAGACGCTAGAAACGTTGCAAGAACTCTGCGATATGTTCATAGCTTTTTATTAATTTTAACCTTACTGCTCTTCAATATTAACTGTACCGAAATTGTAATTTGACGCGGGAGTTTAGCGCACGTCCCATGTCCATTACGATAAGGGCTGTGAGTCTGTGAGGAACTGAATCGAAATAGTTCCCTTGGAACAACAAGGATCACGAATAAATGTTTCTGAAAAAGTGCATTGCAAGTTTTGTAATTTATTACTATTGAATTTTCTTTGTGTTTAACTTCACTGTACAAAATAAAAACAACCGGATAGAACTGTTGCTTTGAAAGTCAGATAAACTCGGAACTACAGAATTCCAACTGATAATTTTTTTTTGCTAAACGTCACGTTTTTTGTATATTAAAATGTTCATAAAAGTAAAGACAAAACTTTCTGTATGATCTTTTTTCGTATGTGTTATGTTTTATTTTTTTATCAGTTTGACTGAATGGGCAGATCGAACCTTTTTGTCCCGAGGGAATGAGCTCGAAATACTGCAACCACATTGCTCCAAAAATATTATATCTTCTTATTTGTGTGCCGTATCAGGTCCCCCCGACGTTGGCGATCACTCTTGATCGATCAATATTATATCAGTGGCAGATAAATGGCACGTGTAAATTTGCAAATGAAACATTGTTGTTCTAAAGAACAATCATGAAGTATAAAGTAAAACTTAGGTTGTTTGTAAATTGCAAATGAGAACTAAGTGTTCTAAAAGATAAACGTGAGGGTAGTGAATAGAACTTTATTTCATAATTTTCCGATAACATACTTAAAAGTTATGAACACATTTTACACAGGGTTTCAAAGAAAAGAAAAATTGTAGGAATTTTGATGCAAATAATACACTAGGGTACCTACCATGCAATACGCTCAACTAACCTGCCGCCGCCACTAGTTGGCATGGACCATCCGAGAATGTACTACGGAGCATCGGCCGCTCAGGACGACGCTAACATTTTCGATGCACTAATAAACGCAGCCGCTGCGCTCACATACAGTCTTATTTTATTAAGCCAGTCTAGCTAGTCAAATCTAATTCTCACTCACTGCACACGCCGCGCACCTGTCGTGCGCTCGCCGTCAAGTCCATTGACGTCTCTGACCTTTCGTCTAGATTCCACCCACAAGGCTTCGAGGATCGATCCACATCTGGGGGACCAGGAAGATCCGTGACCTTCACCACCAGCTGGCAACATCATCACCAAGCTTCGCCCGCGCGTCAAGTACGCATCAACATCTCGCCGTGATGTGACTAAGTGTTATGAATTTCATCGGGATGAAATCACTGTTTTCACAATAGAGACACTATGATACTAGATCTTTCATTTTGAAAAATGACAGATGGAACCTTGTTGTAACCAAGGGAACAAAATGTCGATAATCTACTCCAAACGAGGCTTCTCATTTGAAAATTCCACGTAACATTAATACGCTGGGATCAGCCTTCATCGAAATTCTTGGAATTTAACCTATTTTATTTTGTCCTCGTTTTACCATTTTTTACTACCGTAAATAGTTTTCATGGAATTTATAAAAAAAATATTAGTAGAAACTGCTTTGAACATAAAATAAATATTTAGTTCAGTTTCACACAGTTGATAATAGATACTAAACTTCGTCTACTTATTTTTCTACAGCCAAACAAAATTACTAAAATCCGTTCGTCATGATGGAAATAACATAGGTATCCTTCTAAAATAGAAGTGTCTTCCGATTTATAACATACTAGCTGGTTCCCGGCATGCGTTGCAATGCCATATTCAAAGAAATACAATCTTTCTCCCTGAATCACCTTTTCCGTGCATTCCCGATCCCCTCCTACGTCCCCTTCATAGTCCGAGCTAGCTTTATAAATTATAACCTATATGTAGATTTTGCGTGAAAGATTAACAAACACACATACATCCTTACAAACTTTCGCATTTATAATATTAGTAAGATTTTCCTTGAACACAATGTTTATAAAAGTTCTAATAAAATTATGTGTTATTTTTTTGAGATAATATCTATACATTTGCTGAGTCGAAATAGTAATTTTATGAAATTCCCTCAATAGATAAATATCTCCAAGTATGCTCCGAAAATTATTAAAAACACATTTGGCTGTGTTATATATAACATTGTCTCACTGTGTAACATTGTTCATAGTGTAGGTACCTTTAAATGCTATTTTCGACATTTGCCGAGATTTTTATGATATTTATTTTTAAACGAGTCGTGTTTTATTGGATATTTTCACAATTTGCGCTTAATTATATTGTTTTTTTTTTTAAATATTAGTGCGCTCCTTTTAACATTCTATTTACATATCTCCCTTTCAAACCATCTTCTTCTTTTTGAACGCTTACTCCGGAGGTCTTAAGTAGGACACACAAAGAGCTTTCTGCAAAACTGTTTTGTATTTTTTTATCGTATCGTATTATCTCAAGAAAAAATAAAACTTTCTGGTGGAGATTTCTGACTGCAAAAATTGTTCGGCAAATTGAAACGACACGAGGACAACTTTTGGTCGATTATCACAGCGGGCACAGACAAACTTTCTTTTCAGAACAAGTTATGCTCAGTGAAAACGTATTGTTTTTTGTTTATTGTTTCATTGTGCATTGTGCTTTCACAAGTGAAATACTTATTGAAATCTAAAAGATTCAACATAACAGCTTCGTAATAACCGTTAAAAAAATAAGATATTTTGAAAGGGAGATATGTAAATATGCGTGTTAAAGGGAGCGGGCTTATATTAGAAAAAACGATAATAATGAAGAGAACATTGTGAAAATATTTAATACAACAGAGCAAAAATCTCGCGACAACTTAATGCCTAAGTTAAATAACAGGACAAAATGTGTTTTAATAATTTTCATAGCATAATTTGCGATTTTTTCAATTGAGGAAATTCCATATATTTTTTTTGTCTCTACAATTGTATAGATATTATCTTCAAAAATTTTCTTGTACTTAAAATCTTAAAGAGTTTAAGAGAAATATGTTATAAATCGGTAAAAAATCGGACTTAACTCGAGGCGGATCATTTACAATCGCGCTTACAATACTTACAAGCAGCAAAGATCATAGGCAATATTTATTTATATAAATATTGCCTATGATCATAGGCAATATTTATATAAATATTGCCTATGATTCTTTGAATGTAGCTATATTTTTATACTTTTGAATGTAGATGTATCAAAGTTATAGCTACATTCAAAAGTATACAATATTTATTTATTTAAACGCCATAAAACAGAAGCAATTGTAAGTATACAGTACACAGGAAGGTATTAGTTTATATTAAGAACAAAGTGAAAATGAGTGAGTACACAAAAATAATATTGCTGAAGTGATACAGTTGTTACTCGAAATATAATGACATAATATTGAAAAGAAATACAAAAAAAAATATTACACACTCGCGTAATAGTTAAATGATATACTAGGATTATATAAGACCTGACATAAAACAAAGTACGAGTAGGTATGATGTTTGTGTAAAAAAAAGCTAGTATTTAGGTGTAGGATACAATTATAATGTGTGTTTTAACCTTTAAGAGGGTATAACCAGAGAAAACCAGAAAAAAGGAAACCAAATTAGAGGTTTTCTTTGGTAGATAAAAGAACAATCTTTTGAAACACATTATTATTATTTTTTGTGGAAAAGAGTCAATACGTCTAAAATCTGATTTAAAAATGACATATTTCTGGTTTTCTCTGGTAATTCTTTTTCCTACCAGAGAAAACCAGAAATATGTCATTTTTAAATCAGGTATTGACTCTTTTCCACAAAAAATAATAAATGGATTTCAAAAGATTGTTCTTTTATCCAGCAAACATATGTTTTAAATTTTGAGAAAAAATGTTTGTTTTTAGTATAATAAGCTTATACCATAGGTCGCTGGCACATTTGTTAAATTTAAAAAAAAGATTATGTTTTATACAACACCCATTTCAAATCATATAATCATGCAGTAAAATAAATCAATACATTGTCTGGCATATGCATGTTTCAGAATTTTAGTTAAAATAAAATCATTAAAAGATATGTACGTACATGTGTTTCATGGCGAAAATTGGTCCGTTTGTGTATTTATTTGCGCACCTACAAACTAATATATTTCAGATTTTTTTTACATTATTATTTAACTTAGACCTTAGACTTTATTAAAAATTATAAATATTTATAATCAAAATAAAATCGATATTGAGTTATAATTTAAAAAAGCTGGTACGGAGAATAATTAATGTTTCTCATTGGAACCGCCCTTTACGATCGTAAGAACTACTTTCGACGAAATATGGATTATCGGCCGCTGGTTGGTTAAACGCTGTTAAGGTATAGAATTTTATAATAACAGACTATATTTTATTTAACAGAATAAAAATATGTAAAAAGGGTGACTTGTTAGCAAGTAGAATCGAGCAAAATTGTCAACACCAAGTATTTTATCTATTCATACATTCGCATTATTTGCAAATCGTTGAATTCTAGGAATTGGCTAATAAATATTTTTCTTGATTTTATAGAGTAGTCTAATAATACCTGCGAATAATATAATTTTATATACATAGTGTGAGAATGTGTATAGGTAGGTAGATGAGCACCCGCCATACCAAACATTTTAATGCCAACATTTCGCTGCGGGCAACTGGGACATTTTTTAATAAAGTTCAGATTCCGACATCATTTTTTAATTCCCTCTGTTTGGTTGGAATTTAACAACACGAACCCGCAACACGTGGACGAGGAAAAAGAGCAAAAATATTTCAGAAATTTTTTTGTGACATTAAATACGTTTGGGAAATATGAAGTCATTAAAACTCTACCCACCGTTTTAATTTCTTATAATAGATACATAAGTGAATGCATTGAAATGTAACGAATCGACTAGTTAAACAACAAGCGTTTTAATTTTAAACCTAAGTACTAAGAAAATTTTTGATAGAAAATAACTAAATTAACTTTTCAGTATCATTGTGATACCTTCTATAAAAGTATTTAAAAACGCACAGTTGATAGGTTTTTTTTTTAAAAATTACATTAGCTCCACACAGGAGTTCCTGCGGAAATAATTCCCCTCGGGGCCTATTTTATCTTTGGGGATTCTGTGTGGAGGGTCTTTTGATGAAAGTAAGGAAGGAAAAGGATATGAGGGGTGAGAAGGAATCTGGGGCTCAGTGTCTCCAGACGTTACGGACGTAATAATCCATTCCTCCGACTGCGAGGTGATGTTCCGAGAGAGACCTGCTGGGAGGTCAAAAGTTCTCCCTCGACTAGTCTCTCACGATCCGGCCTGCCACGCAGCTGGTGGGCAAATACATTCACCGCCACGACCCGGAAAAATCACACCTTATGAACCCGGGAACCCCTGCTAAGTCACCAAACGCATCGAACCACTTGTGGTGACCTACGACAGAGGTGTTGGTTATCTAATAAATGGTTCCCGGGGCGGCGGTACCCATACTCACCTTCCAAATTGGTGTATAAAATGTATAGATACTTAGATGAAAAATAAGTTAAATGAGTTCTCTATTTCAAATTTGTTACTTCAGGGAATTCAACTCCGGAATTCTAAGGACTAGTAAGAATTCTCAAATTATGAATTTCATGATTTCAAGAAAATTTATGACAAAACTAGGTAAAAAGAAGTTCAAAGTTGGCTCTTGTAAAGTAACAGATTAAAAGATAGGCCGCTATTGTAACACGAGTCAAGCTTATGAATTACGTAAAAGCTTAAAAATCATATTAATGAAGTAGAAAATCTGTTTGTTTGTCTCAGCGATAATTTTCGAAAGGGGAGCTGTGCCGACATGAGCCATAGTGCTTTAAAATATCAATTTAACTGTCAAAAGTAAGACATGACCCAAAACGTTCAATAAGAAAAAAGTTTTCGACACGGGGTTGAAAATCGCGGTGAATCTTGGTAGGTATTACAGCAGATCCGATAATATAATGGGGTATTTCCACAAACGAGGAATTCTGTTGAAAATGTACGGAATATTTAAAGATTATTTTTCTGATTTTAATAATCCTACTAAAAATGTTTGATTTTTATGTTTTCATTCAATATTATTGATTTTAAAAACGATCTAAAACTGATCAAATCAAAACGGCCCATGGTTAGGAAATGGGTTTGTGACGTCACAAGTGTCGCTCAGCTGAACTAGCATAAATAAACACTGTCAGTAAGCGTCCTCACTCATGACGTCACACGATAGCCACGCCCCAAAATATCGTTTTTGCGGTAATTCCAAAATGGGAAACTTTAACTCGCTGTAGAAAATTTATTGGTCAACATAAAAATAAAATAAAAATGCTGTAATCATCGTAATTTTTTGCTTAATTTTTTGAAGCAATAAAAAAACACGTGGAAATACCCCATTTTGAAAACAATGATTACTTAAGAATATAAGCATACGGACACCGAAAAAGGTGTCATTGATTTAAAAATAAAATAAGTAACTGTGAATTAAAGGTAAACTATTTGTTTAGACACCAAAATATGCATCAAATCTTAAATCTTATTTTTTTTAACGTCACTTAGACAATTTGTATGAGTTCCCCTAACCATATCAGGAGTCACAGTCACAATTACCGTGCGGATTCTCTATCTTATGTTGATTCTGCTTCCACAAGAAGTAACATAGAAGTTAGATCTGCGAGCTTCTATGTGGCCACAAAACCTGAGCTTTCCTTCCAATCCAATGGCCAGGGAATCTGTTGTTTATAGCTTGTTGCACGTTAAGACTGTTGTGAGGCGGCGCTCCGTCCTACTGATTTGTGACCGCCTAGAAAGCCCTGATCTAATTCCTATGAACTATTTCTTGTGGAGTTTACTTAACATCATTGTTTACGAAGATAAAATCGGGAATCTGGAATCCTAACGGCAATCGCCGTGCGGATTTGCAAACTGACTTCCAATATGATTCAGAGCATCGGGAGACGGTCAATATCTCGAAATTGTCTAATTGGTGTAACTCTAAGTGACCAGCTCAAGTACGGGGCTCCATCGAAACCAGAGTTAAGTTAGCCTCTCAGAAACTGGGCGTACTGTACAGGGCCCGCAGATACTTTAATAGTACACATCTGCTAACCCTGTACACATCGCAAGTGCGCCCCGCGGTTGAATTTGGCAGCCACCTCTGGTGTGGAGCTCCAAAATACCTAAAAAAACCCTTGACTATGTGCAAAAACGGGCGGTCCGTTTGATAGATTCTCCCATCTTAACAGACGGGCTGCAATCTTTAGAGTATAGGCGTCAGGTAGGAATGCTGTCCTTGTTCTACCGGTATTACAATGGAAGATGCTCCGAGGAACTAGCGTCATTGAACCCCTCGGCACCGGCGCATAGTCGGAAAACACGCCAAACGCGCGCCCAACATTTGTATACGGTTGACATTAGTCACATGAGAACGGGTCGTTTCTATGACTCGTTCTTGAGTTCAACGGCTCGGCTGTGGAACGATTTTCCGGCCTCTGTGTTTCCTCCCTCCTACGACATGTTCACTTCTTCCTTTCCTCAAAAAGACCCTCCAGACAGCATCTTCAAAGATGACATAGGCCCTGAGGGAAATTATTTTCCTCACGACCTCCTGTGTGGAGTTAATGTAAAAAAATAATAATAATTGGCTTTTCAACCTGCAAAGCCGAAATTTTGGCTCATCACTCCTCAAATACACAAATATGCTCTTCCCAACAATAGGCGAATCGAGCGTTACTCAACAAATCACTTAACTGCTCGGAGACTCGGATTGATCGATCGAAAAGTTGTAAACGACGACCATAAGTAACGTAAGAAAACCAATTTCTAGCATTTTGGTGTATAAATAAAGAGCATACTTTAGTTATTTCATTTTAAAATCTCGGATTTCTTTTTCGATGGCCCACAATACACTGTTTTATGATTTAAGTCAGGGGAATGTTTTATGACTTAATGTTTTATGATTTAAGGAGATCCAACAGTCCAAGAAAAAATCGAAATCGAAATTCACGCTCTTTATGGGAAGAGTTTAAAAATACTTGAGAAAAAGCTTTTGGAAAGGTTGGAAAAGGTATTTGAAATTTTTTTCATAGCTTGATTTCGTAAAGGCATGTAAAAAATATTATTTCCTTTTTTACACATTGTTTATTGTAATAAAACGGAAATTTAAAATTTATTTTATTGTCTATTTCCCGCTCCGGCCGGGGCGTGACTGATACGAAATAGGTGTGTCAATTGCATGGTTCTTGTGCCCATGCCATAAGTGTCACTTCAAGAATCCAAATGCGAGTGCGTGCCGTATTGATTGATGTCAAAAATAACAACGAGAAAATTTTATTTTGTGAAGTTAGGGCGTAAATATTATTTTTTTGCGATTATTACAAAAGAAACTGAACTTGCCATATTATACAATAAAACCATATCCGAAAAGGGGTTTATAGGTAGGAGAGTTTGAACTTGAAAGTTTTTTTAGAGACCTAATACTTTATTTTTTTCTAGGCTTATTAAAAGACTTGTTAAAAAAATGACCGATATTTTTAAGGGCCAAGATATGTTCTACACGCAGTCTTTAATTGAAGCATCTATAATACTTCTAAGCGATCAAATTTTCAAAACAAAAACATATGATTTTGCATTATTTAGTATGGCTTCATCTTAAGTCAGGGGAAGTGAGAAGATTGTAACTACATACATAACTAAACAACATTATGATTATTCTAATAATACAATACTACAACAGTGACTACAAATTTAGTTTTTCGTGACAACAGTAATTTAATATTTCAGACTCGTATAATTGAAGTAAGATGTTTAGGGGATGTCACGTAGCTCGACGGCAGTTGAGTTTACTTTGGGAATTAATATGTAGGCACCGATAATTATTTTAAATAATTTGTATTCTATAGTCACTTCAAACACTTCACTCAATTCAAGGTTCAGTTAAGTTAGTCGTGTCCTTGTAACTCGGGGTCATTTTGGTTTCACTCAATATTTTAGGAGGTGAGTACAGATAACATCCGCCAATAAGATTTATTTAGCATCTTAAAACAGTTTGTCATTTTTTTACATCTATTGTAAAGCAGATACGGCACATCGCCATAAGGGTGTCTTCATTTAGTTATTGCCTAAAATTATTTACAATACAAAAAGATAGACTTTTTGTGATTATCACCAATTGACTGACACTGATTTTTATCATCGCGAAAATCAGTGTGAAGATGTACTTAGGTCGGTAAATATTGTATTATTGTTGAAAGAAATACAAATTGTTTTTTTGTGTTTAATATATTTGTTGGATGGTTTCCACGTATTATGAAGGCGACATCAGTGGCGTACAGACAAAATAGACGGGGTCTGGGCATGTCTTTTGAACCAGGCATTCCATATTCTAGGAATGATTCTAATTCCATGAACTGTGAGTTAACAAAATCAGTGCTTTAGACTTAGATTAAGGTGTTTCAATTTCCACCAAATTTGACGGTCAGCGCCATTTTGAAAGTCCTAACATTTCGTATTCGTATTGCGTATTTCACATTCTCGGTCCGCTTAATCTTTTGATCAAATTGTGATAATCTATCAAACATTACTATAGTGTTGTTATCCTTATTATTAGAATTTGATCAAAACATAAAACGGGCAAAGATTCAGAATTTATTGAGGGGTCTGATAAAGTATTAAAAAATAATAATGACGGCGTTTGTTTGAATTACCCCAAACATTTTAAATAAATTATGCGCGGTGTGTAAAAAAATGGAGTGCAGTTCACACGCGGTAAAAGTGAAACTTTGGCCCACACAATCTCAACCAATAGGAGCCTTGAAAATTGAGCTCATAATAAAAGCGGCGCAATGCGGTAAGATTTCATTCTATCTCAATCTCTCGCAGGCTAAATCCTATAGATGTACGTGTTTGTCTCCTTTTAGTGTCATTTTTATTAAGTTTCAAATCACACAGTGCTAAAGAAGTTTCACTTCAAAAAATTACAAGTGTGCAGTTCATACGCGGTTGAAGTGAAATCTTCAGAATACTAAAGTAAACAAGAGTGAGAAGGCTACGAAGCATCGCACAAAGAGGAGACCGATTATACTATCTCATTCTCTTACAGGCTAAATCCTATAGATATATGTGTTTGTCTCTTTTTTAGTATCGCTATTTTTCGTTTCATCGAGTTTCAAATCACAGTGCTAAAGAAGTTTTCACTTCAAAAAAGTCAGTATGGCGAGCAAAGAAACGTCTGAAAAATGTATTTAAAAAAATTAACGTTGCACCGACATTTAAACATGTACATATAAATGTTTTCTTCTATCTAACTATTTACATCTCTCATTCATAACAAGTATTACCTAGAATTTTTCAGGGCGTCCCTATTCACCGCCAAATGACGAAGTGTTCGCCACATGTTCCAAATTAATAATTCAGCTGCGATCGTTTTAAATCTGATTTAGAACACTCCGTCAATGTTTACGACCGAAGCCTGGACCAAAGTTACCCGGACTAACAACATTACTTCTTTTGATCGCATTTTGGCCAAATGTTTTATAAACGCGCCCCATGTTCCCAATATAGATAGGCTAATAAAACATTAACATCTAGTAAATTAAACATCATTTTTCATTAAAAAAAAACACGAGTTTATTTATTAGGTTACGTCCCCTATTTTGGTCTGAGGAATTTCATTAGTCATTCAACTGGAAAACATTTAAATAAAGGTTTTAAAATATATTTTCTTTCCTGACAACAGTTTGCTTACGCCATTATTCTAAACAAATAAAAAAACCGTTTCTTAGAAATTTTATTGGTGTGTTGTAAAAACGTTGGCCCCGCGGGGTTAATCTTGTCTTGATTATATCATCAGAATTCGAAGTTATATTCATTAATTGTTACCTCTTAGATCATTCTGCACTCTAATAGATGAGTATAATCAAAACGTATATAAATTAATATTAATTACTTATAAACACACGTTCTGTGTTCTAAGTTTTACATATTTTATCCGATTTTTTATTTTACATTTCGTTAATCAATATTGTCAATCTTATCGTTAACTCCCCTCATGATGCATACGAATAAAATAACCAACGCTAAACGAATCGTTGGCTAAAGTAGGAGGAAGCACAGAACGTTATAATAATCTTAAAATTGACAACGATGCTGAAAACATTCATTTTATTGACTGAGAATAAAGACATCCTGTTTTGATTCAACCACTGTCAAGATGGTAGCCGTGTTGGATAGTACCTTTTTACTCCACCAGTAGTGAATGTTGCGAGTTGTCAAATCGAAGTAATCTCTATTACTCTTCAGTGCCAGTATAAATAAGTATGTGCGTTCGTACGTACAGTCAATAATTCACTTCACTACAACCAAACAAAAAAATCTATTTGTGATACTGACAATGCGTGGGGGAATTCCATTACAATGATGTATTGAAAAATTTTTCAATTTTTTCCACTTTTGTTTTATTTTGAACTTTACAGTTTTCAAGGGCAATGATTGGCTAAAAACGGTAACGGACAAGGTAAAAAAAAAAAGTGGAAAAAATTCAAAATGTTTTCAATGTTTCATAAAAATTTAATTCCCTAAATATATTTACTTCAGACTATTATTATCTAAACTAACTAACTAACTAACCATCACGCCGTTTCCCCGCAGGGGTAGGCAGAGGACGGACCGCCAAACATTCCGGTCTTGGCACACATTCCTTGCCTCATTTACATTCATACAACGTCTCATACATTCTCTTCTATTATTCTGACTCTTGACATGACCCGACTCAAGTATCTGATTCACTTGGTCGTGCCATGTCTTTATTCATAGAAATTTTTGTACTACTTGTTTTTGTACTAAAACCTTTCCATTTATTCTTCATCGCCTAGAAAAATAATAGACGATTTAGTGAAAACAGAGACGAGACAACAAGGTAATGTTTCGAGAGTGCCCTGCTGGAGAGGTCAAAAAGTCTCCTACAAGTCTCTCCTGATCTGGCCTGCCACACAGTTGGTGGGCAGACGCATCCTATGACAGAGGTGTTGATTATCCAATAAATATTTCCCGGGGCGGTTGTGCCCGTATCCGCCTCCCAAATTGTGCATGCACAAACCTTATTCTCTATTTTTAAACCTACTCCGCTAAACATAATAGTATAATTGCAGTGGATGTGAGTACGTAATTTCAATTTTCAATGTCTTTCACCAGATGTCGTTAGTACCTATGGATAGTTTGGATAGTTACATATAGTTTTAATATGTCTCATCAGAGGTCAGTAGTTTTATTATACGAGAGAAGATATCGGATCACACCGATTGACTAGGCGGCGCGCGATGGTTTGCTTACAGATTATCACAAGAATCCTTTAGAACGGACGTTACTGTGGATATACGACGATAGTAAACAGAGTTGTATTGTTAATTAGAGGAAACATTAGAACACCACAACAATTATTTTTGGTATCTACCGGAAAAAAACCTCTAATTTGTTCCTCACGATATGCGTAGATACCTTTTAGTAGGTCCCTAGCTATTTCCTAAAACAATGCACGCGATGCCTAAAACTCCCGGGATCGCCGAATAGATCGAATTTTCCTAATTTTATCGAAGGAACATAACTTAACAGATGTTGCATGGAAGTTTTCATCCCAAAGGCGTATTTTATATTCCGCGAACGCGCTTCTCCGGGCCATCAGAACTATAGCTACATATAGTATAACTACCCGGGGCTTAAATATACAAAGTAGGCACTTATTCCGGATGAGTAAGAAAAACAACCACTCGGAAAAAATACACCAAGTGGAACAGAGAAGCACGTTTTATTGTGATATGACAAACATATATATTATTTAAAGAGAGTATTTTTATACTATACCTAATCTTTTCATATATTTTACAACTAACAATATTCTTTTGTGAGATTACCTACGCAGACATTTTTGATTTACCTGTGAAATCCAAAAAATCAAATTTGAATATCCGGGGAATTGATTTTATGGTTTGACAAATGAAGGATTTATCTCTGGCTTGCATTGAAGTAAAATCATGTGTTGGTTTCATAGTGTTTTCACACAAACGAAGTATTGAAATTTTCAGGTGGAAAAATGTAATAAACAATTGTTGAATGAAACACTAGTACCTATATATTGAATTATTTGGCAAGTATTAGATAAGCCGCCATAGCTCAGTGGTGAGAGCATGTGACCGGCAATCAGAAGGACACGGGTTCAAGTCCCGTTGACGTCATGTATCTTTTCTCGGAAGATTTTTTCAATATAGATGAGTGTTTCAGGCTGATAATTATTGCTTATAAACAATTGTTACCCTTTGTGCTATGCATAAAAATCTTGTCTTAAACGTTAGTTTATCAATTAAAAATAATAATTAATATTTGACAAGTTAAAGTATTTCATCAAAAAATGTAAACATAATTTGTCTCGACGCCACCTAGCGAGAGATTTAGCACTAACAATGCCTCTCTCACAAAAATAAAGTTGGTTGTTTTTAGGTGGAAAAATGAAGTAAACAGTAATTGTTGAATGATATATTGAACTATTTGGCGGGTATTAAATAAAGCCATAGCTCATTGGTGAGAGCACCTGACCGGCAATCAGAAGGACATGGGTTCAAGTCCCGTTGGCATGGTGTACCTTTTCTCGGAAGATTTTTTCAATGTAGATGAGTGTTTCAGGCTGATAATTATTGCTTATAAATAATTATTGAAATCCGTTTAACTAAAACTTTAGGTCGTAGGTACAGTTTACACTTTTTATAGTTTACACTTTACAGTTTACCCGCGCTGTGCTAGCAGGTTCCCTACGGAGCATCGTACCATCCCGAATTATGAAAAAAATTGGGACATTTTTCGCATTAGTAAAAAAACTCATATTTCCATTTTGTTAAAGTGTGAACATTTAAAGAGAAAATTCTAACCAATCCATTAATTATTTATTTAATTATTTAATTACTCAATTCAACCAACACCTCTGCCATAGATCACCCCATGTGATTCGCTACATTTGGTGACTTAGCAAGGTTGCCCGGGTTCATGGGGTGAGGTTTGTCTCGATATTAACGGCGGACGCATCTGCCCATCAACTGCGTGACAGGCCGAATCGGGAGAGACTGGTTGAGGGAGACCCTTAAAGCTTTCCTGCTGGACTCTCTCGACCCACCCATCGTCTTGCATCGCAGCGGAGGAATGGATTCAAACGTTCGCACTCCTGAAAACGTTGACCCCCAGATTCCAACCCACTCCTCACACCTTCTTCCTTTCCTAAGTATCCACATTCTGTATCCTCAAAGATGACATAGGCCCTAAGCAATTTTTTATTCAATGGAGATAATGTAAAAAAATGTATTATAGAAAATACATCAGTTAACAGTCACGATAAATAAAATTTTCAAAGCTGTGTATCACATAAGCAAATAGGTCAGAAAATTTATATTTTTATTACCATTTTGGTTAAATGTCGTTTTTGATATTTTTTGGCGGTTAACCATCGATATTTATGTGTACACACACTACTTTATTTGAGATTAAAGCCACGTAGAAGTTTCAGACAAAACCGCCTCGTTATTTTTTTTTATAAAATTCCACCGATTTTTATATTTATTAACCAACTAACTTGTAAATAAACATCATAAAAAAGTATAAGAAACAAAACATTAAAAACAATTAAATTTCGTTCAATTCTACTTTGGTATTTATTCATTTTGAGTAGAATTGCTCTTTCAAAGTTAACTATTAATCACTGTGAGTGTAACCTTTTTAAATGGACATTAGATCCAACGTTTATGATGCTGTAATTATCATGTACTCGGGTCACGTATGATCACAGTGTAAAGTATCTAGTGTGATGATACATTGAATAATTACTCTTGACTTACTTGAATTAAGCACGACCATCTGTGGTGACCTTGGTTTGTTTGGAGTATCTTTTCTATGAGTATGTGAACAATAACTCGTATACGCATGACACTGAACAATAAAACATTATGAAAAACCTTTATATTTAGACATTCATTGACGTTTTTTTAAATGGAAATTAATTTACAAAAAAATATATAAATTCATTATAGACCACTTTATATTCTCCTGACGAAGTAAGGGTTCTTCCGAAACCGGTAGAATGTGAATAAAATAAAATTAAAGTGGTTTATAACAAATTTATATGTTTTATTGTACGTATATTATGGTGAGCCACAAAGTTAATGCTTTTTACCAATATGGAAATATTAATATAAATTATTCAAAATATGTATGAAATATCAATTTCATACTTATTATTATTACGTACTTTTATGACTACATTTTAGTTTAAAGTTGAACGCCATAAAAAACTGTGTATTTGTGCATGTGAGTGGGTGGTGTTATTAATTTATGTTATTAGCACTCTTTTTTGTTTGCGTTATGAATTTTTTTTAAGCTATGATTAATGAATCATATCGTTTCTGGTAATTTATAGAAGAATTTTATTCTAAATTTGTAGTTCTGTTGACCGGAATGTATTACATATTTGTACTTTTCTTCTTATTTTTTACGTGGCATTATTGCATCGTGAATTGCATTGCTGGTTTTTCAAATTTACCCAATAACGACAGTTATAATTTTAAAAAGTAAATGTGCCAAAAACGATAATTTCACTAATAAAAGCAAATTAGCAATAAGTTATAAAAATTAGGAAAACGGTCGTTTGGTTCAGTAAAATTGAATTTCACGATAATGTCTATCTGTAATGCACCGGTCAGTCCTATATTTTGATTGCTCATTCCTATCGGAATTTGTCGCAGCCTCTTCTTTAATCATGTTCCTACTACTCGTTACCTGGATGATCATTTGAGTAAATTTGTAGTTTTTTTGTAAGAATGCCGCACAAGAGTCCCAACTGGATGCAATGAGATATTTTTGATATTAGGGTATTTTTGGCACTGATGGATGATAAGGAGTTGGGGAAGTGGAAACGGGGAAAGTACCTGGCTATTAAGATCTGGTCACTAAGCACGACTAAAGTCATTTTAAGCAAAGTTTCAATTCTAAATGGTGGTCGTACATCAGAGCGATACAAGAGTATCTTCCACTCTGGAACGTGCCGCAAATAAGCCATACAATTCGATACGAATGTACCACCCCAGCAAGGAGCACTCCGTTAGACCGGTAGGTACACCAGGGGACACTGATTTGTTAGATTGTGTTAAAGCATGTCTTTTGACACATTTTAAAGACAATCAATCAGAGACGCCGCAGTTGGAAACATAAATACATGGAGCGATAGAAAGACGTCATTTCAGAATTCTACTCTAGCTGCAAATATACTAAGTATTATTTTTAAATGAAGAAAATGTGAAATAACACAAACTGAATGAATTACATTCACTAGCGCATGCCAGAATTTGAACTCGCGACCTAGTCGAGAGCTTTACCCCTCGAAAAGAGAGGCCGTCTCAAATTCTAACATATCACAAGGAAAATCTAGGATACATAAATGAATTTGTGTACTTACATATAATATAGTATCACCAGCGAGTTCCCGGCATGCGTTGTTATGCCACTTAATAAAGAAATTGTTTCTCCCTTCGTGTCCGTTCCCATTCGTCACGTTCCCCTTCCGCCTCCCCTCTCCCGCGTCCCCTTCCCCTCCCGAGTCCCCTCCCCCCCTCCTGTATTCCATACATTCAGTCCCGGTACATTCAGTTTTATTGCATTTTTTTACACAAATTTCATAATGCAATACCTCACTATTATACAGGGTGTCCGGGGGTAAAGTGCATTAACTTCGGGAGGTGATTCTACATGATGGTAGGAGTAAAAAAAATTAATAACTGAACCGAAATTCCAACATTTTTTTCCCATACAATAAGACGTATCTACTAAAAATCCTTACTGTGATGTTACTTGCTGAGAGCCTGCCGGGCGCCCGACTCGGTTGTGATTGGCCCGTATCGTAACAGCGGAAAATAATCAATCTTGCCGCACACGCCGGACTAATTTTATATTTTCACCTCAAAACTACCCCTAAAAGTTGGAATTTATAAAAAAGTTATTTATCTTTTTTACTTGTACTATCATGTAGAATCACCTCCCGAAGTTAATGCACTTTACCCCCGGACACCCTATATACAGAAACCATCGCAGGCATGGACACATCAAATCCCCAAAGTTTCATCGCAATCGGATTAATGGTTAGCAACGCATAATTTCATGATGCCAGATCTCACTATAATATCGTGACACCAGAGCTCACTGTTGTATTAAGGAAACCATAGCGGGTATGCGCACATCAAATCCCCAAATCATCGCAATCGCATGAATGATTTAGCCACGCAAATACAACTCATATACCTACTCATTACTCATGTATGTATATATTTATAAGCAAACATGTTTTGATTTATATATATATTGATATTGGAATCAGTCTCCAGTGTAATAAACTCGTATATTATATCCATTAAATAGTAGGTATCTAGTTTATCGAGTCCGCCGGGAGGATATTCATTTAGCGAGGATTACATTGAGCTACGAGCTGCAGGACGCGCAGCTTTAATGGTAAATAAAAATATATGGCGGAATACGAGTGGATGCATTTCCGAGAGACTTCTCAATATAAATCTGCTACAATAGCAGAACAGAAATCTGATATCTCTCAGAGTAAAGCAGACCTGCATAATCTATGGTCTTCTAACAAAAACAATTTACATAACTCTCGTTTTTTGTTATGAACTGTTGTGTAAATATTAATATATCTGGACGGTAAGATCCGGTTTTATATTAACACCAACTGAAAATCTGAGCTAGTTCAATGCAAACTCACGCCTACACAATGCACGGTACAAGCTAGAAAAAATATTATTACAAATATTTCAAGTTTTCATTATTTGCGAGGCGGGCGTACCGCATAACCAACATCTCTCCCACAGGTCACCCAAACTAAGTAACCACACCGCATTTGTATATAGGGTGAGATTTGTCCGGGTCTTGATGGTGGGTGCTTCTGTCCATCAATTCGTGCTAGGCCGGATCGGGATAGACTGGTTGAGGGAAATCTTTTGATCTTTCCAGCCGGACTCGAAACACCCCCTTGCACCGCAGTGAGTGTTGGACACACTGACCCCCAGACTCATACTTTGTCCTTCGTCTTCTATAAAGACCCTCCTCACAGCATTCCCAAAGATGACGGAGAATTATATTTACTCATTGCTTCTTGTGTGGAGCTAAAGTAAAAAAATCAGTTTTTCATGAGAAATCCCGCAATCCGGAGGCCTTGAGATTTCAGTAAGAAAACCCATCAATTATGGAATGTTGTGAGGCGAAAGGAAATTCGAAAGGAGAAACAGAAGGATGGAGTGGAAATGTTATAAAGTACTTAACTATACATATCTAGTAACTTATTGTATCTGTTGACGTACAGACAACTTCGATTCTGAATTGTGTATCAGTGTAATCACTCAACAGGGTGATACTGGCCGTATATTCCACTCCCAAATACTCCCAACTCTCTCATATTCTTTTAATTTAATTAATATAAAAAAATGTGCAATTTATTTATTGTTGAAACATTTACCGAGTATTAACAAATAATATTACATTAATGAAAATGCCATTGAGATACAAATGGATAGCGTAAATCAAGGGTTAATTCTTACTAGGTGGAAATGCTATTAGTGAAATAACACAAGTAATAATAAGTAAAATATGTTTCAATAAAACAAATATAAAACTTTATTTCATTTAATTTTATTGACCGTAACCGGTTTCGGCTCGTTAGAACCATCTTCAGACGAGATGAAACCGGTTATGGCAGAACAACGTTTGTCGGGTCAGCTAGTATATTATAATAAGACCAATATACAACTTCATTTCACTTAATTTTAAAGTCTTATTATAATATACTAGCTGACCCGACAAACGTTGTTCTGCCATATAAATTATTTCTAGTGAATATTTTTATTTGTTAAATAAAAAATAACGAATGGAGCGCTGTAGACGGTGACCGCCGATAAAAACAAAAAAAACACCAACAAAAGTAAGAAAATTAAATAAAGAAAATTAATATGAATTTCGAAGAGCAATTGAGTGTACGATATTTTTTGTCAGTCCGTCTTTAGCCAACACAAATAAGCTCGATGGTTTGCCCACGCGAGAAAATGAGGCCGAATGAAATATCAGACGCTACGCTGAAAGTTTGAAAGTTCGATGAGGCAGACGTACCGCCATCTGTCATTCAACAACATAAAATACATAAAATCATAAATTCAATGTTTGATACCCCTGATTTATTATATGTAATTTCTTTTCATACTCCAGGCAGGTCAGTCACAAGACAGTACCTACCATATTATTGTAGCAATTCTAAGTCAACAAGTCAATATTATACTCCTATGCGACGGATTCAACAGCTTGGAAATAAATACTCCGATGTTGTTGATATATTTAGTACATCAATTTTATTATATAAGCATACCTTATTGAAGTTTTTTTCATCAAATAGGGGAATATTTTGCTAAAGCTATTAAAATTGACTAACACATTGACAGTATTTTGTTGGCTGAAAGAAAAAAAACTATTTCGGATTTTTTGTATTTTGTACCTACATCCTTTGTGGTTCAAATTCAATACCTAATATTTTTACTTTGTATTTATTTTTGTGCAAGTGTTTTAAACAGTAGTTTCCTGCACTATTTACTAGTATAATTTCGTTAATATTGTTATATATATGTATGTAAAAGCCTAAAGAGGCGTAAATAAATAAATAAATAAATAAATAAATAATTTCGTTCTGTTTAAAATACGAAAGACGGTTAAATTTGCTCATACAAAAATACTAAAATCGCGATTAAAAAATGGGAGGGTCGAGGTGGGAGAGTTAAAATTTGGGGTTATAGGTATTTTTTGATGCCAAATAAAAAAAAATTGTCTAAAAAATTGATTTTTTTTCTGGATAGGGACAACCTAATCACCAAGCGGTACGAAATATACTTTAAAACGTATTCTCATAACTACCAAATATACATTAAAAAAATCATAAAAATCGGTCAAGCCGTTTCGGAGGAGTGCGATTTTTTATATATAAGATTATAATGGAATTCCACCATGAATTATCAGTTTCAAAAAATAGAAATATTGATAAGTAAAATAAAATATAAAACATAGCAAGAGAAAGAGAAAAATGAAAGAAACAAAAGAAATAATAATAAAGCATAACAAAACAGTGACATAATTTTTAGTTCACAGCTTATAAAATTAAAACAAGTTTTTAAAATATACGAGGCTGTTTATAAACATATTACTGATTTCTCCCATTCATCATTTGTGATGCGTCGGCTTTCTTGTCACCTCTGGAACTTGTATCAGAACATGGATTTCACTGAAAGCATCGAAGAAAAACTTTTATTTTTTACACCCAAAGTTGGTAAATACAGTAATTTGTTTCTATTTTATCTGAAAATTCCAGTTTTGTTGGCAGTATATTTGACTAATAGAATTCTACAGAAGGAGGTGATATAATCTTATTCTTCGCTAAATAATAATCGTTATAAAAACTTGATTGTCCAGTGATTTATTATTTGGCATGAGAAAATTTACAAGTCTGGTGAATTACTCATAAATCAGTGCCACCAAACCCCGCACCAAAACGCAAACATGGATTGTTGTAGATAGGAATAAAGAGTGCTCCAGAATATGAAAAGTTTAATACTCCTGAAATACAGTATGCTCGTAAATTTGTATCGCATTTCTGGTGGAAGCGGAAACACAGGTTGATCGAAAAATCTTGGATGTATTCCAGAACAGTAAAGCGTAAAGCAACCTACTTTTAGCTATCCAACCTTACCTGGAACAAAATCCATTAACTTCAACCTGGGCATACGAGCTTAGTTAAGGTAAAAATATCAACCAAACTATAACGTATTATATTTCTATTTTTTAATGTAGCTATTACTTTGTGGTTATCCATTATAGAAAAATGAAACAATTCAACTTTGTATAAACCACTTATATAATGCGTAAATCCGACCGGTTTCGGAACAAACGTTCCTTCTTCAGGGAAAGCTTATACAAGCTATATATTACTTTATAAGCTTATACGTATAAGCTTTTCCTGAAGAAGGAACGTTTGTTCCGAAACCGGTCGGATTTACGCATTATATAAGTGGTTTATACAAAGTTGAATTGTTTCATTTTTTAATTTTTTTTTATTATATTTCTATTTTGAAGGGGTTTTTTAACCGCGCATTAGGGATGTCGAAAGTGAAAAAAAAAATCGATATATCGATGTATCGATATTTATTAAAATATCAATATCGACGTAGATATATCGAGGAAAAAATATCGATATATCGGTCGAATTTTCAACAGATTTTGCGTTTGTAAAATAATAGTGTATTCAGCTCAATATTATCAAAAGTAATTTCTGTACTAACACAATTTGCTTTTTTTAATGTACAAAAATCTCAATAAAAATGAAGGTATTTTTATCACTATTAACTTTTATTACGTAATAATTACAAAAATATCAAAAACTAAAAAGCTGTCTTCTAACTTATATGTAAACTGAGACGCATACAAAGTTTGTATGCGTCTCAGTAACAATCTATTGGCGTATTAATCTAATAATCATAGACAATTGGGAACCAACATATAGGAGTGGCATAGAAAAAAATGGCGAAAAATAGCATACATTTTTATGTATGTACCTACACACACGAGAAAGTAGTATTGGTGATCAAAATACTAATGCAAAGACAATAGATTTGTAAGCTATTAATAGTTAAAATTTCAACCGCCAGATGTCATGACCCAATACAGTTACTTTTTTCTGTTCGTTCCTATACATACGGTTTTGGATTCTAGTGACTTTAAATACATAAATTTAAAAAAATATCGTTTTTGATACAATTTTCGATATTGGATATTTTGTATCGATATATCGATATATCGGATCAAAATATATCGGCTAAAAATATCGATATATTGAATTAAAAATATCGATACTTTTTGAACAAGCCTACCGCGCATAGGTTTAATGGCTGCATTTTTATGACGTGTACTTCATGTATTTGATTTTTGTCAACGAAAGACTTATTAAATCTAACATGTGTTTAGTTTGAAAATGGGGCTTTTCAAAATGTTATCAACTCCGTTTGTGATCGTAAAGGATAGGTTTGATCCGATCGCAAGTTCAATTTCCGACAAAATACAAAATTTTACTGCCATAGAAGAGTTTTACTTTGTATACAGTTTATTTTGTAGATACTTTGTATATATTTACGGGGCTTTTATGGACAGTTTATCAATATATTATCGAAGAATCAGATATGTTGTATATCTTTTAAAGAAAATTGGATAAAATTGTTTATGTTAACAAGCGTAAGAACATTACTAATACGGAGAGGAGATTTCAATGAATTTAGTAAATTTAATTAAATGAAAAGAAACCACTTTGTAAAACTCCACTTAATTAATATAAATTATCTATGTGTCAAATAACAACGACAAGGGTGATTTTTTTTAACAAATCTGGAATTTATAAATTAATTTGTAACGATTATTTTTTTTTTGTCTTGTGTTAATGTTATTTGTGTTAATATTATCCTGACGAATAAACCATTAGTTTTGAAACAATAATTTTGATTAAATAAGTGATATTTTTTCATTTAAGTAAAATGACCGAGATTGTAGAAGTTAGTAGATTTACTTGTTTAGTAATCACAAATTTCCTATGTGGAGTCATTTTAATTAAATGAAACAAATCAGATACGCTTTTAGATTTTCACGACCAAAAGTATTTTCGTTATTTGTTTTGGGGGTGTTATGGCGTGTTGCGCTACCTCCTTCTTTAGCAAACGCTATCCGAAATGTTGGCTAAAGAAGGAGGTAGTGCAACAAAGCATAACAGCCCAAAAACAAATCACTTTAAAACATCGCTTATTTAATCAAAATTATCAATATTTTAAAACCATTTTTACAATCACTGAAAGTAATATTATCAAACATTGAACACTGCCAAAACACCTATATAATGGGTGATATGAACATAAATATAATCAACAAAATGCATTCTCAAGCCAATGAATACCTAAATGTATTAACTTTATTAGGATACTTCCCTGCTGTCACCGCTCCAACACGAGAACCAGACTCAAACAATAGCAGTTGTATAGATCATGTCTTTGTTAAGAGTAAACTAGACAATAAATCAATTATACTCCAATCAACTATTACAGACCACGATGCAATCATCACTTCCATCTCGAAAAAAAAACACAAACCACCCCAAAACACCAACCCCAAGAAAACATTTCTTATGAAATTCTTCTAAATCATGTTTCGAATGAGAACTGGGAACTTGTCTATTCTTGTACTGATGCCACGTCTGCATGTGATTTTTTTATAAATACTTTACATAACCACTTAGCTAATGCAACATCATATACAAAATGGAAAAAAAAAACGAACGGACACAAAACTCAAAACATTTATCACTGCTGGTATTCTCCATTGTATCAGAAAACGTGATAAGATTCATAACTTCTGTAGGAAAAATCCCAATGATTATACTTCTCTCATATTTTACAAACATTATAGAAATAATTGCAAAAAAAATAAATGAAATGGTTAAAAGAGATTACTACAAAAAAAATCAATGAAGCTACCGATGATAAAAAAAAAATTGGAATATCATCAAAGATATAGATAATATTAATAAAACCGACACACCTATCATTAAGATTAATATCGAAGACAAAACAATACATGTAAATTCTGAACCTAAAAAAATATCTGACCATTTCAATAAATTTTTTTTCCAATATCGGACCCAAGTTAGCAAAAAATATTTTAGACCGAAACTGTGTCTCAGAGAAAGATCTTGCAAAGAATATACCTATCGGTACTCTGAGTTATAACCCATTTCACTTCACTCCCACCACTGAAACAGAAATTATAGAACTAATAGCATCTCTTAAAAACAGTAACTCCACCGGAATAGATCACATCTCGGTAAAAATTATAAAAAACATCCAAAAATATATTGTCACCCCTCTTAAACACATAATCAATTTAAGCTTCAAAACTGGCATTTTCCCGAAGTCCCTAAAACAGGCCACAATAATCCCAATCTTCAAAGCAGGTGACAAATTATCTGTAAACAACTACCGACCAATACCCTTGCTAAGCACAATATCTAAAATTATAGAAAAAGCGGTTAAACGTAGACTCTGTAAATTCCTCGAAGATAACAAAATATTGTCGGATAACCAATATGGCTTTCGCAAAGGTAGGAGCACTTCACATGCAATAGCCGCCCTTACAAAGATAGTTTCTTAAAATCTCGACATTGGTCTCAAACCACTTGCTGTTTTTCTTGATCTCGCAAAAGCATTTGATACGGTCTCCCATCCCTTACTACTAAAAAAAACTACAACAGATTGGAATAACAGGAGTAGCCTACACATGGTTTGAAAACTACCTGATAAACCGAACACAACAAACTCTTATCCAATCTGATAAAAAACATATAAGTAATAAATTATCTGCGTCCTATGGTGTACCTCAAGGCAGTATACTAGGACCAATTTTATTTCTTATATACATTAACTCACTATGTGCCATGAATATTGGAGGTAAGATATTATCATTTGCCGATGACACGGTCTTAATATTCGAAGATGAAACATGGCAATCCGTTATTAATAAAACTAATAAAAGTAAAGCATTGGCTTGACACTAACCTCCTCACACTTAACATCGATAAAACACAATATATGACTTTTTCCATACGTCAACATAATATACCTAACAACTGCCCTAAACCAATCATTCACTCATGTTCACTCAATTTACACGCTCCCGAAATCACACCTATTATTAATTACACTTGTTCTGTTCTTAAATCATCAAAGGTAGTTAAATATCTGGGGATAATCACAGACAACCAACTGCGTTGGGAAGCCCATATAAGTGACACAGTAAAAAAACTCCGTAAACTCTGCCATATATTCTGCTCCTTTAGGTCCATCTTAGATTTACAGACCCTAAGAAACTATATTATTTGCCCTTTTCCAATCCATAGCAACATATAGTATTGTGGGATGGGGTGGTTGTGCTGAATTCATTATCAATCCAATTATTACAGTTCAAAAACTAATTTTGAGAATTATATTTAAATGCCAACCTACCCATCCCTCAAACGAACTCTTTGCTAAAATCAAGGTCTTAGATATGCGACAGTTATTTACTAAGATAAGCGTATGTTATATATGCCAAAATAATCTACTGGTGGCTCCACAACATCAAGCACACACACGTTTTTCATCAAACCTGGGTTTCGTGGTCCCTAAAACTAAAACCTCATTCGCTCAACGACAATTCTGGTTTATCGCTCCCAATAATGCTCCGAGTGCCGATATAAAGTCACAGAATAATTCTAAATCTTCTTTAAAGCACATCAAACATTGGATATTTGAAAAGGGAAGAGATTTCTTCAAACAACACATGAGAGCTTAATATTACAATAAAAAACAATTAATATTATTTTTAAAAAAATATATTATTATTACTAATTTAATTAATTTAACTTAATATTACACAAAAAAAATAACAAACAAAAAATGTACTTTCTCTAACACTCTTTCCAATTTCTTTCATAGAAAAAATATCAAAAGTGACTACAAACATGTACTCTCGTGCAGAAGAATACCTACTTACCAAATTTTATTTCTATTTTTATCTCCAGAAGGATAATACTTATATTTCTATTTTTATCTCAAGAAGAGAGCTAGCTCCATCGAAGCCAGAGTAAAGTTAGCCTCCCAAAAACTGGGCGTACTGTACAGGGCCCGCAGATACTTTAATAGTACACAAGTGCTAACCCTGTACAAATCGCAAGTGCGCCCCACGGTTGAATTTGGCAGCCACCTCTGGTTTGGAGCTCCGAAATACCTGAAAAATACCCTCGACTCTGTGCAGAAACGGGCGGTTTGTTTGATAGATTCTCCCATCTTAACAGACGGACTGCAATCTTTAGAGCACAGGCGTCGGGTGGGAATGCTATCCTTGTTCTACCGGTATTACAATGGAAGATGCTCCGAGGAACTAGCATCATTGATCCCTTCGGCACCGGTGCATAGTCGGGAAACACGCCAAACGCGTGCCCAACATTTGTACACAGTTGACATTTGTCACATGAGAACGGGTCGTTTCTTCGACTCGTTCTTGTGTTCAACAGCTCGGCTGTGGAATGATTTGCCGGCCTCTGTGTTTCCTCCTTCCTACAACATGGGTCTCTTCAAGACCAATGTTCATTCCTTCCTCTCCTCAAAAAGACCCTCCACACAGCATCCCAGATGACATAGGCCCTGAGGGAAATTATTTTCCTCAGGGCCTCCTGTGTGGAATAATGTAAAAAAAAAAAAAAAAGAATAATACTTACCAATGTTTATTTCAATCTTCTTTAAATTATCTTTTTATTCTTTATTTCGTAGCTTACTTTTAATTCTTATATTTTTATCTTTATCTGTTTTTAGTTTTATTTATCCCTTACTATGTTATTTTTTTCTTTCCTCTTCTAATATTTTATTATCTGTTTTTATAAAATAATATTTCATGTATGACTACCATAACACGGGCAATAGCCTAGTATGGCAGTTAAAAAATGGCAAAAATGTATCACATAAACATCTATGAAAAATTAAAATAAATAAAATGATTTCTTCGTCAGGATAAAATGAAAACGAGGAATCCACTAGTTTCGAAACCTGCAGTGTTATTCAATTGGTAGATTTAGTTGAACGATAATTTATTATCCTTATTCATAATATATTTACTAAAGTGTTGAGAAATCTTCGGCCCTTCCATTAATTTGCAACATGTCGTAAATAACATCATCGATCCGAATCATTATCAAAACATCAAATAGAAGATCTATCTGATCATACTTCAGAATATCTTATAACCAAATCAATTAGTTTATTTCCTTGTTCAGGGCAGTTTCAGAGTGTCAACCCAGCGTTTAGTTTTCCAGTCAAGCGATGGCGATGTATGGCCGCGCGCCATTTTTTCATTAGAATTTTTTATTGGATTTTTCAAACAGCCCTCCCTCGGCAAAAAACGAAATCCGCACAGGGTCGTAAAAATTGTATGCGTTGATTTATTACTCCTACGTGTGGAATTGATAATCCCAAAGGTTATATCGTGACACATGTTTAAAATAATTTTACATTATATTAGTATTTGTAGTTTTTTTTCAATTTTTATTAGAACAACTCTATTTTTATAACTTTTAAAGGTTATTTCCATCAATTTTATGTTTCGTTGAAGAAGAATAAAATACTAATAATGTAAACGAAAATATTTAAAAGAACAAAAAGGACAAAAAGGTAACGGTCGCAACTGGGACTCGAATCCAGAACCTCTCGTCTTACCGGAACAAACGCCTTTACCAATTTTGCTAATGAGAAATCTTATTTAAACGTCATCTATTTCAAATTTCAGAATTAACAATATTATCTATGACTATTTTTTTCTTCCATATTATTGGCAGCTACCCTTTTCACTGGAAACAAGTGGTCGAAGAACTTGTTTGTAACCTAGATTTTTATTTGTTTATTATCTGACTGCAAAACGTAAAAAAAGTTTTAAATATAATTATTAGAAAAAATTGCAAAGTTACGTGTTTATTTTTATGAGGTCTTTTTATTTCGGGTGTTTTTTCTTCCGCAATTGGCTCCAGCGTAGAAGTTCTATTTTCTATTCTCCAGCGTAGAAGTTAACTTTTGATGTTTATTTTAATATTATCCCGATTATTGTAAATCATCAAGTCTAAGGCATTGTTTATTTAATGAAGACAATATTGACATTTTTGCAAATCTAGGATGAATATTTCTAAAGAATTACTTAATATCATGTGTGACATTCATATTGCCCTTCGAAATGAAATTAATAGACGATTAATGTATTTTATTTGTAATAAATGATAAGGGATTCCATAAATTATCCATGAATACCATTAATAAAGAAAACCTTTGAAACAAAATGAATTATTCCACAAATATGTAAAACTTTGTCACATTACTCTCTATTCTTAATGGGTATTTGTAAGTTTTCTATGAAAAACTGTCAGAAAAACAAACCTTTGAAATTCATTAATCATAATATTTGCGCTGTGAACGCAGTTACTTTACATCAATTTACTATTGTTGTACGTCATCTTCGATCCAATTGAATATAAAATGTCGAGATCAAAAGTTGATAGACCTACTTTTAACGATGTTTTCCACAGTTTACTCTGGCTCTCACATAAAAACCAAAGAAAACCCTGAAAACTTTTGCTTATATTCTTTACATCATGGTGGTATTTCGGTTCATCAATCAAAAAGCTTCATTGTTGAGATTTCAAGAGCGAAAATCAAAACTAGCTACCAGGAGTCCAGGAAGGGAAGGAGGAAGTTAGGCCGCTGTGAACTGGGAACAGTGAACAGCCAATCCATTGTTTACGTTACGAAAAACACAGATTTATGATCTGGCTGCTTTCCAGCATACATTACGTATTCAGATATCTCTCATCCAAACAAACCGATCGTTAATTCCCAAGTACTAATATAGACGGCTGAATGACTCGGTATAAAATTTTCATAATATCCACACAACCAGAGGTGACTGAACGTCGATACGGCGTGGTCTGATTGATGTGAACTCTTCTTGATTCTTTCGGACAGATGAGCGGTGGAATGTTATTTTTATTTTTTACGCAGACCACCGATGAGGAACTAGATCTTTTGTGAAATTCTTTACCGGTGATGAATAGCCGCTATTAGAAGAACAAATAATCTTTTAATTTCATTTGCTGTCTGAGCGAATCAACCGCATTAATCAAGAGACGTTTTACAAAAACAACACAGCCAATATATTTTTTAAATGGCTTGAGTTCGGTGTGGCAAGGAAGCTATAATCAAGGAAATGAATTCTAATGAAAATCGTTGAGGTGATTTTCAAAAATTAAGATTACCGCTTTTTGTTTTAATTTCTGATGACACATTATTTTAGGAGCTTTTGAAATTAATCGTTTATCTTTGTTATATAAGCTTCTGTCATCTATTCATTCTAGCCAAGCTTTTACTGGGCAATGACACGCTTACTATGCATAGTAAGAGGCTAAAATTATCTCGAGATCATTGATTTGTTATGTACAAGTAGTGATGTGAATTTTATTATCTAATATTCAATCCCTAAAATCGGAAAATAATTTTTTTTTGTTTGTAAGAAAATTATTCTAAACGAGGGCTATTTCCTTAATTTTTTATGAAAGGATATTTTTTGTTTTTTTTTTTACATCAGCTCCACACAGGAGGCCTTGAGGAAATTAATTCCCCTCGTGGCTAACGTCATCTTTGGGGATGCTTTGTGGAGAATCTTCGAGGAAAGAAAGAAGATGAAGTTCATGGAAGGAAAAAGATATGAAGGAGGGTAGGTATCTGGAGGTCACTGTCCACAGGAGTGACGGATGCATGAATCCATCCCTCAACACTGCGGTGCAAAGTGAAGTTCCGAGAGGGTACTGTTGGAGAGGTCAAAAAGGTCTCCCTCAACCAGCCACACTGCTGGTGGACGGATGCATCCATCGCCAAGACCCGAACAAACCTGACCCAATGGACCCGAGCACCCCTGCTAAGTCATCAAATGTAGCGAACCACTTTGAATGACCTACGGCAGAGGTGTTGGTTATCCAATAAATAAATAATGGGGCGGCGCGCGACGGTACCCAAACCCACCTACCAAATTGAGTAACTTGGATAAAAAGTGGACAATCGTATCTCGTGGCGTCACACGAGACTCGATTCAGTACAATTCATGTTTCGAATGGCAGCTCTGCAGTGCTGCGCCGGTCAATGTGTGTTCACACGCTTGTCGGCCGGTCGCAAATATCAACATTTTGACGGCTTACATCTTTTAGATATATTCAACCAATTTATCATAATAGTGTGGTGTAACTTTCGAATACTTTCTCTGTCTTGCATTGGTTGTCTCTTACTACCGCTGCCGCTAGGGCAGCGGGACCATAGGTATATACAGACAAGCGAAACCTTAGAGTTTGGAGTTTTGGCCTGCCGGGGAGTCCCGCGCTAAGCTCCAGGAAAATAGTAAAAGTCGAAGTCCGCCCTCCGAGATCAACTCGCGCGACTTCAAGGAACTCGTAAATCTTTTGTATAAAGTGACGAGTAGGTAATTAAGGATAACAAGTGTCCTTTGGAGTGATTATAATAATAATAACCATAAAGCTACTGTTGTAATTGGTACGTTTAAGTTACTACTGTTTTTACGATTATTGAACTGGCTACTTGTGTAATTGATTGTACCCACCCAATAAAAGTCTAATTGTGTCTATAGAAGAAAAGTGTGGATTTTATTTAATTACTCCGCTATAGTGGTATATTATTTATCAAAATAAATGTCGTTCGTAATTTTAAATTCATCATCATCGGCCACTGTTCACCATTAATAAACGAAGGCAACTGTAAAAGGATTTAATTTTATTTGATAAACCCCGATTCTCAGAACCATTGGGACTATGGCTTTTCCAATTTGAAATATGTTGAAAGGCTGAATGAAGTGGGGAGGAGAAGGAGATGACGAAGAAGAATTACTTTCTCGCAAAACGACATTAAAAGTCTTAATAAACGTTACGGTAGTAATAAACGTTTTCAAGTAATAAAATAAGAACTTTGCAAGCTGAACCACCAAGATGCAAAGTGCTCACAATTGATTTGATATTTTGTAGACTATCTAATTTTAAATTATCTCTTACGCTTAGCATTTTATTTCAGAGGGCTAATCTAGCTTATCTTATATCACAGCATCTTGGTACGGATTTGGTCCATTGCTAGTGACGTTTTGTTCGCGGCTCAAGCAGAGGTGGCCCGTGACTGAAATTGCCAGCAGTGAATTTCAAACAAATTAATCAACGAGTATACTGCAATTCATTTTTTTTAAAGACAAACTTTCCCGAGTTACGAATAACCCAACAATATTTGAAAATCTCATTCTACCACCACACTAAGCGGAAAATGTTGATCGTATCTTGGTGGAGGACTTAGCCAGCCGAGGAATTGAACCCGCGACAGCCACTGACCGGTCATTTACTTCACTAAGATACACATAAATATATTGACATATTTAGCTATTGAATAAATAATACAGCACCCTCAGCGTTTGCAAAATCATCTCGAGAGCAGAGGATTCGCAAGTGGTTGAAAATTCACTTGCCTTTAGGCTCTCCGCGAAGGCGTCTATAGTGCGCGGAATGAGTCTTATATCTGCACTGTTCCAACACGTAATTTGCCGTTGTAAGCGTAATCTATCTCGCTCAATCTGTCACTGTAGTATGGTAGAACAAAGTTTTGTGCGCATCGGAAAATGCACGACTGCACTCGTTTGCACATGCGCGGAGGTCTAGTGTGTAGAAGATAGCTCAATGGCAGGATTGGCAGGAATTATGACTGGAGCGTGCTTTCGTTTGTCGAAGACTGGGAAACAGATGTCGTTGTAAGTTCTTATGAAGACTGAAGACAAGTAGTGCAATGCACAAATGCACATAACAAGGAACCGCCTCTGCCTTCAAGTAGGTCCACCTCCGCATTATTACAGAAGTGGAGAGCCGAAATTAGCACAACGACTTGTTAGGCAATTCCGAACACTAATTCGCGGAATGTGTGTTCTGCGAATGAAATTGGCGACCAGTTTCTGCGACTAAATGACCATACAGCTAACTGATACATATGAAATTTAATTTCAACGCTATAATTGCAGAAGTTAGCTTTTAGAAATTCCGTTAGAGGAAATACCAACTTTACTCGTTACGACTTTTGTATGATTTTTTTTTAAATATTTTCATCAATCTACATTTTTTATTGCATATATATATATATAGCACAAGAGTCAACTATGCAGATAAAGTGATAAGGACTAAGAATATTTTATATGTTTGTAGTCTTCGTTATATGTATATTAATTTACAAAATATAAGGAAAATAATATTAAAGAAAGAAAATGTTAGAAATTTGTGATTTAAATCTTGTTATATAGAATAAATCAAAATATCAATTGGCCTGGGGAATGAATGCAATCGTTTGTTTTCCACGAATAAACAAAAAACAGCTTTGGAAGCGTTACGATTTGATACTCGGAATATTATTAGCTTTGTTAAGTCGGGTGCATCCATTGAGCCAAAAACTAAAATGTATAAAAGTACCAAATCGCTCTTTTTTCTTTTGCAAAATCTTTCGGTTAAATCAAGCTTATCGTAATTAGTTTGTTTAACAGGTATAGATAGTTTGAAATTGAACCTTAAATTTTTTATTTGATGTGCTTTATAGTACTGCGACCAAATAGTGGAATTGTTTTCTAAATTTCTTCTTACTAAGACAATCATTTATTTATTATCTTTTAAATAATTGGATATGATTTTAGATTTTCACGGCTAAAAGTATTTTTGTTATTTGTTTTTGGGGTGTTATGCCGTGTTGCGCTACCACCTCCTTTAGCCAACGTTTCGGACAGCGTTACAGTGTCCATCATCAGAGCAGATGTGTATTTTAAATAATTGTTTATTTTCTAAACATAAATAAATAAAATAATATATCTCAACGGGTAGTATATTACTGTAATTCTAAAGATTACTAATTTCGGTTATGTCTGCAACTCGGTCAGGAATGAATTTACTAATGGCTCGAGCGGGCCTAATTGCGTAGGTAATCGAAATTCGGTATTTGACGGCTAAACAAAGACTTCACTCTTTATTTTTATTTTACATCAACTGTACAAATCACATGCTATCTGTTTTTACCTCCTTCAAATAAGTACAATTTTACTAACGTCAATTAATTCGTCTCTAATATTAAATAATAATGTCTACCCTGATAAGATAATTTGTGCACGTTATTGTATCTAACTATTATAATACTTATCTTGTGATCTGTACAAGATCCAGTTTTACAATATTAACTGGATAAATAAATCAAATTACAATACCTTTAAAATACACTTAATCCAAGATGAACTAGAGCAAGGAATTATTAAATAAAGCCAGGTTTACCCAGCGACCCACTTATTATTCCGTTACCTACATATTTCATACCCAACCCGTGTCAGTTGATGGAATTACTCCATACCCCAGGCATGCACCTGATACCCCCTGCTCGGTGCATCTATCAATATTTTCTATTCTAGTCGTAACGTATTATTTTCTATTTTCAATCTAGAAAGCTTTTTTGATCAAAGCCCCTCAGATACGATGCTGATACTACAGTAATAAAATCACTCAGCGATGCATGAGAAATTTCTAAAGCGAACTTTACTACGTGCGAGCAATTCGAAAATTGATGAGTTGATATTGGAGAGAATAAAGTTACTTAGATAAAAGATTAATGACTCAATTCAAAGAAAAATCCAATTGCGATTTTAACAATAAACGAAATGATTGATACATAATTCTGGAATAAACTTATATTATTATTATAACGATTTGAAAGAAAACTGATGGCGCCGGCACATAAGACTGCCGGTACACAGTACATCTTGGCTCCTAGGTTCCAACCAGTGAAATGAAAAACCAATGAAAATCTGTTCAAATTAGAATTTTAATTTTTGAAAGTGTTTAACAGATTTCAGTAGACGAAGAAAAAAGTAAGCTAAAAACAAAAACGCCCAAAACATATTTTTGTCGGAATATCCCTTAAATGAAGAATATTATATTACCAGCATACGGCATCATAACTTGGGGTGACTGTGCACAATCTATCATCGAACCTCTACTAAAAGCCCAAAAAATGGTAATACGTGTCATTAACAAGCGACCGACAAGATACTCCTCTAAACGACTCCTCATCGAGTATAAGCCTTAGACATAGTGCAACTCCATCTACACCTAGTACCTACACTACACACCACGTCAGCTCAAAGACAATTTTTCTTCCTAGCTCCTAAAATCTTTAACCTTATCCCTGAAAACCTAAAAACGTTGAGTCAACCCCATTCCTTTAAAAAACAAAAAACGAAATGGATCCTTACACATGGAATACATTACAATTTTAACACCCATTCACTCTACACTCTATCAATTTAATCACCTTTCAGACAAAACATAATACATCTCTATTTTCTGAATTAGAGGCATTGTATGTACAAGATTAATTAGTGTGACCTATAGCTAACAACTCCTCAAATTTTTCATTTTCTAATAATTCTCTAACTTCTCCATCTTCTTCTTGTAACCCAATCTAACTATAAGTATATCATTTTCTTATTATAGAAGATCTGTATGCATAGTATGAAGAGCAGGCAAAACAAAATATATCTTTATTTAGTATCTAAGCAACATTATACGTATAAAACTGATTGCTGTGAACTATATATCAATAATTCATTAATATACTAATAATAACTTATCTTTTCCAATATTCTTTAAGTTCTTCACCTTATTCTTGTAATCCAATATAACTACATAAACTCTCTTACTGTAGAAGAATTTGTGTGCATAGTATCAATTAGTGAAATTTCAATCTATACTAATGAATGTATATCCACAAACTGTAAACTTCACCCGCCATAACACAGGGTCATCCCTAGCATGGAGGGTGAAATATCACAAAAAAACTATATTTACTTTCGATAATTCATGTATTAAATAAATAAATTATATGGATGGTGCTTATAATTTGGAAGGTGGGTTTGGGTGCCGCTGCCCGGGAACCATTTATTTGTCTACCAACACATCTGCCAAAAGCCACCCCAAGTGGTTTGGTGCATTTGGTGGTGTGCCCGGGTTCGTCGGGTGACGTGAGTTTAGGTCTTGGCGCATACCCACTAGTTGCGTTGTGGGCCAGATCAGGAGAGGTTGGGGAAACCCTTTAACCTCTCCAGGTGATCTCTTTCGATCCATTGTCTTGCACAGCAGCGGGTGGGATGGAGTCATACATCCGTCATTCATGGATACACTGACTCCTGTCTAGGATTTTTACCCACCCCTCATACCTTTTTCTTTCTCAGAATTTCCTCTCCTTCCTTTTCTAAAAACGATACTCCACATAGCATCTTTGAAGATGAGATAGACCATGAGAGAAATTATTTGCCTCAGGACCTCCTGTGTGGGTTTAATTTTAAAAAAGTTAAAAACATTTAAGCAAATACTTCATAAAATTTTACAGAAATAAAAGTTTTGCAAGGAAAGCAATACATTTGCAAAGCTGACAGAGTAAAATCTGTCCTCCTTGAAAAATACATACACATCAATTTTTTTAATAATTTTATGCTATGAGTGACGTGACATCGGAACGAGTCTCACTTATGAGAAATCTTCAGTTTTTGAGGAAAAAAAGGTAATTTGGTACCCCAAAATGTAAAACAATTTTTTTTAATTAAAAGACAAATAACTTTGTTTACATCACTTTTATTTATACACAATCTACATGTTTCGTGAACGATGTTCACATCATTAGGATCAAATGTATACTAAACTTAAAAGTTAAACATAGATCACATATAGGACGAAAGGGTAGGAGGAAGGGGAGGGGGTAAGATTGAGGGGACTTTATTAAAATTGGGGATTTCGAAGTCATTAGCAGGGAAAGACTGGTTAAATGGGAAAAGGTTTAAAAGAGGGTTTATAAAAATTTGTTGCTTTTTTAATATGTCTGTAGTCTGTATGGCAAGGTACTGTTTAATGTACAATTTATTTTATGTACTGGCAATTTTGAATGCTGGTCACACCGAAAGACTAGATGTAGTTCCAAATGCTACCGCAAAATCATTCCGTCCCGAATTGTCCTGGTGTGTACAGCTATCAGATTTAGCCCTGCAACTTTCTGATATTTAATATTGTGTCGTGATTGTGTTTGGCTATTACAATAAAAAGAGAATCTATTAAAACCTTGTAATCATTTATTTAACTCCCGTGACACATATGGAAGTGTTGATTTCGTAAGATTAACACCTCCCATATCTGCTTTATTATTTACAGTTTTCCTAATTTCTAAAATCTCTTAATTATTTATCTGTGATGCCTTATAACCCGTATGTAATATTTTAAGTCCATGGTTTTTGTCAAAGTTATGATCATTTTTTATTAAATGATCTGCGAACTCAAATTCGCTATTGCCATTTAATGCCCTGAGATGTTCTTTAACCCTTACTTCAAAGTTTCTATTTGTTCTACCTATATAAAAGTAATTACAGTATTTACAATTTAGTTTGTAAAACAAAGCTTTGAAGTAATTTGGGTTCATATTAAAAACAAAATTTAATGTTAGTAAGTCGTTGAGCGTATTTGTTACAACCAGAAGTAAATTGACAATATCTTGTATTTTTGCAATTGTAAATTTCGCAACAGAATCTGTGAATTCATTGAAAATGTCAACGTTTCAATCATATTAAACTCAGACTAAACTAGGAATTGTTGAAGAAATTATATTCATTTCTATTTTTCTAAAGTTACCCAATGACATTTCAATGTTACTTGGAAGGCATTATTAACCCCTCGAGTACAGACAAAAAAATATCATGGTATAAAATATTCCCGCTTGACATTCAATTTCAAATAGATTCTCTGGTTTTTAACGCATCCCAAAACGTAATTCTGTTTTTGGAAGCATATTTAAAATTCAAATTTATAGTAAAGCAAATTACAAAAATAAAAATATTAAAAATTAGAACGCAAAAATGGGTAGCTAAAAATTGCTTTCATGAAAACTCAACAAAGTGGCATTTCAACACCCCCTGAAAATTCCTTAAAACTGTTAAAAAATAGCCCGTAACCTTCGACCAAGTATATCTAGACAGGGCGTGTGGGTCTTAAAAATGACACCGAAACCAAACATATTGGTTTACGAAAACATTTATCAAAAAGAAATTCCATTATCTCACAGTCAAAAGATCGCAACAAGCATTAGTTTGTACCTTTAGTTGGTCTGCGTGGAGCTAATTTGTTTTCCAGCAAGTTCCCGGTAACGGAATTACTAGCTTTGTGAAGATTATTTTTAAAACACAAATTTAAGGCAGTTAGAAATATTTTAGGTATGGGCTATCGGACTTTATTATTAACAATAACTATTAACAATAATTAATAATAATTATTAACAATAACAATTTAACCAGTTATATGAATATCCAAAAAAATATGTACATAACATATAAATTAGAGGCAGCGTATCGAGAAAAGTAACAATCGATAAAAAAAAATTAATTTGTTCCTAGTAAAACAACTAAGTCACGCAAAAGATGCATGGAATTCGATGGGTAGTTGTATTATGAAATTACTCGTAGGTGGTGTCACTTTGTGATTGGAATTGGGTTTGGGAGGGCTTATCTATAGTTAACATATCGATGCCCGTAACCCAACCCAAGTTAACCTATTTAATCAAGTCTTTTTAATTTTTTCATCACTTGTAATGATTTTTCAGAGGGGTGTTGAAGTTGTACATTGTTGAGTTATCCGATCACCACAAAAAGCTTAGTGTTCTCTATATCTGTAATTGTTGTATATTATATTTCTGACTATGATAGAAAAGAAGAAAGAGTTTCACGAAAACGTGTCATTTGGTGACTGATCGTGCACTACGTGGCCCGAGTCGTTTAGGTAAATCATATAAAACTACATACATTACGTTTTCAACCAGACGTAAATCAGAAACCATATATTTTTTCATGATTTTGCCCTCCAAAAATTACAGTTAGTAAAGTGCGATATTAATTTTTTGTTTATAAAAGCTTCTAGAAGCCCAAAAATATAAAATATATGTAATAGATACAATGCCAATATGTACCAAAGCTGAAAACGTTTTGTTCTCAAAGAACACACGGTCACGTACTTTGATAATGCCGCAATAAAGTCATATTAGTTAAAACGTATTCACAAACAAAATGGTCGTGGGAGAAAGGCGTGAGAAGTTAACACAATAAAAATAAATATGGACCTGCATACTAACTCAACAATGGAGGCATTCACATAATCAGAAAGGATTGACACGTTATTATTATTCTTCGGACATAAACTATGATTTATGTGGATTTTAATCTTTTGTAAATCAACCTACAAACATATTAATTTAATAAAATGATTTTCTGTCTTGCTTTAAAGTCTAGTAATGATAATATTCTAATATTATGAAATCAATAAACGCTCATCTATTTTTCTATCCGCGTTCAATCTTTAGGTTGGTTTTCGTGGGTGTGGGTATGTACTCCAAAATTTTCGATTCCGTCTTTTACGCTCAATGTGAATTTGAGTATTTTAAGCTAAAGATTTAGTTAAATGAAAACAAAACACTTTGCATACGCCACTTATTTGATAAAAATTATCAAGGTGTATTTAAATCAATGGTTTCTTCATAGGATAAAATGAAAATTTTCAGAAGTGTGTGCGAAGCGATTTTAATTTATAATTTGGGAGGCGGATATGGGTACCGCCGCCAGGGTAATCATTTATTGGATAACGAACACTTGTCGTATGTCACTTCGTATGGTATATGTATATATGAGGGAGCGGACTGCGGATCGGTAGAGATGGAGGACGAAATAAAAGGCGTCAGTTGAAGTCGTGAGTCAGTCGTTTATTGGGTTACGTAACGAGGGTTGGTGAAGCGGTATCATGATGTATGCAGGAGTGCCGTAGATGAGATGCTGCAGGTGCACGGAGGTGATGGTGTGGTAAAGGTCGTGGCAATGCGGCGGAGCAGACCTCGAGTCTGCAGGGCACCGGCGTGTTGCTCGACACATGGCGGTGGAGATGACCTATCTTCCAGGCCGTTGCTCGACGCTTTGAGTCGCGGAGGTGAACGGTGAGTGGCTCTGTGAGCTGAACCACCAGCAGGTAGTCCTGGCGAGGCGGGGCGTGTTTCCATGGCAGCAAAGCTCGGTGGGCTTCGGAGTGCCATGAAAGGTGAGCTGATCCTTTGGCTGAAGGTGGCGCCGAACCTTGTAAGTCGCGGGATGTAGCTGTTCTCTGGAGCTGAAGACACGATGGGCCTTATAGCTGAGATGTGGTGATTGTCCTCGAGGAAGCTGCCCTGGATGCGTGAAGATGCAATGCGAGAGCACTTTTACGGAGTTCCGTTACATGTTTTGTCGGACCGACTAGACTGGACTGAGACTGACTAAGCTAGCGCAGCGTTGAGTCACTTTATTTATACTAGCGCGACAGGTGGAGTAATTTTCCATTCCCCGGCAATGTGTACGCTGGAAGGTACTCGAACATACCCGGTGCTGAATGCTCAGGCGGCTGCTAAATTGAGACCTTTCTAGGCGGTGGCGATATTATTATTTACCTAAGCGGACGGTCGTAGTGTACATCATTTACGGCGTAGGTAGGTAGGTAAATAGGTAAGTAGCTAGCCGGCATCGCGCGAATATTAGATGGTTCTCGTGTATTCTTTTTGATGGCGAAAATATAATGATGTGTCGCCACATATATATTATATTTGGGGTGCCCGCGTTCAAAGGGGTGAGGAGTCTAGGATGATTAGATTGGCGACGGATGCGTTTGCCCACATACTGCGTGGCGGTCCGAATAAGGTGAGACTGGTTAAGGGAGACTTTTGATTTTCTCGACCCATCGCCTTGGACCTCAGTGGGAGGAATGGATTCATTCTCAGTCATTCCTCAACACACTGACCCTCAGATTCCTACTCACCCCTCATTTCCTTAAATGACCCTCCATATTAAAACATCTGTATTACTCACTAGTACGAAGCAGATTAGAATACAATTCCTCTGTTTGGTCACCATACTACAATGTTCATTCTCAATCATTGGAAAAGGTACAAAACACATTTCTTCGGTACATCAATTTTAAAATGAAAATACCAATCGAATTTATAAATTTTAATTACTTACGCGCTGAAACCAGACTTCTTAAATTATCAGATAGAAGAGTGTTAATTGATTTATTACTTTTATGCAAAATTATAAAATCTTTAATTGACAGCCCTAATTTGTTGGAACTAATTTGCATTAGCATACCCGCTAGACAAACTCGTAGTAAAGATACTTTTAAATGCAACAATAAACTCAACACTTATTACTCTATATACTCACCAATACCAAGAATCCACACCGTTGCGAATAAATACTGCGAATCTATAGATATATTTAGTATTGACAGTTTTGAATGTTTCAAAAATCAACTAATCTCGATTCTATCTGCTAATAATTAACTTTTATTATTTTTTTTGTTTTTCTCATAAAATATTTTCTCATCTAAACCTCACCAGTAAAATGGATACTTACTTTATAATATTTTTGCAGTTCTATTTACACTTTGTTCTATGTCAGGTCTTATTATTATTGTTAATAATATGTATAAATATTTAAAGCTGAATTGTTTTAGTTTTTTGTAAGTACAACTTGTACTATTTCATTTCATTTCTTTTTTATGTTGTAATATTCTTTACCTAACGAGTCGATTGCATTCATATTTATTCTGTTTTATTGTTTATGTAATACATGTAATTAATATTGTTAATTATACATTTGCTTCTTTTCTTGTAAAAGCCCACTAGGGCGTTAAAAAAATATAAAATAAATAAATAAAATAAAATAAAATACAAAGACGACACAGGACCCGAGGTAATTTTTTTTCCTCGTATGCGTTAATATGAAAATCGGAAGACTTCTTTCTCATGAAAAAAGTTGTCAGAAGTGATTTATTTAGTGTTCTGGGAAAGAAATACCTGAGACAATGATTTTTTCTACATTTTTCACAAATTTAACAAGGAGAGTCTCTCAATGTGACAGACATGTTTCTAGTTTGTCAATTTTGTGTCATAATATTACAAGCAAAGCAAACAAATATATTATTACGATGAAATTCTGAAAATAAATCAACAAATAATAATAATGATTCGGCTGAAAGTGTTGAACGATGTGATATAACAGGGATCAAAGTATGGCATAGTTACGATGGCTAATAAACGATTAAAAAACCGCTCAATTTCCAATTATTAATAGCTGTAATATAACTTTACGATCAACGTTGAACAAATATGTGTTAAAGCTATTAGGAAGTTGGTTTGGTAGTTTGGTTAGCACCCGAAGTTCGGGGAAACTAAATTGACCGTAAACTACCCTCATCGCGTCAGGAACCGGGGGGTGATGTTTTCCCTCGTGTTATACGGGTACAATCATTCACTTCATTTTGTCCACTTCTTGTTAATTGAAAATTTTTAACTTAAATATTTTTTATGTCACCTTGCAATGGTTAAATCTGGGTTAGCTCAGTAATGATTGATGTAAGAAGTAATAAATAAAACATTAATTTAAGCGTCAATCCTATAAGTCCAATCCTAAAGTAAATTTAAAGTCATAGTATTTGAAAGAGAGAGTATGAAAACAATGTGCAACAAAGTTGTGATTGATGAGTGTTTGGAGTAGGTGGATGAGTTTGTGTACTTGGAAAGTATGTTTACGAGAGATGGGTGGACTGACAGAGATACCGAAAGAAGGGTAAATGCTGGCAACTCTATTAATGGAGGACTGAACGCCGTTGGCGCCAACAAAAAACTGTCCAAAGAAGCGAAGTTAGCCGTCCACAATGGAGTGCTGGTACCTACCCCGATGTATGGCACTGAGGTATGGAACTGGCAGAGGAAGGATGAAAGTAGACTGAATGCTGTAGAAATGAGATCCCTGAGGTGTACGTGTGGTAAAACCATGTACGATCGTGTAAATAATGTGGAGATCCGCGAAGAATTCAAGGCTGATATAAGTGTAATGAGCAAGATTAAGAAAGGGACGCTCAGATGGTTTGGGCATGTAGAGCGAATGAATGAAGAAAGGAGTGTAACGTGAATATATGGCGCAAATGTGGATGGTAGAAGAAGTCGAGAACGCCCGAGGAAAACATGGCACAACCAAGTGAATCAGATACTTGAGTAAGGCCATGTGAAGAGTCGGAATAATAGAAGAGCATGTATGGGACGATGTATGAATGTGAACGAGGCAAGGAGTGTGTGCCAAGATCGAGTTGTTTGGCGGTCCGTCCTCTCTGCCTATCCCTGCGGGAAACGGCGTGATGGTTAGTTAGTCAGTCAATCCTATAATTGGATAAAATACATATAATGCTAAATAATATAAGGTCTTGAGGCAAATATGTTTTTGTAAATATTCAGCTTCACAAAACGTACAATTATAATTTCTCGTGATTTATCATGGGTCTGCACTAGTTAATAAAAACTTTGATAATCCTGTATTATTCAATTAATTAAACTTGTACGATGTGAATGTTCGCGTTTTGGTGTGGATTTGAGGTTTGAAGGTTGGTCTTTGACATTTTCCTTTATTTTTTATTATCTTCATTTCATTTGGCAAGTCATCCACCGTACAGTATGAATTAATAATGCTCAACTTTTGAGATTATAAAACTTTGGTTTCTTTAGAAATATTTCCAGAAAGTTTTTTAAAATTAAATAAATAATATACACGGTGTTTGGAAGACTGTACATTATGTACACCCCGTATATTTGAATAATATCGTGAATTTGCGGTTGATCAATAGATATACTTGAAATTATAAGAAAATATGCAAGATTTTACATGTTAAACTCCACTTATAGGGAAATTTCTGATCTTGAATCGAACAAATCTTCTTGAGCTGCCATTTAAGGATTTAGAAAATATTTTTTGCATGGTATTTTTGTACTCTTGATCTTCAGTGAAGATTGGAAAACGTTTCGTAATCCCAAATCTGGGAAGCACTCTTTTAAAATACAGTCTGAAAATCCAATTCATGATGGATGTTTCCTAGAACCCATTTATGCACTGCATGCAACGTAAAAAGGATACTCGAAAAATACATTAGGATCAGAAAAAAAAACTCACAGATTGTATAAGAGCGTTTAACCAGCCAGCGGACAAAAATCCACATTTCGTCGAAAGTTGTTCTTACGTTCGTGCAGGGCGGTTACAATGAGAAAGATTAATTATTCTCCTTACCAGCCATTAAAAATTATAACTCAATGATTTTATTTCATTCCAAATTTGCTTTAATTTATACCTACATCCAAAAATGCTGAAAGGTGTGATGATAAAATTATTAAAATAATGTACTTTTTGTAATAATTTTGTGATTATAAGTGTTCAAAAAGTGAAGGTTATTGCCACCTAGCGGTATATTTTGTAACTTGACTGTTTGAATTACAGATTACAAGCTACGGCCATAGGGCCGCACTGTTTTTAAGGATAGAGGATAAAGCAGATTTCTGGAATCTGTATATTATTTAGATTTAACAATGGTGGTTGTTTTGTTTATGTGTGGAAACGTGCAGTTATAAATAAGGCAATTTCAGTTAAAAACATGCTCTCTTAATAACGTGGATCTCCTGTAAACAGCTAGCATTATCTAGCGAGTGGTCAAAGTGGCCAATTTAAGTGTTTTTGTTCGGGTCGGGAACAAATTTATAGTAAAATGTGCCGTGAAATAAACTAGAAGATTTTCTACTTGAAACCATGTTTTTCTTGAAATCTTTCTGCTCAATTACCCATTTATAACATTAAGTATTTATCATTTTTCAATCATGTATAAATTAAAGAAGAATGTAAAAAAAATTGAAATATGTTCGTTTGTAAGTGCGCAAATAAATACACAAACGGAACAATTTTCATCAAGAAACATATTTTTTTTTTTTTTTTACATTTACTCCACACAGGAGGCCCTGAGGAAAATAATTTCCCTCAGGGCCTATGTCATCTGGGATGCTGTGTGGAGGGTCTTTTTGAGGAGAGGAAGGAATGAACATTGGTCTTGAAGAGACCCATGTTGTAGGAAGGAGGAAACACAGAGGCCGGCAAATCATTCCACAGCCGAGCTGTTGAACATAAGAACGAGTCGAAGAAACGACCCGTTCTCGTATATATTTTTTAATGATTTTATTTAAACTAAAATTAAAATTCTAATACATGCGATACCCAGATAATGTATTGATTTATTTTACTGCATGATTATATGATTTGAAATGGGTGTGGTATAATACAAAATCTTTTTTGAAAATTTAACAAATCTGTCAACGACCTATGGTATAACCTTATTATACTAAAAATAAACATTTTTTCTCAAAATTTAAAACATGCGAATGCTAGATAAAAGAACAATCTATCGAAATCCATTTATAACTTCTTGTGGAAAAGAGTTAATACGTCTAAAATCTGATTTAAAAATGACATATTTCAGGTTTTCTCTGGTAATACCGTCATAAGCCTTATTCGCAACACCCGCTCTATATCTATACGATAATAAAATTTAAGCATTTCTAATAATAACAACATTATTTAATGTTATTTCGTATATGAGTCTATTCCTGTTGTGCTTTACGTAAGAATGTAAATATTTACAGGTAAACAATTTCTTATATTGGATTAAATTTGAAAGATATTTTTATTACCACCAAAGTCGTTTAAGTCGGTATTATGCTAAAAATTACATAATATTATGAAGTAAAAAAACATGTAAGTTTTTATTTTTTTCAACCTACGCCTTATGTTTAAATTATTAGCTACGATAGAAATCATGTATTTAATGATATTAACCCGTCTGCTTGGTTCAATATATTCGCACCTCACGATCCGGAAGCCTCAGTTTCGCGCGTAAATTCTGGAACCGTTACTTTGGATCGAGATTGTAAAATATCTATGAAAGATATCTTTCATATTTCAAACACAATAAAAAGCATTATTTCGTTCTCTTTCTGGTTAAAAGAAAAATACATATGTTTGCATGAGAGGAAGAGAGATTATAGCTTTTAAAATATAAGGTCCTCTGGGACGTTTTTTGTCTTATGAAAGTATAACGCGATTACATATTTTGGGATGTATTTATTCCTAAACAAGCAGACGGGTTAAGTTTAGTTCGCAGAACTCCTTTTTAATTTGTATTTGTTTTATGTAATCAATAATATTGTTATTTAATTTATAAAAACATTTTTTTATCAAAAAGCTCTGCTTTGTAATTATTAATTATTATTACGCGTAACAGCTGTTTCGCCTTCGGAAGCCAAATATTAGTGACCATAAAAATACTTAATTATACTAGAAAAAGAAACCCAAGAGTCATCTTTTGGGGAATAACTCACTGAACGGTGTTTATTCAAATTTAAACAATGCAGTAATTGGGGAAAATTTAAAAAGCTCGCTCAAAAATAAGAAGATGGAGAGATATGTAATTAGGAATGTTGACGAGAGTGCGCTAATATTTAAAACGGTAAAATTGTGAAAATGTTTAATAAAACACGACTCGTTTAAAATATAGCAAAAATCTCTTGGGGTTGTGTAAAAACAGCATTTAATGAAACACTAAATTTTTTTCTATCGAGGGAATTCAATATAATTTGCTTTTCGGCGCGGGGAATGTATAGATATTTTCTTCAAAAATAACATAAATTTTTTAAGAGCTTAAAAACTTCAAATGTTTAAGGGGGATATGTGTTTATTAAGCGGCGGTTTAATAAACATTAATAAATTATGTAACAAATCAATAGGCACCTATCTAGAAATAATATAAATATATCGCCTGTAAGTGGTCAAACAACAGCTTTATTGCGCCTTTAGAATGCGAAACAGCTGTCTCGTGTAAAAATAATTACATCGCCAATTTATTTATTTAAACGGTTTTATTAAATAATACTATTATTAAAAGTTTCATTAAAATTAAAAGTATGTACAAGAAATAAACCAATTTGATATTTTGACCACCAAACGTATTATTTAATTTCATGCGACCTCCCAGGTAAGTATGGTCCTGTTTTCATTAATTTTTAGGCAGCATCGCGTTCATTAGTCAAAATATTGTACATACATTTTCGTATCGGTGATCAATGAACCGGTGTATGCAATTTTTAGCCCTAAGTTGTTTTAAATTGTTTTTCTAGCTTGTAGTTTTTTTAGATTTTAGAAATGTATTATAAGTTTGTACAGCGCCCTTGAGGTGATTTTTCACAAAAAACGGCGCTATATAAATCATCCAATTATTATTTATTATTATTAAAAGTAATATTGTAGAAAGCAATCACTTTGTGGTTTGATATATTTAATAAAATGAAGTAGGTACTTTTTTGTTTAAAACCAAGAGATTTATTAATTTATTAACCGACCGGTTTCGCTTTACTCAAGCATATTCAGGGTACAAATTAATAAATCTCGTAGTTTTAAACAAAAAAGTATTTTATTTTATTATCATCGTTTAATTCGTGCTTCCTCCTTCTTAAGCCAACGATTCGGACAGCGTTATAGTGTCCTTTATCAGTGCAGATTTGCAGATTGTGGTAAAGTATGAGTTTATTTATGTATTTATGTAGCGCTGCTCTTATGGCCGGTATCTCAGTATAATAATTAGTTAGTTAGGAGTTAGTTAATCAGTGAACTGCTAGTAGTAAGCTTGACATAACCTCATTATTTCTATTCGTTTGCACACATTGACCATAAAATAAGTTTTCAAATCCATCAACTTTGCAATATTTCAAACCAGAAAATGAATAACTCGACCCGTGAACAATGGCGACCTCTTCAAAAGAGTTTGAAGATGTAGTAAAAAGCTGTCTCTGATACATTTATCAGGTGGGGACGCCATCTTCCTATGATTAATGACACTGCCTTTTGAAAAATGTGGCAAATAAAGAAGAAAGTAAATCGAGGACTTTCTCTGGTAAGTGAAAAGTTGGCAATACTTGGCCGCTTGGATATGATGTGACGAGGGGTGACCTTTACTTATACGCCATTCAAAAAGTTTCATACTTGTCATTTCATTTTTTTATGTACCGAATGAATACCGCACACGAGTCCCCACCGTTCCCAACCGCCTCAAGAGCTAATGAGACTATGGCATCCCCAATTGGGGTATGTTGTGAGGCTGAAGTAAGTGGGGAGGGAAAGGAGATGGGTTAGCGGAAGGTTACGAAGATCCTAGCTATTCAGATTTATTGGTTTTGCTAGTGGATCTATCTTCAAGGTGAGAATAAATTAACGAGTAAAGTATATTTTAATGTTCAAATTTTAAACATATGGGAGCAGATTTTTTTACATTAGCTCCACATTTGGGAGGCGGGAACCTTTCTTGGATAACCACACCTTTGCCATGGATATCCCCAAGTGGTTCACTACTACCCTGATTTAGCAGGGGTGCCCGGGTTCATGGAGTGAGGTTCATGGAGGCGGATACCAGGACACACTGAACCCCAGATTCCTTTCCCAAAAAATTCCCCACTCCTTAAGCCCTTTTCCTTCCCAGAACTCTCCTCTCCTTCCTTTCCTAAAAAAACCCTCCACACAGCATCCCCAAAGATGACATAGGCCCTGAGGAATAAAATTCCCTCATGGCATATGTCATATTTGGTGTGGAGAGTCTTTTTAGTGAAAGAAAAGTGATGAAGTTCAGGAAAGGAATAGGGTGTGAGGGGTGGGAAGGAATCTGGAAGTCAACGTGTCCAGGAGTGACGGACCATCCCTCCCACTACGGTGCAAAGCGATGGGTTCGGCTGGGGAGGTTTATAACCATTCTCAGAAAATGTTGCGAACCACTTGGGGTTACCTATGGCAGGGATGTAGGTTATCCACTAAATGGTTCCCGGGGCGTCGGAAACCAACTGTTACAAACAACCAAAGAGAATGATTTTTAGTTTGGACTCTGTGTCGTAACAATAAACTTCGATTAAACTTTGACGACCTCCGCAGTCCAGTGGGTAAGACTCTTGACTCACAATCCGGAGGTCGTGGGTTCGAACCCGGCATGCGCAAATAAATTTTATTTGATTAATTTATGTTATTTCACAATTAATTAATTTAAAATAATATATAGTATATTTGCGGCATGTTCCAGAGTGGAAGATACTATCAGTATCGCCCTGGTGTAAGACCACCATTCAGAATTGAAACGTTGCTTAAAAATGGCTTCAGCCGTGTTTGGTGACCAGATCTGAATAGCCAGGTACTTCCCAACCTTCCTCTTCCCCACCTCCTTCCCCTCCCCACTACCTTCAGCCTCACAACATACCCCAATTGGGGATGCCATAGTCTCACTGGCTCCAGACGGGAGCAGTTGAGATTCTTGCGCGGTATTCACTGTAAAAAAAAAAAAAAACAATATTTATTTATTTGCAAAAACAGTATAAAAACCAAAACATTGTAAAAGCTGAAAAGAAAATTACAAAAACATGTTTTGGCATAATAAATACACGTGGGAAAATACAGTTAAAGCCTAAGTCATATTTCTTGAAACCATTGTAGGGCATGTGGAAAAAAATCACATTTCCTACGAGGCGGTTGATTAACCTAGCGAGTCTTTCAGGACTAAAGTACTTCAAGTTAGTTCTGCACCTGGCAAGGATCGAAAGCCTACATATGTTGGCGCCCTCGAGTGAAATTATCCGGGACACGTAAACCTATTTTAGCTAAAATATCTGGTAATGATATAAAACCATTTAGAAGATTATCAGCAGTAATGCGACATCTATTATGTAACTTTTTTTTCTTTGTCATTTAATAAGTTGAGTGGGTAAAAATACTAAAGTAATATTTTTTAACATAATGGAACTTAATTGGTCTACATATGAATTTTATTGTTATAATCATTTTTCTGTATGACTGTTTGTTTCCTCAATAAAAAGAAATAAATTAAAAAACTGAACGCTGCAAATACCCGGCATTCCCGAGATAAATGCTCTTAGAAACAACCATGGGTAAAGTCTTTACCTGTGCAGCTTTATTATTAGGTCTGTGCACCATGCAGTCTTTGAACAGGCGAATTTTGATTTGCAGACGTAGGAACATTATTCAGAGCCGTTTGTTTATAATAATAATAAAATAAATTTGGACAACTTATATAGCGCTGTTTTTGCGAAAAATCGCCTCAAGAGCGCTGTACAAATTAGCATGGATTTTACATTAGAATTTACTTAACTTAGGAGGCTCGATAACAACTCGTCTTGCAGCTATCAAGCGCATGGATTATTGGAATTCTAGCCCCCCGATAAATTAAATAAAATATCTTTTTATACACGTATTTCAATTTACTTAACTATGTAGGGGGCTAGGTAACCACTCGTCTTGCAGCTATCAAGCGCATGGATTGTTGGAATTCTAGCCCCCCAATAAATCAAATAAAATATCTTTTTATATGTACGTATTTTAATTTACTTAACTATGTAGGAGGCTAGATAACAAGTCGTCTTGCAGCTATCAAGCGCATGGATTATTGGAATTCTTGCCCCGCAATAATACATTTACCTTATGTATTTAGTAATCTACTTAACATCCTAAGTCTAGCTTTATCTAACTTAATCTACTTAATCTAACCTAACCTAACTTAATCTTACTCACACATACTCAAAACCTATATTTAATAAATCTGCCGTCCATAACAACAATTGCAAATAAACCATAAAAATAACATGCAATCAACGCTAACGAAAATGTATATACTCGTAATACACTGTAATAATTGTCACTGTGAACTGTTTATTATTATTGATTGTTATTTTAAACACTATCTCTTAGGTATTTTAATTTGTCATTTATCACTTCATACGTACGGCACTGGTAGAAACCGAAGGGCGCGGGATCAGTCCGGTGACTTCCTAGTTCATGTGCTTAGGGGCGGGGGGCAGGCGCGGGCGGTTGGCAGCGGGGGCAGCTAGGGATGTAGAGATAGCAGAGGTCATCAGTTTGTTCTTTTCTCTGGTGCGTTTCTTAGAAGGCCGCTTCGGTGACCCACACACGTTGTGTATCACCTACACGCAAGGTAACAAAGCTCTTATTAGTATGTTCGCCAAGCTTATATTGTAACATGATGCATTCTTGAAGTGAACACACGTATAACATATAAGTTTAAGTCCTTATGGAATCTACTTTTGGCAGGACCTTGCTTCCTGCCAAATGAGCTTTCTCCGTGTTCCTTTAGAAAGCTTTGCCAGGGGCTTACTACTTATTACATACCAACTGCATAACTGGATGGCACGATGTACGAAGGCTGTGTAATTATTCCACCTCAACCCTTATTCAACGGACTCACGGAGAATCTATTTAGCGAATATATCGCAAGTGTTAAAATGGTTTTTTCGAGGAAATAGAATAATTCTAATAACACATTGCGAATTTTGTCAGATTTTTCAAAGCTGATTAAAATTATTATTTTCTTACTTTTAAATGGGTTCACATATTTGAACTACACTTTTGTTTACTTGATTGAAGGAATGAATGTGTGAATGACGCGGAATCTTGGAAGTGGAAATTAACCCACTTTCCGACATCCGGTCGTGCTGAAACTCGGCAGATACAATCGTTGTCGATGACAATACATTATATCAACATCATTGGTGGTAATCACACACAAATACGCGGACATTTTTCTTAAATTCTACCAAACGCTTAATTATTATACGAAATAAAAGTCGCTTTTAAAAATCGGAACTAGGCGAGCGTTTGATTTCGATCACTCGGAAGGAAGGTTCAATACTCAGTCAAACCAATTTTTATTTTTTAGTTTTTAAAGATATTTTAAAATAGATGTATTTTGATAAAAAACATTTTGTCCTTTAAGAGTTGATTTTTTTGTGAGAATAGGTACCGCAGAAAAGTTCAAAATGTTACGTGCTTACCGGAGCCAGTAAGGCTAAGGCTTCCCCAATTGCGGCACATCGCGAGGCTGAAGATAATGAAGGGGGAAAAGATAAAGAAGAGAAAAGAGGAGAAGTTTCTGGCTGTTCAGATCTGGTCACCATACACTTCTAAAGTCAGTTTAAACGTTTCGATTCTGAATGGTGGTCTTTCATACCGAAAGTATCTACTATTATTTTATGTAAATATTTTAATAAAATAACTTAAATTAATTAAATAAAATTTACAATTGTACAAATTAAGTAAATATAATTATATATATTCAGATTCGTGCAAATATTGATCCTCTATATATGTAACCTAGTCTGGCTGTTCTAAGCTATTCGCCGAAAACCACAATGGAGCAATTACAATAACAAACCTCTTGGCATGTATTTAGCTTTCAATTTAACAATGGGGACTCGTATCACGAAAATCCAACAACAATTTAGGTAGGTAACCAAGTCGAGTTGTTCCACGGAATTCTCCGTCGGATTCTTCATCAGGAAGTTTGTGAACCATCATCTGACATCTCTTTACTATTCTATTGAGTGGAAAAGGTTCCAAGAGAAGACAATGCGCTCATCCAAGCGAAATATCTTCAAACAATCCCATACATTATATATGTATCTACTATCTACCCGTCAACAATCTCCAAATGTGTTTATCCCTTTCAGTGTGTCTATGTAGGCGTTTCTTTGCTTATTGTTCAAGTAGGAAGAAGGGATTCGCGAGAAAATTGATGTTAAAAGTCATTGTTGTCCGATAAAGCTGAGCTTCAAAGGGGAAACTACACAATAAACGAGTTCGGTCTCAATCAATACCTCAGTGATTGGATTATTGTCTCAGTAATTCAGAGGTCCTGGGTTCGACCCCCAGTTGCAACAGATACCTTTTAATTTTCTGTCTCTTGTTCTGTTTCATATTTAGTTTAGATTTATTGATATTATCTTCATATTCAATGATTACATATTGAAAAGAAATTTGAAAAAGAACAAAGCGTTAAATTTTCAGGAGAGTGAAAAGAATTTTTAGTTAATTTTTTTCAATAAATCATATCTCCTGTTTCTGTAGACGGATAATTACAATTTTTTAATTATAAAATAACATTGAAATAGATCTTCCAGAATTTTTGTAAATTTCTTTAATAACAGTATTTTTAAACTTTCCGAAAAAAATTATCATAATTTTTTTTTTTACATTAGTCCCCACAGGAGGCCCTGAGGAAAATAATTTCCCTCAGGGCCTATGTCATCTTTGGGGATGCTTTGTGGAGGGTCTTATTAGGGAAAGGAAGGAGAGGAAGTTCTAGTAAGGAAAAAGGTATAAGGGGTGGGTAGGAATCTGGGGTCAGTGTATCCAAAAGTGACAGACGAATGAATTCATCCCTTCCACTGCGGTCCAAATCCTGCTGAGTCCCGTCCTACTGAGGTCAATAGATCTCCCACAACAAACCTGACCCCCACGAACCCGGGCACCCCTGCTAAGTCAGTATACTTGGGATGAGCTATGCCAGGTGTTGGCTAACTAATAAATGGTTCCCGGGGCGGCGGTACCCATACCCGCCTTCCAAATTGAATGCACGTCTTAAAGATGCACGTATTTTTAAAAAAGAAAAAGAAAATGAAAAAAAACGGAGAAAAATGACAAATGCGTTTTTTTTTTTTCAATCCCAAAAATACAAATAATATACTTATATTAATGGAGCATTGAAATGCATTTACGGAAATGTCTTTAAACTTTACATTTTCGCTATTCTTAAAATAAATGTATTTTTTAAGTTCTGTCAAGTTCAAACCAACTGCCGCCGTGGAAAAGGCAGAAATACATTGGTATTTTACCCCTACGAACGAAATACAAATATAATCGGAAACAAAAAAACTTTAATCAAAGTTAATCTTATATAATTAGAAGCATTGATGTCTGAAACAGAAAAATTGAACTCGGGACATTAGCACTGCCGGGGCTCCGCACAATTCCTCCATACGAGTCGCTAACTACATAAATGTTACAATTTCAGGTTTTACTCACTAAGTTTTTCCAAAAACACATATTTTTAATAATTCTCAATTAGCCCCGATCATCAAGTGTAAAATCGATTCAAATTCGTTTTCACATTTTAGTTGAACTTAAAACTTTTTACTACACAAACTCGTTCTGATGAAAAATCAATTACCCACCCACTCTCCATTAATACCTAGCAACGGCTCCACCCCTACCATAATAAATAATACATTGTTCCCATCCATATTTCAAAACTGTCAATTTTTTTATTTTTTTTTTACATTAACTCCACACAGGAGGCCATGAGGAAAATGATTTCCCTCAGGGCCTATGTCATCTGGGATGCTGTGTGGAGGGTCTTTTTGAGGAGAGGAAGGAATGAACATTGGTCTTGAAGAGACCCATGTTGTAGGAAGGAGGAAACACAGAGGAAAATCAGTATACATATGCCCTGAAGAAGGAACGGTCGTTCTGAAACCGGTCGGATTTACTCAAATATAAAAGTGGTTCAAACAAAGTTAAATTGTTTCATTTATTTAAAAATCAATGCAATTAGGATAAATTTAAATCTGCGTAACAAAAAATTTCGATGATATAGAGAATAAATTCGGAAGTGCTTGCTTTTTTGAGCTAATCAGAATAAGAATTACTGTAAACACTTTATTTATTAGCGAAATATTATATTTCTTTTAACTTATTAATAATAAAAAATTAAATATTTAAAATTAAAAAAATATTTGCTTAGCAACGCTAGCCTCGACGTTTGCTTGTATTTTGGCTCTTTTTTTTAATTGTATCAGATAGAAAAGAATTAGCTTTGATCCCAAAACATATAAATATTTGAAAATAAGTATATTAAATAACCTAATAAATAAACTGCCAGTGAACCGTAGGATATTTAGATAAATAAATACGATATAAAATTTTTCCTTTTGTGAGGGCTTCAGTAACCAAGGTAAACAACAGTATTTTGAGATTACGTTGAAATATATTTTGCAGGTAAATTTAATTATATATTTTATTTTGATAACATTATTCTCAAATATAATATTTATTATAGATTTGTAGTATTGAAGGGTAGTTTACATTAAAATATTTAATTTGGCCATATTGAAAATTATTTGTTGACAAATGACAGTACTAGGTAACGACGACAGTTGCTTGGTTACTGGAATGTAGGAATAATAATAATCATTTCCAAGTTGTTTTGAACGGTGATAAAATGTCATTTTCAACCAACAGAATGAAAATGGGTTGATTATGTCATCTTTACAGATGAACATTGATAATCTGAGACCCCAAAAAACAAAAGCAGGTATTCCTAGGCAGCGAATGAAATGGACGAACGATGTCAATATGTTCATCGTTCGTTCATATTTTTATGTGACTAAACTAGAAACAGATATGTTATTGTATAGGAAAAAATTACATTTACTTTTCTCACAAAATTATCCGGTTGCCCAAGTAAACGAACAAAGATTAGCTGACCAAAAAAGGGCAATTTTCAAAAATAATTTAATCCCTGTAGTAACATTAAATCAGATAAAAAAGGAAAAAGGAGATAGATTGCAATTGGAGAATAATTTAGAACAAATTAATACGAGTAGTAATGTTATATTAGATGCATTGAATGAAGACAGTTTAGATAATATTCTAGTAGAAGAATCCAATGATATTACAGTAGATTCAAATAACTTAGACGCTATTCATAATCTTAGGGAAATCAACATTGCAAATTTAAACTTACTAGATGATAATGTAATAGAATTAGCTAACTTGCTTCATAATAATATAAATAGATATACAGATATAGAGCCCACAGTTAGACCAAAATTACCAAAATTGCATACGTCAAAAAAATTATCTAAATTAATTTCTGAATTAAATAATTTAATTTTACCAAAAATAAAATTTTTTAGATCTTCATACGATAGTGTACGCTAGTGCTATCACTATATGTACTAGGTTAGGAGTTAAATTAACATCCTCTGATGATAGATCATATAGTTATAGTAAACCAGAATGGCAGATTAGATTAGAAAATGATGTAGTATTTTTAAGAAGTAGTATAGCTAGAGTAATTGAATATAAAAATGGGAATAGAAGTAGAAATATTTTGAGATATGTAGATGAAATTGGGAGGAAATTTGGTTATAACATTGGTAGTAATAATAATGAAAATATAATCAATGATTTATTAGATTTATTAAAACAAAAATTAGGTGTAAAAGCTAGTAGATTAAAAAGATATAATTATACGTATAATAAAAGAAATAATAATAGATTATTTCAAAAAAATGAGAAAATATTTTATTCCAAACTTGATGATAAACAAAATATTATTTCGAATAATAATATTCCGTTGCCATCTGAATCAGATATGCGCGATTTTTGGACAAACATTTGGAGTAAAGATATAAAACATAATGAGGCAGGTCCATGGATAGAAAATGAAGAACTCAATTGTTCAGACATTGAACAAATGAGTTTTTCTGATATATCGGTTGAATTGTTAGCCAAAATTATAAAAAATACTCATAATTGGAAAGCCACGGGTTGCGATTGGATACATAATTTTTGGTACAAACGTCTAACTACTTTACATCCTCTGTTTGCAAAAAATCTTTCAAAACTTGTCAAACAACCTCAAAATTTTCCTAATTTTCTAACTAAGGGCATTACTTATATGTTACCTAAAAGCGAAAATATTCATAATCCTTCTCAATATAGACCCATTACATGTCTACCGACAATATACAAAATTTTAACCTCTTGCTTGACAGATTTAATATATACTCATTTGGATGAAAAAAATATTCTATCTGAACAACAAAAAGGTTGTCGCAGAAAACATATGGGATATAAAGAACAATTAGTTATTGATTCTGTAATTTTAAAACAAATTCAAAATCAAAAACCTTATTTACATACTTATATAGATTATCAAAAAGCTTTTGATAGTGTCCCGCACTCGTGGCTAATCAAAATATTAAAAATATATAAAGTTAACCCAATTATAATTAGCTTTTTGAAAAATATTATGTCCTTTTGGAATACAGATTTACTAGTAAATTTAAAAGGTAAGAAAATAGTAGTACCGGGCATTTCAATAAAAAGAGGGATTTTTCAAGGAGACTCACTGAGTCCTCTTTGGTTTTGCTTATCATTGAATCCTCTGTCTAAAATGTTAATTAAAAGCAAGTTTGGAATAAAAATTAAGGGTAATACAAGAGAGAATAGTATAGTTTCACATCTATTATATATGGATGATATAAAATTATTTTCTATTCTGAATCAAATTTAGAGAAAATGATTAAGGTAGTTAAAATTTTTTCAGATGATATTAAAATGACTTTTGGTTTAGATAAATGTAAAACGATCCATATAGAGAAAGGCAAAATTGTAGATGGAGACGAGGGTATATGTATTAAGAAATTTCAAAATTAAAAGTATGAAAGGGGATGAGGTTTATAAATATTTAGGATACCCGCAATCGAATAGATTAGATCACACTAGTATTAAAAATGATATTAGGATTAAATTTCAAACTACGATCAGATAAATTTTAAAATGCAATCCATCTGCTAAAAATTTAGTAAAAGCAATAAATACTTGGGCAATACCTTTATTAACGTACTCATTTGGCTTAATTAAATGGTCCAACACAGATTTAGATAGTTTAGAACGATTAATTAGAACTACGTTAACAAAGTTTAATTTCCATCATCCAAATTCAGCTATAGAACGAATTAATTTACTTAGAAATTTAGGAGGTAGAGGAGTAGTCAAAATAACATCTTTGAAACACAATCAGGTAGAAATGCTTAGAAATTTTTTCCATAGGAAAGCTAATAGCTCAGAAATGCACAAAATAATTTGCAAGGCAGATAGACACATTACACCTTTAAATTTATATGACGAGAATGCCAACATTCTTATAAGAATGAAACCAGGAATTATTAGATTTCTGGTCAAATAAAATTATTCACACAAAACACTTCAATTATCTCAACCAAACGTATGTTGACAAACTTTAGTCAAACAAATAGTTGAGTATTGGAGAGTTGAGCGCAGAAATAGAAGGATTTATGCTTGCCATTCAAGATAGAGTCATTAATACTAAAAATTATAGGAAGCACATAATCAAAGATATAAATCAAATTGATGATTTATGTAGAAAATGTTTGGCTTTTCCGGAAACTATAGAACATATTATATCGGGATGTTCTATATTAGCGCCGTCCGAGTATACATTTAGGCACTATCAGGTTTTAAAAATAATCCACCAAAGTTTAGTAATTAAACATAACTTGATTGACTGCAGTAATATAGTACCATATTATGAATATGAACCAAATTCATTTTTAGAAAATGAATTTTATAAAATTTATTATGATAAAACTATACTAACAGACAGAACAATTAGTCATAATAGACCTGATATAGTTTTACATGACAAAATTAAAAAAATAACTTATATCATTGATGTAGCTATTCCAAATTCGTGTAATATTCAAAAAACTGTTTCTGAAAAAATTAGAAAATACACAGATTTAGGAAATGAGATTAAAAGAATTTGGCATTCTCGGACTATAAAAATATTACCATTTGTTATTTCGGCTACTGGCATTATACCTAGGTCTCTGATTCAAAATTTAGACGTATTAGATTTGTCAAAGAATTAATATATAAAAATGCAAAAATCGGTAATTTTAAATACATGTAGGATTACAAAAGATTTTTTATATATTTATATTGAGGGACCAGTAGGATTTATAGGTTCAATTAGGAATTCCACAGAGCCGAACCCTCTGATATGAAAATATCTGGAGTCGGTGAATTATTTTTCCATCTGGTCTCTGGTAGGTTGACATGTTGTTCTTTTATTGTTTTGTAATTATAATACTTATATAGTGCAATTTCATAACGTGGTTTGACCAGATGATCATTTGGGAAGTGTGTGAAAGGGTTTAGTTTTTCCTGTGGGGAAAATTAAACCCGGACATTTAAACCTGGTGCGTATAATGGGTACTCAAATAAAACTTTCGATCAAATGTAGGCTTCGAAAATTGCATTAGGCCTGCATATAATATTGAGAATATCGAGAAAAAACGCACATAATAAAAAGCAATTAGCGATATCCTTTCATAGATGGTACACAAGCTGGTGCAAAATACGAATTTGAAAAATACAATACAGGCTTTCATTAAAATGTTGAACGTGGAATACGCTTATTTTAGTCACCTTTGTCTACGTGAGTGTGCCGTTACGATTTGTTAACGTTTTAACCCCGTTTTAATTAATTGTGCTTTTATTAAAAAAAAACTCTTTGTTGGGATACATAATATGAACTTTTGCATGGCTAGTCAAAGTAAATGGAATCGCTTTTAAAATAATCTGTAATCGCCACGTCATGTAGTATCAACAAAAAAGAAGGTATTATTTATTTTGAAAATGAAGCATTCAACTACATTATCTACCTACTAATATAATTGAACTAGGCTCGTTAAATAAGAATAAGTTAAAAGAGAATATGACAAATAAGTTCTTTTGAAGTACTTTTGAACTTAGAAGTTCTAAAGTACCTGAAAAATTAGAAGTCAATAAACGAACGAATTGTCAGAATACGACAACATAACTTAATTAATTAAGGACTATTATTTATTTCCCACTTCTCAGTATGTTCGCAAGACCTAAACAATAAAATACATTTAAATACGTCAAAGCAGTTACTTCATTATTAATCAATTAAGAACACATTTATTGTGAGGAAAACAGATTTCAATGTATCCCTCAAAGTAGAGAATCTATTGTCGCAATTATTTTCTCATTGAATCGGTTGATTCGTCAAAAAATTATTTTAGGCACCAAAAATATTAAAATTGGGTCGGGATAAATAGAATCTTATAAACAATTCTTCTGAAAGTGGTCCAACCAAAGTATAAAAATGGCATTGTAAACCAAAACAACTATCACAATAATTAAAAAAATAAGCGATTTACAGGACTTAAAAATAACAGCATTAAATTTGATTTATATTAAATTGTTATAAAATTGGAGAACTACGAATTAAACACAAAAATAATTAACGCACAGATGAAAAGTTTTTCTAAAAGCTTTGATTGTAGTTAATACTAGTAACTACATGAATGAAAATACATGAATAGTAACATGAATGAAAATACCAAAATAACTTTTCCAAATTATCAAAAACCTTCTCAAAGAAACAACTTGATTTTATTTGTTTATTCATTATAATTTGTTATTCATAATTGTTATTCATAATATTCATTATTATTTGTTATACATTCGGTATAATAGTTCAAATGAGCCGTTTTCAGACGGTCTCGCTGTCATGAACTTAGGTGTATTAAAAATCTATGGAATATGAACTGTCATTTCGATTTATTTGTTTATCGCCTAGACGCACTTTTTTCGAATGATCGTTGTTTTCTGCTTGCAAAATGAACAGGATTAAAAATAATAGAGAACTGTCTAAAATAATTATTTCTGGCAAATATTTTTTATGGCTAAACAAAATGTTGACAGATGCATTCCCAAAGATAATTTTATTGTTCATTCAACGTTAAATGTTTATAAATATAAACTTTACTACCTACGCTTATATAGTATAATATTATAATTATTCTATACATTTATTTGGGATCTTAATTTTAATAAAAATAATTTTAAAAATATAATTATGGACCATAAAGGACGAATGGTTACTTAATTCATCTAAGGTTATCCACTCTAAAAGTTTGAAGGAATTTATCATTGACGTTGCTTACAAAGGTTGGGTAATGGCGTTGTCAGTAGATAGCGTTGTGTTTCGTTAGCCAAAGTAACGTGTGTCCGGGTTTGTACCTATGGGGATTAAGTATGGGGTTTTAATTACATTTCTCTTTATGTAGATGATGAGTTTACTTTAGCATATTGAAGAACCAATTTTTTTTTATTGGTTAACATTATCGAGAACTCACATAATATCATTATTCTAGTTCTCCGTACTTCTCCTAATTTCCAGTATTTATGTTCGACACAAAGGCGAATAGCAAAATAATAAAAATACTCTTTCATTAATTATATTATTATTTTAAACTGTTTGTGGATGTTTTCGATATGAATAAAGTTACTATATGATTACACGGTTGCTAGTTTGGTTGCTTTTATTATTATTTAGACCACCATGTAAGTTCATTTAATAACAAAATACATTAAACCTGAAATATTAAGTTAAGTACGCTGAAGAAGGCATATAATTGAACTATTATTCGAGTGAAAAGCACTAAATTGTGTTATTAGAATATTTGTTAGCAATATTAACAGCTTTTCATGAATTACATTACAAAAACTTGTTCATTTTATACAAGTATCGTTGGGTTTACGGTTATTCTATGAATTCTGTTCAGTTTTAAAATGTAAGGAAATTGCGAAAGCTGGAGTTGGTGGATGGTTGTTGCTTTCCTAACAAAATGAATTCCTGAAACTTTTCCAAATCGGATATTAGTTCGAAGTGGATCAGTTGCAAAATGCAAAGCTCGCTCTCGCTGTGTTTCAAAGCATTAATCAAATTGCATACTAATAGACAGCTTGAAAGTTTAAAGACTTCTGTTATTGTGGGCTTAACAAGTCGGGACTGTTATTTAAATACAAAAACATGGTTTGTGTTTTGAAAACGTGTAAATATATACTTTCACTCGAGATACATGGCGTATGCTCATCGATGTTTATTGGGGTAAGTTAATTATGAAACATTTGTAAAAGTGTCCTAATTAAATACGGCAACAAAATTAGAGTCTGAAAATAAGCGAACTTTAATTTGCCATATTTAGACTTCGCAAATTTGTTCATTACGCGGCGAGCAATTCGCGCTCCCATGTAAAAAGGTCTATTCATCCAATAAAAAGGTCTATTCATAAAAGCAGAGTTTACTTTTAAGAACTAAATGGTGATATTATAATACGAGTTGCCTATATACTGTCATATTGAGTTATCGACGAATCACATATCTCCAAAGTTATCTTCCCGCTCTGCGCCCCGCTGTAGTTGTTGTCAACCCCTCACCTTTATGTTCTAGTCTAGTAATATTCATATGTCTATGGGTGTGTACGAATCTGGGAATCAGGCTGTTCAGGAGTGGCGGGCGTATGAATCCATCCCTCCCACTGCAGTGCACGACAATGGGCTGAGAATCCTGGAGAGGTAAAAAGATCTTCCTCAACCAGTCTCTCCGGTCCGCAACCCAGTAGGTGAGCAGACGCATCCGCCGCCAAGACCTTTACAATCCTCACCCCATGAACCCGGGCACCCCTGTTAACGTGAAAAACGTAGCAAACCGTTTTGGGGTGACCTATGGTAGAGGTTTTGGTTATTCAATAAATAGTTCCCGGGGCGGCGCACTATGTGTAATTTCCCATTCTAGCTCCCCTTTAATACAAAAACGGGGTATTTCAAATTGTTTTGAAATTTTCAGAATTACATTGTTAAATATCCCAGGTAGATAAAACTGCCCGTTATTTTTATTTTTGCGACATGTGTGGTAGTTTTGGGAGCAGGTAAAGTCTGTCGTGTTCATGCGGGGGCGCTGCACTACAGTAATCAGTAATCAGTCTGTTTTTAACTTTAACGTTCGCGTTGAATGGTTGTAGTTAGTTTGTGTGAAGATTTATTATTATTCTTTGAAATGGAGACGACAAATCAAGGTGTAAATAATTATTTTTCATAGTTTGTGATCATTTTTATTTACCAGATTTGATGTCAGATTTAATTTAAAAAATAAAAAACAAAATTTATTCATTTATCTGGTTTCAAAATTTTACATAACCTTGAAGTTAGGTTAAGTGCGTTTCCGCCAATCTAAAATAATTTAATCGTAAGGTTAACTTATTCACAATATTAATGAGTTATTTTTTTCTGCTCATTTTTGCTCCTTCATGGAATTTTTACACATCTCAGGGAGGCAGCCACCAATTTCGATATTTGGTTACGAAATCAAAAGGAAGACCGAACAAACATAATATTACGTCACGTTATTAGACATTTTGGTTTTGTAGATTTAGCTGTTGATATTTTAAAATCACCTAAATATTCAATTAGTAGGTACCTACATGACCTGTGCAATTGAGATGCGTTGGAAGAAAAGTTGCAGAGATACTGAAAAATTTCTGAATACGAATTCCGATTGGCGCGACAAACACATTAATTTTGTGAATTCTTTTATGGCGCAATACCTTCTAATAGTAACTGTATGACGTTAAACGTTACTAGTACTTCCAGACCCGGTCGTCCAAAAGAACTTTTTGCGGATTGTTGCAAAAAACAAAGGCAAAAGAACTTTTTAAATCGTTCAGTCCTCTAGCAAAATAGAAATACATAGCCATGGTGGCTCGAGCGTCTCCGGGCTTCTGGTAAAAACGATGCTGCTTAGATTCCAATTAAACAGTTTTTATCATCACCGCGACATACCATAAAATTGAAAAAAAATAGTAAGCCTTGTTCTACACAGGCAACATTGAGGGCAAATCAAGCTCTATCTTTGATTGTTAATGCAAAGTTAACTACTAATCAGTATAAACTTATTAATATATTATTTATATATACAGGGTGCATGTATCAGGACGTACCCGAGGGATTTTAACCAGCGATTCCTGAGCATATTTGGAGAAAAAAATGTAAATGAAATTTTCGTCTCAAGTGACTTTTTATGACTTTTTTTAAATTTTTTTTCTTCAAATTCAAACAAAAAAAATTCTTCCGCTTGTTGTCATTGGTCAATCAGCCGAGTAACCGACCAACCCCTCACCCCGCCTCCAACTGTTCAACACCAACCGTTTTTTAATGTTTTTGTAGAAAAAATAAATTAAAAAAACTTCAAAAATATCACCGGAGACCAAAATTTCATTTACATTTTTTTCTTCAAATAATATCAGGAATCAATGGTCAAAATCCCTCGGGTACATCCTGTTACACCCTGTATATAACTTATTAATATACAGGGTGTTAAGGGACGTACTTGACTTACTTTAACCAGTGATTCCTGACATTATTTGGAGTAAAAAATGTAAATGAAATTTTGGTCTCCGGTGACTTTTTTTGACGACTTTTTTTTTTTTTTCAAAATTTTTTTCTTCAAAATCAAACAAAAAAAAATTTCTTCCGCACATCGTCACTGGTCACTCATCCGGGTGTCTGACGAACCCCTTACCCCGCCTCCAACTGTTCAAGAACTACCATTTTTTTATTTTTTTGTAGGAAAAATAAAAAAAAAAAACATCAAAAATGTCACCGGAGACCAAAATTTCATTTACATTTTTTACTCCAAATAATGTCAGGAATCACTGGTTAAAGTAAGTCAAGTACGTCCCTTAACACCCTGTATATTATATTTATAAACGTATAGAACTAAAAAGTCCACTATATCCTTCATATTGTTTAGTGAAAAATGCTACAGCTGCTTGTTATCCTGACCCTGGTGATAGTTGTAACCGAAACCTACGCTGAAAAAAAAAACAACACCAAAATACTCTAACATTGTATTAATTAGTACAGTAGGTATCTATGTTAATCAAGTTATCATCTTAAAATAAAAGATAAAAGACAAAATTTTTTTTTTATTTATAATTGCCTAACAAAACTATTCTTTTTAATCTAAAATACATTGGTCAGTAAGCACTGAACACATTTATTTTTCCCAGTGAGACTCCTTTTGGTACATTTTCGCTTGTAGGAAGCATCTGGAAGGCCTCTCTGAAGCGTCCAACAGTAGTCTGCAATCATTGAGATGCTCCATCTTCCCTGGTATCTTTTTTCTATCTTCTTCATATCTTGGTGAAATCATTAATTTTGCTCTTCACTCACATATCCTAAATTTTCTGGAAAGTAGTCGGGGTGGGAATGAAAAAAATGTTCTTTTAAACTCATTAGGCAACTTAAAGCTTGAAATGCTTTTAACGATTTGTTTGTATTTAGGGTCTTTTTTATTGCCTAAAAATTTAGGTAACACCTCACCGATCCCTAGTTCCCCTCCCCCCTCCCTCGAACCCCCTACCCGAGTTCCCCTCCCCCCTCCCGTATTCCATACATTCATTCCCAGAACATCCAGTCTTCACAGCTCGCGTACCACCTATTGCAATTTTTTTTATACAAATTTCATAATGCAAGAGCTCACCAGTAGTTTTATACAAACCTTCTCTTGACAATAACGAACACAAAAAAAAGAATTATCCAATTTGGTGCAGTCGTTCAAAAGTTATGCCCGTGCGTACGTCACTGCGATTCATTTTTATTTAATTAATTAATTTTTCGTAATTTCATAATGCCAGAGCTCACTATTGTATACACAAACCATCGCGGGCATGCACACATCAAACCCCCAAAGTGTCATCTCAATAGGATGAACGGTTTAGCAATGAAATGTTTATTGCCAGAGCTCACTGTTGTATATACTATCTATATCTATACATATATGTATACCGTTTTGCCTGAACCTGACGTTCTGGAATTTTTTGAGTATTTTTCTAGTTTTCAGAACACCTAAATACATAGAAATCAGTTGAAAACATCCAGACAGCATTTTTGTTGTAGACCTGTGTTATTAATGAAGAAACACCAACGCATTCCAACGTGCATTAATTTGTACAGAATTTAAATTGAAGCCTGTATATGTATAATTTTTTTTTATTATTATTTGATTTTCGTAAACTCTTCCTTATTTAACTACCTTCAAAATGACGTATTTTGCAATGCTTTAAGTATGATATCTTGTTTACAAATTATAAAAGAGCGGAATAATTAATAAAGCGGACCTAGATTGAGAAATTACACATAGTGCGGCGGCGCGGCGGTACCCATGCCCCCAAATTAGTTAAAAATAATCGCACAGAAAATTGGAAAATGGTAAAACATTTCAAAATAGAAAGGAAATCTTTTATTATCATTTATCATTAAACTTATGTGTTTATATATTATAAACATATAGCTTGATACCGTGATTTAGCCACACATATACATATACGTGACTGTATGACCAATATATTCAGTCATAAAAGACGAGCTCAGTCGAATTGAATTGAATAGTGGCAAAAATTGAAACAAAAGTTAAATCAAAATATATATTTTTTTTTTAAGAAAGATAAACATTCCCGGGATACGAATAACCCGACAATATTTTATAATCTCCTACTACCACCACAGTAAGCCGAAAATATTGCTTGAGTCGTGATGCCAGCCTAGGAATCGAACACGGAACGCCTGGGTGCGACCCAAACGCGATGCCCACTCAACCACTGACCGGTAAATATTGTCTTAACAATATTCTTGTTTTCCAAGTGTTCATTCTCCTAACGTTCTAGGGCACTTTATCGACTTAACATATTATTTTTATTACTTATTCTCCAAGCATTGATTAGTTTTGTTTATTCCCAGTTTATAAAATATAGTTATTATGGAGCTTGAAGTTAGGTAGGTACATTTGCTTTGCAATGAATAACATTCACCTATTTACATTTAGTTGAATGCCAACACATCATTAATAAGTAGAGAAATAATTATTCAGTTGATTACGTTACGTAATCACGAGTACTGTTGTATTACAACGAAAGCTCTGTTCTTTGTTCCAACTATTACCTAGTATTTGTGATTCCTCCAAGAGTATTATGGTCATATTAATTAGTTTAGACGCAAACTAGACAGAGTTGCATCGGGTAAACATTTTATTTAGTAGGTAGTGGAAAATAAATGATTTTTTTCAAACTAATAAACGTTAACATTTTATTACAACAGTTAAATAGTCAATGTGCTTGATTATTTTCACCATAGCCAACAATAATCCACCTATACAGTAGCACCAGGAAATTCATTCCTTCATTACTTAAAATAGGGGAATTAATCAAACAGAATTTAAAATTGTTTTTTTTTTCAAATCAGTGCTAGAAAATTCCACGATAGAGTTTATTGTGATTATTTGATCTTTGCGAAGCTTTTAACATTTCAATCGACAATAACCTTTCTCGTTGATGAAATATATAAACTTTAGTATTTCTTATTATCCCATGGTAAACGTGACAACTTTTCACATTTACCTGTTGATTAATATATCTAAAGCCACCCTCAAATTTATAACAAGTGATTTCTGACTGCAAGTGATGCTATAAGTGCCCATGTCAAATTAGAAAATCTATCTAGAAAGATGAATTTTTATTTATTTCTTGGCGTAAAAAAAACGCTAAAACAATGTTTTAAATTCTACATTAGAAAGGTCACAATTTCATTACTCTAGAGCTCCGGATGTAGGTACTCATATCATTCAAATAAGGGATGTTTTGGTGTAATTTCGGGTACCGAAATCAAATGATCAAAAACTGAAATATGCTATTGAACCTCATATTTATTCTCGATGACACAATGTTGTCACTAATAATCATAAACCGCCGTATCTTTTGATTATCTCTAATAATAGGAATTATATTAATTCGGAATGACTGCATTGAGGCAGCGGCTCTCAAGGCCCGGTGTAGAAGAGGCCCGTCCGGAGAGGAATGATGACCCGGGGCGCGTATTTCCAATCCCTAACGCGGTTGAGTCACTCTAGCGACTGAGCCGCGTTAGGGATTGGAAGGCGTAAATCGCCTTACAAACACTACCGCATTTCAGTCGCGCTAGTGACTGAACCGCGTTAGGGATTGTTATGCACAAATCACCTTACAAGAGCTATACCGATTCAGTCACCTACGCGCTTCGTTGCTCTATCTGTTTCTGTGAGGGTGACGACCGTAATTATAGAGAGGTTAGCAGAGAGGATGGACCGCGTAATTTTTTACTGAAATTTTTTACAATTTTTTTTTTTTTTTTTACATAGAAAAAAAAATACGCGGTCCATCCTCTCTGCTTACCCTTCTATAATTACGGTCGTCACTCTCAGTAAAAAAGAAACACTCGTTTTTTTTTACTTAAAATAAATTTTCAATGTAAAAAAAAAATATTCTAACTAAAAAAACGCTGTCCATGCTCTCTGCTAACCTCTCTATAATTACGGTCGTCACCCTCACAGAAACAGATAGAGCAAGGAAGCGCGTAGGTGACTGAATCGGTATAGCTTTTGTAAGCTGATTTATGCACAACAATCCCTAACGCGGTTCAGTCACTAGCGCGACTGAAATGCGGTAGTGTTTGTAAGGCGATTTACGCCTTCCAATCCCTAACGCGGCTCAGTCGCTAGAGTGACTCAACCGCGTTAGGGATTGGAAATACGCACCCGGGGCCGCTGGGGCCCGCTGCGCTAACTGCTTATTTGCCCGCAACACCCAATCTCATCTGGAGATATTCAAAACTTTTTTACAATCATTACAACATTTAAAAAGTGGATACAAGTATAAATCGTTTCAATATATCATGTCAATGCAATGAACTTTGAGGAAAACTTGTAAATAATATAGAGTGGACTTTCTTCTTGGAGTATGAAAATACTTTCAAATGTCAGAGTGTCAAATGCATTCCTGTAGAATACTTTTAATTGCGAATGAATAGAGTACTCACGAAACGTCGCGCGGTGTTCAGAACAATATTGCATCAACACCTCTTGATTGAGTTACTAAATACTTAAGTCCTTTCTCAGTGCTTCTCTTATAATGTAAACACATCGTGATGGATAACGTTAAAAAATAATTGATACTAACGAGCTACATTTGCCTGGGAATCATTTCAAACTGCCTAACTTGTAAATGAAAATGATCTAAACAAAATCAGATCGTAATTTCTTTGCTTGTGTAGAAACGATGACATAAATTGTAACAAAACGCGGGCGAGGCCGGGCGCGACAGCCAGTCGTAAGGAAGTAATCTCAACTTTAAATACGCCGCAAGGAATGTAATAGGAACTTTGTAGACCTCGGAAGTCAAATACGCTCCCCTAAAAGCGCCCGGGGGACTTTCATTGTGCGGGGAATAAAATAAAAAAATGATAAGAAATACGAAAATGAGAAAAGAAGGCAGAACAAATAAAAATATGTAAACAAACGAGGTGATTTTGCGCGAAATGAGATGAACATTATAAATTTGAATTCTTGGTTAAAAATATAAACACCACAAAATTTTGCAGCGTAATTTGGTAATTTTGATTTAAATATCTTGACTAAAATATCTCTGACTTTTCTGTTTCTTGGAAAGTAAGTTATAACTTTTGAAGTGTTCAGGTATATTTTGAAAAAAATAATTAAATTAAGTAATTCTAGAACATAAACAATCCTAAGCAGCGCCGGGCACTGATTTCCACTCCCACTGAAGAGATGAATGGATAAAAATGTGTTTGTGGTCGTGTATGTTTATCTGAAGTAAGGTAATTTTGATCTTATTACATCGAACACGCATCAAAAGTGTTCAAATGTCGGAAATCTTTCGTGAAAAGACAGTTAATTTTATTGACCTCTTATGGTCTAGAATTCAAACTTAAATTGGTGAAATCAGTTTCTGTGAACGTGAACAATAAATATATGATGCACATACAACCTTAAAAAAAGTTAATATTAAGATTAGACAGCAAAACCAAAGAGGGGTTGAGCGGTTACTAGGCTGAGTGAACAGTGAATTCATGTGGAAGAAAAAAAATTGTTTGATTTTGAAAAAAAAAAAAAAAACATTCATAAAGTCACCAAAGACGGAAATTTTATTAACATTTTTTAATACAAATAATGTCAGGAATCTATGGTAAAAATAAGTCAATACGTCCCTTCATTCTGTGTAAGAATAATATATGTTACTTACTCAGCAAACAATAATATTAAGAAAATTTGTGCAAAATGTCACCACTGACATAGTACCTTTTGACTATTACATCAAGACAGCCAATCAACATTGCGTACTTTGACTCTTTTACACTGCCTGACAACGTATATCACCATTGCATTTGATTTTGAATTTGTACTCTGCAGAAAGTGTCAAGTTTTTCGAGGCGAGAAATGATTCTGACATTCATTACTATCTCGTTTCCAATAAATACAACACGAGGCTCAAGGCCTCATTTCGTGTAGTTGCTTCTCACAAATATTTTATGTACAAGTCTTGTTCACAGAGATAGCATCATTTGGAAGATGAAACCTGCTCTGTCGACTAATCGTAATTGTAACAACAATACTTACTAAAGCGAACATTGTGCAGATATGGAATAATCCTTACGTGAGTCGGTTTGGTGTATGTTATTATTATTACTAAAATTATAAAATTTATTATTTAATTAATGAAGAAAATATTAGCTAAACTCAATCGAAAATCTAGTACAGAAAAATCAGAAAAAGATGAACGAACCCAGGACCTTCGGCTTTCCGGGCCGCAACTAACTAACTAACTGAGCTAATGTGTCCCCATCAGATTCGGACATGTTTAACTGCATCATACTTCGACTAAAAACTACCATATTTATGTATTATAATATTTGAGCCTGAGGTGTGTAAATAAACCCTCTGGGCTTAATACCCAAAGATATGATTGTGACAAACTAACTAGTTGTGTATTGTTGACAATTAACTACTTGTGCAAGTTTCAAGTCATAAAGAAGTACTGATCTGGATTTTAAGCGGATAAGATTACGGAGGCCTCCAAGCTCCATAGAACTACAAAACAAGGTTGGTGGATCTGTTATTTTCCCTGGAGTTGTCTGATTGTCATTCTTTAGTCGGGTCCATTGGGCGGGAAAACACCAGACTTTTGCTTTGATAGTCAAGGTCAAAACATTGAAGGTCATAAATGTTTGACAATTTTTGTAGTATTTGAGCTTCCCGTGTTCTGCGGAAAACAAAACAAAAACAAAACTTAAACATCCCATCTCGGGTGAAGCGGGAAGGCAGGCGGGGGGGAGAATTCATTTTTTGACAGAAGATTCGCGATGCGGTCGTGTGTGGTGAAAACGGAATGGCCTTTTATGGTTATGTGCCATGAGCGAGCATAATCACGAGTTTAAAATATTATTAAACCTAAATATAATATAATAATCAAAATATTTGATAATAAAATTATAATATAATATCAAATATTTTTAATTATTCTGTTTTTGACGTAAATGTTTACGCACTCTAAATTCTAGTAACTTTAGGTCGTGCAATACAATGACGTTATTATATAATGTTATTGGTGCAAAACCTAATCGATATTTGTCGGAAATCTTTCCTGATAAATAAATGTCTGTTTTCTTCCTGGTGTAGCATCTTTTCCACATCGAACGCATTTTAACATTTACGTAAACGATAAACGTCAAACGTCAAGTTTTTTGGTTATCACTGCGCGGACCTAAAATTATTATTTATGATTTTAAATAAACACACTGTCGTAATGGATGATCATTTCTTTCGTGAACTCACTTGTAAATAAAGTCTATTAATTTATAAATCGGTTTCAGAGACACGAAAGAAATTGACCGATTTAAATTTATTCTATTTTTGATGCTACGTAATTATTCACGCACTCTAAATTCAATAGTAATCGATATTAGTTGGAAATATTTCCTAATAAATAAATATCTATTAAAATATCTGTGCATCTCAAATTCAATAGTAACTTAAAACATGCAATAAACGCCAAACGTCAAGTATTGCGTACGCGTGGACGTCCGTACTCCAGGCCAGTTGTCAAATTGTGTGAACTGCGCGAACTTCACCCTAATTAATTGTTTGAAAGTCCTCCAAGCGCCGAAATGACCTTCAAACGCCGAACACTGGAAACTCAAACACTACAAAAATTTATGACCTTGAATGTGTGTTATGGGACTGTCAAAGCAAACGTCTGGCCATAGTCTGGAGTTTGCCCGCGCAATGGACCCGTCTTTTGTGATACATTGTCCGCGCAAGTAGATTTTCATAATCATATCTTTGGGTATTAAGCCCAGAGGGTGTGGGGTTATTTACACACCTCAGGCTCGCATATTATAATGCATAATTATGATAATAATAATAACTAATATAACAATAATTAGTTATTATTATTACCATAATTATGCATTATAATATGCGAGCCTAAGGTGTGTAAATAACCCCACAACCTCTGGGCTTAATACCCAAAGTAATGCATAATTATGGTAATAATAATAACTAATATAACAATAAAGGCATATTTTTATTGGCTGCTACCTTTATGTATGATTGCAAAATTCAACCAGAACTAAATGGTATCTAGTTAGTAGTGTCTTGGATAAATTTGGTGGACTTGGATGGACTTTTCTGAAAGTCCGGGATGAATATTATATTTCTTTTACCTTAACGAGTAAAACCTCAAATTGTATTAATCAATAGAGACAATATTATAGAAACACAATCGAAAATCTGAAACAGAAAAATCAGAAAGAAGATACGGTCACATCTGGGACCAGATGGGGGCTGTATTTGAGGTTTTACTAATAGCTAAAAATAAAGATTTATTATTACTTATTTTGTACTTATATTCTTTATATATGTGTATGTAAAAAGCCAATACATAAATGACTGCGTTACATCATATGATTATTTCATCATGCATCGCAATTCGTAATACGAAACTTATCCTGCGGCATGTTTAGTTGAGAAGTGTTTGTTCGGCTTTGAGACGATCGTCAGGTTTTGCGGTCAAGCTGTGGTCTCATGATACTGAGAGGGTGAGAAGTACCTACTTGAAAACTAGCTCCGGAACAGAGGAGGAGAGGTAGAGATGCATTCTCCAAACTTGACTAACCGGAAGAAGAACGCAGGAAGGCTTCTCTGTTAAGACTCGAGCTTAAGTGCTTTGTTACTCGTTTACTTGTACACTGTTTCCGGACTTGATATTAAGTATTATTTCCTTCAAGATTACAGATACTAGGTACTAATACAACATAATTTTAAAATATTCTAACTATCACATTTCTAATTCCTAACAAACTATCACACTTGTACCATTACTTGGGGCGCGGTGGACCCGCTCAAAAAGAAGAAGGTGGAGAGATATGTAAATACGAATGTTAGAGAGAGCGCGCTAATATTAAAAACGACAAAATTTAAACGAAAATTGTGAAAATGTTTAATAAAACACGTTAACAATCATTTAAAATACTATCAGTATCGCGCTAGTGTAAGACCACCATTCAGAATTGAAACGTTGCTTGAAAATGGCTTTAGCCGTGTTTAGTGACCAGATCTGAATAGCCAGGTACTTCCCAACCTTCCTCTTCCCCACCTCCTTCCCGTCCCCACTACCTTCAGCCTCACAACATACCCCAATTGGGGATGCCATAGTCTCACTGGCTCCAGACGGGAGCAGTTGAGATTCTTGTGCGGTATTCACTGTAAAAAAAAAAAAAAAATAAAGCAAAAATCCCATGAGGAATGACTAAAATAGCATTTAAAGAAACGCTGTAATTTTTTTCATATTTATAACTTCTAAAATAACTGAAAAAAACGTGTTTATAATCATTTGCGGAGCATATTTTGTGATTTTTTTCTATCGAGGGAATTTAAAATAATTGCCGTTTCGGCGTGGAGAATGTATAGATATTATCTTCAAGAATAACATATATTTTTTAAGAGCTTTAAAACTTAGAGTATTTAAGGAAAATATGTAATAAATCGGTAGAAATGCGGTAAGCAGGGCGTTAAGAGATATGCACTTGGATGACGTTTTTAGGAAGCATTTTATTGTTATTTAGAAGCTTCGCGTTGAAGTATTTGTTGTATTGTATGTAAAAAAATTTTATTCCATTTTTATTTTAACTTTATGAGTAAAACCTTAAATAAAATATTTTTAATTAAATATTCTGTTTCATGCATATTACTTATTACGAACTTACATTATCATGTTATTTTAAATCTACATATATATTTTTTTTATTTCGAAAATTTCATTTGAGAGTCGCTAATATTCTCTTCAATGATTTAATTACTATTTTCACTAGTCTTAAATTCATCTACATTAGAAATCGAAAGTATTATCACATGAATTGTGAGTCGAATGAATTTGATACATCAATCCAATTATTTACTTGTCAGTTTCATTTCGAATGCTTCGACAATGAAAGGTTTTTTTTTTTTTTTTTTTTACATTAACTCCACACAGGAGGCCCTGAGGAAAATAATTTCCCTCAGGGCCTATGTCATCTGGGATGCTGTGTGGAGGGTCTTTTTGAGGAGAGGAAGGAATGAACATTGGTCTTGAAGAGACCCATGTTGTAGGAAGGAGGAAACACAGAGGCCGGCAAATCATTCCACAGCCGAGCTGTTGAACACAAGAACGAGTCGAAGAAACGACCCGTTCTCATGTGACAAATGTCAACTGTGTACAAATGTTGGGCACGCGTTTGGCGTGTTTCCCGACTATGCACCGGTGCCGAAGGGATCAATGATGCTAGTTCCTCGGAGCATCTTCCATTGTAATACCGGTAGAACAAGGATAGCATTCCCACCCGACGCCTGTGCTCTAAAGATTGCAATCCGTCTGTTAAGATGGGAGAATCTATCAAACGGACCGCCCGTTTCTGCACAGAGTCGAGGGTATTTTTCAGGTATTTTGGAGCTCCAGACCAGAGGTGGCTGCCAAATTCAACCGTGGGGCGCACTTGCGATTTGTACAGGGTTAGCAGTTGTGTACTTTTAAAGTATCTGCGGGCCCTGTACAGTACGCCCAGTTTTTGGGAGGCTAACTTTACTCTGGCTTCGATGGAGCCCCCATACCTGAGCTGGTCACTTAGGGTTACACCAAGCATATCAATGGAGGGCCTGTTCGGAAGATTGCTTCCGTTGAAAGAGACTAGATTTTCATTGCGATCCCTTTTAGACGTAATCAGACAAGATTGGGTCTTTGAAACATTAAATTCAACGAGATTATTTTTACCCCAAGAGAAAACACTCTCGAGGTAACCGTCCATTCTTTGCTTCAAAGCCTTACGAGCTGTTGGAGTTTGTGAGCCCTTTGGGGGCTTGTCAAACAAAAAGCTATCATGAACTGTACTGTCATCCGCGTAGCAGTGAATTGGTGCACATGACAAAAGGTCGTTGATGTGCAACAAAAACAGAGTTGGAGACAGAACCGATCCCTGCGGGACGCCGGCATTTATCGAGTGAGAGGAAGAGGTGAAACCATCGACTACCGTCTGAATCGACCTCTCCCTCAAGAAGTCGGCAATCCACGTACACAAGGATGCGGGAAGTCCGTAAGAATGCAGTTTGTTGACAAGTCCTCGGTGCCAAACCCGGTCAAAGGCCTTGGATATGTCCAGTGCAACCGTTTGGGTCTCACCGAAACGTTCCAGGCATCGCCCCCAAACATGCGTCACATACGCGAGAAGATCACCGCACGAGCGGTTCCGCCGGAATCCGTATTGACGGTCGTTAATAATTTTGTTCTTCTCGAGGTATGTGAGCAGTTTGTCGTTGATCACACGTTCCATCACCTTAGACAGAACTGATGTGATCGCTATGGGGCGGTAGTTGGCCGGGTTGGAGCGGTCACCCTTCTTTGGAATAGGATGGATAACCGCTTTTTTCCAACCAGAGGGCACAGAGCCAGTCTTCAGGGACAGTTTAAAAAGCTTCGTCAAAATTGGAGCTATTTCTGCAGCGCACCTTTGCAGTACCAGGGCAGGTATTCCGTCAGGCCCACTAGCTTTATTAACATCAAGCCCTCGTAAAACATGGAGTACTTCCCGATGCCGGATCCTCAGCTTTTTCATACGAAAACCGCAGTGAGGAACCGACGTCGGGACAGCACCTTGGTCATCGAGGGTTGAGTTATCCGCAAACATTTTACCTAGTAAGTTAGCCTTTTCGGTGGCGGTGTTTGCTAGTGAGCCGTCAGGTCTGGTAAGAGGTGGCAGACTGGATTTGCAGAAATTGCGACCTATTGAGCCCGCAAGCGACCAGAATTGCCTGCTGCCATGCGGGCATGCAGTCAGCTTTCTGCTGATCTGCTGGTCGTGCTCGAATTTTGACCTATTTATGATTCTCTTGGTTTCCTTTGCCATTTTGTTGTAAGCTGTTCTGTCTTCGGATGTTCTAGATGTGTTGTAGGCTCGGTAAGCCGCGTTTTTTCGTCGCACTGCTTCAGCGCATTGTCGACTGAACCACGGCTTTGAGCCTACACCAGTTTCCTTAACAGTAGATTGGATGAAGCCATCCATCGCGGATGTGATGACCTCACCAATTTCCTGGGCACATCTTGAGGGATCCGAAGTCCGAAAACAGACAGCTGACCACGGGAAAGCATTAAAATGTGCCCGCAGACCGAACCAATCTGCTGACCTATAGTGCCACACTTTTCTCTTCAGCCTCTCGTTTGGTGGTCTGAAGTTTACAGGGATTGATGTCGTCACCAGGCAGTGGTCGGACGATCCTAAAGGCGCTGTGACTTCAATACTGTAACCGTGTGGCACAGTAGTTAAAAATAGGTCTAACAGATTGGAACGGTGAGTCTGGACATCAGGAACCCTTGTAGGCTCCTGAACCATTTGCTCCAATCCGTAGCAAAGGGCAAAGGATTCCGCTTGGCGTCCAGCCGAGTCTGTTGATCCTGAGAACTTCAACCAAGGTTCGTTATGAACATTGAAGTCCCCCAGGACCACAAACTCTGCCATAGGGTAGCGGGGCAAGAGATCATCAATAGTGTCGCTTAAATGTTTGAAGAGCTCGGACGTGTCTGATTCGCTAAGGTTCGGTGAGCGGTATAAACACGCGTAGAATCTTACCGTACTGGCAAGATTGACGCGTACCCACATTACGTCGAATCTGGAGTTTTCCAGATTCAACAGTCGCACACAGTTGACGTCAGCTCGACTATAGAGACAGACACCTCCTTTAGGTCTGAACTTGCTTGCGAGGGTGAAGCCCGGGCAGTCCAGATAGGAGGCGTCTACAGGCTCGGCTATCTGCGTTTCAGACAGGAATAGTAGGTTGGGGCGTTGAGAAAAAAGGTGGTGGTGGACGGAGTTTAAATTGGTATGCAGGCCGCGAATGTTGGTGTAATTCACCAACATTTTTGGCCTGCGCCGGGGTCGCCTACTACTCGCCGCTGTAATGATGTTAATTTTTGTTGTTTGTTTTGTCATGATTTTAAATGTTTTTATGATGGGGTGTGGGGGGAGGGAGGTCTGGGAAGGAAAAGGTATGAGGGGTGGGTAGGAAGCTGGGGATCAGAGTGTCCAAGAGTGACGAACGAATGAATGGTATTGGAGCATATCAAAACATATAAACACTGTTTATACCTTTGCATACAGTACAACTAGTTAATTAGCTGGCTTAAAGTTTCAATACATTTTTTCTCGTTTGACAGGATGCAAAATATGTAACGCATTGGACAAAATGGCAACTTGATATATTTTTACTTATTTATTTATTCAACGCCCAGAGAGCTTTTACATGTTTGGTAGTACAATTACTTCATGACAGATGATTTTTAAACAGATAAAGAAATACTAAAAAATAAAATTAGATAAAAAATGCATACAAGTCACTAAAATACAAAAAACAGCGATTTGATAAGTTTACAAAAATACAGATATATTTAGAAATATTTTTGGAATAAGTTTTTTACAAGATCCACAAAATTCGCCAAGTTGATGTTAAATATGTCAACATCACCTAAGTACTGATTTCCCATAGTGTGAAATCATTGTAGCGGAGAGTGGGCAATGTAGTTCCGCTTATGAATGCTGCAGTAGAATAGTGTATTTTGTCGTGTAGTTACTGTCGGTATTCGCAAGTTTATGAGTTGCAGGAGTTCGCTACAGTCGAATTTAGAGTTAAGTATTTTGAATAAAAATGTTAAGTCATTTATTTTAAGTCTGTCTTCTAGTGTGCGTATTTTTTACTGAATAAAAGATATTTCAAGCTCTATTCATATATTATTTATAGGTGCCTGACCAAAATTATCAAATTACCTCAAAATAATTGCTTCAATGGTTGTCAGTCTGAGTGTATTTAGTGTGACACATAAAAGATTTTAGTTTTGTAAAAGACTTACCAAGATGTATGCCGATATTCTCCAAGTGAGGTTACATGGAAGCTTACCTGCAAAAAGAGAAAAATATTTAAAAACAATGTTTAAAAAAAACATTAATGTAAAAAACACAGGTAGAGATGATGGAACCCCGCGTAACTCTGCCTTTGCCAACACTCGATGAATCTTTCACATATTTTTTTTACTATAACTCTACACAAGGAATCCTAAGATAAAAAAAATTCTCCCAGGGCCTGTGTCATCTTTGGAAATGCTGTGAGGAGGGTCTTTATGAGGAGAGGAAGGAGGGGCCATCCTTCTTGAAGATACCCGTGTTGTAGGGGGGAGGAAACTACCGTTCTCATTCGTTCTCGTCACAAATGGCAACATTGACGGCAGCGGTAAGGCGCTTGACTCGCATTCCGAAGGTCGCGGGATCGAATCCCGGCGTGGCAAATAAATTTTATTTGATTAATTTGTGTATTTCACAATTTATTCTTAAAATAATATATAGTATATTTGCCGTACGTTCAAGAGTGGAAGATACTCTCAGAATCGCCCTGGTGTAAGACCACCATTCAGAATTGAAACGTTGCTTGAAATGGCTTCTGCCGTGACCAGATCTGAATAGCCAGGTACTTCCCCACCTTCCTCTTCCCTATCTCCTTTCCCTCCCCACTGCCTTCAGCCTCACAACATACCCCAATTGGGGATGCCATTGTTCCACTGGCTCCAGACTGGAGCAGTTGGGACCCTTGTGCGGTATTCATGTAAAAAAAAAAATTAAAAAAAGAACAAATGTTGGCCACGCTTTTGAATGGTTTCCTGACTATGCATCGGTGCCGAAGGGATCAATGACGTCAGTTTCTCTGAGCATCTTCCATTGAAATTGCGGTAGAACAATAATTATGATTAATAATAATACTTTGATGATTTGTAGAATATCACCGTTTTCGTGAAAAACCACCTCTAGGGTAACAGGAAACCCCTGTTTCCCACCTAAGGCATCTGCTTAGATTGCAATCCGTTAACGGAGTCACGGAGTCAAGGGTTTTTTCAAATCTCCAAAATAAAGGAGCCCGCCAAATTCAACAATCGGCACACTTGCGATTTGTACAGGGTCAACAGTTGTGTATTATTAGAGTCACGTGGGGTAACCGTACGCTGAGTGTAAGTGTTCGCAATGATGTTTCCGAGGTGGTCGTGCCTGTTTCGCGCCCGCACGTTCCTTAATTCAGTAGCGTTTTGGGTCGCATTGAAGCAGGATATGAGTACAGTGAATCCTAATTTGAAAATAAAAATTGGTAGGTAAATTACTGTTTTTCGTGCTTTTCTCTTAAATTTTGTCATCTGCTATCGACATGTTTGCTTACCGATTATTCGATTACCAATAGACGGTTTGCTTATTGTGTAACCAACTAAGTCAGAGCGATGTGGTCTATGATAATTTTTGGTAAAATATTGTTAGTTACACGGGTGCAAAGTGATAATTCTATTAAAGATAACCACTAATCTGATTTGACCACTTCTCTACGGTATGCGAATTCTTACCCCGCACGTGGGGTAAGTGTTCGTAATCGACATGCATGTAAACATTTTTATATAACTTTTTGATTTACAAACTACATAAGGTTTTTATGTTTGCTTGAGATGCCTTAATGATCAATCATATCAATAAACAAAAAAAAATTAGCAAAATACCTAAAGCGTTTTAATACAAAAATCCCAATGTAGAAACTGCGTACGGTTACCCCACGTGACTCTAAAGTATCTGTGTACGTTCATCTTCGTAAATCGTCGAATATACACTCTCTTATTTTGACTTTTGACTGGACCAGAATCAATTAGTTCAATTACTCGATTTTATGGGACTCTGGCGGCCACTTCATATTATCTACTATCCACGCGTTCTTTTCAAATTACCTCATTTGTAAAACGGTCTTACATAGTTTTAACATTCGCCTCAAGAATCTTAAAATAGAGCACCATATAAACACACTTCCTTGTTCACGATTAATTAATCTTAACACGTGTAGAAATCATCATTGTTAATTGAACCATTAATGAAATTAATGAGACAGACCCTACAAAAATGATTCAATGTTTACCATGCACCTATTATTTTCAGAATAACTAACAAGAACATGGATATTATTATTCTGATTTGATTTGTTTTGGGGTATTATGCCGTGTTCCGTTTGCTCCATTTTATTACGAGCACTTTATTGAAACTGGCAATTGATTTGTATTTGTTATTGAAGTTCTGGGAAAGCGCAAAACGCATTATTGAGCACTCTAAATTACAGAGACAATTGAAATCCGCAAAAACCTAATATTATTAATAGAGATGACGGGCTAAATAATTTTTGATATCCAGTACTTGACGGCTACACCAAAACTAAAAGCCGAACACCACACCGATTTAACTAATTATTCTGAAATCGGCCCTAAGAGAATTGACGCGCGTAACACGGTACCACTTTGACTTACATAAACACACACTTCACCACAATCTGCACTTGTATCTGCCACGATGTTGAGCACTATAATACTATCCGAAACATTGGCTAAAGAAGGAGGAAGCCCAACAAGGCGTAATACCCCAAAAATAAATCACGATAATAAGAATTGTTCTGATAAATAAGTTGAATACTTTTTGTGCTTATTTTGTTTGTCATTTGCAATGAAACCAGCACAAAAAATTAAATTATTGCTATTCATGAAATGGGCAAATAAAATAAATCAGATCTTCTTAAAAGCAACAAGGATTATGATATGAGATCATTTTTTAAGAATACTGAGTTATAAATGTGCAAAATGATTTTCCTTTAAGGTATTTTTTCACTCAAGTTTTTCACAATTCTGTATATTTTCAAATCGGCTTTAAAAATTTTAACAAGGACGAGGTAATTTTTATCACTCGAAAATTTATTTTCATCGCCACTGTTCCGCAATTATAAATGTTATATCTGATGTTTTTGACAGGTTTTTTAAGCGAAAACTTTTGGGGATAGGGATTTAATTTAATTTAAAATGATACATCTGCGTTTTGTAGGACAAACGCCGAGGACATACCTACCTGTCAAAAACAAGAGATTTTTTAACACTTTTTAATAAAACCGGACTTTGAATTTGAACCACAATTTAATTACTTTGTTTTGAGTTGACAAAACGCACAAAATTCACAGCGAGATAAAAATCTCATTTCTTCAGAAAGACATCCTCATGAAAGTTCAAACATTACTCGCCCAGTACCTATGTGTGTTTAATGATATAAGATTTTTTTCTGTTTGCAATAGTGCGCAACTTTGGATTTACTTATTAGGTCGTGTTCTCGGCCAATTTAAGCTTTGGATCAAATTGTTATGAGCCGTAAAGCCGTAATGTTACTGATCAAAATTTAATTAAAAAATTGAAACGGTTCGAAAATCAGCGTCCCTGGCCGTTCGTGCACCGGTGTGACGGCAAAAAATTAAAAAAAAAAAAAATGGATGCGATTTTGACCCTTATGTATAAAGAAACTGTATCAAGAACAAGGTCAGAATCGCTTGCGCCAACAGTTTTCCCGATACCGCTAAAAGTTTCATTCACCTGGCAAGTCCAGAGTATTTTGAAATAATTTGTCTGTGGAGTTTTTCGGTCGCATTTTACCGCGAAACGAGCTGTCAAAGTCAGTCGATGTTTGGTCACAAAAACTTCGATAAACTTATCAATTCATCAAATAAACGCAAGTAATGTTATTTTTATCAATAGTTTATTGTTCAAAGAATGTGTTTCGGTAAATAAAATGAACGATAGTTCGCAATAAATGCAAAAAATATTACTTCAAAAGTATTCTCTCCGAGATTTCATACGACATATGGGAAAAATATCCTGGCTAACAATGGGTTTTACTGGAGATCGTTTAATGTCAAAATTCAAAGTGTCGCCGATTGTCGTTTCAAATGTGGTTTAGTTTTAAGGTTTTACCCTTCAATGAAATATATCATTCGAGAATAAGATAATATCCACTAATAAATCTAAACGATACACGAAATAGAACAAGACACAGAAAAATAAAAAGGTAACGTCTGCAACTGGGACTCGAACACAGGATCTCTTGTCTTACCGGGACTCAGCGCTTTAACCAACTCGGCCATTGGGACCTAATTTTTTTCAGTCTTTTTTTGGTCGATCTCATAGTTCAAATTCAGATTTAACAATACTATAATAATAATAATATATCTATATAACTACAAAAACAAAAAGTACACCATAAGTACAGTTTAAAATTTGCCTAAGTACAATTAATAACAGAAAACAAAATACATATATACAGTAGTTACTTAAAGAATACAGATTTATAATTATAAATTTAGGTTTCTCGTAACCTGCCTCACTAGGCTAGCCTGTGTTGAGGCAGTAATTTTACGTCAATTTATTATACTGTGAACATACCTACACTTATATATATATCCTCAATTAATTTTCACCACAGTTTTGTCAGCTATCTTTTTGAATGATTACAAAGTTTTTTTAACGAATTTATTAGTAATAAATAGTGTATCGGGTAAACATATCCGATTTTATTTATACAGGACACCTGTTGACCTTTTCTAAAAGTCTAAAGAAATATTCAATTTTTATTAGAATAATTTTAATATCTTTTGATGGTTTTCTTAAAAAATTGCTAGGTGTTTTCAAGCTTACACTAATTTAAAATAATACAATAAGCAATGACGAGCTACGGTGGTAATAAAACCTAGTCGGCAACTGAATGAAAACAACAGTGATGTAAAACAAAGTTATTGTTTTATTTAAAATTAAAATTTCGCATCACAAAATATCTGCTTCATTTATTTCAAACGAGTTTTTTTTTTTGTTATTAGTTTTTGGGGTACCTATTATGCCGTGTTGCGCTACCTCCTTCTTTAGCCTGAAGAAGGAGGTAGCCCAACACGGCATAATACCCCAAAAACTAATAACAAAAATATTTTTGGCCGTGAAAATCTAAAATCGTATCTAGTTATTTACTAATTATTTTCTAACATTGTAAAGCGCTCTTGGCATGATATTTTACTAACAATGCCCCATGAAATTTAGCCACTCGGTAATATAATCATCATAAATATCTAAATCTAATATCATACATCAACCTACAATATTCGTATTAATTTTGAAGCCTGGCGTAAATTATATGTTTAATAAATAATCAGTTTACTTTGTACTGATTACTATTAGTAAATCGCTAATTCCATAAACCGAAATGTAATTATTATTTGACAAAATTGACTGGGAAATGTTTGGTTTTATTTGACATCTGACCGCCAAACAGGTTATGAAATAATAATCTATCTACAGTACAAATACTGGTACCTAAGTACATAAAACATATTCAAAATTTCCAATAAACCAACGGTTAATTATTATTTGGTATGATGCAATTTCTGATAAATTCTCAAAGCTTTTTCTATAATCCACGCCAAGGCAAGGAGTTAATTAATTACAAAAGCTATGTAAAGGAATACCTACCTAGGGATTCCTTCGTATTCAAATAATGAATTACTTTTCAAATGTGATTCTTTTGATGTGTTGTCATGGTGACATACAAACACATTATTATTATTGTTTTTGACGAGCTATGTAGCAGAGATTCAATTAATCAAGATATCAGAAAAATAAGTGTTAAAGTGTTATAATGTTTTTTAAGATCGACAAATAAACTTCAAATGTAGTTTCTTTGTTAACAGAGCAACACATGATTTGTTTTGTCATAAATAATACCAATAAAGAAGTACAATCAATAGACAAATTGTCTTATAAAACTACATTTTTAGTTAAGAGAAACAATGACGTTAGAAATGGAAAAGTTACAATTCACATTTACAGTGTCAGCAGCATCGGATGGTAAAACCAATATAATTTGCATAACCTCAATCGAGACACCTGATGGATGCATATTTGATATTCCCGACGATTTCAAATGTGCAAGCAAACACACCGCCATAACGACCACGGATGTTTATACCAAAATAAAGAATTGTCTAAAGAAAAGATACCAAACACGTAAAATATGGATTCCCTTAACAGAAGATTTGAGGAAAATTTATTTAGATGAAGGTGAGAATTTACAATTTGGTGACCAATACCTGGAAGAAATTACAAATGAAACGAAACTTTCTCACAATAATATCAGTAAAGGCACTGAAAATAAAAATCTAGGAAAAATAGCAGAAAGATTTTTACTAGAGAAGTTTTCAGGAAAAACATCAAATGTTAACCAATGGATCAATGATTTTGAGAATGAATGTACACGTTTCGAGATATTAAAGGAGATGGAAAAAATTGAGACTTTAAAGTATTTACTTGAAAAACAGTGCCTAGATTGGTACACTAGTATGTTAATAAAACGTACATTAAGCGCAGGATGGGCAATATGGAAAACAAATTTTTGTGAAACATACGGAAACAAAGGTTGGTCACAAGTTAAATATGCATTTGCATTTAAATTTCAAGGAGGTTCATTACGAGAATATGCTACAAAAAAAGAAAGATTGTTATTAGAGATAAATAAAAATATTGACTCTCAGACATTAATTCATCTTATTGTTATGGGTCTACCAGATTACATAATGTACAAAATGGATAAGGAATCAATAAAATCAACTTCAAATCTATTCAATGAAATTGGTAAACATGAACAAACAAACAATAAAAATAATTGTAATAAATTCAAGAGAAATACATTTGATAATAGAGTAAGAATTGATAAAATGAAGCCTTGCAAAAATTGTGAAAAATTAAATAAAGGTAGCCGTTTTCACTCTGAAGAAAACTGCTGGTTTAAACAAACTGATGACTATGAGAACAAGAGAAACTATAATAAGAATGTAAACAATACTGTATTAGATGTTGAATTGAGTGATAATGAGTCAAAAAACTAATAAATACACCATTAATTAAAGTAAAACTAACATTAGAAGGAAAATTAGACATATTTGGTATATATGATTCCGGATCTAATGTTTCCTTAATAAATTCTAAATTATTAAGAATAAAGGATGAAGGAAAAAATATACACAAAAATACAAACTTACTAACAATTAATGGTGTAAAAAAGACAAAAGGCTTAACAACAATAAAAATTAAGATATTTAATATAGAGAAGAAAATTGATGTTTATATTGTAGATGGAAGAGATTTCAAATACAATTTTCTAATTGGACTTGATACTATAAAAAAGTTTAATTTGATTCAGAATGAAAATTTGGAAATTGATCAGAAATCTGAAGAAAGCTTGAAAGAAGAGGAAATACATTTTAAAAACAATCCTAATGAAAATGAAGAAAAAAAGAACTTGAACTTTATAAACTTTAAGGAACATACAAAAGAAAAAGAATTTACAGTGGATCTGAGTCATTTAAATAGTCAACAAAAATCTGAAATAAATAAACTTATTGATAAATATAAATCAAGCTTTGCAAAGGATAAATATGATATTGGAACAGTAAAGGATTATGAAGCACGCATTGATCTACTTGTGGACAAATACTGTAGTAAAAGACCCTACAGATGTTCAATAGAGGATAAGTTAGAGATAGAAGAACAAATAAGAAAATTGCTTGAAAGAAATCTTATAGAGGAATCATACAGCCCCTTTGCAGCACCAGTAACATTAGCTTTCAAAAAAGAAGACAATAGAAAAACAAGATTGTGTATCGATTTTAGAGAAATAAATAAAATGGTGGTACCTCAGGCTCAACCATTTCCTTTGATTGAGGACTTAGTAACAAAAACCAGAAACTGTAAGTACTTTTCAACATTGGATGTAAATTCTGCGTTCTGGTCTATTCCCCTGCAAATTGAAGATAGAAAGAAAACTGCTTTTGTAACCCAGGAAGGCCACTACCAATGGACATGTTTACCCTTCGGTTTAAAAACTTCTCCAGCCATATTTCAAAGAATACTAAGCAACATACTGAGAAAGTACAAGTTAACAGAATTTGCTGTAAATTTCATTGACGACATTTTAATATTTTCAGAAACCTATACCGAGCACATAAATCATTTATCACAGCTTTTAAAGGCGATAGAAAAAGAAGGTTTTCGACTTAAACTCACAAAATGTCGATTTACAACAAATTCGGTAAAATACCTCGGACATATAATACAAGATAATACAGTAAGACCAGTGAGAGATAACTTAATTTCAATAAGAGATTTCCCTACACCAAAGAATCAGAAAAATATTAGACAACTTCTAGGAAAAATCAATTTCTACCACGAGTACATTCCTAACAGTTCAATAATTTTAGAACCACTACATAATTTACTAAGAAAGCACCAAAAATTCATATGGTCAATAGAATGCGAAGAAGCTTTCGAGAAGATTAAACAACTATTGTGTTCACAACCAATCTTGGAAATTTTTGATAAAGACTTATCAACAAACATATATACAGATGCATCATTGGAAGGTATCGGAGCAGTGCTAAAGCAAACTCAACCAGACGGAAAGGAAAAACCTGTAGCATATTTCTCTAAAAAATTAAATGAAGCCCAAAAGAAAAAAAAGGCTATATATTTAGAATGCTTAGCTATTAAAGAGGCCATAAGATACTGGCAGTACTGGCTAATAGGCAAACCTTTTACAGTATATTCCGACCACAAACCATTGGAAAATTTAAACATTAAATCTAGAACGGACGAAGAGTTAGGAGATTTATCCTATTATCTATCACAATATGATTTCAAAATAAAATATACACCAGGAAAGAATAATTTAGAGGCAGATTGCTTGAGCAGAAACCCAGTATTAGAAGCTAATAAAGATGTACATGAACAATTAAAAATAATAAACTTAGTAACATTGAATGATATATTAACAGATCAAGAGAAAAATGAGGATATAAAAAAATACAAGAACAAGTTAATATATAAACACAATATATATTATAAGAGGGTAAGAAAGCAAGAAAAAATACTACTGTCAGAGGAACTCAGTATAAAATTTATAAAACTAATACATGAAAATATGTGTCATATAGGTATAAAACAAATGCAAATGAAAATAGGAAAACTTTATGCAGCAAAGAACTTAACTAGAAATATCACCGATTTATGCAAACAATGTGAAATATGTATAAAAAATAAGACAAGAGGACAGGCTAAATATGGTTTAATGTCGCACTTAGGCCCTGCCACAAAACCACTTGAAATTGTCTCAATAGACACAATTGGGGGATTTGGTGGCTCTCGATCAACCAAAAAATATTTGCACCTTTTAGTCGACCATTTTACTCGATATGCTTATATATTAACCTCAAAGACACAGAGTGCAAAGGACTTTGTAAAACTTATAAATATTGTACCAAATTGTAATGAAATTGGCATGGTTCTCACCGACCAATATCCTGGAATTAACTCAAGAGAGTTTAAAACTTTTTTAAATGAAAGATCAATCACACTAATTTTCACTGCAGTAAATTCACCGTTTTCTAATGGACTGAACGAAAGGCTAAACCAAACACTCGTTAATAAAATAAGGTGCAAGATAAATGAAAATCTAAAAACTAAAGCATGGACGACTATTGCTCATAATTGTGTTGATAGATATAATAACACAGAACACTCAATAACAGGCTTTGCACCGAGATACCTATTGGATGGTACTGATGTTTCATTCGTACCAAATGAACTTAAATTTAAAAAAGAAACAGATGACTGGATTAGAGACAGAAAATCAGCATTAGAAAGAACAATTAAATCACATGAATATAATAAAATGTTAATTGATAAAAAAAGAACAATACATAATTTTAAAATAGGCGATATGGTATATGTTGAAAATGGTCACAAACTAAATAGAAGAAAATTAGATGAGTTAAGGATTGGTCCATTTAAAATCGAAGATAAACTATCACAATCAATATACAAGATTAATACAGGGCATAGAAAGATGGAGTCAAATTTTTTCCATATTACAAAACTTATTCCTGCCCCCGTACCAGAAGAAAATGAAGTTTAAAAAAAGAAAAAGGTATTGAAAGAAGCGAAAATCTCTAGGAAAATTTTCTAACCCTAGGGGGGAGATGTAAAGGAATACCTACCTAGGGATTCCTTCGTATTCAAATAATGAATTACTTTTCAAATGTGATTCTTTTGATGTGTTGTCATGGTGACATACAAACACATTATTATTATTGTTTTTGACGAGCTATGTAGCAGAGATTCAATTAATCAAGATATCAGAAAAATAAGTGTTAAAGTGTTATAATGTTTTTTAAGATCGACAAATAAACTTCAAATGTAGTTTCTTTGTTAACAGAGCAACACATGATTTGTTTTGTCATAAATAATACCAATAAAGAAGTACAATCAATAGACAAATTGTCTTATAGCTATACTAAATAACATTAAAAAACGTTTTTATCACCTTTTTGGAACAATTTTACGGAGGGGTGTTTAAAGGCGGAATTGTTGAAGTGAATTATTTCCATTTAACATTTAACCGACGTGCAACGGAGTCCATTTAACAACTTGGGTGGCGGATATGGGTACTGCGGCCTTGGGAACCATTTATTGGATAACTAACACCCCTGCCATACGTCACCCCAAGTGGTTCACTACTTTTGGTGATTTAAAGGGTGAGTATGTCTAGGTCTTGGCGGCGGATTCTTTTGACTACCTAATGCATTGCGGGTCGGATCGGGAGAGACTAGTTGAGGGAGACCTTTTGACGCCTCCAGCCTGACTCTCGACCATCGCCTTGCACCGCAGAGGAAGGAATGAATTCATGCGTCCGTCACGAAGAAAAAAATTCCCTCAGTCTATGTCATCTTTGGGGATGCTGTGTGGACAGTGTGGTGACTCTTTTTAGGGAAGGGTGGAAAAGGGTATGAGGGGTGGGTAGGAATCTAAGGGTCAAGGAGGACGTTTGAATCCATCACTGTCACAGCGGTTGGAAGGCGATGGGTCGAGAGAGTTCGGGGTAGAGGTCTAGTCAGGCCTCCCTCAACCAGTATCTGCCGATCCGGCCCACCACCCAGTAGGTGGGCACACGCATTCGCCGCCAAGACCTGGACAAACTTCACCCACATGAACGCGTGCACCCGCTGTAGTCACCAAACTTAGCGAACCACTCTGGGTGAACTATGGCAGGGGTGTTGGTTATCTAATAAACAGTTCTCAAATAACTTTCTCAGATAACCGCCTCCCAAATTCAATCATCGGCGAAAATAAAAGAATTGTAGGTTTATGAGTGTTAAGATCCCGCAAGGGATTTTTCAATATTTAATGTTTTTTTTTCGTATTTTTGCGTATTTTCGAAGTCATCTGTGTCGATAACAGCACCTCAAAAAAAAGTTTGTTATTATTTTTTTTAGATACATGCATTTTCGATGCCCCAAGTTAATATTAAATATTTAAAAAAATATTTTTTCTTACTTTATAACTGTTTATAAAAGATCAGTTTTCAAAAAATCGTTAATGTACCACTGATTGTTTTCCATCTGTCGTCATATACGAAAAGAAAAAAAATATTGAAAAATATTTTGTTATAGGAAACATATCAACCTATACCCTTACATGTATATTTTTTTTATAAAATGCGCAAATAAAGATGTAAAATTATTTTTAAAAACTACGTAAATCGATGTACTTTTAAATCGATTTTATATATTAAAAAACAATTATTTGAAAAAAATAAAAATAATGTGTATGAAAACAATATTTAAACTATAAAAACTGATAAATAAATAAAATTAATTTTGTGATTTATTGTGTAATATTCCATTTTTATCTGTACCCAAAACAGATAAATGCGATCCCATTTTCAACTTCTATTCATTACGCGAAAGTCAGTCGCCACGAGAGGTCGTCACATAACGCTCTGTTCTGTAAAGTAGTATGAATAATATTTGCATGTGTTGGTTTTTGTATAGAATACGTATACTCTGGAGGGAAGAAATTCGACCACTGAATTTGTACGGGGAAAGTGAATGAAGTGTGTCAAAAAGATATATTTTAAAACGATTGTGGCAAGGATTGACTGTCATATACTTGTACCTTCTTATATATTGCCTTGTTTGTAGACCCAAATATGAATACAGTGATCACTCGGTTTTACGAATCAATTTTTAACTGCTTTTATGTTTATTTTTATACGTGGGCTTTCGAACAATATTTTTAATGTTATTATTGAAATCAATTACTGTTTATTAAGTTCTGCTAGATATTTTTAATGATTTTAATTATATGCGTACCGGCAACAATAGTTGATTTGGCGATGACTTTGGTAGGCAAAACTGCCATTAGGTACTTGTAAACAGTAATAAATGAAATTTGAATTATTTTCAATTAGCTTTTATTATTCGGAAGTTTTATTCGTTTTGAACATTTTTACTTAGTTTATTTAATTACGAATGCATTACAGAGCAGATGAATGAAGAAAATAGTGTAAGGAGAAGGAATGAGGTGAATGTGTCAGTATGGTAGAAGAAGTCGGGGGGAGAATGGCATGATGAAGTGAAACTGCGCCCTAGGGGTGATTTTTCACTAATACAAATCGTCCAATTATTATTATTAAATAGTCGAGATTCAGAACTGTACCTAACTGTTTAATATTTTTCGATATCTCTGTATCTGGCAGTAAACAATGTAAAAATTAAACATTTTGTAAAAGCCCATCAGTGCTTTTACAAGAAATAAATTTCCGTGTTGTCTTACTTTTTCGAAGAAGGCATGTATATCATCCGTCATAATATTATTTTATTTTTCAAAAGCGAGTGTCAAGTTACACACGAAATAGGGCTGTCCAAATAAATGGTTAATTATTATTATTCATAATTTAACCAACAAACCATCACGCCGTTTCTCCGCAGGGGTAGGCAAAGAGGACGGACCGCCAAACAACTCGGTCTTGGCACACACCCCTTGCCTCGTTCACATTCATACGTCGTCTCATACATGCTTTTCTATTATTCTGACTCTTGATATGGTCCGACTAAAGTATCTGATTCATTTAGTCGTGCCATGTCTTTCTTGGACGTCCAGGAGTTCTACCATTCACATTTGCGGTTGCATATTCTCCTTACACTATTTTTCTCGTTCATTTGCTCTACATGCCCAAACCATCGGAGCGTTCTTTTCTTCATCTTACTCATTACACTTACATCAGCCTTGCATTCTTTGCGGATCTCCATGTTTCTCACACGATCCTACATGGTTTTACCACACATACTCCATACATCTCAGGGATCTCATTCTGCAGCATTCAGTCTACTTTCATCCTTTCTCTGCCAGTTTCATGACTCACTGCCATACATCAGGGTAGGTACCAGTACTCTATTAATAGAGTTACCTGCATTCACCCCTCTTTCAATATCTCTATCAGCCTTCTCATCTATCGTAAACATACTTCCCAAATACACAAACTCATCCAATTGCTCCAAGTTTTCATCATTCACAACTATGTTGCACATTGTTTTCATATTCTCTCTTTATTTATTTATTTTATTTATTTATTTATAAGTACATGTTACATACATAATAAATTTACTTCAGGAGATACATTAGGTCACCATACTAGGCAGCTGCCTGTATCATGGTGACCAACGGAGGATAGTTGTTTGAATTGGAGTCTAGTACTCGTAAGTGTAAACATATCTAAGTATATTTAAGTAAAATAATAAAAATAAAATTATAAATTAATATCATTTTAATATTAATTTAATTAATATCTTTCAAATACCATGGCTTTAGACTTTACTTACATTCATTATTAACTCATTCTTCGTACACCCTAGATAGAGACTGTAGATCTTCCATACTGTGAATATCTCGACCCATCGCCTTGCACTGAGATGGATTCATACGTTTATTACGCCTGGTTCGATACACTGACCCCCAGATTCCTACCAATCCCTAATACCTATTTCCTTCCCAGAACTCCTTATTAGAACTTCGTCTCCATATTTAAAAAAAACTTTTAAAAATCCTTAAAAAACCCTCAACACAGCATTCCTTAGGATGATAGTGATGATGACAGTGTGATATAATAAGTCATCATTATACATCAGCTTTCACAGGAGAATACCTTTATTTCATAGGAAATAATAACAATGTTAATAATAATACATAACGACTACTTAATGTAAAAACCTAAACTTTTAAATAAACAAATATATTTTTCAATGGTGTTTTATATTTCCGTGTGTTGTGACGCCCTGGGGATTATTCAACTGGCGGGCGCAGACATCCATCGCGAAGACTTGTTGTCACAATGCAGGTGTTCTTCTTGGGTGTTGACAGTTAGCCGAAAAAAATCCCGTATTTATGGAAAATTTAGTTTACTTGTAAAATTTGGGAATATCAATTCACATGTAAAAGAAATCAATATGTCGCAAATATTTTTCATATTTAGAAGATACAGATTTTTATAGAACTTCTATAACTTTTTGTAGTTTATATTTTTTTAAATAAAAAAAAAAATATATAGATTGAAGTGTTAAACTAATAAACAACTCACGATTTGCTTCTAAAATCATACCAGTTGCATAGTGAATTTCCGACAGTTTTTAAAAAGTTGTTCAAATAATATTTTTTTTAAATAATTTTCTTCGAAATAGGGAATCTTAAGGGAAATTTTCCCACGTTATGGGGTAAAATAGAAATCCAACGTTCAAAACGACCGGCCAAGATATAATATGCCAATATTTAATTTGTGATCGGGAATGACCGTGTAACTTCGGATTTTTACGAGCGGATAGTATTATCAAATCCATTTTTAGTAACTATTTACAATAAATTTTGATAGAATTGAGTTAAAAAGCGATGAGGGCGACACAAGCGACAAACAATTAAACTATTTTAGCAAATTTCGATAAAACCGATTGTCCTGCTAGGCTCTTGTATTAAAAATATGGGCCACCGCGAATAATTCTGAAAATAACTTTTAAAGCCACAAAGTAAGAAGTGTTCAGGAAACTTTGTTTTACAAATCATGTTCATTTTAAAGGGTTAGCATTCATCACTAAACAAGAGGTCATGTGTTTTTCAGTGAGTTGGGTCCGCCGCGATTCTATGAATGTGCCCATTATTTGTAAGGTCGACTCGGCGACAATATCCACATAACTCTTTGGCAACTCCTCCACTCTTTAGACCCAATTACCCAAGAAGCCGACGTGACGTGATGCGATACACTCCTAAGGTTGCGAATTCATGAGCCGGACCAGAGCACTTTGCGGTTACTTCGGTCCTTTCGCGAATTTCGTGGTTCGGCTTGCGCTTATGTTCGCAATTGTATGCGCACTATAAATACATGGTCCAACTGCACTGGTTCCTAATAATTATTTTCAAGAAAATATCATTTCAGGAGTACATAACCTACAAATTTTAACGGAACAGTCTAGTGATAAGATTTTTTTATAGAGCCCTGTGTCAAATTTTGAGACCAACAAAAATATTTTCTATTCGACCTGTGTATCTTATGAAATTAACTTTTTAAAACTATTAGAATATTTCTTGGAAAACATTTTGTTCATTTTTTTTTACCTTAGCTCCACACAGGAGACCCTGAGGAAAAAAATACCACAGGGCCTATGTCATTTTTGGGGATGCTTTGTGGAGGGTCTTTTCGGGGAAATGAAATTCTGGGAATGAAAAATATATGAGGGGTGGGTTGTAATCTGGGGGTCAATGTGTCCAGGAGTGACGGACGTAAGAATTCATCATTCCCACTGCGCTGTGAACGGCGATGGGACGGGAGATTCCGACTAGAGAGGTCAAAAGGTGCTCCTCAGCGAGTCTCTCCCTGTCCGGCTCGTCACGCAAAGGGGTGAGAATAAGTGGGCAACCTCGACCTCGACAAACTTTACCCTGTGAAACCGGCACCTCTGCTAAGTCCCCAAAACGCCTAAACCACTTGGGGTGGCCTATGGCGGGGGTGTTGGTTATCTAATAAATGGTTCCCGGTGCGGCGGTACCCATACCCGCCTCCCAAATCTGGATTATTATTTTATGATATGTGTAAGAAAGAGTAATTTTATTTGATTATTTAAAGCAAAATATTAATCCTGTATTTTTATTAGTTAGTAGTGAAACGTAGAGATGCCCCGAGGCCTCAAGCAATTAAATTCCGCCGCTAAGAAAATGATGTTTGTTCATATTAAAGGCGAGTGTGTATCTTATTTTATGTCTAGACTATTATGTACGTATACCTAATAATTGTGTACCGTTACAACGTATTGTTTATATTACATTACTTGGTTTATGTGTGTGAACACGTTAGCTAAACAAAGCTTGGACATCAACTTTATGCCAAAACTTTATGCCAAATCTGCTCTGCTATACTTCCTCCAAAACAAATTCCATATTCCAATTCAACCCAAAATAATAATAAAAACCAGGTCATTAACAAATATAACCCTGAACATACCAATAACACACACCACACACGGACAAAGACATTTTCAGTATTATGCAACCAAACTTTTTAATTATATGCCCATTACTCTGAAACAACAACTAATTGCAAATACATCTACAAATATCCACAAAAAACATATCACAGCCTGGATCAAAAATCAAGATATTCACTTTATTCAAAATACTTTAATCCCTAACCAAACATAGCCAAACATTAACAAGTGCAAAATAAATTAACATGTCTATCAAGGATTTACCAACTATTCATATGTACATATAATATACATATATACCTTATATATATATATTTTTTTTTTCTTCCAAGTAATCTATGTACAATTACCATTAAAATGTAAAAAAAATGAAAAATAACTAACTTTCTACTACAACACATACCTGTACCTGTCACACTTAATCATAAACACGTAAACACCTCAGCACAGGTTCTCCTAGTGAGGTGTTCACGAAACATACAATATTACCAACCAACAGTTTCACCTTCTCAAACCTACCTAACACACAACATAATGAAATGTAATATTAATATGTAAAAATATTTTTAAAATATATTACATATGTAAAAATGTTAAGAATAAGGTGTAAACTGTAATATATAGATATCAATAAATAAATAAATAAACATCAGTTGACCCAACAACATCAATTTCAAGAATGTGTTCCACTGGAATTATTTGTCAATACAAATTGAATTTTTAACGCTCCGGAGCACCACAGAATGTTTGATGTTATGGTTTATTTTATCGCTAAAGAAAATAATAGCATAAATCTAAACGAATCATGAAACCACAGAAGAATAAAGAGGTAACGGTTGCAAATGCGACGCGAATCCATGATCTCTTGTCTTAGCGGGATAAAGCGCCTAAACCAACTCGATCATTGGGACCTATATTTTTTCTGTCAGTTTTGTCGATCTCGTGTTTATCAACTCAGCATTAATAAATAAGAATTATCCTTAGTTAATATTCCTCATACTTTTGGCACATCTATTGTTTTGACCGATTACAATTTTTTTTAACGAAGTGTGTCAGATAAAAATATCTTATAAACACAGTTTACTTTTATAATGGATAAACATACATAATTTTAGGTCAATTCCTTGAATATAAGCCTTTTTAAATAATAATATTTACTTTACATTCCAGGTAAATTTTAAAATAAGTTTTTTCCAGTAAGGTTGAAAAATGACGTAAAAAAACATTAGATGAGAGAACGCTATATGATGGAGGTTAATTAGTTTCATACATAATCTAAACTTTTTTGATCAAAAGGTGTAGTATTTAATTACTTTTGATACGCAGATAGAATGCTGTTGATGTCGGCTGCATGAAAACGGTTTGATCTTCAGGTAATATGGCACGCACGTGGAACGAGCTACAGACACCTATCTTTTCTCCCATGTTTCATTCCAACCTCTTCAAAACCAGCAATAACAAAACCCTTGATACAACCCCTTCAAAACCGATGTAGCTCTGGTTGTAGATAAATAACACAGTGGATAGGGAAACTTTCATGTACATACATCATCATCATCACTCTAGGCCAGCGGTCGTCACACTTTTCTGGTCAAGGGCCACTTAGGACAATGTGAGGAATCACCGCGGGCCGCACACTTATGATTTCGGGTGGAGGGGGGGGGGGGGGTGTTGAACCTTTTGTTTAGCAAGTTAGCAATTATTTTGTATTTAAGTACCGGGTTGCTACTTCCTCCCTACTTGTGTTCATGATATAGTGTCAATTCTTAATAATAATACACGTAAAATCATAGTATTATATTTAAAAAAAAAATTGTGTGTATCTGTAATGGAATCTTTCAGTTCAATTTTCATCCACTTCCCGAACTATCGAAATGTGTGAATTTTCGCACACGTAATGAATATGATAACAATAGGTACATACAATAACAAAAATTAACCAATATTAAAGTTTATTTTGCTTTATCAGTACGTGATAAGCGTATTTTTTTGGTCTTTTTTGACCATATTTTTTTTTACCTACCTACACCCTCACTGTGCCATCTCTACGCCCTCTAATTTTCTATGGGTCTTCTACTGCCCCCCTGAAAGTCTCATACGGAAATATAATTAATTGTAAAAAAAACGGATAATATAATTAATAGTACATGAAAAAAAATATATTTAAAAAGAAAACGGCAGATATTTGTGCGGGCCGCACAAAAACGGATTGTAGAATTGTACTTGAAAAAAAAATATTTAAAAGAAAAAGGCCAGACGTTTGAGCCGTCGCGGGCCGTACTTTGACGACCACGGCTCTAGGCTCTACAACCCCTGGTGGGTCTTGGCCTTCTCAAGAGTCTTCCTCCACTCATCCCGGTTTAGTGCCAGCTCTCTCCAGTTTAGAAGCTCCAAGGTAGATATATATTTGAGGACGTTGTCTCTCCATCTTAATCTTGGTCTTCCCAGGCTCCTTCGCCCTATCGGTCTTGAGTTCAGCAGGGACTTAGGAGCTTGATGCTCAGTTATTCTCCCTACATGACCCAGCCACCGGAGTCTTCCCAGTTTAGTAAATTTTGTGACATTTAGATCTTTAAACAGAGTATATAGCTCATCGTTGTAACGTCTGCGCCAAAATCCATTTTCTAAAACCGTTCCGAAGATACGCCTCAAAATTTTCCTTTCAAAAACGTCCAGTGCTCGCTAATTCTCCTTAGTTAGTACCCAAGTCTCAGCTGCGTATGTGAGTACTGGTCTGATAAGTGTTTTGTACACTAATATCTAAAACCTTGGACGGCAGTCTGGATTTTATTTGGTTTTGTAGGCGGAAGAAACAGGGACTATATTTTATGACTAACTGGTTCCCGGCATGCGTTGATATGCCTTTTAATTATGAAATTGTTCCTCCCTGCGTGTCCTTTCCCATTCGTCCCGTTCCCCTTCCACCTTCCTTTCCTCTCCCGCATCCCCTTTCGCCCTCTTGTTCCCACTCTACCATCTTCACTTTCCCCTCCCCACTCCACCCCCCCTTCCCCCGTCCCGCGAACCCCCTCCCGACTTCCCCTCCCCCTCCCAGGTTCCTCTTTCCCCTCCTGGTTCCCCTCCCTAGAACCCCCTACCCGAGTTCTCCTTCCCCTCCCCCATCCCGCATTCCATACATTCAGCAGTCCCAGTACATTCAGTTTTCAAACAGCTCGCGTGCCACATATTGCTTTTTTACAAATTTTACAATGCCAGAACTCACCAGTAGTTTTATACAAACCTTTTCCTGGCAATAACGTACACAATAAAAAAGAATTATTCAATTTGGTGCAGTCGTTCGGAAGTTATGCGCGTACATATATTTCGGCGATTCATTTTTATTTATATATAGATAGATAGATAGATAGATGTTGTACATACAAGGCGTCACAAAAAGCGTTCCTTAATATGTCGAATTTCATTTCCGTCACCCTGTATACGAAGAGAATAATAACATGTACTTACGTATGTACCTACCATACTAATGGGTAGAGCGTACGACTTACGTAGAATGACTCTTATGAATTGAGGGTACTTGTTAAATATTGCGAGATCCTACATCAGATGTTCACTCTAGTGTTAAGACTGTGCGACAATCGAGCTTTGTGTCCTATTTTCTTTATCATTTATCACCCTCCCGCTAGAGTACCTACTTTGAAGGATGAATAAATCTGTTATTGTTTATTTACAAAGGTGTCGGAATACGTATCGCAAAAGGGTTATTCCATATTTTAATATGAACAAGGGTGTTGATAAATTAGTGTAGATTAATTTATAAGGGTGTAGATTAATTTATAATAATAAGAAATACTTTTAAGTTTTTTCATTTACACCATCGTTTATATGCACTATCTCTTAATTAGTTAAAACACGTACAAAAATTCTTCGCCTTTTCCAAAAAATGTGTTTTAACTGTCGAATAGTTTCGAAGGAACCCTTTACAATTACACCCATTACAACAATAATTATACTGACATAGACGGAAGAAACTAATTTAATGGCCTCCGTGATCGAGGGGTAAGGGACTCTACAAGCAATCTGGAGGTAGTGGGTTCAAATTTTAGCGAACGCACTTAAATTTTGTTTGATTAATTTGTGTCATTTCCCCAATTAACTAATTAAAAATAATATATAACACTCTACAGCTGGAAGATACTCACAGTATCGCCCTAGTGTAAGGCCACAATTTAGAATTGAAACGTTGCTTCGTTACTTGAAATGGCTTTAGCCGTGTTTGTTGACCAGATTTGACATACATAAACATAAAACACTGGCCTTACTGCCTTTGATTGATTTCACCGAGGATTTTGAACTACTGTTTTATTATCACGTGAAAAGAGTTAGTAGTGTTGACTTAGAAATACCATTTTTAAAAAGCTTCTCAAATTTCATTTAAACCAGAACTTTCGAATTGCGATTTTAGCTCTCGTCTTAAGATTTTGTGAATAAAATAGATTTCGGCTATTGATTCAGATTTAAATTAAAGAATTTGTGAATAAAATGGGTTTAGTATAGTTGAAATATTTTTTATAACGTTTTTATACTATTTTTGACTGTGGGTCTGTCAGTGATTAAAATTCTGGTTTAATGCACTGGGATTTGTTTTTAATTTAAGTGTCACGTTAAAAAATTGGAACTGATTGTGTTAAGAATTCAGACAATCGATAAATTATATTACCTACCTTTAAAATAAAATTTTAATTGACATTTTCAAAACCTAAACTGTTGTGTGAAGAAATCAGTTCATATTTTCTTGTGTTTCTTTTGTTAAAATTTCTTAGCATCAATCTTAACAAATAATATTATGTTTCGTGATTCTTCAACTGTCTGGGCTTTTTTCCATTTAAAGAAAGCTTTATTTACTAACATAATATCCTGTGATTTTTCAAATGTCTGCTCTAGTTTTCTAATGAAAACACGTGGAAATAAATTAATAAAATAATGTTGAAATAAAAATATGTCTCTCTTTCAATGAATAAAAGTTTCTCGTGATTCTTCAAAGAAGATAAATAAAAAAGTAATAAAACGATCACACTCGTGTAACCCATCTTGCATTATCAAAAGATTCAAAAGTTTATCATTTTTAAAACTTTTTAACAAAACTCAGCACAAGATTGGCTCTGTGAAATTAAACTTTAATCTGGAGAACGTTTTCTTGTTAGCAAATTAAGTAAATGCCTTTAAAAAGATAATTAATTAAACGCGGCAGCTTCTTCAAATGCAACCACGCTCAAATCTACCCATCTCATCTCTCTTCCAAGCTAATTTCTGAGAACGCCATTAATAGGGTTTGCAATCCCGCAATCCTGCATCCCGCAATCCTGCATCCCGCAATCCCGCGGGATTTCGGCAATATTAAAGTAAAAAATACTTAATATACACCAAAACCCGCTATTTATATTAACAACTCAGATCCCAAGCTCGAAATCTCAAGACCTGTAATCGGTTTGAAGAAAAAAATATCGCAGGGAGATTCAATTCAATTCAATTTATTTATTCTTTAAAAACATTACAAAATTTAAAATTTTAATGCGTTTTTAAAATACATTTGTAACAGTATTACATTAAACATAAAAATAAATATAAATGGTAGGCAAAAAAGCTATATAAGCATTAATTGAGCTTGCCTTTTAAAGGCAGCTTCATTGACGCTAAATATGTCGATATCCGAATTAATTCTGTTCAACAGCAAGATCGCTCTCCCTACTGGCATAACCATTGGCAAGTTAGTTCTGCAAGCCGGGAGATAAAACAGTCTATGCTGTCGATGACGAAGATAACCATCGGGAACATAGAAACTAATGCTCTCCATGATAGCCGAGTTTTCGAACCTTCCACGAATCAGTCTGAAGAAATGTGTTACAATGAGCACATCCCTTCTGACCCGTAGAAGGTTCACACCGAGCATGCCCAAGAGAAAGATGTCTTCAGTCACAACACACCTTCTTTATAAAAGTCCCGCCATCATAGATTAGCATAGAAGTAAAGAGATTGTTTTCCGCTTCTGGACTTTTGTTCGCAAATATCCGTTTACGATCGGACAGGTCTCTTCACGGTCTAGGTTTTAAATGATAAGTACGTTTTTTTCAAAAGTACGATGATGAACTTTACTTTAAATGTAATATTGTGTTATTATTTGTATCTTTAATATTTATTATTTTTATTAGAAACTGCAATGTTATAAAGCGCCTGTTCTAAGCTCAGGTTTTTCTAGTGAGATAGTCATAGGACATCACAAATTGTAAGTCTACAAAGATGAATTAATAAATCAAAGTATGCTTAAAATACTTATCGTGTTACCTTTTCAAGACCTTTTTGTAAAATTACAAGGACTGGGTCTATAAGTCCTGACTTATTATGTCACCTTTTCGTAGGATATGTAGCCGCAGATGGATGGACTGCGAATCAATTGGACTGTAGTAAAAAAATGTATGGTTTCAAAATGACTCAACTATGGGAATGCGCGAACAGTGGACACCGGAAAGGAATCTGAAAACTCACCTTAATTGCCCACAGCACATTCTTGTGATTTTATAGCATAGAGCAAGGGTTCCCAAACTTTTCTAAGTCGCGGCACCCTTAGAAAATTTGAATTTTCTCACGGCACCCCGGTCATATAATGTCTATCTGTGGTAGCCCCGGGACCGAGTGTCAAGAGCACAATTCTCTAGCCACCCCTCAGGACGGACCAATTTGTACCTACTCCACTGCATAATAAAACTCGTATTTAAAATGAATAAGTACATTTAATGGTAAGAAAACAAATAAAATGCAAATATAATTACAAAAACCGTTTAGTGCGACGGGTGAGCCTGCAGCTCGCTGCACAATTTTTCAAACCGGGCAATAAGGCTTGATACAGCTACTCTCATTTCTTTTTCCACATTTATTTTCGAGCGATATTTGCTCTTTATAACCGCAACCGCTGAAAATCCAGCTTCGCACAGATATGAAGTAGCAAAGGGAATGAAGGCCCTTACAGCTTTTGCATTTAGAATCGGATACTGATTTTTGATTGATATCCAAAACTCCGTCAAATCCGAACAAGCGATTTTGTTTTTAGGCTGCTGTCGCTCGAGAGGTCAATTAGATTTTCTTCTTCCTGCATAGTAAAATCTTGGGGAGCTTGAGCACGGAATGGATCTTGGATCCACACAAACTTCTCCGCTTGGTCTTCTGCCACGCGGGTGATTTTCCATTCCATAAAATGTTTGTATTCGTTCATGTCAATTTTGATTTTTAGTAGAGACATCAGGGGCGCCTCGCGGCACCCAATTTGGGAACCTCTGGCATAGAAGTGACCGAGATATCATTAATTTCTATATTATTTTATTTTTTTATATTATTTTATTTTTTTATACATTTGATTTATGTATGTACGTATATATAATATATGTGTTATAATTTTTAATTTTAATTTTTTTAATTTTAAAAACAATATATATTTTCTCTTCCCTTTACACACGAGTAAAGTTACACTCTCGTAAAGGTTATATATTATATACATATATATGTTTATACTGTTTCTAATCAATGTTGCATGTTAGTATTTAATGATTTGAGTTTAATCCGATTGTAACCTGAAAAAATGTAATTACTCATGATTATATTACATGTATATGTACATAAAAACTAATAAAAAAATAAATTTAAAAAATCATGGGGTGATAACTGCATAGATTACTTAAATAGACTCCAATTAAGCACACCGAGAGATTACCTGTGTAGTTGAACAGTGCACAGGGGCTTTTTTAACATAGTCGATATTAAATAACTGAGAGATCAGTTGATCATTGCGGAGGGTTCACGAGATTAAGCAATGCACAAGTTTCCGTACGAATCGATTTTTGACCGAGTTACCATACAGGATGATAACTGCACGGGTTACTTCAATAGACTCCAGCTTCTTGGAGTTATTGTTCCACAATGTCACAGGTATTGTCAGATAGAATGGGTACACGTAAAGTAGGTAGGTGTCAAGGAAAGGAGATGTATATAGTTGCGTCAACGTTTATGATACATATATTTATTAACACCAAATAATTTTTAAAAATGTTGGCATTATTTCAATTTAATGCCACTTAGTAAAAATCCCGCAATCTCGCCGAATCTCGCGGGGTTTCCAAATTATATCCCACGGGATTTTAAAAATTATATCCCACGGGATTTTAAAAAGGTGTGGTATTTGCAAATCCCAGCCATTACCCGATGTCTGGTCTGCTCACCAGGCCAGATTACAGCATCAACCGGCATTAATTAATAATTAAATCCACAGTATCTCGTCCTACGGAAAAATTAGACTGATAAATCATAATCCGTAAGTACCGGCTCTACTCCTGTTACGTTTAGTTCAAATTTCTACGAAAGCTTTGTGTCGAATTTTATGTTGCTGGAATAAAGACTCCGTTTTCAAGATAATATTCTTCGACGATCTTTATAGCAGAGCAGTTAGCTATTTGGCTCAGGTTAATTTTATGTGTGTTATTTCACACGTAATAAATGCACACATAGACCCAGCAGAAACGGCCTCCGTTATTGAGTGCTTGGCTACAAATCCGGAGATCGCGGGTTGAAATTCCGGGGTACGCGAGTAAATTTTATTTGATTAACTAGCTGAAATCCCCAGCGATGCCAGGGCTTTACACAGTGTTTTTTAAATCAAATGTAGATAATGACCTTCCTCTTATTTTGAAGGTCACGTATGCAAAATTTCATCAACCTCAGCATAAAACTGTAGGTTTGCATACAAGTCAAATCCACACAACCCGCTTGCCAGCTCGCTCATCCACCATATACAGGCTTTCTCCTTCATATTTCAACCAATTTACAAAAAAACTTGACAATTTATATAGGTATAAGTAAGGTGGGTTTGAGGTAGGTTTAGGTAAACCTACCTCATGAAGCACTTTATCTATTGGTGAAAACCGCATGAAAATTCGTCCAGTATTTTTGAGTTTATCGCGAACAGACAGAAAGACGCGGCGAAGGACTTTAAATTATAATAGATATATGTAGAGATTTATTTTTTATTTTTATTTTATTTTATTTGGAAAACCAACAGTTACATTATTTACTTAGGTGTATTTACATATGTATATGTTATTGAACCAATAATAGGTTTTCACTGGTGTGTATTAATTAATTAGAGAGATTAAAAAGTTATAAAAGTTATAATAGTTATAATAGCTTATTGGGATGGGATGGTGGGCGGGAGAGGAAGGGGACGGATCTAATCTGGGAGTGAATAAGTTATTTGTATAGGAGTATAATAGTTTGTATATGTTTAGAAGTTATTTATTGTTTATGTTTTTTAGAATTTGGGGTGCTGTGTTGAATAAGTCGAATTCATTGTATGAATTGTTAAAAAAGTGTGAAACGCGGTTAATGAATGTGTTTTGTTTAGAGTTAGTATTGCATCGAGGTGTGTTAAGTGTGTGATTTAGTCTAGTTTGTCTGGTGGGCACTCTTAATTGAATTCTTTCAAGTAATTCCGGGCAATCTATCGCAGAGGTGGCTATCTTTTGCAAGAATATTACGTCTGCAGAATTTCTACGATTTTCTAGTGACGAGATTTTGAAAAACGTGGCTGACTCCGCATAACTTAGATGAGGACGATATCCCCGAAAATCAAGGTATCGCAGAAAACGATTTTGTATTTTCTCAATCCTTTCTATGTATGTTGTGTACCTGGGATTCCAGACTTGAGAGGCGTACTCCAGAGAACTGCGTATATACGCATAGTACAGCATTTTCATAGTGATTACCTTTTTAAAGTGTTTGCCGATTCTGAGTATGAAGCCAAGTACCTTGGAAGCTTTTGCAACTATGGATTCGATATGTCGGTCAAAAAGTAATTTTGGGTCTAGCACTACTCCCAGAACTTTGGCCTCCATCATTTTTTTAAGTATTGTGCCGTTAAGGGAATAATCAAAAGAAATGGGATTTTTGTTTCGGGTAAAGCTGATGACGCCGCATTTTTTAACATTTATTTGAAGGTTGTGTTGTGTGCAGTAGCTATTTAGGCGATTTAAATCTTCTTGTACGCGAGTACAGTCATTGATACTTGTAACAGGAGAGAATATTTTCATGTCGTCTGCGTATAGTAACGTTCTGGAGTGGAGAAAACATTTTCCAATGTCATTGATGTATATATTGAAGAGCAATGGTCCCAATAATGATCCTTGGGGTACTCCTGACGGTACGGTTACCCAATTCGATTTATAGCCACCGACGACTACTGCTTGGCTGCGATTTTTCAAATACGACGAGAGCCATCTGAGGAGATCTCCGTGTACGCCGATTAGTGAAAGTTTAGTCAACAAAACATCATGGATTACTAAATCAAAGGCTTTGCTATAGTCTGTATATATTGCATCTACCTGTACGCGTTGGTCCATATTGTCTTGTAAGATTTCGACAAATGCCGTTAGGTTAGTGGTAGTAGATTTTCCTTTCATAAATCCATGCTGATTGTTGTTAAGTGACGATCTCAAGGCTGTAAACATCTGGTCGTACACAATTTTTTCGAAAACCTTACTGAAAATGCAGAGCTTTGATATGGGCCTATAATTTTCAACGTCAAATTTTTGGCCGTTCTTGAAAATGGGAGTTACAAATGCAGTTTTCCAAGTGTTTGGCACAATTCCCTCATTAAGGGAGCGACTAAAAATTATGAATAACGGTTTAGAAAGGCTGCGCGCACATTTGCTTATAAAGAAAGGGGGAATTTTATCTGGGCCTGCGCTTTTATTGGGATCTAAATTTTCAAGTTGTTTCTGTATGTGATGCTGGTTGATTTCAATATTATGAATGCTAGCAATACAGGGCTCACTGGTGTAGTCTGGCAGGATCTGGTTAATCCGAGCATTATTATTATAGACTGAAGTGAAATATTTAGAGAATAAGTTGCAGATATCAGATCCATTTTCAGCTTTTTCGTCTTTGAACATCATGGTATTCGGAACGCCATGGGATTTGGAGTTTGACTTAATGTAATTCCATATTTTTTTTGGGTCGGAGGATATATCATGTTCTATTTTAAGTAAGTATTTATTATGGCATTCCCAGTTAAGTTTTTTGTGACGTGATCTTAGTAGAGAGAAAGTGGCATAGTCAGAAGGGTTTTTATATGTCTTGAACTTTTTAAAGTATTTATATTTTTTTGTTGTTAATTTGATAAGGGCAGAGTTATACCATGGCGGGTATTTCGAATTCCGAGATGTAGAGATGTAGAATTCTCGAGATGTAGAGATTTGTGTTGTTTCAGAATTTATTCCAGAGTGGCAGATATTTTAAGTATAGCCCTGGTGAAAGGCAAACATTCAGAATCGAAACGTTGTCTGAAATGAATAATTTAAATATGTTTGGTGACCAGATTTGAATAGTTTTTTTTTTACATGAGCTGCACACAGGAGGCCCTGAGGAAAATAATTTCCCTCAGGGCCTATGTCATCTTTGGGGATGCGTTGTGAGGGTTTTTTTAAGGAAAGGAAGGAGAGGAGAGTTATGGGAAGGAAAAGGGTTTAAGGGGTGGGTAGGAATCTGGGGTTCAGTGTGTCCTGGTCATCCACCTCCAAGACCTAGACAAACCTCAACCCATGAACCCGGGCACCCCTGCTAAATCACCAAACGTAGCGAAACACTTGGGGTGACCTATGGCAGAGGTGTTGGTTATCCAAAAAAGGTTCCCGGGGCGGCGGTACCCATTCCCGCCTCCAAAATTGAAAATTATAATACAAATAATTATATCACTATTGAATTAAATAAGGCTGTAACCATAATTTGTGATAATGCTTTTCCTTTCTTTAGTTAGAAGTATGATTGTAGATGTTGTTGTTGTTATAAATTTGTACAGCGCCCATGATGAGATTTTTCTCAAAATTGGCGCTATATAAATCATCCAAATAATGTTATTATTATTATTACGTGGGCCAAGTGATTTTATATGTGATTCGTGTACGAACTTCTCAGAAAAACCATAAAAATAAATCGTGATGTTTTACTGTTTTTTGGCCATTTCATATTTTGATGGTGCCCGCTTTGTTGTACGGTTTTGTGGCAGAAAGCTACTGTTTTAGGGCTTACTGCGGATATAATGCAACAACTATACCGTAGAAAAATATGTGAAGGGCTTTAAGGGTTAAAACGTGACTCGTTGTAAGCAACAGTAAAAAAGCACCACCAACTAGAGGCAAGCTTTTAACCTATGTAACAAGTACCTACCCATGTAGCACTATCATAAGCAAGACTCTCGTAAGGTTAACATAAAACTTCATTACAAAGTTATCATGAAAGAGTCAATTAAACAAAATCTTTATTTTATCTATTAAACTACTCTTTTCTAAGGTGCTCCCATAGCCGTTGTGCTCACATGATGCATAGATAGGGCCTTAAAGAATCGGCGACGTGTGAATGCGGTGCGGTGCAGACCACCGAACATGTGGTCAACGAATGCCCGCTCCATTCATTCCCCGGCGGGATTGATGAGGTCCACAGGGCAACGCCTGAGGCCCTAGACTGGCTCGCAGACCTAGATGTCCCCCTCTGACCCCCCACCATACGAAAGAAGAAGAAGACTACTCTTTTCAACCCTTTAATTTAATTTAATTTTCAATTATTTTAAAGAAATTAATTTTGAAATTTTTATTTTATTATTATTGAGTTAGTTTATATTACATGAATATAAACTAATAAGCACAATGTAACATTTCATTTGATAAATTAAAATATTTTTACAGTAAGCATATCATTTATTTTTAAATATATTAATTCTTTCTTCATTCTTCATACTTTCAGGCATTTCATCATACATCTTTAGTCCTCTGTACGTAAGGCAGTTCTGTGATTTTGATTTCTTCATTTGTGGCAATTTGGGAGGCGGGAAGGGGTACCGCCGCCCCGGGAACCTTTATTGGATAACCAACACCTCTGCCATAGGTCACCCCAAGTGGTTCGCTACGTTTGGTGATTTAGCAGGGGTGCCCGGGTTCATGGGGTGAGGTTTGTCTAGATCTTGGAGGCGGATGACCAGGATAAACTGAACCCCAGATTCCTACCCACCCCTTAAACCCCTTTCCTTTCCAGAACTCTCCTCACCTTCCTTTCCCTAAAAAAAACCCTCCACACAGCATCCCCAAAGATGACATGAGGGAAATTATTTTTCTCAGGGCCTCCTGTGTGGAGCTCAAGTAAAAAAAAAATCGAACTCTGTTTATATTTCTTGTTTCGTAATTATGAATGTCTCTATTAAAAACAATTTCATCCTTAAAGTATTTTGGCATTTGGTTTTTCATAATTTTATGCACAAAAATTAACACATTAAACAGTAATCTGTTTTTTATTGGAATCCAATTTAGCTCCTCTCTCATTTGATTAATCCTTGCCTATTTGCCTTTCCCCAGTAAACATCTCATAGCTTTGTTTTGTATAACTTCTAGTTTGTTCAAATTTCCTTCATTGGCCAAATATAACATCGTAGAGCAGTAGTCCAAATGTGGAGCAAAAATCTATCTATCTATATCTAACTAACTAACTAACCATCACGCCGTTTCCCCGCAGGGGTAGGCAGAGAGGACGGACCGCCAAACAACTCGGTCTTGGCACACACTCTTTGCCTCACTCACATTCATACATCGTCTCATACATACTCTTCTTTTATTCTGACTTTTGACATGGCCCGTCTCAAGTATCTGATTTACTTGATCGTGCCATGTCTTCCTCGGGCGTCCCTGACTTCTTCTACCATTCACATTTGCATCATATATTCTTTTAACACTACTTTCTTCGTTCATTCGCTCTACGTGCCCAAACCATCTGAGGGTCCCTTTCTTAATTTTGCTCATTATACTTACATCAGCCTTACATTCTTTGCGGATATCCACATTTCTAACACTATCATACATGGTTTTACCACACATACGTCTCAGGGATCTCATTTCAACAGCATTCAGTTTACTTTCATCCTTCCTCTGCCAGTTCCATGCCTCACTGCCATACATCAGGGTAGGTACCAGGACTCCATTGTGGACTGCTAGTTTCGCTTTTAAAAAATGATTCGCCGAAATGTATGTACGCCCATAACTTCCAAACGACTGCACCAAATAGGATAATTTTTTTTTTATTGTTTTCGTTATCGTCAGGACAAGGTTTGTATAAAACTACTGGTGAGCTCTGGCATTATGAAATTTGTATAAAAATGAATCGCCGAAATGTATTTACGCGCATAACTTCCGAACGAATGCACCAAATTGGATAATTCTTTTTTTGTTGTGTTCTTTATTGTCTGGTGAGCTCTGGCATTATGAAATTTGTATAAAAAATTGCAATAGGTGGTACGCGAAAACTAAATGTACCGGGAATTAATTTATGGAACGCGGGAGGGGGGAGGGGGGGTGGAGGGGAACCAGGGAGGGAGAGGGGAATCTAGGATGGGGGAGGGGAACTCGGGAGGGGGTTTACTGGACGGTGGAAGGGGGGGGAGTGGAGTGGGAAGAGAGAAGATAGAGGAGGCGGAGTGGAAACGCGAGAGGGGAAGAGGACGTGGGAGAGCAATGGGGGGGGGGTGCAGAAGGGGAACGGGACGAATGGGAAAGGACACGCAGGGAGAAACAATTTCTTTATTAAATGGCATAGCAACGCATGCCGGGTACCAGCTAGTAGTTTGATAAATGAGCTCCGTAGTGTTTCTGTTTAATTTACGTCTTAGTCTTCTAAAAAAATTTACCTTTTTTGATACCTTTTTTAGCACATATTCAAAGTTTGCTGCGAACGTCAGTTTTGAGTCGCGTATTACACCCAGGTATTTGATTTCATTTACTTTTCCAATTTTTTCACCATTAATTGTCAAATTTAACCTTGTGTTACGTGTTTTATTGCCTATTTCCATATATTTTGTTTTGTTTACGTTCAGTTTCAACTTGTTTAATTTCAACCATTTTGTAAGTCTTCGTTTATTTTGTTAATTGCTTCTATGTAATCTTCACACGAAATATAGATTAGGTATCGTAATTAGTTAATGGTAGGTATGTATTTTTCAAGATATTCAAACCTTCAGGGTAATAATTTGTTCGCTTTTCGGCTTTTTTTCGCTTATATATATATAGATCTTATAGAAATCGTTGTGTCTCCCTTATTAGTGAGAAATAAGATCTAAAAGGTGTTAGCAAGATAAAACACCAAACGACAAAAAAGTGAGATGACAATAACATATTAATCTTTTTATTTTTTCGTTTTCAGTAATTTCATTTAGAAGAAACGTAAAGTGAGCTATTTTTAAAACTTTTTTATGTTTGCAAGCAAACATTTTTCATTACTAAAATTATTTAGAATTATAAAATTTGAAAGCGTATTTTATCACCCTTTAAAACAGATATTAGTTTTCGAAGTTAGTTAATACGTATAGAAATATTCCATTTATTTGGATTATGTAAAGTAAAATTAAAGTATGTAAAGCAAAGTATGTATAAGCGGAAATATTTTGAACCTCTGACAAAGTATGGTCGAGGCCTGAAGGGTTAAAAAAAACCATCCAAATAGTTTGAAAAGAGTATTTTACATTAAAATGTATTTTTATCAAAATGTATTTTTAATAGTTATCGATTAAATAATAATTTTTAATTTTTAACTTAATGAGTAAAACCTCAAATTGTAATATTTAAATAAATGAGGACAATATAAGCGAAACTCAATCGAAAATCTGGAAAGAGAAAAATCAGAAAAACATATTGACACCTCTGGTGTGTTTTTCTGATTTTTCTGTTTCCAGATTTTCGATTGAGTTTCGCTTATATTGTCTTCATTTATTTAAATATTACAATTTGAGGTTTTACTCATTAAGTTAAAAATTAAAAATAAAATATTCATCCTAGACTTGCAGAAAAGTCGATAGATGTCGCATGTTAAATAAAATGGATAAAGATTTATCCAGACACTATCTAGGGAGCATTTAGTTCGGGTTTGAATCTTGCAATCATACATAAAGATAGTTGCCAATAATATATGCGTTAAAGAAAATGAAGATAATATAGGTGGTTCTTAGTCGAAGTATGGTACAGTTAAACATGACCGAATTTCACATCGACACCATGGCGCAGTGGTTAGCGCGTTTGCCCGGAAAGCAAGTGGTCCTGGGTTCGAGTCCCAGAGGTGTCAATATGTTTTTCTGATTTTTCTGTTTCCAGATTTTCGATTGAGTTTCGCTTATATTGTCTTCATTTATTTAAATAATAATTATTCACAAAAAACCTTCAAATAGTTTGAGTAGTTAAAACGAAGTAACTTGCAAAAAGTACTTTTCCCAATGAATAATTTTAAATATTCCCTTAATAAAAATAAATTAACAGAGCAGCCAGTAAAATTAAGGGTGTAGAAGCAAAGGCAGCAATCTTCCCGAACGGCAATTATTATTTCCATTTGTCCAAGGCGAAAAGGCTTTTTTTTTTCAAAAAATGTTCATTAGTTCTTTGAATAATTCAACTAGTCAATTGATTATTCAAGGTTCTCAGTTTCTCCACAATAATCAATTAAAAATGATAAAAACTACTTTAAAAACTTTCCTCAGCGTTATTCCGCTTTAATAGATACGCACTAAGTTATGAGGTTGCTATTTTTGAAAACGATAAAATTTGTTTCAGATTGTAGTGTATTTCGTTGTCCATCCATCATGTAAATAATAAGATAGGTTAGCTATAAGCTAACCTTAAAGCCTCCCTTGAGGCAAAAGTAGGTCATGCACTCCTCAAGAGTAAACCAGGCTCTCCTAAACCACAACAAATAAATGAATAGAGTTGGACGTGCAACTTGAGTAGTTTATACTCATACAAATAGGTGGTTGAAGTGTATTAAAGATAAAATAAGAAACGTAAAAGTTTGAGAGAAATAAAGGATTCTGATAAAGTTAGCAAGACCTCTTGCTTTCCGGGCAAACGCGCTTGCCCGCGTTTGCCCGAAAAGCAAGAGGTCCTGGGTTCGAGTCCCAGAGGTGTCAATATGTTTTTCTGATTTTTCTGTTTCCAGATTTTCGATTGAGTTTAGCTTATATTGTCTTCATTTGTTTAAATATTACAATTTGAGGTTTTACTCATAAAGTTAAAAATAAAAAATAAAATAACATTTTTTCGAACGAGCTAAATAGTTCTCGGTATCCGTAATTATCTAAACTAAAACTAAACGCCGAAAATGACATCAATTAAGGCCCGGCTTCCCGGATTTTCACAGATTTATTACACATTTTCCTTCAACTCTGTTACGTTTTAAAGCTCTTAAAAAAAATGTTATTCTTGAAGATAACGTCTATACATTCTATCCATTCTCCACGCCCAAATTTGAAATTCTCTCGATAGCAAAAAATCGCAAAGTATGCTCCGAAAATTATTATAAACACGTTTTTTCTGTTATTTTACAAATTATATATGAAGTAATTAGACATTCCCCACGAGATTTCTGCTCTATTTTAAACGAGTCGTGTTTTATTCAATTTCACAATTTTCGCTTAAATATTATCGTTTTTAATATTATCCCGCTCTCTATAACATCTAAATATCTCTCCTTCTTCTTTTCGAACGGATACTACCAAGCCTTAAACTAATTATTGTGCCGAATTCCGGCTCTAAGTAAATTAACGCGCGCACACGGTATCACTTCTACATTTAAAAATACGCTTCACAACAATATAATATCCACTTTTCAACCCCGATGGTGAACACTGTAACGTTTTTCGAAACGTTGGCTGGAGATGGAAGATGCGCAACACGGCATTATGACCCAAAAAATAATCACGATAAGAAAATTATAAAGATTTTTAGACAAAGTTTTTCCAACGCCGATTATTTCCAAGCAATATTTGAACAAGAGAGGTAACTCTGTAGGGAGAAGTTCAGGGAAGATCTAACTAAGTTATCTCCGGTGGCTTTGACAGCAGCGCAACCTCCGCTGTATTGAGCACACACCATAATGAACAATGATATCTTAGACGAGGTATTTTTAATCATAACCTGCCTTTACCAAAGCAAGGAGCAAAGAGCACGTCTCGTGCTCATTTGAGTACAATAGCAAAGGAAATGAAGTGTACTGTGAGGAGAAGTTCGTGCTTAAGGTACGAAAGTAAAGTAAGGTATAGGAAGCATCTTAGTTGAAAAAAGGATTAAAATTTCATATAGAGAAGTAGATTGATAGTTATAACTTATTCGTATAATTTGAGGTTTTCTACAAGCGTTAAAAATTTAAAGCGTTTTATTTACTAATAAACGAAATAAAGCAATATGTTACAGTAAAAATGTTTTCGACTAAAATTAGCATGGATTTTACGAGTGAATTTACTTTACTGTGTGGGAAGCTAGATCACAACCCGTCTTGCAACTACCAAGCACATGGATTATTGAAATTCTAGCCTCTTAATAAATTAAATAAAATCTTATAAACTTATTCGTTTTACGAGCCTCAACAAAACAATTGACAAGGTGGGAATGTTTTTTTCATGTCGTATTAGGGTTAGCTGTTTAATATATTCAGGGAACGTACTCATACTACGTGACCCGTTTGGGGGGGGGGGGGGGTCTTCAAAATATCGTTTTTTCTTCAAAATCGGTTTTTATCACGTAGTCAATCTAGAAATATTTAAATATTTTTTCCACTAACTTTTTAATATTTTTTCCACTTGTAATTATAGGTATGCATGCACTCTTGCCATATTCATTAAGACAAATATACGCCAAATAATTTTTTTTAAACTTTTTGTTATTAAGAAATGATTCAAAACCATATTTATGATTTACTTCGTGAAAACTGTAGGGGGAGAGGAGGGTCTTGGAATATACTAAACTTGGTCACCGAGGGGGGTTAAAAATTGCAAAAAGTGGGTCACGTAGTATGGGTACGTTCCCTTATGTATTTCAAGATTACCGGTATGTTTGTGTAGGTGCATGGCTTTCTTTTCGAAAACCGGACATTTTGGCATCCCGAAGCTGTGTACTGGGTCACCGGGACACGCTGCCTGAAAATGGGACTGTCCCAATGAAAACGGGACGTCTAGTTACATTAGTAAAGGAACAAGCACACAATTACGAATTTACTGAGTCAGTCATGCTGGTATGGAGAACTAATCAAAAATATAAACATGTGGTTTACAAAACATCACACACGTATTACAAGTATGTTACATGACCCAATATTTTAATTCATTCGAATTGAACTTTTCAAATGAGGTATCAAACATTGATGAATTAACTTTCGAGGGTATTGAATCCATGATTTTTAGGTAACTGGCAATTATTTAGGTAACAATTTTGTTCGCAATCGTTTGCAAGAGAAATGGATCATAACCCAAAACTGCCCATCAAATTAAAAATTTGCTGCAGTCACAATTACAGATATTCGCCATGAATTATTCTTACTCCTAAATTATATATAATTTAAATAACTTGGTAGTGATATGTTTTTTTTCTGTGAATATCATTTTGAGACATCCCCGAATTCTTCCCTCCCTAACGCTTTGTTTCAGACATATTTCCGGTTGTGTCTGGTTATTCCCTCTTAAAGCCCAGCTTCCCGCATTTTATAACATATATATATATTTTTTTTGTTCATATGAAGCGGGTACTTTGTGATGTGGCATTATTAATTTATAATAAAACAATAACTTTTTAAACACCACTTTTATTTTTTATACTTTATGCCGACCGGGTTTCGCTACAACCGTAGCTTCATCAGGGCAGTATAATACTCTACTAACATTGGGTTACATGTGTGTTATAATATATAATCTACCAAAAATTGGCTGGACTCGTCAAGTGAAGGAGGAAGAAGGTATAGATATAGAATTGGGAAGGGGACAGACGTGTTCTTTATCAATAGGGAACAATCTTAGTATGGGACTTTTATTTAAATTTAGTTCGTTATTAACGACCTTACTATTAGTGTTTATGGCTTTCCTAAGTTCAAGTGCCTCTAGGTTGTCCAACCTTACACCGATATTGTTTTTATGAATAAGTTTGGCGCCGGAGTTTTTGTCAAATTTATGGTCTGCAAATTCTGAAAATCCAGAGCTGTGTAAACATCTAAGATGTTCTTAGACACGGGTGTTTATGTTGCGTGCTGTTTTATCAATGTAAAATGTACTTCCTCCTTCACTTGACGAGTCCAGCCCATTTTTGGTAAATTATATATTATAACACACATGTAACCTAATGTTGGTAGAGTATTATACTGCCCTGATGAAGCTACGGTTGTAGCGAAACCCGGTCGGCATAAAGTATAAAAAATAAAAGTGGTGGTTACAAAGTTATTGTTTCATTTTAAATTATAACATATTTCCTTAAATACGCTAAGTTTGAAAGCTATTAAAAAATATATGTTAGTCTTGAAGATACCTACTCATAACATCTACACATTCATTCCCCACGCCGAACAAGCAATTATATGAAATTCCCTCGATAGAAAAAAATCGCTAATTATGTTTCGAAAATTATTATAAACACATTTTTCAGTTAGTTTACAAGTTATATGTATGAAAAAGTCGCAATATTTCATTTAACGCCATTTTAGAGATTCCTTACGATATTTTTTCTCTATTTTAAACGAGTCGTGTTTTATTAAACATTTTCACAATTGCCGCTTATATATTATGGTTTTTAATATTTGTGCGTTCTCTCTAACATTCGTTTACATATCTTTCCATCTTCTTTTTGAGCGGGTGTTGCCTTAAATCCTCCTTTATTTGTATTGCTTGCATAAAATTTTTGTCCCTATAGACCACTCTGGACCTACATAGAAAACTTATTTTCAAAGTACAAAAACCCATCAACTTGTTCAAGGAATCTCTAGACTCAAACTGGTACCTTACATTACAATGTTTTACATTACAATTGTTAGAAACTTTACCCTACATTACAATGTTTCCTCGCTTCCGACTTCCAGGACTTTTCATTCACCATGAAATCATTCCGTATGCAAAGTTCGTTCATCTTAGACACTGGAGACCACTCGATCTAAAAGAATTGAAAGTCGTTCATAGGACGCTCTCAAATCCCGGGTGAATCATTCACAGTTTTCTACTATAGAAATATCTACGACACCTCGGGGTTATGAATCAGGTTGAATTATATTGGAAATTTTACAGAAATAATACAAAAATAATTTCATTATCCACATACGAGAGTCGTTATATTGAATTTGACAACCACCTCTGGTCTGGTTTCCCAAATTACCTGAAAAACTCTTGGCTCTGTGCAGAAATGGGCGGTCTGTTTGTCAGATTCCCTGTCTTATCAAGTGCTTTGCAATCTTCAGAGCACAGGCTTCACGTAGGTACCCTGTCCTTATTCTGTCCGTATTACAAAGGAAGACGCTCCGAGGAACTATCCTGATTGAACATTTTAGCATCGGTGCACAGTGCGAAACAAGCCAAACGCGTACCCAACATTTCTATACCGTTGATTTGTTGATTTGTTTGAGTTACGAACATATGAATCCATCCCTACTACTGCGGTGTAAGGCGATGAAGAGGTCTAGGTTAGTTCTGTCTCAACCAGTCTCTCCCGATCCGGCCTGCCACGCAGTAAAGAGGCAAACACATTCACCGCCAAGACCACGATAAACCACACCCTTATAAACTACAAATCTGTTCACTAAACACGGTCAAATCCATCGATTCTGAATGGTGGTTCTCCCCATGACAACACTAAAGAAATCTTCCACTTACGTCTTACATAAGCACGAGTATTAGCAATGCAACAAACAACTACATCAAAAATTATTCGAATAATGTAACGTAACCTTGTATTTATTATATTTTGGTAGAGAATTCTTAAATAGGCAATTGGGCTGTAAATGCTGGCTTCAATACTTTGGCATTACCCAAACATGCACAGCTGTAAACAAAGCTCATTATTGTTCAAATTATATAAGTCATTATTTATATAGCGAAAGAAAAAACACTTGCGAGCGAAAGCACAAGATGCGCGGTTGTGAAATGAGTTCATCAGATAACCGGCAGTTAGTATGGACAGCGGGGGGCTATCAGTTACTACAGACACGGTTAGGAGATGGATGGACCAAATCTCCAAGGAATGGAGTACTGCATGTAAACATCGTAACCCACTTGATAATTCAGTGATGTACACTAAACAGATGGACGGAAGCTGGGAACAATAATAAAGGTCAGGAAAGAGAATGAATGTAAAATTGGATACTTCAAGTTAAAGCGATTTAATATTTAATGTGGATTGTAAACTAACTAACTAACATCACGCCGTTTCCCCGCAGGAGTAGGCAGAGAGGACGGATCGCCAAACAACTCGGCCTTGACACACACTCTTTCCCTCACTCACATTCATACATCGTCTCATACATTCTCATCTATTATTCTGACTTTTGACATGGCCCGACTCAAGTATCTGATTCACTTGATCGTGCCATGTCTTCCTCGGGCGTACCCGACTTCTTCTACCATTCACATTCGCGTCGTATATTCTTCTTACACTACTTTCTTCGTTCATTCGCTCTACATGCCCAAACCATCTGAGGGTCCCTTTCTTAATCTTACTCATTATGCTTACATCAGCCTTACATTATTTGCGGATATCCACATTTCACACCCGATCATACATTGTTTTACCACACATACGTCTCAGGGATCTCATTTCAGTTTATTTTCATCCTTCCTCTGGCAGTTCCATGCCTCACTGCCATACATCAGGGTAGGTACCAGGACTCTATTGTGGACTGCTAGCTTCGCTTTTTTGACAGTTTTTTATTAGCGCCAACGGCATTCAATCCACCATTAATGGAGTTACCGGCATTCACCCTTCTTTCAATATCTCTATCAGCCTTCACATCTCTCGTAAACATACTACCCAGATACACAAACTCATCCACCTGCTCCAAGTATTCATCATTCACAACTATGTTGCATACTGTTTTCATTCTCTCTCTTTCAAACACCATGACTTTAGACTTACTTACATTCATCATTAACTCATTCTTCAAACATACTTCGTTCATCCTAGACACGAGAGACTCTAGATCTTCCATAGTGTTAGAAATCAGCACCGCATCATCAGCATACAGGATTGTATATTATAATAAAACGAATATAAAGCTTTATTCCACTTAATTTTATTTGACCATAGCCATTTTCAGACTGCAGTCTTATAAACCTTAGACTAAGAATTATTTGTACCAGTCGACTGGTACAAATAATTCTTAGTCTAAGTTTTATATACAAAACATATTGGGGAGGGGGAGAGGGGTGGTCTACAAGGATTTTAATTAATTATAATAATTGAACACACTGCACAAGCACACTGAACCCCAGATTCCTACCTACCCCTTATATTTTTTCCTTCCCAGAACTCCATCTTTTAAAGAGACCTTCCATACGGCATCCCCAAGGGTAATACATTCACTGAGGGGAATTATTTTCTTCAGAGCTTCCTGTAGATATTAAGCTAATATAATTAACTAACTAAATTTTCTAACTAAAAAAAATATATAATAATGACAGATATTTCGCTTATTTAAAAAAAATACGTTGAGAACTCTATAACACATTAACAAAATAAAAAAACACAAAATTTATAATTTTGATTAACTTTAAAATTAAAAAATAATTATAACAATAAATTTAAAAAAAATGCAAGATGGTATATGCTTGCCATCAGAATCGTCTTGGTGATAGATAAGAGTGGAATCGTTGCTTGAAATGGCTTTAGCCGTGTTAAGATCTGGATATCCAGGTACTTACCAACATTCGCTACCCTATTTACTTCGAGTTTAACATTTTTTAGTCCAATAATACCAAATAGTTTATTGGCCAAATAATGCCAAAATTTAAAATTATTCATACCTATTTGATAGATTGAATATAACCATAGACGGAGCATTTAGTTCTTTCGAACAGGCGATCTGACTAGTTACGAACTAATTAAATATCGACATGAGGAGACATAATAGGACCTGCATCATTGAATGGATAACACATACATTACCTTCAAATGGAAATGCCTTCCATATAGATTTGAATGGAAGCCGATATCTGCACTGATATAATTGTGATGGCTTTTGAATATTAGATTTAGACAACCAATCAACATACTCTGTCTCTCTTACAACGCCTGCCATCGAATTCGCCATTCCATTTGATTTTGAATTAATACTGAGGCTGAATTTGAATTTAAAACAAAGAATGGTCAGAATTTTGGATCACAGTGAGTTCTTCTTTATTCCTCGACATTTTATTTTTACATTAGCTCCACACAGAAAATGATTTTCCTCGAGGCCTATGTCATCTTTGGGAATAGTTTGTGGAGGTTTTTATTAAGGAAACAAAGGAGAGGAAGTTCTGAGAAGGAAAAAGGTATGTAGAGCAGTCGGGAATCTGAGGTGCAGTGTATCCAGCTAAGCCGCCAAGACAAATCTCACGTTATGAACCCGGTCACCCCTGCTAAGCCACCAAACGTAGCGAACGTCACGTTGGGTTGACATTTTTTTTTCTTAAAAAGAAAGACAAACATTCCCGGGTTACGAATAACCCAACAATGTTTGATCTCCTACTATCACCACAGAAAGCCGAAAATGTTTCTTGTGTTGTGATGGAGGACTTAGCCAGCCGAGGAATCGAACACGCAACGCCCAGGTGGGACCCAAACGCTATGCCCACTCAACCACTGACCGGTCGAACATATGGGTGAGGTTTTGGTTATCCAAATAACCCGACTTGTAGATATTTTTTAAATTCTCATGTTGAATATTTTGCGTTTCGAATGTTGTCAATAGATATTATTATTATAATATGATGTACCTAGGTACTACCTACTTCCTATTATGTCGTTTGATCATAATATAAATGTATCTGCGTAATGTAATAAATCAAACACGCCTGAGATGTGAAGTATGTGTAATGAACTCAAAATAGGTGATTGTGGATTTCAGACAAGCGACACAGAAGGTACCAACCGATAATGTTTTTTTTTATGATTTTTTATTAGAAATGTGTATTTCTTTTGTTTAAGTTTTAAGACAGACAATTTATCAAGGGTACGAACTTTATTTACGGTGTTCATTGGAAAGTTATGTTTCTGGTGTCAATAACAAAAAATACATTGTTATATAAAGAAAATTGACAATATTTGATTTTAAAAGGCAATCATCTTGAGGCAAACATACTTACAACTAATACTTTCAACTTCCAATTACAATTTTAACATCCCATGATTTTCCCGAAAATCGTTTGGAAAACGGAGTCTAGAGGTCATGATATCAAGCACAAAAGTAGTTTTTATTAATTTTGTGAAAAATTTCGTAAGAAAGAAAAAAAGTTAATCATTGGAAACTGTCACAGATAATTTCATCCACTATTGTATTTTTTAAGTTGTTTATTATATGTAATCATATAAACTAATGAAAAAATATTTTTTTAAATATTTTTTGCTAATTATTTTAATTTTAATTCTATTCATTAGAAACTGCGGGAAAAGCTTCAATTTATCCAAAGAAAATTTGATTGCAAGTATGTATATATAATGTAAACTGATTCGTAGATCGAAAAGAGTGATTTAGCATTAGCCTCGCCTTAACAGAAACTTTGTTTTTCGAATAATAAAGAAACCTTCTCAGAAATCAATTTTATGTCTCTCCCTCAATGGCTTCCAAATATCACCATCTCACGTAGCAATACCAAACTAAAAAGTAGAAACTTTTCGCCATCATCCGAGTGGAACCTGCAGCATCTTTCATTTCAACCCTTTTTGATTTGGTGCGGTGTACGCGGATTGAATAAAATCATGAAAACACTAACACCAACACTAATTCGATATTTCTTTCCTATCTCGTCTTTTACCTGCGCCAAAATCTGGAACACGATCTTATAAACCAATGTTTTTTATTTGATATTGTTTAAGATTCCCAACTTCCTAGATCATGATGTCGCATCTAGCAGGGTTACAATCTTAACCCATATACGTCAAACGCCCCATTTAACGGTTAGTAATTTCCCATTTAAAAAAATATCACGTGCTTTTGTTTTTCTTATGACTAATAATTTATTTATTATGATTCCTTGCAACATTAATAAATACTTTTTACGCGCGAAACGCCATTTTGTTTTTCATTATTCACGTCAAAAGTGTCATAGTGGTTCGTGAAGCAATGTCGCGGAGAAAAAAGTAAGCAAATTTAATTTATTTTCTTAATTTTGCTGCAAATTCGACATTATGTCATTGAATTATATGTATACTATAAAATAATAATATAAATAGTTTGATTAGGCTATATTCCGATATCAATCTAGACAGTTTTGTTGTGCGCCCCATTTTAGGGGCGGTGAGCGCAGCAGTGTACACATTTTAGAAGTGTTTCTTTCGATATAAACTTTCGATATTCCACAGTTGTACATAAAGATTATCAAATATTGTTAAAAATAATATCATAACAACATACAATAATTGTCCCTAAATTGTTTTTTCAGCTTGACGGTGGTCAATATATACGATATATCAACTGACTGATCAAATATCAGATTATCTCCTTGGTCCAATACAACGACAACAATGTGGTAACTGTAGCATCCCCCTCGAAGGAGTCAGCCCGTTGGGCTCGGCTCAGCGATAATCTAGCAGGGAAAAGAGAAGAGTTGCAATCCAACAGCCGTCGTGCTTTCTACAATATAACAAGTATATGGGCAGAATGGATCGACTTGACCAAAATATCGGTTACTATAGGATAAGTATCAAAAGAATATTTAGGTCGATATTCAGCAGCACGTTCTATCGGTAGACCACTGAAGCAAACGACAAAAAGACGAAGAGTCCCAGATGGAGTCAGGCTGGATGTGCATTTGATAGTAACAAGTCTTACACAAATTCGTTGTGCCGAGTGCCACTAAAATACGACTAAGAAGTTCAGGAAGTGTGATGTTGGTTGTCACACAAACTGTTTTGTCAATTTTCATACTTAGAGTTTAAAGAATTTTGTGCTTAGTTGTAAGATTTTGTCATTATTATACTTGTGGATACATTCATTTTATACCATAATCCCATCTTTATTCTCAACTTCCTAACATTTTTTTATGCTCGGTAATGCGCCCAGCGCCCCATTTTTGGGGCGGTCGATTTCTCTATAAAAAAAAAAAAAAATTATAACAAAAAATTTTACACTACATCATTATTAATGTCTAATCGAATACTAAAATGGACATATAATAAGAAAAAAAAAAAAGTTGAGCACACACGGGTTAATAAAAAAACTTATTGCATTGTAGAGGAACTAGCATAGTTGATCCATAAAACTCTCTATCAATACCATGTTGACTAAATCTGTCATCGATTTTCAATTTGGAAGGCGGGAATGGGTATCACTGCCCCGGAAACCATTTATTGGATAACCAACACCCCTGCCACAGGTTACCCAACAAAAATTGAAAAATAGCCCATAACCTAACCTAAACATCACCTATTTAATCATTTTTCTACATATGTTTTTCATCACTTTTAATGACTTTTCAAAAGAGGTGTTGAGTTAATTTGATTCTAAGTTGTCCGGTCACCGTTTTAAACACCGGGTCGGAGCCAAAGAGCTAACCACTTCTCCAAGAAAATCTAGAGGTAGTCCAGAACTAAGCTAACTGCGTTACGGCAAATACTTTTCAATTGTAAGCTAGCTTCAGAACTTTAGTTATAAACTAGTTCCAGTGAAGTTGAAATTGCAATTGCTTCCCAAAAACATAGCGAACAAACTTCGCGACGTTCTCGATATTAAATTTTACAATGCTTTGTCGAGGAATGTATTTCAACAGCTATTCCCTGGGATTTCTGTCACGGTTCACACCACAAATAACCTAAACAATCACTAAAATAAACCAAACCACCATTAAATTAATAACAACTATGTTTATTTGAAGTCTCGAACCCCTTCTAACAAACCCATCATTATCCAGAACAAGAGTAAAATAACAAAGAGAAATAAAATTGAAAATTTTGGAGCGGTATTAAGTTCCAGGAGAGGGGACAGGCTAAGGATATGCTGAAAAACAGAGCGGTTTACCAAACTAATAACATACTAGCAGCTAAAAAACGCCGTTTCGCAGGTTTTTGCTGTTAGACCCTACGGGCGGCTTCGCCCAGTTTAAGTGTCGGTGACCATTTTATTAATCAGATAGGAAGTGGTTCTAAAAATAGCTGGTTCCTCGGATCCAGTGACATCTAGTCACCGGGACAAAACAACCGCAACAAGCAACGACGTCATATATAATATATAAACGCGTTGTAAAAATCACAACGTTTACAAAATCACAAATATTATTCACAACTGCCACTAACAATAAATAAATACATAAAATTATACCATCCATCCCTCAATACCCGGAGAGTTCCACGAAATTACGAATCCAATAGCACATACGCCTGCCAGCCGACGCTCCTTCCGCTAGTTGTTGACGTAAGAGGCGCCATCTTTGGCATTGCTTTAAATCGGTTCTCTTATGAAAGTCGATTTGTAATAAACTCCACGTACAAAAATGGTTTTGCGTAAGGGTTAAGAGATTTACCCGAAGCCGGGTTCTTAAATTTCAACCGTACAGTCGCTAGGCTATTAATACTATCAGATATTACGAATTGATACATAAGCCTATTTTGTTTTTTACTTAACACCTAAAAAATACATAATTTTGAGCAAAAAAAATAGGTACTTCCACGAAGTTGCACATAGCTGCTTGTTTGCAGACAGTTAGTTATTCAATATACTGTTATTATTATATTACATTCGCTGAAGATACGGTAGCTATATTTGAAGGAGACGACTGGACTCAAACACATAAACATGCTGAAAGTGGAATCGAGGCGATAAAACAATGGCTTGACAAAAATCTACTTACACTAAATATATCAAAAACTAAATACATAAGATTCAGCTCAACTATAAAAGGGCAACCTAGTACATCATTTACAATTAAAATACATAAGCGTAACTGTAATTCCGATAATATTGATTCTATCTGCAATTGTGAAGTTTTGGAATGCGTGAAAAACATCAAATATCTAGGCGTTATTATAGACAATCACCTTAAGTGGAAATATCACATTGACAACCTCACAATAAGGGTAAGAAAATTGATCCATTTATTCTTTGTATTACGAAATATAATCAAACAGCAAGATCTAAAATATATTTCGGATTCGGTTCGTCAAAACTATATAAAAAAGGTTATTATCCACGTACACAAAAATCTAGAAAAACTTGATAAAATTGATCATAAATACATCACAAGAAGTCACACCAGAAAGGATCTTGTGGTCCCAGGGAGCAATACGTCGAAGTTCCAAAAGACATATACATATCTGGGACCGAAATTATATAATAAAATCCCCCCAGAATTAAGTATTAAAACATGCAAAATGACATGCATCAGTTCAATAATAAATAAATGGTTGATTGGTTTAGGTAAGGTTGAGTCTGAAAAATTGTTAAATAACGTCACTTAAAACTTAAAATTTTAAATGCTTAACTATTAAATGCCACAATCAATAAGAACTTAGTATATATTTAATCTACAAAAAAAAAAAACACTTTTTTTTTTTTTTGTTCAGAATACATTTTTTTGCATTCTCACCAGCATTTGGTTCCTTAGAACGGGCAATATGCCTAGCTAGGAACTAATATAGACAAGCAAGACATAATAACACTTGTACCCATTTTAATATTTACAGTTATTTTTAAATATTATTATTATGTTATTTTACTGTATAAATGTATCTTATGTAATAAATAAATAAATAAATATTAAAGAGAAACATTTTTCCAGATCCTTGATGCATCTACTTTTTCATGTGTCATCTTTATTATTTGGGTGATGAAAAACCACCCTGTTGTATTTTTTCAAACTGTTATTCGGAATAAGTTTAAAATGTAGTTTGACGAGAAACCCCTTCGGTCCCAAATAAACAAGTCGACAAAAGTTGTAAATCACAATGTTACTGTGTATTCGACAGTTTTCAATGAAGGAATAACAGTTCAAATTCAATTTTGATTCTGGAATGAGTTTCGCCTCCCCGGAAAACATGGATGGATGGAACCTAAGTGGTTTACTACGTTTTAGTGACTGTGCATGGTATACGGGTTTATGGGGTTATGAGTTTAGTCCAGGTCTTAGGGGCGGATGATTCGGCCCATCAACTGCAGGCTGGCGAATCGTGAAAGGCCGGATGAGGGCAATCCTTTGATCTCTCCAGCTGGACCCTCTGAACCCATCGCCCTGCACCGCAGTGGGAGGCGTGGTAGAGCGGATGTCTGTCACTCTTACACACACTGACCCTTATATTCAACCAACACTTCATTCCCCTTTCCTTTCGAGAACTTAACCCAAAAAAAGAGAATGTGGAATTCACACACGGTAGAAGTAAAACCTTCAGAAAAATAAACTTCGAGAGAATGAGACAAATGCAGAGTATCAGGAGTAGGATAATTGTAGGGTTTTAACGCACCAGATTTAAATGTCCGGGTTTAATTTTCCCCACAGGAAAAACTAAACCCTTTCACACACTTCCCAAATGATCATCTGGTCAATCCACGTTATGCAATTGCACTATATGTATTATAATTACAAAACAATACAAGAACAACATGTCAACCTACCAGAGACCAGATGGAAAAATAATTCACCGACTCCAGATATTTTCATATCAGAGGGTTCGGCTCTGTGGAATTCCTAATTGAACCTATAAATCCTACTGATCCCTCAATATAAATATTTAAAAAATCTTTTGTAATCCTACATGTATTTAAAATTACCGATTTTTGCATTTTTATATATAAATTCTTTGACAAATCTAATACGCCTAAATTTTGAATCAGAGACCTAGGTATAATGCCAGTAGCCGAAATAACAAATGGTAATATTTTTATAGTCCGAGAATGCCAAATTCTTTTAATCTCATTTCCTAAATCTGTGTATTTTCTAATTTTTTCAGAAACAGTTTTTTGAACTATTATTATTATTATTAATTATTATTTTTTATTATAATATTACTACCAAGTTTAAAAATTATTTACATACCGCACAAAAAGAACATAGTTAGTCTATCTCATTCTCTCGCAGGTTAAATCCTATAGATGCATGTGTTTGTTTCTTTTTAGAGTGTTCGTTTCCATATCATCGAGGTTCAAATCACAACGGTGCTAAAGAAGTTTTGACTTAAAAAATAACAACATTACTTATGTATGGTCAATTTTTCTGAATTTCTGAACTGAAAACATGCCCATTATAAAATGCTTATATTCCTAATTTTTAATATTATTATTTCACAATTTCTTGTCTGTAGGACTGTCGAATGTAGAACAGTAGATGATAATATTCAATTCAATATCTAATTCCACTTAAATATTAATTCCCTTCAATAATTGTTATTATTAATTGAATTATGGAAAACTCAATTTCCCCAAACGATATCTCCGTGACTAGTTGGTCTTGGTATGTGTTCCAACAGTGGCGTGCATTACTATTTCTTTACAAAAGCTTTTGTTCTAAAACATTATTAAATTTGGTAATGTGGGCCACACTGGGCGCTGATGGAATACCGATACCTTCGGAACTCTCCAGCCGGACTTTCTCGACTCATTGCCTTGCACCTCATTGGGAGGGATGAATTCATACGTCGGTCAATCCTTGTCACAATGACACCCAGATTCCTTCTTCTTCTTCTCGTACCCAGCCCGTTCAACGGACGTCGGCCATCATGTTGACTATGCGGATATGTTTACTGCGGCCCGGAACAGCTTTACCGTAGACTGGCCAAACCACTGTCTCAGGTTTTTCAGTCATGATGGTGTTCTCCTTCTTCTAGGGCCCCGTCTCCGGCAATCTTTCCCTGCATTGTGAGATGCAAGATCTCGTGCTTCTTAGGATGTTTCATCACATGTTCAAGATATTAAAGTTTTTGGATTTTTATTGTTTTAAAAACTTCTTTTTGTTTATTCATCCGAAACACATCATTTTCATTCGTAACTCTGGCCATCCAACTTATTTTGAGTATTCTTTTGTAGATCCCCATCTCGAATGCCTCAAGTCGCCTTATCAGTTCTTCGGTAAGCGTCTATGCTTCCATTCCATAAAATAATACCGAAAACACGTAGCATCCTACCATTCGCATTCGTAATCCTAGGTTGGGATCATGACTGCTGAACATCTTTTTCATACGAATAAAGGTTGCACAAGCTTGCTCAATTCCGCATTTGATTTCTACCCTACCCTTAAACCTTTTCCTTCCCAGAATTATCTCTCTTTCCTTTCCTTCAACCACACAGCATACCCAAAGATGGTAGAGAGGGAAATTATTTTCCTAGGGGCCTCCTGTGTGGATCTAATGTAAAAAAAAATCAATTGGATTTGTAATTTTCCGCCATTTAAAAAAAAAAAACTAATAATTTTTCAGCCTTTATGGAATGCACGCCACTGAATTCTAGCCACATAGGTAGTTCCAGGGAAGGGGGACTTGAATCTGGGCCATGACAAGCAAACATGTCCATACTACCAGGGTCGCAAAATATTCTAAAACTAGCTCATGCCCGTATATATCACGGGACAAACTTTTAATAAAATCTGCTGGTACGAGATAAAATTTTAATAAATTAGCATGAAATTTTAAATTTTTAAATGAAATTGTAAACTTTACATGAATCATGAAATGTACATGAAAAAAACTCTCATAATTGTGACCTGTGGCGCTGTGAAATTAACGCAGTTGCAAAACTAGAATTTTTTCAGCGCAATTCTATTCACAGCTTTGAAATAAAATTTAAAAAAAAACTTTTTTCATTAGTCAACTAACCCCATAGAATAAAGTATATAACTCTGCATTGGACAATGTTAAAACTTGGGCCAAATTTATGTGTTTTGACAAGTCCGGTGTAAAACGGTTATACAGGGTGTAACAGCACGTAACCGAAAGCTTTTAACAAGCGATTCGTGAGCACTTTTAGCACATTACAGGGAGTAAAAAGTGTAGAGAAAAGTCACAGGTTGCAACTGAGTAGTTGAACGCAAAGATCATTGGTCACCGCATGTCAATCCAAAGCGCGGTAAGAGAGGAGAGAGAATAATACCGAATCACGTGATCCCGTCGTATCACGTGATCCCGTCGCCGCGCCACTACGCATGGAAATATATATATATATTTTTTTTTTAACGCCTCAGGCTAATTTGTGCATTTTCGGAACAACTCATTTAGGTCTCATAGAAATCATTGTATCTCCCTTACTATCATAGTGAGAAATGTGATGTAGACGGTGTTAGAAAGAGAAAACACGCTTTAATACCAAATCAAAAAGTTAACCACAAAAGAACACCTTTATGAAACCAAATTTTCGGATCGCAAATTGATAAAAAAAAATTATGAAACTTTGAGAATTCTTTAACGATAAGAAAGTGATGAGACAAAAATGTTTAGTGCACTTTTGTCTAATAAAAAAATTGTGTGTTTTATTTCGTTATCAGTAATTTTAGTTAGAGAAAACGTAAGGTGAGCCATTTTTAAAACTTTTTTAGGTTTGCATTTAAATTTTTTGTACAAATTGAAAGCATATTTTACCATCTTTCAAAAACAATTTTTAGTTTTCGGATATGATCACAATTTTTTTTTTTTTTTACATGAGCTCCACACAGGAGGCCCTGAGGAAAATAATTTCCCTCAGGGCCTGTGTCATCTTTAGGGATGCTGTGTGGAGGGGTTTTTTTAGGGAAAGGAAGGAGAGGAGAGGGAAGGAAAATGGTTTAAGGGGTGGGTAGGAATCTGGGGTTCAGTGTATCCTGGTCATCCAAGACCTGGACAAACCTCACCCCATGAACCATATTCCATTTATTTGGATTTTATTGCACAGCGGAAAAATTTTGACCCTCTGACAAAATTATGGTCTAGATCTGAGTGGTTAACTGAAAAAAACATTATCGAATGGCGAAATGACATCTCCTTTTTGACTCCAAATGTGCTCAGGAATTGCTGGTTAAAAACCTTTGGATGCATTACGTCACACCCTGTATATATCAACCGAATTCGTGTAAAGAATTAAATGGACAATTTATAATTTATCAGTTTCGTTTCAAGTTTCCCAACAAAGAAAGCGCTAATTCACAGTGACAAACAATATAGCTCATTCCTTTTACACTTTTTTAATTAACTAAAAAAAACGTGAGAAATCGCCGGTTTCCGCAAGGGCACAGCAAGGTACCGGTATTATTTGTCACAGTGAAGAAATTAATTAATTTCAAACCAATTATGAACATTTCTTTTTACATTTCAAGGTTTAAGGAAAAATCGCAAATGCCTTAGTTTTTATTTATAACCAAAGTGAAAATAGAAAAAAATCGTAACATGCTTATATCTAAATTTAATGTGGATGCGTAATGTAAATTAGATGTGGTAAAAGCTCTGTTTTAGTGAAAAATTGTTGGGCCTCAGTGAATGATTTCGGTTTATTCAGAGAAATTCCTAGAAAGCGTTTAAAACTCTATTACACGCCAAACAAAAGAATATTCTAGCAAATATTCGATGGTCTATTTCGACACGGTGACAAGTGGCAAAATGACGATTTTGAGTTAAGTTCGTTTCGTTTTGAATTGCGCTATTCTACTGTTTCAATGTTGAAACAACTCATACGTTGTCTGGATTGGCAATAAATTTGAAATGATTGCAAATTTTGTATTTCCAAAAATCACAACCGCGCCATAATTATTAAATTTTAAAAATCTGTTGTAAGAGTTAGTTTTTTTTATTCATTTGAGCCATTCGCAGATTTACTGTTAAACATTTTCAAATGCGATTTTTAGGAATCTGTGATTTTTTTAATGTACCATGTTCGTAAAATAAACGAGAAAAATTGAAGTGTCTCTGCGATCTCACTTAAACTTGCATGACATCGTAGATCTGAATTCCATTTTAATTTCGTAAACACAGTTGTTTTGTGTTGGAAATTTAAGGCCCTATTGGGCAAATAATTGGATCACGAAACACATCCACAAGGCATTTCTTGTATTCTTCTTCATTCTATGGAAATGCATGTATATTGATTGGAATGATGTTCTTTATGATACCGCCACCATGTACCAAAATTTGGCATAAGCGTTTTTTATTATAAGTAATAATTATTAGCCTGAAACACTCATCTACATTGAAAAAATCTCCCGAGAAAAGATACATGCCGCCGACGGGACTCGAAACCGCGTCCTTCTGATTTCCTGCCAAATGCTCTACCACTGAGCTACATCGGCTTATCTCCTACCTGCCAAATAGTTCAATATATACTAGTGTCTCATTCAATTCGGACCATTACCTTATTGCGACCACGATTCGTTTCTCTACTTATGAGATAGGTACCTCCAATAAATCGCACCGTACGAATTATACAGTAATATCGGAAAAAAAAGTGGATCTACTGATTGAAATCACAAATTGGAATGAAATACTAAACATAACGGAACCTAACTTAATATATGAAGAAATTAAATCTAAATTTAAATATATTTACGAAAAAAGTACCATAACTAAATCAAATACAAATAAACATCGTAATAACCAAAAAGATTGGATAAATTATAACCTCATTGAAAATATACAACTACGAGACACACTATGGAGAAAATGGAAAAACACCCCTAACAATAAATTATATGAAATCGAATACAAGAAATACAGAAATAAACTGAATAAAAAAATATTAAACACAAAAAAAATATATTATAATAATAAATTTAATCATTGCTTTAAAGACATTAAAAAAACATGGAATGAAGTAAATCAAATATTGGGAAGGAAAAATAAATCCGATTGTGACGAAATCATATCTAAATATTTCTTAAATTCTCAAGCGGCGGATGTGACGGTAGAAAACTTTGCAAATTTCTTTGACGAGGGCGTAAATCAGTTATTACACGAATGCAACGTTCGAGCGTCCGAGTGGAATCAAGAACATTTGCAACATTCAATGTACCTACCAAGAGCTAATGCGAAACAAACTGAATGCATTATCGGACGAATGAAAAACTCCAAAACACCGGGCGTGGATTTAATTCGCATGTATGATCTAAAAAAACACGTAAAATTACTTAGTCCTATGATTACCCACCTAATAAACAGAATTATTGACACAAGCATCATTCCAGCTGAACTAAAATGCAGCATCATAAGGCCCATTTATAAAAATGGAGATCACACCGTAACAAATAATTATAGGCCTATTTCATTGTTACCGGCATTAGAAAAAATCTTAGAAAAATATATATCTATAAATTTGGATAAATATTTAAATAAATTGGGCATTATTGATGAATGTCAGTATGGCTTCCAAAAAAAAAAGCTGTGATAAACTTCTCGAAAAATTTTCTAATTATATAAATTCACAGCTTAACTCTAGAAAACATGTACTGGTATTATTCATTGATTTCTCAAAAGCTTTCGATACACTCAGCCACACACAATTAATCAAGGTACTTGAAATCATAGGAATCCGTGGTAAACTGCTATCATTTTTCAAAAACTATTTAACAAATAGAAAAATGTACGTTAAGATTTTGAATGAAATGAGTAATTTTAGATTTATAAAATCAGGAGTACCGCAAGGGTCAATTTTAGGCCCTAAATTATACATTATATACGTCATTGCCTTGTCTAAACTGTTTAAAATAGCCCGTAGATTCATTTTTGCAGATGATACTGCACTAGTTGTATCAAATGAAAACCCGGAAATAGCAATTAATGAATTGCAAAGAGACTTTAACGAGCTACTCAAATGGTCTCATGATGTAGGACTAATTATTAATGTCAAAAAAACTAAATGTATGTATATAAGATCACCGAGCCTGAAAATGTGGAATTTACCTAAAATAATTGCACACAATTTTGAATGTATACATAAAAAAATTGATAACATTTGCTACTGTGAAAGAATTGATTTTACAAATGAATATACTTACCTTGGCATAATCGTAGATAATAACTTTAAATGGGATAAACAAGTGATTAAAATTTGTAACCAGCTCCGATGTTTGGCGAGTAATTTTTATAAATTAAAATTTGTGTTGCCTCGATGCACTCTCAAACTTATATATCATTCTATGGTCGAATCCATACTTAGATATGGAATTCGAACTTGGGGACACTCGAGCAAAATTAATATTAAATACATTCAAAATTTACAAACTGCTATAATTAAAAAAATTGTTAAACCTAGCATTTACAATCAAAGAAACAACCTAAAATTATTGTATGGGTCTGAGGGCCTACTTCCAATTAAAGGGCTTCTCTGGTACATTATAATTATGGATAATTCGGGAGAAAGCACGTATAAAAATTTATTGGCGCATAATCACACAACAAGATTTACTGAAAACAAAGGCCTAAAAATACCACGAATATCAAATAAGTATGGTAGCAGAACGCTCGAATATATGATACCCTTGATTTATAACATGTTAAATCAAAACATTAATTTAAAAAATAATGAGGAACCCTGCCATAAACTCACAAAAAAGTGGTTAATAAATGAACAACATATTTATCTATCTTAAATCTTATATTAAGTATTAATATTGTAACCTAGGCTAATCTGTATTATGTAATAATATTAAATGGTAGAACCTACAGACAAGCTGATCTGTCACAGCTTTGTGGGACTACCCATATCTTATATTGTATCACATGTTATTATATTCAATTAAATAAAAAAAAAAAATAAAAAAAACATTTACTGCTTATTACATTTTTCCACCTGCAAACAACCAACTTTATTTTTATACGGAAAGGCGTTGTAAGTGCTAAATCTCCCACTAGGTGGCGTCGAGACAAATTAAGTCTACATTTTTGGTGAAATACTTTAACTCGTCAAATATTAATTATTATTTTTAATTGATAAACTAATGTTTAAGACGAGACTTTTATGCATAGCACAAAGGATAACAATTTATTATGAGTAATAATTATTAGCCTGAAACACTCATCTACATTGAAAAAAATCTTCTGAGAAAAGATACGTACCGCCGACGGGACTCGAACCCGCGTCCTTCTGGTTTCGGTACATTTTTCCACCTGCAAACAACCAGAAGGAAATCAGAAGGACGCGGGTTCGAGTCTCGTCGGCGGCATGTATCTTTTCTCGGGAGATTTTTTCAATGTAGATAAGTGTTTCAGGCTAATAATTATTACTTACGAGTATAAAAATTGTTACCCATTGTGCTATGCATAAAAATCTTGTCTTAAACATTAGTTTATTAATTAAAAATAAAAAAGCATTTTTAGCATTAACCCCTAGATACAATTTTTTGTATTTCTTGGGCATTGACTATGTAACAATTTCTGGACATTTTTGTTTTGACACTTTTCAAAACAAAAATCCCTAGATACAATATTATGTTTCCGATAAAACCTCACACACCTATATGATCTGTCTCTGCTTTTCTTTCCACTGACAGAAGAGAGGGATTATTTAAATAATCTATACAATCTTAATAAAATAAGTGAAAAAAGTAAAACTAAGAGCATTGACTCACCTTTATATCACTTTTGTAGGGTTTTCTTAATCCTTCATGACACCAACGGGTTTATCTGTGAACAAAATAACAAATTTTTGAGTCGGGAAAATGAAGAATATAATATTGGTACCGCTGTATTATTAGAAAAATTGAAAAACATTACAGAAGTGTTGAAGTCTATAAATCGATTAAGAAAGAACAGCTAACATAATTAATAAAAAAAGAGCACGAGAACTGCCTTGTGGACGTGTTCCATGATCCCAATATTTGGCCAATCGGACCTTAAATTTCTTAAATGTTTAGAAAATTCAAATGGGATGGAGATCTTTGATATTTATTTATTTATTTGTGTGTTTACGCCTTGATGGCTTTTACAAAAATTAAATTGTACAGGAGCATTATAACAAGTATGCAGTATCATAAGTATATAGTACCTACATAAAATGATAAACAGAGCATGAAAGATATAAGTAGGCCTAACATAAGTAGGTATCAGTATTCGAATAATTGTTTACAAAGGAGTTCAACCAGCGGATTCGTATTTGGGCTCACGCTATATTAGATTCAATAATTATTGTCACAATATCACACTAAATGTGATTCCAAATATACTCGAAGCAAACCAGTATTGCAGTGGTGTAAAACATTTTTAACGATTAATATAAAAGTAGGTAATTTTCTTGTAATTAATTTTTTTTTTGTTTTTTTTTTTTGCTATCATAAATGTAGGTACGTATGTTTGTTATTATTATGAAAAAAAAAAGAAAAATAAAAGGTACACAGTAATTACATAGCTATATAAATAAGTAAGTAGGTACAATGAATGTAGTTACAGAGCAGTGGGTATTAAGTTTGTTACTGTTAACAATGTGATACATTTAAGGATTTTTACGGTAGTTTGTTATTATCAGGAAAAAATAAAATAAAAGGTACACAGCAATTACATATATGTATAAAGAAGTAAGTAGGTACTATGAAAGTAGTTACAGAGCAATGGGTATTAAATTTGTTACTAATCTGTATCATTTAAGGATTTTTGCATCAGCATACATATACGCTTTTTGAAGAAAGCGATGTTTTTATAAAAAAAAATTATCGACAGAGCAAGTTTCATTCCCCACACGATGCAATCTCTGAAGACAAGAGTTAAACATAAAATTAGTGCGAGAAGCAACTACGTTAAATGGAGCATGGAGTCTGGTGTTGTAATTGTTAGGTACTTGATAATTTATCGTGTTCACAAGTTCAGGGCTATCCAAAGATTCGTTGATAATTTTAAATAACAATAAAACATCACAGATTTTTCTTCGCTGTGACAATTCGGGTAATTTAAGCAATTGCATTAAATAATTATAATTTAAATTTTCTATTGAAATTTTTAATTTGTAATTTATATGCCTTAGAAATTTATGTACTCTTGTACTCTTTCAATTTTGTGCGAATGTACATTGTATAATGGCGACCAGAGAGAGGAATTATACTCAAGAATGCTTCTGACTAATGTTATGTATAGGGTTTTGAGTGTATTAGTATGCATTAGATCTTTGGACGATCTTAACACAAAACCGAGACATTTAAGTGCTTTGTTCGTGATTGCATCAATGTGGGGGACGAATGTCATCTTGTTATCAAAAATATCAGCCGAGTGCATGTGAGATAGAGTGCGTACTAAATGGAACATATATTTCCATTCAAATTTGTATGTGAAGCACTTCTAGTGTTCTTATTTATTCTACGACTACTGTAGACACAAATCCGGACTCGTTAAAAAAAAATCATGGTTTTGCCCCATTACAGTATAACAAAAAAGTTTCAAATATATATAAATGTCGTGGTAACATCTTCTTTCGAATTAGGTCAGTGGTTGAGTGTTAACCGCGTTTGGGTCCTACCCGGGCGTTCCGTGTTCGATTCCTCGGCTGGCTAAGTCCTCCATCACGACTCAAGCAACATTCTCGGCTTAGGTGGTGGTAGTAGGAGATTTTCAAATATTGTCGGGTTATTCGTAACCCGGGAATGTTTTTCTTTCTTTAAAAAAAAAAATGGTACCTACCTACGAATTCTTTGACCTAAATGCCGAAATGTGCCGAAATTTTTATACTCAAAGGTGGATGTTGATTTAGAATTCGATAAAACTGAACTTTGAATAATTTTAACTTATTTATGTATAAGTTAAAAATATTCACTACTACAAACTAATTTCCCTTTCCGTTGGTAGATTTGTGTGATCCCACATATCCCGTAAAGAATAATATTTACAGTTTATTATTGTTATATAAAGCTCATTTTCAGCATGTTATGTTACGGAAAATTCTTTCAGAATCGCGCTGGTGAAAGACCAATATTAAGAATCGACACGTTACTTGAAATAGCTAACCGTGTTTGATGAAGAGATCTAAATAGGTTCTTCGCCACCATGATCTTCCCCACCTCCTTCCCCTCCATGCTACCTTCAGCCTCATAACATACCCCAATTGGGGATGCCATACTCTAGCACTGGCTCCAGACGGATTGGAGAAGTATGTGGCAAAGCCTACGCAAATATATCGAATACATTGTACATGGCAGTGGCGTGCACAGAGTTTTTGATCAGGGTAGGCAGTAGGAAAACCGCCGAATTGATTCAAATAAACAAAAAAAACTTACTACAAATAACTCCTTTCGTACAAGTTTTTGCTAAATGTGCTTGCTGCTGGTAAGACAACTAGTTGATAGAAATAGATAATAACAGATGTTACTGTCGTCACTGATTGCCATTTGCTAATTTTGTTCCAGAAAGCACTGCCTAATACTAACAAAAAAACCTTATAGAAGCAAATTCAAAACGACAGTTCTACTCCACTATGTGCATTTCGTAAATATTCATATTATATCTTGTATGAAGTCAGCTCCAAGCAGAAATAATCCCCATTAGGCCGCATTTTGGTGAGGCAGTCGGAGGGCGCGGGTGTAGTTTCTAGTTACAGTTAATGCCACATTTTTTGTAGTATGCCGTTTGATGTGGCCCTAGCATATCCACTGGAACGATTTTTCTGCGATTGAAATCGGTCAAAAAATGGACCGATTTTTCTACCATTCGTAAAATATTTATTGCAATTATTTAAAACCTTTCCATGGCCAGCTATTTATTTTATCGAATAGCTAATAAAATATTCTTTATGTCTATGACCTTATCGGTTGTCTTTGAAGTGTTATTTAATGAGTTTTCGCGGTTTTCTATGGCGTCCTGTAAAAAAACAAAATAAAACTTTTGACTATTTCGACGAATTTTGGTCTCTACCTAAAATGCCGTAAGTAATTCATTTATTGGGTTTTTAATGCATATGGCATCGGAACATGAAAGTTTAATGTTAGATTTGTTCTGGAAGTAGAAAAAATGCATGTTTATGTAACAATACTTTACCAAAATACGTAAGAAAGGATTTAGTGGAGAAGGCATGGATTGATGTTGGAAAAAAGTCATATGACATCGCTTGACATCGCTTGACATCGTGTAAACTCCACGGCTGCACGTAAAAAATGATCAAGTTCAGTATATTCCGGATAGCGCCGTGTACGGAAACCAGCATTAAAGAGTGGTATATATGCAAAGTACTTGTGGTTTCGTCACAATCATGTAGTTTGTAAGTATCTCCATGAACGGAGGGCCTTACATTTCAAAACATTGGCATTAAACAGGGATTCTATCTTTTTTTTCTGTAACGGGTATTGTAGAATGAGAAATGAGACATGCCAAACTCCTTTGCGAGGGTTACATGTGATTCACCGGCTTCGAAACGGTGTAATACAGCACTTTTTTCATCAATTGAAAAAACACTTTCGCTTCACGGGACTCATTGTGTCGAGCTTCCTAGTCAAAAGCGAAGCTGTATTGGTAGTTGGGTTTTGTAACCGGACAAATTATCATTAAAATAGGTCGCTTTAAGTAGTTGGTCACTTTAAACGGATACGTTTTCCTACTAAAGCTATGAAACCTTACTAGAATTTCCATTATCGTCGCTTAAAACGGTAGACCGTTAAATGCAAAGTCATTATATCCGAATTCTACTGTAAATTTGTGTTTTCTATTATTTCAGAGTCAGACATGGGCAGAACCGACAACGTGGACGAGGCAGCTCTCTATCAAGAAGAGTCGGTACTTGGAAACCGTGAGTTATAAAACTAACTAACTTACCTGCACGCCATTTCCCTGCAGGGGTAGGCAGAGAGGATGGACCGCCATGCAACTCGATCTTGGAACACACACTCTTTTCTTCATTCCATACCTACCTAACTGTGCTATTCTGAATCCTGACATTGCCCGCCTCAAGTATTTGATTAACTTTTTATTTTATTATTTATATGAATACCTCACAAGAGCCTCAGCTGGAGCCAGTGAGACTATGGCATCCCCAATCGGGGTATGTTGTGAGGCTGAAGGTAGCGGGGAGGGGAAAGAGGTGTGGAAGAGGGAGGTAGGAAAGTACCTGGCTATTCAGAACTGGTCACCAAACACGGTAAAGCCATTTGAAGCAACTTTTCAATTCTCAATGGTGTCTTACACCAGGGCGATACTAAGGATATCTTCCACTCTGGAACGTGCCGCAAATATACTATATGTTATTTTAAATGAATTTTGTGTGAAAATAACTCTAATTATTCAAATAAAATTTATTTGCCCACGCCGGGATTCGATCCCACGACCACCGTATTGCGAGTCAAAAGCCGTACCAGAGGCAGTGAGTAATCGTAATATAGACACGTTAAATTAATTTGGGTTTTCTGTTGTTTCAGAAATGGATATGGACAGAATGAGCGACGTCGACCACAAAGAGAGCGATGAGGATACCTTCTGCATGCCACCAATACCTTATCATAATATTATCAACGTTTCACCTAACTCCGCTATGGCCATAGACTTTAGTAGACAAGACCAGGTAGATAGTGAGGCAATGCGTTCGATTCTGCCGCCTGAAGGTTACTCTTTTGATTGGTCCAAAGATATCTTACGTTTTACTGGGATAAGGGAGACATTCACAGGCACGCCAGGACCAACTTTCAATACCGACGAAATGGGCAAACCTGTGGATGCCTTTCTTAAAATCTTTGATGCAGATGTCGTTGAACTGATCGCAAGAGAGACCAACAAGTATGCAGATCAATGGATTGCGAAAAATCAAATTTAAGCGCCATGCGCGTACCAATAAATGGGCTCACACGAATAAAGAGGAAATGTATGTATTCTTGGCAATTTTAACGTATCAAGGTATTAGTCCCCTTCCTGTTGAAAAAGACTACTTCTATTAAAAAAAAACTCACTGCCATGCCTTATTTCAGCCGAGCCATGGATTATAATCGTTTTCTTCTAATTAAAAAATTCCTTCACTTCGCCAACAATGAAAGTCTTTCTTCTGATGTACCGTTATCTGTACGAAGATTACAAAAGATTCAGCCCGTCTTGGACCATCTCTCAAATAAGTTTGAGACTTTATACCTGCCCGAGCAAGACATCTCTCTGGATGAATCCTTAATCTGCTATAAAGGCCGTTTAGGATTCGTCCAGATGATCAAAACCAAAGCGGCCAGCGCGGGTATAAAGTCTTACGAGCTTTGCGAGTCCAAGTCTGGCTATCTTTGGAAATTCCAAATTTATACGGGGAAGACCATTTCCAGACAGGCTGAATCGACAAATCCAGACCAGGAAGACATGACGGAAGACATAACGGAAGATATGACGGACGACACGACACTGATACTGAGAGTCTCACTCTATAGCGAGGCACAATGATATTATGTATTGATTTTCTTAAATTATGAATAAACCAATATAAATAGAATACATTTTTATTATGTTAAAGTGTATAAACAATGTTTAAATCAAAATACTGCTCTTTCATTGTAACCATACAACTGTAATATTAATTTAATTGATTTAAAAGAATATTAGGGCTTAATAAATAAATAAATCAATTATTGGTTCCATCAATTATTTTCCCCTGTACCAATTTTTTTTTCGATACCTTTGCTTTTAGATATAAAATTATCACTATGATATTATTTGCTATTCGACGCTCATATAAAGGTTTGATATATATACAATTTTATCATCATCATCATTTTACATATTCTGATTTACCCTATGTAGATTGACGTTAAGGTAGCTGTCAGAAGTAATTTTTCGTCAAATATTGGTGGATTTCATCAACTTGCAAAGTATCCCCCTGAAATATTGGCAATGTTTATATCTACTATATATATTTCATAAGCCTTATTTCCTTGTTTTGCACGTTATATAAAAACATGGTTACAAATCTCCAGTTCTAATTTAAAATTATTTAAAAAGTATCACCATGATTTTGGCATCGTGAAATAGGCTTTCTGTATAATTCATCAAATGAATAAAATAAAGCCAACACGGCGACTATTCTTATAAATAATTGTAGGCAGTTAATGTATCTTCCTAATGTAATACCAGTTTTTGTGGTAAATTTATTAAATAGTATAATACAGTGATTTCAATTTTGCACGTCACGCACTCAAATTTTACAAAATCATTTTCTGACCAAATTTTTGAAGTGATCATAAACATACAAAAAATTATTTTTCTATTATATTCTTGCATCTGTGGTTATCAAACAGGCTATAGAGAACATAAAACGTAGAAAATATTCAATAAAGATATTTAAAACTGCTACTGGCGGCAATTTCAAATCACAAAAACACAAATTTCGCGCATTTATAAAGTTTAAGATTTTTTAATAATTTATCTGTGAATTCTAAAAATATAGGATACTTAGTAAAATATAGGTGAACTCATTGGCTGAAAAGCACTATAATCAGTTTTATGTTTCCATATTAAAATTCGGAGGTATGTTTTTTTAGTGTTTGCGGAAAATATTCAAAATCGTCGCCAAAAAACCGCGAGCAATCGGAGAAAAAAGATTTTTGACGCGCGATCGTTCGAGTGGATATTTTCGGTTGCCCAGCTTTTTCGCGCCTATTTTTGAAAGTGTGTATTTATTTTTAGCAATAATTTAATAAACTATAATATTATTTACACGCTTATGTTTTACAAATACGGTGGGGTAGGCAGTGCTTATGTGCCTATATGGAGTGCACGCCCCTGGTACATGGATATACGATCCACATGGCGGACAATGTGTAAGAACAATATATTAACAAGAGTACGTTCACAAAGACGTACTCCGTAAAATGTAACATACATTAATAATACGTTGGTAAATGGCGAGAGTGCTCAGACAAAATAAATATCGTAAGAGAAGTGCTTCTCAAATTACATCATCATTATATCGGATATTAATTGGAAATATTAAATTACCCAAGACATCCATCTATTCGGCTGGTGAACATCAGGGTAAGGGTGAACGTGAAATGGGAATCCTAATTAAATGAGTTGCTATTTGGCATTTACGAACAATGATTTATGACAAGAGATATAAACCTAAATAACGTTTTCATAATGAATATCTATCAAATTAAATTAATTCCATTTTATTTATTATAGGGGTAAATGAATTTGTTGAAACAGATTCTAGCATACTATTGATGCGTCGGAATCTGTTATATAACGGCCCTTCGACATGGAAACGCAAGAATTCAATATTCTAGTATCTTGGCGACTACCGCCATACATCTGCGCGGAGGTTTGTCGTTGTCGATATTTTATAAACTCGTCGGCGACGCTAATCTCCGACGCCAGTCTCGAGCTTGTTCGAAATCACATTATCTTGACTTTAAACATGGCGTCACTAGTGTCAGACATTTTGTAACAATGCGTGGCGGTTAATATCAATGCCAGGAACATTGACGGCCGCCGTGGTCTAGGGGTAAAGCTCTTGGCTCTTGAATTCGAAGGTCGGGGGATCGAATCCCGGCGTGCGTAAATACATTTTAATTTCTTAAATTTTTGTTATTTCACAATTAATTCATTTAAAAATAATATATAGTATATTTGCGGCACGTTACAAATTGGAAGATACTCTCAGTATCGCTCGGGTGTAAAACCACCATTCTAATTGTAACGTTATTTGAAATGGCTTTAACCGTGTTTAGTGACCAGATCTGAATAGCCAGATATTTCTCCACCTTCCTCTTCCTCTTCCCCATCTCTTTTTCTTCCCCACCACCTTCAGCCTCACAACTACCCCAATTGGGGATGCCATGGTCTCACTGGCTCAAGATAGGAGCCCCTGGAACTCTTGTGAGGTATATCTACACTATAGGTACACATAAAAATAATTAAAAAAATAGTCAGCAATTATTGAATATATGTATGACAGATATAGCTACATTAATTAGATCATAAATGAGGTTATGATAGAACTCTAGTTTAGACGTTTCGAGAATTCATCAATGGTTGGTGGCGACACGGCTCTGGTGATTTCAGTATTGCGACGTAAACGGACTGTGTGCGACATATCATTCGCGACACAGTACATAACATGAGTATTGGATACCTGTGCACCCCTCTGGAATAATGGCCTTAGCGCGTTTGTTTTATTAAAATTTTCGTTATCCTATTAATTATTAATTAATAATTAATGTTATCAGTATTAATATTAATTAATATTCATTTATTTAATATTTTAATTAATATTTCATATTGCACATAATATAATAAAGGCGAAAGTTTGCATGGATGTATGTATGTTTGTTACTCTTTCACGCAAAAACTACTGAATGGATTTTTAAAATTCTTTCACTAATATATATATTGGTAAGCTCTGGCGTTAAGAAATTTTTTATTATACGTTTATTGTCCAGACGAAAAGCAAAGCGTTGCTAAGTAATTGTTTGACGTGCGCTATCATTTTTTTAGATTACTACGGAGATCCCTTTGTTAGTTAAAATTTACTGCGCGTGTTTGATTGTTACGTTTTAATAGGTGGTACGCGGGCTATTTGAAAAATGAATGTAACGGGTATGAAGGGGGGGGTGGTTGGGGGTGAGGGGTAGGGGCGGTGAGGGTGGGGGAGGAAGGGGGGGAAAGAGGGGCGAGTGGCAAGTGCCAAGCCGGGGGCTAAAGCTAGTTTAAAATATTTCGAAAAACATTTTATCACATTTCGAGTGGAGTTCAAACAAGAAGAGATGGTAGGTACATTTGTTTAGAGAGCAGTCAAAAATGTGAGTCCTAAAGATCACACTTCTAGACCACACTAAGTACCACACGCACTTGAATTTTAAAGTGGTACTTGTAGATAAATATTTTATCAGACTCGTTTCATGGCAAACTTCTGACGTCTTTACTAGAAAGAAAATCTAGTATTCAACAAAGGGTATGGGGCGGGGAGGAAAAATGAAAGGTTAGGCCAATACCTGGCAAACTAGTCATTAAATTGAAACGTAGTGTAAATTCCAAAATCTGTGCCCTTAAAAAATGCGGAGGCTTTTGGAATATTTACCATTATTTTAAATGAAAAATTGTGAAATAAACAAATGAATCCAATAAAACTCACTTGATTTGAACCTGCGACCTCCGGATTGCTAGTTTGAATGGTGTAAAAATGAAAGCTATGTAATTTTCACATCTGACAAAATGTCACTTAAATCACCACTTCATGGAAAGGGATAAAAATGATTAATATTATCTAGCAATTTCTCAAGAAATGTGAAACAATAAAACTTTTTCAAATGGGGCAAAGTTACTCCTTGAGGGGCAAAGTAAAGCGAGGTTCTTAACTGTCCAGCGCAGAGTCCATTGCCTGTCAGAAACCGTCTACAACTCTACTTCACTTATTGTATATTATTTTGTATGGAGCACCTCTATTTCGCAAAACACACAATAAACTTTATAAGTCCCCACTGTGAAAGTACCTACGTACATATTATACAATTCAACTTTATTAGATACGTGTTAACTCCTCAGTCCTCGAGCACATTCTGTTAGATGGTCAAAATATTTCTGCTCTGCAATAAAATCCAAAGAAATGGTGATGACACTTTCAAATTAGAATATTCGCAATAAATATATAATTATATTATTGAAGAAGAAGATAACAATAATAATCTAAACGAAAACATGAAAGAGAACAAGACACAGAAAACAGAAAAAAAGACAATGGTCGCAAATGGCACTCGAACCCAGACCTGCTCCCTTCTGTCAAGCCGTCATAATAGTCAATCTCATATTTAAAATTTTAGAATTAATAATATTATTATCTTCAACTAATTTTTTGAATTCTATTTTTATTTTCGTTTAGATTTATTATTGTTACCTTCTTATTCAATGATATATTACTTTAATGGGAATAAACTTCAAAAGTTGTAAAAGAGAGTTGTTCTTATAAAAAATATAAATATATAATTATTGAAATCTAAAAAATTCAAAATGCAAAGATAAATTATTTTTTAAAGTACATTTTTATTAACAAAAATTACTGACTATGAAAAAAACGCAAACGCATTTGATTATACAAATGTATTACTTATAAAAGTTATCGTCACATCACTTTTTGTGTTTCATGTAAAAACGATTCATAAAAAAATTACAAAGTTTTTTTTTTTAATTGCGGTCGGAAACTTTGGTTTCATTGAGGTATACATTTTAATAATTTTGTGGTTAACTTTACGATTTGAAATAAGCGTGTTCTTCTCTCTTTCTAACACGCTTAGATCATATTTATCACCCTAAGAGAGACACAACGATTTCTTTGAGAACTGTACGAGTTTTTCCCAAAAGCGAACAAATTAGCCTGAGCGGTTAAATGTCGGCATTATTAAAAAGCGGTTAAAAAACGGCAAACAATATCAATAATTCTTATTTATCTTTTTCCTGAAAAATACCCTCAATGTAATGCATGGTTATATTTACCGCATAATAATTCGGTAACGACCTTTTTTGTGTTAACGAAAAACGCTTAAAACTTCCAAACCTTTATTACTCCGCAAGGGTCAAAATATGATTGGCATATTTTATTCATTAGAAAGTGCATTCAGATATAAAGCCAAGGAATTATTTACACGTTAAGATGTTTTCAAAATAAGCGCGAGATTCTGGCATTATTTATTTTGCTACCTTATATAAACTTTACCCTTGTATAAACTTACTTTACTTTCAAGATATATATCTAATATCATTGGTGTTTTACCTAAACTTAAAAGTATGGTATAGGTACTAGTATCGCCGCAAAACATTTTATCGGATAACTAAAACCTCTGCCATATGTCACCGCAAGTGGTTCGCTACATTTGGTGACTTAACAGAGGTGCCTGGGTTCATGGAGTCAGGTTTTTCCGGGTCTTGGCTCCGGATGCCTCTGCCAAATTCGAGAGGGACTGGTTGAGGCAGAGCTTTTGACATTCCCAATCGGATTCTTTCGACCCATCGCCTTGCACCGCAGTTGGAGGGATGGATTCATATCGCGTTACTTCTGAACATACTGCCCACAGATTTCTACATGCCCATCATACCTTTTACTTTCCAAAACTTCCTCTCCTTCCTTTCATAAAAAATACCTTTCACATAGCAAGTCCCAAGACGACCTTGATGGAAATTATTTTCCTCAGTGTGGAACTAAAATGTAAAAAAAATTAAAAGTATATTAATTGACTCATCGACTATTTCGATGTACGTACTCGTACTTTAAAAAGGTTTCACAGCTGTTTCGAAGAAAAATATAAATAAAAAACTAGTGTGCTTTAGACCACACGACTGAAGTAAAACTTCTTTAGCTCCATCTATATCAGGGGTGCTCAAACGGTCGATTGCGAGTGCTTTTTGAGTCGATCTTGAGAAAAATTTGCCGATGTAAATAGATCTATTCACAGTTTTTGTTTTAGTTGATCCTCAATTAGGCCTTAATAAGACCGCCCATTTTTCAAGCTCTTTTTTATTATTTATTTGTAGCTTATATTGTCAATGGTTGCGACCTTTTTATTGTTTACTCTATCCTCATCTATGGTGTGTAACGTCACAAGTCCCCATAGAAAAAATCGTCAGATTATTGCACATTCATGTTGAAATATTGTGCCCCTTCAAAAACCCGAAGATGATCTAGTTTCTAATGTGTCGTTTGGTTTATTTATGAGTCAGTCAGGCCGAGTTGTAACTTGAAGGGTATATGAAGTTTATTAATAAATAATACGAAATCAGTGCGGTGAAGAGATTCGGTGTGCGGTGTAGTTTTAATTCGCCGCACACAAATTTAATTTAAACCAGTTTTTTGTTCACAATATAACGATTAATTAAATAACAAGTTGTGGAATCATCGAGTACTGAGTGAGAGGTGTCATTGTCATAGAATTTTTCACCTTGCAAAAGAGTTATAAATTTGTAGTAGAATTTATAAACATGATTTTTATTGGAAGAAATATGATGTGATATAAAAATCGGCATAAAATGAGATCGCAATAAGAAAATATAGGATTTCTATGCACCCCCCCCCCCCTCCCACCCCTCCGGCGCTTGAAAATCAGAGTCGATCGATCGGAGTCTAATAATAGTTAGCTCGCCAGCAGTTCAAGTTTAAGCACCCCTGATCTATATGATAGGAAGAGAGAAAGAAAATGTGCGCGAACTGTTCTCTCTTGCTCCTATAGTTTGATACAGACAATAGGCCTGCACTGTATCTTAGATATACGAAACGAAACTGGCTATGAATGAAAGGGGGAAACCAAATGTGTGCTCGCACCTCTCTGTCTTGTCCCTACAGTAATATACGAAACGTAACTCTCTCTCTATCTTCCCTCTCAACTATCTATCTATCTTCCCTCTCAACTCCCATTCGCCTCGCTTTCCGTAAAGCTCTCGTCACGCAATGTCACGCATTCACCAGCTTACTCCCCAAATAAAGTGTGCGTAAAGAAGTTTTACTTCAATAAATTGTTTAATATCAAACTAAGTTCCTAAAATAATACGCTTTAAAATGCAACGACTTGTAGGAAGAAAAAAATACGAGCATTCCGCTGTTTCTAAGTAATCACCGATTTTCCTGAAATTTGTCATCTTACTTCATAGGTACCTACTTTACACGCCATGTACTATACGTATATAAATGCCTTGATGATACCCGCAATAAAACCACGAAACAAACACTATCGAAGACAATAAGAGGAGACATAAATACGCAAGTACACCCATCAAAAGGAACTTAAACCGCGTACAACATTCCTTTGAGCTGTTCGATTGTTTGTTGGCTGGAGTAGCTACTTTCCTGTAAGCCATTATTAGCTGGTTACTTCGCTGTAAATGCAGTTTACTGTGTTATTTGTTTAGTGCGGCTCTTTAGGTTAATGGAGTACTTTCGTAGTTTGGTACAGAAGACGTAAGGAATTCATGCCTTGGGCGAATCGTCTTTCGTTAAATTTTCACAACAAAATTAGGAGGTAGCAACTTATCATTAGTAGAAAAACGAGTGGGTAATCAATAACTTATATTTATAAAAATTAAAATATGCTTGCTTGGGTATACGTATTTATTTGAGTACACGAGATGTCTATGTATTGCTACATTCATAGAAAATATTTAAACTTTGAAAATATCTTCTTTAAACCTCTGCGAAGGTTTCTGCATTATGACAACCACACGACAACACATCTGAAAAGTTTTTTAATCATTACGAAAACTCTTGCGAAACTGTCAAAAATGTCAAAATTTGAGAATAACATTTTGCAAAACAATGACTATAAAACATAAAATTAAATTTTCGAAACTTTTTAAATTAATGAATTTATTATACTTTGAATCGAATCAAGAATTTTATGGATACGGATATATAAATTTTTTAAATTTTATGGATATATAAAAAAAAATTATATTTGTAATACCTGTATGAAAAAAGAAAATTTGAATAAAAAAAATTATATTAGGTGGGACGCGAGCTGTTTGAAAAGAAAACTGAATGTACTGGGACTGAATATATGGAACGCGGCAGGGGGATTGGCGGGACGGGAAAGCGGGAGAGGGAAGGCGGGGAAGGTGGAAGGGGAACCCGGGGGGGGGGACGCGAGGGGGGAATAGGGGGGGAAAGGACATGCAGGGAGAAACAATTTATTTCTTTGAATATGGCATTGCAACGCATGCCGGGAACCAGCTAGTAATATATCAAAATGAAAGTTTCTTTGTTTGTCCCTTATGCGTTCCTAAACCATTCATCCGATTGCCATGAAACTTTGGTCATTTGTTGTGCGCACGCCTGCGAAGGTTATTAAATGAAGGCGTTATTAAATGTATTTTAAAGAATTATAATAAATGGTGCCCGAGTTGTTTGATTAATGAGTGTACTTCATATAGTTTACCGGAAGGGAGCGAAGGAGTGTGGAGGAGAGGAATCGAAGCGGGGGAGAGGTGGAAGGGGATGGGAACACGGGGCGGGAACGGGGATGCATGGGAAGGGACATGCAGGGGAAGGGACATGCAGGGGAAGGGTGGGGGACGTAGGAGGAGCAGAGAAAGGGATTGCAAAGGATACTTAGTAGCAGTAAGGGATAGCTGGTAAGATTTGGAAAATCCATGCTTCTCACACGGACAACTTTCATGCTTTTCACACGGAAAAAAATGTGCATACAAAAGCATTTCAATAAACGGAATTAAAACACGAACACTTTCTTTGAGCGGCATTACAACGCCTAATTATATTTACTACTAACGAGCCTGGTACTCGTTAGTAGTAAATATAGTTTAAACTATACTCTTCCTGGTGAACACTGAATACATTTATTGTTTTATTTACTAGAAACTATTCGTATGTAGTCTAGACGGGCTTCAAACATATGAATCAATATTAGATAAGTCAATATCACACTTGTGCACAATTTGAAATGTTTCTCTGACATTCTTGTGTGGGGTCAAACATAAAACGCATGTTTTTTCTTATGATATCGAACAAGTGTCTCAAATGCCTGAATAAAGTGGAATTAAAGCATCCATATTACTTTACGGAGCTCTAGAAATAGTCCAGTTTGTGTCAATTGTTTAAGGCGCCCCGTATCCCGCTCAAATAAAAGAAGATGGAAATATATTAAATTACGAATGTTGGAGAGAGCGCGCTAATATATAAACGATAGAATTGAAGCGAAAATTGTGAAAATGTTTAATAAAACTCGACTCGTTTAAAATAGAGAAAAAATCTCTTGGAGGTTGTCTAAAACAGCATTTAAAGAAATACTGTGAATTTTTTCAAACATATAACTTTTAAAATAACTGAAACAAACGTGAATATAATAATTTTTGGAGCATACTTTGCGATTTTTTTCTATCGAGGGAATTTCATATAATTTGCGTTTTCGGCGTGGGGAATGTATAGAAATTATCTTCAAAATCAACATAATTTTTTTTATGATATTAAAAAAGTGAAAAATGCGATATACGCAACTATAGACCTGTGTGTATACAGTCAACTATTCCAAAACTTTTTGAAAAAATTATTTTGGATAAAATTATTTTTAAATAAAATGGGATTATAACAAGGTTTCAAAAAGAAATGTCTTGCCATATTCTTAGATTTAAGAAAAGCTTTCGACACCGTAAATCATAATTTACTCATTACAAAAATAAATCAACTAGGTTTCAAAAAAGACACACTAAAACTACTCTCTAACTATCTTACAGACAGAACACAAAAAACAAAAATTGGGAATAATTACAGTTCAGAGTCAAAGATAAAAAATGGGGTTCCACAGGGAACTGTGCTTGGCCCGATTTTATTCTTAATGTATATTAATGATTTATGTAATTTTGTAATCCCTGGTAAAATTGTTTCTTACGCAGACGACACGGCAATAATAGTGGATGGTAACAATTGGAAAGAAACTTTTTCGAAAGCAACTGATTGTATTTCATTGGTTTCAACGTGGCTAAAATACAACAAACTCGTTTTAAACTATAGCAAAACATTTTACTTACCTTTTTATAAAACCATTAAAAATAAACCTAAAGACAACCTTAAAATTAGAATCCATAATACTAGTTGCAATCAAGAAATGTGCTTCATGTGCAACGAACTCACTGATGTCGAAAATATAAAATATTTAGGAGTATCAATAGATATAAATCTTAATTGGAAATCACATATTAATCAAATCACTTCTAAATTAAGATATCTGACCTACATATTTTATAGACTTAAGGAAGTACTAAACATTGAAAAATTGAAAATGATCTACTTTTCCCTGGTGCAATCACCAATCACTTATGGCATTATAGGATGGGGTGGTGCACTTGATACATTTATGAAGCCTCTACAAATAATTCAAAAACGCATAATTTAAGTCATATATAACAAAAATAAAACATTCTCGACCAACTTATTATACAAAGAAACTAAAATATTTAATATACGTAAATTATTTATATTACAAACTTTGAAATATGTATTATTGTAGAAAGCAATCACTTTGTGGTTAGACATATTTAATAAAATAAAATACTTTTTTGTTTAAAACCACGATATTTATTAATTTTTTAACCGACCGGTTTCGCTTAACTTAAGCATCTTTCATGCTGCAATAGAAGAGGTTGCAGTGGATATAGACACAGCTCTATGTAATAAACCAAAAAAATTCTGTTACAAAAGTGCTGAAACTTTACAAAAAATAATACCTAAATTTAAACCTTACCCAAATCCTGAGTTGAAAATAATGAAGAATATTCGTGCCAAACTGGCTGATGAAGATTTAATCCTCACGAAAGCGGACAAGGGGAATACAGTAATTATAATTCCTCGAACTGAATACAATACAAAAGTGGCGGACTTCATCGACACTGACAATTTCACAATACTGGCAAAAGATCCAACCAATAAGTTCCAAGAAAATGTGAAAAAAACACTTCAAGCATGTAAAACTAAAATATTTCAAGATGAATCGTATCACAAAGTCAAATTTTTAAATAAAAATCCCAAAACTCCTAAATTATATGGGTTCCTCAAAATACATAAGAATCATTGCCCCAAATTTTAAAATATCATCAGTTACTACTAATGTGTTTCAAAATACCAATGTTTTTTCACCTAAACATACCATTAAAAACTCTTTTTCATTGGTAGAAGAATTAAAAGATATGATTCTCCCTAATAATTCTAAACTAATTTCTTTTGACGTTGTAAATTTGTTTCCCAATGTTCCCATAGAAGAGAGTAAATGTTTAATTTCTGATTTACTAAATAGCTCTGATCTCTCTACAGATTTAATAAAAGATTTAACTTCCTTGTTTGATATGTGCCTGAATCAAAATTATTTTCAATTTAATAATGTTATATATCAGCAACGGGACGGCCTGGCTATGGGCAGCCCTACCAGTCCTCTGATTGCTGATATATTCATGGATAGCCTAGAGAATAAAATTTTATCCAGCACCTCACCTCTTATTAAAAACGTCCTGTACTGGAAAAGATATGTTGATGATGTTTTTTGTATTTGGACAGGGACTCAGCGTCAACTTAATTCCTTCCTCAATCTTATAAACTCTTTTCATAATCAGATTAAATTCACGTTAGAGATAGGCAATAATTCAACCTTAAATTATTTAGACCTTACCTTATCGATCGTTAATAACAAAATTGATTTTAACATATTTCGTAAACCCTCTTATACTGACATTGTCATACACAGCACCTCCAATCACCCTATTTCACATAAACACTCCGCATTCCATTCAATGGTCCATCGTTTGGTCACAATTCCAATGTCCGATAATAATTTTGCTAATGAACTAAAAATAATTAAAAAAATTGCGGTAAATAATGGCTATGAATCACATTTTATAGATTTAATCTTAAATAAAAAAACTAAAACAAATAGCCGTTAATCGCTTCTTATTTGCTAGTCCTTGTCCTCAAATCAATGATAATAATATTAAACATCAATGGCGGCGCATTTTATTCATTAATAATTTTTCTACCTTAAGTGTAAAAAATCTTCCTTCTGAAGTCAGACCGGCCTTTTATACTAATAACAATCTAGGTAAATTTCTAATTAATTCTAAAGATAAGGACGACAAATTAAATCATTCGGGAATTTATAAATTAAATTGTAATAATTGTTCGGCTTTCTATATCGGTAAGACAACACGTAATGTCAATATTAGGATAAAGGAACATCTCCGTTGCCTCAATAATAACGGTTTTTCAGAATTCGCAAATCATTTGATCGATAAAGATCATACGTTCTGTCATAGCACCGGTGCTAACATCTTACACAAAAACGGGCATGGTAACAAACTAAACACTCTAGAGGCGCTAGAAATAAAAAAAGCTGTAAAAACCAAAAGTCATATACTTAATAATCAATTAGACATATCAAGTAGTCCTATATTAGGTCTGTTTCCAATAAACCCTTAAAAATAAAAATTCCCAGGGCTCCCTACCACCATGCCAGTTGATGCTTTGTTTCTCCAAATTTATTATTATAACCCATTAGTCTACATAATTATCTTTCTGTTTTTTCCCATTACTTGAGTAGTTATGTTAATGTATTTTATGACCGTTTATTTGTATCGTGTTGTCTCCCTCTATATTTTGTTATATATAAGCACACACTCTGTATGTCTTGTTTAGTATTAATTTGTACCCTGAAGATGCTTAAGTTAAGCGAAACCGGTCGGTTAAAAAATTAATAAATATCGTGGTTTTAAACAAAAAAGTATTTTATTTTATTTGAAATATGTGTTTAAAAACAAAAATAATTTCGAAATAAATGAAAACAGAACGAACAAAAGAATAAATAATATATTTTATACCCCACAAACCAATACTAAATTATTACAGACACATAGCAGTTTCATTGGTCCTCGTACATTTAACCTTCTACCACTACAAACTCAAATGATAAATAAAATGATAAAATATGTAAAAGAGGTAAAATTATGGTTGAATAATGTAGATATTGAAACGCTTTTTCTATAAATTTATCCATCCTTCTACAACTCATTTGCTGTAACTTCTTAACTGTAGTACAATATGTTTTCTGTTTATTTTATTATTTTTATTTTATAATAACTAAAAAAAAAAAAAAAATTGTATGTTTTTCTCCATATTTTTATTTTATTTTTATAATAGCTGAAAAAACCCTTTTCACTTATTCTACCTATGTAATACTTATTTTTTTATACTATCTTTATATTTAATATGTTTTTTTAAGTCTAATTTATACTTTGGGTACTTAGAAATATAGTATTTTATTTTAATATTACCCACACTCAGGCAGTGCCTTAGTGGGTTTTCATTTCTTGCTCATAATTGTTATTATATATTATGTTATTATATAATATTTGCTTTTATACATTATATGTATAAAGAAATGGGAATAAATAAAGTTAAAAAAAAAAAAAAAAAAAAAAAAAACGGTTTCGTGAAGAATAGATCAACTCTGACAAATCTACTGATATATGAAAACTTTATATTATTTATTTTAAGTAGATTCGATATATACTGACTTCAGCAAGGCGTTCGATAAAGTTTGTCATAAAATATTGATAAATAAATTAAGGAGTATGGGTATAACCGGGAATTTTCTTAAATGGGTAGAGAGTTATTTAAAAAATAGGCAACTATTTGTAAAGTTAAATGACATAATATCGGATGCCTTTTCTGCCACTAGTGGTGTGCCACAGGGCTCCCATTTAGGACCAATACTGTTTATTTTATTTATTAATGACATTGTAGACGTTTTTTCCGATGTTGATATCCTGTTATATGCTGATGATTTAAAATTATATAAAAAAAATAAAAATATTTCTGATTGCATAATTTTACAAAAAAATTTAAACAACTTGTTTAATTGGTGTATATGCAATAAACTGGCACTTAACATTAGTAAATATCAAATAATAAGATTTTATAAAATAAAGAAACCGATCATTTATGAATACAATCTTGACAAAATTATATTAAACTCAGTAGAAACAATAAATGATCTAGGTATTATTTTTAACTCAAAACTTACATTTATTAGCCATATAAATAATATTTTTAATCGAGCAATGAAGATTTTAGGATTTATTATTAGAATAACCAAACAATTTTGTAACATTGATACTATTCGCATTTTATACATAACGCTAGTGAGAAGCATTTTAGAATATAATTCTACGATTTGGGCTCCACATTACAATATCCATATTCAAGCGATTGAAAAAGTCCAGCATATATTTCTTAGGTATATTAATTTTAAATTAGGTATTCCAAGAGAATCCGTGGACTATAATTTGTTTTTAAACTGGACTAATCTCGTAAATTTATCAGATCGCAGAAAAATCTGTGATCTATTAATATTATATAAAATAATTCACTCGGTCCTGGATACCCCTGATTTAATAGAACTAATACGATTTCATTGCCCTGGTTGCGCTAACAATAGACTGACTCTACCGTTCTACTATAATAACACACATACATTATCACATTATTACTCACCAATCAGTCGATTACACATTTTGGGAAATGAATATGCTAACATCGGCGACATTTATTTCTTAAAATTAGCGCAATATAAACATGCACTCAAAAATTATTTTTCCATAATGTAACTTTATATACGCAATATGGACATGTTGAAATGAAATGATGATATTTCTCATTGTTCTTTTTTGTTATTTATTGTTGTGATACACAAAATAATTGTATGTTATTTTTAAGTTTAAAACTACTATTATGTAATGATATTATTTTTCTTACTTTTGTACTCTATTATATGTTTATTTATAAAAGGCAGTACAGCCGTTTATGTATTTAAAAGAAAAAAAAAATAAAGACTTCATCTGTTTAACGGAGATTTGTAAGAAATCGGTCGAAATTCGGGTAGCGGCGGCTTAAAAAAAAAAAAACTACCGAGTAGTATCTAATACTAGAGATAAATTAATATGTTGAATTTCAGTGCCAATTAACATTACCTACACTACGTCAGGTATTATCATACCAATTATATAATTTGCTTGTTAACTCCAAATTTCTTTGGCAGCGTCGCGATTATTCAAAAACTGGGGTCGAGACTTCGTCAGGAACAACATCTAACTTCAAAATAACAAAATTCATAATTATATTGAAAGTTGTGGACCGTGTGACAGTTAAAACTCTCCCTGGCTTATTTTGAATGCAGTGCGATTTGCAGCTGCATTTTATTCAGCAGTTGAAAACTGACATGCGGAATTCTCGTGAGAACTGCATTGCCAACGTAGTCTGAAGGTTTAGCGAGGGCGGTGGGGGGTGCGAGGGGTGGTGGGAGATGGGGATGTATTGTTAACCCGCTCGCTTTGCAGGGGAGTTATATCATTTGTTAAGTGTTAACTGGCAAGGGATGCGCATGTTATATGCCGAGCAGAGGCGGAACAAGGACACATAAAAATATGAAGGTTCGTCTTTGGAACGGTGTAAGTGTAAATGGGACTCTGAAAAATCTCGTGAGGAGAACACTTGTTCATGCTAACTTTTCACAAGTGGTGTAATGTTACGGGACGGAAAATAAATAACTACTGTTTATTCAGTTGAGATAATAGAAAAACTGGATTTTATTGTAAGCTTTGCACATATGTAGAAATGTGGTTGGCAAACAAAGTACGCTTAAAATCCGCAATGAGTAGAAACTAGACATTATTTGTAAACAAACTGTAACCTATATTCATTAAACTTGTATTGATAGTATGTAGCTTGTATTTATAAGACGACTTCTGTGATCGAGGGGCAGAGCTCTCTAGTAACAAACCGAAGGTTGCGGAAAAAAATGAAATCCCGGCATGCGCAAATAAATTTGATTTGATTAATTTGTGTTATTTCACAATTTATTAATTAAAATAACAGACAGTGTATTTGCGGCACGTTCCAGAGTGGAAGATGCTCTCAGTTTTGCCCTGGTGTAAGACCACTATTCAGTTGCTTGAAGTGGCTTTAGCCGTGTTTGGTGACCAGATATGAATAGCCAAGAACTTCTCCACATTCCTCTTCGCCATTCTTTCCTACCGCCCACTTCCTTCAACCTCACAAAATACCCCAATAAGGGATTCCATAGTCTCACTGGCTCCAGACGAGATCGGTTGAAACTCTTGTGCGATATTCACAATAAAAAAAGAATTCAATAAATATTTGAAATCGTTAAATTAGTCGACACCTATCTACACAGAAGTTTTAAAACTCCTTTCATCGGGAAAAACATAAAACCAATTACTTACAGTGTTCAATATTATATTACCGTTCGCATTAAATATTTCTTAACATCACACTTTTCGTAACACATCACCACTTTTCGTAGCACATCACCACTTTTCGTAACGCATTCACCAGCTTACCCCCCAAGTCGAGCGTGCGTAAAGAAGTTTCACTTTAAAAATATTTTAAATAAATAAAAAGAAAATACTTTGTTTTAAGCCATTTATTGTTATTTTTTTTGAAAAATTAAAAATATTGGTTCATATGAAGCAGATACTTTGTAATGTGCAAAGTTATTTTATTAATAAAAAAATATTATAAATCATTTATTCCTTTTTCTGCACTTCCAAATGAAGACATAAAAAACCCTTGACCTTGAAAGCAACCAAAATATTTTCAAAAAGCAAAACCAACATGTTTCTTAAATTCTTGACAAATAAATTAGGATGATCAAAACCAATCTAACAAATTACAAACTAGTTGTCGTGATTTTTTTAAGCAAATAATATTTGTCAAAATGCCGACATTGTCATCTACCAAAATACACTTATCCGGAAATCCAATATTCGCCATTAAATCCTTGAACTGGCTCTAGGAATCTTTAGAATATGTTTTCCTTAACTGGAGTTGTAGGAAGTCAGTATTATTTCAGGCGCAGCTGGCAAACACATTGTTCGTCTTTAAAATCTGCTATGAAAACATCTATCATTGTGATATCACTGTCCAGATTTCATTACAACATCAATAACAGTTCTAATTTCATGCTCATATAAAAAAAAACTTAAAAAACAGAGTCAGTTTGGATATTTTTAGTCGATCAATTTTTAAAGCGAAGGGTGGAATGTAATTTTTTTTAGGGATAAAAATATTTGCCTCTAAAAAGGTCTATCTCAGTTTTTTTTTTATTTTACGAGGCCTACTACCTCTTTTAGTAAGTTTTAATTTACAGGGTAACAATTGCCACCGAAGAGAAAAATTCCTCTCTTTAAATCGATAGTCTCTTTTACAATTCATAAGATAACCCAATTTTGAAATAACAAAAAAGTATTTAGAAAAAGTCACACCCGGGGTGTTTGACGTTTTCCGATTAGCTAAAGAAAATATCTATATTGAAGAGTTATGTTTTGTTTTGATTTCACTGAAACTAGCTGTTCATAAAAGTTTTATATTAATTGTTGACACAATCCATCACAAAAAACCCGTTCGTCAACAAATAAATAACAGTTCACAGTAAGGAACTCCAGTGAAAAATATTATGGCTAAAAAAAAAATATGTTCATGTAGAATATAGACCAATAAACGCTGATTCTGAATATTTGAGTTTTATTTAATAATATTAAACGCAGAGTTTTAAAAAAAATATTAAAAAGTCCATTTTTAATCGGGTCGTATCAAGTTGGCACTATTGAAATGTTCAGTGGTGGCGTCACTGTTCGTTGTGTCGTAACGTCACCGTAAAGTCATTGTATGGGAACATATAGGAATGTAGGTATGACACAAGCCATCGCATTAATTTATTTAGATACTGTTTCTAGAGATTTAGTTGTGTTTATTGAAACATTATCTAGGCCTAAATAATGTTTCAACAATAAAGTTATCTCTTATTAGTTTATCTCTATTATTGAAAACATAATAATGCTTCTTCTAGGGAGAATACTTCGAACAACGATATTCAAAATGGCGACAGTTGATCAGCTGATCGCCGGATCCTATTTATTCAGGAGTGATGACGTCTCACGATTCACCATACATACGGTGGTTTTCGGGGGATCTTTAAAAATTAAAACTTTGACAATTATTTTAACTATTAAAACTAACTCTAAAAATAAAAATAAAAATGCAGTTATTTAAGTTAGAAGGTATTCATTGAAAAAAAAAATTAAAAATTGGACTGGAGTTCTCTATTACTAAGTGCTCTTAATAATATATATTCGATGTCAACTGTTGTTTGTACGTTAGCGATCTGCAGTTGTCCTAGGAAACGATAAGAAGTTACCGAAAGTTATCGATACAGTCCTTATCGATCGACCGTGCTAGGGGACCAGAAGAATATACAAAGCACAAGTGAATGGAAAAAATTCCAGCACGCTCGAGGAAGACAAAATATATCAAATATCTTAGTCAGGCCTTGTCAAGCCTTATATTAATATGAGTGAAGTAATAAATTAGTATTTAATTAAATAAAGACAATATTAGCGAAACTGTGCAGAAAATCTGGAGACTGAAAAATCAGAAAATATATTGGCACCTCTTGGACTCGAACCCAGGACCTTTCGCTTTCCGGGCGACAACTCTGATCACTGAGCTAATGTCTTCATTTAAATAAATATTACAATTTGAGGTTTTACTCATAAAGTTCAAAATAAAAATAATAAATCAGTGCTTAGTCTAGTGATTAAATAAGAGTTATTTCAAATGAGATCGTCTGCTATTTTTTATAGAAAACATTTATTTTTAAAGAGTTAATAACGACATTAAAATTAGTTTTTCCATATCTCCAAAAAAGACGAAGTTGTGATCTTTGGTAAAAACGAATCGGTACAAATAGTGTCGAATGGCAGTGCTGCGGTACTGGTGGGCTAGTCATTGTATGTAGGTACTGTGATATCACACCCTTATCGGCAGGCCACTAATGTAAATATCTTCAGTACTATTTGGTGTTTTCCAAAAAATCTAAAAGATCTGTTCTCAGTGTTCTATAATTATTAATATCTACGACATTACACTTGTAAATAACATTAAAATTCGTTGTATGAGTCAAACTTGACTGGTTAGTCTGGGGAATTCACCATTTAAATGAAAATTCCCGCAATTTTCCTAGTTTCAGAAAGATTTCCAGGAATTTTTCAATCACTAGTTAAGTCAGAGATGAGATGTGACGTAGGTTAGGTAGTTAGTAAATGAGTTTGGCGTAATGTTCCAGGGAAAGAAGGAAGACAGAGCAGATAAGGACATGAATGATGTGTGTGGGAAGATGGATCAGTTCAGGTTTGAGTGACGTTATCACTCTTCATTATTTTTCTTGACGACGTCATGACCGGTAGGAACAATAATTATTACTACAAAGGAAAATGAAAATAAGACGGAAATAGATCTTGGTATTCTATGTGCGCCCAGAACTTCCTTCCTCTTTACTGCCCGCTATCTCTCCGCACTTCCTTAAACCCCACAAAAACCTGAAAATTTGGAAAGATGATAGTTAAAGCAGATTAAAAACTCACTTTTACGTTTTTTTTCGTTATTTGTTTTTGGGGTATTATGCCGTGTTGCGCTACCTCCTTCTTTAGCCAACGTTTCGGACAGCGTTGCAGTGTCCATCATCAGGGCAGATCCTGCAGATCCGATCCGACACATCTGCCGGATCTGCCCTGATGATGGACTCTGCAACGCTGTCCGAAACGTTAAAGCCGGAGAATATATAAATAAATAACAAAAATGCTTTTGGCCGTGAAAATCTAAAAACATATCTCCCTTTTAAGTTGTTCTAAAAACCTATTGTTCTAAAACTTGTTGTAAAAACTTATTATTTTTATGTAATGTACGAGTATGGTATGTGTATGTGTGTGAATGTAATGTATTTGAAAGAGTGTGTATAAGTGATGCAACGAATACTACTTTTACGAATACGAATATCAAACCTACTATCCGGCGAATACGAATACAAATAACTTGGCAGAGTAATTCACACTCATTTATTTAAACTTTTTCTGTTTATTTTATTATACTAATAATTAAAATTTACAACTGTCAATTTTTTATGGAGAAAACACAACATCCGTAGATTCCCTGGGGACAGGCGATTTCTTTTTTCAGTTTGGATGTTGCCAGCCGTTGAGAAAAGCACGTTTACGAGAGGACATTTTATTTAAATTTAGTTCCTTTTAATTCGCAGCTAACACACATAATTGCAATTATACAATTTATAATATACTTGCACACTTGACCTGTGCTTTCGACTGTCAAATACTGAAACTACTAAGAAAAAGAACGCGTATTAAATGAAAAAATTCGAGGTTCAGAGTACAGCACCACAAACTTATCTTTGCCGGTGGCAAAAATTGGTACTACAATTTATACATAGACATTTTGACATTTATATGACATATTTGTTCACCACCAGCGATACCACCGCCGGCACAGGTAAGTTTGTGGCATTGCAATAGGGAATTTCACTGAATTCCCCATCGCGTCTTGTCATTGCGGCTATAGCGTTCGGATACAGAGGTGCGTGACACACGGTATAATCAAACGGAGATGCGTACAAAAGTTTTTTTTTATAGTATTCGTATTCGTAAATATTTATTGGCCGAATACGAATATTCGGCAAATGTCTACTATTCGGCGAATACGAATATTCGTATTGTCTACTATTCGGCGAATACGAATATTCGTATTCGTATTCGTTGCATCACTAGTGTGGGTATATACATATATGTATGGATGAGTGTGTATATATGTATATGTGTATGTGGTATGCTATGCATGTACATTATATACATAATTTTAAATGCTTTCAGTATTTCTTAATATTGTTAAGCACTATGCTATACTATTTTTAACTACATTATCGATGTTGTGCTTGTCTTAAATTCATGATACTATCAATACTATCAACAATGTTCAATTTGTATTTGAGAGCACTCTGATATGAATCACTGTTGAAAAATCTTTAATAAAATAAATAAAAAAAACTCGTTTACACGCGGAAGAAGCGAAATTTTACCAAAAGAATCTCAACCAATACTTGATAAGTGAGGTCATAACCAAAGCGACCAATGAGCGCAGGCCACGCGAAATTTCCGTTTCATATCTCAAACAATAGGGGCCTTTAAAAGTGACATCATTATCAAAGCGGCCGATGAGCGGTTGATGCATCGCAGGTGCAGTAATCGTCATTTCCGTTTCATCTGAAATCCAAATCAAAGCGGTTCTGTTGATGTTTCACTTCAAATAGCACTTCACAGTTCTAAATCATATATATTCGTATCACAACATAAAAGATCTAAAATATTCCATGGTACGTGTGCCATAGAATGAATGCAAGCGTGTTGCCCCGTCAAGCCGTGGAGAAACAGCTGTTACACAAATATTGGTAGGTCTCAAGAAGAAGAGAAAGCCAATATGGATTTTTTCCATACATTATTCAAACAAAACTTGTTTCTTCTCCTTGCTCTCGATTTTTACGAAGCATACAGACTTAGTGTCTATAAAAGAATAGGTCTGTAAAAATACAGAATTACTTGAGAAGACAAGTACGAGTTATGCAAACCGTTGATACTCACTTAGGCACGTGTTTTCAGACAAATAAAGCCATGTTCATCTATACTAGGAACACTTCAAGTATACTCAAAGAGTCAAAAGCGTAATGGAAATATAAATTCTATATAATATGAATTTCCAAGGAATATTTCTTAAGGGTAAACATTCATAATCTTATCTTTCATAGATGGTGTTAATTTAATTATTTTTGGGAAAAACACTTTGTGTAAGTCATGCTTTAGAATATAAAGGGTGTTTTTTTAGAGGTATACAAATTCAAAATGAAAAAAAAAAGTTAAATATGATTTCGGGCATATGAGCGCCACGGCTAGAACGAAGCGCAATCGTGAAGTCACGGACATATGAATATACATGGACCTGCTCTAAGTGATAAAAACGTATTATTTCCCCCTCCACATGGCGCCGGCTGGAGCTCCTCCTTGGAACCGGATCGCTCCATGGGGAGGGGATAGAGCCTCGCTTGAATCTAAAATGTGTGACGTCATCATTCTTGCCGTGAACAGCTGGAAGGTAACATCCATACATTTAACGAAATACAACGCCAAAACGGTAGCGTATTCTATACAATATATCTACATATCAATGTGCACATAGCGAATGTGGGCGGTTCTCCAGTGTACTCGTCGCTGGTTACAGGGGTAAGTAAATTATGAAACATTTGTAATAGTGTTTTAACTAAACACGGCAACAAAATATTGCTATGTGTATTGGGGCGAGTCTTTTTGGGGCGAGCATTTGGCCTTAGCAAATATGTTATTATCGTGGCAAGCAATTCGCGCTCCCATGTAAAAAGGTCTATTCATTCAAAGCAGATTTTGCTTTTAAGAACTAAATGGTGATATTGTAATGCGCGATGCCTATTTACTGTCAGATTGATTGTATAACGAATCACAGTCATCTTTCCCCTCTTCCCCCTTCATAGTTTGGTTTTACCCCCTCGTCTGTATCTTCTGGTCTATTGAATTCTGATGTCTATGCGTGATGTCCAATTTTCGACAACTTTATCGATCAACTGGGGCCATATATCGGCAATAACACGGCGAATGTTGACTTCCAAATGGTCCAACGTCTCTGGTTTATCAGCATAGACTAGTGACTTCACGTACTCCAAAGAAAGTAATCTAATGGTGTGAGGTCACACGATCGTGGAGGCCAGTTCACAGGTTAATTGCGTGAAATAATGCGCTCATCAAATATTTCACGCAATAAACTAAGTAAAATAAATAAACGCAATAAAATAAATTTGCACAATTTGCAAGCGCTGTTCTGCCGTCAGTCTATTCATGGTGAAATGGCAAAACGTACTGGCCAAAAATCAACTGTCAACAACTGTCAAATTGACGGTCTGTTGAAACAATGTTGCCAGATTAAAAACCAAACCTCTAAAAAAAACACCCGATACATATTTATTTATTTATTTATTGTTTCTTTACACTGTTGGTAAAAATGTTTACAATACAATTTGTTACCTCACTAGGACAAGCCTGTGTTGAGGTTAACAATAATTATACAAGTTAACAAAATAACACAAAATTATACAGATTTTGAAAGAACAATATTGTTGTATTTCTTACAGATTGAGATTAGATTATGGGTACCTATTAAACTGATGGCGCTAGGTACTACAATAATGTAGACTTTTTGGGTGACCATAGTTTTGAGATCTGATTTAAAATAAAATAAAGTTTTTTTTTTTTTTTAAGGATTAAGTTGTGAATATAGATCTTCTTCTTCTTCTTTCGTATGGTGGGGGGTCAGAGGGGGACATCTAGGTCTGCGAGCCAGTCTAGGGCCTCAGGCGTTGCCCTGTGGACCTCATCAATCCCGCCGGGGAATGAATGGAGCGGGCATTCGTTGACCACATGTTCGGTGGTCTGCACCGCACCGCATTCACACGTCGCCGACTCTTTAAGGCCCCATCTATGCATCATATGAGCACAACGGCTATGGAAGCACCTTATCCTATTGATGGCAGTCCAGAGTTTGCGAGGCAATGAGAACCCAGGCTGTCTCTCAGTGGGGTCTTGCACGAGATGGGCGTTTTTGACGTTGGCTGATTGCCACTCAAGCTTGAATATAGATGAATTGTTTGTATGTACCCGTGCGTTTGCAATATGAACGTGAATAAATAGTTTTGTGCGTACACAAACTCATTTATTCCAAGAAAGGAATACACATACAATATTGTATCAATGATTCAATCCAATATTGTATTGGTAAGCATTTCTTAAAGGAATTCAGTTTGTATGCGGACAATTTTTTTTTATTCATATTCATTTGCGTTTTGACGGGCGCAAACAAATAAATTGATTTTTGTTATTAGTTTTTGGGGTATTATGCCGTGTTGCGCTACCTCCTTCTTTAGCCAACGTTTCGGACAGCGTTGCAGTGTCCATCATCAGGGCAGATGTGTAATAGTTAGGGGTGATGTTTGTACTTATCTACTTAGGAGCGATACCGTGTCGCCAGCTCCACTCCTCTACGAGCTGGCGCTACAATATACTTCAACATGTTTTTTTGCGTTTAGCCTTGATGTAACCGTCAATTACCGGATACCAAGAACTATTGAGCTTAGCTCCGTCGTCTCTATTAATATTCATAGGATTTTTGTGAATTTCAATTGCCTCCGTAATCAGGCGTGATCTATGAGTTTTGGGTCATAAAAATGAAATAAATTGATCTCAACATTTTAAAGCATAACTTATAAAAGCGTTTTTTCATAAAATAATTAAATTGACGCCATCTGTGAAAAGCATACGTTCCGTTCAACCTTGAACTTTAAACCGTTCAAATATGCCAATGAAGGGCACGCGAAAACCAACAAAATCTAAGAATTATGTACCTCTACTTTGGTAAAAAGTATATCGTACATGAAAAAGTAAATGGTTGAAGAAGGATCCCGGGGAATCTAAAGTGTAGGATTTTGAAGTGTCGCGCAATCAAGTCAGTGCCATCGAGCAACGACAGTTTACAAATAGCGGCGATTGTTGTTGATACCCGAGGCTACCGCTGAATTTAGGGTTATTTGAGCGCAATAATAAAATCAACCAGAGTGATTAGACTATTTTAAGCATTGACGTTTACTTGCTGACAGCCAGAAATTTGGCAGTTGCGCACCCAGACCTGGGCTTTTAGTCGGCCTTAAAGGATGGGAAATGCGCATTTTCATCCCGTGTCAAAATGTCCTTCGATAAAATATCCTACGGACAAAACTTCCCCCAACAAAACATCTACTAAAATTTAACCTAACCTTTACAAAAAAATGGGACTAAAATAATACAGACATCCTGTATAGACAATAAGGTAAGGTTTTAGTAGATATTTTGTTGGGGGTGTTTCCTCCGTAGAATATTATAATATATCGAAGGACATTTTGATGCAGGATGAAAAGTCGCGGAACCGTGTGGATGTGAATGAGGTAGAAAAATTGTAATAGGACAAAATTGTTTGGAGGTCCATCGTCTCTGCCTACGGTTAGTCATAAAAAATAATAATATTAATATTTGAAAGAAACATATTGAGTATCTAAGGCAATAAATTCCTAGAAGAGAATATTAAAAAAAAACACGTTCAAAAGCTTTTCAAAAGTAATATATTCAATTTTATTTTATAAATATTTAATGTATATTGCAATTGAAATATAAAAATCGAATTCGTCCGGAGGTTTTTCCAGGAAAACCTAAAAGCTTGATAAATAATAATATATTGAAACGAATATGAATGAGGCTACTGAAATATATTTGGTTTTGTTTGCTTTGCTATCAAAGGGGTTTTCAATTTCAATTCGTTCCGATTGATTCCTAAATACGTGAATTCACTACCATCTAGGTAAGGCCGTACAGGGAGCTTAGGAGCTCTCGACGAATGAATAGCGTCTGTTATTTTGCAATAAATAAATACACATGGCGGCATCTGGCGGCGCCAAAATGAAATATTATTATTTGAAAGGGAATAATATTGTAAATTATTATTATTATATTTATCTATCGGTTATCGGTAAAATACTTTGAAAGATCAGTGGATTAGCTGGAAAATTTTATTATTATTATATATTAGTTTTTGCCTCCAAACAACCTATTAAAGCGTAACAATCAAACACACGCATTTTCGCATTTATAATATTAGTATGATTTTTACAATAAAAGGGATCTCCATAGTAACCTAAAGAAATAACAAAATGACAGCGCACGTCAAATAATTACTTATAGTTACCAAGCAATGCTTTGCTTTTCGTCCGGACAATAAAAGTATAATAAATATTTTCATAACGCCAGAAGTTATTCATAACGCCAGAGCTTACCAATATATACAGCTTATATTACTAGCAAATAATGTAGCTTTCTATTAGTGAAACAATTTTTAAAGTCCATTCAATATTTTTTGCGTGGAAGAGTAACAAACATACATCCATACAAACTTTCGCCTTTAATAAAGTAGGATTGTATTTATAAATAGTGAGTACCCAGCGTGCGTTGCAATGCCACTCGAAGAAAGAAAGTGTTTGTCACTGCGAGTCCTTTCCCATGGGTCCCCGTTCCCCCCTCCGTTCCCCTACCGCGTCCCCTTCCCTTAATCGGTATAAAATCATCGGTAATTACACCTATCGATTTCATATTGTAAAGTTATGGATTTCGACAGCTTAATGGTTTAGAGCAGCCGCTCTAGAAAAAGGTTCCAATTCAAATCCCAAAACTGGCAGTACTATTTTTTTTTTTTGAGTTTTTCTATTGGGCAGAAAAACAGTTTTTTTTAATTCCCGAAAGTAAAAATAAGCTTTTTTGAAAGGTATACCAACTTTACATGGGTAATATAAGGAATATAATGTGTTCATGTTCATGTTATAAATTATTTTCATTGAACATTTTTATTCGCCTATAGGCACTTCCACTTTTAACTTTTTAACAAGGCTTTTGAACTCTTTTCTCATAAAACAACTTCTGGAACATTTCGCTTCTGGAGGATAAATTTAATACATTTCTGATTTAATCGGAAGACTATACACGGTATCCAGAAACAAACGGTATAAGCGTAAAACTGTGAAATCAAGAGAGAATCCAAATAGCTTTTAATTAATTTTTGTTATTTTTTAAACATAAAGATTATAACGTTTTTGGAGCCGGGCCTACATACACTTCAACCGATTTTAATGGACGATAAATATCTGAAAGCGACCGGTTTTTGTTTTATATTGACCTAAAAATTCCAGTTTCGAACTCGATTTATTTGAAAGCTTATGCTCAAATCGAAAAAGCTGTACCACAAAATCGACTCATGTAAATATTTCACCAGTTTCCCCCTTGTGCCACTAGTTTCTGACCACCGTGTTACAGTGAAGGAAGTTTGGAAAGTTCGCTGGGGACGTTGAAGCTTTATACAATACTAATTATAAAAAGTTTGAATCTTACCAAGCCTGTAAAAATATTTTACTTCGATGTTTAATGAAAGTTAGAACCCAACCGGATTATTCAGAGTACTAATCTATTAAACCGGAGTGATTTTATTTATTTACTTTTTTAATAACCAAGGTATAAATATACCATAAACAATGATCACATGTCATAATTAAAATCATAAGAAAATATTAGAAATAATTTTAAAAGGAGCCTCCTTTAGAACGGACAATAAGTCCAGTTCAATGTGAATACGATGCGATAATAAAAAAAGATTCGTAATCTAGATGAACCAAAGTATTATTAAAACTCCCGAACATCAGAGTTGTCAATAGGGGAAACAACAGTTCAACACAGTTTGTCAACAAAGTCTTTTTGCGTTTTGCCCTTGAAGGCATTACCAAATGTTGCTTGGCTATGTACAGTTGACCTGTTAACCTTTACCTACGCATTAACTTACATAGGTCTTTTATTTACACATTTTTGGCACAGTGTATATCTACAAAGTTGCTCTGACTCTGAGAGGCACTTACGATAATTTATTAACGACCCTGTTTATTCTGTTTGCTAATGTTTTACTACTAAACCTGGTTTCATCTTGTTTACAATAATTAATTAAGTTACCTTAAGTTTATATAACTTTGGCTTCGTCATTCCTGTTCATTAGGAATGTAAGGAAGATCATGTATAATTATTAATGTTGTAACATTTATGTGAAAACTGATGGCGGCATGAAATAATTTTATTTTATTTTTGTTTTTATTCTCTGAAACATTTATTATAATTACAATTTTACAACATTATATAACAACAATATTTCAATCACTCTCCTAATAAAGCAGTTGCTTGTGTTTAGGAGAGGACAACTAAATACTTTTTCATCTAAGTATATAAATTAAAAATATTATTACAAAAACTAATAGTAATTTTATAGAAAATACGACACATGTAATAAAATTATTGGTTAGTTAATAAATGATTCAAAAACATATTTCTAAACATCGTATTTCCAAACATATATTTAGCACCGTTGTTATTTGAAACTCGATGAAACGGAAACGAGCGACACTAAAAAGAGAAAAAACACATAAACCCATAGGATTTAGCCTGCGAGATAATGAGATAGCCCTTAAATATTTATTGAATTCGCAGGTACTCCGTTACAATATAATACGATAAATCCACAGTCCCACGTAAGTCTACTTTGGTGCAGTGTGGTATAAAGCGCCTGACGAACCTCAGTGGCCAGACGTTTAGCGGACCAAGGATCAAAACCTACTAAATCCAAAAAAATTTTTTTTTTTTTTGTAAAATCGATATCCAATGTTCAAACCACTTCAAAATGGACAGACAAAATAAAACACAAAAGAAAGCGCCTCCGAAGAAGAAAACACAAAACTAAACAAAAAACTAAATGCATAGGAAAAGGTGTACTGGCATTCGACGACAAAAATATGGAAAAAATCATCCTTCACATTGATAAAAAAAGTGCTACACAGTCTCCCCACTCTGTTCTACTTAAGTTTTCTGAAGATTTCACTTTTACCGAATGTGAATTTCACACTCTGATTTTTTCTCACACAGGAGGCCCTGAGGAAAATGATTTTTTTCGTGGCCAATGTCATCTTTGGGGAAGCTGGGTGGAGGGCCTTTTGGAGGAGAGGAAAGAGCAAACATGGGTCTTGAAGAGACACACGAGGGAGGAGACACAGAGACCGGCAAATCTGCTCGAGCTGTTAAACTCAAGAACGAGTCATAGAAACGACCCGTCATCGTGTGACAAATTTAAACCGTGTAAAAATGTTGGGTACGCGTCTGGCTAATTTCCCGACTATTCACCGGTATCGGGGATCAATGACGCTAGTTCCTCGGAGTATCTTCCATTGAAATCGGTAGAACAAGGACACCACGGGACTCTAAATATTGCAATCCGTTTGTTAAGAAAGGAGAATCTATCAATTAAAATCAGATTAAAGTTTGGCCTAACTTAGCTTCACCTTAGTCACCCTTAAGTCACCGTGTTTTTTTTTTGTTTTTTTAGTTTTTAATGCATTTCTATAGTCCATCATGGAGGATACTTTATTTTAACTTTTTGACACCAACAGTACAATCAAATGAGTGGTTATAATAATTATTCATAAAATCTTATAAGACATGTTTTATGTGAAATATTTGTAAAGTGATTCTTCATTATATGTGTCTGTATGTTGCTGTTTCTGTGAAATATTTTGTAAAATTTTTCTTCATTTATTTTATCTGCATATTGGGTTGGGTTGGGTTTAACTTTTCAAAAGTACCAATTAGCAATCCCTTAATGAGTTTTGATAACTCATGGGAATGCAACTTCGTTGTATGTTTTCTTTAAATAAAAAAAAAAATATAAAAAAAGTATTTTATTATAACCCATTACTGTGAGTAAGCAAACCTTTGATTTTAGTTTGAAAAATTATTTGGTATCATCAACGTAAACATAAAACGATAGCATCAGGCGAACGTTGAATTCATGCAATTTTTAAAACTTTTCTGTCTGGTATGGTGTAAGTCAACGCAGCTATTTTCAGCTCGCAACATCAGTCTAAACTCCAAACACCAATCTATGAAGTTTAAAAAAAAATCGCAGTGTGTAATTCACTCACGGTAGAAGTGAAACCTTAAGAAAACTAAAGTAGACAAAACTAGAGTAGACTACTAAGCACTTTTATTATCAATGGGAAGGATGATTTTTTCCATATTTTGATCGTCGAACTCCAGCGCCTTTTCGTATTTGTGTTTTCTTCTTCGGAGTCGATAGATGTCACTTTCTTTTGTGTTTTCTTTTGCCTGTTTACATTGGAGTGGTTTGATGATTGAATATTGATTATAAAAATTTAAAAAATAATTTCGTAAGGTTCGATGCTTGGTCCGGTAAATTTCTGGACGCTGAAGTTCTTCAGGCGCTTTGTACCACTACATCAAAGGAGACTTGCGTGGGACTGTGGATTTATCGTATTATATTGGAACCGAGCACCCGTAAATTAAATAAATATTTTATTGCTATCTCATTCTCTCGCAGGCTAAATCTTATAGATTTATGTATTTTTTTAAATATTTTTTATAGTGATACCTCACAAGAGTCTCAGCTGCTTCCGTCTGGAGCCAGTGAGACTATGGCATCCCCAATTGGGGTATGTTGTGAGACTGAAGGTAGTGGGGAAGGGAAGGAGAAAGGGAAGAGGAAGGTGGGGAAGTATCTGGCTATTCAGATCTGGTCACCAACTAATGCCATTTCAAGCAACGTTTCAATTCTGAATGGTGGTCTTACACCAGGGCGATACTGAGAGTATCTTCCACTCTGGTTTATCTCTTTTTAGTGTCGGTCGTTTCGTTTCATCGAGTTTCAAATCACAACGGTGTTAAAGAAGTTTTCAATTCAAAATGCATTTGATTCTTATAATGTAATAAGACACGACAACACATAAAAATGTTATTAAATTTCGAAAGAAGTGTTATAGGTAGCAGGTAGAGTACGTAAGTTGTACATTATTTCAATTCGTTGTCATGATTTGGACATGGACCATTTACAACCGGTGCGTAAATATATGCGTTATATATACATAATTGTTACCCTTTGTGCTATGCATAAAAATCTTGTCTAAACGTTAGTTTATAAATTTAAAAAATAATAATTATTATTATTATTTGACAAGTTTAAGTATTTCCCCAATAAATGGAATCATAATTTGTCTCGACGCCACCTAGCGAGGGATTTAATACTTACAATGTCTCTCTCGCAAAAATAAAGTTGGTTGTTTTCAGGTGAAAAAAATATTTAAAAAAAATAAAATATATATATATATATAATAAGCAGTAATTGTTGAATGAAACACTAGTATATATTGAATTATTTGGCGGGTATTTGATAAGCCCCCATAGCTCAGTGGTCAAGAGCAGCTGACCGGCAATCAGAAGACAAGTTGATGGGTGTTTCAGGCTGATAATTATTGCTTATAATAATCAAATAATTTGTCCCAAAGCGCAGTTCGGCAAGTTTCGGCAAAAAAATCTAGTTTCGGCATCAGTTTCGGTTTCTTTTAGACATGTTAAAAATCGATTGTTTGCTGTTATTTGGCTTATTTTTTACACTTGTTCAGACAGTTAACACGTGTTAAATTAAATAAAATAAAACAATAATTGAAGTATGTGAAGTTTTTTATATTACTTCTATAAATAACAAAATAAAATTTATGAAAAATAAAAATTAATGTTAACTACTCCGGGTGAGTTAGTGGCTCGTATGTCACCCGCAATCATCAGCAAAATACTCAATTAATGACGTCCTTCCTTTAAGTGTTGATTATTGACAATTTTTTGTTCCAAGATGTAGTTAACATGTTTTGTTATTTTTTATAAATTTTGCTTGTTGTATAGAAGTAATACAAAAAAATATATATTCCCACTTATTGGGTACTTAAATTATTGTTTTTTTTATTTATTTAATTTAACACGTGTTAACTTCTGAATAAGTGTAAAAAATAAGCCAAATAATAAAATAGTAAACAATCGATTTTTAATATGTCTAAAAATGTTTCGGTTTCGGCCTAAACTGAGACAGGCACCGAAGATTCGGTTTCGGTTTCGATGGAAAGTCCTGTTTCGGTCAGGTTCTACCTCTTAGTTAATAAAGAACTCCTGTTAATTTAAATGAAAATTTACTTCTAAATTAAATAACATTAGGTATTTGTTTTTTCATAAATTTTTCATGGATAAGATAATTTTCAAAGTTTGAATTCCAACAAAATGATCGAAATTTGGCGAGGTACCCGTGACGTCGTATCATGTATCTCGGATTTGTCGGATAACAGTAAACAGTAGGTAAGGCCTTTCCAATGCGGGTCGGTATGATCCAACTAAAATAAAATAAAATACGAATGCCTTCGGTCTTAACCCTTTTTATTAGCATCTAGAAATTAACCACATAAAAATTAAATTGTCCACCTCCGTAAAACCTTACTTTCAAAAAAATATGAAATTTGGTGATTTTTTTAAAAATATTTTTTTTACGAATCGACAGTTTTTAGTTTTCGAATACATTCAGAAATATTCCATTTACTGGGATTTTATTGCAAAGCGGACTTTCTGACAAAATATGCCTGATGCCTGAGGGGCCAGGTGTAATTATAATCAAACGTTCAAAGTGTTGTTTGAGAAAAATTTCAAGAGTATAAAAATAACTTTGGTAAGCAAAAAAAAGAGCATACTTATTTCTAAAATGTAGTAAAGTACATTCACCAGTATCTTAGCAATAAGACATGTGTCAACTTAGTGTTCAACTAATTCTTCACATTGTATCACGTACCTTTTTTTGACACGTTGTATTTTCGGAGTTAACAACGCAACGGTACCAAATGACGACTTGTCAATTACAATTTACTTAAGGTGGGTTGACCTTTATGACCCCACGCCAACGAAATACTCGGAAAATTACACTACTCATAAAAAGGGAGAATTAAATTACCTGACTTTAAATTCGTGAAGTGTACACGGTGATGATTTTTTGTTGCGGGGGACGATTCGTGATCGTGATAAGCCAAAAAAATATGAATTACTATTCATAGTCGTTGTACAATGTAACGGAGCTCGCAATCGTCAATTCAAACCGTTAATTATTCGCCTTAGTTTGTGGGGCATCCGCAATGCATACCTAGTCACTAGCAGGTATTCCAGAGGTGATTTAAATCGTTGAGGTATGCGAGTACCTACCCAGCAAAATGATGAACATACCTGCAAACATGTGTAATTTGAAAAAGTTAAGTATAGAATGCAATTACTTGCTTAAATATAAATATCTATTTCTAAACTTCATTACGACAGGATTTTTTTTTGTGAATGAACTCGTCAATAGTTTTTTGTTGATATCGATGCAATATATTATTATGTTTTATTTTATTTTATTAAGTTTAGGAATTTATTTATTTATAAGATTATAAAATAAACCATTTAAGTTTAATTAATTAAAATTAATGAAATATTGATAATTATCAATTTGGGAGGCGGGTATGGGGGCCACCGCTCCAGGAACCATTTATTACTTTCAATTAGATGGCCACAATTGCCATGATGATGGACACTGTAACGTTGTAAGGGGGTAGCGCAGTTTGCATCAAAAATTTGTTAAACAAATAACCAATTTCATATAAACTTCAAGACTTTCAATTAGTTTTACATGTTTGTAAATGTACGTTTTTATCGTCTTCAGATTCTGTAACTTTTTCATTTTGTAACTTGAAGAGGTTTTACCAAACAACAGTCGATATGATAAAACGCAGCTCTCAGTGACTGGGACCAAGCCTGAGAATTATTTTGATAATTCGCTCTAGAATGCTATTTTGAATAGCGATGATGATGCCGTTGAAAAAATCAAATTGAATGAACGGTGTTTGTTAGTCAATGAGATTAAAGATAAAACCGGTAATACCTTTACAACACAACACCCCGTTAATTTGGCTCAATGTCCAAGATAGGTAAAGTAGAGCCAAAGCAACACCGAGATAAACGAATAAAGTCCGCACACCGTTGAGTAATGATTATGATAAAGTAAATACCATTAGCACTGAATACGCCAACGTTATTCTGATTAAATGGAAGCGGAGAAGTATAAAATGTTAGAAGCTCAGAATGAAAGAGAAAATACAAAATACCCAACAGTGCTGGGAAAAAGGTCGCGGAACAAGTGGAATCTTATCGCATTTCATTCACGCGATGAACCTTATTCCAGAATTTTCTACAACGATAATAAGTTTCATTTATCATTATTAAATCCGTACATTTCTCAGAACATGGCGGCCAACCGATCGAAGCGGTCATACTACGTTTAAATAATCCCAATGGAGTTAACGGGTAACTAAATGCCGGTTTAATTCAACTTTACAAACAAAGAGTGAACGAAATGAAAATCTAGTCTCTTTCAACGGAAGCAATCTTCCGAACAGGCCCTCCATTGAAATGCTTGGTGTAACCCTAAGTGACCAGCTCAGGTATGGGGGTTCCATCGAAGCCAGAGTAAAGTTAGCCTCGCAGAAACTGGGCGTACTGTACAGGGCCCGCAGATACTTTAATAGTACACAACTGCTAACCCTGTACAAATCACAAGTGCGCCCCACGGTTGAATTTGGCAGCCACCTCTGGTATGGAGCTCCAAAATACCTGAAAAATACCCTCGACTCTGTGCCGAAACGGGCGGTCCGTTTGATAGATTCTCCCATCTTAACAGATGGATTGCAATCTTTAGAGCACAGGCGTCGGGTGGGAATGCTATCCTTGTTCTACCGGTATTACAATGGAAGATGCTCCGAGGAACTAGCATCATTGATCCCTTCGGCGCCGGTGCATAGTCAGGAAACACGCCAAACGCGTGCCTAACATTTGTACACGGTTGACATTTGCCACATGAGAACGGGTCGTTTCTTCGACTCGTTCTTGTGTTCAACAGCTCGGCTGTGGAATGATTTGCCGGCCTCTGTGTTTCCTCCTTCCTACAACATGGGTCTCTTCAAGACCAATGTTCATTCCTTCCTTTCCTCAAAAAGACGCTCCACACAGCATCCCAGATGACATAGGCCCTGAGGGAAATTATTTTCCTCAGGGAGTTAACATAAAAAAAAAGAGTCTCAACAACCAGCTACTTCCAAACTCCCCCTGTTCACGACCCCGGCCGATACAAAATCCATTAATGCGAGAATATTTTATATTTCCTTTGTTGAACGGAGATAGAACGAGCCGAAGAATCGAGAAGAAAGGGCACCATTAGTACAGCGAGCAAACAACAAGAAAACCACAGAAGAAATGATACACCAGTCAAGAAATTTACGTTATAAATGCCGTGGAATGAATTGTCTGCGAAATTGTATAAGTAGGTACCTCTCTTAAACAGCCTTAAATCTAACAAAGTGTCTATTTTTTAAGTAAAACTTCTTGACGCCCGCTCGACTTGGGGAGTAAGCTGGTGAATGCGTAACGAAAAGTGGTGATGTGTTACGAAAAGGGTGATGTGTTACGAAAAGTGTGATGCGAAAGGTAATCGATGCGAACGGTGATCTATGGCGAGGCGAACGATCGGGCCTTTACGCACGCTTGACTTGGGGAGTGATATGGATAAGATAAGGATAAGGTTGGTCACCCCAAGGTCGTAGGTCACCCCAAGGTCGTAGGTCACCCTAAGGTCGTAGGTCACCCCAAGGTCGTAGGTCACACCATGGACATATTTCACCCCAATGTCATATTTCACCCCTAGGTCATAGGTCACCCCGTTCGCTACGTTTGGTAACTTAGCAGGGATACCTGGGTTCATGGGGCGAGGTTCGTCTTGTAGTTTTACTTCAGTCGTGTGGTCTAAGGCACACTCGTTTTTTTTTTTTTTAATTTGAATTATTCCGAAATGTGGTTTGGGTAGCAAATAACGACCGAACAAAGAAATGTATAATAGTATCGTCGTCATAAAAGTCTTATAAACGAAGAAATATGTGGAGAAAAACGTGTTGAATTATGTACAAAAACATAAAAATATATCGTTGCTTTTATTATACCTGCCTCGCGACGCCTACAAATGATACCTTTACTTAAAAGTAAGAAATTACCCGGGAGTTTCCCGAAAATAATTATTTTAACCAACTAACTGAGCTGCTGTTATAGACGATAAATTCACCTAGATTCTGTATATACAGCGGGGTCCGTCTTTAGAACTTTGGGGTGGTAAAATTATTATGTAAGTTCCCAGACAGTTATAAAGTAAACTGCTTTTGATATAAAATTGTTGAAAACGCAAACCTCAGTTTCAAAGGGTTTTTTCGTCTGACTTAACATATTAATTAAGTCGGTTTAATTAGAAGTCTGTAGGTATAAGATAAAACAAAGAGATTTGTGTAAGTATAATTTAATTAAATCAATGATTGCGCACGTTCCAAAACATGATGGCTTGCGTCAAGTAATACTCCCAAAGTTTCCATTGAACAATTTATATTTTGCTCAGACGCTGTCAGCTTTTAGTTTCAAAATGCCAATCATTTAATTGGATCAAATCAAAAACTAGTTAATTCTCCAATAGTTGTTTGGTCTTCGGGTACAGTTGGAATTACTTCATTGACGCATTGTTATTTATGGGAACACCTAGGAACCGAGTTAAACTATTGGAATACGATTAAGATTACGTCTTCGGTTATCGGCTCGTTCGATCAAAACTTTAAATTAAAATCAAAGAAATAAATTTAAAAAACTGGTACAGGCGTAATGATTACAAATGGGTAGATCAATGCGGTTAAAAGTTACAAAACGTATTCTCAGCATGGGAGAGTCACTCAGGGTATCAGAACAGAGTCTCGGAACAGCTTCTAAGCTTATTGGATGTATTGGCTCTTTCAATTATTCGAGAAATATGTGGATTACCAACTATCTTACCCTTCGTCTACTGGTCTACTCGTTGTCCAAAGGACCTAGCACAGTCGATTGATAAAACCCCCTATCAATACTATATTGACTAAATCTGCCATCCTTGGCCAATTGGCAATATTTACGAGCATGGTCAAGAATTGAAAAGAAATGTTCTACGGCCGATAAACAAATTTTAGCGCTACCTTCTAGGTGTCAGATTGAGTTTCGGTTATCTGTCATTGTACACATATTTTTGAATAATTTCGTCTGTTATACAAAACTAATGGCTTATTAATGAACGGAGGTGAACTAACCAATATGTTAGAATTGAAAGAAGTCTTATACGCGATCAATAGAATCCGTTTGGGCTTGGAGAAACGAAAGTTGTTCAAATATAGCAAGTTTAATGTAAAAATACACAAGGATTGTCAATGAGTATTAAAGTTAGTATTTCCTATCCTTGTTATCTTGGCCAATGACCCGAAATCCCAGTACATAGTTTCATCTCTGTTTGACAGCCACCGTGGTCGAGGGACAAGGCTCTCAACTAGCAAATCGGAGGTCGCGGGTAAAAATCTCTTTCGCTTACGCACTACCTTCAGAGGGAATAACCAGACAAAACCGGAAATATGTCATTTTTAAATCAAATTCTAGACGTATTGACTCTTTTCCACAAAAAAATTATAAATTCACTTCGAAAGATTGTTCTTTTATCTAGTAAAGCTTTGTTTTAAATTCTGAGAAAATATTATGTATTTTTAGTACATTAAGGTTTTACCGTAGGTCGTTGGCAGATTTGTTAAATTTTCAAACAAAATTTTGTATTATACAACACACATTTCAAATAATCATGCAGTAAAATAAATGAACTAATTATCTGGGAAAGCTGTGTTTCAGAATTTTAATTTTAGTTTAAATAAAATCATTTAAAAAAAGATCCGCGCACGTGTTTTGTGACGCTAATACTTCAGTGTGTCTAAATATGTACGGTCTTACAAACTAATTTAATATATACTTAAGATTTTTTCAACATTATTATTTTGCTTAGACATTATTGAAAAATAATACCTGCGTTAAAAAAATAATTACAAAATTACATAATTTTAATAGTTTTATTATCACGCCTTTCAGCCTTTTTAAATGAAATAAAGCAAATTTTGAATGAAATAAAATCGATCTTGAGTTATAATTATAAAAAGCTGGTTCGGAGAATAATTAATCTCTCTCATTAAGAGTAAGAACATCTTTCGACGAAATATGAATTCTCGGCCGCTGGCTGGTTAATGGTCCTTCAACCTAATAATATACTCAAATAATTGATATTAAGAACTTCAAAAATAATTGAAAATTTAATCAGGGTGAATTACTATTAATTCTTTACTCCTGGGGACTCCATGTAATAAGATACATTAAATATTAATTCTAAGCTTATTTTTAATAGAACAACGAAATATGATAAAATAATCCTTCTATCATTATGAGTGTTTTTGGCCATTGGAATAGGGTTAACCTTCCTCGTAGTTATAATCTAAAAAGACTCGGGCTGCAAGATACAGTGACAGCTATTGTGAGGATAGAGAACAACGTTAGACTTATTATTTATGGACTGATTACAGGCAAGTTTTATATTAAATTTTCAAAAAATTATAAATGATTCCAAATAAAACTATTAAAAAAAAAATTCTAAACCACTTTTATTTTGTGTTTCATTAATTATCCTTATTATTAGGCATCCTTCCATGTCTACCCCCGTTTACAGTCTACAGGTTTACGGTATTATTGTGATATTACCGTCTAATACAATGTAAAATATTTTATTTTTATTTTAACTTTATGAGTAAAACCTCAAATTGTAATATTTAAATCAATGAAGACAATATAAGCGAAACTCAATCGAAAATCTGGAAACAGAAAAATCAGAAAAACATATTGACACCTCTGGGACTCGAACCCAGGACCTCTTGCTTTCCGGGCCAACGCGCTAACCACTGCGCCACGGTGTCGATATGAAATTCGGTCATGTTTAACTGTACCATACTTGTAGGTGGTTCTTAGTCGAAGTGGCGCAGTGGTTAGCGCGTTTGCCCGGAAAGCAAGAGGTCCTGGGTTCGAGTCCCAGAGGTGTCAATATGTTTTTCTGATTTTTCTGTTTCCAGATTTTCGATTGAGTTTCGCTTTTATTGTCTTCATTTATTTAAATGTAAAATATCTTGGAATCTTAATAGATAAATATGTTAAATGGAAAGATCATATCGATCTCACTGTGGAAAGAATAAGAAAACTTATCTATGTTTTCTATAACATACGAAATATTTTAAACAGGAAAACTATAAAAAATGTCTATTATGCATTAATTCAGTCCTTATACAGTACAGCATTATTGGGTGGGGAGGGGCCTTTAAGGCTTCCTTACAGCCCATAATTATAATTCAAAGAATAATTATAAAAATCATCCTTAGGAAACCATACGACTTTCCTACTATAAAGATATTTCGGGAATTTAATGTACCATCTATCATAGAATTGTATCGAATTGATAAAAACACCCTCCATACAGCATCTCCAAAAATGAGATAGGCCCTGAAGATTTTTTTTCCTCAGGGCCTGCTGTGTGTAGATAATATTTAAAAAAACAACAATATTAACGACTCAACAAAACTTTGAAACAGAAAATTCAGAAAAATTCGGTCGCATCTAGAAATTGAACCCAGGAACTAAGCCTGAAAATGGCAGAGACAAGAGATACAGGGCTCGAGTACCAATTGCAACCGATACCTTTTAATTTTTCTGCGTCTTGTTCAAGTTTCGTTTAAATTTATTAGTATCATATTCTTCAATGATTTTAATTTTATTCATCTATTTATTTTTATTTCATAAAATTTTATTAGTTACAGATTTTAGTTTTTTTTTGGCTACGACACTAGGCCCATGTTGTGGTAGTCGTACATTTAATATTTTAAATAGGAATTAATGAATACTATTTTATTGAAACAGATAATTTAACATATTAAATAAAAATTAAGACATACTTAAAAAAGTAAATGAAAAATAAAGAGAAAAAAAGCATATTTTAAAGAAAAATAGAAATAAAAATGAAAATTCAAATTTTGAAATACATAAACTAATTGTAGTGAACGTATGTCTTGCAGTATGAAAGAGACATGCGTGTATGAGTGAGACAGCATGCGGATCGTATAAAAGGCGTAAATGTTGTCCGTTCGTCCTCTCTTTGCATTTAGGCTTCCTACGAAGCACTGTACGACCTCGGAATAAACAGTAATAGTCTACCCACGTATTATTATTGCAATCCCACTGAGATCACCATCAAGAGAAATCTGGATCCACCACAAGGAGTCCAGATGTAATGTATATAACCGGCCACGGTCATTACATTTGGCGCAGCCGGTAGGATTAATTTAGGCAGCAGCAATCACATTTGGCAGCCTATAACGGATTTACGCAGCAGCCAAAATCATTTGGCAACATCCCGAGTTTGAGGCTACAGTGGTCAACAGGTGATCGGGCAGGAAACGGGCTAGATCACGACTCCACATCATTGCGGAGCAGGAAGAGCAAGAGCAGCAGAATTGGCATCCGAGGAACATCAAGGCGCTGGATAGGGTCATTCAGTGCCGAGAACCTGGAGGAGTATTCTCGTAAGGCGGGGATACGGAAGTCCGGATCTTCAAGAGAAGAGTTGGACAGGTGCAGACCTCACGGAAGGCGCATTAGAAGGACGACCAGGGTTCAGGAGCCAGGAGACGGTCCGCGGAAGGGCGAGATCGGAGCAGCATCAAGTCAACAGAGTCGTGAGTTGAGTGCTGTTTGTTAATTTTCACAATTTTAGCACTCAACTCACGACTCTGTTGACTGGAAGGACCAACTACGACCACGGACACGCAGATGAGTCAATGAAGACAGGACTCAGCTCTCGACTCAACATGAGACAAATGAATTACTTACATTGTAAATATTGGAATATTGTATGTATTGTAAATAATTATCAGCATCATGTTGTGTAACTGTCTTCAGATTTAAGTGTGGAGGGATGTAGTGAACGTTTGTCTTGCAGTATGAAAGAGACATGCGTGTATGAGTGAGACAGCATGCGGATCGTATAAAAGGCGTAAATGTTGTCCGTTCGTCCTCTCTTTGCATTTAGGCTTCCTACGAAGCACCTCTGTACGACCTCGGAATAAACAGTAATAGTCTACCCACGTATTATTATTGCAATCCCACTGAGATCACCATCAAGAGAAATCTGGATCCACCACAAGGAGTCCAGAAGTAATGTATATAACCGGCCACGGTCATTACACTAATAATAAGGATTAAGTGTTAAGAACTCAAGTGTTCTATACAAATCTTCGACCAAGTATAATACAAATATATAAAATAAAACTTATAGGTATATAAATTAATATTAAAACATAAATAAAATTAAGTGAAAACTAAGAGAAAAAAAATTAATAATATCATTTAAAAGAAAAATAGAAATAAAAATGCAAATAAAAATTTTGGATTGCAAAAATTAATAATTAAAATGTGGTGTTAAGAACTCATGTATTCCTTGAAGTACGCTCGTCCCCTTTCGAAAATCCAATGTTGTACACGTGCTATATAAAGAGACTTAGAATTACTTGACTTTATGTCAGTATTCAGAACTTTATATATTTTTTGTGCTTTAACATAATATGTTAATAATATAATATAACAAGTACTTGCTACTGAATCGTTGAATGAAATTTATAAAACTGTAGATATATTTAATGACTATTTAAACATCCTTCAAGCTTTTTGGTACACCTACCTATGTTACGAATGCTACAAAAATAAATAAAAAAAACCTTGTACTTACTGAAAATGGATAATTAATCTGTTATACAAACTTAAAAACACGCTATAATTTTTTTAAGCATTCCACCTTCACTGTATCTTTCCATCTTTATTATTTAATGATAAAAATTAATAGGAAAGAGTTCTGTCGTAAATAATGTAATCCAGCTTTTTTTTAATGTTAGTCAGTGAAATTGTCTATTAACTTGTACCGCGTTAAGTAATCTGCTTCATTGTATCAATCAATTCCAAATTCCAACATCACCAAATAGGAATCCTTTGTTTCCACTTAATATTCAAAATTAACTCATATAATTCCAGTAATTAAGATACGCCACCGTTCCAAGTGGCAAACGGTGTAAATGCTAAATACCGTAAATGGGGGACAACGCTAAATAATTATGATATCATTTTGACGATACAACCAGACCAAATCATAAGTTGTATTATTCACTACCTATATTATAATACAACACACTGCACACTGGAAGGTATTCACCATCCTTCTGATAGCTTATCTGTGGTTTAACGTACATAAATAAATAAATAAATTCTCGCAATAGGTAGAAAACTTATCCTATGTAAAGCCGCAATTAATAGGTGCAAGTACGTATTGATAAACTAGGATTTTATAAATAAATAAAGCGTATACTTTTGAATGTAGCTATAACTTTGTGGTTATCCATTATAGATAAATGTAACAATGTTACTTGTTTGAACCACTTGCATATTTGTTTAAAGCTGACAGGTTTCGGAACGTAGTGGGTGGGAACTTTATAATAATAAAAACTTTTCGAAATTGTTCATCAACTCAATATTTACCCTTAAGATTTCATTTTCAAATGTGAGTCTTGCTAATTTGGAATCTCAATAAGTAATGTCATCTCAGATAATATTTTAGATTTATTTACAAAAGTATTTTCCTTATTTGTTTTTGGGGTTTTGTGCCGTGTTGCGCTAACTCCTTATTTAGCCAACGTTCCGGACAGCGTTTTAGTATCCATCAACACATCTGCTGATGATGGATAATAAACGATAATGCTGATGATGGATAAAGAACGATGGTAACGCTGTCCGAAACGTTGGCTAAAGAAGGAGATAGCGCTACACGACACAACACCACACCACAAAATTTGATCTCATATGAGAAACTGTCAGATCTTTGAAATTTATTCGAAAACAAAGCAGGAGATTTAATATTGATGTAGTTTTCTAATATATTTAGTTTTTTTTTTTTTTAATATAGGTACTATGCTACAATAATAAAAACACTTCGAAATTGTTTTTCAACCCGATATTCACCCTTAAGATCTCATTTTCGTGCGTTGTATGCAATCATTTCGTTCGTGCAATCTTGAAATGAGAAAGTCTCGTGTTTCCGGATTCGAATCAATAATTTCCTCATTTTTTTAATGAATTAAATTGATATAAATGCAGATTAGAATGCTTTCAAACAATTTCATATTGTTCTCCTTACAAGTTACTCGGAAGTACAGCGACCCATTTGAATTGGTCTTAAAGTAAAACAAAGACCTAGAGTAATCTCGTGAGTGCAGTGCTCAGGTTTTAATCAGATGTTTGAAGATGTTATCAAAGAACACACACAGAGAATGTTACGACATTGTCACACGCCTCATTGCATCATGCAGGTGTGAACAAATGGAAAAAAATATATATTTCAAAGTTAAACTTTCAATTAGGTATTTATTTCGGTTTATTTGGAAAAAAACTCAATTTTTCGGTTAGTGAGTAAATTGTTTAGGAATTAAATACATTAGAAGAGCTTTATTTCACAAGTACAGTTGTTACTTAATTTTTATTAAGTAGCGGGTAATTAATTTTTGCTACCGGTTTCGACACATCCAATTAAGTAATAAATAATGTACATGTGAAATTAAAACTATTTAAAACAAATGTCTTGAATTTTTTACATAGTTAATGCCCAAGAAATACCAAAAAAAATTGTATAATTTTAATAGCTATACTCCAATCACATTTTCAAGAAAAAAATCATAAAATAATATAAACAATCAAAATTTCACCTTTTATTTAATCAATGATGTTGAAGATAGTACATTTTTTTCAATGCTTATTTTAGAGTTTAGAGACGTGGCATCCAAATGGGTTCGTTATTTTTTTGTTATGAGAATACCTCACAAGAGTCCCAGCTGCTGTCGTCCGGAGTCAGTGAGACTATGGCATCCCCGATTGGGGTATGATGTGAGGCTGAAGGTAGCGGGGAGGGGAAGGAGAGAGGGAAGAAGAATAAGAAGAAGGAAGGGGAAGTACCTGGCTATTCGATCTGGTCACCAAACACGGCTAGAGCCATTTCAAGCAACGTTTCAATTCTGAATGGTGGTCTTACATAAGAGCATATACTGAGAGTGTCTTCCACTCTGGAACATAATGACGAGGGGAGTGGTGCTGTTAAATGAAATTGCAAACCATTTGGATGTAAGTGACTGTTTTTTATATGCCTTAATAATATTATTGAAGAGTCACTTGCCTTAATGCTGATAGGGTAACTAAATTGTGCTGTAATTGGAATTATTCTGATGTACAATAATAAGAAAAATAAAATAAATAAATAAAACATTCAGCAAATATATAACAAATTATTTTTAATTAATTAATTGTGAAATAACACAAATTTATTAGCGCATGCCGGGATTCCTAAAAAAATGTACCTACTGTAAAAAAGTTATAACTTAACAGAAGAAGAAGTGGTTGTGCTGTTTTTTTTAAATAAAGCACCTTTTGAAAAATTAAATCCACTGTTTTTATTGCTATGTTTTTAAAGTTACAAGTTACCGACGCATAAATTTTTCCCCATCCAACGGACAAAGTTTTATAAATACTTTATGTTTTCTATGCAAGTTTAGTTAGATAAGTGTTAATTTTTAGCTAGTGTGGACTTTTTATAGTTAAATTCCTTTGTATATTGGGAAGGGAGGAATTTCAAAAAATGATTTCACAATCAGCGACATCTGAAATTACTGGCGCCATCTTTGGCCTAAATGAATGAACTTGTTTATAATAATGATCAATGATCACTATTTATAATCGATAATTGGTTTGAAACTTAACTAGAAAACTGAACACCTTCCATTTAAAAGTTAGACGCAAAGAAAATGCTTTGTGAAATCAGGACACACAAGTCCCCTTCAGTTTTTGCTGTGTGTTGATTGATACTGCAACACTGGTCCTGAGGGAAATTACTTCCCTATATAAAGCATTCACATTTTGTCAATGACAAATAATATCAAAGTGGATATAAAAAAGTTATCTGAAAAAAATACAATTTTGTAAAAAAAAAAAAATTCCTTCTAAGATTGCCAGGTTATTAAATTGTATTTATAGGTAAATATTAATTTTACATAAATGGAAAGGTGTTGAAATTCAATTATTAATTTTATACAAACGGAAAGGTGTTGAAATTAATTTGAACCATTAATTATCAATAATTTTCGATCAATCAATCCCATTAAAGTTGTCACAGGGCTTCCTCAGAAGCATAATAATGTCATGTGATGCCACATGTTTCGAACTTTATATGTATATAAGTGTTATAAATTCCACTCGGACCCATAAGCTTGTTTTCACGATAATAAAACATTAACAGACATATGTATCAGTGGCGGTCCGTGAGTTTTCAGTGAGCTAGAAGAGTGTTAAGATAGAAAAATACGACGATACTGATGTTGTTGTAGCTAAAAATGATTTTTTTTTCAGAATTTCAACTTTTTGTACGAAGATCTTCATACAAAAAGTTGAAATTTTGGAAAAAAAAACATTTTCAGCAACAACAATAATTTCAGCAAATCAATAACGTCATATATTTTTCAATCTTAAGGGCTCTAGCTAACTGAAAACTCACGGACCGCCACTGATATGTATGACTTATGAGGCGTACCTGAAAGGAAAGGCTAATAGTGTAATAATCGTGGTCCTCGTTAACAAACAGATTCAACAGTACATACCAATCAATGCAGGAATTCCAGACACGCCAGAAAAATAGGAAGGCACTTACCTGAAAGAAAAAGGATGAAAATTAGGCACAGATAGTCTAGACATAAACCCCCCCCCCCCCCCCTAAACTACTTAAATTGTTGTCTATTTTGTCTAGTTTGGAAACATTCTCATCTATGATAACAGTGTTTCTCATTGAAATTTTTTGTTTATTTTTTTAGCAAAACAGTAAGCGTCAAAATCTTTCGAAATCTGATGTACCGTGTTCATTCATATTGAATTGTGTAAAAGGGACAGTGTTCGACATCAAAAAAAAAAAAATTGTGAAGATTTGTGAATGATAGCTTGAGACTTTTACAATATTTGTTCGACGATAAATGAAAAGCATCATGCTGGAAGAGGTTAATAAAGTATTGTAGGTATTGTTTCTAAAAGGGATTTTTATTAAAACCAGAAAACATTTTAAAACTAAAGCTGACTAAAATGACGAAAAAATACTTATATTAAAATGTTTATATAATTATACAGCACGGTTATATCTGCCCGCTTTAGACACATTTTAACTATCGATTTCTGAACATATTTGGCGTGAAATTTTGATGTCATGTTGTTGTCCGATGGCATATTTTTTGATTAAAAACAAACCATCAACCAGTGCTAGGTTGTACCCAGTGGCGACGCGTGATAGAAATGTATATTTTGGGTTTAAATTGAAAATGACGTCTATACTTTTTACGTTCAGGAATCGCTGGTAATCTATCCGGTACATGCTGATACACCCTATGTACCCAAAGATATGAAAAATTCGTTATTTGGTATCTGACTACCAAAATTCTAAATGCATAACTAATTAGGCGTACGTTTATTCGATTTCCGCGTATTCCCATATCAAAGGAGATATTATATTCAGTAATATACCTAACAACATCCCATTCATATTAAAGCCTTCTTCCCTATGTGTGACTTGCAGGATCAAGATTAACTGCCCGTCCAGCTGTCCCCGGTTGACAGTTGACTATCCCCGCTGTTTGACAAAGCACCCCTGTTTACCATTCACAATAATCTCGCTTGATGGAGATCTTGTGTGTTTGCGCCAAAGTATCCACTGCGAGCGGTTTACTGTACAATCTACTGTGTGCGGAGTGGTGCATGCGATGCACATCACAATGCACTTACAGTGGATGCACCAGCATACGCGCTGCAAGCTTTATTATTTTAACTACTTATTGCCTTGTTTTCAAGTCTCTCTGCTCATAACTGTCAATGTAATTCTCGTTTCTAGAAAATGCAATTTAACTTTAGTCGTGTGTCGTCCTTTATTCACGTTTTAAATTGTGTTTCTCGTGAAAACATTGTGAAAGCAAATTAATTTTGTAAGACAAGAGAGCTTTTGTACAATCTGCATCGCAGTTTAACTATCAGCATAAAAAAACTAGTAAATTCTGCTGATGCTCCGCTTTTCGTCATCCTTTATTGAAGTGAAAACTTCTTTAGCACCGTTGTGATTTGAAACTCGATGTAACGAAAAATAGCGACACTCAAAAGAGACAAACACGTACATCTATAGGATTTAGCTTGTGAGAGAGTGAGATAGAACAACCGATCTTCTCTTTGCGCGGTGCTTCGTAGGCTCCCCACTCTTATCTACTTTAGTTTTCTGAAGGTTTAACTTCTACCGCGTGTGAATCTTTTTGATATTTTTTTACCAAATCAGGAATGCGTTCCATTCCTTATCTTGCTCGTTATATTTAAGGAATTTTTGGATCCCTTAATAATGGTTGAACCACATATATAAATTCTCCAGTCCTAAAGAGTCCCAATATTTCCAGTCCTTAAACATAAATATCATCTCTTCTACCAAAAATCTTCTCATAATGTAATATCAATAGAAATTGGGGGTAGCCAATTGCCAGTTTTTTTTTATATATGTGTAATGTTCTCTGCGTGCAAAGTCGTATCCTCTCCAAGAATAAAATTTCTAATAAAAGTGTGTTTATCTAAAGTGACCTGCCAGGAGAGTGTGTTTTCTGTATCTGTTTGTAAATAATAAAATTAGATAGAGTCTAAGCAGTTTTAATAAATTGTACAGCGCCCTTGCGATGATTTTTCACAAAAATGGCGCTCACAAATTACACAATTACTTATATTGATATTATCACCTGGTCCATTCTTCTTTCTTTTCACAAAACGTCTTTTATGATCACCGTATTTCGAGGTCAGTTTGGTTTGCGTTTGGTCATGGTAATTTTGTGTATATTCGAGCCTTATCAAATAATGTTCGAATACACAATGCAATGGGTCAGAGGTTACGAGGGCACGAACGCGGTCCTAAGGAATATACTTACACGGTTATTTTTAGACGTCTTGTCGTATACCTTGAAGAAATCAAAAATTGAATCATGAAGTAATACCGCTAAAGAGTAAAGAATTCCAAGATTTTTAACAATTTTTTAACCCATTTAATCACAGTAGAACAAATTTGTCCCAGCACAAATAGGTTTCATATAAATCATCGAATCTCCCTTACTCTCTTATTCTCCCTTACATTATCTAAAAGGTGTTAGAAAGGGAAAACTCCACGCGTTATTTTAAATTTTTATATAAAATTTTAATTTATATGGAATTTATCCATAGAAAAATTTATAAGTTCACCTCTATGAAAACAAAGTTTCCAACATTTGAGAAAACTGTATAAATTTCGAGAACTTTCATTCGTGAGGAGAAAATAATGTTTATAATAAATTTACCTAATAAAATATGTGTGTGTTTGACACGTTTTTAGATTTTCACGGCCAAAATTATTTTCGCTATTTGTTTTTGGGGTGTTATGCCGTGTTGCGCTACCTCCTTCTTTAGCCAACGTTTCGGACAGCATTACAGCGTCCATCATCAGGGCAGATAATAATAATAATAATTGGATAATTTGTAGAGCGCCGTTTTTGTGAAAAATCACCTTAAGAGCGCTTTACAATTTATTACGAATCTTAGGCTCTTTCTAATTTTATTATTTACAAATAGATACAGAAACATACTTACCTTCAGTACACTTCCGATAAAACACACTTTTTTTTAAAGTTTATGCTTGGGGAAGATGCGACTTTGCACGTGGAGGACATTATATTAGGTCCTTATATATGAAATTGGCGTTTGCCGTACTGGCAACTTTGATCTCAAATATCATCTCTTTGGTTAGGAATTCCAAATTCGAATTTATACAGCTATTTACTCAAGTATTTATGTTTCGAAAATTATAATTCATTTGTTTTTTCCTTGTTTTTTTTTTCTTTGCGTCACTTAGTTTACAAAATGGAAAACTTGAAATATCGCGTTATTTACGAGAACGAGTTCTACCGTGGCACCAGTGCTGCAGAAACGGCTCGAAGGATTAATGATGTGTATGGTGACGGTGCCGCAAAAGCAAACACAGTTGTGTTTCTTTTTTTTTGTGTCTTTCACTACAGCTTTCTTAAATCTTGCCAGACGATTATGGCAGATGTCTATTGTCAGCAACTGCAAACCATGATTGAAAAGCTAGCTGCTAAACAACCGAGGCTGGTTAACCGCTCTAGGCCACTGCTGCTTCATGACAACGCTAGACCACACACTGCACAACAGACGGCTATCAAATTAGAGGAGCTTCAATTGGACATCCACCGTACTCTCCGGACCTTGCCCCAACATATTACCATTTTTTTAGAAATTTGGATAACTTCTTGCAAGGGAAAAAATTCAACTCCGATGGGGCAGTCTAAACCGCCTTCAAAGATTTTATTTATTCCCGTCAGAATGGTTTTTTAGTAAAGGGATCGATGAACTACCTATGAGATGGCAAAAGTGCGTAGATAGAAATGGTACAAACTTTGATTAAATAAATATATTATATTTAAAAAAATCGACTTTATGTTCCTCCCATACAAAACGCCAATTTCATATGTAAGGACCTAATATTCAAAACACTGGACATTGCATGACTTTACCTTTGCTACCCTCATCACTGTTGGTTTTATATTTATATTTATATTTATAAGAAGATTAATGCCAAAGTTAAGTTAATATTTATTTTGAAAGTTTAAGAGTTTGCTCAATTTTTACACACTTAGTTATTTACAATGTTGCGAGCCGTGAAGGCGAAGGTGAAAGGTTTTTTTTTTAACTTATGAATACGACTGTCTGAAAGATGAGTTTTAAGTTTAGCTCTAAATTCCGCTGTATCTGTGATCATTCTTAACTCGTGTGGCAGGCCATTCCAGGCTTTAGGTCCTGACACTTCGAAAGCACGCTCACCGAATTTAGTATCTGGTGTGCGCTTTGGTTCCTTCAACCTTCCGATCGCTGATGTTGTTGCTGACCTGAGGGTTGATTGTCGAGAATTGGAATTTTCTGGAATACACATTTCCGATAAGAGCCATTCTGTTAAGGGACTTGAATACTAACCAGCAGAGCTTAAACTGGATTCTCTCGGGGCACTTGATTCAGTGAAGATTTTTGAGATGCTCAGAAATATGGGAATATTTAGAAACGCCGGTGATGAGTCTTGCCGCAGCGTTGAACACAGATTGTAATTTGAGATAGAAGACCAAATGATTCGATAATTTTAGCGACATCATTTGTGAAGAGGATGAAGAGAAGTGGGCCCAGAACAGACCCCTGGGGAACTCCAGATGAAAGTGTTGCATATTTTGATTGGTTTTTCCCCACTTTTACTTTTTGCTAAGTAACTTATTGAAAAGACAAACCAGAAAGGGAGAAATCTCATTGCAACACTACTTTAATAACCACGTTGGAATAGGGTTGGAATGTGTACATCATCGAGGTACATCTGCCTGTAACGCTGTCCGAAACGTTGGCTAAAGAAGGTGGTAGCGCAACACCCCAAAAACAAATAACGAAAAAAAATGTCTGTGTGTGTTTTTTTTCTGTATCCGTAATTTTATGTAAAAAAAGCTTAAGGTGAGACATTTTTTAAACTTTCTCCATTTTTGTATTAAAATTTTTAATATTTCAACAATTATATTTTTATTTCTAATAATGACATTTGTAAACGTATTTTATCAACTTTCAAAAATAGTTTTTAGTTTTCGGATATGATCAGAAATATACCAGATAAGTTTTAAGATTTTCACGGCCAAAAGCATTTTCGTTATTTGTTTTTGGGGTGTTATGCCGTGTTGCGCTACCTCCTTCTTTAGCCAACGTTTCGGACATCGTTGCAGTGTCCATCATCAGGGCAGATCCGGCAGATCCGGTAGATGTGTACCGACTGTAGACATCTACCGGATCTGCCGGATCTGCCCTGATGATGGACACTGCAACGATGTCCGAAACGTTGGCTAAAGAAGGAGGTAGCGCAACACGGCATAACACCCCAAAAACAAATAACGAAAAAGAAATATACCATTTATTTAGATTTATTACAAAGCGGAAATATTTTGACCTTCTAAAAATACGCCCGATTTCTGAGACGTGTTAAGTTAAATCCGTTGGTGGATCTATGGTTATTAAGTTATTATAGTAACATATTCAGCCGAACTCTCTCGGACCATCGCTTTGTATCGCAGTGGGGGAATAGATTCATACGTCTGTCTTCTGAACACACTGACCGCTGATTCCTACTCACCCATCATACTGTTTTCCTTCCCAGAACCTCCTCTCCTTCATTTCCTTAAAAGATCCTTCATCAGTTCCCCAAATATGACGTAGGCCCTGAGTTATTATGTGAGTTAAAGACCCTGAGAAATTATTTCAAATTATAGTGTACAAAATAAAATTGATATTTTGAAAAATAACAATGCAAAAATAAAACCTTTTAAAATAGGTATCACCTTTATCTTCCAAAGATAATTCCCCATCGTCGTTTCCAAGACGAAATTAATTGGCGTAAGGCTTAAATTTTGTTAAAAACTCTTAAGTAACGCAATTACCTACTGGAGTTAAAATATGGTTATTTAATATCGGCAGATCAAATATTTCTCAAAAATCTTTAAATAAAATTAACCCCTCAGATCATTTCTCGGGTGTACAGGAACAGGTATTTTACCAACTCTTCAAATTACTAACGTCAATTACGATCCATTCAGACGACCTCCGTAGTCCAGTGGGTAAGACTCTTGACACACAATCCGGAGGTCGCGGGTTCGAACCCGGCATGCGCAAATAAATTTTATTTGATTAATTTGTGTTATTTCACAATTAATTCATTTAAAATAATATATAGTATATTTGCGGCATGTTCCAGAGTGGAAGATACTATCAGTATCGCCCTGGTGTAAGACCACCATTCAGAATTGAAACGTTGCTTGAAAATGGCTTTAGCCGTGTTTAGTGACCAGATCTGAATATCCAGGTACTTCCCAACCTTCCTCTTCCCCACCTCCTTCCCCTCCCCACTACTTTCAGCCTCACAACATACCCCAATTGGGGATGCCATAGTCTCACTGGCTCCAGACGGGAGCAGTTGAGATTCTTGTGCGGTATTCACTGTAAAAAAAAAAAATTTCAGAGACTAAATCTATGGATCCATCCATTGTTAAATAATTAAAGAATCGATGAACCCATAATAAAGCATTTTCATAATTATGCGTTGTAATCTATGCAAACAACTAGTTACGATATAAGGTTATAACTAAAACTGCGTCAGTCGAAAATAGCGAATATTTTCTATATAAATAGGTATACAGATATTTTTTTGGTCTAAACCAATCTTTGAATGAGCAGGTCCCATAACACTTGATAATAAATCAAAATAAATTATTAACTTCAATTATCTGTGGAGAAGGATATAAATCATGTATATAAAATGCTAAGATCATCACAAATCATCGGGTTGATGCCAAATATACTCCATCTCATGAGTCTAGCTTTTGATTTTTTTTAATTCATCATTAAAAAATGATTTATTTCATCGGAAACTATTTTCCACGAGACTGGTTCAAAAAACATTTGGACTCATGGTAGGTACATAGGTAGACAATATCGCATGAGACTAAGCTATTGAAGTGTTGAAAAATTCTCATTTAAAAAAAAAATTACAAGTGTGCAGTTCACACGGTAGAAGTGAAACCTTCAGAAAACTAAAGTAGACAAGAGTGGGGAGGCTACAAAGCACCGCGCAAAGAGAACGATCATTCTCTCGCTGGCCAAATCCTATAGATGTATGTGTTTGTCTCTTTTTAGTGTCGCTTTTTCGTTTCATCAAGTTTCAAATCACAACGGTGCTAAAGAAGTTTTCACTTCAAAGGGTTTAAAGTGATTAATTTTTGGGGTATTATGGCGTGTCGCGTTACCTCTTTATTTAGTCAACGCTTCGGACAGCATTACAGTGTCAACACGGCATTATACCCCAAAAATAAATCACAATGATAATTTTGGCCGTGAAAATCTCAAATCATACCTTAAAAAAGGTTTATTTCATCGGAAACTCCATCTCACGAAACTAGTCTAGAAAGTGTAAAGGGGCTCAATTTAGGTATGTGTTTTAAAATTGAATTTAATTTGTGAGATTGATTTTGATAAACGTTTTTTAAACAGGTTTAAGAACATGTAACCCTCCGCAATCGTAAACGTAATCTATAAGCTGCTTTTCATCAGTCGGAAGGTAGAAACATGCCTCAAGAGATACTTAACGCCAGAATATCTTGAATAAATAACTTATTGATTCGAGTTCCGATCAAGTTCATGGTCGCACTTTTACACCCGTATAAATCACGGCTAATTCTGTGCCTTATATGGGGTTACGGGTTGTTTTGAAACGAATTTAACCTATACTTAGTAGAATCTTTGGGTGTATTTTTTTTTCTTTTTTTATCTAATCCTCTAGATTCCAAAACGGTGACACAAAGAATTTTATATAAATATTCATAATACATTTCAACACCCCACGAGTTGAAAACATTTTCAATTGTACCTTGAACATATGTATCTTTATCTTTACTTAGTATAAAATGAAGTCGGTCACTCTGTATGTGCGCTTAGATCTTTTAAACTACTCAACGGATTTTCATACGGTTTTCACCAATAGATAGAGTGATTCATGAGGAAGATTTTTAGATATATAATTTGTCAAGGTTTTGTGTAAATTGGTTGAAATACATAATATATCTGGCCATGCGGCAGCTGGCAGCGGGCAGCGTGGTGTGGAGTGGATTTAACAGATGGCGTTGATTATAAAGGTTTCGTTACAGCGTCCACAGCAACGTGTTGCCGGGTCTGCTAGTATATAATATACCTAAAATAAAACTGACTGAATCGGCCTCTTGGTGCAACAAATATATGTACTAATTTTTATTGTTTTCACTATTCTTATAATTTTTTTTCTTTGTTTTGTTTTTTTTTTTGTTTACAATACCTACACACAAGAGGCCCTGAGGACAATAATTCCCCTCAGAGTCTATGTCGTCTCTGTGTAAGGAAGAAGTTCTGGTATGGAAAAAGTACGAAGATTGACGGGCCTACGAATCCATCCATCCCACTGTTGTACAAGGCGATGTTCGGTGAGAGTCCTGCTTGAGAGATCGGAAGTACTTTATGGATCGTTTCCCTCAACCTAGTCTCCTTCAACGGAAGCAATCTTCCGAACAGAACGTCCATCGATATGCTTGGTGTAACTCTAAGTGACCAGCTCAGGTACGGGGGCTCCATCGAAACCAGAGTTAAGTTAGCCTCTCAGAAACTGGGCGTACTGTACAGGGCCCGCAGATACTTTAATAGTACACAACTGCTAACCCTGTACAAATCTCAATTGCGCCCCACGGTTGAATTTGGCAGCCACCTCTGGTCTGGAGCTCCAAAATACCTAAAAAAAACCCTTGACTCTGTGCAGAAACGGACGGTCCGTTTGATAGATTCTCCCATCTTAACAGACGGACTGCAATCTTTAGAGCACAGGCGTCAGGTGGGAATGCTGTCCTTGTTCTACCGGTATTACAATGGAAGATGCTCCGAGGAACTAGCGTCATTGATCCCCTCGGCACCGGTGCATATTCGGAAAACACGCCAAACACGCGCCCAACATTTGTACACGGTTGACATTAGTCACATGAGAACGGGTCGTTTCTATGACTCGTTCTTGAGTTCAACGGCTCGGCTGTGGAACGATTTGCCGGCCTCTGTGTTTCCCTCCTACAACATGGGTTTCTTTAAGACCCGTGTTCACTCCTTCCTTTCCTCAAAAAGACCCTCCACACAGCATCTTCAAAGATGACATAGGCCCTGAGGGAAGTTATTTTCCTCAGGGCCTCCTGTGTGGAGTTAAAGTAAAAAAAAAAAAAAAACCATTCTCTCCCGATCCGAGCACCCCTGCTAAGTCACCAAATGCAGCAAACCTTGGGGTGACCTATGGTAGAGGTGTTAGTTATCCAATAAATGGTTCCCGGGCACCCATATCCGCCGAAATTTAAATGCTTCGTCATTTAGCCATTAACAATGAAATCATCGGTTTGATTCCTAATCATAATATAATGAAAATAATAAATTTAGTTTCACTGTTAAAATAACTTATTTTTTCGACTTAAACAATGTGGTGTAAATTTGGACTTGTCGAAAGTTAAACCAGGGTGAAGAGAGACAATGGGATACCACAATATTCCATCTTACTGCATTCCTTATATTATTCACATTCATATATCGTCATTCATTCTATTCTGACCCTTAAACAAAGAAAAAAGTGTGTGCAAATTCAAAAAAAAATTGTTCATGTTTATTCACAAAAAACAAAGTAGTGATAGTGAATAATATCGTATGGTAATATAATATCATGTTAGTATTGCAATCTAATTTAATCTAAGGTTATGAAATGTAAAAACTGTGTAATGTAAAAACTATGTAATATAATGTAAAAAGTACATAATTCAATATTCTAGTTAAGTAAGTGAAAATGTTATTTTCTTTTTTACTGGAATAAAAACTTATGAAAAAAAAAAAAAAAAAAAAAAAAAAAACAAGACTCAACTCAAGTAGGTGTTCGATCTCTTAGTCATGTCCTGTCTTTTCGGAGAGTCTCCACTTTCAAAAGTTATAAATATGCGTTAATGTTTTAATTTCGGATAAAATATTTAAGGTTCCACGTAGAGTTCATCCTTTGTTACGGCAAGGTCCGTTTACTTCTTAAGCTGAAGAAATATGAATCTCATTTAAATTTCGAGAATTTTAAGAGAGTTGTCTAATAAGCAACGTTTATTAACATTTCCTCCCAAATTGCCCCATTTCTCCCTCTCGAAATAGGCCTGTTTCATTTGTGAAACAAACCAGACTCAACGAGCCCCTTCTATCTTCAAATAAAATATTATTTCTTAAAACTGAGTATCTACTGTCTACCGTTTCTTTCCAAGTTCAAACAGAAATAAAAAATGTGTGAAATTTGGTTTCATTTTCTCTGAAAGAAAAATTAAGAGAACGCTCTATTGCGTTTCCGGGGTTCAAGGGTTTTTTTTTAAAATAATACAATATTAATCAATATCAATATACTATATGTATTATAAAAAAGTGTAAAAAAATGTAGGTCCCGCTATAATTCAGAAACGAGTCCCAGTATGAATAAAGGTGTGGTAGCTCTCTAGCCCCCGTCTTTTTTTTTTTTTTTACAGTGAATACCGCACAAGAATCTCAACTGCTCCCGTCTGGAGCCAGTGAGACTATGGCATTCCCAATTGGGGTATGTTGTGAGGCTGAAGGTAGTGGGGAGGGGAAGGAGGTGGGGAAGAGGAAGGGTGGGAAGTACCTGGCTATTCAGATCTGGTCACTAAACACGGCTAAAGCCATTTTCAAGCAACGCTTCAATTCTGAATGGTGGTCTTACACCAGGGCGATACTGATAGTATCTTCCACTCTGGAACATGCCGCAAATATACTATATATTATTTTAAATGAATTAATTGTGAAATAACACAAATTAATCAAATAAAATTTATTTGCGCATGCCGGGTTCGAACCCGCGACCTCCGGATTGTGAGTCAAGAGTCTTACCCACTGGACTACGGAGGTCGTCTATGAAGAAGGTTCCCGTTTTTACCTGAAGGGCTTGCTTTTGAAGATATAAGATCTGGAAGTTTCGCCCTCCAGAACATTCGAGAGTGTTCGAAAGCATTCCACAACATTCCAGAACATCCCGGAAAATTCTGGAATGTTGTGTGGAATGTTCGGGAATAGTCTGGAACGTTTGGGAATATTCCGAAACATTCCAGATCATTGTGGAACATTCCAAAACACTGTGAACATTGTGAATCATTCGAAACCTTTTTGTATGTATGGGTCTACAAATTGGTAGGAACATTGTGAATCATTCGAAACCTTTTTGTGTGTATGGGTCTACCCATTGGTAGGGGTATATAAAGCAGGATCCGTCAACTGCGTATATCAACTCCCTGGGCACCGGGTAGGTACCCCAGCTAGTTAAATAAATAAAACAGGGCTTTTTTTAAGGCAACTAGCTTAAGTCTGTGATGATTCTAAAATGGACGAGGTCCAGGATGGGATTTGAAATCCCAATATCTGGGTTCCGAGGCAAGAAGCTTACCATTCAGCAACAAAGATCTTCTCTTGTCGATAAATACACTTTGGATTCTAAAATCTGATAACTAAAAATCTGTGCCTTCATAATTTGAAATACCCACCCACCCAAATTGGAAGTTATTAATTTAACCAAGCCATTCAGGGAACATATTTTAATAAAGTGTTTAATTAAAATTTATAGGTATTATGAAATAATTTGCGAAATTACTGCCTCAAGGCCTGCCTATTGAGACGGATTATGAGAAACCTCAGCTTACAACAATGTATTTCTATTCTTTACATAATATTAACTACCTTTAAATGTTTTTTTTTTTCTTTTTTTAAGTTTATGTATTTATCTAATATATAAACTAACTAGCTTGCTGTGGCTAATCAAACACAACGTCATCTTCTGGATGGTTATCCAACCTTTGTAACCACCGCCGTTTATCGCGAAGAGACAGACAGATGCCGCGGAGGACTTTAATTTATAATACGTAGAGATGATGTGAAAGAATATAATAATGTACATGAAATGCTTGGGGTAACAAACGTATTTAAGTTAATAAGAATTAATACTGTATCCGTCGAAATAATTTTTCAATTACCGCAATGTACGTGACCATTTCTTTAGAAGATAGAATGGGTATAGCTAATGGGTTTAGCTATCCGTAAAAGATAGATATATGCCTTCGCGGACTTTTTGTAGATCTATAAAAGAGGAATATCCCACCATGCATTGTTTTGTTATATCCCAAAAGGATTAGGCAGTGTTTTCAATGAAAGCTACCAGGCGGCTTGACATTTTCCGACACTTCTAACAATTATCGTTATGTTTCAACCAATTTACACAAATCCTTGACAAATACATACCTAAACCTTCCTCGCGAAACACACTATCTATTGGTGAAAACCGCATGAAAATCCGTTCAGTAGTTTTCGAGTTTATCGCGAACAGACAGACAGACAGACGACGCGGAGGACTTTGATTTATAATATATGTAGAGATGTAGAGAAGAGAAGAGATATATAAACACAACTACATTTAACGTGTATTTTTAGTTTTGGTTGCAATTTTTTTTACAATACAAATATATTATTTAATTTGAGAGGCGGATACGGGAACCGCCACCCGGGAATCATTTATTATAACCAACAGCTCTGTCAAGGGTTACCCCAGGCGGTTCGCTGCATTTGGCGACCTAGCAGAGGTGCCCGGGTTCATCGCCTTTCACCGCAGCGGAAAGTATGAATTGATACGTCCGTCACTACTGGATCCTCAGATGTCTACCCACTCCTCATAACCTTATTCCTTCACAAAATATCCTCCCATTCCTTTCGTTAAAAAGATCCTCCATGCAGCATCTCCAAAGATGAGCTCGGTCCCGTGGGAATCTTTTATTAATATTAACTTTTGTTTTTTTTTTTACAGTGAATACCGCACAAGAATCTCAACTGCTCCCGTCTGGAGCCAGTGAGACTATGGCATCCCCAATTGGGGTATGTTGTGAGGCTGAAGGTAGTGGGGAGGGGAAGGAGGTGGGGAAGAGGAAGGTTGGGAAGTACCTGGCTATTCAGATCTGGTCACTAAACACGGCTAAAGCCATTTTCAAGCAACGTTTCAATTCTGAATGGTGGTCTTACACCAGGGCGATACTGATAGTATCTTCCACTCTGGAACATGCCGCAAATATACTATATATTATTTTTAATGAATTAATTGTGAAATAACACAAATTAATCAAATAAAATTTATTTGCGCATGCCGGGTTCGAACCCGCGACCTCCGGATTGTGAGTCAAGAGTCTTACCCACTGGACTACGGAGGTCTACAAGTTAACTGAATTCAAGTGCTTTACAAATTAAATTAACACCTCCAACTGATTATAATTATCACTTCGAAGTTCGTGCTTCCGTCAAAGTTCGCGTCAAAAGCTTCAAAATTCACGAATCACGAACAGCCAAGCGTTTTAATATTCCAAGTCCATATTCTAGTCAATTATTCAGTCATTATTAATAAGAGGTCGCCTCCGTCATCTCAATACGTCAACGGCTGAGTCTTCCATTAATTGGTCATCTCAAATCATCGCCTGTCAAAATTACACCATTTGCCCTGGGGCAGAGAGAAAAATTTCAGGCGTTTTTTTCTTGACGTAAGTTACGTATTAAAAATTGCAGATTTTATTGTCATCGTTCCTCAATGCGGTATTTTCACAAATTGTGATACGTTACGTTAAAAACGTGTGGAAGATTTTAAAGTTTATTATTTATTTTTTTTTATTTATTTTTATTATTACATTTATAACATACAAGATATAACAATATAAAAGGAAGCTTTGACTGTCCAACTAGGAAGGTTTCCCGTTTTAGGACAGTCAAATTGGCAGGTTGCGTGTACATAATTTCACATTAATGGATTCAATAATAATTAACTATAATGGTACATATTGGGGGAGTTACTTAGATATTAGGTACAATATCAGATATAAGTTGTGTTATTCTAGGTATACATCAGTAATAAACAATAAAATCCAGGTAGGTACATGTATGTGTGTAAATCCAGATATTAGGTACAATATCAGATATAAGTTGTGTTATTCTAGGTATACATCAGTAATAAACAATAAAATCCAGGTAGGTACATGTAAAATATAAAATAAAATAAAAATATAACATATAAATGTAAGAAAGAGAAATAAAAATAAAAATAAAAGTATTTTTTTAGGAAAATACAAATTAGCAGTAATAAACAATAAAATCCAGATAGATACATGTAAAATATAAAATAAAAATATAATATATAAATGTAAGAAAGAAAAATTAAAAAAATATATTTTTTAGGAAAATACAAAATACAAAATCGAAGAAATCAACTCAGACTACGTTTTTTAATAATTTTTCAGAATCTGTCCTACCCAAGTCTAATAACCATTTTGTAATTTTAGTACCGAAGGATGATAATTCACACAGTTTAAATTGAGAGGGGATTTTGTTGTATATTTTTTAGAAAACTTTTTGATAAGCCGCCGTATTGCTTGTAGGAATGGAAAGGTCGTTTCTGCTCTTACTTCTGGTTTGATGATTATGATCGACTGTTATCGTTTTGCTTATATTTTTGTGGACGCAGATTGTTATTTTTTTTATGTAACATTGTCGAACATCAAGCACATTAAACTCCTTGAAGAGAGCGTCGCTCGAGTATCTGAAGGGTTTCTTCATAATGACGCGTAGAATGGATTTCTGTGCCTTCAGTAGCGGGTATAATATTGTTAATCCTGTTCCACCCCATCCAATGCAACCGTAGGTTATGACGGAGTTACAGAGCCCGTAGTATATTTTTTTAATGTCTTGAGTTTTTATAATTTCCCGCAATGCTATAAATATATAAATAAGCTTGCGCACTTTATTAGCTGTGTTTTCAATTTGTTGTTTCCATTTAAGGTGGTTATCCACTATTATACCTAAATATTTAATAGATTTAACACATTCAAGGGTTTCGCATTTACAAGTATGGTTATTATTTCCAAGGCTACACTTAATATTATGTATTGTGAGGTGATGAGGTGTTTTGGGTTGCCCTGCAAGGGTAGCGCTAAATGTGAGATATTTAGTTTTTTGTATGTTTAGTGTAAGCAAATTACTGTCCAGCCACTGTTTTACTCTGTTTATACCTGTGTTCGCAATGTGGTGTGTTTCTATCCAATCATCTCCTTCAAACAAAATAACTGTATCGTCAGCGAACGTGATAATTTTGCCACCAATGTGTTGGTTACAAAGTTCGTTTATGTATATAATAAAGAGAAGGGGCCCAAGTGTACTTCCTTGTGGTACCCCAAAAGTGTATTTTAGTGAAGTGCTAATAGCCTCGTTAATTCTGGTTTGTTGAAATCTATTAGATATATAACTTTCTATCCATTGAAAAGCTTTTCCCTTTATTCCTATATTTCTAAGTCTCTGTAAAAGAATTTTATGAGATATTGTGTCAAATGCCTTGGCCAGGTCCAGGAAAAGGGCAATAGTTTTCTTGCCACGGTTCATATTCCCTGCAATAGTTTCCGTGAGACATGCGATGGCATCATCCGTTCCCTTACCCGACCGAAAGCCGTATTGGTTTGGACTTCCTATGTTCCTATGTTATGTTCCTCCACATATTCGTTTAACCTAGTTTTGAAAAGCTTTTCAATGACTTTGGATATCGCGCTTAAAAGAGATATTGGCCTGTAGTTTTCTACAAGAGATTTAGGTCCACTTTTGTCAATTGGGACAATTATTGATTTTTTAAAGTGATCAGGAAATATTCCTGATGCAAAACTTAAGTTGTAAATATATGATAGCGGAGCGGATTTATTTTGCTGATTCTGCGTATTGTTCTAATAATGTGTAAGTTTAATATTTTCATTCATAATTATTGATTTGAATACACTGATTCAAGCTGGCTACAACGTCATTATGACATAGATAACGCCACTGGCTGGTAAGAAAGCTATACCCATGTTGCCAGCGAGACGTCAACGCCGCCGAATTCTCGAATTTAAAAAAGACATGGAGTTTTGGCGGCAAATCGTTATTACACATTTTAAATCGATATGGAAAATGTATTAGTCAACATAAAAGTACTATCATTATCGTAACTTTTAAATTATTTTTTTTCGAGAATAAAAATAAACAGTGAAAATACACTTTTAAATCAGTTATATACTAACGTAAATTGGCTTTCTGAAAATTTTATTTACTAAACGGTCCACTTCGAAAATAGAAAGAAATGGTGGGGAAGAGTAATTTAAAGAGGAAGGTTAAAGAATTATTCACTTAATATGGCTAAAGTCACATCACGATAACGGCATCCCCAATTATCGGGGTATGTTGTAAAGATGAAAGAAGTGGAGAGGAGGAGAAGATAGAAAAGAGAAAGGTAGGGAAGTACCTGGTACCTCTGATCACCAAAAACTGCTAAAGCCAATACAAGCAACATTTCGATTCTGAATGGTGGTATTTCACCAGGGGATTACTGAAAGTATTTACAACTCTAGGACATGTCGCAAATATATAACACATTATTTTTAATTTATAAATTGTGAAAAATCGCAAATTAATCAAATAAAATTTACTTGCGCGTGCCGGTGTTTATACCCGCTATCTCGAATTCTTAGTCAAAGATCGTAATCACTAAATCAGGAATATAATTATATAAGACAGCTACATTTCAATTTACAATTTGGGAGGCCGGTGCAGGTACCGCCGCCCCGGGAACCATTTATTCGATAATCAACACCTGAGCCATACGTCAACCCAAGTGGTTCGCCACGTTTGGTGACTTAGTAGGGGTGCCCTGATTCATGGGGTGAGGTTTGTCTAGGTGTCGACGGCGAACGCGTTTGAATAGGGATCCGCGCCCACCTACTGCGTGGCCGGATCGGGAGAGACTGATTGAGGGAGACTTAACCTATACCTCGCCAGCCGGACTCTCTCGACTCATCGCCTTGCACCGCAGTGGGGGGGACGACCCACCTACTCACCCCTCGTATCTTTTTCCTTCCCAGAACTTCCACTGCTTCTTTTTCCTAAAAAAGACCCTCCATACAGCATCCCCAAAGATGACATAGGTCCCGATGGAATTATTTTTTCCTTAGGGCCTCCTGTATGGAGCTAATGTCAAAAAAGATATGTTTAGGTAAATTAGGTAAAAAATCAAAATAATTAATTCGGAAATGGTTGTGAACTACTGCATCTCATTAATTCCAAAGTACCTCTTCACTAAAATATCTACACTGAAAATATGCTAGGAAAATAACAAAAAAACATTTATTTACGTAAGGAAGTAAGTATCTTTATGCAGAGGCGTGCATTCCATATAAGCCTACTCTGCCTTACTCAAATAAAAAAATAGTATACCTAAGCTTTAGCCCCCAAATGCATCGCCGCGCGCGTTCCATTGACCGCCCTACTATAACGTGTCAAAAGCAGAAACTAAGTACGAAAATGACAAATATTTCGTAATAAATTTTGGACTGTACAAAAAAGTTCACATGTGTGCATGCGCATTAAATAGAAGACTTGTTTGTATTAGTGTTAAAAAAGCAGTGCCTTTCGGAACAAATTACAATGTAGAAATCAGTATCTCTTTTAATTTTTGCAACTTTACTAACGAAATTATTAACAAAATATGTTGGCTTTCATTAAAATGTATACAAATATTATCCAGTAACATATTATCAGTGGGCTTGTAAAGCGTAATGAGTAAGATTAAGGGACCCTCAGATGGTTTGGGCATGTAAAGCGAATGAATGAAGAAAGTAGTGTAAGAAGAATTTATGACGCAAATGTGAATGGTAGAAGATGTCGGGGACGCCCGAGGAAGACATGGCATGATCAAGTGAATCAGATCCTTGATACGGGCCAATAATAGAAGAGTATGTATGAATGTGAATGAGGCAAAGAGTGTGTGCCAAGACCGAGTTGTTTGCCGGTCCGTCCTCTCTGCCTACCCCTGCGGGAAGCGGCGTGATGGTTAATTAGTTAGTTTGTAATATGCTTAAATGAAACGGTTATTTGGTTATATATATATATATATTTTTTTTTTTTACAGTGAATACCGCACAAGAATCTCAACTGCTCCCATCTGGATCCAGTGAGACTATGGCATCCCCAATTGGGGTATGTTGTGAGGCTGAAGGGAGGGGAAGGAGGTGGGGAAGGGGAAGGTTGGGAAGTACCTGGCTATTCAGATCTGGTTACCAAACACGGCTAAAGCCATTTTCAAGCAACATTTCAATTCTGAATGGTGGTCTTACACCAGGGCGATACTGATAGTATCTTCCACTCTGGAACATGCCGCAAATATACTATATATTATTTTAAATGAATTAATTGTGAAATAACACAAATTAATCAAATAAAATTTATTTGCGCATGCCGGGTTCGAACCCGCGACCTCCGGATTGTTAGTCAAGAGTCTTACCCACTGGACTACGGAGGTCGTAACTTGGCTATATCATTATGTCGTAATTATAACCTAATCAAACATCGGATATGATTTTAGATTTTCACGACAAAAATTATTATAGGGATTTATTTTTGGGATATGCCGTTTCTGTACTTCTTTATTTAGCCAACTTTTAGTTTTTAATATATTGTTTAGTCAGGCTGAACAAACTTTTCTGACAAAAACTTGTGCACGTCACTGCCTTTCCGCCTGTTCCACACTCGAATATACAACCCTAGGCGAGCCCGAAAGTAAGGAAAAAAACCTGCAAAAAGTCCAGCTTTTACTGCTCCGGTGATTATCGTGTAAAGAAATAAAAGAATTGCTGTTTCTTTGGAAACCTACACTCGTACATGAACACTCTAAAACTTCATCGTAATTCAAATCATTCGATTTTGACTCACGTTCCTCCACGCACCTAACTTCAATAGGGGTTATTAAGGCATGAACCGCATTTATAAAGCCAAGTGTAGACCTATTTTCCATATCGTTTGAATTTGATTAGTGGACTTGTAAATCTAAACTAGATAGACAGCAGTTATTCCTATGTAGGTTTGTATAAATTCCGATTTTTCCAAATTCTTCAATGCGAACCGCGCCTAAGCAGCGAACACGCCACTCTCCCGCCAGAAATCAGCTTTCCGCCATTGTTCGCGACACTCATTTGGTATTCGACAAAGGGCCAAGCGTGTTGAATTAATCAGGATGAATAAATCAATAACGCCGAACATTCCACATCCACGTTCACATGAGCAATTTGGAGTTAGCTATTCGCAAACACGTAGATTCAAGTATCTACGTACGCACGAGGTTCCGCCAAAAGCCTGCGGCTCGTATTAAGAATGGAATTTGATTTTGGAATTGTGATGGGATCTTCTCATCAAAAGTTTGATAGCTGTTTGGACGTCCAAAGGCACCATCAAACTGTGGGAAACCATAAAATAACCCTACAATGGTGTGATGCAATCTTATATTATTAGCTTGGGGCCGGAATAAGTCAACCAATAATTCATCCGTATGTACTTGACAACTCTACCCTTACCTCTGTCGAAGAAATTAATGACCTGGGTATAACTTTTGACTCTAAATTAAACTTTATAATCCATATAAACACAATCACTAATAAAGGAATAAAAATGCTTGGCTTCATTCTTCAAAATTCCAAAGGTTTTAGGAATATTTCAAGTGTAAAAATTTTGTAGACATCTTAGTACGTAGTCAAGTCGAATATAACTCCTCGATCTGATCCCCCCATTTAAAATTACATTCAGATGAATTACATTCAATCGAAAAAATTCAACACAAATTCCTAAGACATATAAATTTTAAACTCGGTATTCCCATTGAAAACGTAAATTATAATTACTTGATGAAAGAATTAAATTTATTAAAACTCTCAGATCGAAGAATTATACCCGACTTAATATTTATGCTCGAAATTGTAAATGGTAGAATAGACAGTCCTAATTTAACTAAGCTCTTCGAATTTCATATACCCACTAGAGCAACTCGCTCCAAAATCTTGTTTCAACGTAACAATAGGACTAAGTACACGAAACACTCGCATGTACCTAGTTTACGTGAAGTTAGTAATGGATACGCAGATGTGGCGGATCTATTGAACTGCACGGAAGCTAGGTACAAGAAGGCTATTCTATCATACATCTTCAATCAATATTAATTTTATTTATACTATAGTATTGAATGTAATTGTAGCCCTTTGTGTCATTTCTTAATCAAATGCCACAATTAACTTAACTCTTTTTTTAGATTATTTCTTATGTACCTACAACTAGTATTTTGTGACATGTAATATGTATTTATGGTATATTTACACCGTTAATAAATAAATAAATAAATAAAAATTGGAAAATGAAGGATGAAAAAATATCCCCTGTAAGTAACATTATAAGTGTTCGGCTCCTCATCATTTTTTGTGTTAATAATTCATGGAACTCCATTAATTTTGTTTGTAATTTAAAATAAATCAAATTAAATTATGTTATACTATCAGATTAGGCAAGCATTCTAATTTTTCATTATTGTCTCAGCTGTTTCGGAGTAAAATTTATTTTCGAACTGTCAAACTAAAAACTAAAATACCTACTCGCAGAACTTATAACATTAACTTACAGTGACAGAACTAAATTACTGAGATGTGTATATCAATTTTTTGAGGTTTTAGTAATCCTAAAAACAACCTTTATTATTCATGGAAATAAATAAATCAAAAATACAAATAGGTACCATTCGAAAAATCTAGAGTAGGTACTCGTATTTCGGTGTCGTTACGGGGCATACATTAATTACGTGGCTCAAAATGGGGGGGGGAAGTGGTCCAGTAAAATCTCATCAAATCTCCTTTAAACTGAGGGGAGGGGAGAGGTCAATAAAAATCTCACATCAACTTTAAAAGGATATGTATTATTAAAAAGATAATAAAATTTTTAAAAAATTGTTTCACTTCGGTCGAAGTATCCCATTTTGCCCGCTGAAAAAATTTACTGACTATTATGAAAAATATTTTTATCGAGAGTAAGGAAAAAAAGTAAAAGAAAAACGTTCGAAAAGGTGCTGTTTTTACTTTTGATTTTATTAAATTTAAATAAATTTGCTACAGTATTTTATTGTAATTAATAAATGTAGTTCTTTTACAACTGTAGCGTAAATCACACGCGATGGTGAGGGAGGGGGGGGGGGGGTCCCACCAAATCTCAATCTCACCAAGGGTGGGAGGAGGAGTCTAAATTGAAAAAAAATAGCTCTCGTAATTAATGTATGCCCCCTTATGTAAAAATAAACAGTCCAGTCCAGTGATACTGTGACATCCCCAAATGATAGAGTTATGAGACTAATTTCTTTTCAATTTTTCCAAAAATCTGAATACCGCACAAGAGTCCCAACTGCTCCCGTCTGGAGCCAGTGGGTCTATGGGATCCCCAATTGGAGTATGTTGTGAGGCTGAAGGTAGTGGGGAGGGGAAGGAGATGGGAAAGAGGAAGGTGGACAAGTACCTGGCTATTCATATCTGGTCACCAAACACGGCTAAAGCAATTTCAAGCAAAGTTTCAATTCTGAATTGTGGTCTTACACCAGGGCGATAGTGAGGGTATCTTTCACCATGAAACGTGTCACAAATATCTCTACATATTATAAATTGAAGTCCTCCGCCGCTTCTGTCTGTCTGTTCAGGTTTAGGTATAGGTATAATTCGTCAAGGTTTTGTGTAAATTGGTTGTAACATATAAAGGAGAATGTCTGTATGTGGTGGACAAGCAGGCTGGCAAGCGAACGGTGTGGATTTGATGTGTATGCAAGGTAAGGTCACTGTCTAAATTTGATTTCGAAAATTCTGTATAAAGCCCAGGCATCGCCGGGGACCCATCTAGTACTTTATATTATTTTTAATTAATTAATTAATTGTAATATAATACAAATTAATAAAATTAGATTTATTTGCCCACGCCGGGACTCGATCCTTCGACCTTCGGGTTGGGAGTCAATTTTCAAAACTTTGGCGAGTTGTTGTGCGCACGTCCGCAGAGGTTTCTTTATATAATGGTGAGCTCTGGCGTTATGAAATTTTGAATACAAATTTTACAATAGATAGGTGGCGCGCAACTTGTTGAAAAAAGGGTGTATTTTACATAGTTTAGCTGCAAAGCTGTAGCTTTAGCTGGGAAAGGATGCGCAGGACACGGGTGACGGAGAGGTAGGGGACGAGGAATAGGGAGAGGCAGAGGGAGAGATTGCAAAGGATACATGGTAGCGGTAGGGGATAGCAGGTGTAAATTTGGAAAATCCACGCTTCTCACACGGACAGCTGTATGTGGTCTGCTCACGCTTCGGAAACAAATGATGAAAAACAAAAACATGTGTGCACACGCGGTAAAAGTAAAAAATTCAGAAAACTAAAGTAGGCAAGAATCGGAAGGCTGCGAAACACCGCACAATGAGGAGACCGAGATAATAGGAAACACTGTAAAATGTATTCTATCTCGTTCTCTCATAGGCTAAACCCTGTAGATGTATGTGTTGGTCTCTTTTTAGTGTCGCTTTTTCGTTTCATCGAGTGGTGTTGAATAAGTTTTCACTTCAATAAATATTGTATGTCCAAAAACACTTCAATAAACGGTATTAAAACATTTTTTCTTCTTCAATCTTTTGAATTAAAACACTTTCTATTTCTGAGTGGCCTTGCAAGGCATGCAAAACTGTTTGGTTGTAAAATTATCATTTCGCAGTAATTAACCAAACAATAAGGAAAATAATAATCTTTCACAATCTACATATAAACATGATATATACGATTGAACATATACGGCTGAACCTTGATATAGTTATAACGTACAATGGTGTGGTAACGTTGCATTATGGATAAAGGAAAACAACTCAACAACGTCGGAATGTCATCGCAATGTAGTTTTGTAATAATAATTTCTACAATTAACTTTCTGTTGGCGGCGATCGTCAAAGGGCATTCACCAATTTACATGTCGTAGTCTGGCGTCATGTCAACTGCGACCGGATTACCGAAATGGCCACACACGGGTAACCAGTAACCAATAATTTTGGTATGATTATAGGTACAGAATCATAGAAATCAATGTACCTAATTGTGTATTAAAGTTTATCTTTGTGAATCATCGTACTATAAGAAAGTGGACATCTAGTTGAAAATACCCATAGCTATTAAATTTACACGCTTAGAAACACTTGCTGACATATTCACTGCTAGTTACTTTCGCTACAGAATTTCATTGTATCACATTCTAGGTGCGAATAACATATAACACACTATTCATGATGATTAAATTAATTGTACCTAATATTTTTTAATTACCTGCGTGGCAACTTTCCCTTATCCATGTCCTCCCCCTACCCGTCCCAATCCAAATACCTTTTTTCGCAGCCTATTTAAGTATAGTTATAATCGCATTTATTTTATTGTTGTGGTTTTATATTTAGGTTTATCACTTGTTGAATCTACACCTGTATTATATACTTTTTTTAAATGCTGCTTTGTCCTGTTTTTTTTCTTTTCTTAAATATTCTAGTTTACATTCAGTTACTTTTATGTTTCTAAATACCTATCGGTGAAAATTAATAATTGGTCTGTTTTTTTTGTCATCCTCTTATGTATATTATGTTACTAAGACTGTTGATGTTCCTGAAATAAATAAATAAAATAGCTAACTAGTCATAACTCATTGAAATAAGCTGTCAATAAGTAAGATAAGACACCATACCTAAATATTTTAAGAAGACAAAATAAATGGGCTGATCGGGAAAGGTGGCTAATAACTACTGGTTGATAAAAAAAACATGTAATTTCCGATCTCGGGTAAACTTAAAAGATTAGTATGTGGTGCAATGCTGATTTATTTATTTATTTATTTTAGTGTTAATTTATTTATTTATTTATTATTAGTTTCAATAGCAAGGTTTGTACATGTATGTATAATGTATAGTATAAGTATAGATTCGTCTTCGTATTTTTACTTTAAATGTAAATAACATTATTGTTGTTATCCTTATTTTTGTGTTAAACTACTTAAGCTAAAATGCGCCTGCTCTCAACTCAGGAATTCCTAGTAAGACAGGCACAGCACAATCACCTATTTAACTTAATAAATAAAGATTATAATAAATTATATCATAATATATCATAACTGTACGTTTTCAATGATCGACGTTCCGGGACGATCTAAACATTGAACCACTGCTACTCTTCATAGAAAAATTGGGCACGTACTAGGAATGTCTGATGACCGAATTCTGAGGAAAATACTGAGTGCGATTCCAGAAGGTATGCGTCCAGAGGGCCGCCCCACACACAGTTAGGCGAGTCAACTCCAGAAACTGTGTGAGGAGAAGATGGAACTGCCTTGGACGGAGGCTGAACAATGAGCCCAAGACGTATGGAGAAGCCTTGTCGATGCACTTATAAATATGCATTTCCAATGGTACGATGCTGATTGTCTTTTATTTTGAAATTAACATTGTGTTGTTATTTGTATTTTTGTTTTAAACTGCCATGTTTTACTGATATCAACGCAGAAATTCCCAGTGAGACAGTAATTATAATAGAATTAATAGAGATGAATAATAATATTAAAGTTACCTATTTCACAACTGCAAACATTATAAAGCTTTTCATTCATCCTTTAGCAGAACAAACTTTAGCAGAAGTGTTCAGAGAAGAAAATATTTTTAATACCACCATCATCTCAATGCCCGGAACCTGCGGAAATGAAATTCCCAGTCAGTATTCCTTGCATAAATTGTTTTCCACTTTGTTTATTTCATCACCACTGGAAATTTATTTTGCTTTATTATATAAAATTTGTTTTTCCCTTCGCTTAATAAATATCCAGAGACGCCCTTAAATAATGTGCCTATAAACCGGGAAGGGTACAAAACACTCTTGACAATAATAAATCTCGATAAAAACATTTTTTAAGATGTTTGTTTTATTTAGAGAGGCGAGGGGAAGATTCGATTATTTGGATAAGAGAAAACAAGTTATTGTGGATTTCTGCATTTGGTCGGTGTAGCCCAAAAAGTCATTATGTAACATTCAGAGAAAATGATTCCGTGAAAGTTGATCCCCCGACAGTTTTCCCTCAACATACTTAGTATATACAATATGCACTCGGTTTTGAGAAAATACGGTATACCTGCTTTCACAAAATACAACTAAGTGTCCCCGAAGGGGTGTGCAGCGAGGATGTACCGCCGAATAACGAAAGTATAAAACATTTCAATCAAATTGATCAAGGATGAAACTACGTATACATACTGTATACGTAGTGTCACTTGCTCCATTTGATATTGAAAGGCAAGATAGAGGGTCGCCGAGGGCCTGGTAGGAGACAAATGTCTTGAATACGAGAGTGGACCGGCATTAGAAGTGTGGAGGAGCTATTCCGGGCAGCGTAAGACAGAGAGACATTCTCAAGAGTGATCGCCAACGTCGGGGGACCTGATACGGCACACAAAGAAGAAGATACATACTGTATATACCAGAGTATAAGTAAATAGATCGACACTGTTAAGAGAGCATTACCAGGGAAAACGAGAAATATGTCATTTTTAAATCAGATTTTAGACGTATTGACTCTTTTCCACAAAAAATTATAAATGGATTTCGAAAGATTCTTCTTTTATCTAGCATTCGCACGTTTTAAATTTGGAGAAAAAATGTTTATTTTTAGTGTAATAAGGTTATACCATAGGTCGCTGGCAGATTTGTTAAATTTTCAAAAAAGATTTTGTATTATACCACACCTATTTCAAATCATGTAATCATGCAGTAAAATAAATCAATACATTATCTGGGTATTTCATGTTTTAGAATTTTAATTTTAGTTTAAATAAAATCATTAAAAAATATATACTTACATGTGTTTCTTGACGAAAATTGGTCCGTTTGTGTATTTATTTGCGCACTTACAAACTAATATCTTTCAGATTTTTTTTTACATTCTTATTTAACTTAGACATTATTGAAAAATGATAAATACTTATAATCAAAAAATAATTACAAAAAGTACATTATTTTAATAGTTTTATCACCTCGTTTTTCAGCATTTTTTGGATGTAGATATAAATTAAAGCAAATTTGGAATGAAATAAAATCGAAATTGAGTTATAATTTTAAAAAGCTGGTACGGATAATAATTAATCTCATTGTGGAATTTCGGCCGCTGGCTGGTTAAACGCTCTTAATAAATTTGTTTATATCCATATCAAAAGTTTTTTCGAGTCGATTTTAGGTTTGAAATTCGTAAATAATACACAAAAAAAATTCTAAATTACGTAAATAATACACAACATTTATAATAAATATTTCATCGGGGGGCCAACTATCAGGGGACCAAAGATCGAACCACCTATATTGTATTCTAACTTCTAGCGCCACACTAACGATTTGAAATAATTAGTTTTCACAGTGGAAAACCGCTAAGCAGATAATGACGATTAGGCAGGCTGATTGCAAATCGGTGATTGGAACATAGTAACTAGTAATGTACATATGTACAAACGTAATGTAATGTTCAAACCATTAATGCTCTAGATTCTAGAACATACATACTTATACGATGTTGCTCAAATTTAATGCTATTTGAATTTTTTTATGTAAATAGCACATGAGTCCAAATGCTCTCATTCGCCTTGAGCCAGTGAGACAATTGGGGTATATTGTGAAGCTGAAGGTAACTAGGGAGGGGAAGATGTGAAGAGGTAAATGGGGAAATACCTGGCAATTCAGATCTACGCACCAAAATACGGTTAAAAACCATTTCAAGCAACGCAACGTGGCGAAATGGTTTTAGCTGGTTTTAGCAAATTAAATATTGCGAAATTACTCAAACGAGTTATGCAGATTGACAAACAGTAAAAATAAAAATAAAATAAAGTTAAAAAAAAAAAGATTTTCAAAGAGATTCAAAAAATTACTGTTCTGCCGAATGTTGAAAATATGTAGTACATTTTTGCTGTGTATTCGTATTGACTAACACTGTTTGAATTATGTGTGTTTTGTGTGGATGCGGATGTCGAAGGACCTTGAATGTGTTTTGAAATAAAGGTGTGTGAAAGACCACTGTACAAGTAGAAAGAATTAAAGGAAAGGAAGGAAGGGACTTACTGCGGTAACTTGTGACACTCTGCTATCTTGGCTGGTTTATTCATGCACTTATATACTTGCGGTATGCGGATTCAGTTTGAGGATGCGGGGAGCGGAAAATTATAAGCTTAAGCGACGAGTTTCGATTGACGACACTGATTGTTATGGTAACGTTAACAGGTACATAGGGGTGGGATAGGATAGGGAAAAGTAACACGATAGGGATAGATAGGAAGGAATATGTGACAATCAAGCTACAAGCACAGAATCTATGATATATGTAAATGTATGTAGGTAAGTGTAGCTATGAATTGTGTAAACGCCCAACCACTGTTCACTAAATATTCCATGTTTTTGTCATAAAGAAGTCCTTAAATCAAGAAAGTGGCCCTGAACGGCTTCTCTATATCTCTACTTTATACATTCAGTACCTACCCGTAGTACATTAATATGTGTGTCGTATATTATTTTTATTGTGGCCTCTAATATAAATAATGATGTGTTTGGTGTCACTTTTATGTCTTCTTCCTCACGAAACTTCGACCTATGGCGGTTGGACTTAGCGAGATATTTGTAAAAGCACGGCACGCGGAGCTGTGATACGGTGGAGATCGGCAGTAGTTGAGAACGTGCATATGTCAAAAATAGCATTTAGTTGGAATACAAAATGTTTAAGGCTCTGCAACCGGGCTCGAAAAGAAGAAGATGGAGAGATACGAAATTACGAATGTTAGAGGAGAGCGCTAACATTTACAGCAACAAAATCGATGCGAAAATTGCGAAAATTGCGAAAATTGCGAAAATGTTTAATAAAACACGACTCGTTTAAAATAGAGCAAAAATCTTACGGGAATTGTCTTAAACAGCATTTGAAGACACACTGTCAATTTTTTCATACATATATCTTGTAAAATAACTGAAAAAGATGTTTATAATAATTTTTGGAGCACACTTTGCGATTTTTTTCTAACGAGGGAATTTTATATAATTTGCATTTCGACGCGGGCAATGTTTAGATATTATCTTCAAGAATAACATATATTTTTTTAAGAACTTTAAAACTTACCGTGTTTAAGGGAGATATGTAAGAAATCGGTAAGCCCTTAAATGCATCCTGGAAGCTTTTCTTTGCGTTCAACCCTTACAATGTCATGTGTCTTGGTATCGCCATCTACGAGTATTTTCCAGTAGGTATATAATAGTACGATATTGACCTCCAAATTAAACAGTAGTCTTTACTTAAGCCACATGTATTGCAATCTTTAGAGCGCAGGCGTATTTCAATGGAAGATGCTACGAGGAACTAGCGTCATTGATCCCTTCGGCACCGGTGCATTATCGTGAAATACGCCAAACGCATGCCCAACATATGTACACGGTTGACATTTGTCACATGAGAACGGGTCGCTTCTTCGACTCATTCTTATGTTCAACAGCTCGGCTGTGGAACGATTTGCGGGCCTTTGTGTTTCCTCCTTCCTACAACATGGGTCTATTCAAGACCAATGTTCATTCCTTCCTCTCCCCAAAAAGACCCTCCACATAGCGTATCAGATGACATAGGTCCTGATGGAAATTATTTTCCTCAGGGCCTCCTGTGTGGAGTTAATGCAAAACAAAAAAAGCCTAATGAAATCTTTCGTCCTTTTTATACATATGCTCTACCCGGTAGGATCTAGGGAAAATAATTCCCCACAGGGCTTATGTCAACTTTGGAGATGCTGTGTGGAGGGTATTTTTAAAAAAGTAAGGAGAGGAAAGCTCTGGGAATAAAATTGGTATGAGGGGTAGATTGTAATCTGGGGGTCAGTGCGTCCAGGAATAACGGACGTATGAATCCAACTATGAGGCGGTGCGGTAGTCCTGCTGGAGAGATCAAAAGATCTATCTCAACCACTTTCCTCCGATCCAGCCCGCTACATTTTCGGTGGGCAGACGCATTTGCCGCCAAAATCCGGACACACCTCACCCCATGAACCCTGGCAACCAAACGCAGTGAACTACTAGGGCGGACTTGTGATAGAGGTATTGTTTATCCAATAAATGGTTCCCGGGGCAGTGGAACCCATAATCGCCTTCTAATTAACACGGAATATGAAAAATTGTTTTGCCCATATAAAAACACAATTACAAAATTTTATCGGTGATTCAATCCAAAAAGCATAACGTGCAGAAATCCAATAAAAGCGCAGATTATAACATGTGCTTGTGTAATCCATCCTTCCTACATCCCCGACACGAAATAATGACGATGCGGCGTTTGAATAAATAATTAATAAGAATAATATAAATCACCTTTTGTTAGATACGTGAAACTTTTCCAATGTGAATTAAAGATCGAGACGTGTCCTAAACTTCATCTAACGAGACCGGATTGTAAGGAGCTAGGGTTTTCCTACTAGACACTGTTTTGCTGTTCATGAATTGTCGCCTGGTGTCCTGTAATAAAGTTTAGGAGTTAATAACGAGTGACGATACTGTCGTTGAGTTTTTAGGGTTTCATCAAAGACTAGGCTATGTTTCAAACTCCATTATATTTGTACGAGGGTCAGTCAAAAAGTAATGCCTTATATTTTTTTCTAATTAAATAAATTTAGTTAAATGAAAAAAAAATGCGCTTTGGCGCCTTTCCTCAATCCTACATCTACAATCCTACTGCAAAAGTAACATTGCATTGGCAGAACTGCAGTCGCTTTCAAAATGACCGATATCAATGTTCGTATTAGTCAGCGCTATGTGATTGAATTCTTGAAAACAGAAGGTGAAACGCCTGTTCGCATTCATGAAGGACTGAAAAAATCCAGTTTCGGTCGGACACTACAAATTTCATAATGCCAGAGCTCTCAGTATAGCATGTATGTTATTTTGAAGTATGAACTATATTATTGTAAAGTTTCATTAAAATCCATCAGTAGTGTTTGCGTGAAAGAGTAACAAACATTCATACATCCATACAAACTTTCGCCTTTATAATGTTAGTTGGACGTAGGATAGTAGGATTGTTTGCTGTTGTGCCAATAGGGATAAATTAAGTTTATATCCCATTCATTTAGCTGTAAATAAAAATATTATTATTTGTATCATTATGCAGATAATTTGAATGCACTCTGTAATTTATTAATACTTGTTTTATGCAAGCCCTAAGAGAGTTAAGTAAATAAATTATTTAAAGAAATTGCTAAGATTGATTAATTTTAAAACTTTAAAATTGAATAATTATTTATTTGAAACAAAATACGAAGTTTTTATATGTGTATGAACGTAGGTATTTGAACAATTTCTATAACGCCGTTTTAGTGAAAAGACGAAACTTAATGTTGAGACGTACAGCAATCTCATTTCGAGAAGTCAAATACATACATATTGTAATTTGGAAACCTGTAAATTAATCATTCTGAATGTATATTGTACGAGCTTGTGCAATCTTCACTTCGTAAAGTTCTAAGTTTGTACCATCCAGCTCGCATGTTCCATGCAATCTAGAATCTAGACATTATTAAGTCAGAACTTGAAATCTGATTATGACTTTAGGAAAATGTGAAAATGAATTATTCTTCATAAATATATGCTCACATAAGACTTTTGGAATTCGGGGAGCCAGATAGGTTAACAAAATCTATTGAAAATTTTATTCCACATTCGCTTATAGTTATATTCTGACTTCTGACGTCCTCCGTGGTCGAGGGGTAAGGCTCTCGACTAGCGATCCGGAGGTCGCGGGTTCAAATCCCGGCGTGCGCAAGTAAATTTTATTTGATTAATTTGTATTATATGCCATAGTCTCACTGGATCTTGTCGGTTGGGAGCCGTTTTGTGCGGTATTCAAATAAAATTTTAAAAATCAATAACGTTAACCAGATCTTCAACAGTATGAAATAATAATTATCACCCAAGACATTTCAAGTAGTTATCACTAGGACCACAAGCCAATATCATTGAAAAAAACCACATAGAATACACCAATGCACATAATCAAAAATAATGTTAGATCAGGATAAAAACAAAAGGTACAGATTTTTTTCATAACCAACATAAATATAACAGAATAACATTAATTATAATTATTATCTGTATTTTTTGTCATTCTTATAACATAATATTGCAATCGAAATTCACAATAGTGCTACATCAAAATCACGTGAACTCAAGCCCAGGTTTTCCTAGTAAGGAATTCACGAAACCCTAATATAAGTTGTAGAATTTCTTTACATAATAATATAAAGAAATTCTCATACTTTTTAAATTTCTGAATAACCTCATTAACCGCCTACAAATAATAAGTATTTTTCCGTGTCCCTGTTACATCCAATTGACCCCACCATCTTTTCAACTTTGACAATCCTAGCACTAACTATTTATTTATTTATTTATATTTTTTTAACGCCCTAGTGGGCTTTTACAAGAAAAGAAGCAAATATATAATTAACAATATTAATTACATGTCTTACATAAACAATAAAACAGAATGAATATGAATGCAATCGACTCGTTAGGTAAAGAATATTACAACATAAAAAAGAAATGAAATGAAATAGTACAAGTTGTACTTATAAAAAACTAAAACAATTCAGCTTTAAATATTTATATATATTATTAACAATAATAATAAGACCTGACATAGAACAAAGTGTAAATAGAACTGCAAAAATATTATAAAGTAAGTATCCATTTTACTGGTGAGGTTTAGATGAGAAAATATTTTATGAGAAAAACAAAAAAAATAATAAAAGTTAATTATTAGCAGATAGAATCGAGATTAGTTGATTTTTGAAACATTCAAAACTGTCAACACTAAATATATCTATAGATTCGCAGTATTTATTCGCAAGGTTATGGATTCTTGGAATTGGTGAGTATATAGAGTAATTAGTGTTGAGTTTATTGTTGCATCTAACTATTCATATCATTCGCCGCTAATGCGATTTCACCAAACTGCCAATACAATATGCAGACCTTTTCGATATTTTCAAAACTTCTCCGTCTCGCATCAAAGCAAACATAATTAGTTGTGTATATATTATATTGGTAAAATGATATTTACTGTACTGATAAATACGTACTTGTATGTTTTTCCGTATTGTTTGTAAATGTTCGAAATATGTTATGACCACAAAAACCTTACGGGGGTTTAATACAATAAATAATTTATGATACGTATAAATCATTTACATTAGATTTATTATCATTCTTATTTGACATTACATTTGTTGTATCCGAAACTGCTTCTGAATTACAGTTTCAGATGCACTTGGAAATGGACTGTAAATACTAAAAATGAAACGAGACAAAATATTGTTTACTTTCGGGAAGGTCAAATACCTTCGTTTTAGTTCAAAAACGAGATTATGCAGACGAAAAACACCAACAACTTGCTTCCAAGATAGTCGCAATTCTTTTTGTTTTTCAAAAATAAATGCACTCGAATTTGCTATTTTTCTTGTCATTGTTTCAATTGGATAAATGGCTTCCCGCTAGGAATTGTGCATATTCTCAATTCAAAACCAAACAACGTGTTTATTATTTATGGTAAACTTTCCATATTATGTACTTATATTTAAGTATTATTAATTGCACTTTAATTACAATTGCATTAATTTTCCTAAAGTATATGATCCTGATGTAAAACGACCTTCACCGAAATGTTTATTTGATGAAACGGATTATATATTTAATTTAATATGTCAATAAATATATTGCATATGGGTTGCCTAACAAATTTTAGTCCACGGTATGATTAATTTATAATTTAAAAAATTATTTTTTTTAAACAGGTAGGTATGAACAGGTAAATCGATACTAGCATTTTGCACCGGACTGATTATTGAATTAAAATTAAATGAAATTAAAGATGCTTTCATTATGAACACGGTGATATCAAAATATACAATTAATTGATTAAAAAAAAATAATAACTATTCCTCTATTTTAATAATAAACTACTCCAAAATGATGCACAGCGCATACGAGTCTATCGCTATACTTTTCATTTTCAAGAACAAATAGCATGCGCACTCTCTTTCTTTAAATGGACGTTCTTCAAACAGCTGCTATGCTGTGTCCTCTTATATCGCATGGTGTGGTTGGTTAGGACCTCTCAGTCGCACACATTCACTCAAACCGGTGAAATGTTTAAAAAAAAAAAATTATTAATTAATCATACCCTGGACTAAAATTTGTTAGGCAACCCATATGCAATATATTTATTGACATATTAAATTAAATATAAAATATGTTTCATCAAATATACATCTCGGTGAAGGTAGTTTTATGTCGGGATCTTAGACTACTATAAAATAAATAGAAATTAAAAACAAAATTTCATGGTAAGTAAAAATTGAGCTAATCTTGGGCAAATGGTTAAGCACAAAACACGCTTAATGGTTTACTTCTTCAATGATTTGATTCGTGAAAAAAATTGAAACGAATAAATTTTTGTAAGATAAACTCTCTTTTTATAACTTTAGAAGATTATTCCCATCAATGAAATACATCATTGAAGAAGAAGATAATAATAATAATCTAAGCGAAAATATGAAAGAGAACAAGACATAGAAAAACAGAAAAAGATAATGGTCGCATTATCGTCGTCTATCTGGGACGTGCGTTTACCAATTCCACCATTGCACCCTACTGTGAAGCCGTCATAATAAGGAACTCCAGTGATAAATATTATCGGTCTAAAAAAATATGTTCATATAGACCAATAAACGCCGATTCTGAATATATAAGTTTTATTTCATAATATTAAACGTAAGAGTTCTTAAAAAAATATTAAAAAGTGCATTTTTTAATGTCTCGTTAAAATACACTGTAAAGTTGGTACGATTGAATGGTTAGCGCTGACGTCACGCGTCACCAGTCATTGTATCACATTGTATTGAAATCAATTGAAATGTAGGTATGGTACAAGCCATATTAACAACATTTCATGTTATTCTTTATTTCATACGGTTTATAGAGATTTAGTTGTTGGGTTAATTGAAACAATATTTAAGCCTTAATAATTCAGTATCTAAAATAGATGTACCTCTATTAGTTTATCTCAATTATTTAAAATATTCAAAAACTACTGCACAAAAAAAAAGTAATGCTTCTTCTAGGGAGAATACATCGAACAACGGAATTTCAAAATGGCGGTAGTTGATCAGCTGATTTCCCGATCCTTTACTAATTTTTCAGGAGTGATGACTGAAAAATTAAAACTTTGAAAATTATTTTAACTATTAAAAGCAACTCTAATAATAAAAATAAAAATGCGGTTATTTAAGTTAGAATGTCATTATTTATAAAAAAAAAATATAAAAAAATTGGACCGGAGTTCTCTATAGTCAATCTCATATTTCAAATTTTAGAATTAACAATATTATCTTCAGCTAATTTATTTTCCATATCAATGGCGGAATTGGTAAACGCACGTCCCGGATAGACGAGAGGTTCTAGGTTCGAGTCCCAGTTGCGACCATTATCTTTTTTCTGTGTCTTGTTTTCTTTCACATTTTTGTTTAGATTATTATTATTGTCTCCTTCAAAAATAAAATTTAATTAAGTTTCAAATAGTCTGCGAGAGAGTGTGTATTATTATCGCTCAACCACGAGTAAAAGGTTTACGAGTAAGAGGAAACTTGGTCTCCGAGAAATTTAAACAAAAGGTATTTTATAGAATGAAACAAGTACTTTGTTTAAAAACCACTTTATTTTTATTTATATTTGCGACCGGTTTCGGTTGACCTGAACCTTCTTCAGGACAATAAACATATAAACTAAATTTCAGTACAGAGTTAAGATTCTAAGGTTAACACAAATATAAGTTAAGATAAGTTTTAAGATTTTCACGGCCAAAAGCATTTTCGTTATTTGTTTTTGGGGTGTTATGCAGTGTTGCGCTACCTCCTTCTTTAGCCAACGTTTCGGACATCGTTGCAGTGTCCATCATCAGGGCAGATCCGGCAGATCCGGCAGAATCGGTAGATGATATAACGAAAATTTTTGGAGGATCCTAAATCTAATAATAAGTGATTTATCAAAAGCGATGACACTCTAGTGATCGATATCTATACATATATATATATTTTTTTTTTGCTTTATTTATTCTCATTTCTTTGTACATATAATGCATAATAGCAAATAGTATACATATAATAACATAATATATAATAACAAATAGTATGAACAAGAAATGTAAACCCACTAAGGCACTGCCTGAGTGTGGGTAATATTAAAACAAAATACTATATTTCCAAGTACCCAAAGTATAAAATAGACTTAAAAAACATATAAAATATAAAGTTTGTATAAAAAGTTAGTATTTCATTGGCAGAATAAGTGAAAAAGGTTTTTTTTCAGCTATTATAAAATAAAAATAAAAATATGGAAAAAACATACTGATTTTAATTTTTTTTTTTTTTTTAGTTATTTTAAAAAAATAAACAGAAAACATATTGTACTACAGTTTAGAAAGTAAGTTGTAGAAGGAAGTATAAATTTATAGAAATAGCGTTTCAATATCTACATTATTCAACCTTAATTTTAACTCTATTACATATTTTATCATTTTATTTATCATTTGAGTTTGTGGTAGAAGGTTAATGAACGAGGACCAACGAAACTGCTATGTGTCTGCAATAATTTAGTATTGGTTTGTGGGGTGTAAAATATATTATTTATTCTTTTGCTCATTTTGTTTTCATTTATTTCGAAATTATTTTTGTTTTTAAATACATATTTCAAAGTTTGTAATATAAATAATTTACGTTTATTGAATATTTTAGTTTCTTTGTATAATAAGTTGGTGGAGAATGTTTTATTTTTGTTATATATGACTTTAAATATGTGTTTTTGAATTATTTGTGGAGGCTTAATAAATGTATCAAGTGCACCACCCCATCCTATAATGCCATAAGTGATTGATGATTGCACCAGGGAAAAGTAGATCATTTTCAATTTTTCAATGTTTGGTAGTTCCTTAAGTCTATAAAATATGTAGGTCCGATATCTTAATTTAGAAGTGATTTGATTAATATGTGATTTCCAATTAAGATTTGTATCTATTGATACTCCTAAATATTTTATATTTTCGGAATTAGTGAGTTCGTTGCACATGAAACACATTTCTTGATTGCAACTAGTATTATGGATTCTAATTTTAAAGTTGTCTGTAGGTTTATTTTTAATGGTTTTAAAAAAGGTAAATAAAATGTTTTAAGTACTATAGTTTAAAACGAGTTTGTATTAATATTATATTTAAAAAAAAACGTGTGTGCTATATACCACACGACTGAAGTAAAACTACAAGACAAACCTCGCCCCATGAACCCAGGTATCCCTGCTAAGTTACCAAATGTAGCGAACGGGGTGACCTATGACATTGGGGTGAAATATGACCATGGGATGACCTACGACCTTGGGGTGACCTACGACCTTGGGGTGACCTACGACCTTGGGGTGACCTACGACCTTGGGGTGACCTACGACCTTGGGGTGACCTGCGAACTTGGGGTGACTATCCTTATCCTTATCACTCCCCAAGTCAAGCGTGCATAAAGGCCCGACCGTTCGCCTCGCCATCGATCACCGTTCGCATCGATTACCGTTCGCATCACACTTTTCGCAACACATCACCACTTTTCGTAACGAATTCACCAGCTTACTCCCCAAGTCGAGCGTGCGTAAAGAAATTTTACTTCAAAAATATTTGCGGTACTGTCAAAAACAAGCGAGGAAATTGGGAAATACGTTTGAATGGAGAAAACGCCCGCGCCGCCCGGTTTCTTCAAGGACCAAGTTAAAATACGAAAGCTTGTAATTGAATGGTGAATGTTTACACTCCAAACTCAATCTTGCGTAAATGTAGAATAAAGTCGACAATTCTAATATCGCTTCATCCTAGAACCGGCTAAATTATAATATTAATTATGCATAAGTTCATTACAGGAAGGCCCCGGGCAATCATTAAATTCCTTCACATCCCATCCCCGCCAATTAAGCGTGATTACCATGAACAAATAATAAAACCGTATTCGTGCAAACATACACCCTAATTTTCTTAATTGCTTCCTTTCATTAATATTCTAAACGAAATACACACCGTAACTCGGATCACTTTCTTACGAATATCCCTACAGGCCTCTCATACACGCTTTCATTTTAAATTAATTTGCAAACGTAATAAGCAGTTAATATGCGGCAGAATACGCAAATTAAGCGGTTCTATCGGATGTTAGATAACATCATTGACACATGAACTACTTTCGGAAGTTCATCAGTCATGAACTTTGCCTATTGTCCATGAAAGCTGCCTGAAGTCCCCGGCGTTGCACTTGCTTCGTGCAGAGTTCTTTGAAATCAGATGTAGAAAGTAATTTTCCTTTTATTTTGAAAGTCAAAGATGAAAATGTTTGGAAAAATGGTGGTCAAAGGGGATGTGGGGTGGTTTTTCCAAATCTCATCTTGTTGTCAAGGTCATGTTTGCAAAATTTCAGTCTTTTGTAAGTCTCGGAAAAAAACTGTAGATTTGTAAAAAAACAAAACGACACCGTAACAGTCGGACACCCCTGCAATATAGATAGAGAAATATTTTTCGCATTAATTCATAAGACTCTGAATTCGTAGGGTAAGGTTTTTTCACTAGCAATCCTAAGGTCGCGTCCCGGCGTGCGCAAGGAAATTTAATTAATTTGTGTTAATTCTCAATTCATTCCTTAAAAAATATATTAAATGTATTTGTGCCACGTTTCAAATAGGAAAAAAATGTCAGTATCGCCCTGGTGTAAGAGCAGCAGTCATCCCCAACTGGAGTTTATGGTGAGGCTAAAGGGAGTGGGTAAGGGAATGAACTAAAAAAGAGGATTGTTAGAGAACTTGCTAATCAGGTCTGTAACTAAACACTACTAAAGCCATTTCAAGTAACGTTACGATTCTGGATGACAGTTATTCAGCAGGGCGATACTGAGAGTATGTACCACCCTGGTGTGTGTATCAAATAATATAAATGGAAAGCACCTGTCTAAAATTGATATTAATTCTTTTCAGTGGGATTTAAATCCAAAACAATTTTCGAAAAGTGTCAGCCATTTTTTTGTGAATACCGCACAAGAGTCCCAACTGCTTTCAATCGCATGGAACCAGTGAGACTATGGCATCCACAAACGGCGCATCTTGTGAAGCTGAAGGTAGTAGGGAGAGGAACGAGCCTGGGAAGAAGAAGGTAGGAAAGTACCTGGCTATTAAGATCCGGTCACAAAACACGGCTAAAGTCATTTCAAGTAAAGTTTCGATACTGAATGGTGGTCTTAGAGTATCTTCCGCTCTGGAACGTGCTGCGATTTAAAAATTTTATATTGTGAAATGACACAATCCAATGACATAAAATTTACTTGCGCACGCTGGGATTTGAACCCACGATCTTCAGATTGCTAGTCGAAAGCCTAAAAACCAGGGAGGCTGTCAAAATGAATTATATATCTGAATATTTTAACTGTTGCCATTTTGTGAAATTTAACATCAAGAACAAACGAAGGCAAAAATATTATTTTAAACTATTATTAAAATACTTTTAGAGGTCGTATAGTTTCGGCTTCTAATATATTCGTGGAACTGTTTTCTACTAACTCCTAGTTTCAATCTCATATAATGGTAGTTTGCTGTTTTTATTATACTGTTACATTTATTTATCTAATCACATAAGACTCTTCGCATTCTTGATGAAGGTTAGAAATTTAACTTATTTGACTTTTCATGACTTTGACTTAATAATGAAAGACGAGCCACGTGCTTAGCTGATGAATGACAGTAAGACGTAATTTAAAACCGTGGAATTCGCAAACAAGAAAAATTGTACAGCGTTATTACATGATGAAACCAGTGGTGTGACTACGCCCTTCATCGACCCTGGGGCAATGTAATCGGGGCACGGGTACCAAAAGTTCAAATGGTAATTTATATAGATGTGGAAGACACTTTCGTTATCGCCCTGGTGAAAGACCATCATTAAGACGTTAGTCGAAATGGCTTTAACCGTGTTTGGTGCACCTTCTTCTTCCCCACTTCCTCCCTCTCAACACTACGTCCAGCCTAACAACATATCCCAATTAGGCATGAAATGGTCTCACTGGCTCCAGGCGGTTGGTATCAGTTGGAACTTTGTTGCTGACACCAAATTGCTATTAAAAATAGATGTATTTTTAATTATTATAAGCAATAATTATTAGCCTGAAACACTCATCTACATTGAAAAAATCTCCCGAGAAAAGATGCACGCCGCCGACGGGACTTGAATCCGCGTCCTTCTGATATCCGGTCAACTGCTCTTTATCCACTGAGCTACGTCAGCTTACCTCCTACCCGCCAAATAATTCAATATATACTAGTGTTTCATTCAACAATTACTGCTTATTACATTTTTCCACCTGAAAACCACCAACTTTATTTTTTGTGAGAAAGGCATTGTAAGTGCTAAATTTCCCACTAGGTGGCGTCGCGTCGAGACAAATTACGTCTACATATTTTTTTGGTGAAATACTTTAACATGTCAAATATTAATTATTATTTTTAATTGGTAAACTAATATTTAAGGCAAGATTTATATGCATAGCACAAAGGGAAAAAATTATTATAAGCAATAATTATTAGCCTAAAACACTCATCTACATTGAAAAAATCACCCGAGAAAAGATACATGCCGCCGACGGGACTTGAACCTTCGTCCTTCTGATATCTGATCAGATATCAGAAGGACGCAGGTTCAAGTCCCGTCGGCGGCATGTATCTTTTCTCTGGAGATTTTTTCAATACAGATGAGTGTTTCAGGCTATTGCTTATAATAATTGTTACCCTTTGTGCTATACATATAAATCTTGTCTTAAACATTAGTTTACCAATTAAAAATAATAATTTATATATTTTTCTTCGTATTTAATTATATTTCTATAGTAAGTAAGGCAACATTATTTTTTTAATATAATCATTAACCCGCAAATAATTACCAAAGTTAAATCCAAAATCGTGAAAAATAGATTGCAAAAAAATGAAAATATTAAAATATCAGTAATAATAGATTGAAATGAAAAAAAATTGTTCAAATATGTTCTAACCATCGAAATTGTTACATTAACAATATCACTATCATTTATATATTCGTTTTCTAAACTAAATAAGCGAGGATTTGGCGAGTTTGATGCATAATTTGTTTGTGAACGGTGACTTAAATATGTCCTTACGTCTTGTGAGTCCAGTCGGTACTCTTAAATTGACTACTCTCGGGAGTTCGCACAATAAGCACAATGATCTTACACAAGATTTCGGACAAAGGGTTTAATGATAATAATAATAATAATAAGCCTAAATTATAAAAATATAAAAATGCAAAAATCGGTAATTTTAAATACATGTAGGATTACAAAAGATTTTTTTAAATATTTATATTGAGGGATCAGTAGGATTTATAGGTTCAATTAGGAATTCCACAGAGCCGAACCCTCTGATATGAAAATATCTGGAGTCGGTGAATTATTTTCCCATATGGTCTCTGGTAGGTTGACATGTTGTTCTTGTATTGTTTTGTAATTATAATACTTATATAGTGCAAATACATAACGTTGATTGACCAGATGATCATTTGGGAAGTGTGTGAAAGGGTTTAGTTTTTCCTGTGGGGAAAATTAAACCCGGACATTTAAATCTGGTGCGTGAATTTTATATTTCTTGTTTTACAATAGTTACAACATTACAATAAACTCAAATTTGATTCGTATTAGTAAGTTAACTTAGATTATGTTAGTAATGTAAGTATATATGTTTTAGAAATATTTATGAATTAACAAGAACCCCGGTTTGGGTAAAGATCTCCTCCAAAGATGCCCATTTTTGTCAGTCTTATTTATTTATTTATTTACTTATTGTAAGAAACAAACAGCAATTTATATACAGGATCAGTTATACAAGAGGTTAAACATGAGGTAAGCCAAAACAGTTTCTTATGCTAATGTTGGTTATTATGATATAATATAATATTGCAATTGGGAAAAAGCAAATGAAAATGAAAATAACAACAACAAAAAAATATATATATAAGTATATTAGAAGGAAGAAGGAATAGGAAAGGGCAAGAGGCAGAGGAATGGGGACAGGAGATGCTCATGCTGTACCTTTTCTATAGTTGTGCATTAATTTAATTAACATTTGTGGTCGTACGTTTGACTTCGTTTCGGTATTTCACAAGAGTATTATTAAGAATATCGATATTGTTAAATTGCGTGTTAAATTGCGCGTTATATTGCGCGCATATACGGGGGATTGGAGAATTTTTTCTAAGGTTGGTTCTGCACGCTGGCAAATGAAAAAAATGGTTTAGTCTGGTTGGCCTTGTAGGTATGTGAATTCTTAAATAATTTACGAGTTCAGGAGAGTCCAGGCCGTTATTCAGAATTTTGTATAAAAATATTTGATCAGATATTAATCTTCGTGTTTGAAGTGGAGTAAAGTTGTGAAATTTTAAGGATTCGGTATTATTTGCAAAGAGTAATTTGAATTTATAATTTATGTGTTTAAAAAATTTATTTTGTACACTTTCTATTCTGTCAATATGGCACTGGCAGAACGGTGCCCAAATTAGTGTGCAGTATTCTAAGTGGGGGCGGATATATGTGGTGTAAAGGGAATACAGAGTTTTAATATTGCGAAAAGGTTTAGGTATGCGAATTATAAATCCCAACATTTTATTGGCTTTGTTGATTACTTCGTTAATGTGTTTGATAAAATTTAGTTTTACATCCAGTACTACCCCAAGGTCACGGATTGATTCTATTTCATGGATTTGTGTATCACGAAGGTTATAATTAAAAGAAATTTTATTTTTGTTACGCGTAAAAGATAATTTGTTGCACTTAAAAATGTTTAGGACTAATTTGTTTAATTTACAGTATGCAAAAAGTCGATTTAGGTCTTCTTGAAGTTTTACGCAGTCATTGATAGACTTGATTACTAAGTATATTTTTTTGTCATCTGCATATGCTAGGTAGTTAGCATGTAAAAAACATTTAAAAATATCAAATATATACACATTAAACAATAATGGTCCCAAGTGAGAACCTTGCGGTACGCCAGAAGGCACAGTAAAAAAGCTAGACTTAGTTCCCTCAACTGAAACGCACTGTTGTCTTCTATGCAGATATGAAGTTAGCCACCTAAGTAAGTCGCCATGGATTCCTAATTGGTGTAATTTTTTAATGAGGATAGAGTGGTTAACTTTATCGAAAGCTTTCGAGTAATCTGTGTAGATAACATCTACTTGGTGTCCGTTATCCATATTGCTTGTTAAGTATTCAGTAAAGTTGACTAAATTTGTTAGTACTGACCTTTTTTGTAAAAAACCATGTTGTTGATTTTGTATGCTGCGGACAATAGTTATATAAATTTGATCGTACACAATGCGCTCAAAGAGTTTACTAAATACTATAAGTATTGAGATTGGGCGATAATTTACAATGTTACTTTTTGAACCTGTTTTATGGATGGGGATTATAATGGCTTCTTTGAATTTTGTGGGAAATATTCCTTTTTTTAAGGACATGTTAAATAAGTTAGTTAAAGGATATGCAAGATTTTTGGCACATTTTGAGATAAAATATGGCGAGATACCATCACTGCCCGCACCCTTAGTAACATCCAATTTATTCAAGTATTTATTGACCAATGAGTTGTTTATTTGTACGTTACCGATCGGGTTATCATTATTAATGCAGGTAGAATTATCTATATTATTGGGATCATCCGTGCCCTCATCGCTTACATAAGTAGATTGGAAGTGTTTACAGAACAGTTGGCACACTTGATGAGCACCGGTGCCTGACTCGTCTTTAAGGTTCATGATTTGTGGTATGCCATTTTTCCTATTTTTGTTTTTAGCGTAATTCCAGAGACTTTTATTATTAGTTGGAATACTAGACTCAACTGAACTTATATATTGGGTGTAACAATGTTTCTGTAAGTGTTTTTGTTGTATTCGTTTGATAGAAAACTCTATGTAATCTACTGGATTATTATTTGATTTCCATTTTTTGTGTAGTCTTTGTTTCTCTTTGATGATTTTGATTAGGGAAGGTGAGTACCAGTTGGGAAATTTTTTCTTTTTGATGAAACGTTTAGGGACAAACTGGTTAATGGTGTTATTTAAAATGTCATAAAAAGTATTGTGCTTGTGCTATGGAGTACCAGTTTATGCCAGTTGATCCTTTCTATAGCAAAGTAAAGGTGTTGTGTTCTTCTATTTTGTTACCCTGTCGTCTAACTTCCGAAATTCCCATAATATCTTTGTTGATTTTACTTAAACATTCTTCCAGTTCTAATATTCGGTCGTATGATGACAGGGTGTTGACGTTGTATGTTATAATTTTTAATTGGCGGCTTAGTTTTATGTGATTTTTCGAAGTTTTTAAGGATGAGCTTGAGTTTTGTATCTTTGGAGGGTTTTGGTCATAATCTACCACGGTGACCAGCCGGGTTGGAAGATTTTTTGTGTTTTTTATTAAAGTTTGTTTATTTGTGGTATCGGTGTGAAGAGAGAGGGTTGGTTGCTATGCATTTTTATTCGTTGTATTTGTATTTGTCAAGACGTTCAACATGCTTGGTTTTTTAGCTCCTTCGGTGACACTATTTGACCTTGTGAACTTGTTTTTTCGAGCTAGACTGTTGTTGTTTATTCTAAATTACACTGAAAGACACAACATACTACATACAAGAAGACTATCCGCGTTATATATTAATGATAATAAACATTAATTATTATTATCCTACACCTTGTGCACAAATCCATTAACTAGCCAAAACTCTTCAAAGTCAGCCATTAATCCGCCCTGCTCTTGAGATCGTTATGGTAATGATTGATAGATAATTGTCAATTAAAGTGGTGACGGGCCGAGCCAATGGGGTACCCGGCGGCCGCTCGGGGTAATTGATTGATACGGATAGCGGGGAACTGGCAACTTTGCATATTTGGGATCATGAATTCTGTTACCCCTTTTGGAAGGCAATGGATTTGAAATTAGAACAAATATTATGATATTAGAGATCACTAATTTGTTCGGTTTTCGGAACTACTCATATAGTTCTCATAGAAATCGTTGTGTCTGTCTTCCTTACTATCAAAATAAAAAATGTGATCTAAAGAGTCTTGGAAAGAGAAAACCCCACGCTTTATATTGAAATCTAAAAGTTAATCGATTTTTTTTTAAATGTACACCTTCATGAAACCAAAGTTTCTAACCACAATTAGAATTAAAATTATAAAACTTTGGGATTTTTTTATTGATTACTTTTAAATGAAACAATAAAAAGAGAGCTGACGATAATTTTAACAACACATTTACAACACATGTGTGTTTTTATTTTATTTTTTTCGTGATCAGTAATTTTAGTTGAGCCATTTTCAAACTTTTATAAGTTTGCATTTAAAATTTTTATATTTATAAATGTTTTGTTTATTTCGAATTAAAAAATTTTGAAAGCGTATTTTATCACCTTTCAAAAACAGTTTTTAGTTTACGAATGCATTCAGAAATATTTCATTTATTTGGATTTTATTGCATATCGGAAATATAATAACCTTCCGGAAAAATAGGCCTGAGGCCGGAGGGGTTAATGTATTAAAATCAAATAAAAAAGTAGCGAAATGTCCAAATATCCCTTCTGGTAAATCAATTCATATACTAATAACGGAAACATGAACTGTACTGCACACGACCTAATGAAGCAATGCGAATTAATACTCAAGCTCAACAAATTCACGCAAAAGTCTAAATTTTATAACGGTGAAGTAAACCATATATTTGAATATACTTATGTGTATACATAAAATTAACATGTCTAAGGTATGGGGTCTAAAGGACCGAAAAGGAGAATAAATTACAAATACGAGATACACCGACACGGGACGAGAAATTCAAAGCAAATTGTTGGCCAACAAGGAAGAAATCGAGCATCCAGAAATATCCTGTGTATCTATCTACCAGGCCGTCCAACTTTATAACAAAATCCCGAATGAAATTACTGAGATTAAAAATATAAAAAGGAATTAAGAAAGTATGTCTACCTCAAATAGTATTGTATGTGATTGATTATATTATTTACATTTTAAATATTTAAAAATATATTATTATGTTTGCCAAATGATGGAATCCTGAGCATTTTTCTCCAACACTACATTTCGAGGGTGTCTATCCGTTTTCTATCGCTGGCTTTAAGTGTCCATGTTTCCACGCCAACAGGGAGTAACTAGTTGTAATTGGGATTCGATTAATGCTTTTGCTTTTACTCAGCCAAGGTGGAATATTAATAAATTAATTAAATATAAGTACACTAATTGCCCAAACACAGGAAAGCAAAGTTATTAGCGTCGCTGTAAGTCTACAGTCCGGTCTACAAGTTTAATTGCTCACTTTGTTGGTAATTACCTACAACGTACACAGCTGATTCTAGATGCATAATATCCCGTAGAGCAGTAGTGCACAACCTTTTTAATAGATTAATTAATTTTCCAAACATCACCTAGGTAAAAATCATTCACTTAGTGATAATAATAAGCCAACTCCGATACACATATAAAATAAAGTGCGGAAACTCAATCTTTTAGAGCAGTTGGAAATTAAAAAAAATTCTAATAATATGAAAGCTATTTTGTTAATGAACAAAAAATATATATAAAAAATGAAACAATACAACTTTGTAAAAACCACTTATATAATGCGCAATTCCTTCTTCGCCATAATAAAACATTGTTCGAAACTGTCAAATTAGTATAAGCTTTCCCTGAAGAAGGGACGTTTGTTCCGAAACCGGTCGGATTTACGCATTATATAGGTGGTTTTTTACAAAGTTGTATTGTTTCATTTTTCTATAATGGATAACCACAAAGTGATAGCTACATTCAAAAATATAAAAAATATATAATTCATTATTATATAATAGCCGCCGCTACCCGAATTTCAACCGATTTCTTACATATCTCCCGTAAAAATTTGAAGTTTTTAAGCTTTAAAAAAATATATGTTATTTTTTAAGATAATATCTAGACGCGTTCATGCCGAAACGCAAATTATATGAAATTCTCTCCGTAGAAAAAAATCGCGAAATACGCTCCGAAAATTATTATAAATACGTTTCATTCGGTTATTTTACAAGTTATGGTTGTGAAAAAATCACAATGTTTCTTTAAATGATACTTAAGATGCCTTCCATAAGATTTTTGCTCTATTTTAAACGAGTCGTGTTTTATAAAACATTTTCAAAATTATGCATCGATTTTATCGCTTTAATTATTAGCGCGCTCTTATAACATTCATAATTACATATCTCTCCATCTTCTTCTTTCTGAGCGCGTATGTGGTGCCCTAAGCCAATTTTAAATACTTAATTTTTCTGGAAAAGAAACCCATGAATCATCATTTGGGAAAAACTCACATAACGACTAGACTGACGTCCTTCAGTCAAATTTAAACAATGCAGAAATTGGGGAAAATTTAAAAAGGAAATTATAACCATTAATAATTTTCGTCATTTTACTTAAAATAAACAATAAACAATAAAATTATCACATGTACCTATCTAGAAATAATGTAAATGTATCGTCTGTAAGTAGTATCACCACAGATTGATAATGCATTCAGAAGGCGAATCAGCTGTCGCGCGTAATAATAATTGCACAGCAAAACTTATGTATAAGTAAATAAACTTTTATAAATTAACTAACACTTATTCGCGTAATATGGAAAAATAAAGAAATAAATCAATAAAAAACCCTAAAGATAAGGGAACGTACCCATACTACGTGACCGTTTTGGGGGGGGGGTCTTCAAAATACCACGCTTGGTACAAATGAGCGGGGGGGAGGGGGGGTTAAAAATTGCAAAAAGTTGGTCACGTAGTTTGGGTACGTTCTCTAAACTAATAATTGAAGGGCCGCAGGTTGCGCAGCACTGGCGTGGAGCTTGCAATTTACGCTATTTCAAACAGAGCCATAAAACTTGAACTCTCAACCGTGTCACGTGACGTATATTCCGTAAATGCAATAAATTAGCACTGCACTTTTAACAAGATGCACTTTTTACATATTAATTGTTGTGAATGCAGCACATTGCCATTTAGATATGTGGATTGATTAGTAAATAATAAGGAAATAATGACAGCAACTGCTCTTCATTACATACTACCTTACAATTTGCGAGGCGGGAATGGGTACCGCCGCCCGGGAACCTTTATTGGATAACCAACACCTCTGCCATAGGTCATCCCAAATGGTTCGCTACGTTTGGTGATTTATCAGGTGACGGGGTTCATGGGGTGAGGTTTGTCTAGGTCCTGGAGGTGGATGACCAGGACACACTGAACCCCAGATTCCTACCCATCCCTTAAACCCTTTTCCTTCCCAGAACTCTCCTCTCCTTCCTTTCCTTAGAAAAACCCTCCACACAGCATCCCCAAAGATGTCATAGGCCCTTAGGGAAATTATTGTCCTCAGGGCCTCCTGTGTGGAGCTCATGTAAAAAAAGCATTGTGTTATTTCAAACGACAAACAAATATTTTTGGGCGCGGTGGAATTGATCGCGCGGTGGAATTGATCGCGATCGACTTCCTGACTCAAATTGATCGCGTATACCATTTCCCTACTGGGGGCGTCATTTTCATACACATAAGCGCATTATCAGCTTTATTATGTTTGCAAATGTTTATCTTATCATCAACCTCACCCCACTATAAAATATTATATTCTGACTTGTAGTAAATATCATTTAATTTTCCTATTTATAAGAATAATTTCCTAGGTTAGTTTAAGTTAGATACGATACAATATATTCTGAACGTCCGTCATACTGTAAATGCATATCATGTCACATTACACATCCATTAATCAACTGCATTGCAATTTTCTACTATGTAGATATGTAGTTATTATTCTCGTCAGTTGTCGGTTGTAGGACAGTGCATACATGTACCCTACATGTACATAGGCACTACCTATCCCTTTTGCTAAAACAACCGTTGACCAAAGAAATTTTAGATACTTTGCAACAAAACTATATAATACACTTACAATGTATCTATAATTAGACAAAACACAATGTATCTTAAAAAAACTTGACACCAAGTCCTGGATTATCAGCAAAAACACATCCAATATCAAAGATTTTTTCAAAACTAACTTATATAATCTTATACTTAAATAAGTATTTATTTATTGTAGAAAGCAATCACTTTGTGGTTTGACATATTTAATAAAATAAAATACTTTTTTGTTTAAAACCACGATATTTATTAATTTTTTAACCGACCGGTTTCGCTTAACTTAAGCATCTTCAGGGTACAAATTAATACTGTATTAATTAGTACCCTGAAGATGCTTAAGTTAAGCGAAACCGGTCGGTTAAAAAATTAATAAATATCGTGGTTTTAAACAAAAAAGTATTTTATTTTATTAAGTATTTATTTTTTCAATGGTACGTTGATGATTTATTTACGCACCAGATTTAAATGTCCGGGTTAAATTTTCCCCACAGGAAAAACTAAACCCTTTCACACACTTCCCCAAATGATCATCTAGTCAATCCACGCTATGCAATTGCACTATATAAGTATTATAAATATAAAACAATACAAGAACAACATGTCAACCTACCAGAGACCAAATGGGAAAATAATCATCGACTCCAGATATTTTCATATCAGAGCGTTCGGCTCTGTGGAATTCCTAATTTGACCTTTAAATCCTACTGATCCCTCAATATAAATATTTTGTAATCCTACATGTATTTAAAATTACTGATTTTTGCATTTTTATATATAAATTCTTTGACAAATCTAATATGCCTAAATTTTTAATTAGAGACCTAGGTATAATTAATTATTATTTGAATTATAGACCTAGGTCTGAGAACGCCAAATTCAAACTATTACTTGTAATATTGTGTTATTATTTGTATTTTGTATTTGTTATTATTATAAACTACTCATGCTGAGCGCCTGCTCTCAACACAGGTTCTCCTAGCGAGACAGGTATCGAATAAAACAAATTGTGAGTCAAAAATTAATAAAGATGAATAATAATAAAAAAAATTAAAAAATTACTACAGTCATCACCATGACAAACGATTTAGACTTTGTAAGCGATCTTGCACAAACAATACCTGCTCCATTACAGTCGCCACCGCAACTGAAATGATACAGGCTTTGAAGGTGATTTTGCTCAACAAAACCTAATCTATTTCAGACGTCTCCTCGACTAAAATGAAAAAAAGTTTGTAAATTCGCGTCCTGGCCGACTCCGCAAAACGTCTCCACTCATGTTGTCTCCCTGCAATTCCAGATTTAACAATCACCATTTACAATATACGTATATATTATTTACGTCAGTAATAAAAAAACTGATTTTTACTGAAAAGCAGGGCTTCCTCAGGGTTGTATGAAAAATGAATATGGAAAGTAAATTTGGAAACATAGAAGACGGAGACAGATCATGAACTTTGTGAGGGAGGGGGGGGGGCGGATAGGTAAAAGAGAGGGATAAACATTGAAGTAGATAAGCAGCATGGGAACATAATAAATCATCTAATAAACTGGATAAGTAACCCAATTTAAGATATTATATATTTATTTTAGGATCATTACAATATAACAAATAAATTTTTAAAAAAAAGACAAACATTCCCGGGTTACGAACAACCCGACAACATTTGAAAATCTCCTACTACCACCACAGTAAGCCGAAAATGTTTCTTGATTCGTGATGGAAGACTTAGCCAGCCGAGGAATCGAACACGGAACGCCTGGGTGGGACCCGAACGCGACGCCCACTCAACCACCGGCCGAATATATGATGATGACTAAAAACAGACCAATCAATGTTTTCAGATAGGTTTTTAGAAATATAAAACTGAGTACTTAATAAATGTAAAGTAAAATGTAAAAAGCAGAAGTAAATAGCAAATATAAAAGTAATAAAAATGGAAGTACAACAAACGTAACCAAACAGTATTAATAGGATTGCTTCTGCGTGGTTGAATTTATGAACCCAGCTTCGAGTGCATGTCAGCCTCCGCGTTGTACGCGCCGCGTCATATAAACATCTGTATACGTAAAATTTGAAACAAAGCTACCGTTGTAATTCGGTTTCGAATTCAAGAATTCGTCAAAGGATGGCGCTACTTCCATTAGCAGGTCGCTTGAGAACGTGCCGCCTCTAGGTATAAGTACTACAATTTTGTAAATTTTTGCATTTCTACCGATACGGAAAGATTAAAGGCAATACTTAGTTTTGATTGTGAGGTCATTTCCTGTCCCAGTTACTTTGCCCCGGTGACTAGCTATCACTGGATCAACTAGCAAACCTATAATTACGTGATGCAATATGCAACAACGCATGTGCGATTATAACTATACCTAAATAGACTGTGGGGTTTGGGACAGATAAGAGAAGGAAAAGGATGAGGGGATGTCCTGCGCAAGTAAACTGAAAATAATAGGTACGTCTAATTTAAAAATCATGAATTTGTGTTATTTGCACCTAGAATGTGATACAGTGAACTTCTGTAACGATTGCAACTAGCAGTGAATATATCATATTATGAAAAACAACCCAAATAATACGCACTTCAGACAGTTACTTTTTACGGAATTTAAACTATTTTCAGAACCAATATTGACACTTCTGCTCATACGTTTACTTGAATGGCGTGTTATTTAGTTTACTTTAAAGTGAAAACCTGAGTACATAATAATGTAATATGTTGTACAGATAAGCTATCGGTGAGCAATAAAAAAACAGCTGTTGGCTTGCATTGGGTATTTATATTGAGATAAGGTTATGCATTAGACTAAATTATGAATACTTGTAAATAGTGTCGGTTACACGATACAAGGTGAAGGTGTGATTGATAAGAATCTATATAAAATTCGGTCACTTTGAATGTTGAATTCTTATCTAAAAAAGTTATTCTGTCTAACATCGGACTAATAACAATAATTATTGGGGTGGTTTCAGCCCACGCTAAGATTGAACGTAGCGAATTCCTATTTTATCTCGACCATTTGACATTTCATTTGTTTCGTTGTTTGTCACGTTCCGGTTCAAGATGGTGGTCGTGTTGGACACTACCTTTTATAATTATTATTTACTTTTACTCCACACAGGAGGTGCTGAGGTAAAAAAATTCCCTCAGGCCTATGAAGGGTATTTTTAAGGAAAGGAGGGAGAGGAAGTTCTGGGGGGGAAAAGGTATGAGATGTTGGTTGATCTGGTAGTCAATGTGTCCAGGAGTGACGGACGCATGAATCCATCCCTACCACTGCGTTGCGAGACAATGGGTCGAGAGAGTCCTGCTGGAGAGTCCTAGGTAAGATTAACCAGTTTTTCCCATCCGGCCCGCCACTAAGAGCAAACGCATTTGTCGCCCAAACCTAGACAAACCTCACCCTGTGAACCCGGGCACCACTAATAAATCCCCAAACTTTGCGCACCACGTAAAGCGACTTAAGGCAGGGGTGTTGGTTAACCTATAAATGGTTCCCGTACTCCCAAATTATCCTTGATTGGCATAATCGTGGTTCTAACTACAAGCTACCAAATCGGAATAATCAAAATTATGGCACCTACCGGAATGAGGAATTTTGAAAAAAAAATTGCCAATTAGATGACGACATTTCTTCGGACAAAATGTGTAATAATTCTTACGTGAAATAAAAAAGTTACTTCGACTTACCCACCTCATGATTTTAGAGGAAATTTTGGTTTTGATTTATTAAATAAGAGAAAATTATAAACATACTTTTTTGAACGTGAAGTTTACTGTGAGATCTTTTATTACAAAAACCTTGAGTTAGGCAGCTGACACTTGCGATAGGCTTTGATTTATTATGATTTATTAAAAGCCAGCTTGAAGTTTATTTAAATCTCTGCAAGGCTGAATTATTAACTTACCTGTATAAAATCTCAAATAAGTTGATTTTGATATAGTGTTATGCGTGCGAAAATCAGTGGCGGTACAGAAAACTTACAAAGTTGTTATTAAATGAATTAACGAGATAACTTTTATCACAACAAAACAAACTTATTACTTACAAAAGTCGCGACGACCTTTCTAAAAGTAGTTCTTAAGATGTCTGGAAAAACAAAAAAAAAAAACTAAACTTATCCATAATGATTCTAATGGTATTATGTGTTTAGTTAGGTTGGGTTATTTCAATCGCAAGTACGTAATTACTAATAACCATCAAATCGTCGATCAGCGCCAATTTGTTTTTTAACGTTTGATCGGAACACGCCTTTCAGTTTGATTTTTTTCACATTAGCTCCACACAGGAGGCCTGAGAAAAATAATTTCCCTCAGAGATAATCTGTCGTGTTTGGGTATGCCATGTGGAAGGTCTTTTTAAGGACGAGGGGAAGTTCTGGCAAGGAAAAGATTTGAGGGGTAGGTAGGAATATGGGGTTCAGTGCGTCCAGGTCATCCGCAGAAAACACCTACACAAACCTCACCCCATGAACGTGGGCACCCCTGCTAATTCACAAACGTAGCCAACCTCTTATGGTGACCTATGGCAGAGATGCTCCTTATTCAATATATGGTTCCTGGGGCGACCGTACCCATTCCCGTCTCACACATTTTGCTGATTAGCGTAACAAATTAATAAAACATTTTATCACTATTTTCATAATATTATAACATGTTAGAATTTTTTTAATAATTAAATAATAAAAAATTTAAAAATTATAAAGGGCTTTTTTAAGTAATTGAGTTTTTTGTCTATTATATAAATTAAAGGTGGAATATAAACTACCCACAACCAACTAGTTAATTCTTTGAAATATTGCTTCATTGAAAATTCGGTGAACCGGTTAGATTGATCACCGAATGGTTCTATCACCCCATCTACTTAAATCTATTATCCTTCATATTTTTTATAGAAACTTGAGACCCATTTCTCTTAATTTCCGTAAGATCAAAGTTTCGAATTAAATTGTAGTCAGATTTATTCCAAGCACCAGATATTTTCGTTTAATTCAGAAATTATTGTATGCAAATCAATCAAAACATGTCTGAATGTTTTTAGAGAACTTTTTTACATTAACTCTATGCATGAGGCTTTGAGGAAAATAATTTCCCTCAGGGTATATGTCGTATTTGGGGATGCTGTGTGGAGGGTCTTTCTGTAGAAAGGAAGGCGTGAAGCGGGGTCTTGAAGAAGCCGGAGTAGGAGGGAGGAAACCCAGAAACCGGCAAATTGTACTGTTGAATCGTTCTACGAACGAGTCGTTGAAACGTTATCATGGAGAATTTCCCATTATCATGTGACAAATGTCAACTGCACACAAACGCTGGTGTTTTCCGACTTCACTGTGCACCGGTCCCGAAGAAATCAATGAAATGGAAATACAGATAAAACAAGGATAGAATTCCCACCCGCGTAGGAAAATCTATCAAACGGACCGCCCGTTTCTGCACAGATTCGAGGGTTTTTTTTCAGGTATTTTGGGTACCGCGGGGCATACTTGCGATATGTACAGGATTAGAACAGTTGTGTACTATAAAGTTTCTGCGAACCATGTACAGTACCGTTTTAATTAAAACTAACGAATTAATTTTGAGATATTCGTCGTATCCCACAATTTATGCATCCTCTATCCATTTTTTGTTGTTGTTTCCCCAATAAATCATGTAATGTTTTTATAACGAAAAAAGCATTAATTTATCTCACGTAAAACGAACCGAATCTAATTATTATTTATATATCCGTCCTTTATAAACCTATCAAGGGGGTAGCGCGACGGGTAAAAATCTATTCAATCTCTTATATAGAATTTCCAACAGGAAATTACATCGAAGCTCTTTCAGAATTTGTGAAACCTGCTTAGTGTTTAGGTGCCGAGTTTAAGTTTTCCGATAATTGAAGAAAATAAAAATAGCGTGTGAGACTTTTTCTATAGAACTCATTTTATACGTAAGTTTTACGAATGAGGAGATCTGAAAATGGGGCAAGGACCAAACTAGAGTAAAGAACGTGGTTTGAGTTAAATACGTTTAGATGATTTAGCCTTGTATGGCGGACGTATAAGGAAAGTAACATTGGGTATGTATTTGACAAGCTGGTGAATGGATTAAGAAGTCAGGGAAGCCCCAGAAAGACTCTCATGAATGAATAGGGCCACACCAAAGATTAGGTATGTATGGAATACACGCATGTTAATCATAAACAAATTTGAATGTCTACAACGTTAATATACAAGGAATTGTGTGCTTTGTGCAACATCCATCTTGTGAAATATAATGGTCAGGTTGTTGTTTGTTATCTCCATTAATGACGCGGATTTCACCAAACATAGCGAACCTATGGCAGAGGTGTTGGTTATCCAATAAATGATTCCCGGGCGGCGGTACCCATACCCCCCTACAAAATTATGTACTAACCAATTATTGGATAACCAACACCCTACCATAGGTAACCCCAGGTGGTTCGCTACGTTTGGTGACTTAGCAGGGAAATGGGGTGAGGTTTGTGTAGGACATACTGAACCTCAGATTCCTACCCACCCCTCATACCAGCAGGGATGCTCGGGTTCATTTTGTGAGGTTTTGGCGGCGGATGCGTCTGCCCACTTACGATATGGATGAGTGAGAACTTTTAACCTCTTTAACATGACTCTCTCGACCCTTCGCCTTGAAATGCAGTGGGAGGGATGGATTCAAACGTCCGTCATTCTCTAACACACTGACCCACAGATGCCTACTCATCCCTCATACATAGGCCCTGTTTAGTTCTGAAACAGATTAAAAACTAAACCCATGTTCCCAAGTCCTTCAATCATTCATTATCACTTGGTCTTCCTCCTTTTCTTGAAAGTTCCTACTTAGTTACTACAAAGAAGAGGAAGGTGTTCCTCCCTGCTATGTAACACATCTACAATATGGCACAAAATCTAAATTTACCTACACCAATGAGTTGAAAAATCGCAGTGATATCGTTCACCTCTCGCTTCGAAATCTCGCTAATTAATCATAAAATACTCATCAATATAACTCCAAAGTGTCGGTAATTGTGACCTACAGTTGTGCTGTTATCGTGGAGTGCAGCAAGCATTAAGATCGACCCGATACAGCAGATGAACTCATCAAAGGTAGGGACTTTCTCCTTCCATTTGCCAATTCCTGTGATTGAAGTTAAAAAACGCAATGTCAACTGTCTTGTTTAACAAAAAATAGATTTACGGTCCACCATCTCTCTCGTGTTACGATATTGTTCGTGACAGACTCTGATGGGAATTATCTTCCTCTGCTAATGTAAAAAAATGCTTATTTATAGATTTTTTTCGTTTTTCTTTAGTAAATTTGTGTTAAATGTAGGTTGGAGAATTATGTTACAAATTTGAATATTTTTATTCAAAGTGAATTTCTTCTGTAGCAATCAACTTTAATAGTATCGCAGTGCCACACGGTGTGGGATTGTCTCATAAAAAGCAGATGACTTAATTCCGTCACAATGGCGTTCCCCCCACACACCCACACACAAACACCTGTCACAAATTGCGGCTGACAAAAAGAGGCGTCATTGAAATAGTTTATGAATAAATAAAACCACTTTGGTTTTCTCATTTGGCCAGGATGGTCACCAATCCACTTTGTCAGAGCTTTGACAAGATGTCCGAGAATAGGACATGATTTGAACATGAGCGTGCAAGCTGATTGGTCAAAGGGAGAGCTTGGATTTTTAGACGATTTGAAGGAAAATATTAGTTTTCTACCATTCATACATTTTTTTGTCATTAGGTCTATTTCGGAATGTAAATGGTTTTTATTTGGCCATAATGTAGCACTTGATTGGCCTTTGGAACTTACTGGAGTAGGTAATCTGTATGGCCGTAAGGCTGGAACCCTGTTTTAGACTAGCGTAGACCCTTATAAAATATAATCTGGAATTCTTGACACATTAGTCCCAATATTGAAAATGACAATTAAAATATTTTTTTGTAAAAAACATTTTAATTGGTAGGTACCTTATTTATCGCTAGTCTGAATTTTTCACACAATCAGTTCCAATTTTGAAAGTTGTACTTAAATTCAAAGCATTTCTTAGTACACTGAACCAAATAACGGAAATCAGTATATTTGGTAACGTCCTGTGACAATTGGGGAAATAAAAGCCCCAAGCCAAAAATAGCCTTGATAAGTAATGCCAATGGTCGATGCAACATTAGAAAAACACATAATTATAAAGCTTTTTTAACACCCATTGCAAATAGGGCATTGGAATATAAATAATAATGAAAATCTAAAAGTACGCATTGACTCATGCGTGTAGGTATATGTTATACATGTATTTATGTTTATAGAAAAATATGTCAAAAAACTTCAGATATCAAAAAAAACCGTATAAAAATCAGGTAACGTGTTAATAAAGTTTGCTTTTCTTAAGAAAGCTGCTCCGTTTCCGTAATTCCGGTATATACCTACGCGAAGTTGTTTGAGTTGATAAGGTTATATTTGCAGTGTTCATTCATGAAAATGTTTGCACGCAAGAATATAATATTTAGTCGAAGAGCAGCAAGCAGTAAGTCAAATGGTTTTTAACTGGAAAAGGTTCAATACTTATTTCTTTATTTTTATTTTTTATTAATGAATATACTTATTTTATATTAATATAAAAAAAAAACAAAGTAAAGCAGTTTATCTACAGTCCTCCTCATTAGGGATTCTTGTCTAAAGCAGACTGTAGGTTGTTGTAAGGGTATTAAATCATGATTTCCTCATCTTTGTGTATGTTGATTTGCATAAAATAGAGAACAAATAAAAATTTTATAATTTCACTGTTGACTGTAGGTAGTCAGGGCTGGGCAGTATTTGAATTACTTGTATTTGAAATACAAATACGTATTTTGTATTTGTATTTCAATTACTTCCTAAAAATGTATTTTGTAATTAGTATTTCAAATACTTATGGCTTCAAAATACATTTTCAAATACATTTAGCGATCTTAATAATGACAATGAAAAATATACTGACATAGATAATGGATAATCAAATTCCGTCATTGCTTTGAATTGTACATTTTTGTGTCAAAGTATTAGATCAAGCACTATAGGAATAATTTGACTGAATACTAGATTATTTTAAAGTTAATTACAGTGGAGCGCACTTAAAGTGAAATAACACAAAACTGCGCTATACAAATGTCATTATTATCTAAACCTGGGTCCTATACCACAAAACTTTACAAGTGGAGCGGGGATGAGTTGTGTCTTCTGAGCAATACGATTGGTCAATTTTTGCATGCCTCTGTTTCACTCTGCTCAGCTTGGCTTCCATGGAAACGCATCCTTAGATCAGGGCACTTACGACAATTTATTGCAACCAAAGGTTCTACCAAAACCAAATGTATTTTGTAATTTGTATTTTGTATTTCAAATACACGACTTGAAAGTATTTGTATTTCGTATTTTAATTTGTATTTTAATTACAGAAAAGCATGTATTTTACCCAGCCCTGTAGGTAGTGTTGGCGTTACTTCATAATTTTAATGATTTCCTCGTCTTCATGTTTTGTATTTTGAGGTAGTTTTAAAACCTTTTTTTATCCCCATGGCGTTTTTAATTTAATTTGGAAGGGCATTATATAATTTTGTAGCATGAAAATTACGGTTTTACTGGCCAAAAGATGAACGTATAAAAAGGTTTTCGTACTTGCAGTGTAGGTGTGTTGGTCAGTAAGGAACTCATTTTCCCCTTTAAATTTGGTTGTTTTTATTATTCCTTTTTGTGTTTTAACGAGCTGCTTCCAGTAGCCAGATTAGGCTTGAGGCAGATTCCCATCCAATATAACCCAACAGATATTTTTCGAGTAAACAGAAAAGGGTTACAATGTTACATGCCATGTTGACAGGCAGCTAAGTGTCATCAGTAATTAGATTTAAAACATTGAACATTTTTAGAAGGGAAAAGCAGCAATCTATTACTAATGGTGCAAAATCGCCAACAAGCATTACCACGCCACATACAAATTGGGTAATTGTACTTGATGGATGGTTGAATGCCAAACGGGGGGATCACATCTCCTTACTGGAATGGTTGATGTCATTACATATAATCGCCACCTACACACATTATAACATAATATGAGATGAGCCTTAAATAATGATTATTTTGGTAAAATGATGAGACAACCCATTGCGCGTAATGTCAAACGCGGTTGACATTGGCTGCGTAGAGCGTGGGCGAAAGGTGTTCACTCAATCATGGCTTTTTTAATACACCGGCTACCTTCGTGTTAAATGTATGTATTTCACAATCTACAATACCTGTCTTATTTACATTCATTGAATGCCTATTTGATTATCATATTATCATGTTCATGAAACTACCGCAGTGGTTTGCAAGTATTTTCAAATAAGTCAATTTCACAAGAGAAGTTTTGTAATCTTTTGCCACGATTTTCACCATAAAGAAGAAATCTATTAAATGAAGCAATAAAATCTCTTAAATGGAGAGCTCTGGCGCTATGAAACTTGCGCAGCTTTTATTTTCTACTATTTCTGGGTCACCGCAACTACTTTCAGCTAGCAAGATAATTTATGTTGAAACTATTTTTCTTACAGAATAATATATATGCAACATCGAACAAGCAGTATGGCTTCTTGTTTTGAGAATAAAACAGGGTGTGCAATTCACATGCGGTAAAAGTGAGACCTTGAGAAAACTAAAGTAGACAAGAGTGGGGACCCTACGAAGACCCTGCCGATTATACTATTTTATTCTCTCGCTGGCTAAATTCTAGAGAGGTTTGTCTGTTTTAGTGTCGCTATTTATCGTTTCATCGAGTATCAAATCACATATATATTTCAAAGCTCCATAGCTCACGGCGATGTTACGGACTGAAATTAGCTGCATTGATCTAGAAAATCGAGACAAAAAAAAAGTGTAGATTTCGTGACACCAGAGCTCACCTATATATATTATGCGCTTTTCGAATTCCAAAAAGCGCATAATTGCTTGCAAGCGCGTTAATTCCCAACGCCTAGCACCGCAGTAGGAGGGATAACGTCACTCCTGGACACACTAACGCCCAGATTCCAACTCTCCTCTCATACCTTTTTCCTTCTCAGAACTACACATCTCCTAACTTTGCATAGAAATCCTTCGTACATCATCACCAAAAGAACTGAGCGAAAATATTTTCCTCCGAACTCCTGTCTGGAGTTATTATACGAAAAAAATATTAATAATATTAAGGAGTACCCAGGCCAATAATTTAGAGTGCCTACTTAAATACTTAAGCCATAGTTTATAATACTAAATCAATAAAGGCAGAACATAAACAAACGTTTGATGTTTAGAGACTCGATTGCCTACTGCTATGATAGCTTAATCGATAGAGAATTTATACGATTGAAAACTACGAGGGAAGTCAATAATAGTTAAATAGTTAATACACAGCCTGATTAATTTCAGAGCCATACATCGCGCTAATCACTATTAATTAATATGACAATTATAATTAGTAGTTATTCCGGTACTTCCGCTATAACAATTTAATATTAACGTAAGGGAATATGAATACTTAATCCGATTTAATATGCTATTGAAATAATTGCTGTATTGTAAATAATTGAGTAGTCCGCCTACCTCGGTTGTGTGTGGACGTATCTAAAAAATTTCGTCTTTACAATATAAGAGGTTTTATTGTTACACCGCTACTAGCATTTGCCGCGAGTGAGGTGACCGCGGTCACTAAACCCAACCCATTATGGACGTGCTGCAACTAATAGAGAACATAAAACTTGAAATCTCAAATATATCAACCAAACAAGACTCCAAGGCCAAAACAAATCTAGAAACAAACATAAAACTTCTAGAAGAAAAATGGATGCACGAAAAAACTTCATTTCTAAACGAGATCGCTTCTCTGCAAAACAAACTAATAGAAAAATTAGAAAAAAAAATTGAAAATGTGAGTAATATGGAAAAAAAAACCTATGCAAGTCGACTAAAAGAAATACCAGAATCGAAATATTCATTGATTATAAAAAGTGAAAACACGAATATGACATCAGACGCGATAAAAGATCAAATCGTCAAAAAAATAAAAAATAGCAAATCTAGGTATTGCAGTGAATGGAGTTCGCAAAGCCGCTCAAAATAAACTGATAATATCTTGCCCTACTAAAATCCACGCAGAAAAATTGACGGATGAAATAAATAAATTGCTCAAAAAAAATATGGTTGCCGAAGAATTAAAAAAGAAAAACCCCAAAATTTTCGTAAGAAATGTACAGGCAGATCTGACCGAAGAAGATATAATCGAGGCTTTAAAAACCCAAAATGATGGTATCAAAGATATTATGGATTATGATACAAAAAACACTATAAATAAAAATGTTTAAACCTAAATCACAAAATGGACTAACAAATTATATACTGGAAACCAGCGGAGCACTGAGGTCTTACCTCATTGAAAAGGAAAAAATAAATATAGGATTCAGCAGAGTACGAGTGGTAGACGCCAACCCCCTGATGCAGTGCTACCACTGCTTGAAATTTGGACACACTGCACTGAAATGTTTGAGTAAAGATAAAAGCGCGACCTGCTTACATTGTGCTAAGGATCACGAATGGAAGGAATGCCCAAACAAAAACTCAGAAGAAAAATGTAGCAACTGTATATATCAAAACACTACTTTCAAGATGACCCTTAACACTAATCATAAAGCAAACGACACAAACTGCACTTACTTTAAAAAGATGATGTATATCGCGCAAAGTCGCATCGATTATGATTAGGTATGTTTTGTATGTATTTTTATTCTAAAAAACAAAATTCAATGCTATTAACCAAAACTCTATTTAAATACTTAACCTCTTTTTCTGTTAAGCTCAATAATATATGTCTTCTACTTAGGAAATATGAGTATCTCATATCCTTGCAATTTTTTTCTTCTCTAACTTTATTATATTCTGAATTATTGTCCGGTAACCACAGTGTTAACACGCTAGTATTGAAATGTATGTTGATGTTAGTCTATCCTTTGTTAACTTGTACATGCAGAAAAAATATTTATTGTTGTCAATTATTAAACCAAATATGTTCTGATCAAAACCAAAATCTAACTATGAATATATTGTTAATGCTTACTGCTATAAAAACATTGATATTTATAATTTGCCTTTATAAATCTTCATACATGTTTACATACTATTCCCGCATATTTAAATATTATTCAGTATGGGTGATTTGAACGGAGATTTTGACATATCAGAAATTGATTATGAACGTACTCACAACTTTGAAAATTGGTCAAATAAACATGTATTAGGAATTAATAATATAACTGTCATTAACCTTAACATTCGATCCTTATCAAAACATTTTGATACTTTCCTCCTAACTATTTCTAGTTCTTTGCGAAATATTGACATAATAACGCTATGTGAAACGTCGATAAATGAAAATAATGTAAATCTTTACAAAATATCGGGTTTCAACTCTTACTATTTTTGTCGTATAAAAAGATCGGGTGGCGGAATTATTGTATACGTGAAGGATCATCTTACATTCGAAAAAATAAATATAGTAACAACTAATTTTGAATGCGTTTACGGCACTGTTTCTATTTACAAACATAAACGTATACATCTATTGGCAATGTATAGACCTCCAAACACAAATAAAAAATTATTTCTCCATGAACTGGATACAGTATTGGGCAGTATTGACATTAAAGAATCCATTTTATTACTTGGCGATACCAACATAAACATTTTAAATGAACTCGAACCGATTGTAATACAATACGAAAACCTAATGGCCAACTTCGGATTGGTCAAAACTATTAACGATGTGACACGAGAAGCAGTTTTGTCAAACTATATAACGGCTACTTGTCTAGACCATATCTATATAAGAGAGAGAGAGACCATAGAAATCAGTTCGTGCGTATGTGAAACAATAATAGCTGACCACTACCTAATTGCAACGACGATTTATTTCCCTACCTACGGCAAACACACTTCTGACATATCGCACACTGAGTACTATACTGCACTCTCTGAAAAAAAAGTTAATCTATTTATCTCAATCACTGATTGGAATGAAATGCTACAATTATCTGAACCAAATGTATTGTACGAAGAAATGAAATCGAAATTTAAAAATATTTATGGACTAAGTTACATCACAAAATTTAATAAAAAATATCGCAATTATCAAAAAACTTGGATGAATGATAGCCTCATTGAAAATATACAAACACGAGATACTCTTTGGAGGAAATGGAAAAACTCACCTAACAACAAAAAATATGAAATCGATTTCAAAAAATACAGAAATAAATTAAATAAACAAATAATAAACACAAAAAAATTATACTATAACTATAAATTTAATCACTGTTTCAAAGACATTAAAAAAACATGGAATGAAATTAATAAAACTTTAGGAAGGAAAGATAAATCCGGTTGTGATGAAGTCATATCAAAATATTTCTTAAAATCCAAATCGAAAGATGCAGTGGCAGAAAATTTTGCAGACTTTTTTGATGAGGGGGTAAATAAGTTATTACATGTATGTAATGTCCGAGCGTCAGAATACACGCCGGAATATTTAAATCACACAATGTATCTACCACGAGCAAATACAAAGCAAATCGAATTAATTATCGGAGGTATGAAAAATTCCAAGACACCAGGCATAGATTTAATTCGTATGTATGATTTGAAAAAACATGTTAAATTACTTAGTCCTATAATCGCCCACTTAATTAACAGAATAATTGATACGGGCCATATTCCCGATGAACTAAAATATAGTATTGTAAGGCCTATCTTTAAAAATGGAAATCACTCTTTAATAAACAATTACAGGCCGATTTCCTTACTTCCTGCATTAGAAAAAATATTAGAAAAATATATATCAATAAATTTAGATAAATACTTAAATAATCTGAGTATTATTGATGAATGCCAGTATGGCTTTCAAAAAAATAAAAGTTGCGATAAATTGCTCGAAAAATTTTCTAATCATATAAATTCACAACTAAACTGTAAACAACATGTATTGGTTCTATTTATTGATTTCTCAAAAGCTTTCGACACACTTAGCCATATACAAATAATTAAAGTACTTGAATTTATAGGTATCCGGGGTAAACTCCTCTTATTCTTTAAAAACTATTTGACAAATAGAAAAATGAGTGTGAAGATTTTAAATATAATTAGTAAATCAAGATACATCAAATCGGGAGTACCGCAAGGGTCAATTCTAGGTCCAAAATTATATATAATATATATAATTGCTATGTGTAAGATTTTCAAAAAAGCTCGTCGATTCATTTTTGCTGATGATACTGCTCTTGTTGTATCAAATGAAAATCCTGAAATAGCTATACAAGAATTACAAAGAGATTTTAACGAGCTTCTCAAATGGGCTCATGATGTAGGATTAGTTATTAATGTAAAAAAAACCAAATGCATGTACATAAAATCACCAAGTTTGAAAATGTGGAATGTTCCTAAAATAACCGCTCATAGCTTTGACTATATACATAGAGGAATTATTAATGTTTGTGACTGTGAAAAAATAGATTTCACAAATGAATATACTTATCTGGGTATAATTGTAGATAATAATTTTAAGTGGGATAAACAAGTGGCTAAAATTTGTAACCAGCTCAGATCCTTAGCTAGTAACTTTTACAAATTAAAATTTATTTTGCCTCATTGTACTCTTAAACTCATATATTTTTCTATGGTAGAATCCATCCTTAGATATGGTATTCGAACTTGGGGACATGCAAGCACTACTTACATTAAATATATTGAAAATTTACAAACTGCCATAATAAAAAAAATTGTCACAACAAATATTTACAAACAGAGACATAACTTAAAACTACTGTATGGCTCAGAGAGCTTACTTACAATAAAAGGTCTCCACTGGTTCACTACTATTATGGATAATATGGGGGAAAGCCCTTACAAACACCTACTTGTACACAAACATACCACAAGATTTAGAGAAGGAAAGGGCCTAAAAACTCCTCGAATATTAAATAAATATGGAAGCCGTACTCTTGAATATCTAATACCAGCGATTTTCAATAAAATTAATAAAAACATAAAACTTGAAAAAAATGAGAGACTATGTCCTAAAATGATAAAACTATGGTTAATGAGTGAAAACTCCATGTATCTTTGAATATCTTAATATAGCTGCCTACATATCTTGTTATTAGGCAGGTATATTGAAATATCTTATATATTTATGATTGTAAGTTAAATTATCCAATATTACTATGTGATCTATTCTAATGTTTCCTTAAAAATATAAATGTATTTAAAAATATTTTCTTAGATATAATATTAAGAATGTTTAAATTGTTAGAACCTGCAGACAAGCTGTCATATGACAGCTTTGTGGGTCTACTCAAATTTTTTGTACAAAATGTATTCTGTAATTAAATAAATAATAAAAAAATAAATAAAAAAAACCTAAAAAAAACCTAACTATGTTACATCGAATAAATTATTTCATCGAGATATAATTTGATATCTTCACTTAATATTTTTTACAAACACATTCTAAGCATTAAGGAGCCCATACCCATCTTAATTTGGGCTACAGCCGCCCTTGGAACCATCAATTGGATAACCAAAACCTATCTCAGAGGTCACCCCAAGTGGTTCGCTACTATGGTGACTTAGCAGGGGTGCCTGCGTTAATGGGGTGAGGATTGTCTAGGTATAGGCGTCGAATGCTTCTGCCCACTTACTGTACGGCGGGCCGGATTTGAAGAGACTGGTTGAGGGAGACATTTTTAACTTTTCAGCAGAACTCTATCGAACCATTGCACCGCAGTGTGAGGGATGGATTCGATGGTCCGTAACTCCAGGACCCAATGATCCCTAGATTTCCACCCACCCCTCATACCTTTTAACTTCACAGGACTTTTTCTACTTCCTTTCCCTAAAAAGACCCTCCAAACAGCATTCCCAAAGATTACATACGCGATATAGAGGGAAAAAATCCCTCGGCGCTTCCTGTGTGGAATTATTGTAAAAAAAAATAAAAAAACTCGTTTATTTTTTAAAGTTTTATTCTTTTTCAGACGTGTTGGCTGGAAGGAGAAAGCTCAACACGGTATAGTAGCCCAAAAATAAATAACAATTTTAATGTAAGTTTTTCATTTTATTCACACTCCTCCTCACTGTTTTGTTTGAGTTACGTAGTCTTCATAATTTTTTCGAAAGTTTCTCAACTTCATGTTTACTTAAGCGAGTTTTGAAATTGGTTTTTAGCTTGTCTATCTCATTTATATAATTTAGTAGTATGGAATTTATGTTTTTTTCTGGCCAAAAGATGTATCTCATTTTGGAATATTCTAGATATGAGTGCGATGGTTAGTAAGGTACTCATTTTTTCCTTTAAAATTGAGAAAAGAGTTTTTTTAATTAGAGAAAACATAAAGATTCACAAATAAATCTTTTGACTGAGTTCATGTGCTATTTTAACGGTTATTTTTGTTTGCGTTTGTGGTTGTTTGAAACAGATTCCAAAAATCCAAAAATATATACGAATATATCTAATAACGCCATGGGCACTTTCCGGTGGTCCGAAAAGCCACTGCTACTCGATAAACATTTTATAGTTGTCGGAATTATAAATCTATGAAAACAATAGAAGCATTGGGGCCTTGTTTCGGAATGATTTTAACCATCGGGTACTAGAATAGGTAGTTCAAGGCACAATATTCGATCGACTTAGCAATCTAATTGCCCAAATAATAATAATTGATACCATCCTGTATAATAACACAATGTATAGTAGCACAATGTATAGTTATATTAATTACCAGGATTTTATGTGCTTTATCGGTACTAAATAGGACCTCCGTGGAAGGCGCGCGTAGGTACCAAGAATGTGATTCGTTTTGTTTGAATTCAATTTTTAAAATGGTACCAAATGGTTGCAACTATATAATTTATTTATTTTTTACATTAGAAAATAATTTTTCTCGGGCCTACGTCTTTGGGGATGCTGTGTGGTGGATCTTTTTAAGGAAAGAAAGGAGAGGAAGTTCTGGGAAGGAAAAAGGTATGAGTTGTAGGAATCTGGGGTTTACGTGACAAGACTTAGGCAAACCTCACACCATGAACCAGTCACAAAGTCACCAAACGTAGTTGGTGTGACCTATGGCAGAGGTTTAAATATCCAATAAATGGTTCCAGGGGCGGCGGTATTCATTCCCGCCTCCCAAATTGAAAAGAAATCTCAATATATAAAAATGATTGTTCCTTTGTTTGTCAACCACTAATCACTCATCCGATTGCGATGAAACTTTTTTTGTGCGCATACGCCAGCTATGATTTCTGTATATCATGGTGAGCTCTGGCGTTATGAAATTATTTCCTCCGTTCACCCGATTGCGATGAAACTTTGGTGATGTGTTGTGCGCACGTCCGCGAAGCTTTTCACCTAAAATGGTTCGATAATACATATAGATACATAATTTGATTCACAATTAAATAATCGCTCTCAAATTAGGTAATGACTCATTGATTTATCCCCAGTGACTCCACTAATTTAATGAGTATTTTAATTTAATAAAGAACTCACTTTACTGCGTAGACTGCGTATTACGACAAAGATAATCACGTATAAAAGCTCATACGAAATAAAAGCAGATTTAAGTAACCAAAGGCGTTAAATATTGTCTGAAACTGCAATAAAACTGTACATTTTATCTAGTGGGAGGTTCGCATTGGCTTCTAACCGTCTTTTGATTAGGTATTTAAATCACGGTTAATTTGTCTGAAAGGCTCCGAGGTGGTTTAAGGCAACAGTCAGTAACTAAAATACCCGCCTATACAACCCAACCCTTAACGCCTACGAAAGCTCTACTCTGTGTGCTGGATCAGATAATGTGAGTGTTCTCGTCAATTTGGGGTGATTTTTATTATATTTTCTCGACTTGTGATAGATAAACTTCTATATTTAATTGCGGGTGTTTTCAATGTACGTCTGAGGTCAAACATGCCTATTATTAAGGTTGAATAAAATCAAAAAATCTACTTGCCTAATTATAATAATTGGTAATTTTATGAAGGCGGAGGAAAAAGTATTTATGAAATTTTGCCAGCGTAATTTCGTGAATATAATCAAGCCATAGTGAATTCGTTAAGATAATTTATCTTTAGCGTCTTACCAAAGGAATGATTTTTGACATTTTCTTACTCTATGTATGTTTTGTATTTCTGTTTTATTTCCTCCTATTACAGGTATTCAATTTTCATTATATTATTGAAAATATACAATTTTTGTTTTTTCAAATCATGGCACAACTCTTGACTTATCAGTTCCAATTTTTGAAAATGATAATAAAAATTATTTATTTTAAAATAATAAGGTATCTAGGTACCTACTTTATCGCTTTTCTGATTTGTTCACAAAATCAGTTCCAGTTTTTTTAAATTAGGTTTGTCAACAGTGATTTATATCAAAGCTTTCACAGATACAATTACACTGATCATGGTTGATGCTATCACTAATTAAAGACAAACACGATATTGATAACATAATACTTACACACACATTACATTCATTCACACACCCTTACATAGTCTTGAAAACGACACTTAAATTCAAAGCAAATTTGATTTCATTACACCGGATTTTTCGCACGATAACGCACAGACATCCAAAGTTAGTATTTTTGACGAAAACTATCTAACAAAAAACAAAATTGAGAAACCCTTTTCTAAATCTTCCGCAAAGGGTATTTTTTCATAGTTTAGTGATCGGCAAATAGTATTAACAGGGCGTTTGACTGTCTTACCCCATTTCTCAGCTACACAAGATTTTGTCGAAGTAAGTTAGTGTAGTGTAGTTAGTTCTTTTATATCATTCTACGACAACACTGCTCTCAAGGCTCTCTGTGAGCTTTTTTCACAGAAACCTTTTAAAATAATAAACGTTTCTTGCGATCCGTGTAAGCTTACATTCAGCCAGATTCAGAATTACTAGCTGTACCTACGCCAACTTCTAAAGTAGTTTTCAATTCTACAAAGAGGTATCAATTATCATTAAAAATATAAAATTTTCACATGTAGCAAACACTTCGTGGGTAAATATGATTATAATAATGAAAATAAAAAAACTTGGTATTATGGGATATTAATAATCTAGAAGGTCTTGAATAAAAAAATCATTAAAAATAAATAAAACCAACTAAATAAAAACATACTAAATAAACAATTAGATTTGTCAAAGAGTCCCATTTTTAACATATTTCCCTTCCCCACATCTACTTTTATCCCCTCCCTCTTAGGTACGTCCCCCTCGTTCCCCAGCAAAGTTGATGTTCTCTCTCCCTCTTCTCCTTTTCATTTAAATACTCTATATTTTACTCAATATATTTTATTCTTCCCTGATGAAGGTTCTGTTCGAACCGAAACCGGTTAGTTAAAGATATATAATAAAGTTAAATTTAAAAAAAAACATATAATCATTATTAAAAATACTGTGTTCAGAAACTCGCGAATCTACGTACATGTAACACAGAAAACCAAAAAATATGAGGTAGGTACTTGACGCAGATCCATTAAACAACCTAAAATTAACCCCATAGCGACCGATGTTATGAAATTTGACTTAAAAAATCCAACGTTGGACTCGAGTTACTCGAAAACGAAAGCTCAAAAAAAAAGTTTTTTTGTATTACTTGGATTTTTCCTTCAGCTTCACAAGTACATCTGTTACTTGTATTTAAAAAAAAACTCTTCAAAGCAAGAATAAAAAGTTATACTACAAAATCGACTCCAATTGAGATATAGATTCACCATTGTCTCGCTTGTACCGCAAATTTCCAGACATCGTGTACAGATTTTTTTATTGTTTTGATTGCAAATAATTGCCTAAAACCGACGAAAATCAACATTATTGATCGAACGCAAAACCGTTGATTTACCTATTACATACTTTAAAAATAAAAATAGAAACCTTTTTAACAGATTTTTTCTGTTGTGTTAATTTAGGTTGGATAAATAAATATTATTTTTGTTCGGATTACAAAGTGCTCTAATCCAAAGAATTCCTTAATGTACTCATCTAAAAATAAAAATAGCAAAGCCTTTCAACACATTGTTGAACTGTTGGGTTTGGCCTGAATTAGTTTCACTAATTAAGAACTTGGATTCGGTCCAAATTTACAAAATTAATATGCTAATCCCGCTCAGGGGAAGGGTCTAATAGCGCTGTATTCCCGCTCAGTAAAGTGAGATGGTAAAATATGCAGATCATCGGAGGATGATACGATTACCCCATTAGAGATAAGATCAGGTTCGATAGACAGACTCGTTAGACGTGTAATGAATTTTTAAAACCTTTTTTTATTGCCGGCAAGAATGTATACCTGAATCAATTTGTTTAAGGTGGAGCCACAAGCCAAAAATGTATCCATTTTGAGTATTATGACGAAGAAATTAATGACCTGGGCATAATTTTCGACTCTAAGTTATTCTTTATATCCCATATAAACAGAATCAGTAATAAAGGAATGAAAATGCTTGGTTTCATTCTTCGAAATTCCAGAGGTTTTAGGAATATTTCAACACTAAAATGTTTGTATACATCCTTAGTACGAAGTCAAGTCGAATATAACTCCTCGCTCTGGTCCCCCCATTTTAAAATACATTCAGTTCTAATCGAAAAAATTCAACATAAATTTCTAAGACACATTAATTTTAAACTCGGTATTCCCAGTGAAAACATAAACTACTTGATGAAAGAATTAAATTTATTAAGTCTCTCAGATCGAAGAATTATATCCGACTTAATATTTATGTTCAAAATTGTAAATGGTAGAATAGACAGTCCTGATTAAACTATGTCGCGGATTTATTAAATTATAATACTGGTTTATAATTGATCTTTTTATTTTGATTGTGTTAACACACAATAATTATCCACGACAACCATTTCTGACAATGGAATGGTCATATCTCTCACGAGGGTGACATGGAGAGAGTCGTCTGTGAACAATATTCCGCTAGTCCCAAACCAAAAACATTTTCAACCACAAAAGATATCCATATGTAAAATTTAGAAAACTACGGACATTTCGTTAAAATTCAAATATATATTCTTATTATTATTGAATTTAAAAAAGAGTTATCGGTTTGTACCACGTGTAACGAACGAACTCGATCATGAAAATCAAGATGCACGTTGTAGCCAGTGCAAGACAAATACTTCAACACTTGTACAAATAAAATAAAAACATTTATTCTACTTTTGTACACTTTCACCGATCATAATAATATGGATTCTTGACATGACCGACATTTCCAAACTCCTCGTGAATTTGTCTATTTTAAAGATAAAACATATTTTTATACAATCCAATTGAAAATCAAAACCAAAATGAAAATAGAACGGAGGAAAAATTAATAACATATAACTACCTTCACTTACATACTGACTCCCATCGACTAACTCTTTGAATGAATGTACACAATAATATGTATATGTATGCATACATTCCACGTAGTGTTGTCAGAAGTGTGGATTTTACGATGTTTTCATGGTTTTTGGGTAATTCATACTTCCGTGGTTTTTTTTTAAATCATGACGAACAAGACACGGATTTTTACCGATCACTTTTTTAGTGACATACGTGTTTTTAGCATAGATTACGTGGGGAAATCCTGAAGGATAAAGCAATTTGATGGAAACATTTTTTTTTATTTTCAAATTAATAGATAAATTTGTATTAACCACTTAATTATTTACAAAAACCGACATGTTTCGTCAGCAAAGCTGACTTCTTCGGGGTTTTGACAAAACTAATTTAAAAAATAGACATACATAGGTAATAGAGAAAAATAATAGACATAAACAATAATAAAATTTGAAAGAAAATAATGTGTAGGAGACAAGGGGCAATATAGAACAATTAAAAATATCAAAGGGGAATAGATTTAATAATGGGTCATTTAATTTCATTTATTTTTTTAATGTTTAAACTACAAAATGACTTCACGTTTTTTATTCCAAATGCGCTGACGAATCGTTGGTTAAAATCCTTCGGGTACGTGCTGTTATACCCCTTATATCGTGAACGTTGGTACTACTTTACCTGTACTATTAGCAAACTTAATAATATTATGTTCTCTTTACGAGTAAAGTTTAATTTTCCAAGGCACGCTTTCCTTTGAGTTTGGACGTCTTTCAGAAAGTTTCAGGGTTTGACTGTTCAACAATCGTAAAGCGCTTCAACCGTGTTGCCTGTTGTTTTATTAGTCGTGTTATCATCTCCGTTGTCAGTTTAACACTCGCCTCTTGTCTATTGTTGGGTTGTTAAAATAATGTACTTTGGAAGTACTGGCAGTACGAACCTCATGACACGTTGACACGTGACCATCTCTGGTTGATTAAAAAGTTACTCTTAGGTACCCTTATTTACTGCTCCAGTAATAGAGTGCCATGGAGAGTTGTTACAATTACAATTATTAAGTTGAGAGTATTTATAAAATCTTTGCCTTAAGATTACACATTGGCTTTTAAACACAAATTTTGGCAATTTTTTTATAACATATTATTATATTTTGTCTTGCCAAATCAGAGAGATTTAAAAAATTTACCTTTCTGAAGCTAGCAGTTAGCAAACTTGAAAAAAAATCTGTAAAAAATTTAAACAATTATATTTAAATAATATTTTCAATTTGGGAGGCGGGGTTGGGTTCCGCCGCCCCGGGAACCTTTATTGGATAACCAACACCTCTGCCATAGGTCATCCCAAGTGGTTCGCTACGTTTGGTGATTTAGCAGGGGTGCCCGGGTTCATGGGGTGAGGTTTGTCTGGGTATTGAAGGCGCATGACCAGGACACACTGAACCCCAGATTCCTACCCACCTCTTAAACCCTTTTCCTTCCCAGAACTCTCCTCTCCTTCCTTTCCCAAAAAAACACTCCACACAGCATCCCCAAAGATGACATAGGCCCTGAGGGAAATTATTTTCCTCGGGGCCTTCTGTGTGGAGCTCATGTAAAAAAAAATAAAAGAAATGTACATTTCGAGTTTCGAATTATTAAAAAATACATTTAAAAAATCCAATTTTAAAAATTCAAACTTCAGTGAAAAATTTCACGAAGGAATACAAACTCGCAGATATAGTTTACATTATTTCACGCATGCATTCACCGATAACAGAAATCAGTTTGTTTAATAGGTAGATACTTAATTGCTCAACAACAATCTTTCCAATTTTGAAAACGACCCTTAAACTTAAAGCAAATTTTGAGTCAATTAAACCAGATTCCATGCAGCACTAACGCACAAAACACCGAAATCAGTATTTTTGGTATTTATTTTTTTTTTTTCCAAAATGCGATTGATATCAATTATAAGACGACCCTGATTAGTATAAACCTTTATTTATAAAACAGGAAAAACACAATCCTTTGAAAAGGCACTTAATTATTAAGCTGAAAGATTTGAAGATGAAAGATCAAAACACTGACAAGTGACATAAAGTCATTAAAAGTGATGAAAAAAACTAGCCTAAAAACCTAACCTAAAATTAATTTTGTTTTGTATCAATTTCCATCACTTTATTTTATGTAAGCGAGGTTCGTAAATCTAAAAATTGTTTCTCAAATATATCCGTTTATTACAAAAACATTCAATACACACAACAAAAACATAATGACATTTAACAATTGTTATCGAAGTGCCTTTTTATGTACTGAATATTTACGGAGTGTCTGTCAATAAAAACGATTTTCGTGAACATTGCACTCGGAATCAACATAACACCAAACATTGTCCTTGAAACGTATATTTTAGTACAAAAGGCGTGCAAAACTTGTAACAGTTTGTGACAGGCCACCGGTTCTGATGTTGTTAAAAGCAAATGTAGATTTTCACGACATAATAACAATGACTGCAGCACGCGAAGACGTTTTTTTTAGTGTTATCCCCGCACTAAACTTGCTGGTTTTTTCCCAATTTTGGGGAAACCTCAGTGATGGTACAAAATATTTTAATGTTATTTTTATACAGAGGAGGCCCAGTAATTTCCCTCGGGGCCTTTTGGGAAAGCCATCATCCGTCCCATGGTAGAGAAGAGTTGGTGGAAAGGTCATGGTAAGATTCAGAGTATTCAGTCAGTCGACGGCATCGGAAGACACTTCTTTCAGCACTGATGTACCTCTGGGAAACTGGTGGAGAGAACAATCTTCTTATTTATCCATATAGGACGCTGCCTTGTGTGAATGGTCTTTTTAACCCCTTGGGAAAAGGGATCAAATATTCCCGCTTGTGGTTAAATTTAAACGTACCCCAAAAAGAAATATTGTTTTTGAAAGCGGATGAAAGACTCTCTCCGGTTTTAATATTGCAAACGGACGTACATTATGCAACAATGTTTTTTTTTTTTAATTTTAAACGTAAACATTTTAAAAACACTTAGACAGATAGACCTGTGATACAAATTTGAAAGCTGATAAGCAAATTAGAAAAAAGAATTGGATGACTGACCACATTTTGAACTTAATGGATGAGAGACGTAAACACAAACATAATGAGACACAATATAAAAACTTACAAAGAACGATTAGACGTGAAATTAAAAAAGCCAAAGAAGAATGGATGAAGTCACAGTGTGAAGAACTAGAGTCATACAGTCGTAGTCACAATGCATTCAAACTTCACAAAAAATTGAAGGAAATTACGGGCACTTCTAGAAGAATTACTCCATCATGTTTAGTTGACGATTCCAATAAATTAATATTGGATGAAAAAGATATTCTACAAACATGGGAAAAGTATATTCATGATACATTCAAAGATATTAGACCGGATATTAATATTCCTAATGATCAATTGCATGGACCATCGATTTTAAAATCAGAAATTCTTCATGCGATAAAGACTTCAGACAATAGAAAAGCGTGCGGACCAGACGATATTCCAGTTGAGGTGTTGAAGCTCTTTAATGATGAAAATGTTGACTACCTGTTGAGGTTATTTAACTCTATATATGACACAGGGAATATACCCCAAGATTGGCTAAAATCCACCTTCGTGACATTGCCTAAAAAACAATACCCTAAGAAGTGCAGTGACTATCGATTAATAAGCCTGATGAGTCATGTCCTTAAATTATTCCTTAAAATAATACATGCCAGGATACGCAATAAGTGCGAGCAGGACTTGGATGACACTCAGTTTGGCTTCAGAAATGCGTTCGGGACGCGTGAAGCATTATTATCTATCGACGTACTATTGCAAAAGTGTCGTGACCAAAGAAAGGAAGTCTTTGCCTGTTTTATTGACTACGAAAAGGCATTTGACAGGGTAAAACATGCTGACCTAATGAAAATGCTTGCGGATTGTAACGTTGACACCAAAGACCAGAATTTCATTAAAAACCTGTATTGGTTCCAAACAGCAGAAATAAGACATGGGAATGAGAGATCTAATGCAATTGCCATTCAGCGTGGAGTACGACAAGGCTGTATCCTGTCACCACTATTGTTTAATCTCTATTCCAACTATGTCTTTAAAAGAGCCCTAAGTAATACTGATAAGGGTCTGAAGATCAACGGAGTTGTCATTAATAACATAAGATACGCAGATTGATGGAAGTATGAACGCCCTCTAGCTTTTGTTTTAGTGCACTGTCAGTTCTACCTACATTGTTTGTGCACTGTCATTTACGATCTTTTACGTTGTCTAATTATAAAATAAATAGTTCTAAAGTCTTAACTGCCTTTTCTTACATTTCACCAGGTTATGGGCCGCCCCAAGCCTGCCGTTTACAGTTATTTTTGTGTTTTGAGTGATAATTACAAAAAAAAAATAGTGAAAACTGCGAGTATAACCTCACTTTGGTTACCGCGCTCGCGAGTGATTTTTTTCTTTTCAGACATCTATTACTTACTGTTGAATGTTTAAATATAAATATGGCTGGAAATAATTCAATGATGTCGATTGAGAAGTTGACTGGTCGTGACAATTGGGCAAGTTGGAGTTTTGCGGTCAAAGCATACCTACAACATAAAGATTTATATTGTTGTATTTTGAAAGAACCAGTGGCTACAGATTCTAATTCAGTTAAACAAGACATCAAAGCCAAGTCAAAGTTAATATTATTAGTAGACCCGATTTTATATGTACACATTCAAGAAGCCGAAAATGCAAAACAGGTATGGGAAAATTTGGCAAAGGCATTCGAGGACAGTGGATTGACTCGAAAAGTGGGTTTATTAAAAGAATTCATTAACACCAATTTAGAAAGTAGCATTTCAGTCGAAGACTACGTAAACAAAATTATGACAGCCGCGCACAAGTTAAGGAATATAAAATTCCATGTGGACGATGAGTGGTTGGGCACATTAATGCTGGCAGGTTTGCCAGAAATATATAGGCCCATGATAATGGGCTTAGAAAGTTCCGGTATAAAGATTAGTGCTGATTTAGTAAAAAACAAATTACTACAGGAAGTAAAGACATCACACACTACCGCACTTTATACAAACACAAAAAATAATCAGCCCAAAAGTATTAAGAAAGGCCCAAGATGTTTTAATTGTAACAAGTACGGACATCTCAGTAAAAATTGTTGGCATAAGAAGACAAGTGATAATAATAAAAAAAACAGATAAAAATACAGGGTATGTTGCAGCTTTTTCAGCATCTACAACAAACGACTCTCATTCTTGGCATATTGATTCAGGGGCATCTATGCATATGACCATGCACCGTGACTGGCTCACTGATATCATTCCCTCGTCTGTACCGAGCATCAGAATTGCTAATAACAAAGTATTAAAGGTTGAATGCTGCGGTAATGTATGTATCAAAATAAATGCAAACAATGGCAGCACCGATTCAATACAGGTGAGGAATGTTTTATATGTACCAGAATTAAAAACAAATTTGTTGTCAGTTAGAAAAATAATTAAAGGTGGATGCAGAGTAATATTTACCGAACATGGCTGTCAAATTTACAATCCGAGTAACAAGTTAGTTGCAAAGGCCGAATTAATTAATGACACATATCTGTTAAATACTCGTGATAATCAAAATATGCAAGTCATGATGGCTAAGACTGATGATGATACTTATCTATGGCACCAGAGGATGGGTCACTTAAATTTCATTAGCCTTAATAAAATACCTAACTGTACAGAAGGTGTACAGCTGTCACCAAGAACAGAAAATTCTATTTGTGTTACCTGTCTTGAAGGCAAGCAAACGAGAAAACCGTTCCCCAGTGAAGGCTCCCGTGCAACCAGCCTGCTAGAGCTTATTCACAGTGACGTGTGTGGACCTATGAAGCATACTTCAATTGGAGGGGCAACGTATTTTGTTACCTTTATTGATGATTTTTCTCGGAGAGTACATGTATATTTTATTAAGAATAAGAATGAAGTATTTGAAAAATTTGTGGAATTTAAGAATAGAGTAGAAAATGAGTTAAGTACAAAAATGAAAATTTTGAGAAGCGATAATGGAACTGAATACAAAAATAAAACTTTTGAAGCCTACTTAAAAAAACATGGAATACTGCACCAGACATCTAATTCATACACACCAGAGCAAAACGGCCTCAGTGAAAGAATGAATAGAACTTTAATAGAGCGAGCTAAATGCATGATTTTAAATGCTGTTTACCACGCGCGCAGTAAACATATAGACGTCCGCTATCACTTCGTGCGCGAGAAAGTTGCTGCCAAACAAATCATGGTTCAATATAGATGCACTGGAGATATGATCGCAGATATTTTGACGAAAGCACTCCACCGACCGAAGCATGAAAACTTCACCTCATCAATGGGTTTAATTTTAAAGCGTGTGCGTTCAGGAGAGGATGATGGAAGTATGAACGCCCTCTAGCTTTTGTTTTAGTGCACTGTCAGTTCTACCTACATTGTTTGTGCACTGTCATTTACGATCTTTTACGTTGTCTAATTATAAAATAAATAGTTCTAAAGTCTTAACTGCCTTTTCTTACATTTCATCACAGATGATACTGTATTACTAGCTGACTGTATCGATGACCTCCAAGACCTATTAAATCTTGTTAATAATGCTGGTGAGCAACTGGGCCTAACAATCAACGTCAATAAAACTAAATGGATGACATTTGGACGACTAGATCACTCTGAATCAGTGATACTGTTAAATGGTTGCAATGTCGAAAAGGTGGAAAGATTTAGATACCTCGGCAGTATTCTCACGGAGACTCTTGACCCAGATGTGGAGGTTGGATGCAGAATTGAAGCAGCAAGAACTGCGTTCATTAAAATGAAATCCCTCTTCTGCAATGACAATATCAGCTTAAAACTATGGCAGAGAATGCTAAAATGTTATGTGTGGTCGGTCTTGCTCTATGGATGTGAAACATGGACCTTGAAAGTAAATACCATGAACAGGTTAGAGGCTTTTGAAATGTGGCTTCACCGGAGAATGCTCAAGGTCCCATGGACCGACATGATCACCAACACAGAAATTCTCAGGCGGGCTAGAGCAGATAGAGAACTGCTTACATTAATAAAAATCATTGGAGGACCCACCACTTACCCGCCCTGGTATAGGTAACAGATGGTTACCCCTTCAAGGCTCTTGCAAGGACTCTAATTTTTTTGGTGAAAACGACTCTACATTTGATAACGAAACTAGACCTCCAATGTCCCTGCATACGTTGTTAGTAAGCAGTATGCAAGTGCTTAGCGGGAAATACAGATACAATAGGTGTTAGTATGATAAAATATAGGCAAGACAATGAGACAGGTTGGTGAAAGTTCACGAGGTGGCAAGCGCTAGGTGATTGTATCCAGCGTATCCTACAAGCACCTGTTTGGGAAGAAGACACAGTAGATAAGTAATAAGGGAATGGCAAACGGTTGGGAGTCCTCTTTAATCGATTGGCAGTCCCAGCAAGAATGCGCATGACATTCGGTCTAGTCGTGAACCACACTCAGCTTCCGCGCCCCTTAGCCGGTTCCTCGGTGATGCCTCAAAGAAAAGAAAATGGGAGATTGGGGGGAAATACCCGACGACCCTAAGGAATTCAGCGTCGAGTAGCCGGAGGCAAGGCGAAGGAGAGCCGAGGTCGCCCCCCCCAAACCTAAAGCCTGCACATGTTGCTGGGGGTGGCGCAATTAATTTTAGAGGACACCGTGCCATCGTCGACCGACTCCTGTTGATGCAAGGACGAGGTCTAACGCACCCCCAGAAGGGGAAAAAGAAACATAACAAAATAAATAGATGCAGTTCAGTTCAGCCTTCTGAACGAAGCGAAGTAGCATTGTGAGACTAAAAACAAAAAGAGAACAAAGAAACCAAAACAAAATTTAAAAAAAAAACAAAGTCGAGTATGTTAGTTGAATCAATAGTGTTCCTTGGAATATGAAGCTGGAAAAAAAAGAAGATCACAAAAAATTGATGAAAAATAATGAAAACAATAAACAGGTATCTCGATAGAACATCGTGTAGCTCAGCTTAGTGAAATCTAAAATAAACCATGTGAAAAGAAATAAAATAAGCAAAAAAGAGGTAAGTCACAGAAAAATAAAAGAAAAAGGAACAAAATGTATACAATAGAATAAGAAAAAGGTACCTAAGATAGAGATGATATTATAACAAAAAAAATATATATATAAACAGATATAAAGCATAAGACATAAAATTCTAGCAGTAGATGTAATAAAGTAAAGAGAATGTCCGTGGATTCAAGAGCAGATACACCATTAATAAAAATCAGGAAAATTTCATATCTGGGTCATATACTTCGAGGGGAGAAGTATCACTTGCTCCATTTGATATTGAAAGGCAAGATAGAGGGTCGCCGAGGGCCTGGTAGGAGACAAATGTCTTGGCTGCGTAACATACGAGAGTGGACCGGCATTAGAAGTGTGGAGGAGCTATTCCGGGCAGCGCAAGACAGAGAGACATTCTCAAGAGTGATCGCCAACGTCGGGGGGACCTGATACGGCACGCAAAGAAGAAGAAGACAGACGTGTTATTAGGATTGTTCTCACATTATTTTTTTGTTTTATAAATATTGCAAAATCTTGATCGGGTATATACCTACTGTTTGGCAGTTTTCTGTTTTACAGAATTTTTCAAATTATACAGAAGCGTACAGTAAAATTTTAAATGCAAAGACAAAGCTTGGTGTTCTCTCTTTCTAAATCTGTTTATATTGCATGTCTGATAATAATAGATAAAGAGATAGAATGAGTTTTATGAGGACTTGCAATTTGATGACAGATATACCACTACGTGATCCACTACGTGAGTGGGATCTATAGAATGGGATGTGTTAACATTGGTCTAAAAGAGTGCCGTGTAGTAGGAAGTGGAAATACAAAAATCGGAAATTTATTTCACGTTCATTCACACATGCATTCTTCATATCACGTGGACGTGCATCGAAGCCAAAGCTACTAATTTCACTAGGTCTTCAGAGCATTTTCCATTAAAGTACCGGTAGGTCAAGAACAGCATTTCTATCAAATATCTGTGTTCTAAAAAGTGTAATCAATTTGGGAGGTGGATAGTGGCAGCTACATTTGTTGACTTGGCAGAGGTGCCCGGGTTCACGGAGTGAGGTTTTCCAGGTCTGGGAGAGGCTGGTTGAGGGATACCATTTGACCTCCTCCTAAACTTCCTATCATTCCTTCACTTAAATAGACCGTCGACATAGCATCCCCAACGATGATATAAGCCCTGAAGGAAATTATTCATCTCAGGGCCAGGAGGCCACAAAATACAGGATGTTAAGGTAATTTTTTTTTTTAAATCGATCATTGGGATAGTCGAGATAATATTATAATGTCGCGTCGTGCGTAGAGGGGGCGAGGTCCAGGGGGATCCATTTTTAAGTAAATAAACTTGTTTGCGGCGGGTGGGCGAAATTCGTATTTCCGCCACTGGATAACCTGGTAAAAGTGTCGACACTAAAGCGGGAGATATTTAGGGGGAGACAAAGCAGCTTAAAATATTCAGGATGTCCCATCAGCCTCGGGTCAGCGACTGGCAGGCGCGTCGGCCGTGACGGTCACCGCACTGGGTTACACCAAATCGAGAGTGAACTCGGCAAAAGGAATTACAACCAATTAAAGCGGGACAAACCTTCACGCTAAATTAATCTGCCCTATTTACGAAAGGGTAAATAATAAATTATAGATTAATAGAACATCTAGTACGGCGAGCTTTGACGAACTTTGCAAAAGACTGCAAAAGGATTTACAACTAATTAAAGGATAGAAATCGTGGTGTTATTAAATGAATCTACCCTGTTTTATGTGAGGATAAGTAACAAATTGTTCTTAGGCTGGGGTTAGACTCGTAATTAAAATTTACGGATTACATAAGATTTTGTCAGGGCACTCACAGGAGCGTTCACATATGCATCCGACTTTTGATAATTAATGATCACGGAAGTTGTTCGGAAGTTCGACCTGTGTAAATGCTCATGCACCGTTTACATCTGTAAATTTATTTGCGGTAAGATGGCTTCCTGTCAACAACGACCTGCTTCCTCTCAAATTTACGCGATTTTGTCAATAAAGACGAAAAGGCCCAAATAAAGTATTGAAATAGATTTTGGCTTTAATTAAACAATTCTCCACGCACTTTTGTGCCGTCAAAGGCGGCAATTAATATCGTTTCATCCGAATGACAGCTACCTGACATCTGCTGACACCAACCGACTTCGAATTCAAAATTTCAAACGCGTAAATGTTAAAAACAGAAACATTAAGATTGGAAGGGATTGGACCGATAATTGAATAGAAGGATGCTCATTTTCCAGAAAACTTAAATAAGTGGAAATAAATACTGGTTTTGTAGAAAAAAAATCCTACGAAAACAATTGCCTTTTATTGCGTTTTGCGGCAACGGTGCATTTCGGAACTATTTCTTGCGGCAAGTCTCTTAGCTTATATCAACTGATTTTGTAAGCTGTAAGAAGGCTAGAAATTCGCGCGGGTGCGATTAGACCTGTCAAAAAACTTCCGAAAGAATAAGTTCTGTAACTTGCTATAAATTACGTTAAGTGACTTTTGGTGTCGTTTACATTGGTAATAAATTTATCCAGACACTATCTAGATAGCATTTAATTCGGGTTTGAATCTTGCAATCATACATAAAGATAGCCAATAAAATATGCGTTAAAAAATGAAGATAATGTTGGTGGTTCTTAGTCGAAGTATGATACAGTTAAAAATGACCGAATCGGATATCGACACCTTGGCGCGGTGGTTAGCGCAGTGGCCCGAAAAGCTGAATGCCCTGGGCTCGATTCCCAAGAGGTACCAACATACTTTTCTGATTTTTCTGTTTCCAGATTTTCGATTGAGTTTCGCTAATATTGTCTTCATTTAATTAGAAATTTTGAAGTTCAGTTTGTGTGATGCTCTATTGGTATAGGGGTGGAATTTGAATGCTCGCGCTTATGTCAGTGTGGCGAGCGTCCAGATGTACATAAATGGGTCGTTTACGCTTGCGGTCATGTACATTTCGGTTAGACGTTAGACTAACGAAGGCTTCATCCAAGCTTTCATTTCCAACATAAGCCACCGCTGGCGCTGGTTTTAGGGCGCTCTGCACGCTCGTTGAACACAGCCAACGTTCTGGTGGGCATTGCCTCAGTGACCATCATTCTGACTCTATGGTGTGTACGGCTAAGCAAAAGTAGATTGTCACACATATTATAGTCATTCCCACATTTGGCTTGTATCGTTCTACTAATATTGAAACGTATCATGTTCGTATAAAAAGGTAATCTTGCGGCAGAGCAGAGACCAGGGCTCAGGATAGTGGGCCAAGTAGTTAACTGTCATGTAGGTAGGGTTTTCAGTCAAATAAAAAGAAGATGAATTTTATAAAACTATATTGTAGCCAACAAAAAACAAACTTTTAAATTTCATACCAATGAAAGGTTAGCATTAAATTTATACCAAGGTAATATAAGAATACAAAACATAAACATACCAGATGGACTTCTAATGGACACGCTAAGCTAACTAAACGGATATAACACCGGATGACGACCACGAACTTGCTTCGTAGAGAGAAGACGAGAAGGGACGGGACTTCCAGCCTCCTCAATCGGGGACGGCGCGGAATCCAGAGAGCCAAGGTCTTCCTTCTATTTGGGAAGAAGGCCGCTACACCTCCAAGGAGCGTAACCAGCCCCGGGCCACCCCAACAAGCTCCATAAAAGAAACACGTGGTCCTAACCGATCTCCAAGACCTGCGTCTCTCGGCAAATCCGTCATCCGTCCGTGTCTCCACGACGCGGGGTCACAAAGGCAAATTCTGCCACCTCAAGGACCAATCCTTTTTTTAAAGTTTGTTTCCAGAACACAATTGCACAAAATGGCCAACTGCCAACAACGGAAAAAGTGGGATTCACATAACCACTCAAAAATACTGCCGTACACGAACTTCTCGTGTTACGCAAAATACACCCCGCGTCTTTATAAGATAGGATCGACTTCGATTTACATGATATAATCCAATTGAAACACTTTTACAGTGAGTGACCAATTCACGCACAGCTAGCCCATAGCTGCCCGGGAGGAAGTGCCCATAAACAAAAAGGAACTCTTTTCTTTTCCAAAAAATTACCAGTGTCCAAAAAAACACCATAGACAAAATAACCACCTAAGCAAGAACTGCATTAGTCACATAATTATTTATGTGACAATATAATATTTAGGTATCGTATTTAAGCGCACTTGCGATGAATTTTTACAAGAACGGCGCTGTACACATGGTCTAATTATTGTTTTTACACGTTAATTTTCTGTGTTTTTTGATAACTCAATTGACTAATAACACTTTGCTATCCTGAACTTTTTTTGCATACTGCTTCCTAACACTGTGTGCTAGGACATTTAGAGGTCTAGCTTCATTCATATACAGGGTATCCGTGGGTAAAGTGCATTAACATCAGGAGGTGATTCTACATTATGATAGGTGGTAGGAGTAAAAAAGAATAACAACTTTTTCTGAAATTCCAACTTTTTTTCCCATACAAAAAGACATCCCTACTAAAAATCCTAAGATTAAGTTACAAATTACTCGGTAAAGTTGCTGTTAGCTTGCCGGGCGTGATTGTTGCAATGTTGCTTGGTAATTGCCGGTCTAATTTTATCTTGTTACCAAAAAGTACCCCTAAAAATTGGAATTTCGAAAAAAGTTATTTGTCTTTTTTACTTATAATATATCATGTAGAATCACCTTCCGAAGTTAATGCACTTTACCCCCGGACACATTGTATATCTAGAGTCATTCTTTCAAAAAAGAGTCTTGCGAGAGCCTTGAAGGAGTAACCATAAGTTACTTATACCAATGCGGGAAAGTGGTGGGGCCCTCCAAATATCAAATTATTAATTTCTCTGATTTGCTAGTGACTCTTTAGTGATAAACACCACTAACTAAAGGTGATGTCCCTATTGTTTCTTAATTTTAAGACTTCTAACAATTTGTTGTCATGTATAATTGTAAACACTTGCCAACTGCTTCATAAAACCGTATGCAGGAACATTCTAGTTTCGTTTATTTGAATTTAAAATTGTTTTTTCCTGAGTCCTTGCGAGAGCCTTGAAGGTGAAACCATACATTACTTAAAGCGTTGGGCGCCCTCTAAATGTCCAATTATTATTATTAAAACAAATGTTTTTACTGAAGTCATAGAATTTTATGCTAATTCGTTTTTTTCAATTCAATTATTATAAACTTAGTCAAAAATAATCGCACCAGATTTAGAGCAAAGGTATCGTGTATCCTGTCAAAGGCCCGCAAATTCCAGGAAAAATACGGAAATTTCGTAACAAAACACGATTTTGAATTTTGAATTAAATGTTTTGTTGATTAATTTTGAGCTATCGTATATTTCATTGACTGAAACACGTTCCTAGAATAATAAACTATGCACCAAAACAACATTACTTGCGTTAATTACGTAAATTAATAGGTTTTATGATGTTTTAGTCGAGGAACACGCGTCAATATTGACAGCTTCAATTTGCGCCAAAAATGACATTTCGATTCCAGAGATAAAAATCATTTAAAAATAATCTGGTGTTGTCAGGTGAATGAAACTAGTGGCTATATCATCAATGATGTTGGCGCAAGCGATTCTGACCTTGTTTTCATACAAATTCTGTACATAGAAGGGTCAAAATCGCAGACAAACTTTTTTATTTCGAAATATTTTTTTACATGATTACAGGGTATACTAAGTTTTATTGTACATGATTTAACGTTTTTAAATATAAGTAAATTTCCAAACGTTAAACAAATTTGATAATGATAAATAGACCAAGTATGAAATAGTTGATAGTCTTTCGCAATATTAAAATAACAAGCAGCGTTTAATACACGAAGAAAGTATTTTCCATAGATTTTAGAAAATAATTTGGAAGGTTAATTTTATTTTACTCATTATTTAATCAAGAAAACAAATAGAAGAAGAATTCAATGAACAGCGTTTGTGGTTAAAATAAGTCTTTAAAAATTGAATTCATGATTAAAATGATGAAATTTTTTTCACGTTATTAGTTGTCTTTTATTATTTTTGCGTGAAAACTGAACAAGAGTCCCAACTGCTCCCAGCCGTCTGGAGCCAGCGAGACCGTGACATCCCCAATTGGGGTATGTTGTGATGCTGAAGGTATTGAGGAAGGGAAGGACAAGGGGAAGAGGACGGTGGGGAAGTACCTGGCTGTTCAGATCGGTCACCAAACACGGCTAAACCGATTTCAATTCTGAATGGTAGTCTTACACCAGGGTGATACTGGGAGTACCTCTCACTCTAAAACGTCCCGAAAATATACTTTATTTTATTTTTAAACTAGCAGACACGGCCACACGTTGCTGTGGCTAACGAAACACAATGCCATTACCAAACCTTTATAAAATCCATACCACCTGCTTGCCAGCTGCCCGCTGCCCACTGCCTGTATTGAATATTTGAATTTCTCACCTTTTCTCTACTATAATAAGCATGCATTATATATATAAATATAAACCTTCCTCTTGAATCACTCTATCTATTGGTGAAAACCGCATGAAAATCCGTTGCGTAGTTTAAAAGATCTATGCGCACATACATTTTGAGCGACTTCATTTTATACTATGTCATTTTTTAATTAATAAATTGAACACATATTATTCGAACAAAATGACCGTCAATGTTTCAGAATCATCAGTGAAATTATAAACGTTTATTTGTCGTTACATTTGAAATTCCTCACACATTATGACACAAAGCAAAAACTAGAAAAAAATTGAATTGAATTACGTTGGTGACACCACTGTATTATGCAGGTATTCCTTTCAAAGTTACTAATTTTAAGAAGGTAGTCATTACGTCGGTATGAAAATTTTTTATCGTCTTCTTTCACAGAGATCACAGCTTTATACAGCATCACACGACCACCCAGATCTGTGAGAAAACAACTTAAATCAAATGACGTCACACCCACGCACGATGGATTCACTGAGGACAATAATAAGTGTGAGTTTTTGTTCCTAGTCGGCTGAGGAGAGGTGTGTTCCGAGGTTCCGTGACTTTTTAACCCCCGACAAAATATCCCCGACAAAATATACCTGACAAAATATCCCCGACAAAACATCCTACGGACAAAACATCCCTCAACAAAATATCTACGAAAACCTAACCTAACAAAAAATAGAACAAAAATAATACAGATATCCTGTAAAGACAATAGATACATTATTGTCCAAAAACAGTAAAATGGGACAAAAATAATACGGACAAGCAATTACTTTGTGGTTAGACTATAAAAAATAGTTATATTATAAAAAATAAAACAAACACTTTGTATTTAACCACGAATTTATTATTTTATATATCGACCGGTTTCGATTCGATCCTGAGGAAGCTTGGTCGAAGCAAAATCGGTCGATATATAAAATAATAAATTCGTGGTTAAATACAAAGTGTTTGTTTTTATTTTTTATAACAATAAATTATAGTTGAAAAATAGTAAAATCTAAAATAAGATAGGTTATGTTAGGTTTTAGTAGATATTTTGTTGGAGAATGTTTTGTCCGTAGGATATTTTGTCGTGGATATTTTGTCGGGGATATTTTGTCGGGGATATTTTGTCTTGGATATTTTGTCGTGGATATTTTGTCGGGGATATTTTGTCTTGGATATTTTGTCGGGGATATTTTGTCGGGGATATTTTGTTTTGGATATTTTGTCGGGGATATTTTGTCTTGGATATTTTGTCGGGGATATTTTGTCAGGGAGATTTTGTCAGGGATATTTTGTCGGGGATATTTATCGGGGATATTTTGTCTTGGATATTTTGTCTGAAATATTTCGTCGGGGATATTTTGTCGGGAATTTTTGTCGGGGATATTTGGTCGGGGATGTTTTGTGGCGGGTGAAAACGCACAGTACCTTGACGCACGGTGGATTCACGAAAATAATAATTAACAGTGAGTTTTTGTTCCTAGTCGGCTGATGACAGGTGTGCTCCGACGAAAACAATTTAATTATTCGCGTCAATAGAGCAAGAGTGATGGGTCATTTAGGGTTGCTTTGATATGAGATAATGGAGATTTGGATAGTCGTGGCGTATTGTGAATGAGAGAAATATTATTGTGGGAACGCGTGAATTGAGAATTAAGGTGATATCTCTAGCTGGGATGCTGTCAACTACCACGAACCTCCCGGTGGGCTGTTATTTGTTGAAATATTTAGAGGTTTATTGCTGTAATTACTCGCTATTAACCTCACAATATTTTGAATTAGGGTTGCTTTAAAATATTATTGCTCCCTACCTTAGAAGAATGCCTTCAACTATATACCCGTAGATATATAAAAATGTACATTTCTTTGTTTGTCTTTATTATTTCCTATACCATTCATTCGATTGCGATGCGATGAAATTTTGGTGATTTGTTGTGCCCACGCTCAAGGGCGGATTTAGGGGGGAGGCACGGGGGCACGTCCCCCCCCAGACGGTGTTTTTGTGTACTGTGGAGATTCCATCACAGTACCTACAAACTTAGAAGTAAAAACTGTCTTTATTAAACATTTAATTTTTCTTAATTGTTTTGACACTTTCATAAACCTTTCTATACATACTTGAACTTGTAGAAGATGATACTTCACGTTTATTTCTAACTGTAATTGTTGATTTTTTTGCCCGTCCGTCCCTTGTGCTCCCTCCAGAAAAAAATCCTGGATCCGCCCTTGCCCACGCTTGGTAATGTTTCTATATGTAATGGAGGTCTCTGGCGTTATGAAATTTATATAAAAATTTTACAAAAGAGTTGTTTGAAAAATGTATGTATTTCGTATAGTTAAGCGGCAGGGAGAGAAGGCGGGGAAAGGGGATGGGGTGGTTCGCTGGAGGGAGGAAGGTGGAACAGGACCGCGGGAGGGGAATGGGGGTGGGAAAGGGAGCGGGAACGGGGAAGTATGGGAAAGGTTACGCAGGGAGAAACAAAGTAAACAAACAAAACATACTTTAAGTGGCGTTGCAACGCATGCGTTGCTATGCCATTTAATAAATAAATTTTCTCCCTGCGCGTCCTTTCCCATTCGTCCCGTTATTTTACCGCCTCTCCTGCCTCTCCCGCGTCCCCTTCCCCTCTCGGGTTCCACTCCGCATTCTCCACCTCCCCTCCCCACTCCACTCCACTCCCCCCTTCCCCGTCCCGCGAAGGGGAGTTCCCCTCTCCCCTCCAAGGTTCCCCTCCCCTCTCCCCTTATCAGCAATCCATACATTTATTTCCGGTACTTTCAGTTTTAAAACAGCTCGCGTGTCACCTATTGCTATTTTTTTTCAAACAAATTTCACTCACAGCTCACCAGTAGTTTTATACAAACCTTGTCCTGACAATAACGAACACATAAAAAAAGAATTATCCAATTAGGTGCAGTCGTTCGGAAGTTATGCGCGTACATACATTTCGGCGATTCATTTTCATTTATATAGATAGATAGATAGATATAGATAGATAGATGACATAATGTAGACCTGTGTGAAAGATAACCGATGTGATGGAAAAATTATTTATTTTTGAAGAGACTGAAATGACGGGTGTTTCACAAATTTTAAACAATTCGTCAAGTGAAAATTAAAGTTTTATGAAAGTTCGATTCCAGTTAAGTTATTATCCAAGTACTGAAGAGACAATAGATCCGTGATGAAATAATAATGACACTTAAATAGAACTTTCTCAGAACTTGATTTTTAATTTTGAAATTTGATGAACAGTTCAAATTCAGTGACACAATCCTTCCTGAGAGTAGGAGCGGTCATTAAGACAATGACACGCCGTTTTATTTGAGAGTTGTTTTGTCTAATAAGATTGCATGTATGCGCGGGCTGATGGTTAAGTATAGAGGGAAGATATATTATAGAAAAGTTTTTGACAAAAAAAGCAAATAAAGAAGTAATTAAAGAAAGGAGGAAGACGTTGGTAAAAAAAATAATAAGGAAACAGATAGGGAAAAAAAAGTAGGGCTGAAGAAAAAGTGAATAGGTACTGGCCAAACTGTCGATACCGGATGACACATTAGCCGTAACTATGATCTGCCGTAACTGTTACGGATGCTATAATATTTATACTGCACGTTGTAATTTAACAAGAAATATTTGATTTTTTATTCTGCTTAATCCTACGGAGAGCTACTAACGCCCAGTCAACGCTCAGTCACGGTGATGTGCATCAACACTGTCCCAAACAATCGCTTAAAGAGAAGGTTTAAAACAATGTAAACTACCCAGAAACTAATATAAGAAAACGGATAAAGTTGTGGCCTCCTCGGTGGTTTCAAATTAAACCGTTTTAAATAGAGCTTACTAGAAGGGTTCTTGTCAGCAAAGAAATTCCATACCCTGTAGTATGGTAGTACTTGACTGATTTAAATAGCGCCGTTTTCTAGAAAAACCACCTCAAGAGCGCTGTAAAGTATATTACTTTAATTAGTTGAAATTTTAAATAAATACCTTACTTGGAATTTAGAATAATATAACAGGATGTTATGTTAGGTCCAAACAACTCACCTGAAACAGAAAGAAAAACAATTATTACTCATTGTAGATGAAATTAAATACAACACTTTTAATTATTTCTGATATAACATTCGGCACACAACCTAGAAGTTTAAATTAAGGAGATTTGTTTTAGAATCCGCAGTGCCTGGAGCTATTGTAACTTTGATATCCCCAAATTATGGAATATTGAGAGACTGGAGGAACCGGAAGATGTAGAGAAGGAGAGAAGGAGAGAAGGAGAGAAGGAGTGAAGGAGAGAAGGAGAGAAGGAGAGAAGGAGAGAAGGAGAGAAGGAGAGAAGGAGAGAAGGAGAGAAGGAGAGAAGGAGAGAAGGAGAGAAGGAGAGAAGGAGAGAAGGAGAGAAGGAGAGAAGGAGAGAAGGAGAGAAGGAGAGAAGGAGAGAAGGAGAGAAGGAGAGAAGGAGAGAAGGAGAGAAGGAGAGAAGGAGAGAAGGAGAGAAGGAGAGAAGGAGAGAAGGAGAGAAGGAGAGAAGGAGAGAAGGAGAGAAGGAGAGAAGGAGAGAAGGAGAGAAGGAGAGAAGGAGAGAAGGAGAGAAGGAGAGAAGGAGAGAAGGAGAGAAGGAGAGAAGGAGAGAAGGAGAGAAGGAGAGAAATAAGAAAGGAAGACTGAGAATTTCCCCATTATGTATATAAAGATAGCTAATGTCATTTTACAACAGCTATTTAGACAGAATCTTCCATAACAAATCGAACAATCGACCTATCATTGCGATTTTGCCTGAAGAAATTCGTAGCTTTGAAATAAATAGGTACTTTATTATTTGTTTAACTCACTATAAAAATTGGTTTTCCGATTCCTATAGGCCCACCTAGTGTATTTTGTTACCGATGCTCGTGAACTATTGGGTGGTAAAATGCCATTATCGAATGGCTAAACTTTTCACAATTTTGAACTGTGCCTTGTTCGGAATTCTCACTTCCGGCTTACAGGGCATTACGTTTAAAGCCCGTATTACATTTTACGAGAATAGCCATCTTTTTAAAATTCAATCAATTTAATGGATGAGTGCTTTTGTTCCAATGATATTGAACGAGCGAGATAAGCGTTAACACTCGCATAATGGACCATTTACCGATGAGACAGGAAATAAGGCGATTGGCTTTTCTAAAACTTCAACATCTTACTCATCAAATCTTCTGTAATTTAAAACCTAGTTTTTTTTTAATAAAACATGTCGGTCTAATTTCGGATCAAGCAATTTTTTACACCTTTTTTCATAGAGAAAAATATAGGTATCTTTATTTTATCTTACCGTTATCTTTTTCTATTTTTCAGTGTATTGTTCTCCTTCATATTTTCGTTTCGTTTCGTTTAGCTGAATTGAATTCGTTTTTTTTCAGTTAAAAATTACACCATGAAGCAATTATCGATGCGCAACTGTCCGTGTTTGGTTTTTGTCAATATCAGAGATGGAATTGTGTACGGATTTTTTTGATTTTCTTACTTACTGGAATTGCGTTTAATTTTATTTATACGTGTGAGGGAGATTTATTATTATTATTGTATTTTTCCTTTGGAGGGGTGCAGCAATACGTTCACCGTTTGTCTCATTTTTGGCTGTTGACATTTAGTATGTAAGAAAGAGGGGCAGCATTATATATTTAATAAAAAAAGCAAAACAATCAGCGCATTGATATTTGACGTTTTTGAATTTCTGGAATTCACTCACTAATCAATATTATACTTATCACAATATTGCTGCAGTTCTTTCAAAAGACGAGAATTCGTTCCGTACAAAACGTATGAGGAAAAGAATTTTAATTATAATTTTTTTCAAGAATTTTTTCCGATGTTTTAAAATCTATTCTGCTATTTCGGGGCAGAGACAAATCCAACAAATCAAAGATCATAAAAATCGGACAGCCGGTTTTGAGTTATAAATGGTGTAACTAACCCGACTTTATTTTATATATTAAGATTGTGTTTTCTATTTGTGTTTTTTTTTCTGAATCAAATTGGAAAACATTGCTCTTTAGCAATTGTTTTGCCCGAGTCAATACTGGCAATCAACGCTGCGAAGTGCGAAGCATTGAATGCGTGCCGCAGAACTGGATCATCGATATCGGATTTATCGCCGAACGACAAGTGAAATTTATAGTTTTCTTAAATAATGACAGTCTTATATTTTATTTATTTATTACACACCCTAGTGGGCTTTTACATTATAATTATGGTATGTGAGAAATATTAGGTGGCACTACATAACATTATCTTAGAGTTACAGTTAACACTGGGGCGCTTTGAAGACCTATGTAACTAAGTATTTACGTGTTCTGAATATGTTAACATCTTCGACCCCTCAGGTGGTACACTTTTTTTTCATGAATAAGATTTAATAGACACCGCAGGCGTTCACTACACATTAAACAATTGCAGGTAATTGTAGATCGGCAACAACCTACAATCATCTATAGTATCTAATAGTATGGAGAATCTCTGAAGCACTCCACAGGTAGTCTTCAACGTTCATGGATAAAAAATAATTTACTAGTATATACTTCTCATCGCGTCGTCTTCCCGAGGGGTAATAGAGAGAATAAATTGCTGTACAACAAAAGAAAACTTAAAATACGCTTCTTGCTTCATCCGCACTCATAAATTATTCCCTTTTTGCTGACTCTTTGCGTGAACCAAATCAAGTGTTTTTACTCTCGTATCTTTCCGCTTCTTTGTCCATTCACAAGCTTATGATATTTTTTCTGACGCTCAATCGTAATACAACCCCTTTTCTTATTCTTATTCCCTGCATTAGCATCCTGTGCCTTGCATTGTATTCGGATATTCTCGTTCGCAATATGGTCAAACCTGGATTTTCTACACATACGTTAAATTACCATAACCTAAAAAACCCAAACTGAAATTTACATGTTTACGGATGTCGCGAACTGTTACGCTGTGAAAAGGTTCAGATTTATGGGATAAAATTACGAAGAAAGAAAGAATAAAATATCGATAAAGACGATGCTTTTGAATGCTATGTTTGCACTACGCTAAAATATCAGTAACTGCGTTCGATAACACTACTTACTACAACCATACAAAAAGTCAAGTAGGTAACTAGGTATGGGCTTGTGTTATTGTAGAAAATAATTATAATAGAAAATAATTGAACCTCTTTTCCCTGTTTTGTTCGTTCAGACCTACTGTGGTTGCAGTGTTTTGTTTAACATAGGTAGATCAATATCCTATGCACACCCTAGTGTTTGTTTATAAAGTTATTAGACAGCCAATGAATGCTCTTAGCCATAAATGTCAGGGAGCTGTTTTACAAATGCTGTGTTTGTTCGTCGGTTGTCCCATAGTAATACGCACTTCAGCGGGTACTTGAAACGATTCTACAGTAATAATATGTGCTTTTTATTGCCGAAACATGTCGATTGGAACCAACAGTCCATTAAGTCGCGAGGGCTTCATTAATATGTCACTTGCTGGACAAAAATTAAAGGGAGTGGCACTTAATGGCTAGTCTACGATTATTAAATTAAAGCGCTTCTCAAACGAATTATAATAATTATAATTAGAATGTTTGAGAGATACGGCATGAAATATCAACAACATATTTATAATAGAAGAACGCGCAAGGTCCTCCCTTCTATCTTGTGTTAATTACAATATATGAACTTACTATTTGGGGTACCCGGCTTCGCTTAGGAAGTTGGTATAAGATTAAACTGACGATTTAAGATCAAATCCACGAAGGATCTTGCTTTATGAACACTCCATAATATTCGAGAGTGTTCTGTAATGTTACACAATGATCTGGGATGTTCCAGAACATTGCACAACATTCCAGTTATAATCCGGGATGTTTTGGAATGATCTCGAATACTCTCGAATGTACTGGACTGTTCAAGAAATGTCCAGAGGGAGAAATTTACAAGAGAACGCCCTTCATGTACAAATGGGAACTTTCTTCATCGATGGGGGATAGAGGGCTACCACACCATTTAACTCCCACAATCGTACCGGGACTCGTTTCTGAGTTTTAGCGGCACACACATTTTACTTTTACAATATATATATTTATTATTCCGTAATCCCTATATCCCACTAAGATCTTAACGTAAAAGACCATTGTACAAAAGACAAAGACAATTCAAAAACCTAGTAACTCTCCTTTTCGTACTTTTGGTTGGAGAGCTGATGGTGGTTACACAGGGATGCTGTTTTTTTCAACTATATTCAAAAACATACGGACATCCGGTTCAATAGTGTCAATGTGCCCTTTGGGAACTGGTAGAGTGGACATTCTCAAACAATGGGGTTAGAATTTGTCCACATTCACAGGGCAGTGTCTTTGACTCCTCATTTCCGCGTCATGTTCGCGAAGGGGCTGTGACCCCACCAGCTGTTGTTTTAATATTGCCCGTGCTTTCGCAGAGGAAAAACTTCGTCAATTTAATAGTGGGATCCAAAAGTAGTTGAATTTAATTCTTTGTGGGAAATATGCTACTCAGTTCACTATGAATCCTCCATGAATCTATTAATATAATATTAAGATGCTACAAATTGACATTAAAAACAAAAATCGCGAAATCTAAACCAGTCAAAAACTTACATCGACAAAACCGTTTTATTTATGTTGACAAAGGCGTTTTAACTAGCGCAGACCTTCGCAAAATTAAGAAATATAATTTTTGAAGTGAAAACTTCTTTAGCACCGTTGCGATTTGAAACGAAAAATAGCGACAGTAAAAAGAGACAACCACATACATCTACAGGATTTAGCCTGCGATAAAATGAGATAATGTAATCAGTCTCCTCTTTATGCGGTGGTTCATAGCCTATCGGTCTTCTATTTGTGCGGTGCTTCGCAGACTCCCCACTCTTGTCTACTTTAGTTTACTGAAGGTTTCACTTCTACCGCGTGTGAACTGAACACTGATTTTTTTTAAATAAAAGTAAATATTTATAAAAATTTTTATAAATAAAAATGCCATGGCCGAAAATCGAACGCCGATAAACTGCCTGAAGGCAACTATGCCGAAAATTGTAAGAATTGCGGCATACATATATATTCATTGTTTAATATGTAGGAATCTTCTATAAATATAAGAATGATGTATTTATGAATTTTAGAGTGTTAGTACATCACAACCGAAATCATTTTTCGATTTGTTTTGCCAATCTGTTTGCTCTTATGTCGATATTTGCAATAATCTGACAGAAATGATGCATGACGGAGCTGGCAATGGACAATGGGTCAAGTTCAATTATGAACACTGCCCCATGGCCAAAATCTCAATCAATGGTGCGAAACGATTCAATCAGACCAACGCAACGGTGTATTACAACTACTAATAATTATCAATCACATTTTTGGCATACTTTGGATTATTTATTTTTGCCACAAGGAGTGTACCTACTTACTCATAATAATTTTAAAAAGTGAGGGTTACTCAGTTCTATCTACCCTTTTTAAAATCGGTATAATTTGATTGCGGTGACTAAACAACATATATCTTTTATTATATCTATTATATGTATATTGACAAGCAAATTCAGGGTATATTAGCACGATCGGTACATACCCGATGGATTTTAATCAGCGATTCCTGAGGACATTTGGATTAAAAATTTAGATGTTATTTTGTCGTCCGAGGATATTTTTTTCAATGAACAAAAAATATACATTTCCATCAAAAAATTATGACCGGACTGCAAAATGATATCTAACATACAACTTCAAATGTGCTTAGAAATCGCTGGTTAAAATCCTTTCGGTACGTCCTGTTACAAGTTGTACCCACTTTAAATTAAACATATGACACGCACACAAGACAAACATTCCCGGGTTACGAATAATCTAACAATACTTCTTCTAACACAGCAAACTTATTTTGTGGCAACATTTTGATTTAAATGAATAAAATACTTCGTTTTTACCACGTTTAAATCCAATTTAAATCTAACAATATTTGAAAATCTCCTACTACCACCTCAGTAAGCGGAAAAATGTTGCTTGTATCGCGATGGTGCTGAGGAATCGAACGTGCGACGCCCGGGTGGGATCCAAACACGATGCCAACTCAGCCACTGACCGGTTGGAGAATGGAGGAAGAAGTCAGGGATGATTAGGAAGACTTCCTGGCACGATTAAATTAATCAAATATTTGAATCGGTCATATCAAGAATCTATATAGCTGATGAGTAGGTACGATTCATTTTAGGATGAATGAGTGTGGACTAGATCTGTGTTATTATTCTCTCTCTGCCCAACTCAGTGACACACAGGGATGATTAGGAAGACTTCCTGGCACGATTAAATTAATCAAATATTTGAATCGGTCATATCAAGAATCTATATAGCTGATGAGTAGGTACGATTCATTTTAGGATGAATGAGTGTGGACTAGATCTGTGTTATTATTCTCTCTCTGCCCAACTCAGTGACACACAGGGATGATTAGGAAGACTTCCTGGCACGATTAAATTAATCAAATATTTGAATCGGTCATATCAAGAATCTATATAGCTGATGAGTAGGTACGAGTCATTTTAGGATGAATGAGTGTGGACTAGATCTGTGTTATTATTCTCTCTCTGCCCAACTCAGTGACACATTGCGTGAAGGATAGTTCAATAATTATTCATCTTCTTTATTTATATTTTCGTCCGAATCTTAGTAAAACATCATCTTGAGCCACGCTTTGAGATACACTGTCACTAATTATTTCCAAACCAATGAATAGCGTTAATTGAATTTGACTAGAGCTACCGTTCTAGGGGAAATAAAGTTAGTGCTTTATAAAGTTAGTGCTTTCGATTTCTTAATTATAAAACAAACAATACTGCCTCCTTGTGGGGATAGATCAAAGGAAATAAGGACTCTGCCGATTCAAGGATTTACATTACTTCGATTACAGTGTTAAGAGATGGTATCTCGAGGGAAGTAAAAGATCTCGCTGTACAAAAACTTTGAATTAATTAAACTAAGTGCTGTTTATAAAAGCGATGATGTTGTTTTTTTAATTATATTTTCGATATCGATTGACGAAAAATAATTAACCAAAATATTGTTTGAAAATTTTGATAATTCATTACAGATGTATTTGAAATATCGTCGTAAAGTAATTAGTAATTACAAAAAAATAGTCCAACTCACAGTCCTGAATAACTAGATACTAGATCTTATTATTACATCTTCAAGACGAATTATACCGCATATGATTTTTCCAACACAATGATTCCGCACTTGAAAAATTCCGAATATTCCGAGTTTATTCCGCACACAGATTACTCCTCACGCACATTACTCCGCACACAGATTATTCCGCACACAGATTATTCCACACACAGATTATTCCGCACACAAATTATTCCTGATACAGACTGTGGCGCACACAGATTATTCCGGATACAGACTGTGGCGCACACAAATTATACCGCACACAGATTATTCCGCAAAAAGATTATTTCGCACACAGGTTATTCTGGATACAGATTACTGAGCATACAAATCATTCCACACACAGGTTTTTCCGGACACAGACTATTGAGCATACAAATCATTCCGCACACAGATTATTCCGGATACATACCCTTGAGCACACAGATTATACCGCACACAAATTATTTCGTACACATATTATTCCGAATTCAGACTGTTGCGCACACATTATTCCGCTAACAGATTATTCCACACACAGATTATTCCGCACACAGATTATTCCGGATACATACTGTTGTCTAAAAAAATATTTGCAATATTTTTTTCCAATATGAAAAACATTGACCTATCCTACAGCTGCGATGTTTACAATATTATTGGAGTAATTTTGTTTTCATATCTGTATGATATTAAAATTATATGATGATATTCAAATATTTCTTTAACGTTTTAATCTATGTTTTTATACATTATATATTATAAATTTTAGCGGAAACTTCGCTGGTTAATTCAACCATGTAATATGTTGGATAAGTTTTAAGATTTTCACGGCCAAAAGCATTTTCGTTATTTGTTTTGGGGTGTTGCTGCTTGTCAAGATTATTTTGTACTGGTGAAAGTAAACCATTGTAATTTTTTTTTCAATTCTTACCATTGTGATTTCTAATTTTAGATTTCATTAAGAGATGGAGCCACTTCCGTCGGCATCTCGCAAACGGACTTACCCCTGGCTAGCATAAATACCACGTTTTAATGAACTTTCTATTCCGTTCCGCGGCGATGACGCCACTGCTTGTCACGATTATTTTGTACTGGTGAAAGTTAGTGGTGCTGGCGACACGGTATCGCTTCGAAGTAAATAAGCACACACTTCACGACTAACACTGCAACGATGTCCGAAATGTTGGCTAAAGAAGGAGGTAGCGCAACACGGCATAACACCCCAAAAACAAATAACGAAAATGTAATATGTTACTTTCTTATTAAAATATGTATAACTGTTTGTTTCCTCAATAAACTAAAATAAAATTAAAAAATATATATTTGTATTTTTGAGGTTGGGAACAGCTTTTTTATTTTCCATGGAAACCAAGTATTGATTAAAAAATATATATTTAAGAGTTTTCAAAACGTTAATATAATACACACGTTATTAATGTACACACGTAAGATCAGAATGCTACAGAATGCTGCTAGTAAATTAATTAAATATAATTTTTCAAAAATCATGAAATGGCGGAGATTTTTATTATATTTTTTTTATAAAATATAAACATAATTATTAACATAATAATAATTACATGTATTTTAATAAAAATTTCATCATCCTAATTTTGAATCTACATATAATTATCTTATAAAAAAATGAATCGCTGAATGTGTTGCTAAGCGCAAATCTAGAGAGCAGCTGAACCGATTTCGCTAATTCTTTTTATAGAATATTCCTTGAAGTACGAGGATGGTTCTTACGGAGAGAAAAATTAAGAAAATTGCGCAGAAAATTGGATAATTTCAGAAAACTAACGACTATTAGCAAGTTTGACAATTCGCGTGAGAATGACATTTTGCAAAACAATGATTGTTAAATCAGGATTCTATTTTTGAAAATCTTTAAGTTGATAAACTTATTTAAAGTAAGTACTCCCCTAATATTTTGAATCGAATCAAGAATCTTAGTTATTTTAAATAGGTACCTATGTTAGGTATCAAATTTAATACACGAAAAATGGAAATTAGAATAAAAATTGTAAAAGGTGGCACGCGGGCTGTTTAAAAATTGAATGTACTGGGATTGAATATATGGAAAGCGGGAGGGATGGAGAGATGGGGGAGGAGGGAGGGCGGTGAGAGGGGGGGGTGAAGGAGGCGGAGTGAGAACCCCCTTACACCATGCGAGCGAAGCTGCGGGAAAAAGCTAGTTATATATATATATATATTTTTTTTTTTTTAAGATCTACTCCCATAAAAGGCTTTGCTTGTGTGTACGACGGTGGTCGATGGTTTCACCTCTTCCTCACACTCGATAAACGCTGGCGTCCCGTAGGGATCGGTTCTGTCTCCGACTTTGTTTTTGTTGCACATCAACGACCTTTTGTCTTGTGCACCAATTCACTGTTATGCGGATGACAGAACAGTTCATGATAGCTTTTTGTTTGACAAGCCCCCAAAGGGCTCACAAACTCCAACAGCTCGTATGGCTTTGAAGCAAAGAATGGACGGTTACCTCGAGAGTGTTTTCTCTTGGGGTAAAAATAATCTCGTTGAATTTAATGTTTCAAAGACCCAATCTTGTCTGATTACGTCTAAAAGGGTTCGAAATGAAAATCTAGTCACTTTCAACGGAAGCAATCTTCCGAACAGGCCCTCCATTGATATGCTTGGTGTAACCCTAAGTGACCAGCTCAGGTATGGGGGCTCCATCGAAGCTAGAGTAAAGTTAGCCTCCCAGAAACTGGGCGTACTGTACAGGGCCCGCAGATACTTTAATAGTGCACAACTGCTAACCCTGTACAAATCGCAAGTTCGCCCCACTGGTCTGGAGCTCCAAAATACCTGAAAAATACCCTCGACTTTGTGCAGAAACGGGCGGTCCGTTTGATAGATTCTCCCATCTTAACAGACGGATTGCAATCTTTAGAGCACAGGCGTCGGGTGGGAATGCTATCCTTGTTCTACCGGTATTACAATGGAAGATGCTCCGAGGAACTAGCATCATTGATCCCTTTGGCACCGGTGCATAGTCGGGAAACATGCCAAACGCGTGCCCAACATTTGTACACGGTTGACATTTGTCACATGAGAACGGGTCGTTTCTTCGACTCGTTCTTATGTTCAACAGCTCAGCTGTGGAATGATTTGCCGGCCTCTGTGTTTCCTCCTTCCTACAACATAGGTCTCTTCAAGACCAATGTTCATTCCTTAATCTCCTCAAAAAGACCCTCCACACAGCATAGACATAGGCTCTGGGGGAAATTATTTTCCTCAAGGCCTCCTATGTGGAGTTAACGTAAAAAAAAGGGAGATGTTATTTGTCTATCATTATATTGTTAATATGTGTAGGACGTGTAGGTGCTTAAATAAGTACAAATTATTTTTTATTCGTAACTAGCTGAAGTTCCGTGTGTTGCCCGGGCTTTAAGCAGTGTTTTTCGAAATCAGATGGAGACAGTAATTTTTCTCTTATTTTGAAAGCCAATTGTTCAAAATTCGTGAAGAAGTATCAAAATGTGTTTAAGGATGGGAAAAGGGGACGGGGTGGTTTTTAAAATATCATGTAGGCTTCCCCTTGCTTTTTAAGGTGAAGTGTGCAAAATTTCAACAATTTAGGAATAAAACTGTATATTTGTTTAAAAACCAACACTACAGATAATCTTATTTCGATAAATAGATAGATTTTTTTGATCCAGAAGGTTTAGAGAATCTTTTTAATACTCGCGTCAGTAAAATTAAACGCACAAAAAAATAAAAACAATATTTATTAATAAGATCATTGTTTGAATTTGCTTGAATGCACTATTGAAACAAAACATAACTCTTAGTTCAATGGAACAAATGCATACCGGGTATATAACAGGAATACATTTTTGCCTAGGCGAGCGATGTCTCGATTTTGTATTCCGCTAGCGTAAATATTGCATTGAAGCATTACGGTTTGTAGGGGTGTTTGCCCGGGGCTCCGGAAAAAGTTGCTACGCCACTGAATATAGTTAATTAATAGTATCAACCAGTCAGTGGGGTCAAATCAAAATTCCGTAGCATAAGTTTTGGTCCAAGTTTCAATATTTCACTATTTTGTTGCGAAAGCTTTGAAAATGTGGAGTAAAGTATTTTCTATTTATTTAAATTTATTGTTTTTTAAATTAATCAATTTTATTAATTGTCTGGGGTCTATAAGTCGAAGGGCTTATGAGATTTGACGATATCAGTTTTATTTCAAATGGGTGCACATCGCACCGATATGAAATAAATCTGAAATCTTCGGTGTACCTAACACCTCTTTCTGTTAACCCTTCGAATAATAAGAAAATAATTTTCTGTCATATTTTGCCTATCAAGGTTTGCGCGCAAAATTCCTGGTTCTTCCCATGCATTTTAAATGTTCCTATTTATTGGTTTTTTTAACGCTTTTGCAAAAACAAAAATTGTTCTAAAATCAAGATAAAATAATCTTTCCGGTGTGTTTATTAGAAATCAACATTTTTGTTTCTAAATATTAAAATTTTAATATTGGAAATTTAAATTGGCTAAAAAATGCATACCTGCGAATATTCGAATTAAAGTAATTAAAATAGAATAAACTTAAAATTTAAAATACAGACTCCTTTTCTAAATCAAATTTAAAATAAAACTGTCACCTCACTTTTTATCACTTTCATACAATTTTATTTTTAAATTAAATGTGTGATACGTCACAAATTGGCGAAAAATTAAACCGTCACTTTTGATCGGGTTTGTAAAATATCTGAAAAACCTAGCTCATATAATTCTAAGACAATAAGAAGCATAATTTCATTCCGTTTCTAACATAAAAGAAATCACAAATATTCGCATGACAGGAAGAGAGATATCTAACTTTTAATAATGCACTGTCGCTCTGGGACAATCTGGGTCTCCTGTTATTATAACGGCATATGATGTTTTGGGACAACTTGGGTCTCCTGTGATTAGACGGGTTAAATAAAAATGTTAAAATGAAAAAATCCATTACAACATTTGCGTAATTTGGCAATACGATGTTTTTTAGGCGAGAATCAATTTATTTATTTTATTTATTTATTTATTGCTTCTTCACAATTTATGTACATATATTTTTAGCATGTAATTATTAACCCCACTAGGGTTCGCCTGTATCGGGGTTAATAATTTTACAATTTAAAAGTTACCGAACTTTAATTGATTTGCAATCATTGCCAGTCGGGAGGTGGGTATGGGTACCGCCGCCCGGGAACCATTTATTGGATAATCAACACCTCTGCCATGGGTCACCCCAAGTAGTTCGCTACATTTGGTGACTTAGCAGGAGTGCCCGGGTTCACGGGGATCAGGTTTGTTCGTTTTTTCATCTTGGCGGCAAATGCGTGGCACCAACTGTGTGGCAGCCCGGATCGAGAGAGACTGGTTGAGGGAGACCTCTCCATCATATCAGCAGGATTTGGACCGCAGTGGAAGGGATGAATTAATTCGTCACTTCTGGACACACTGATCCCCAGATTCCTACCCACCCCTCATAAATTTTCCCTTTCCAGAACTTCCTCTCCTTCATTTCCCTAATAAGACCTTCCATCCAGCATTCCCAAAGATAACATAGGCCCCGAGGGAAATTATTTTCCTCAGAGCCTCATGTGTGGAGCTAATGTAAAAAAAAACACAGGAGCAGAATAGGAATATGGTTAAATTATTTAACTTTTTTTCTATAATGTGTACTGTCGGTTTCTAAATCCCTAAAATATTCCATGTCTTTCTATATATTTAGATTTAAAAAAAGGAAATATGTGAATGTGTGTATGTACGTATTTTTTATATATACGTTTATATACATTTAAATATATTTTTAATTCTAAGAAAATTCTCGGTAACTTCTGTAAAATCAATCATATTGATCTCTTTAAATACTATATATATATTTTTTTAATTCTATTCTAACCACCACTGTTTATATTCCTATGTAATAACCACCACTGTTTAATATCCAAATAATATAATACCCACGCTCAGGCTTCGCCTTTGTGGGATCTGTTTTTGTTACTTCTGATATTTTATGTTATTATATACGTACCTGTCTCTATGTATCAAAAAAAATTGCTAATAAAAAAATAAATGTAACAATATTATGTCCCAAGTACAGAAAGTACCTAGTACATGCCTCCTCTGTGAGAAAGACGAAGAGGTTACAGTGGAGAGCTATCAGTGGAGTAATGCGATTTACGTAGGCGTGAATGGTCACTTTAGTGCACTCAGCCGAATGCAGCCGTCAAAGATTAAGTGAATTGACTCTGAGTAAATCATTGCACCTCGAGTGGGGCAATTGCTCCCATAAACCAAATACCATCACTGTCCAGTGACACACTGAGGCTCGCAGTTAAATCTAATTACTCTTGGAGATCTTGGAAGGATAAGGAATAATTAATGTATAACTTGAAACTGATAGTTTCGTGAACAGTAGTACACCTTGTGTCATATGTTTCTAATTTTCAAAACACAACCAAAATTTTATCTGAAACCATAAGATTTGTAAGTGGGCACTATACCTATAAACTTAATTATAAACCACGTTATACTTTATGTAACTATTTTTTTTTTATTTAAAATAATGAATTATACAATTTGTCCAAAGAAAGTCACTATCTCAATGACAATTTGTTTTTCAAACCTTCTTCAGGCATAGGTATCACAAAATTGAAAAAAAAAACCCAAATAAGAAAGTCTAAAAAACAAGACAATTTCTCATTAAAAAATATTTTTTATTGAAGTATTAAAACGGCTATCACATTGAAAGGAAAAAGGAACGTACAAAAAAATTTACCAGCAAACTTTTTTTTTAAATTATATTTTATACATTTTACAAATACAAGACAAAAAGTCCCGATAAACTACTTTTTTGTAGTTTGTCTAACGGGTTATTTACATTAAAGATCTTATTACAGTGATTTAATAGTTACATTTTTACAATTTAAGATATAAAAATAAATAAAAGTTTTTACAGAAATATACTTAGATACATTTTTACAATTATACATATAAAATAAAATAATTTTTTACAGAAATATACTTAGATAAAAGAAAAATTATGAAGACATGAATAACAATTTGAAAGTGTTTAATTATTATTTTTTAATTTATAAACTAACGTTTAGACAAGATTTTTATGCATAGCACAAAGGGTAACAATTAGTTAGTGTTTCAGGCTGACAATTATTGCTTGTAATAATTGAAAGTGTTTAGTTATTGTAAGCTAATAAAAATTAGTTCTTTCCGTAAGCCAAGTGTTCAGTAAGTTCACCAATTGTTTGTTTTGGGTACAGTTTTTAATTTCAGCTGGAAGCATATTTAAACAACTGGGAATCATGTAATTTAACGTTCTTTGTCCATATTTATTTGTATGTTTAGGTACAATTAATCCTTCATTAAAGTTAAAACGAGTATTATGGTTGTGTTCCAGCCTGTTTATATATAAAGGGTTTTAATGTTTAATTTAATTTTAATAATGTTTATACTAAATGCAAAACGGTTGAGTTAAAACAGGACTTCGATACGATCAGTTAATTATAACAAAAGTATATTAATAATTTCTACCCCATAACGGAGGACGACCTTTCTAAGGCAGGGTTCGATTCCCAGCGTGCACAAGTAAATTTTATTTGATTGATTTGTGTTATTTCACAATTTATTTATTTAAAATATTTTGTAGTATATTTGCGGCACGTGCCAGAGTGGAAGATACTCTCAATATCGCCCTAGTGTAAGCACTATTCAGATTTGAAATGTTGTTTGAAATGGCTTTAGCCATTTTTGATGACTACATCTTAATAGCCGCACCTCCCTCTTCTCCATCTACTTCCCTTCCCCAATACCTTCAGCCTCGCAACATACCCCGATTAGGGATTCCATGGTTCTCACTGGCTCCAGACGGGAGCAGTTGGGATTCTTGTGCGGTTTTCACATAAAAGGATGAATACAAAAAATATATGTTGTCAAATAATATCCAAAATTAAGAGGAAAAGAAGTAATCTCATTTAATTTCCTAAATCAAAAAAAAACAATAACAACCATTCTCACAATATCTTTACATAATTAAGTGAAGATATTGTGAGATTCTATTGTAGATATTAAAGACGAAAATAACAACGAAACTATCCAAAAGTAACCATAAAAATTTGACATGGTTTTAATTCAGGTCCATAGATGGGAGTTGCCTATAATTTCAATAGAATATTCTTATTTTATGTCCAGAGATGTCATTCATTCAAGTGATCTACTTACCGACATTTCATATATACTTTGTCGCGTTTAATTAATTATTTCCACCTCTTTCTGTACAATATATTTTAAAAATCGTATCATCTAAAACCGTGTAGCTCCTCCTGGTTTTTAAACCTGATTAAATGGAAAAATGATTGCAGCAAAAAGATACATTAATTAATTTAAGGCTAATAGCTTTATTTAGCTATATTTTAACCCGATCCACTTACCCCGCCAACGGTTATTGCTATCGCTATGTTTTCGCTGTAATAGAATTAATAGCGATAACACATGGGGGCGGCAGGGTGCACGGAATACCAATGCCCCTGTATGCAAGGGGTTAAATGGTATTCCATCGACCTCATGGCGTGTTTAATGGCTGGGTCTGAACCACGGGTCCCCCTTACAGCAGTTAACCTAACCTTCTAATAAAATACACGGATACCGATATGTCACTTGTGAATTATGTTGAGGCTGATAACTATGTAAATACGCCATAATATGTCATGTTGTTTTATTAATACAAGGAATATGGGAAGCAGAAAAATGCGAAATGTTCACAACGAACGCTCGATTGCAGTCCAATAAAATCATGAACCTAAAAAGCCCAGGATAGAGCGTTTGTGCGATTTTGTATGAATGACTTTGAAGCCAAATCAAGGGTGAGGGGAAATTGTCTGGCAGTCATTTTGTATGACTGAATTTTAAATTGATTTGTGTGCAAAGTAGTATTATTGGTACAATTTTATTATCGTTAATGCATTTTATAATGGCTATTTTTTGGGGGTATTTGATGAGACATGGAATGGGATATCATTAAAAATTAAAGTAGGAAAAGGCATTTTTCATACATCTTCCCTCTCACCCTGCGGTTTTAAATTGTTCTTCAGAGGCTATTAGTTTCACACATAAAATAATAACAAAACTCTGTGTGACAATAAATTCTTAATCTAGAAGAAATAGTTAGAAAGCAGGCAAGTTCTTAATAATTTATTAGTTTAATTTGGTTTATTTATTATTCTTTGTATTTATCCGTGTTTTCTCCGGAATAATGAAAAAAACTTAAACTATTATTGACTTATCTTGAACCAACCTGAAATATTCTTCATTTTACTCTCTCTATCTGTGACTATTTATGTTTTCGTATAGAAATGACGGCACAAGAACCATTTACAAACATGTTTTAAAAAAAAATTAAATAGTCGTAGTACGATTTAGAAAGATTTTTTTTTTTTTTTTACAGTGAATACCGCATAAGAATCTCAACTGCTCCCGTCTGGAGCCAGTGAGACTATGGCATCCCCAATTGGGGTATGTTGTGAGGCTGAAGGTAGTGGGGAGGGGAAGGAGGTGGATGAAAGAAAAGAAAAATTATAAGATTACAAAACAAGACAAAATAAAAATAATATAAATTAGTGCAAAGTTATTGAAAGCATTGAAGAAGAAACAAAAACAAAAACAAAAAATCTGTCGTCCAGTGAACTTGTTAAAATATACTAGGGATGTCGAAAGTGAAAAAAATATCGATATATCGATGTATCGATATTTATTAAAATATCAATATCGACGTCGATATATCGAGGAAAAAATATTGATATATCGGTCAAATTTTCAAGTGTATTCAGCTCAATATTATCAATAGTAATTTTTACACACAATGTCCTTTTTTAATGTACAAAAATCTCAATAAAAATGAAGGTATTTTTATCGGTATTCATTTTTATTAGGTAATAATTACAAAAATATCAAAAACTAAAAAGCTGTCTTCTAACTTATATGTAAACTGAGACGCATACAATGTTTGTATGCGTCTCAGTAACATTCTATTGGCATATTAATCTGTCAAAAAGGACTTCGTGTTTGAAATAAGATATAGTCAATAATCATAGACAATTGGGAACCAACACATACGAGTGGCTTAAAAAAATGGCAAATCTCATGTGTGTAGGTACATACATTTCTATGTATGTACCTACACACATGAGATAGTATTAGTTATCATAAATACTAATGCAAAGACAACAGATTTGTAAGCTATTAATTGTTAAAATTTCAACCGCTAGATGTCATGACCCATAACAGTTACTTTTTCCGTTCGTTCCTATACGGTTTTGGATTCTAGTGACTTTAAATACACAAATTTAAAAAAATATCGTTTTTGATACAATTTTCGATATTGGATATTTTGTATCGATATATCGGCTAAAAATATCGATATATTTGTTGAATTAAAAATATCGATATATCGATACTTTTTCAACAAGCCTAAAATATACTGCTAAAGTGTTTAAAATAGTAGGTACAGCTAATTCAGTAGAGGCATATTAAAATAATATTGAGTGTTAATTATTTTAGCCGAAAATTATTTTTATTGTTTGGAGATTTTTATCAACTGCAGCGCCCTACAATTCCAGTAATTTCATTAAAAATCTTTTTACAAAAATAAATGTTAAAAAACCAAAAAAAACTTTTTTTCAATCAAAGCACATAGATAACACACGACCCAAACCTGCTTGCAAACAAAAAACAGATACAAGTGGCACTGGTAGATTTTCGTGCGGGCTTTGTTATTGCATTTACTACTGATTAAAAATAATGTATGTTTCTAGGTATTGCTTTCAGATGAAAACGTGAACTAGAGATATATTATAATTTTATGATGAAAGGCCGAACCACCCTTAGTTTAACAAGCGACTTGGACAAAGAGAGAATGGATCGTCCAGATTTACTACTATTATGTTCGGATGGTTGAAAAACTTGAGAGAATCTCGTTAAAGCTAATGATTCAGAAAATAGATGTCGATACAAATTGACAAAAAGAAGATGAAACAACGAAAAAGTGTGTCAAGGATGATGTGGACAAAGGAGTATAAAACAAATAGAAAGATACATGTTGTACATACAGATCTTATACTGAAACAATCGTATTTCACGCATTTTGAGATGAAAAGAACACAAAAGAAAGGAAATGTTACAAAAACTTATCTAACCTTAAGAATTCAGACGACGAATATAAGAATTCGATAGACGCTTTGTGAGAATTAAAGGATGCGTAAATAGAAGGTACTACTTACATAAATTTGATTGCTTATATCACGATATGGCTTGTAGGCAGCAAATTCGTAAAAGCATACATAATTAAATAGCAATGAAAATCAAAATACAACTACGATACCACTTACAATAAACAAGCAAAAACGAGCATCGTGCAAGACATTAAATTGAAAAAAAAATAATGTTAAAACGTAATACGAAAATAATAGGCATGAAATAGAGGCAAACAAAATGCGCTATTACGCAAGATTTTGTTCCACAAAAGAAAATACATATGCTCATACTTATATTAGACTTCACGTACTGTGGCCCAAATGACCCCTGGAATGGGAACAGCCAGCACACGACACGCCAGCCGTACACAATTTACACACACTACACGAAGTAGGTACAATTGTACACGTGTTAAAACTACAAGAATCCTCATCTTCAAGTGCTAGCTCAAACACATTTATACCAAAATAAACACAAAAAGTATTAAATTTTGTGTACACGAACAGGTACAGGACGCGTGTGTTTTACTTGTTGAACTGCATACAGGGCAACTCCACTTTTATCAAACAAGCTTTTTATGACATTTCTCCGAAACCATTGGCAAGGAACTTTGAAATGACGTCGACAAATGTAAAAAAAATAGCAATTTTAGTAATATTCAAAGGCGAAAGGGACTAACAACGTAATTAATTACTAACTTTGTAAAAAATCGCCAATCAAAGGAGTGCACATTTGTGACTTTGTTGCCGTCTAGACAAAATAGAAACCATTTAATTTTCAATTAAACAAAGATTTTTTTAACTCTTCTGTAAAATAGCGGATCTTTAATAATAATAACATCTTAATTTATTAGAAACGTTGGTAAGCAAACATATCCAAAAAATGAACATTTTATTAGAAAGAGTATATTACACATTTGCTGTTCTATTGGCAAAGTTCGGCGGGTTCATGGGATGAGGTCTGTCTAGGTCTTGGATGTGGATGACCAGGATACACTGAACCCCAGATTCCTACCCACCCCTTAAACCCTTTTACTTCTCAGAACTCTCCTCTCCTTCCTTTCCTTAAAAAAACCACTCCACACAGCATCCCCAAAGATGACATGACTGTGTGGAGCTCATGTAAAAAAAAAATAGTTAAAAACTTTCCGAAAATCCCATCAGACAAGTTTTTATCATCATTGTCCGACATTGCGTCGATATTGTGAATTTGATCGAATTACCAATATGTTTAATAATTGAAAGAGAGCATGACAGAACACAGTTGTTCGGTTCTTTTGCTGTAGCCAGAATGATTTTTTAATAATTTTTTTTTTGGCTCCATTTTTTCTGTAAAACAATTGTACTCCGATATTCCTATCACAGAGAAGATCAGAATCAAACAGTAAAATCTTCACTATTACCAAACAATGTTTTTATCACTCTTCTCCGAAGTAATAGACAAATATCTCAAATATAATATCGGCCCACACAAGTCTCGGTAGAATTGCCAATATAATAAGTACTTGAATTTAGAGTGAGCATTACTCATGCTTGTGTACGGCTCCGTTGCTAAGGCCAAAATGTACCAAACAATTTCCCTAGCTCTACATAATTAGCAATTAGACTAGACTCAAGAGTGTTCTCCTGGTTAAGAGTCGGTGAAATCTTTGATGTTTTAAACGATGATGATTACATAATGGAAACAAATATACTAGTCTGCATTTTATATATACATCTGCATGATATAAAACAGATGTGGAACGTTAAAAAACAACCCAAATTTCAGGTGCGATGTAGAAAAACATATGTTGTATGTTGCGCACTTTATTTAAAGTGCACAGCTGCACACTTTATTTAAACAAAATCATGACACAGTCGACGGTAGGTCAAATCGAGCTGTTTACTATGATCGCTCTTTTCGTGTAACGGGCTCTCTCATTTGGAATAAACTTCCCTCAGCTCTTACTAATATCCAGAATTTGGCTGAATTTAAACGGTTTTATAAACAAAATTACGATACGATGTATAAATCATACCATTCATAAATCCTAACATCTTTTCAATATACGTAATAATAATAAGCCACATTCTCAAGCTTCCCGTAATTGTTAGGTTTCGGTTTCCTCATAATTGTATTTTTATTTTATGTTTAACTAGCTGATCCCGGCATGCGTTGCTATGCCATTTAATAAGGAAATAGATTCTCCCTGAGTGTCCTTTCCCATTCGTCCCGTTCCCCTTCGGCCTCCCCTTCATCTCCTACGTCCTCTTCCCCTCTCGCGTTCCCACTCCGTCACCTCCACCTTCCCTGTCCCCACTACACTCCCCCCCCCCCTTCACCCGTCCCGCGAACCACCATCCCGAGTTCCCCTCCCCCGTCACACGTCCCCTTCTCCTCCAGCGTTCCCCTTCCACCTTCCCCGCCTTCCCTATTCCCTTTCCCGCTCCCTCGTCCCGCCAACCCTCCTCCCGCGTTGCATATATTCAATCCCAGTACATTCAGCCTTTAAACAACCCGCGTGCCACCTTTTACAATTTTTATTCAAATTTCCATTTTTCATGTATATTAAATTTGGTACCTAACATAGGTACCTATTTAAAATATCTAAAATTCTTGATTCGATTCAAACTATTAGGGGAGTACCTACTTTAAATAAATTTATCAACTTAAAGATTTAAAAAAATAGATTTGTTTTGCAAAATGTCATTCTCAAACACGCGAACTGTCAAACGTGCGATAGTCGTTAGGTTTTCTGAAATTATCCAATTTTCTGCGCAATTTTCTTAATTTTTCTCTCCGTAAGAACCATCCACGTACTTCAACGAATATTCTAAAAAAATAATTAGCGAAATCGGTTCAGCTGCTCTCGAGATTTTCGCTTAGCAACACATTTAGCGATTCATTTATAAGATTATATAAGATTATCATTATGAACATGAAAACTATTTACTAGAAACTATATAAAACTAGTAACTCGAACACCTGTCTTCAATTTATTAGAATTAACATTGAAAATTTCCTTAGGTCTTTGAAGTTTATGTATGCATGCAGCGGAATGTACACAGTTCTCAACATTCTTAACCGAGGGCACTTTTTACATGCACATATTTCTACTATCGATTATTTATCATCTCTATACCTTAGTTCGCCATTGCAATGTTCGGAGGAATGTTGGAAATTTTTAGGTCTCGTCGTCGAGAGGTATGACTCTCGACTGGTACAATCTAAAGGTCGTGGGTTGAAATTTTAATTTTTAAATTATTTACAACAATCCTATTAATTTAATTTAATTTAATATCATAAAGGTGAAAGTTTGTATGGATGTATGTTTGTTACTCTTTCACGCAAAACATACTGAATGGACATTAAAAATTCTTTCAGTAATAGAAAGCTACATTATTTGCGAGTACTATAGTCTGAATATATTGGTAAGCTCTGGCGTTATGAATAAGCTCCGGCTTTATGAAAATATTTATAATACGTTTATTGTCCAGACGAAAAGCAAAGCTGTCATTTTGTCATTTGTTTAGGTTACTACGGAGATCCCTTTGATAGTAAAATTTCAAATATGCATAAAATACTAATCTACACTAATATTATAAATATCTTAAATGATTTTTTAATTTATATTATGATTTTTTTAAACTCTTCAGGATTTTTATTTTTAAATTATACAAGATTTTTTAACCTTCTTATTATTTACAATAGCCGTTATTACTAACTTACACGATCATTAATTTACTAATTGAGCTAGAATTCCCTCACCAAACACAAGAGCATTGTCTCTTTATGGTGAGGAAAGGCAATTTATTTTTATTTTTTGTTAACCTTATGTAACTATGTAACTGTTGTAACTTCAAATGTATTTTTAATAAACATTGCCAATTAAAAAAAAAAAAAAATCTATACTAATATTATAAATGCGAAACTGGGCGTACGAGCTGTTTGAAATGAATGTAACGGGTATGGTGGGGGGTTGTGAGTTGGGGGGGGAGGGGGGAGTGGGGATAGGGAAGGTGGAGGAGGCGAAGTGGAAACCCCCTAATACTATGCGAGCGAAGCCGGGGGCAAAAGCTAGTATATTATAATACATTTCCGGAAGGTTCCAGGGTGTGTAAGACTACTATTCAGAATTGAAACGTTGCTTGAAATGGCTTTAGCCGCGTTTGGTGACCAGATTTGAATAGCCAGGTACCTCCTCGTCTTCCTCTTCCCCATCTCCTTCCCATCCCCATCACCTACATTCTCGCAACATACCCCAATTGGGGATGTCATGCCAGTAAGACAACAGGAGCAACTCTTTGCCGTCTTTCTCAAGTATCTGTCAAAATAGTTCCCGATTGTAATGACTTCGGGAGTTGAAAATAGTTGTGTTGGCCAATAAATCCCACACAAAAAAATATCAAAGCTCTACACGTTCGAGATACCTTTGTTCTGTTTCAGAAAACAGATATCGGCTTCGTAATTGACATAAAAGCTTTAATGAAATTCAAAATAAAAATTTAAAATTGTGTGTTTATTTATCGATCACTTGTTGACAGCTTTCTTTGTAAGAAATCTTAGTTTCATTAATTCTTTCAATAATCAATAATAAAAAAGATTTGACGTTATTTCATATTGTGATATACTAGCCCAGAACGGTAAAATTTGCGGGATATTATAATTGTAAAATTTCAGAAGCAGAAAGTTTTTAAAAAAAATTTGACTTTCACAACACCACCAAAAGTCTACCTTTCGAATGAAAACCGTTAAGTAAACTTGAAAAATTACGATATCTGCCAAAAATTTTAACAAAAGTTAGCACACATTTGAAACATAATATTCTAAGACATTGGGTATTATTTTATTATTTTGAATCGTATTTTTGAAACCCTGGCAATATTTTGAAAATTTAAATCCGAACATCGGACCATTTTTATAAACGGGAAAGACGGGACATAATTTTATGGGTGCAAAAAAACGATAATTACATAGCCGAAAATCATTTAAAAAAAAAACGACGTATTCCACGAGAATGGCACAGGAGAATAACGAGGCATACATAAATATATAAATATTTTTTTCCTTCATCCATCTTATTGATCATTAATCATTATAATTTAATAAAATAAAATACTTTTTTGTTTAAAACCACGAAATTTATTAGTTTATGAACCAACCGGTTTCGCTTATCGTAAGCCTCTTCAGGGTACAAATTAATACTAAACAAGAAGTACATAATGTGTGATAAGTTTTAAGATTTTCACGGCCAAAAGCATTTTCGTTATTAGTTTTTGGGGTGTTATGCCGTGTTGCGCTAGATCGTGATGCAGATCCAGTAGATGTGTCTACCGGATCTGCCGGATCTGCCCTGATGATGGACACTGCAACGATGTCCGAAACGTTGGCTAAAGAAGGAGGTAGCGCAACACGGCATAACACCCCAAAAACTAATAACGAAAATACATAATGTGTGCTTATATATAACAAAATATAGAGGGAGACAACATGATACAAATATAACAGACACATAGACGGCCATAAAATACATTAACATAAGCACTCAAGTAATGGGAAAAACAGAAAGATAATTAGGTAGACTAATGGGTTATAATTTATAATAATAAATTCGGAGAAACAAAGCATCAACTGGCACAGTGGTAAGGAGCACTGGGAATTTTTATTTTTTATTTTATTTCAAGGGTTTATTGGAAACAGACCTAATATTGGACTACTTGATATGTCTAATTGATTATTAAGTATATGACTTTTGGTTTTTACGGCTTTTTTTATTTCTAGCGCCTCTAAATTGTTTAGTCTATTAGCATGCCCGTTTTTATGTAAGATTTTAGCACCGGTGCTATGACAGAATGTATGATCTTTATCGATCAAATGATTGGCGAATTCTGAAAACCCGTTATTTTTGAGGCAACGAAGATGCTCCTTTATCCTAATATTGACATTACGTGATGTCTTACCGATATAGAAAGCCGAACAATTATTACAATTTAATTCATAAATTCCCGAATGACTTAATTTATCGTCCTTATCTTTAGAATTAATTAGAAATTTACCTAGATTGTTATTGGTATAAAAGGCCGGTCTGACTTCAGAAGGAAGGTTTTTTACACTTACTTACAAGGTAGAAAAATTATTAATGAACAAAATTCGCCGCCATTGATGATTAATATTATTATCATTGATTTCAGCTCAAGGACTAGCGAATAAGAAGCGATTAATGGCTATTTGTTTTAGTTTTTTTATTTAAGAATAAAATATGATTCATAGCCGTTATTAACAGCTATTTTTTTAAAAATTATTTTTAGTTGTTCATTAGCAAAATTATTATCGGACATTGGAATTGTGACTAAACGATGGACCATTGAATGGAATGCGGGGTGTTTATGTGATATAGGGTGATTGGAGGTGCTGTGTATGACAATGTTAGTATAGGAGGGTTTACGAAATATGTTAAAATTAATTTTGTTATTAACGATCGATAAGGTAAGGTCTAAAAAATTTAAGGTTGAAGTGTTGCCTATCTCTAATGTGAATTTAATCTGATTATGAAAAGAGTTCATAAGATTGAGGAAGGAATTAAGTTGACCCTCAGTCCCTGTCCATATACAAAAAACATCATCAACATATCTTTTCCAGTACAGGACGTTTTTAATAAGAGGTGAGGTACGAGATAAAATTTTATTACCTAGGCTATCCATGAATATATCGACAATCAGAGGACTTGTAGGGCTGCCCATAGCCAGGCCGTCACGTTGCTGATATATAACATTATTAAATTGAAATTAATTTTGATTCAGGCATATATTAAACAATGAAGTTAAATCTTTTACAAAATCTATAGAGCGATTCGAGCTATTTAGCAAATCAGAAATTAAACATTTACTCTCATTTATGGGAACATTGGGAAATAAATTTACAACGTCCAAAGAAATTAGTTTAGAATTACTAAATTTATAAATTAAATTGTAATAATTGTTCGGCTTTCTATATCGGTAAGACATCACGTAATGTCAATATTAGGATAAAGGAGCATCTTCGTTACCTCAATAATAACAGTTTTCCAGAATTAGCCAATCATTTGATCGATAAAGATCATACGTTCTGTCATAGTACCGGTGCTAAAATCTTACATAAAAACGGGTATGGTAACAGACTAAACAATTTAGAGGCGCTAGAAATAAAAAAAATCCGTAAAAAACAAAAGTCATATACTTAATAATCAATTAGACATATCAAGTAGTCCAATATTAGGTCTGTTTCCAATAAACCCTTAAAATAAAATAAAAAATAAAAATTCCCAGTGCTCCTTACCACTGTGCCAGTTGATGCTTTGTTTTTCCGAATTTATTATTATAAATTATAACCCATTAGTATACCTAATTATCTTTCTGTTTTTTCGCATTACTTGAGTGCTTATGTTAATGTATTTTATGGCCGTCTATGTGTCTGTTATATTTGTATCATGTTGTCTCCCTCTATATTTTGTTATATATAAGCACACATTATGTACTTCTTGTTTAGTATTAATTTTTACCCTGAAGAGGCTTAAGATAAGCGAAACCGGTTGGTTCATAAATTAATAAATTTCGTGGTTTTAAACAAAAAAAGTATTTTATTTTATTAAATATGTCAAACCACAAAGTGATTGCTTTCTACAATAATAATCATTATAATGTTCATCGTCTATACATATATGACTAAATCTAAAGTAATAAACTTCTTCTTGTAAATTATAATTATAATTTAATAACTTATATTTTACATGACAAAATTAAAAAAAATACTTATATTTTACATGACAAAATTAAAAAAATAACTTATATCATTGATGTAGCTATTCCAAATTCCTGGAATATTCGAAAAACTGTTTCTGAAAAAATTAGAAAATACACAGATTTAGGAAATGAGATTAAAAGAATTTGGCATTCTCGGACTATAAAAATATAACCAGTAGTTATTTCGGCTACTGGCATTATACCTAGGTCTCTGATTCAAAATTTAGGCGTATTAGATTTGTCAAAGAATTTATATATAAAAATGCAAAAATCGGTAATTTTAAATACATGTAGGATTACAAAAGATTTTTAAAATATTTATATTGAGGGATCAGTGGGATTTATTGGTTCAATTAGGAATTCCACAGAGCCGAACCCTCTGATATGAAAATATCTGGAGTCGGTGAATTATTTTCCCATCTGGTCTCTGGTAGGTTGACATGTTGTTCTTGTATTGTTTTGTAATTATAATACTTTTATAGTGCAATTGCATAACGTGGATTGACCAGATGATCATTTGGGAAGTGTGTGAAAGGGTTTAGTTTTTCCTGTGGGGAAAATTAAACCCGGACATTTAAAAAATTTTCACACCGCTAAAATTTTGAAACCGACACTTTAATTCAAATCAAATTTGTGTTCGATGAACGTGGATAATTTTCATTAATTCACGCAAGAAATTTTCACTTCACGCACCTACGACCGAAATCAGTATGATTCAATAATAAAAAAGTTTTTATTATTGTTTTTAGTAGGTTTGTGATGTATTGATTTTTTATGGCAATTGCGTAGCTGGGCTTCTCCAGCCATTAGGGTTGTTGCAGACCACATTAGCGGGGGCCAGGATCCAGGAGAACATGAGGGCAAGGAGTGAGGGGTGAGGAGGCAGGAGGCTGTAAGTCTTCGCCACCTCGGTGTCAGCGGCAGAAGGGTCCTTCGCCTCCGCCGGCATAATTGCGGCCAATTGCCCGTGCATAATGAAAAATCTATACAGAATCCTGCAATAAGTGCCGCCACTTAATGGGGGGTGTGACAGGGGATGAAGTACGGGGGAGAGTGGAGGTTAGGCCAGAGGGGAGAATAAGGGAGAACAGAGCCCAGCACAGAAGATCTGCCATGTTAGCAGTATTGAGGTACTCGCACCAACAGCGCATTAGTCGCACTCTCTAATTTTTGTAGTGGGTCGCTACTTATGAAAATAATAATTTCCATTTCAACGCGGTTGTGTGGTATGTGAAATTATCAAGGGCAAGACCCATATTATAATCCCTAACACTAATAACGCAAATGTATTTTACCTACAAGTTCCTCTAACACGGTGAAATTTCATTGATCTACGGAATGCTTCCGAGGTATCTTAAACGTGCTATTTATTTCTTATATTTGAAACTTTTGTAAAAAGAAATACCATTTTAGAAACTAGGTTTTTTTTTCAAATGAGTTCCACACAGGAGGCGCTAAGGAAAATAATTTTCCTCAGGGCCTATGTCATCTTTGGGGATGCTGTGTGGGGGGTTTTTTTTAGGAAAGGAAGGAGAGGAGAGTTCTGGGAAGGAAAAGGGTTTAAGGGGTGGGTAGGAATCTGGGGTTCAGTGTGTCTTGATCATCCGCCTCCAAGACCTAGACAAACCTCACCCCATGAACCCGGGCACCCCTGCTAAATCACCAAACGTAGCGAACCACTTGGGGTGACCTATGGCAGAGGTGTAGGTTATCCAATAAAGGTTACCGGGGCCGCGGTACCCATTCCCGCCTCCCAAATTGTTAGTCTAAAACCTCACCATATATTACCAGGGGGGGGGGGGGGGTTAAAAAGTTGCTAAAAAGACATCACGTGATTAATGGACGACCCCAAACAAGTAAAACTTGGAACCGAACACAAGTTTTATTCATGGAATCGAGTAATGTTTGAGACAAACGATTTTTTTAGATTTTATAGAATTTTTACAGATAACCAGGAAAAGACTAACTACCCTATTGGGCTAAAAAACAGCAAATGAAAATACTAATTTCTGTTGTTTGGGGTGTGCGTTATTCCTGCTTACGTTCAACGAACTCAAATGCGTTTTGAATTTAAGTGTCATTTTCAAAATTCGAATGTAATATTTTAACAGAAAAATATTTAAATAGTCTTTTACAAAGTTTGAAATATAATATCCCGTGATTTTTCATAGAAAACGATCTAGTTAAATTTGACTTTGCAAAACGACGAATAGCAGACTACTCCTAAGTTAAATGAGTTTTTTCCAGATATTAATAAATTTATTGATTTAATAATATGAAAACCAACGTACGAAGGAATATGTGTAAGGAGAATATATATGTGAATGGAATAAGAAGGAGAGGAAGACATGGCACGATCAAGTGAATCAGATACAGGAGAGTGACATCATGAGAGTGAATGAGCAAGGATTGTGTGCCAAGACAGGGTTGTTTGGTGGTTCGTCCTCTCTGCCTATACCTGCGGTAAACGGCGTGATGGTTATTTAGTTAGTTAGTTAGTTGTCGATATGACTGTGCCAGCCGTCGTAACTTTCCTGCAAGAGTCATTCTACGTTAATAGATCCATTCATATTAAATGATGCTCTAACTATGGAGCACTTGTTGAGTCTCGGAATAGAGATAAAGTCATTGAAGCGATCTTTTAAAAAATAATCGAAATGACTCATGAAACTTGGAAGTTAAAAGGCTTGCATGAATTTCCATTGCATTTAACATAAAGGGATAGAAAACCGGCAGTCTTAGTGCCAAATATATTGTTGATAAAATAAATACTAATCAAAGGTGTTGTGCAATGCTAGAAAATCAATCATAGGTCAAATATATCTAAATATCTTAGCTTAACATGCACAACTCGCAAAGATTAAATTAATGTAAACAGCTGTTTAGATACATTATCACTTACCGATCATTAATTACGTCCGTTTGTCATTATACAAAGCTATTTATTTATTTGGTTATTTTAAACATAAATCAGGCATCAAGTCTTGGATCATCAGCAATGACAGATCTATAACCAATTTATAATAATGCATTTCCAATGGTACGATGCCGATTGTCTTTTACTTTAAACGTAACATCGTGTTGTTACTTCTATTTTTGTTATAAACCGATTTTACTTTAAACTGCGCCTCCACTTATAAGATAAGTACGCATTTCCAATGGTATGATGCCGATTGTGTTTTACTTTAAACGTAACATTGTGTTGTTACTTCTATTTTTGTTATAAACCGATTTTATTATAAACTGCGCCTCCACTTGTTTTTTTTTTCAAATTGGTCTTTCTATATACTTACGAATATCGAAGTAAACCAAGTAAATCATTGGAATTTTAAAAAATATTTTTTTATGTTGACTTACTTAAAATACTGCTTTATTGGATGATATTTTTATTTTATTAACTAACCTGTTTTTTGGTACATTGAAACGATTTTAAAGTTGGCTGATTTACGCAGTTTTTGTAATAATATCACATCGTAATTTAGGTAAAAATACTCTTAAATTAAAAAATGTAAAAATGAGCGGGCATAGGATTGAGATGTTTTCTATCTAAAAATTTTTTTTTCTTTTTTTTCCTTCTTGTATATGACCACAAAAGAAAAATATTTGCAGGTCGATTGAGATTTGTTGAAAACAGCTATTTTTAAAACAGTTATGAAGTAAGAAAAATATTTTTTGATAATATCTAATTATATTTTGAAGGATAGAGCGTGATTGTAACTAGCATTTTTTTGTTAATTTTTTTTTTGTACGTTTATGGACGTAGGCGACTTTGAAAACGCACAAAAACCATTAAATATTGAAAAATCCCTCGTGCCATCTTAAATAAAATAATTTGTCATTATTTGTATTTTTTATTATGAACTGATAATGTTTTAAACTGCGCCTGCTCTCATCACAGGATTTCCCAGTGAGACCGGCATAGCACATCACTAATTATAGTCTAGAATTAATTAATTAATTGAAAGCTAATAATAAAAAAATAATGAAAATAATTCCTTAATTGTAGGTCAAAAGTCAGTTATTATCATAAATCAGAATTACCCAAAGTGAATAAATAAATATTATAAAACGGTTATGAAATCATTTGTCTAGTAATAAAACTACTTGAGTAATTTTCATACATTTCTCTAACAGTAAAAAGGAATCTCATTTTCAGCTACACTGAGACTTGCCTTACGACCCGGTAGTACCTAAGCGTTCAAAAGGAAGAAGGAGATATTTAAATATGAATGTTAGAGAGAGCGCGTTAATATTAAAAACGATAATAATTAAGATGACAATAATACATACAATTTATACCTAAAATATATTCAGAATCTTAACGACGTAAGTAAAGAAGCCGTGTATACAAATTGCAACTCGCGACCCGTATATTGGACGGACCTACTGTTGAATTTGCCCTATCAAAAAAAAAAGAAGAAGAAGACGAATAATGCGGGAATCTTAACGACGTAAGTGAAGAAAGCGTGTAAACAAATATGCGCCGCGGCATGGCGTATTGTACAAACGTACGGTCGAACTCACCCTAGCAGGCCTGGAGATTCGACCTTTCTGCCGCGTTCATTTTAATTAATTCTGAAGAACGTGCTACAAATATTTAAAATGTGTCTCCATGTTGTCCTCGCGAAGTTGTTAATTCATCGTCTAGAAAAATAAAATCTGGTGCTTCCCGCTAACTTAATTGTTGAAAAACGGGTTATAAAGTTTTAAAATGGTTGTACGTAAAATATATTAATGGTAAGGTACTGTTTTTATTAATCTAAAATATAAATAACTCGCATTCCTTGTGCGACATGGAAATAAAAAAAAGTTGTTATAGGTACGAATTTGTCGGAAATGATTAAAATGTGAGTTTTGAGCAAACAAAAATTGTTAGGATTCTGTACCGCCAAGTGAAAATTGTGAAAATGTTTAATAAAATACGATTCGTTTAAAATATAGCAAAAATCTCGTAGGAAATATTTAAAGTAGCATTTAAAAAAAGATACGAATTTTTTCATACATATAACTTGTAAAATAACAGATTTTAATAATTTTCGGAGCAGACGTTCCGATTTTTTTGTATCATAGGAATTTCATATAATTATTAATAATTACCGTTTTGGCGTGGCAAATGTACAGATATTATCTTCAAGAATAACATGATTTTAAAGAGCTTAAAAACGAGTATTCAAGGAAAGCATGTTATAAATTGGTAGAAATTCGGGATGCCGAATCTTTTAAGACAACTATTTTTGTCCCAAAAATTTTTGATTCTCAGTTATAAGCACGGGCCAGTAAATTCTTATATCAAAACTACATAATTACTAACAGTTTTGTTAGGTCGACTATCAAAGAAATGGTCAAGTATGGGAAAGGCTTATCGCAATTTAACCTTTCACTCACCAATCGCTTCATCGGTACTATTATTATATTAATTTATTATTAAAACCGTGATGTCAATATGAACAGACGTATCGTTTGTTTTAAAAACATCTCATTTGCTGTTGAGATTTGAGATGAATGGCAACTGTGACGAGTGCGGGGTAATGATTGCGAAAACACATTACAGCATCCGTAACGTTGTGTTACAGTCACACTACACTTTGCGAAATGCCTTTACTCCAGTGGTGGACTAGCTATGGCCCACGAACGCCTTTTGCTCCTGACCCCTGACACACTAAATGTTGGTAAGAATAGTATACCGTGAATGATGAATACTTGAAGCAGGTTGATGAGTTTGTATATCTGGGAAGTGGGTATATTAACGATAGATGGGAAGGTTGGTAGATATACGTAGAAAGACGGGTAAATGCGGGTAATATCAATAATGGAGGACTGAATGAAAAAAACTGTCCAAAGAAGCGAAGCTAGCAGTCCACAATTACCTTAGTTGGTAATTACCCTGATGTATGGCAGAGACATAGAAGTGGCAGAGGAAGGATAAAAGTAGACTAAATTCAAAGATTGCAAAGCAAATGTAAGCGTAATGAGTAAGATAAAAAAGTGACCTTCAGATGGTTTGTCTATCGTACTTTTAACGTTGTTATAGGGTTAAAATTCATCATCATAATAATAAAGACAAAAAATTAGGTTGCATAGCACTTGAAACCAGAAAATCACTAAATAATAATTCTATTATTTAGTGATTTTGACGACCTCCGTAGTCCAGTGGGTAAGACTCTTGACTCACAATCCGGAGGTCGCGGGTTCGAACCCGGCATGCGCAAATAAATTTTATTTGATTAATTTGTGTTATTTCACAATTAATTCATTTAAAATAATAATATAGTATATTTGCGGCATGTTCCAGAGTGGAAGATACTATTAGTATCGCCCTGGTGTAAGACCACCATTCAGAATTGAAACGTTGCTTGAAAATGGCTTTAGCCGTGTTTGGTGACCAGATCTGAATAGCCAGATACTTCCCAACCTTCCTCTTCCCCACCTCCTTCCCCTCCCCACTACCTTCAGCCTCACAACATACCCCAATTGGGGATGCCATAGTCTCACTGGCTCCAGACGGGAGCAGTTGAGATTCTTGTGCGGTATTCACTGTAAAAAAAAAAAAAAATTCAATCTAAAGTGAATAACCAATTAAATTTCTCTTGTCCAGTCCTATTCTAAATACATTTCCAAAGGGCCGCTCGATCTGAACTCCTTCATCACCCCTTCACCTTTTTCGACCTTCCACTCTTACACCTAAATATTCATGTACATTCAAATACATTCGAGACATCTATCAGTATATTGAATCTTATGTTAATTTTAATATTCTCCTGATGAAAGAAGGATCTAAAAACCGATAGAGGAGGGTTGAAATAAAGTGGTTTAAAATGAATTTAACTTTTATGTTTAAATTTTATTTAAGTGTATTTTTATTGTATTTACGGAAAAGCGGGTAAACGTTTTTTTAAGAATACGTGAAAGGAATTTATTTAAAAAGGTTTTCTACATCTGCAATCTGCATGCCATAATCGGTATGTTGCGGTATGTGCGTGTTAGTTGGTTATTATGACATTAACGGACAAGTTTCGGTCCATTCACTTCTCGTAACAGATTGGCAGCTTCACATTTCTCGTTTGGCAGACTGCGTGGAGTCTTTATCGACGTTAAATGACGCGCTGGCGCTGTTTGAAATTTTATGAATAATAAATAAATTGACCTAACTAAATATTTCTACAGCATAAACATGATAGATTACAAAATTTTCGATGATTTTAAAAGCGATAAAATAGCTATTTTTATGATTGAATCAATTGGTTTATCTTATTTATTTTCCGTGACCGGACAACTCAACACCGTAACACGCACCTTCATATGACATGCAACTTCAACACCTCTTTTGAAAAGTCATAAAATGATAAAAAATATTTTTTATATTGTTTTAAGAGATTATTTATTTATTTTCGGGAAATCGACAGTTTACATTTTTCCAGTTTGTACATGTTTGTATAGCCTAAATAAAACCAATTATGGATTACCTCCTTGTGACTTTACCTCTGATTAAACAACATAATAAAAAAAATTAAATAATAAAATTTATAATAAAGGAGTATGAGATCAAAAATTTTATAAAACAAAAGATTCAAGTATTTAAAACTAAAATTTACATAAAACATAAAAACATCAATACATTGGTGGGAACGTACCCATACTACGTGACCAACCCCCCCCCCCATGGTGTCCAAAAACCTAAGCCCGCCGCCGCTCATTTGTACCAAGCGTGACATTTTGCAGACCCCTCCCCCCCCCTAAACGTGTCACGTAGTAAAAACTCACATGACGGTAAACTTAATCATGACTACTTATTATATAGAAATCTATGTAACAAATTAATTAAGCAGGCCAAATACAAATTTTATAGGAACGCAATTGAAAATGCCAGAACGGATCCAAAAAAAACTTGGAAAGTCATTAATGAAGCAGCATATTTAAAACCCAAGAAGAATAATAATATCAAGAAACTGTCAATTAATGGAGAAATCCTTGAAACTAAGAACGAACCATTTAAACTAGCTAATTATATCAATTCTCATTTTTCCAACGTAGGCCTAAATCTAGCAAGCAAAATCATCAACAATCACCACACTGCAAAAAAACTTTCATCTAAACACAGCCCTACCAAGCAACCATTACACTCTTTTAATATATATAAACTCAATAAAACAGAAATTTCCGACTTTATTTTATCTCTCAAACCACATTGCGCTCCGGGCCCGGACAAAATCTCAAACCAAATTCTGATTAATCTGCGAGAATTTATTGTTATACCTCTTCTACACATATTCAATCAAAGCTTTAGCCAAGGGATTTTCCCGGATAAACTAAAAATTGCCATTATAACTCCAATTCACAAGTCAGGGGACAAATCTCTCATATCTAACTACAGACCTATCTCACTATTAAATTCTTTATCGAAAGTTTTGGAAAAAGCAATGAAAAAAAGGCTAATATCCTACCTCGATAAACACAACTTACTCTCAGATTGTCAATTCGGTTTTCGAGCTAAAATGAGCACAGAACAGGCTATATCCGAATTAACTGATTACATTGTCAAAAATACAGATGTAGGATCCAAAGTCATCGGAGTTTTTCTAGATCTGGCTAAGGCTTTTGATACTATCTCTCATGACATTCTGTACGAAAAACTTAAAAATAATGGTATCAACGGTCCGCCGCTCGAATGGTTTATTAGCTATACTAAAAATAGGAAACAAATAGTTGAACTTAATAAATGCTACAGTGATCCGGAAGAAATCAAGTATGGCGTCCCTCAAGGTAGTGTACTTGGTCCCCTTCTATTTCTCATTTACATAAATGAACTTACCGATATTAAAATGGCATCTATCGACTACAAGGTAATCAGTTACGCAGATGACACGGTAATTCTATTCAAAGCACCGAGTTGGGAAAAGGCCTTCAAAAGTGCGGAAACTGGTATGTTAGAAATAAAAAATTGGCTGGACGAAAATCTTCTTACCTTAAACATCTCCAAAACAAAATACTTAACATTCAGCAAAACCACTACCGGGCAACCAAAAATCACTCCGCCTTTATACCTACACCCTGATATTACCTCAAATCCCTCAAACCACAACTGCGAAAAAATAGAACATACTGATAATATCAAGTATCTAGGCTTAACAGTGGATTGTAAATTAAACTGGGAACTTCATATTAACTTACTAACTAAAAAAATCCGTAAACTAACATTTATTTTCAAAACTATTAGAAACATTATGCCACTAAAACAATTAAAAAATGTTTACTACGCTCTTTGTCAAAGCCTCTTAACTTATGGAATTTCTGCTTGGGGGGGAGCTGCCGACAAGTACATTAAACCGCTTAACACAATTCATAAAACATTAATTAGGATCATGTTCAAAAAACCTTATCTTCACCCGACGGAAAACATACTTATTACTAATAACATACTAGATATCAGGAAGCTGTTCATTAAAAAGATCATACAAATAAACTGCGTAAATTCCTCTCCATGCCACATAACTCACCCGAAAAACACAAGAGCTAAATCGTGTAACCTACTTCTAGTGCCTAAAACTAAATCAACTTTTGCCCAAAAACACGAATCTTACCTCGCACCTCACATTTTCAACACCTTCCTAAAAGAAACCACCTACTGTACCACAAAAAACAACCTAAACTGGTTATACAAACATTTCAATACATGGTTACTACACAAAAAAAGGGCAAGCATCACCAAGTTATTAGTAATCTCATCTTAGTCTTTAATCCTCACTCTCTATTTACTTATATGTGTTGGTTACTTATAGAAATTTTATCTTAATTATTAATACTGCTTTTGTATTACGAATGCTTTTATTATTAATACTGCTTTTGTTTTGCGATAGTTTATATTATTATTACCTCATATGTATATTATTTTGTTGAAATCTTATAGTTCTAGATTTAGACGCTAGCATTACTATGTGAACTTGATGAATTTTTGGTTTTATGGAAATTTGTCAATTCCTTGATAACTGTATTTCAACTCCCAATAATTCTTATTTGATTATATGTATTTAGGTTTTAATTTGTATCTATGAGTTTGATTATGTACACGTATGCGAATACCTGTGTGTAAGTATGTGCGCATATGCGTGTATGTGTGTATGAACATAATTGTGTATATGCATGTATATATATGTAAATGTATATGTGTCTAAGTTTATGTATATATATATATATATGTACCCGCCTCGGAACAGACGTAGTCTAGTGAGGCGGGCTACTAACTTGTGTGTATATGATTATTATTACAATAAACGACCGGGTTGCCGGCAAAAAAAAAAAAAAAAAAAAGTATGGGTACGTTCCCTAAGGGGTCGTCCATTAATCACGTGAGGCTCCAAAGGGGGGGGGGGGAGGTTCGGAAAAAATCACGAAATATCACGACGGGGGGGGGGGGGGGGGGGGTAAAATGAAATATCACGTGTATTTATTTTTCGTGATAATATTCCGAAAATTTCAAAATACTTTGTACAAAAAAAATACACGTGATTTTGGGGGGGGGGGTTAGTCTAAAACCTCACCACATATCACTCCCCCTCCCGGTTAAAAAGTTGCTAAAAAAACATCACGTGATCAATGGACGACCCCTAAACCATAAGAAGCCAGGTTGTACATATAAATCAAATCATATTATATTATACAGGTTCGGTTAGGTCATGGGCTATATTTCAATTTTTTTTTTTTCTAAACTTTCAATGACTTTTCAAAGGGATGTTGAAATTACATCATTCTGTGTTATCATGGAACCGTTATTCCACAGTTAAATTATATTAGCTAACTGCTTGTTGTCTTAAAATTGTACAAATAAATTAGTACCTAAACGAAATGATGCGCCATGGAAAAGAGATGGGGATTGGAAAGTTTGGAAAGTATTTGGCTATTCAGATCACCTAACGCGACTAAAGCATTTAGATGGAACAGTAAAATATATGTCATAATAATTTTAAAATATGTGTTTCGTTTGAAGGAATACGATATGAGCGAAATATTGTTGTACTAACTGAAGTCCCGGGAGTTCGAAAACCGATGTAGACAGAAATTTTTCTATTATTTTGAACGTCAAGTGTATCAAAATTCTGCTGTAAGGTGTCGGAAACGCGGTTGGGGGTGATTTTACTAAATCTTTTGTAAACATTGAACTTCACGCGACTTGAAAAAGATGGAGTTACTAGAACGATGACGTCACGTACGATCTCTCTGGGAGCAGTACAGATAGATAGATTGACAGATTTGCATTTATTGCATTTTTTTCCATCTAAATCAGCATTGATCAAGTAATTCCAAACAGTATTCGAACACCAAAACTATTTAGAAACGTTTCGATAATGCCTCACAGTAAGAGTTAGATATGTTAGAAAAAATCTTAATATCTTTTCAATTTTTTGTAATAACTTTCGAAGGTTATACCCATCATTGAAGAAGACGATACTACTAATTAATCTAAACGAAAATATGAATAAGAACAAGATATAAAAAAAGGTGACGGTCGCAACTGGAAATCGAACCCAGAGTCTCTTGTCCTACCGGGATAAAATATTCTGAATCGGTAATACAAGAGATACTGGGTTCAATTCCCAGTTGCAACCGTTTCCTTTTTATTTTACTGTTTCAATGATAAATTAAGAAATGTCAATATTATGCTAATAACATAAGTAATTTTACCATAAAGATCACATTCTGCATGTTTTTAACGCATTACATTTGTGTGTCAACGCTCATTTGAAATATTTACATTTAAAATAATTTTCTCAGCAAGGTCAACTTTACTATTTTTATAGGCGTTATATTTGCATATTTAGATATCATTTCAAAAATTATTATTTCTATGTTAATTTTATTATAATTTTGACCTATAATTCGTTAAAGCTTTTGAACCCTGATGAATTTGCGAGAAAAAAACTAATTTATTGATATTGACGAAAAACACCTTATAAAATAATATTAGATAACGGTTGTTTTATCTTTTACGAAATCGGTAGCGGTGTTGTAATAATTATTGTGATACTTGATTTCGAATTCAATTTGTGGGGATTGTGAGAATTTCGGGTTTGTTCAAACGTTCAAATTTTTAACATAATAAGGCCTTATTAATATTTCTCAAAAACGCGGATGTGACGGATATATAAGCGAAAGGTATTTCGGTCTAGGCGAAACGATTTTTTTTGTAATAAATTCAAAATATATTCGTAAAAATTTAACCCGTGAAAACAAGTTTCTTTTTTATGTAAACACCTATTTTCAATTTCAGTTTTTTTCGATAGCGCCACCAAGCGTTGATAGAATGCATCGTCATCGACAACAAGTCTCTCTAACGAGTTTGTACTCGATCGGATGTCGGGAAGTGGGTAAATTCCAACTTTCAAGATTTGCTATTCACCAAAAAAAATCGAAATTCTACCTTTTTTCTACATTTCTGGGTCTTGTTCTCTTTCATGTGTTCGTTTAGATTATTACTGTTTTCTTCTTCTTCAATGATATATTACATTGATGGAAATAACCTTCAAAAGTTATAAAAATAGAGTTTTACTTATAAAAAATTAAATACATATATTTAAGAATACACATTTTATTAGCACAGTCGAGTAGTGTACTATAATAAGTAATGACCTATCTACCTGTACTCTGAGTCAAATCTCTAACGATTCAATGACAGTTGATCCCCCGACAGTTGAACCCCGAACCGATTTTAGGTTTGAAATTGGTAAATAATGTAAAAAAACATTATAATAATTAATTTATAATTATTATAATTTCGGGAGGCCAGATGTTCACGAGTTATATAGGTTTATTTATAAAATGATAAGTTTTGTACCGAACATATATTATTTACACCGTAAACCGAGGTATTTAGTATTCTGTACCTTGAGGCGGTTTGTGTGCTCCATCAAATTAATTTAAACTTCATTTTAAGATCACTGAAGAGATAAACTGAGAGAAATTATTCAACGTATGAGCGTGTCAGTGTGCCCGGTTTAACATCTACGGGAATAACACTGGGAATCATATAAAATATCTACTAATTTGAACGAGAAATTTTATTCCTGCGTGAAAATATTCATGATAAATGAACAAAAATTTACTTTGAATCTAAATGCCATTTTCAAAATATGAATCAGTTGTGTGAAGAGTTCAGAAAAGCGATAACGTACCAATCTGTAATATAATATTTTGAGAATAAAAAAAAATAATTGGCTTTTCCAAAATTGGAACTCAATTGTAAAGAACTCAGACTATTCCATGATTTTTCATGGGTTTGCGCTGATATAATAATAATTTGTAGGATTGATAAATAATAAAAAATATCATGTTGGCAAAAATGTGCAGAATTCTTGAAAAAATCAATAAATCTGACTTTACTCGTATAAATTAAAAATGAGAAATTTAAACAAAGAATTACACATTTCAAAAAAGGAATTAAAAGATTATTCTGATAAAAAAATTGTATCGTAGGTAGGTACTTACAGCCTTTCTGAATTCTTGAATTCTTCACGACACAAGAGTTCCAATTTTTAAAATTACGATTTATTAAAAAAACTTCTTGAAATTACACGTACGTACCTTATTGCTTGTCTGAATTCTTCAGTTCCAATTTTGAAAATGACACTTATATTAAGAGCTAATGGGGCATTCCCAATAATGATAATCCTGTGAGACTTAAATGAGTGTGGAAGGGAAGGTGATGGAAAAGGAAGGTTAAGAAGTACCTACTTACCTCACTATAAAGATCTGGTCACTAAAGCTAAATCCATTTCAATCAACGTTCCAATTCTGTGGTGGTCTTTCTTGGGTGCAATACTAAGAGATCTTCTTTTTGAATAGATAATCAGATTGATTGATCAGTCGAAGAAGCGAACCGTTCTCATGTGACAAATGTCAACCATGTACATATAATATGTTGGGCGCGCGTTTGGCGTGTTTTCCGACTATGCACCGCTGCCGAAGGAATCAATGACACTAGTTCCTCAGAGCATCTTCCATTGAAATACCTGTAGCAAGGATAGCATTCCCACCCAACGCCTGTGCACTAAAGATTACAATCCGTTTATTAAGTTGGGAGAATCGATCAAACGGACCGCCCGTTTCTGCACAGAGTCGAGGGTATTTTTCAGGAATTATGGAGCTTCAGACCAGAAGTGGCTGCCAAATTGAACCGTGGGGCGCACTTGCGATTTGTACAGGGTTAGTAGTTGTGTGAACTGGCGACATTAGTTTTTCTTTCAAATCGTTACAGTTTGCATTCTATGTATTATTTGTTCAGTGCATAAGGTGTACATTTTCATTGTAATACATCCACCAAGCAGCTGTCGAAATTTCCCATAATTCTATTATCCGTGAGTTCCGGAACGGGAAAGCAGAGCACCTACACCGGATGTAAATTAATTTGCAAGTTGGTACTCGCTCCGAGTATCCTACAGGAAGTACATAATTAAGCACAGTCTCTCTCCAATCGATCGGCGATCACAAGGCACTGATCAGGGCTGGCTCGAAGGGCGGGTGGAAATGTATTCCTGCAAGCAATACGATATCCCCGCCCAACTGCCGCTCTTGTGGCGTAGATCTAAAGAGACAAACTGGGTAACTGCCGGGGAAAGTATTTCCAAAATCCATAGCAGTTCAGTCGCAGTAGCAACAATTTACATTTTTAATATCAAAGTTAAAACATTTAGAAATAATATTATTTATTTCTAAAATACACATTGGAAAGATTATTTTATGTAGATTTTAGAACATTTTTTTGTTTTTGCAAAGTGATAAAAAATAACCAATATAGAGGTGTATTTACAATACCGCACAAGAATCTCAACTGCTCCCGTCTGGAGCCAGTGAGACTATGGCATCCCCAATTGGGGTATGTTGTGAGGCTGAAGGTAGTGGGGAGGGGAAGGAGGTGGGGAAGAGGAAGGTTGGGAAGTACCTGGATATTCAGATCTGGTCACCAAACACGGCTAAAGCCATTTTCAAGCAACGTTTCAATTCTGAATTGTGGTCTTACACCAGGGTGATACTGATAGTATCTTCCACTCTGGAACATGCCGCAAATATACTATATATTATTTTAAATGAATTAATTATGAAATAACACAAATTAAACAAATAAAATTTATTTGCGCATGCCGGGTTCGAACCTGCGACCTCCGGATTGTGAGTCAAGAGTCTTACCCACTGGACTACGGAGGTCGTCATAGGAATAATATCAAAATTTAAATGTTTAGAAATAAAATTATTAATATCTAATATACACATTGGAAAGATTATTTTATCTGGATTTTAGAACAATTTTTGTTTTTGCAAAGTGGTTCTTCTTCTTCTTTCGTATGGTGGGGGGTCAGAGGGGGACATCTAGGTCTGCGAGCCAGTCTAGGGCCTCAGGCGTTGCCCTGTGGACCTCATCAATCCCGCCGGGGAATGAATGGAGCGGGCATTCGTTGACCACATGTTCGGTGGTCTGCACCGCACCGCATTCACACGTCGCCGACTCTTTAAGGCCCCATCTATGCATCATATGAGCACAACGGCTATGGGAGCACCTTATCCTATTGATGGCAGTCCAGAGTTTGCGAGGCAATGAGAACCCAGGCTGTCTCTCAGTGGGGTCTTGCACGAGATGGGCGTTTTTGACGTTGGCTGATTGCCACTCAAGCTTCCACCTATCTTCTGGGGTTAGAGGTGTTCGAAGGAGTCTTTCTCCTTCCGTCCAGAAGGGTTTTCGAGACTTTAAGCGGCATGCCGGGTGAGAAACGACATCATCGTGCAAGGGTATTTCGCTTTTTTGCAGCGCCTTCTTGTATTCCCTCAGTGTTGCAATCTCTCGCCTGATATTTGGCGGGGTTATATTTGCAAGTACGGGGAGCCAAGGAAGAGGAGTCGATTTTAAGGTTCCGCTGATGGTTCGCATTGTGGCATTAAGCTGAACGTCAACCATGGAAGTGTGGGCGCTTCTGGCCCATACTGGAGCACAGTATTCAGCTGCTGAGAAAACCAGGGCAATGGATGCCGTTCTGAGCGTGTTGGCGTCGCATCCCCAGCTAGTACCAGCCAGCTTATTGACTAAGTTTAGTCTTGTCCTGGTTTTTTTGCCCACTGTTTCCATGTGTTTCCGGTAATTCAGGCTCCTGTCCAAAGTTACTCCAAGATAGCGGGGATGGGGGTCATGGTAAATATTTTTTCCATCAAACTGAACACAGAGTTTTGCGTTTGCCTGTGAATTACTGAGATGGAAAGCTGTCACAACTGTTTTCGACCCATTCGGCTTTAGTCGCCAATTGAGGAAAAATTCTTCCATAGCCTTGAGGTCAGAATTAAGGATCTCTTCTGCTGCATTGAGGGTTTTGGCTTGGACTGTGATGGCGAAGTCATCTGCGTAAGCAAATTTTCTGCCTTCAGTGTGAGGAAGATCTCGTGTATAGATGTTGAAGAGCGATGGGGCCAGTACTGAGCCTTGGGCAAGGCCATTATTCAGGTGCATTTTTTTGCTTTTTAGCCCTCCTAGAAAAACCCTGAAAGTACGGCCAGTTAGTAGTTGCTCAATAAGTCGTACTGTGTTGCCATCCTCTATGGTGTCGTAGAGCTTGACAAGGAGGCCTTTGTGCCACACCGTGTCGTAAGCCGCAGAGAGATCAATGAACGCTGCCGCAGTCTTAAGCCGTTTCTGGAATCCAGATTCGATGTGTGTTGTCAGAGCTAGCACCTGGTCACAGCAGTTACGGCCTGGTCTGAAGCCAGCTTGCTCTTGTGGAACCACTTTCTCCAGAATTGGGGTAAGTCTGCGGAGCACCACTCGCTCTAGGAGTTTGTACATGGTACTTAAAAGCGAGATGGGCCGATAGCTGTTTGGATCTTCTGTTGGCTTGTTGGGTTTGAGGATCGCAATAACTTTAGTTTTTTTCCAGATATTTGGAATTACTCCAGTTTTAAAAATTTCAGTAAACAGTTTTGCGATCCATAACTTTGTCCGTGGCCCAGCATGTTTCAGAAAGTCTGGAAGAACTCCGTCGCATCCAGCTGCTTTCCCAGCTTTTGTTGCAGTGAGGGCGATGTCTACATCATCAGCTGTAACGGCGACCACATCGTTAGGGTTCACCGGCCATTTTAGCCGCGCCGCTTTCAGGGATTTTTTGATCTGGTGGCTTATATTAGACCTTGTTGTCGTTTTTGAACTGCGGAGTAGTTGGTGAGCAACAGCATTTGGGGACACTTTGGGGGTTGTCTTAATTGGCTGATTTGCAGCTCCGAGTCGCCTGAGTGTTTGCCACGCTTTTCTGCTCGAGTGTTCGAAACTCATTTCTTCCATTAGTTCGTTCCACGTTCGTTGCAAAGTGGTAAAAAATAACCAATATAGAGGTGTATTTACAATATATAGGAATAATATCAAAATTTAAATGTTTAGAAATAAAATTATTAATATCTAATATACACATTGGAAAGATTATTTTATCTGGATTTTAGAACAATTTTTGTTTTTGACCAATATAGAGGTGTATTTTAAATGTAAATTGTCGCTACCATGACTGAACCAGCATGCGTTTTCTAAATACGCTGCTGAGGACACGTATAGATGGGTTCCGCACCATCTTAAAAGTATAGTAAATTTCAGTAAAATCAGTGGTAGTTTTTTTACATTATTCCCACGAAGGAAGCCCAGAGAAAAAAACTCCCTTAGGTCCTTTTCCACCTTTGAGGATGTTGTGTGGAGGATATTTTTAGGTAAAAGAAAGGGAAAGTTCTGGAAAGGAAAAAGGTTTTAGGAGAGGATAGAAATCTGGGGGTTGGGAGTGACGTGAGTGGAGTGAGTGCGTTGCAAGGATGCAAGGCGCGATAGTCCGGCTGGAGAGGTCTATATTAGGTATTCCCCAAACAGTCTCTCCTGATCCGGCTCGCTACGCAGTAGTTTGGCAAACGTATACGCCGCCAATACCTAGACAAGCCTTACCCCATAAACCCGGACTAGTTGATCTAGTATTCGTAAAGATATCTTATTTGACTAAATCATATATAGAAAAGTCAAAAGAAATGGTTTATGACACATTTTCTTGGTTTTTAAGTAGAATGGATATAGTTTCTGAGAAAAGCCTACAAAATCGTTTTTGTCCCAGAATAAAAAACATCCGTAAAAAAATTGCAAAGTTCGTGACGCCAGAATTCACCTTCGATAGTTATTGTAACAATACTTTAAAAAGATTTTCAGTTGTAGAATTAAGATTTTTCCTTAATAAGTCAGGTACGCCTCATACGTCACACATACGTCATACATACCTCATACGTCTGGTTAATATTGTATTATCAATGTGAAAACAAGCTTATGGGTCCGAGTGGTTAAAATGTGTCGTTAGTGTAATTTACACATCATTAATAAAACATTAAAATATTTGTGCTTAAACTTGGCAAAAATAAATTTTTGCGATGCTTTTGTCTTGCATAAATCAAAACAGACATCGGATGTAAACGGGAATTTTACATACGGTGTGTCATTATTAGCGGCCAAATTCCAAATATTACACGATGTGGTGCATCGTCTTAAATAATAAAAACCACTTAGTTTTAACAGCCGACATTTTTCGTGAGATTTTCTCACCCCACGGTTTCAGTACAAAAATTATTAATAATTTTAATTAAAGTGGTGCCACAATAAAAGATTACCGTGTTTGAAGAAGAAACAATTATTTGTTTGTTTTCTGATAAAGAATGACAAACATTCCCAGGTGACGAATACCCTAACAACATTTGAATCTCTCGTACTATATACGTTCATCATCATAATGAGAAAATGTTGCTTATGCTACGATAGGGTACTTAGCAGAGGAATGAACCCACGACACTAGTCCTAGTCGAAATACATATACATTTTGACGGCTTCCGTAATCAAGGGGTAAGGTTCTTGCCTCGCAATCCGGAGGGCAGGCGTCCAAACCCCTGCGTGCGCAATTTTGATTAATTTGCATTGTAGAATATTTGCGGCACGTACTCAATTGGAAGATACTCTCAGTACCGCCCTTGTGGAAGACGACCATTCACAATTGAAACGTTTTGAAATCGCTTTAGCCGTGTTTGGTGACCAGATCTGAATAGTCAAATCCTCCCCCTACCTTCCTCTTCCCCAGCTCCTAGACCTCCCCACTACCTTCAGCCTCACAACACACCTTAATTAGGGATGCCATAGTCTCACTGGCAACAGACGGGCACTTGTAATTCGTGTGCGGTGTTGTATTCCCATAAAATAAAATAAAACCATTTGAGTTGAAGCGATTCGGGACCCGATTACAAGTTTACACATGATCTCAATATGGCTTGCCCCGGTTTTGATTAATTTCCCGTTACCGCACTGGGTCCGGTACCTTTAGGAAAGAGGGAGGATATTGCTTTAATAAAAAGGCTGGGGCAGGATTCGATCCGCTTACCATTCCGATGGCAGTTCCGGTGCCGGTGCCGGTGCCGGTGCCGGTGCCGGTGCCGGTGCCGGTGCCGGTGCCGGTGCCGGTGCCGGTGCCGGTGCTACCATCTGCCGGCGAAACGTGACCTCAGGCTTTGGCCGAATTAGGAAAAATCGCCTCATCACAACTACAGCCTGAATGGAAATATTTATTTCCAGATTTGATTTTCCACAATGGTGTTCCGGTTTGAAAATAAATACATATTAGGAAACCACGCATCTTGCAAATATTATAAACGGATGTATGTGTGTTTGTTACTCTTATACGCAAAAACTACTGATTGGATTTTAATGAAACTTTACATCAGAAATACATACATCAGAAAAACATAAAGGCTATAATTTATAAAGTTAGTTAGAAATGGCATTATTATCAACGCAAAAAAAAAACAAATATATGCTTATACATTCACCACATGCAAATTGTCAGGATAAGGAATTGCACACAAAAAACCAATCCCTGCAGTGTAATTGCCCATATATAGAAAAGGTGTACCAGTATACATACCTTGGTCTTACAGTAGATGTCAATTTTAACTGGTCAATTCATATTGAAAATGTATGTAATAGATTAAGATCCATATTAGGGAAATTTTATCACCTAAAAAACTTTGTTAATAAAAATATATTATACTGTATATATAACGCATTAGCAGAATCAATTATAGGATACGGAATAAATAGTTACGGATTAACGTACAAAACGTACTTAAATAAAATAGAACAACTACAAATCCGTTTCCTAAAATTGATATCAGGCAAAAAAAAAGTTCAATTATGTGATGGCGATTATAAAAAAATGTTCTCCTTGTGTAATGTGCTCTCTATACATAGTAGGGTAGATTACCAATTAACTCTAGATGAATTCTGGAATACAGAATTCAAAAAACCTGTAAACCATAACTACCCCACTAGGCATAGAGAAGCAGAAATGTTTATTATTAATAAATCTACAAATGTATACGGTGATAGAACAAAAAGGCATAAAATTCCGGAAATATTTAATGCATTACCTGAAAATATTAAAAACGAGACATCATATTCAAAAATCAAAACTAAAGTTAGATCATTCTACTTCAATAGAACATGAAAACTAAAATATTGTATAAAAATACCTAAATCTATGAAAAACAAATAATATTTATTTATTTCAACGCCATAAAATGGCTATTACATCCGGTGATACACGATACACAGTGGTACATTTTTTTTTTTTTTTACATAAGCTCCACACAGGAGGCCCTGAGGCAAATAATTTCCCTGAGGACCTATGTCATCTTTAGGGATGCTGTGTGGAGGGTCTTTTAGGGAAAGGAAGGAGAGGAGGGTTCTGGGAAGGAAAAGGGTTTAAGGGGTGGGTAGGAATCTGGGGTTCAGTGTGTCCTGGTCATCAGACCTAAACACACGTCATCCCATGAACCCGGGCACCTCTGCTAAATCACCAAACGTAGCGAACCACTTGGGGTGACCTGTGGCAGAGGTGTTGGTTATCCAATAAAGGTTCCCGGGGCGGCGGTACCCATTCCCGCCTCCCAAATTGAATAGGAGGGTAATTACAATAGTGTACATTAAACAAAGTACATATGTATAATAACAACTAGTTCCCAATTTTGTTCACTGCAGTGATATTTTGTTGGAGGATATTTTGTCGGGGATATTTTGTTCAAGGATATTTTGTCGGGGATATTTTGTTCAAGGATATTTTGTCGGGGATATTTTGTTGGAGGATATTTTTTCGGGGATATATTGTTGGGGATATTTTGTCGGGGATATTTTGTCGGGGATATTTTGTTGTGGGATATTTTGTCGGGGATATTTTGTCGGGGATATTTTGTCGTGGGATGAAAACGCGCGTTACCGTTTGAAATGACCACTGCACTCCAATTTTCACAATTATTATGAAATCTTTTTTCATCGATTGTCTGAAAAACATGTAACAAACGCAACGAGCAATATTTTCTTATTTGTTGACAGTTAATCGGATAACTCAAAGATCTATTATCATTTACGATGTAGATGACGTTTCGAGCAATATTTTAAATTCATAAAATACTATTTTATTTAGGTACACTCATTTTTTATCATAAAATAATGATCTGCAAATAATTGTACGAGAGATTATTTAGAATTACGATATTTTGGTAAGTTCAAAGTACAGAGAGTTTTTTGTGTCATGTATTCAATTTAATTCTTGTTTGGCGTGAAATTACTTATTTGTGTATTTTGCAGATCTCGGGAAATTCCCAACTTAGAAACAACACAGAACTTATCTGACGAAAACATCATTGCAACTTGACTGATGCGCTAAGTTAGTGACGCTTTGGAATTTTTTTTATATATATTTACATCAATTAAAGAAGTGGGAAATGTATGTACCGAAAACATTAATAGAAGAAAGAAGAAATATATCTGATCAAAAATTTTAATTCAAAATGATCAACAACGCTGTTCGCAACAACCATCTTCTAGAAAACATTAATTTCTAGTGAATACAATGAATCCAATAAGAAATACACGATCAAACCAATTATTTCACATCCCACACTCAAAAACTAACCACACAGAACTTTCATTTTTCAGAAGGACGTGCACAAAATACAATAATATCTTTTCAGACGCTGATATTTTCCATTTGTCCTCAAGTCAAGAAAAAATTAAAACAAATTGTTAATTACGAACCTTCTACCCCTCCTGTATGTTATTTTCTCATTATCGTTGTGTTGTTTTAATTTTTTAACTTTATCCTCTTTGTAAACTGTGACTCAAAGATTCCTATCCACCCCTCTTGCCTTTTTCCTTCCCAGAACTTCCTCTCCTTTTTTAAAAAAATACCCAACACACATCATCCCCAAGGCTGAATTAGACACTGTGGGGAGATTATTTATTTATTTATCTATACACAATTATGAATTTCACGTTTTTAACGTTTTTTTAACGTTCATCCTCTATTTTATTGATGGCAAAAAAACAGCTGATTCATTTACTTGGTACGGAATATTGTGTGCGGAAAGTTGTACAATATTCTCCTAATAAACACTTTAGCAGGACACCACAGCTTGCTTACTATATGTAGTCACTTTGTGGCTTCGTTACCATCGATATTGTTGGTCGATGTTCGTAACATTATTTGTTGCCACACAATGATACCATGTTTCCCAAGCCACGAAGAAAGTGCAACAATGTTTCAAATAAAACCGACCTCGGCACCCTCTCAATCTCAATACAGATTGTTTTACGACGTGCTGCGACGTACGAGCACGCTGCGCAATGGAGGGAAGGTTTCAAAGAAAATGTTTCAATTCACTTTAGAGAACCTTACCGAAAATAATAAAACACATATTTTTCAGGGAAGTAAACAAATTGTTTTATTTTTAACAAAAAATTAGATGATTTTCCCAGACCTAAGGAGCAATTCTGTATCTTTAGTGGAAATGGAAAGATTCCATACGGAATCGGCTGTCAAAATTGTGTGATTTTCTACAACTCTCAATTGCTTTTTCTGTGGATGACGTGAGTCGATATCAACGCGGTGTGGAGGAGGCGGCTCTTGACCATGTCTTCTTCAATTGTAAAAATCATTCTACCTTCAAAAATATATATCGTTTGCTTATTAAAATCACCCACCAATCTTCCCTCAGTATCCCGTATTTGCTGTCTCTCAACAATTCTCACGTATTTTCAGTCCTACATAAGTTCATAGACTTGAATGACTTCAATATTTGATTTGTCCTGTCCCCATAGATTATCTTCAAAATTATAACTAATTTTCTTAGCTACGTTCAGAGCATTTAAAACACGAATTACTGCAATTATACATGAATTCGTTTTATTTTCAATTAAAATGAAGTTTCGTTTCAATCTATGTATATGTCGTAGGCCGTTTGGCCGGTTTTTGACCGGTCAGTAATTCGGTAGGTAATTCATGTGTATAAATATATATTTCCCAAACTAAGAACCTATTTTGTGCAAATATCAAATCCACAGTATACAACTTTAAACGTACATTAAATGAATAAATAATTGTGCATACTTTCTTTCCTGTTTCAAATTCGTTAAAATCGGCGACAGCTGACATCACCCATAGAAAAAGCAATTGAAAGTCATAGAAAATGACATGAATTTGACAGTCGATTCCTTATGGAATCTTTTCCGAATCCAAAAAAGATTCAGAACCGCTCCTCAGAATGGAATAAGGGGAAAAAGATAAGATGAGACTCCCCGGATTTTGATTTCACGACCTTTGTTCCCAAAACAAGCAGCTTACAGATCTGGAACTTAATTAGAACTTTGGTTGTAACTTAGACCAAAATGCAATCTTGTTACCAAAGCTACAACATTAGTGTGGCTTCAAAACTATTACGGGTTTCAGATTGACTTATATTAAGGTGTAGTAGTTTGCAGTTGGCAGACATGTTTGTTTCTGCTTCTAGAATTACAACCCTGATAAAACTTTGGCGTATATTCCATCACATATTCAAATAATACTAACAAATCATTGAAGTTGAAGATAATACTAACATGAAACAGAAAAAGAAAAGAAATTTGCGTCCGTTACCCTTTTCAACGTTTGCATTATGTCTCGTACAACCTTCAAAAGTTATTCCAATAAAAATTCAATATTAATTTTAGACTTTCAGAAAAGTCAACAACAGGTGTCCCATATAAATAAAATCTGATATGTTTACCTGAGACACAATCTAGGTTACATTAAATTCTTTAGAACTTTGCAATCATTCAGAAAGATAGCTGTCAAAAACAAGGAGAAAATTAGTTGAGGATAATATTGTTAATTCGGAATTTAGATCTTATGATGTTGAGATCGATAAAAATAACAGAAAAAACTTAGGTCCAAGTGGCCGAGTTTGTTTGAGGCGCTGTGTCCCGGTAACATTGGGTTCGAGTCTCAGTTGCGAACGTTACTTTTTTTTCTGTGTCTTATTCTGTTTCACGTTTCGTTAAGGCTTGTTACTATTATCTTATTCTTCTTCAATGGCGGTACAGCCCATTTCGAGCCTTGGCCCCCTTCAAAATAAGCCTCCACCGCCCTCTGTTCTCGGCCGTTGTCTTATCTTCGACATGGAGTAGTCCTCTTGCATCCTTCCTGACATCATCCTCACATCTCAGCCTAGCTCTGCCCGCCTTTTGTTTACCCTGGGTGTCCTGTTAGGTCCTTCTTAGGTACTCGTGTGCTTGGCATCCGGTGCACATGTCCGGCCCATCTTAGTCTTTGGAGCCTTATTATATCTTCTCATTCAGCGATATGTTATATTGACGAGTATAAAAGGTATTCCAATATAAATTGAATACCAACAAATGTTAATAAACAAATTAGAGAATCAGCATTGTATTTTATTTAATGCCACTTTATTTAATCGACTTATTGTAGGTAGTTCTCTCACAATACTGATTGAATGGTAAATTGAAGATCCGAAGCAACCATAGCGTAGCGCAGGTGAAAGATCACCATTCAGAATCAAAATATTTCTTGAAATTGCTTCAGCCGCGTTTGGTCAACAGGTCTGAATATCTAGGTACTCCACAACCTTCCTCTTGCCCATCTCATTTTCTTCGCACTCCCATCAGCCTCAAGACATAACACAGCCTCAAGACAGTTCCTCCGGCTGCAGCAATTGGGACTCTTGTGCATTATATCGAATATGTCATCAAATAGTAGTAGGTAATCCTCAATAAATTTCATGATATTCATGCTACTTGATCAAATCTTTGATGGTATTCGTACAACTATCAAATTAGAAAGAAAAAACAACAAGTTCAAAGTTCCTACTAGATTTTTTTTACAAAGGAATGCAGGTGTCATTACGTTCAAAGGCAGATGCTACTCTGTTGTTTATTAAGTATTACGAATACCATAATATTACTGCATCGAAATTATAATCAAGTGAGGAGAGATCCGTTTTCAAATAAAATTAATGATCACGGATAGTTGGAACATACTACGGGTGCTTGTAGTCAAGTCGCGCAGTAAATTAGTTATGAATCCCTACAAAATATTCATTACTGAACCTGCCTTTCGACTTCAATCTATTTAACCCCTAGAGTGTCAAGATCCACCGCTGATTTGATAGTGGCTCACCGCACTTGCCCTGATATTTTGGATCTTAAAAATGCTCCAACACTAATATTTTTTATTCGTTTGGAAAGGAAAAAATGTCTCATAAAGGCCGTTAACCAGCCAGCGGCCGAGAATTCAAATTTCCTCGAAAGATGTTCTTACGATCGTACAGGGCAGTTCCAATGAGAAAGATTAATTATTCACCGTGCCAGCTTTTTTAAATAATAACTGAATATCGAATTTATTTCATTTAAAATTTGCTTTAATTTATACCTACATTAAAAAATGCTGAAAGGCGTGATAATAAAACTATTAAAATTATGTACTTTTTGTAATCATTTTTTGATCGTAAGTATTTATAATTTTTCAATAATGTCTAAGCAAAATAAGAAAGTAAAAAAAAATATTAAATATATAACTTTGTAAGACCGTAAATAAAAAGACAAAAATTTTCGTCACAAAAACGTGCGCGGATCTTTTTAAAATTATTTCATTTAAACTAAAATTAAAATTCTGAAACATATATTTTATTGATTTATTTTACTGCATGATTATATGATTTGAAATGTGTGTTGTATAATTCAAAAATTTGTTTGAAAATTTAACAAATCTGTGGAAGACCTACGATGAAACCTTACTGTACTAAAAATAAACATTTTTTCTCAAAATTTAAAACATAGCTTTCCTGGATAAAACAATAGTCTTTCGAAGTCAATTTATAATTTTTTGTGGAAAAGAGTCAATACGTCTAAAATTTGATTTTAAAATGACATATTTTCGGTTTTGTCTGGTTATTCCCTGTTATTCTAGGTTTTTGTTTCACCTGTTGTTAAAATATGTTTATTTTATCTGTAAAAAAGCGCATCGCAAAATTCGACGTCAAATGTCATAATTAAAATTTTGCAAAAGTCGTAGTCATGAAAATAGTCGTAGAACTGTTTATTTACAGGAAATCCTCATAAGACTTAGTTGAAAATTGACATGCTACCGGCATCTGTTGGTTGGTTGGAGTAAACTCCGACTTTGTATCGATCCAATAAGATGGTGTGAGTCTCTGCTAAAAGGCTAAGACCGAATCGATGGTTTAGGAACCTGTTTTACCTGTTGGAACGAGTTAGGTGAAAGCCATATTGGTAAACACTTACAAACGTCAAATGTGTATTTTTTATTCTATAAATGTGTGCAAATTTTATGCTATAAAAATGCTAGCATCTGATTATTATTCCTCTTTCCTACGCAAAGTTTAAATGGTAACCAACCATGACAGTGTTGGTTCGGTGTATTCAGTATTATCACCGTTATTGTAAACATTTATAAAACATGTCACACTGTGAAAATAAAAAGTGAAGTTTTTTTGTAAAAATAGTTATTTATTAAAGGACCCTTACAATTTTAACAGACTTCTTTTCATTTCGTTTGACTTATATGACATCTTTTCAATCCCTCCACTCCCCCCTTCCTGGTATTCCCTACCGCCAAACAATATGAAATAAACTCATTTTTCATAGAAGTCGGGCGCCACCTTTTGTAAAATGTTTACATACTATATACAAATTTGAAAAAAAAAACAGGCAAGAGAAAAGAAAACGACATCTAGCGACTTTCTAGTTTCACTTCTACCGCGTGTGAATTGCACACTATTTATATCTCATATATAAGATGAGATACCTGAAAGTGTGAATAGTTGAGGGAAAATGAGAGCATAAATAAGTGGTATTTAAGGCGCCGCGTATGCGCTCAAAAAGAAGAAGATGGAGAGATATGAAATTACGAATGTTAGAAGAGCACGCTTACATTTAAAGTGACAAAATCGATGCATAAATTGCGAAAAATTTTAATAAAACACGACTCGTTTAAAATAGAGCAAAAATCTCGTGGAACGTATCTTAAGTATCATTTAAAGCAGGACTTCTCAACCAGGGGGGCGTAGAGAAATGTCAGGGGGGGCGTAATAGCGAAATCGCATTGCCGCCCATAGCGATTTATCCATAGCCCTAGCAAAGACTGAACCCAGAATCGACCAACTGGTACAGAGCATGAAAGCTCAAGTATCTCATTAATACTTTAATTTTTTTATTTATTTGTTCTAAAATTCCATTGAAAGTTGTTAGCCATAATCTAATTATAAAAAAATTATTTAAATAATTAAAAAATATTAATAGAATAATATGTATAATTAAAACAAAACTAAGAAATGTAAATGTAATTAATGATTAAAAGTGTTTTTTTTTTTTTTTTTTACATTAACTCCACACAGGAGGCCCTGAGGAAAATAATTTCCCTCAGGGCCTATGTCATCTGGGATGCTGTGTGGAGGGTCTTTTTGAGGAGAGGAAGGAATGAACATTGGTCTTGAAGAGACCCGTGTTGTAGGAAGGAGGAAACACAGAGGCCGGCAAATCATTCCACAGCCGAGCTGTTGAACACAAGAACGAGTCGAAGAAACGACCCGTTCTCATGTGACAAATGTCAACTGTGTACAAATGTTGGGCACGCGTTTGGCGTGTTTCCCGACTATGCACCGGTGCCGAAGGGATCAATGATGCTAGTTCCTCGGAGCATCTTCCATTGTAATACCGGTAGAACAAGGATAGCATTCCCACCCGACGCCTGTGCTCTAAAGATTGCAATCCGTCTGTTAAGATGGGAGAATCTATCAAACGGACCGCCCGTTTCTGCACAGAGTCGAGGGTATTTTTCAGGTATTTTGGAGCTCCAGACCAGAGGTGGCTGCCAAATTCAACCGTGGGGCGCACTTGCGATTTGTACAGGGTTAGCAGTTGTGTACTATTAAAGTATCTGCGGGCCCTGTACAGTACGCCCAGTTTTTGGGAGGCTAACTTTACTCTGGCTTCGATGGAGCCCCCATACCTGAGCTGGTCACTTAGGGTTACACCAAGCATATCAATGGAGGGCCTGTTCGGAAGATTGCTTCCGTTGAAAGAGACTAGATTTTCATTGCGATCCCTTTTAGACGTAATCAGACAAGATTGGGTCTTTGAAGCATTAAATTCAACGAGATTATTTATACCCCAAGAGAAAACACTCTCGAGGTAACCGTCCATTCTTTGCTTCAAAGCCTTACGAGCTGTTGGAGTTTGTGAGCCCTTAGGGGGCTTGTCAAACAAAAAGCTATCATGAACTGTACTATCATCCGCGTAACAGTGAATTGGTGTATCTATCTTTAAAAGAAGAGTAGAAGAGTAAATAATTATTTATTATGTATCTTTAATAGAATAGTGGATACTAATCTGTGGATAATAATCCATGGTTAATATAAAAAAAAAATGTTTCTTATTTTTGTTGAAACTTAATTAAGGGGGGCATGAAAATATTATTTTGGTTCGGGGAGGCTCGGCGAAATAAAGGTTGGGAAACCCTGATTTAAAGGAACATCGTGAATTTTTCACTACTATAACTTGAAAAATAACTGAAACAAACGTGTTTATAATAATTTTGGGAGCATACTTTGCGATTTTTTTCTATCGAGGGAATTTCATATAATTTGCGTTTCGGCATGGAACGCGTCTAGATATTATCTTAAAAAATAACATATATTTTTTTAAGAGCTTAAAAACTTCAAATGTTTAAGGAAGATATGTAAGAAACCGGTAGAAATACGGATAGCGGCGGCTTAAATACTGTACGAAAAAGTGCAGTTCTTGCAGAAAAAATAATTAGACAAACCACTGTGCTGCCTATAATAAATACTATGGATGAAACAGCCGGACCTAAATCACACGTGATTTATTTACTTATGCGTATTGACACTAAAAATGTTCCCGGTAAAGCAATTTTATCGCAAAACATGACTATCGACGATTCTCAGAATAATACCGCTGCGGATTATGCATCCGCGTGCAAAGTCCTTTCGTTTTGAAGATATTATCACACCTTTGGAAAATAATTTAATCTACAGGTTTAGTCATTCGACTTCACGAATCATTTTCTTATCGGGTTCAAAGTGCCCTCCTCGTACAATGAATAGGAATCACTTTTATCGACAAATCCCTAAGTTTTGGATTGTTTTTATCTTCCGTACTACCATCTGATCTGCAGTCGGGTCAAGGGTACTTCTACGGATTTCAGTTTGAAAACATCTATATTTTTTATAACCAATGTTCGCCAAAACAATGGCTGCGTATTGTTTTTAGTACTCACAAGGTAAATAATATAAATATGCCGAGGCAAAAACATATCAACAGACGATAATGTTATAGCGGTGCAGGCTCTCTATTGGTCCTAGTATTATGAGTTTAGTACAGTATAGGGCAGTGGTTCTTAACCTAACACACCCCGAAAAAAAATTACGAAGAATATGGTCACTATCCCATCCCGCCCCATCTTATCCCAATGCGCCCCCCGTTGTGGTGATCACGACCCCCATCCTATCCCATTACGCCCCGCCTGTGGTAATCCGCCGCCACTTATATCACGCCCCGCTTTCCAATTAAGAAGGGTTCGGCGAATGCGCATATGAAATTGGTGGGGTTCAGTACCCCCAAAAAGGTTAAGAACCACTGGTAAAGGGAGTTCCGTTACATTTTTATAAACTTTTCTCTTTCGGGTGTCTTTTGTTAGACAAAGGGGGAGATTGTAACGTAGAATATATCAGCGATATGCCTTTCCCAGAAAAATCTCCTTTTTTATGTGAGTAGGTTTCCCACCTGCTCCCAGCCGTCTGGAGCCAGTGAGACTACGGATGTCCAATTGGGGACGTTGTGGGGCTGAATGCAGTAATTTGGAGGCAGATATGGGTACAATTTGGGAGGCAGACATGGGTACCGCCGCCCCGGGAACCATTTATTGGATAACCAACACCTCTGCCGGTTCCATGCCAACTCAGAATGAAACCAACACAGAAACAACTCAGAAAGGTCATTAAAAGCTATGAAAAAAAAAATTTAAATAGCCGGTAACCCTAACCTAACTTTACCTATTTAACCAATGTTTTTATATTTTTTTGTCATCACTCTTAATGACCTTTCTGAGATGCTTCTGAGCTGGTTTCATTCTGAGTTGTCCGGTCACCCCTCTGCCATAGGTCACCCCAAGTGGTTAACTATGTTTGGTGACTTGAGGAGGGGTGCCCTGGTTCATGGGGTGAGGTTTGTCTAGGTCTTGGCGGTGGATGCATCTGCTAACCTACGTGGCGGGCCAGACCGAGAGAAACTAGTTTAGAGGGAGATCTTTTGATTGCTGCAGCCGGACTCTCTCGATCCATCACCTTGCAACGCTGTTGGAGGGATGGATTCATGCGTCCGTTACTCCTGGATAAGTTTTTTTTTCAATTCAGTGCCGGCAACCCGGGCGTTTATTTATTATTAGTTATGTACAACATGATTTTTTTTCCTTACCCTCCTCACTAGACAAAGTCTGTTCTGAGGCTGGTAACTAACAATTTCTAATTACATAAAAAACAAATAAGTGGTAAAACAAAGAAAAAAAGAAACATATATATTATAGTAAAAATAATAATAAAAAATAAGAGGAAAATCAGAGAATTTAAAAATAGAGTAGAAAATAGAAAATATAAAATATTAGATATTAAGAATATTACTTATCTCTCTTCTTTCCTTGACATTCAACCAGTTTAAAAATCTTTTGAAAACCCAGTTCAAATTATTAGATGCGACGTAGGTCTTTGTTTGGGCTACAAACTTATTGAATATATATGGTGCCAAGTAAGATTCATGTTTTTTTGCAAAATTTGATTTGATATATGGTACTTGTAGTTGATTGTGTGTGTTTGCTCTTGTGTATTGCGAGTGAGTTATGAAGTGTGGTGATATTTTTATGCAGTTTTTGTAGATGATCTTCTTTATGAATAGTTTATTTATGTCTAATAGGTTATTGTTGATCATTATCTGTTCTGTCGGATGTTGATAAGGCTTTCTAAACATAATTCTGATTATTGTTTTATGATTACTTTTAAGTGATTACTGCTGATCTCCGGTATTGTACTGAATCCACCTATGTTGAAGAAGATTTACCTATATGTCCCTAAAACGTATACTCGTGGGAGATCCCACGCACTTTTTTATGCTTCGAAAGCGAGAACTTCTTCCTTTCAGAATGCGCCACTAAACAGAGCAATTCAACTGCTTAACAGCTATTCAGCATTACACATCGACATCTTCAATGTTACCTATAGAAAGTTCTTTTTTTTTCTTCTTTTAAATTTTATAATCTTCTCCGTAATAATTTGTTGTATAACTGTTTAATGGAGAACCTGAAAAATAAACAATTAACCCCCAGATTCCTACCCACCCCTTACACCGTTTCTTTTTCAGAACTTCCTCTCCTACATTTATAAAGACTCTTCACACAGCATCCCGTTAGATGACATAGACCCTGAGGGACATTGTTTTCCTCAAGGCCTCCTGTGTGGAGCAAATATATAAAAAAAAAATAATGGGGAGGGGAAGGACATTGGAAGTAATTTTTTTATTTTCTTTTTTCTAGCAGCAATCACTTCTTTTCTAAAAGAGCTAATATTCTCCGCGAACGGTAAGCTCCTGCGTTCCGAAATTTGCATCGTTTTTTCCATGCCCGGAATTGAAGTGTCAAGTAAATACAACAAACAATACGACAAAAAGAGGTAACTTTATTAGTTTCATATTTGAAATTAACAAATCAATAAGAACGAATAACTGTTTAAAAAAAGTTATAAAACTCAGAAAGGAGATAAGCTAGTCGTGAAGTAATGAAAATACGCAGAGTATGAACGTACAGAAATAAAATAAAAATTCACATACTTAACGTAAAAAAACATCGAAGTCGATAAGAAATCGTTAATCTTAATCCTTATTTAAAAACCAATCTGACGAAAGATTAAAGAGATAAAATAATGTATTAGAACGGCTGTATTTTACGTTTGTTGATTCGTTCAAATGCAAAGCTAAATAAACGTATGATATTTAAATACTGTATTTTTAGTTGCGCAATCAATACGAATAAATAGTTTTTAATGGAGATTTGATTGACGATTGACCACTACACTAGGAATTATTCTGTCTCCATTATGAAGTGTAATTAAATAAAGATCGTAGGTCAATAACACTATAATAAACGATAGACCACTTGGTAATAAAATAAAGGAATTTGGACAGAGCTATTTGGTAGGTACCTATATATCAAAAGAGAAATTAATATCTTTAATAGTCCCGCAAAACTAGTGGTAAGGTTAAAAAAATGCCTCACAATTCTGTTTGGCACAATATTCGTTACATTTACTTACATTCATGTGGTTCAAATTTACATATGCTTATCTGTTGTCATTTCGACAAATATTGACATGACCCGATCCGAAGTCTTTGATTCACTTGATCGTTCCATGTCTTCACAGGGAGTCCCCATCTTGTTCCACGTACTTGCGCAACAGACACTATTTTTACACGACGTTCAAATGAGCAATCATAACATAGATACTGCGACTATTGATTAACCAATAGGTTAAAAAAACCGCAAACATGCAATTATTGACTCACCAATAAATCGTAGGTAATCGTTATATCTTCGATTGATTTATTATAATCATAACCGTAAGGTGGTTGATTGACTGATCACAACCGTCAACCGTCAAAGTAAAAATCGTTGTATCACACGAGTAATTATTATGTACTTTTTATGAAAGATCCGTAGAGTAATGCATTAATACATTTAAAAATATAATTTTTTCGTCATGTTTTGTTCTATCTTGTTACTTTTTTCTCTCTTTTTCTTTTCGCTGTAATTGTAATCGTCCATATTTTTTGGATTTCCTTTTTTGGTTATTTATTTGTTTTCTCTAATTGTTGGTTCTACTTAACTCGTCTTTATTTATGCTGTTTTGTATGAAACTTATATTTTAAATATCAAAATAACTTTGTAAAATTGTACCTATTAACTCCGACTTATTGATTGAAAGTGCCTCCAGTCCTAAAACGAGTTTTGTAAATCATTACGATTGCTCGACCAAGAAAGTTTTATATTTTATATGGAGACCGAACAACTCAGAATCATTAAACTTCAACACCTTCTTTGAAAAGTGATGAAAAAAATAAATTAAAAATTATTGAAGAAGAAGATAACACTAATATTTAATCTAAATGAAAAAGAAAAAAACACGTCCCGGATAGATGAAAGGTTCTGGGTTCGAGTCCCAGTTGCGACCATTATCTTTTCTATTTTTCTGTGACTTGTTCTCTTTTTAGATTATTTTTGTTATCTTCTTCTCTTAGAGTGGAAGATACTCTCAGTATCGCCCTGGTGTAAGACCAATATTCAGAATTGAAACGATGCTTAAAATGGATTTAGCCGTGTTTGTTGACCAAATCTGAATAGCCAGGTACTTCCCCACCTTCCTCTTCCCTATCTCCTTCCCCTCCCCACTACCTTCAGCCTCACAACCTACTCCAATTGGGGATGCCGTAGTCCCACTGGCTCCAGACGGGAACAGTTGGGACTCTTGTGTGGTATTCATGTAAAAAAAATAGATGGGAATAAGCTTCAAAAGTTACATATAAAAAGAGAGTTGTTCTTATAAAAAAATTGATATTAAAAATTGGTTAAATAGGTTATGCTTGGTAAGGTTAGGTTGTTATTTTTGAAATTGGGCTTTTTAAAAAAAAATAATAATTTAACGACTATCGAAGGGGTGTTGAAATTGCAAGTTTCTGAGTTGTCATTGAACCAAAAATTGTAGGTATTAAATTATTATTGTCTTTATCATTAAATTATTTGCACAGTTTACACACACGAAATAAACATGAAACCATTTGCTAAGTTATTCCGCAAAATGTCTTGCTCCGATGTGCGCAAGCAAGTCAAAATACTAATGACGACGTATTTTCAAATGTGCGAAATCCATTGTTGCTAAATTAGGTTGTTTCGTGGTTTCCTCCCTCCAGGCCGTCGTTATCTAGAAACTAGTAAAATTTGACAATAGAGCAGGTCTATTAATTTCGATGTCATTTGTATGGATGAATAAAAATATGATCAATGACGGTTTATCCCCTAACAATAACAGCCATCAAAACCTACTCCTTTTTTGGACCTAAGACACCATTATGTCAGTCAAAATAATATGACGGACACTGATAAACAAGTTACAATAATCAGTATTCATGAATAGATTATTTTGTTGTTAATTTATTTAAATATTAATTACATTCGCCATTCTACAAAGCGACCGCCTTTAATCATGTTCGGCCTAGATTCAACCTATTATAGATAAGTTTAAGAATTTTGAAATAACGAGTATGTTTGGTCTTGTTGCCCTCCACACTTGCCTCGATTAGATGGTATTTGGAACCTTAAAAAATGCTCATAGCATACTAACTAATATTTATTCGCTTGGCAAGGAATTCATCTATTATTATGGCTTGTCGTTTCGTCACTTGCAAATATGTTTATTCTGTGATAAAGCGTGTCGCAAAATTAAGATTTTCAAAAGTGATAGTACTGCATTTATTGACAAGAAAGTCAAACGTTCTTTTTCATTGTGAACAACGCGTACTAGCCGGAAAATATAATGGGACTTAATAATATTTTCACACACCTTCATTATAGTACACTACATATTGTGTTTATTACAACGGCAAGCGTTGCTTTGTACTCGAAGAAATAAATTGAATCTCCCTGCTTTCCCTTCCCGTGCGTCCTCTTTCCCTTCTTTTACCTCCTGCCTCTCCTTCTCTCACTCGTTTCCCTTCTCCCCCCTCCCGCGAAGCCCCTCCGTTATTTCCCTCCCCCCTTCCCCTCCCGCGTTCCCTCCCGGTCGCTAAATTATATGAAATACACACATTTTTCAAACAACTCACTTTTATGAAAATTTCGTAACCCCAGAGCTCTTCATTTAACATAGAAACCTTTGCGGGCGTGCGCACAACAAATCCCCAAAGTTTCAGCGCAATCGGATGAATGGTATAGGAAAGCATACGGGACAAACAAAGAAACATGACTTTTTTATATAAAGAATATTGATGGTGCAATTTACAAAAACAAGGTAACAAAAAACATGACAAAAACATGACAGGCAGGCGATTTGAACTTAACCCTTTAAATTCCAAGTTAAAAGCCACATTGGGCATATATTCAATTTGGGAGGCAGGTCTGGGTATGGGTATCTGGAAACCATTTATAGGATAACCAACACTTCTGCCGTAGATCACCCCAAGAGGTTCGCTACCTTTGGTGACTTAGCGGCGGTGCCTAGGTTCACGGGGTGAGGTTTGTCTAGGTCTTGGCGGCGGATGCGTCTGCCCACTTACTGCGTCGGTCAGGCCGGATCCGGAGGGACTGGTTGTTGGATACTATTTCTCCTATCCTGCGGGATTCTCTCCACCCATCGCCTTGCACCGAAGTACATCCGCCACGTCCGGACCCACCGAATCCCAGATTCCTACCCACACCTCATCATACCTTTTCTTCCGAGAATGTTCCTTCCTTCCTTTCCTTTAAAAGACCCCCCACACAAATGGCACAAGTAGGTGTCTACCTGCCTACTTGCGTGTGTTTTATGTAGGGATGATTATGGTGAGGATTACCATTGATTTTTTTTCCATATATAAATATTGTTAAATGCTCAGCGAATCGTAAATCGATAAATTTTGATACCAGAAGAAACAATAAACTATAAAAGTGATTTATAAGCCGAAGTCGGGTAGAAGTATAAGGTAGGATGAGCCTTACAAAAAAGTTTAACAGTTGTGGTAGATGAATAAACATATATTATGTTGAAAAAATGCTTTATCACGGTGTTTGCTTTGAGGTATTCATAGAGAGAGCAACGAACTGTGTTTGTTTTTTTACAGAAATGTTTAAATTCTCTTCCGCATTATATGATGTTGACGCAAAAAGAAAAATATGATTACTTGCTCCCTGGAAGGAGTTTAGGCCCCCCTGCGGCCGCGGCCTTTGGTTCTCAAAGCCCTGCAATGCGATTCTGTATCTTTTGTGGATACGGAATCGATTGCATACAAATACCGACCACGTTCAATCAGTGGAAAATTCATTGGTTAAATTTTGCATACAAAGAAAGGCATAATATTCCATACTTTTATCAGAGTCTCAAAATTCTTTCAGTGAGAACAATTCTGTAGTACAATTTCAATTCAGTGCCGGCAACCCGGGCGTTTATTTATTATTTGTTATGTACAATATGATTTTTTTTTCCTTACCCTCCTCACTAGACAAAGTCTGTTCTGAGGCTGGTAACTAATAATTTCTAATTACATAAAAACAAATAAGTGGTAAAACAAAGAAAAAAAAGAAACATATATATTATAGTAAAAATAATAATAAAAAATAAGAGGAAAATCAGAATTTAGAAACAGAGTAGAAAATAGAAAATATATAATATTAGATATTAAGACTATTACTTATCTCTCTTCTTTCCTTGACATTCAACCAGTTTAAAAATCTTTTGAAAACCCAGTTCAAATTATTAGATGCGACGTAGGTCTTTGTTTGGGCTACAAACTTATTGAATATATATGGTGCCAAGTAAGATTCATGTTTTTTTGCAAAATTTGATTTGATATATGGTACTTGTAGTTGATTGTGTGTGTTTGCTCTTGTGTATTGCGAGTGAGTAATGAAGTGTGGTGATATTTTTATGCAGTTTTTGTAGATGATCTTCTTTATGAATAGTTTATTTATGTCTAATAGGTTATTGTTGATCATTATCTGTTCTGTCGGATGTTGATAGGGCTTTCTAAACATAATTCTAATTATTGTTTTATGATTAATTTTAAGTGATTTGAGGTGAGTCTCTGCTGCTGCTCCCCATACTGAAATACCATACATTAGAATACTTTGAGTACAAAATTATATTTCAGCACATAAATAACCCTTTATATATATAAACAGGCTGGAACACAACCATAATACTCGTTTTAACTGGCGGCCGCTAGACGATCAATTATATTGAGCAATATTACGAATTGTGCAATATTATTGACCGTTTGGGGTTAATATTGAAGATTGCGCAATGATTGAACAAAAGTTTGAGCGAATTTAATTTTTATTGTACCACATTTTTCCATTGCATTGTGTAGGGTTAGTATTGCGCAATATTTACTCGAAAATACTAAAATAAAAATACTCGAAAACATTGCGCAGTTCGTTTATTGTGCAATATAATTGATCGTTTGGATTCTAAGCACCTTTCAATCTTATTGTATAATAAAATATATTGTACAATGTTATTGTAGAGTCTAGGGGCCGCCTTAATGAAGGACTAATTGTACATACAAGTAAATATGGACAAAGAACATTAAATTACATGATTCCCAGTTGTTTAAATATGTTACCTGCTGAAATTAAAAACTGTGCCCAAAACAACCAATTGGTGAATTTACTGAAGACTTGGCTTACTGAAAGAATTAATTTGTATTAGCTTACAATGACATATTATTCTAAAGACTTTAAATTTTTTATTTATGTTTTCATAATTTTTCTTTTCTCTATATTTCTGTAAATTTTTTTATTTTTATTTTGTATAATTGTTGAAATGTATCTATTAACTCACTATAATAAGATCTTTTGTGTGATTTACAGACTTGAGTGTAGACTTTGGGGAGATCTTGCAGATCTAATAATGGTAAATTATGGACAAGCCGCCGCATACCGCTACACTTTAAATAGGCATAAAATTTGAAAAGTAAACTACTTTTAAACTTAATTACCACAAGAACCATCGATTTCAGTCGGGATAGACGAAAAAATATGCATTAAAATTCGATTTTCATTAAAAGTTTAAAAATCACCATCTCCATTACGGCCATGTTTTTTGTACGGATTTGACATTTGCGAACTTTCGTTTCAAACTAAAAACGCATGAATTACTTAATTTGCCTAAACTAAGAACCTAATAACCTATTTTGTGTTCGTAAATAGTTGTTTCTTGTAATAATTGTTAAAATTAAGTATAATTTCCGTAATCTGTGCATAAAAATGCGGCGGCTTATCCATAAATTAATAAATTTACTATTGCAATTTGGGAGACGGCTATGGGTACCTACCACCGCTCCGGGAAGCATTTATTAGATATCCAACAATCCGGCCATAGGTCACCCCAAGTGGTTCGCTAAGTTTGGTGACTTAGCACGGGTGCCCGGATTCATGGGGTGAGGTTTGTCTTGGCGGCGATTGTGGCGGGCCGCATCGGGGGAGACTGTTGAAGGAGACCTTATCGCCTTGCACCGCAATGGGAGGGATGGATTTATACTTCCGTCACTTTTGGACACGTTGACCCCCAGATTCCTATCCACCCCTCATACCTTTTTCCTTTCCAGAACTTTCTCTCCTTCCTTTCCTAAAAATACCCTCCACACAGCATTCCAAAAGATGATATAGGCCCTGAGGGGAATTATTTTCATCAAGGCCTCTTGTGCGGAACTAATTTTTAAAAAAACTTTTAGGGCGGGTTGTTTCGCAGAATTTGAACAATTCATCAAATTTCAAATTTAATTTCCAAATTCTGTGAAAGTTCTATTTAAGTTCTGTTTTCAATTCATCTGTGTGAAACAACTGTAAAATATCAATAATAATAAAAATATTTGTCAATTAATTTTTACAATTTAATACATTTGTTTATTTAACATCGATTCTGTTGAAAATGGAATACAATAACCGACTTGAATAGAAAAATTTTCACAGAACTTGAAAATTAACTTTGAAATTTAATGAATTGTTCAAATTCTGTGAAACACCTCAGAATTCGTCCAGTCTTCCGTCTTCAAATTTGTAAAGATCTTTTACAAAAAAAATAACAAAATACTCGTAGTTTTGACACTTTTGTATTATTATTTACGTAGGTAATCAAACGTTTACTCTACAGATATATTGACATAGTGAAGAGATTTCTTGAAATAATACACTCAAGGATAAATCAATAATATTATTAATGATGCTGAAGAAATCAACGTCCAAAGACCGAGAAATTTCATTTATAATATATAATAACTATAAATTATCTAAGCAATTTCGCAATAACGGTTTCAAAACAGTTATAAAATAATTATTTACGAAAATATTCAGTAAAATTAGTTAACTGTACTTACATTAAAATGCAACAACTCTTGTTAACTCCAAAGTAATTGATCCACAAAGTTCCAAACTGATTTAACTTAAACTTGGTAACTGTAACAAAAAATAAACAATAATAAAGACACTCTGCAAAAAAAAGTTAACTCTAAACTGTTTCAAAACACGAACTTTTCGCAACTGAATCAACAAGTTAAATTCTAAAGACGTCGTTTAAATTCCAAAAAAAACAATTATGCACTTTGATTCGTGTGTTATTTTTTTATATATTGAATGAAAACAATTGTTTTTTGTCTTTACAGTCAAATTGTTTGCCGGAAAACGTTATAAACTATTTCGTTTTTGAATGCAATATACAGGAAGAGATGAACGGCGTCGACCGACCGTTGAAAGACCCGCGAACGCACTGAGCGGGTGAACTCGTAGTAGGTAAAAATAGATACCTACAATAGTGTGAACATCGTACGGAGAGAGACGGTGAGACACGCTTGCGCGCTTCTATAAAATCATAATAGAGTCAATAGACAATAATAACATAATAACAATTGATAATTAAATATTTTATTACGTTATAAACTTTATATTTCTGTGGTGCTGCGCCTCGCTTTCATTTCAACGGCAAATATTTGAGGTTAAGATTTTAACTGTAACTTTTATCTCGCGGAGAGAAGCTCGTTCCGGTTTGGAGTCGAGACAAAAAACATGCGCGATTCGAATGAATGAGTGAGGTAGGTACCTACCTGAGGTAATGTACCTGCCTGGCGGAGTATCTACCTGTTATTGAGGTGGTCCAAATCAGCGCTCCCTTAACTTTAAACTTGCCAAATTAATTATAAAAAAGTATTTACTTTTTAAGAATTATAATATTTTTTTACATTAGGCACCAGGGCACTGTAAAAAAAATATAATTTTTTTAATTTTCATTTTCTGAAAGATGCATTTGTTAAGAATGCTCTCGCCAAATTTTTTTAAAGAAATTCAAAACAGTGACGGAGATACGGAATTTTATGTGAAATTGGGTAAGTTTTAAGATTTTCAACTTTATGGGGTGTTATGCCGTGTTGCGACACCTCCTTCTTTAACCAACGTTTCGGACATCTTTGCAGTGTCCGAAAAGATAAAAAGACAAAAGCCGACTGCAACGATGTCCGAAACGTTGGCTAAAGAAGGAGGTAGCGCAACACGGCATAACACCCCAAAAACAAATAACGAAAAAGATTATGTGAAATTGTTTGAAACAGTTTGCATGTTGAATTATCCTTCAGCTAAACTTTGAATGCGTTTTTATCTAAACTTTTATAACACGTTTTTAAACCAACGTTGACAACGTATTAAAAAAAACCACTATCTACCTCTCGTACACATTGTCTTAAACTGTTCGAAAATCCAATGTCTATGGCACCACGTAGGGGAATTTTGATAACTGGAAAAAGAAAAAAATGGCGGACCAGCGAATTGTATTTTGTATGTTTTATAGAAAGCATATTTGGAGCTAATGTAAAAAAATAAATAATACTTAATAGTTCTTGACTTTTATTTGAAAGTTTACTTTAAGGTTTACCTAAATTTTGGATGCACTATATATAAGGATTGTATTAGGACATAGATAACTATGTACCCTTTTAAAATACCGCAATAATATATTTAAAACCCTGGACATTGCATGATTTTACATTTTTGCTACCCTATCACTGTTCGTATGTTCGTATTCTGTACATTATGAGAAGATTTGTTTCAAAATTAGAGTTGATATTTATTTTGAAAGGCTGGAAAATTTAGGACTCCTTAGAAGTGGTGAATTTTTCTGAAATGACCTTTACAAAAGCTTACAAATAAGAATTTGCTTACATTTTACACGATTACCTATTTATAATGTTGCGGGCTGTGAAGGTGAAGGTGAAAAGTTTTTGATTGTCTGAAAAGGTGAGATTTAGGTTTAAGTCTAAATTCCGCCAAGTCTGTGATCATTCTTAAATCATGTGGCAGTCCATTCCAGGCTTTAGGTCCTGACACTCCGGAAGCACGCTCACTGAACTTAGTATCTGATGTGCGCTTTGGTTCCTGAAACCTTCCGATAGCTAATGACTAATGACGCTGCTGACCTGAAGGCTGACTGTCGAGAATTGAACTTTTCTGGAATACACCTTTCCGATGCGTCAGTCGGAGTCATTCTGTCGGCACATAAATACCGTCCAGCAGAACTTGAACTGAATTCTTTCAGGATATTTGAGCCAGTGAAGATTTTGAGATGCTCTGAAATATGGGAATATTTATATACGCAGGTGATAAGTCTTGCCGCAGCGTTGAAAACAGATAATAATTTCTTGATTTGGTATTTTGGGGGAATTTGTCGTTGGAGAATTTGGGAGGCGGGTATGGGTACCGCCGTCCCGGGAACCATTTATTGGATAACAAGAACCTCTGCCATAGGTCACCCCAAGTGGTTTGCTACGTTTGGTTACTTAGCCCAAGTTCATGGGGTGAGATTTGTTAAGGTCTTGGCGGCTAATGCATCTGCCCACATGCGTGTAGTGGGCTGATGCATCAGACTGGTTGAGGGAGGTCTTTCATCCTCTCCAGCCGGAATCTCTCAACCCATCGCCTTGCACCGTGGTTGGAGGGATGGACTCATACATCCGTCACTCTTGGACACACTGACCCCCAGATTCCTACCCACCCCTCATACCTATTTACTTCCCAGAACTTCCTCTCCTTCTTTTCCTTAAAAAAACTCTCCACACAACATCCCCTAAGCTGACATAGGCCCTGAGGGAAATTAATTTCTTCAGGGCCTCCTGTGTGGAGCTAATGTAAAAAAAATATAGACGTGAAACAACATACGAATTGACTAATATAATATATATATATATATATATATATATTTTTTTTTTTTTTTTATTTTATTTGTTTGTTTATTTAGCACAATATTATACATTTATATATATTATTTATGAAATTTTGACTGCCCAATTATCCCGTTTTAGGACAGTCAAATAATTATGGGTATGAACATGTTGAGAATGATTTGTACAAAAAAGACAGAAAATTGATGAAATAAAAAGACGAGAAAGAATATAAAATAAAATAATAAAAAAAGTTTAAAATAAAGTACCTAACTGTTATTTGTTTAGCATAGCAAAAGAAAAAAAGAGAGAAGGGAAAGAATAAAATAAAAATGAAATAACCAATTAAAACATACAATAGCCGTGGATTGTTATGCATAGTTGTTGAAATGATAATAGTAATAAATAAAAATGTATTTACAAGCAAATGATTAAAATATAAGGTACACATTTTTCATAGTGAGAACTAGAAAGAGAACAGAAACAATAAAGTAAAATAAAATAAACCATTAATGCTTGATTATTACCGTAGTTTGCTAAGTATAGTTATTAAAATAATAGGTATATATATATATACTTATAACTGGTGTTTACATTGCATATTAAGCCTACATACATATTTTGTATAAATATGAATAAAAAAGAGACGAGATAGAATAAAACAAAATATGCAATTAAAACATAAGATTGACAGCTGATTTCTAATTTAAAAGTAATAGGTAGGTACATACATATAGGTAGATAAACATAATAATATAGATTAGAAGATAAGGGTGTCTTTTACTTAGTTCATTTTTTGTTGGAATTTTTGTTGTTGTTTTTGGTTTGTGTTTGATTTTATTTTTTGTGTAGTAAAAGTTCACTCTCCTTTCTCCCTAATTGTTGAAGCCAAGTAGTGGTCAATTTACGAAGAACGCCTGTGCTTTCCTTTTTCCAAGCATCAGGCATGAAATTGTATAGCTTTGGATCTAAGAAAGTGAAGTGTCTTTGAGCGAGATATGTTTTGGTTGTGAGTGTTACAATTGTATTTCTCCGTGAGTGTCGGGTGTTGTGAGAGTGGTTAATAGATGGGTAGAGGTGGCGTTGTTTATGGGTGTTTAAAATTAATTTTCTCATGTACAGTTGTCTAACATCTAGAACTTCTAAATCTTCAAATAGTGCATCACTGTGATATCTAAATTGTTTTTTGAGGATTACCCTTAGTAGTGATTTTTGAGCTTTTGCTTGTTTGTCCAAAACAGCACTCATCCACCCCAACCTAAGAATGCATAGTCTAGAAGTGACCCGCACATAAACGAAGAGGCGGATTTGTTGGCAAACGAAGCATGTGTGAATGGAATCATCTACGACTGGACGCCAGACGCTGAAGATTACTGCCAAAAAATAAATTCCATATGTAATAATATGTGGAATAATCATTTTGAAACATTTTCTACCAATAAAGGAATATGGTACAGAAAGCTCCAACACGAACCGTATAAAAGACCATGGTTCACTAAGGTTAAGCTGAAAAGATCGGAAATGAGAATCATTTTTAGATTAAGATCCGGACATGCACTAATGGGAAGAATATTGTGTTTGATAGGCCTCTCTGATTCTCCTATGTGAACAAATTGAAGATGTCGAGCACACATTATCGAAGTGCATTAAATATGAACGACAGAGAGTGACAATACTAATGACCTCGAACTCATCGGAAGTTCAGAATTTAATAGCCTCAACCGAGTTTCATGCCGTATCGAGAATAATGAAATTTATTAGATCATGTAAACTGGAAAATATTTGAAAGTGAATTTTTTTTACAAAATGAATATCAAAGGACTCTAAGTACCCTTTAAAGATCATTAGAGATTATAATGATAATATTATAATTTAAAAACAGATGAGGCAAAAAATGACAACATTGTGTGAGTCAAAAATACATGATATTAAAAAAAAATAGTTATATATTTAAAACATCGATAAATGTCGCCTCTGTTGGCAGGTTTCTCCTTACTGCTTTAATTTGCCTTAATTGAAAGAACCCCGTGCTCACAGTTCTGTTCACTTAAGTTTAAAGGGAAAAATCAGCGTCCAGATTGACACCTAGTAGTTTTATACATTTCTTTGGAGTGATGTTAATTCCTAAAATGGTTATCGGCGAGTTATTAATGATATGCTGAAGTCTGCTTGTGGCGGTTCAGAAAAACTCAATCTCTGACCGATTCAGCTTTAATCGATTTGAGCGGTTTTCATCCAGCGGTTTTTTAAAAATACAAATGCCGCACAATAGTCCCAACTGTTTCCGTCTGGAGCCACTGAGACTATGGCATCCTCAGTTGGGGAATATTTGGAGGCTGAAGTACCTAGTCAGCAAACACGGCTAAAGCCTTTTAAAGAAACGTTTCAATTCTGAATGTTGGTCTAACACCAGGGCGATTCTGGTTGTATTATTTATGTCCTTCAGCGTCTTCGACTGCTTCTAAGATTACAACCACTCTCTATCCCTAACTAATCATTCAATTTAATGGTTAATAACAGGGGTGTCCGGGTTCATAGGGTGAGGTTAGTCTGGGACTTTGCGGCGGATGCGTCTGCCCACCAGTTGCGTGGCAGGCCGGATTGAGAGAGAATGGTTGGGGGAATCCTTTTGACTTATCCAGCTGTACTATATCCGAATACCGCTTTGCACCGCAATGGGAGGGATAGAATCATTCGTCTGACACTTCTGGGCACACTGACCCCCAGATTCCTAACCACCCCTCACTTTTCCTACCAACCCTTAGATTCCTACCTACCTACCCACCCTTTTCCTTCCCAGAATTTCCCATCCTTCCTTTCCTAAAAAAACCTTCCACATGGCATCCCCAAAGTTGACATAGGCCCTGAGGGGAATTAAATTCCTCGGGGCCTCCCATGTGGGGCTAATGTAAAAAAAACTCCCGACTTCTATAAAAATAAATTTTGAAAATATTTTTTGATTCTACGGTGATACGCAGACACGAGTATTGCCTTTTATTTACAGGGATCACATCTCGGACCTCTCTTGTTTATTTTGTATATATCAATGATGTAGGCACATGTTTTAAATATTCCAAATTTTTGCTGATAACACTAAAATTTACAAAAAAATCACTAATATTAATGACAGCCTGGAATTGCAAGATGATATTAATAGGTAATATATTTTGCGAACAACCAACTGTTCCTTAACCTGGAAAAATGCAACACAATATCATTCACCAAAAGCATTTCCCGTACAAAATCAATGACGTAGAAATAAAAAGATGTTATAAAGTAAGGGACTTATAGTAAGGGAATAATAATGGACTCCGGAATGTCTTTCCGAATACATATAAATTCATTTTTATTTTTTACTTTATGAGTAAACCTCATATTGTAATCTTTAATTAAATGAAGACAATATTAGCGAAATTCATTCGAAAATTTTACACAAAGGTCCAGGGTTCGAGTCTCAGAGGTGTAATCTTTTTCTGATTTTTCTGTTTCCAGATTTTCGAATGAGTTTCGCTAAAATTGTCTTCATTTAATTAATTACATATAAATGTCATCTGTGACAGGGCCTACAAACTTGTAGAATTCGTCATAAGAGTGACTAAACCATTCAGGTCACCACATGTAATTAAAATATTGTGTCTCTTTTGTTCGCTCAATATTAGAATTCGGATCTGTCGCGTCCCAATACAAAGTTAATATTGAAAGATTAGAAAGAATTCATAATAAGATACTGAAACACTAAGACTTTAAATCCTTTCGAACATCATCTAAAGCACTCATTGACATTCAATAATTTATCAACTTTAGAAGATAGAAGAAATATGTCCGACCAGAAATTTTTATTCAAAATCATTAACAATGTTGTTGATAACAATTATTTTTTAGAAAACAATAATTTCCACCGTCCAATACGAAATACAAAACTGAAGTAACTATTCCACATCCCGCATTCAAAAACAAATTACACACGACATTAATTTCTCAGAAGGACGTGCACAAAATATAATAATATCTTTTCAGACGCTGATGTTTTCCATTTGTCCTCAGACCAATTTACCAAATGCATAAAATAAAAAATTAAAACCCTTCTGTCTATTATTGTTTCTTTATCGTTATGTTGTTTTTCTCTTTTTATAAAAATAATCATAATATGTGGATGATTATTACAGGGCCGTTTTGTGAAAAATCATTTCAAGGGCACTGGTAAATGGCTAATCATGTTTATTCTTGAACATTATTCCGTGAAAATGTTTTTTTTTTTACATAGTTTCACAGTTTTAATTTTTTTTTAATCTATCCTACACACTTTAATTTGGGAATGGAATGAGGATGCAAGACTCGAAAAATAATATGTATGTATAATATAACATAAAATAACTACAAAAAATAACTACAAAGAGGTTCAACATCAGAGGAGGCTTTTCAGCTGAATACCAAAATGATACATATTAAGAAAACAATCAATAATATTATTGACTTCCGTTTCCGAAAGAAATCGAAATCATCCAAATTTAGCAACATCATTTCGACTTATTCTCGGTTTATTTTAAAATGCATCTTTAGCTTTAATTCGTAAGCAGTTCCGATCAACAATTTATAATTAAATAAAGGCAGCATCTTAGGTCGCTGGTTAGTGTAGATATACTTGCCGCCGTCACCGATCCCTCCCCCATTCCCTCTGCGTCTCACGGTCCCGTGAAACCCACCCCCTCCCGCGTTCCCCTTCCACCCTCCCCGCTTTCCCCCTTCCTCTTCCCCCTTCCCCGCGAACCCTCCTAACTTCGTTCCGCTTTCCCCCTCCCGGATTCCCCTCCCCTTCCTCCTTCCCTCTAAATGAAACGCTAAACTATATTAAATACACACACTTCTCTCAACTGTCCATGTGAGAACATGGATTTTCCAAATCATCCAAATCCTACCGCTACTATGTCTCCTTTACGATCCCTCCCTCTGCCCCATCTTTGTACCCCACTCCTCCCACATCCACCCCCCATCCATTCGCTTGCCACTTATTGTACAATTTTTATACAAACTTCTTAACGCCAGAGCTCACCAGTAGGTATATATAAAAACCTTTGCAGGCGTATATATATAAAAAACTTTCATCGCAATCGGATAAATGGTATGGGAAATAATAATTTCAGAATGGCAGAGCTCATCATTATATACTTATAGAAACAAATACAAGTTTCGAAAATGGCAACTTTCCAGTAAATTACAAAAAAACTATTTTTACTCCTGTAAGTTTTAAGATTTTCACGGCCAAAAGCATTTTCGTTATTTGTTACCTCCTTCTTTAGCTTCTTTAGCTGGCTAAAGAAGGAGGTAGCGCAACACGGCATAACACCCTAAAAACAAATAACGAAAATATTATTACTCCTATTTTTAAATCCGGTGACCCTATTCTTAGTATAATTATAGGCCAATTTCTCTTACCTCAAATATTGCAAAAATATTTGAAAAGATTGTAAAAAAAACAGATGTTTAAATTTATAAAAGAAAATAATATATTAAATGCACATCAATAAGGTTTTAGAGAAAACTTGAGCACTCAAGATGCTATCGTAGACTTAACATCTGAAATATATAAATCTTTAGATAATAAAAAAAAAATCTATTGGAATATTTATCGAACATTTTTGTTATCAAACAACACATTTGTTATCAAACAACAATATTAACGATGCTGTATTTAAATTCAACGAATGTATAACTCATGCTATAGATTTGTTCGTTCCAAGGGGAACTTTTTCCCAGCCTAAATTTTCTATTTGGTTCAGTATGAAACTAAAGCATTTGATTATGGAAAAAATGAAAACACACAAGTTATTCAAATTAACGAACAACTTAGCGCTTTATCAAAAATTTTCTCAGTTAAGAGAATTATCCAAAATTGAATCTAACTTGTGTTACAAATCTTATATTGAACTCACTGAGACAAAATTAAATCTTAACCCTAAACAATTTTGGAAATTTATTAAACAAAAACGTATTGATAACGATCTCCCTTCAAGTTTATTTTTAATGATACTCACGCCACCAACGATTTCGATATTGCCAACCTTTTTGCTGAACATTTCTCCTTTGTCTATACTGATAACATACGCACCATCCCTCCACTTAAATATGCTAATACTATTGACCTTAATTATTGCGAAATCACACTTGTAGATGTTTTCAATTACTTAAAAAATCTTCCCAGCAAAACAAGCACTGGTCCTGATGGTATACCTGAAATATTATTGAAAGAATGTAAATCTGTTGTATCTAAGCCAATTTGTTTATTATATAACTTATCATTATCATCTGCCACTTTTCCGGATTCCTGGAAGGTTTCTTATATACGACCTATTTTTAAATCGGGTAATAGGTCGAACGTAGAAAACTATAGACCTATATCGATGTTATCTCATATTCCTAAAATCTTTGAATCTATAATCACAAAAAAATAACACATATTTTCAAAAATGTGCTGATTGAGGAACAGCATGGCTTTAGATCTGCTAAATCTACCACTACAAACTTACTTTCCTTCACCAACACCGTAGTCAATGGCCTAGAAGATAAATCACAAGTAGATGTTCTATATACCGACTTTTCTAAAGCTTTTGACAAAGTAAAACACGCTATCCTCATGGCCAAGCTATATGCTATAGGTATACGAAACCCATTGCTATCTTTCTTTAATTCTTATTTAAGCAATAGAAAACAAAGAGTTAAAATAAATAACATTGAGTCTATTATTATTGAAGTAACATCCGGCGTACCGCAAGGAGCACATTTAGCCCCGCTTCTCTTCAACTTGTTTATAAATGACATTATTCGTATTTTCTCTCACACACGCTTTTGGCTTTTTGCTGATGACAATAAGATCCTAAAAATAATCAAAAACTACCATGACTGCCTTCTTTTCCAATCAGATATTGACTCTTTCAATGACTGGTGTAAAATTAATTGCTTGGAACTAAATGTCGATAAGTGCAAAATTATGTCCTTCTACAGATCTAAAAATCCGATTGTTTTCGAATACAAATTAAATAATAATTGCCTAACAACTGTTCAATCTATTAAAGATCTTGGTGTCTCTCTTGATAGCAAGCTTTCTTTCCGGGAACATATAAATACGATTGTTAATAAATCTCTCAAACTACTTGGTTTTATCACTAGAACCACTTCTGACTTCAAAAACATAAATACCCTAAGAACTCTTTACTGCTCCTTGGTTCGCCCCCATCTTGAATATGCTTGTATTATATGGTCTCCTTTTTATGCTGTCCATATTCGTCATATTGAATCCGTTCAACATCGGTTCCTAAAGGGAATTGCTTGGAGGCTAGGATTAGAGCGAGGCACGGACATATGAATATACATGGACCTGCCCTAAGTGATAAAAATGTATTATTTCCCCCTCCACATGGCGCCGGCTGAAGCTCCTCCTTGGAACCGGCTCGCTCCATGGGGAGGGGATAGAGCCTCGCTTGAATCTAAAATGTGTGACGTCATCATTCTTGCCGTGAACAGCTAGAAGGTAACATCCATACATTTAACGAAATACAACGCCAAAACGGTAGCGTATTCTATACAATATATCTACATATCAATGTGCACATAGCGAATGTGGGCGGTTCTCCAGTGTGCTCGTCGCTGGTTACAGGGGTAAGTAAATTATGAAACATTTGTAATAGTGTTTTAACTAAGCACGGCAACAAAATATTGCTATGTGTATTGGGGCGAGTCTTTTTGGGGCGAGCATTTGGCCTTAGCAAATATGTTATTATCGTGGCAAGCAATTCGCGCTCCCATGTAAAAAGGTCTATTCATTCAAAGCAGATTTTGCTTTTAAGAACTAAATGGTGATATTGTAATGCGAGATGCCTATTTACTGTCAGATTGATTGTATAACGAATCACAGTCATCTTTCCCCTCTTCGCCCTCCATGGTTTGGTTTGACCCCTCACCTGTAACTGCTTGTCTAGTCATTTGGATGTCTATGGAGCGAGGCAATTACTCGTATGCTGAAATTGAACAAACTCTAAACCTTTCTCCTTTAGAAGACCGTCGGATAAAATCTGATCTCATTTGTTTCTTCAAAATTATTAACTGTTTAATCGACTCGCCTACATTACTACAACTCATCACATTTAATATACCTTCTCGTAGACTCAGAAATAAAGACCTGCTTTTCCTCAATCAGCACTCGACTAACTATGGTTATAACTCACCACTGTCCAGAATGTGTAGACTGGTCAACTCACGTCAAGACCTTGATTTTTTTGGTATTAGCTTAAATGATTTCTGTCGCTCTTTAAACAAATGAAGATATGTAATATTCACCCTAATTTTTGCAAGGTCTGGACGTGACTTGACACTTATTTTTCTTCTATTTTCACTGTTTGTCTTTGCTTTCATGTACCATCCGAATCCTTACATTGTTCATTTCTATACTTCGTGATACTTTGTTTTAAATTGGACGTAAGTCCGTAAATAAATAAATAAATAAATATTTGTCGACTTAAGAAAAGCATTTGACAGTATATCACATTCGAATCTTATCTCTAAACTTAAGAAAATTGGTATAACCAATAATGCCTTAACGTGGGTCGAAAATGACCTATTTCATAGAGAACAATTTGTCAAATTAAATGGTTTTCTCAGCGATTCTCAAATCAGTAAATTTGCAATCCCGCAGGGAACAGTGTTGGAATTCTTTTTATCATTTATGTGAATAATATTTTTAAACTCACCATAAAATCCAAACTAATATCTTACGCTGATGATTAACATGGAATTTAATAAAAAAATGGTTTGATAAAAATTTACTATCTCTAAATACAGATAAAACTTTTGTAATTCCTTCCACTCTGATTAAAAATGCTACTCCTGGGAATCTAAATATATGTATCCACTCATATAATTGAAATTCAAATTCATATCTGTGTTAACCTGATTGCTCTGTACTCACTCTTAAAACCAATGTTAACCAACCTTGGGGTAACTATAGAGAGTAACATAAAGTGGAAGATGCAAATCAGCACAACAGTTGAGAGACTAAGAAAATTGGTGTACATTTTCATTAGAATTCGAAGCATTTTAAATATTAGTATATTAAGAACTATTTACTTTTCTTTAATCCAATCAGTGCTATAGTATGGAATTGTTGGTTGGGGCGGTGCATTCAAAACTTCTCTTTTACCATTGGAAATCATTCAAAAAATAATTTTATAAAAAGCCATATGATTACCCCACCATCAAATTATTTCAAGATTTTAAAGTATCTTCACTTCATGTTATTTATAAAAAAATCATAATTTTACAAATACACAAAGATTGCTTCAATAATGAGAGCTTTACTCCTTTTTCAAACAGCATTAGAACAAAAAAATATCCTTGGCTCTATGACTGTCCCGCATTGTAACACCACCACAGTTCAACAATACTATAAATGTATTGGAGTTAATAGTTTAACCAAATACCAGTTAAATAAGTTTTAAGATTTTCACAGCCAAAAGCATTTTCGTTATTTGTTTTTGGGGTGTGTGATGTTTGTCTTTTTTCTACTCTTATATTTGTCTGTATTTTATTTACTCCTGGGCACTTGGCACCAGTCGTAATATTCTTCTTTTCTCTTGGCTCTGATCGATATTTAAATTCTTAAGGCTTTGCATATGTGTGGTAGGGATGGAAAATTCCTCCCCTACGTCACACAAGCCTTTATAAAATTGGACCCTTATTTCCTCTGATAACTACAGAAAGCTACTTAAAGCTCCCTTGTACTACATACCTTTAGCGATATATGTACTTAACTAATAAATACGTTATTTACGACTTTGAACGTAAATATTTTCGTATTTAGGTTGTAATTAAACTCCATCAAACGTTGTGTAAATTTTTTGATTTATGATATAGGACTTTAATTACTTTAAATTTTGTGGTAACCCTCTTGATTCTAAACAGAGTGTTGAATTTCAAAACTGTATTGGTCTCTCTCTTGCAAATTTAACCTTAAGTAATTTCTCTAAATGAACTAACTTCCCTTTGACGTTTATTATGATTCCCTACATCCTAATGAATTCATGAATAAGTAATACTAATCGAAACTACACATGACTAATTGAACAGATAATTAAATATAACTCAAATGGTTAAATGTTAGTAAATTTGATTATGATTGTATCTCGTATCTGCTGGGCGCCCCTCCGTTTAGATTCAGCTGCTATAAGGTACATATAAAGATGGATTTAGTAGGTTAATGTAATTAGTTAATTGCATATTTGACGAACTCAGAATAACCCTTTTTCTGGCAAAATTTGGCTCCTGCCTCCATCAAGTAAGCCGGGTGATCGGAAGTCAACCCAAAATTCGCACAGTCTTTTGGCACGGTTCAATTGATTGATACCTAAGTTATCGCGTCCCAATTGACCTTCCTTCGCCATCATGCACTGCCTTCAGGTCTTCCCCCAAGCCCAGATACCTCCAAATTCCTACTCCTCCAAAGTTTACTATTTACTTAGGGCGAACCGGTTTCGTCCTATATGCAATCATATACTCACGGGTTTGTGTGGAGTTACGGGTCGTGAATCCTCCCTCCACGTTCAAGAAATGAGACGAGAGTGACCCGACAGGCCTAAAGCACTAATTGTAAGTGAGTTCGTTTCATTCAATGAACAGTACATAAAAAGATATATATGTAAACATACATTTTGGGAAGGTTTATAACTCGCAATACGAAACTACTTGCAACGCATCCCGAGCTCGGATCTCGCCCATCAAATTCTGCGAAATTTTCAGATTGATACCGAATAGATACATAAGAATAGTGGGTGACATATAAATATATACTAGTACAATAAGATCTTATCTGGCGATGTGTTCTGGAGATTCGCCATAACTCCAAGCTTTTGTTTGGTTTTGTTGACGGTTTTGTTTGAGAGATCCGCCATCTCTATGGTTTGATTAATGGTCCTTGTTACAGAAGCGAACACTGCCTTCTGTTGGTTGAACTGTATTTTTTTTTTTTCTTTCCCTCCCCTCCAATGTTCAACTTTTGATAAACTCTTGCTATCCCGTGATTCTCAATTGAATCATGTAAATCCTCATTACCCCTTATTAAGCTATCCCGTGATTTTTCAACTGTTTCATGTAAATCTTCAATACACCCTTTTGAACTGCTATAATAAATCTGTTAATTTTCAATTGCTTAGGTCTGTAGATACCTCGTTACGTTCAAATTAAAAATAGTGTTTAAATTTTTTTTTTTTTCTTTTTGCTCCTAGTAATTGCGCAATATAATAATTTTATCCCGTTCCTAGAAGTTAATACCTAAGTACGATATCCACTAATCAAGGTCATTTTTTTTTTTTCTTTTTACTGTATTCGAACTAGTGCCCCAGTGACCGAATTATTTTGTAAACAATTTGAGCTTTGTAAACATTCTCTACGTCCTCGTGACCTAGATTCAAGCGTATGAGGCATGTTTACTTTAGACATTCCGGAGACGTGTGAGATGACTCTAAAATTTTCTTTGTTTGATAATGATGTACTTAGCGCAATTGTCTAGTCTGATACCCGATTACGTATACATATTTATTCATTTATATATACTTTGTCTCAATAAATAATTTATAATATTGATATGTATATACATAAATTTTATGATTGAAATAATTTCTAATATCATAACTTATTTCAAATGCTCTGGATTTTCTGAAATTATATTAATACATACATAACATTAAATATAAAATATTGATTTGTAAATTTATCACACATAACTACTTTTAATAGTTATTGATGAATTCAGAGGTAGGAATCGATACCCTTTTCCTCTTTTTATATAAGTGTTTTTCTTTTTGATTTTGATTATAATTTTTCTTGGGAACAAAATTACATATATATATGTTTATATACTTACATATATAAATATATAAAATATACTTATTATACTTATAATATTTTAATATAGTTACATATCACATATTAAGCGAGTAATATCTTGGTCAAATAATTAATCCAAATACCAATGTTTGCTCCATCCCGCTTTCTCCTTGGAATCTGTAAAATTTTATAACGGAAAAGACTTACCCCTACCAAGGTTTTTTTTCCGACCGGGAAATACACGGTAACCTTGCTGCAATTTTCCTAAATTAATTTTTATTTTCCTAAATTTAATTAAATCTTTTTGACTTCAAAATTTTTTTTTTTTTCATTTAATCTAATTAATTAAAATGATGCATGAACTCTATCGTTCTAAACTGTATTTTATCTCAAAACTCGTTGGTTAGATAACTCTTTAAATGATAGTTACTTCACGATTAATTTAGAGATGGTAAATCGTTGTTAAATTAAATTTTTATCCCTCCGAACTTTTATGTATTAATAAAATATTATTTTGTTTTATTATTATTATTTAAGATAATTAATTTAAATATTTATTATTTGTTAGAACACTTTCACTTAGATTGAACACACGTATTTAATTATAACTTCATCACGCTAAATTATCACATCACTTCAGTTATTTATTGCACTAATATTAAACGCGAAATTTCTAAGTTTAAAAATACGATATTAAGTGATTATAAAATCCGAATTTTCCACTAAAACAAATTGTATTTATCACGAGCACTTTTATTTTTCACAAGTAAATAATGCGTTGTCTTTAATTTTTATTTTCACTGACTCTAACTGCAAAGTATTTTTTTTGTATATCACTGACTAGAATGTGAAAATTTTCTAAGTATCAAAATAATTATCACTTAGAATTTTTCCACTTTAAGTCACCCACCGTTTCGTCACGTTCCGCGAACTTAAAACCTTTTCGACCACGACCGTAGACTGTCCTCATTTTTTTCTGCAACCGCGTACTATGCTACTCTATAAACTCCATTTTAATTACGTAAAATGACTCCTTTTCCTGAGTTTTTCTATCGCAATGTTTTCAGCATTTTCCACTCCCCTCCGTACTGCACTCTATCTTCTTCTCTAACACTTGTTACTGCTCTAGACATCTGAAATGTACCCTCGCCTATTCTTTAAAACTCTCATTTTTTTTTGACGTTTCCTCCCTAAATCTTTCATCGTAATATCCTAGCTCCGTCTAAAATTGATAACAATAATTTTCCATTGTTTTTTCAACATTTCCATTTCCTTTAGCACGTTTTCCCTCGAATCGATCATCTCCGGTCGTCACAAACAATCGTATTATAGATGGAAATCTCCCTAACGCCTTACAATACGTTTTCGTCACTTGCTTTGCAATTTTTCACTTAAACTTTTGCATCGTGTTTACGTGTATCCTTTTTTTCCGCACCTGATATGTTTTAATGCGTTCGAGAACTAGGGTTTCTGATCCCTGGAACGTACCGGTTAATGATAACATTTCTTGGGGTCATCGTTCTTTTGTCCCTGAACAGATTATTTCTTCCCATGGAGTTTATTCACCTCTCGGTTTGGTGGGAACGTCAAACTCATTAATCACATTACTAATTGCTAAGTCCAAAGGTCGTTCCTTTGTTCTAAAATGGGTTCGGCCCTCTTCCCGTTGATAGGCTGAATTGGTTTTTAATCGCTTTTGCTGCAATTCAATTGGCTGTCAATATATCACGTCTAAAGTATATTGGGGAGTCCCTGTGTCTGATTATTTGTTGATACCATCTGTGATCCTTTCATCAATACTCGTCTCACCTTGTCTAATTATAGATCCCTACCGTAATTTGAATTCACTTTACTCTAATCCGATAGATGTCGTAGACGTGTCCGTTTTATAAGTAATTGATATTTTCTTTTTAAATTAAAGTGGGAAGCTACGATATTTCCTAATTTTCACTGTTGATCAATGCAATTCATCACAGTTCCCTCCTCTGAACTCAATTTGCTGTGGCTAACGTTGTATTTTATTTTAATGTCCTCTTCTTTTTTTTTTTTTTTTTTTTTTTTTTTTTTTTTTTTTTTTTTTTTTTTTTTTTTTTTTTTTTTTTTCGTTAGACACCGAAATTGTGTTCAAATTTAGACTAGCTATCTTCCCCTCCTCATTTGGTTATCCCCTATCTCTACTCCGTGTCATATTACTTCCTATCTCCCCCTCCTCATTCTGTTATCCCCTATCTCTTTTCCGTATCCTATTACTTCCTATCTCCCCCTCCTCATTCTGTTATCCCCTATCTCTTTTCCGTATCCTATTACTTCCTATCTCCCCCTCCTCATTTTGTTATCCCCTATCTCTTCTCCGCATCCTATTACTTCCTATCTCCCTCTTCTCTTTTGCTCGGATTGTTAACAATCTTGAATTTGAATCTCATTGTATTCTTTATTTTCTTTTCGCGTAGATTTTACTTTATGAAATTTCCTTTAATTTTGATAGATTCAAAATTAATTTCTTTTTGCTGGAACACGCCCCTCGACTCGCGTGTTTTGGTGGTCCCCAACCAAATTGGACTAAGACCTCCCTTACAATGATTTAAGTAAAGATTGTTTACAATCTCGCGGCCTCTCGAACAACTGAAAAGCGGGTGGTCTCTTGGTGTGCAATTAATTGTTTTTTTGTTTTGTAAGTATGAATATTTTTTGTGAAATGTGGGTTTTCGCACGACCTCACCCAATCCGACAATCAGTGGTATACATGTTTCATATAAATTTTCCAGCATTTTTTTTTTTCTTTATTTATTTAAACTTTATTTTATAATTCTTAATTTCTAATTGTAATTTCTTAATTCATCCAAAGTTGTTCTAGCCTAAGTGTTGTCCACTCTAATATTTAAATTTTTATAAATGTTCTTTATTATCCTCAAATTGGTTCAGCGTTCCTTTTTTCCCTTTTTTTTTTTTCGAAATCTAAAATATTTATACCTTAATTCAAATGTTACCTTTTTATCTCTATACTTAATGTCTACCCTATATCTATAGATAAACTTTCTTATTTCAATATTTCAAAAAACAAATCCCTAAGCATTGTTTATTTTTTTTTCAAAATGTCCCTTTTGTGTGCCATATAATATCTCTAATTCTCTCCTTTTGAGTGTTCTTACTTATCTAACATTTTTTTTTTTTTTCCTTTTTTTTTCTCACTAACACATAAAAAAAGTAAAATTTTTTTTTCAACTGGAAAATCAAAATTAACGAATTTATTTGCCTTACTCTATTTCAATAATTGAATATGATTGTCGCTTATTAAGAACTTGTCCACTCACCCTCAAAGACTTGACGACGATCCGCCCCTCGCAAGCAATCTGATAATCTAATATTTTAGTAATTTTCTTTCTTCCCCCTCCCCAATTATAATGTACCCTAACATATTTTTATTCGTATTTCTCAATCGTTTATTTATTTATTAACATTTACAAATATTTGTAAACTTCGCACTCTATCCGTTGATTTCCACTAACTGTAAACCTGATTTTTGTTTCTTATTACTTGTGTAATATCTAGCTAAATGTAAAGCGCTATAATCTCCTTTTATCTCCCGAGTTGGCTGCGACCATTAGCTCCTTCCCGGCTGTAGTTATTGTAGAATTTTCTTTTGGTGAACTGTTAACTTCGGTGCACTTGCTGCAACTAGCGTTTTCGCCCACACTTTCAATTGCGTGTATCCTCCTTTTTATGGCGCGGTAACGGTCACGGTATTTGTCCTTCTTGCTGGATTCCTCCCCACTCCTCTTCTTCATGTTCCGTTCTTCTGGTGTACATACCATTGTATCTAGTTTTCGTAGAAACTCAGCGGCGACAATCTCATCTCCTGATTGCCCCGAAAACCATAGCGATTGAATTTCCTTCGGATAATGTCTCATAATTTCGTCAACTATGCCCAACGGTGTGTCAGTAATCTTTAAAGCCTTCGCTAGCTCCCAATAGTTTGCGAAATGAGTGAGCATGGATATATTTTTCTTGGCATCATATACCCCTTCTGCAAGACGACGGCGAACTTCATTTTTCTTTATGTCTCCCCAATAGGTAGCTAAAAATCTCGTTCGAAATCTAACATAGTCTCCCATCGTTTATTGTACAATTTTGCCCACGACTTAGCTTCCCCTTTCAAATTTTCCCGTACGACGACTAATGGATCCGTTCGTTTCACTTTTCTAGTGTATTCTTTTAAATCTTCCAGGAAACTAATGGGATTTTGATTTCCACCGGAGAATGATGGTCGTTCCTGCTGTGGTAACATTTCCACTACTTGGAGAACGCTTTTCGGCGCATTATCCTCTCCTATCACCGCCACTGTTGCTGGACTTTCCAATTGTTTCTCGAGTTCTTGCATCTTATTGACGAGCGGTGCCAAAGCTGCCTGAATTATTGTAGTTATATCTCCTATGTTTATTGTTGAAGTCTCGGTTGTGACATTTTCCCCGATCGCTGTCACTAAAGCCTGGGCTCGCCTACTTTTTCCACGTTTCCCAACCATTTTCTTTATTTTCCGAGTGTCGTCCGGTTAATGTTTATATTTTATCTTATTAAGCGACAACCTTATAATCTCTATTTTAATTTCCTAAATTACCTCATGTAAATTATGTTGCCTTCCTTATTCTATTTATTTACTTATTTTTTTTTTTTTTCAATTTTCTCGTTTTTCTATATTTTTTATTTTAATTTTTTTTTTATTTTTCCTTTTACTTCGTTAACTTTTCTTGTTCCTTTTCCTCGGGTTTTTCCTGTAACATATCATGTGTGAGTCTCTCTTCACACTCTCGCTTATTTTCGCCCTGTTCCTCCGATTTTGTGTCGGTCTCCCCCTCTGGCTGAACGACTTCTATCATAACCTCGACTCGTAACTTAGACCTCTTTGAACGTCTAAATATCTCCCGTAATTCATCTCCCAACGGTATTTCTTTAGCTTCTAATTCCGTCGCATCCACTTTCCTTTTTTCCGCCATTTTTTGTTTAAAATTTTTAATGAATTTAACTCAATACCAACTATTTATTATAAATATACCTATATATATTTATAATTTATTTTATTTTTATTTTTATTTTTATTTATTTATTTATTTTTTTTTTTTTTTTGGAACCTGTCCCCCTATAAAACACAATATTTTCAATTATTTATATTTGTTTGCATGATGATTGTAACCCAAATTAGATCAACTCTACCATCACTCTTCATTTCAATTAAATGTAGGTAATTGCAAAAAAAACGGAATGAATATTGTTACTCCAATGTTAATGAATATCCCGTGATTTTCGTTCAACCAATAATTACTCATTGTTTAGAATGCCAACCATTCCTTCAAGTTCCGCAATACCTACGATATTTTCGCAAAATCTGTTTAGAGTTCGCAATACCTATCTTGATGTTATTTCGTCAAATCCCCTCCTTTTTTGGTCCGAATGATCAAATGTTCCCTTAAATAGGTATATACCTATAAAACATTCGTCTGTGATATTAAAGCTCTCAACTCGACACTATCCCCAATCAAATATTTTATGTTATTTTTATTTTATGTTCCTTATCTTTTATGTTATGACTTTTTATGTGATAATCCTCACATACAAACCCACAACATTAACTATAAACAAAGGGTCACTTTATGTAGGTAAGTTCCCCCGTTTTTATCTGTAAAGTCTGTTTATTTTTTCCGTAACCGAGTGTTGATATCATTTTCGAGTTTGTTTATTCTACAATCTCTTAAAGCGATGCGCGTTACCCCCGATGTCACCTACTTCAAAATTTTTCGATGTTTTGTTATCACTTTCGATGCTTAGGTTATCAATCTTTCGATGCTTACAAACACCGCGGTATCTCGTATCAGATTGTTTACATTACGGTCATTAACATTCTGGATTCAGGAATTTATGGCCTGCCTTGAATAAACTGTTTACGCTTGTATCTGACCTACATTCTTTGTTACGATATTTATAATCTCATAAGCAATCAACAAATTCATGGTCACTTGATTTAAACTTTATCGACACTTTTATAAATTATTTTAAAACATGTAGAGTTTATTCGTTAACACTTTTTTTTATATTTAAATGTATTGTTGATTTATTTATTTATATATTTTTTTCGTGTTTATTTAACGGCGCACTGTTCTGATTTTTATTTTATTTTTATTATCACTTCATTTAACATAACGTCCTACTTATTATTATTATTATTATTTTTTTTTTTTTTTGCAATAGATTGACCAATAAAAGTTTTTTTTTTTTTTTTTCTAAAACAACTTGTAAAACTCTGATCTCCTGTCACGGCTGTGCAGTTGTGATGTTTGTCTTTTTTCTACTCTTATATTTGTCTGTATTTTATTTACTCCTGGGCACTTGGCACCAGTCGTAATATTCTTCTTTTCTCTTGGCTCTGATCGATATTTAAATTCTTAAGGCTTTGCATATGTGTGGTAGGGATGGAAAATTCCTCCCCTACGTCACACAAGCCTTTATAAAATTGGACCCTTATTTCCTCTGATAACTACAGAAAGCTACTTAAAGCTCCCTTGTACTACATACCTTTAGCGATATATGTACTTAACTAATAAATACGTTATTTACGACTTTGAACGTAAATATTTTCGTATTTAGGTTGTAATTAAACTCCATCAAACGTTGTGTAAATTTTTTGATTTATGATATAGGACTTTAATTACTTTAAATTTTGTGGTAACCCTCTTGATTCTAAACAGAGTGTTGAATTTCAAAACTGTATTGGTCTCTCTCTTGCAAATTTAACCTTAAGTAATTTCTCTAAATGAACTAACTTCCCTTTGACGTTTATTATGATTCCCTACATCCTAATGAATTCATGAATAAGTAATACTAATCGAAACTACACATGACTAATTGAACAGATAATTAAATATAACTCAAATGGTTAAATGTTAGTAAATTTGATTATGATTGTATCTCGTATCTGCTGGGCGCCCCTCCGTTTAGATTCAGCTGCTATAAGGTACATATAAAGATGGATTTAGTAGGTTAATGTAATTAGTTAATTGCATATTTGACGAACTCAGAATAACCCTTTTTCTGGCAAAATTTGGCTCCTGCCTCCATCAAGTAAGCCGGGTGATCGGAAGTCAACCCAAAATTCGCACAGTCTTTTGGCACGGTTCAATTGATTGATACCTAAGTTATCGCGTCCCAATTGACCTTCCTTCGCCATCATGCACTGCCTTCAGGTCTTCCCCCAAGCCCAGATACCTCCAAATTCCTACTCCTCCAAAGTTTACTATTTACTTAGGGCGAACCGGTTTCGTCCTATATGCAATCATATACTCACGGGTTTGTGTGGAGTTACGGGTCGTGAATCCTCCCTCCACGTTCAAGAAATGAGACGAGAGTGACCCGACAGGCCTAAAGCACTAATTGTAAGTGAGTTCGTTTCATTCAATGAACAGTACATAAAAAGATATATATGTAAACATACATTTTGGGAAGGTTTATAACTCGCAATACGAAACTACTTGCAACGCATCCCGAGCTCGGATCTCGCCCATCAAATTCTGCGAAATTTTCAGATTGATACCGAATAGATACATAAGAATAGTGGGTGACATATAAATATATACTAGTACAATAAGATCTTATCTGGCGATGTGTTCTGGAGATTCGCCATAACTCCAAGCTTTTGTTTGGTTTTGTTGACGGTTTTGTTTGAGAGATCCGCCATCTCTATGGTTTGATTAATGGTCCTTGTTACAGAAGCGAACACTGCCTTCTGTTGGTTGAACTGTATTTTTTTTTTTTCTTTCCCTCCCCTCCAATGTTCAACTTTTGATAAACTCTTGCTATCCCGTGATTCTCAATTGAATCATGTAAATCCTCATTACCCCTTATTAAGCTATCCCGTGATTTTTCAACTGTTTCATGTAAATCTTCAATACACCCTTTTGAACTGCTATAATAAATCTGTTAATTTTCAATTGCTTAGGTCTGTAGATACCTCGTTACGTTCAAATTAAAAATAGTGTTTAAATTTTTTTTTTTTTCTTTTTGCTCCTAGTAATTGCGCAATATAATAATTTTATCCCGTTCCTAGAAGTTAATACCTAAGTACGATATCCACTAATCAAGGTCATTTTTTTTTTTTCTTTTTACTGTATTCGAACTAGTGCCCCAGTGACCGAATTATTTTGTAAACAATTTGAGCTTTGTAAACATTCTCTACGTCCTCGTGACCTAGATTCAAGCGTATGAGGCATGTTTACTTTAGACATTCCGGAGACGTGTGAGATGACTCTAAAATTTTCTTTGTTTGATAATGATGTACTTAGCGCAATTGTCTAGTCTGATACCCGATTACGTATACATATTTATTCATTTATATATACTTTGTCTCAATAAATAATTTATAATATTGATATGTATATACATAAATTTTATGATTGAAATAATTTCTAATATCATAACTTATTTCAAATGCTCTGGATTTTCTGAAATTATATTAATACATACATAACATTAAATATAAAATATTGATTTGTAAATTTATCACACATAACTACTTTTAATAGTTATTGATGAATTCAGAGGTAGGAATCGATACCCTTTTCCTCTTTTTATATAAGTGTTTTTCTTTTTGATTTTGATTATAATTTTTCTTGGGAACAAAATTACATATATATATGTTTATATACTTACATATATAAATATATAAAATATACTTATTATACTTATAATATTTTAATATAGTTACATATCACATATTAAGCGAGTAATATCTTGGTCAAATAATTAATCCAAATACCAATGTTTGCTCCATCCCGCTTTCTCCTTGGAATCTGTAAAATTTTATAACGGAAAAGACTTACCCCTACCAAGGTTTTTTTTCCGACCGGGAAATACACGGTAACCTTGCTGCAATTTTCCTAAATTAATTTTTATTTTCCTAAATTTAATTAAATCTTTTTGACTTCAAAATTTTTTTTTTTTTCATTTAATCTAATTAATTAAAATGATGCATGAACTCTATCGTTCTAAACTGTATTTTATCTCAAAACTCGTTGGTTAGATAACTCTTTAAATGATAGTTACTTCACGATTAATTTAGAGATGGTAAATCGTTGTTAAATTAAATTTTTATCCCTCCGAACTTTTATGTATTAATAAAATATTATTTTGTTTTATTATTATTATTTAAGATAATTAATTTAAATATTTATTATTTGTTAGAACACTTTCACTTAGATTGAACACACGTATTTAATTATAACTTCATCACGCTAAATTATCACATCACTTCAGTTATTTATTGCACTAATATTAAACGCGAAATTTCTAAGTTTAAAAATACGATATTAAGTGATTATAAAATCCGAATTTTCCACTAAAACAAATTGTATTTATCACGAGCACTTTTATTTTTCACAAGTAAATAATGCGTTGTCTTTAATTTTTATTTTCACTGACTCTAACTGCAAAGTATTTTTTTTGTATATCACTGACTAGAATGTGAAAATTTTCTAAGTATCAAAATAATTATCACTTAGAATTTTTCCACTTTAAGTCACCCACCGTTTCGTCACGTTCCGCGAACTTAAAACCTTTTCGACCACGACCGTAGACTGTCCTCATTTTTTTCTGCAACCGCGTACTATGCTACTCTATAAACTCCATTTTAATTACGTAAAATGACTCCTTTTCCTGAGTTTTTCTATCGCAATGTTTTCAGCATTTTCCACTCCCCTCCGTACTGCACTCTATCTTCTTCTCTAACACTTGTTACTGCTCTAGACATCTGAAATGTACCCTCGCCTATTCTTTAAAACTCTCATTTTTTTTTGACGTTTCCTCCCTAAATCTTTCATCGTAATATCCTAGCTCCGTCTAAAATTGATAACAATAATTTTCCATTGTTTTTTCAACATTTCCATTTCCTTTAGCACGTTTTCCCTCGAATCGATCATCTCCGGTCGTCACAAACAATCGTATTATAGATGGAAATCTCCCTAACGCCTTACAATACGTTTTCGTCACTTGCTTTGCAATTTTTCACTTAAACTTTTGCATCGTGTTTACGTGTATCCTTTTTTTCCGCACCTGATATGTTTTAATGCGTTCGAGAACTAGGGTTTCTGATCCCTGGAACGTACCGGTTAATGATAACATTTCTTGGGGTCATCGTTCTTTTGTCCCTGAACAGATTATTTCTTCCCATGGAGTTTATTCACCTCTCGGTTTGGTGGGAACGTCAAACTCATTAATCACATTACTAATTGCTAAGTCCAAAGGTCGTTCCTTTGTTCTAAAATGGGTTCGGCCCTCTTCCCGTTGATAGGCTGAATTGGTTTTTAATCGCTTTTGCTGCAATTCAATTGGCTGTCAATATATCACGTCTAAAGTATATTGGGGAGTCCCTGTGTCTGATTATTTGTTGATACCATCTGTGATCCTTTCATCAATACTCGTCTCACCTTGTCTAATTATAGATCCCTACCGTAATTTGAATTCACTTTACTCTAATCCGATAGATGTCGTAGACGTGTCCGTTTTATAAGTAATTGATATTTTCTTTTTAAATTAAAGTGGGAAGCTACGATATTTCCTAATTTTCACTGTTGATCAATGCAATTCATCACAGGTGTTATGCCGTGTTGCGCTACCTCCTTCTTTAGCCAACGTTTCGGACATCGTTGCAGTGTCCATCATAAGGGCAGATCCGGTAGATGTGTAACTTTTAGTCATGAAGTGTGTGCTTATTTACTTCGAAGCGATACCGTGTCGCCAGCACCACTAACTTTCACCAGTACAAAATAATCATGACAAGCAGTGGCGTCATCGCCGCGGAACGGAATAGAAAGTTCATTAAAACGTGGTATTTATGCTAGCCAGGGGCAAGTCCGTTTGCGAGATGCCGACGGAAGTGGCTCCATCTCTTAATGAAATCTAAAATTAGAAATCACAATGGTAAGAATTTAAGAAAAAAAAAAAAAACACACATCTACCGGATTTGCCGGATCTGCCCTGATGATGAACACTGCAACGATGTCCGAAACGTTGGCTAAAGAAGGAGGTAGCGCAACACGGCATAACACCCCAAAAACAAATAATGAAAATGCTTTTCGCCGTGAAAATCTTAAAACTTATCCAATTATAAATATGTTTCAAATTTCAATTTTGAATGACTTCCCCTAAATATTTGTTTTAATAAATAAATAAAAACATGAACGTATAATTCAGTCACTCTAAGGTTCGAATAAGCATATTAAATAAATATTTTAAGACGACAACACACCCTAAAATATATTCAAAATCTTAACGACGTAAGTAAAGAAGCCGTGTACACAAATTGCGACTCGCAATCCAGTGTATTGTTATTGTGTATTGACTTTAGAGTAACAATATAGTATTGACCTACTATCGAATTTCTTCGAACCAAACCCTCTAAAATACATAATGTGGGAATCTTAATGACGTAATTGAAGAAAGCATGTAAACAAATATACGCCCGCGGCACGGTGAATTCGCCCTAGCAGGCCTGGAGATTCGACCTTTATTATTATAAACACGTTTGTTTCAGTTATTTTACAAGTTGTATTATAAAAATTCACAGTATTTCTTTAAATGGTGTTTAAAATAATGCCCGCGAGATTTTCTCTCTATTTTAAACGAGTCGTGTTTTATTAAACATTTTCGCAATTTTCGCATCGATTTTGTCGCTGTAAATGTTAGCGCTCTCCTCTAACATTCGTAATTTCATATCTCTCCATCTTCTTCTTTTCGGGCCCGGTTGCAGAGCCTTAAGATGTTTCCAAACGTTTTCTGGTGCTTACCGCTAATTTTATAGTTGAAAAACGGGTTATAAAATTTTACAATCGATGTAAGTAAAATATATTTACGGTAAAGTATTGTTTTTATTAATCTTAAATATATACCAACTACTTAAAAAACCGCCCTCAAGTGGTAAAAATCAATCGTATTAATAGTGATCAAGAGATTTCAAGCTTTGGAATCCCCCAAGGAACAGTGCTTGGACCAATCCTTTTTACCATATATGTAAACGATTTTTTTTTTCAACATCTACATGGTCAAATTACATCATACGCCGACGATACAGTTTTAATAATAAGTGAAAATACTTGGGAAAATGTAGAATTACAGGCCACAGAAGACATCAATACGCTTAAGAATTTTTTCGACACTAATTTACTATCACTAAATAGTGAAAAGACATTTGTAATTCCATTTGCAATCCATCCAAACGACGCTCCCAAAAATTTTAACATTGTCATACACGATAAAACTAAAATTCACAGCCAACATTATTGCAAATCAAACTGTACAATATTAAAAACAACAAATAAAATTAAATATCTCGGCGTAATTATCGATAAAAATCTGAAATGGAAGGAACAAATATGTCAAGTAGTAAACAAAATCAGAAAATTAATATATATATTTTTAAGAATTAGAAATTTTCTGTCGATAAAAAATCTATATTTAATCTACTATGCCTTAGTTCAATCCACTCTACAATACGCTATTATTAGTTGGGGATCCGCGTATAAATGTAACCTTCTTCCAATAGAAATTGTACAAAGAACAATTATTAAAATTATATTTAAAAAAATCCTTAGACTACCCAACAGAACGCCTGTTTGAAGAATTTCAAGTACCCACATTTAAAGATTTATATATTAAAAATTCAGTAATTCAAATAATAAAAGAAAAAGACAAATATCCATTTTTAAATGAAAACAGAACTTGACTTAAACATGTTTTTCTATGCCCAAAACTAAATACGTCTTTTGCACAGCATCATTATACTTATCAGGGAAGAACTTTTTTCAATCGTCTACCAGAAGAAATCAGAAGCATCAATGATAAAACCCGAATACTGCTCTCTGTCAAGAGACATTTTAAAAATATTATTAAGAAAAAAACTACTGTCAATTAATCTTACAAATATCTTAGTTCTCCATAACATTCTTTCTTTAAAAAAAAAACACACCATTATCAAATAAATACTGCAGCTCACAAGTAATCTGAAAGTATGTTGCCTGTTGTATGCTGATGATGCGGTGCTGATTTCTAACACTATGGAAGATCTACAGTCTCTCGTATCTAAGATGAACGAAGTATGTATGAAGAATGAGCTAATGATGAATGTAAGTAAGTCTAAAGTCATGGTGTTTGAAAGGGAGAGTACGAAAACAGTATGCAACATAGTTGTGAATGATGAATATTTGGAGCAGGTGGATGAGTTTGTGTATCTGGGTAGTATGTTTACGAGAGATGGGAAGGCTGAAAGAGATATTGAAAGAAGGGTGAATGCCGGTAACTCCATTAATGGTGGACTGAATGCCGTTGGCGCTAATAAAAAACTGTCAAAAAAAGCGAAGCTAGCAGTCCACAATGGAGTCCTGGTACCTACCCTGATGTATGGCAGTGAGGCATGGAACTGGCAGAGGAAGGATGAAAGTAAACTGAATGCTGTTGAAATGAGATCCCTGAGACGTATGTGTGGTAAAACAATGTATGATCGTGTGAGAAATGTGGATATCCGCAAAGAATGTAAGGCTGATGTAAGCATAATGAGTAAGATTAAGAAAGGGACCCTCAGATGGTTTGGGCATGTAGAGCGAATGAACGAAGGAAGTAGTGTAAGAAGAATATACGACGCGAATGTGAATGGTAGAAGAAGTCGGGGACGCCCGAGGAAGACATGGCACGATCAAGTGAATCAGATACTTGAGTCGGGTCATGTCAAAAGTCAGAATAATAGAAGAGAATGTATGAGACGATGTATGAATGTGAGTGAGGCAAAGAGTGTGTGCCAAGACCGAGTTGTTTGGCGGTCCGTCCTCTCTGCCTACCCCTGCGGGGAAATGGCGTGATGGTTAGTTAGTTAGTTAGTTAGTTATTAATTATTTAAGTACTAACTTATACCTAACTAATAGCATTTATGTACACTCCCCTTCCATACACAAGCAAATGCTTTTAATGGAAGGGTAGTAAAAAAAAAACGTACAAAAAATATTTTGTTGTAAAATTGTAATTATACTAAATGTTTCAATAAATAATAAAAAAATAAAAAATATCGAACTTACATCCCCAGGGATCGGTTTGAAAAAAAAGTTATTATAGTTACGAATTCGCCGGAAATGATTAAAATGTGAATTTTGAGCAAACCAAAAACACAAAAAAATTTGTAGGGTATTGAAAGATTTTTCTCTCCGCTTGTTTAGGTAGGTACCAGATGAAAAAATGTCAACTCATTCTGTTATGGTAAGGGTTACCATTTAGAAAATTGAAAAGTCCTGGCAAAAAGCCCGGACATTTTAATCACATAATGCAAATATCAGGTACGCGCTTCATAATGGAATGGGCGTGAAAGCGAACGGTCGCTTTATATAGATTTATATTTTGTGTTTAGATGAGTGGGAAATTAATAAAGATTAAAGACTTATTTGATATTACTTATGTAAGTTTTATTACTCATGTTCCACCTAAAAAAAAATTGACAAATTAAAAGACCATAAAAAGTCCGGACAAAAGGCTCGAAGTCCGGACTAATCCGGACGGATGGTAGGTAACCCTAATTTATGGTAGCTTGTTATCCTGGCTTTAAAAACTAACCTCGTGTGGCTCGGGCATTACGAAACACGCCCATATAGCGTAACTCGTGTTCTTATATTATTCTAGAAGGGGGTATTTCACCATCCTCCTCACAGATTATCCATACTATAACGTACATTTTCGATTAATTAAAAACGATTTATTTATTTAAAAGTTTTCAGTACCCGAATATTATCCATCACCAAATTCTGTAGAATATTAGGGTACTACCAATATTCTAACACTTACCATAAATATATCACACCACCCACGCTCTTACGCTTTAATTTCACCCATAGATGTCTATTTAAAATACTGAATTATTTTTCTTCGCATTCAAGTAATAAAAATTAGTTAACACTAGCGACATCTATACGTAACATGGAAAGTAGTCTGCGGCCTGCTTACAGCGCCATCTGGGATAAATTGGTCGAATATTATACAGATTATTAATTTATTCATTTCATAGATGCCTCTTTCAGATACCAAGCATAAAATGAAGAAGCATAATAAAATTATCATGAACATTAATAAAGTTGGATATTTTATCTACCTATCTTTAATTCCTGATTACACAGATCACCAATAGAAGTAAAAAATAATTAATGTTTTTTTTCTTTCATTTGTTCAATTATATTACAATTCGATTCATGAAAAACAGTTTATTTATAAATATTGATGTTTTTTTTACTTTAGCCCTACACACAGGGCCTTAGCCAGGGGGGGCATTATGGGGCATCGCCTTACCTTAAAATACTTGTGCCCTGCCGAAATATAATCGACTATGATAATATACTAGTAAACTGTTTGTTCATAGTTTGATATGATAACTAATCTAACTAAACAGCTTCGAATTATCCAAGGAATCATATAATACTAATTCTTTATTCTGCCCGTAGATGGCATCAATGTCATCTGTGGCGACAATTATGTAAGCTGCAGCACTGCTATGTGCGAATCTACGTTTTCAACATTTTGGCTGCAACCAAAGATATTCAAATGCTGCAATCAATAGGCCGTGGGTGGTTCGGTATATTTATGAATGGGCCTATTCAATATTCGCTCGAAATAATTAGATTTCTTACAGTACAATGTATTTTATTTTACGAATTACATTCAACATTCAAACACATCAGTTGATAATTATGACAAAATCTAAAAATAAGTAATTGTATCTTATCTCAAGAAGTTTATCTCCATTGTTTTCAATATTTTCGTGCCAAAGTAATTTGTAAATTCCAAAGTCGCGATTAAATTAAAATTATGATTAATACGGAGAGATTATTCGAGGAGAGGTGTATGATACATTTCTAAATCCTGGTAAATCTTGCTATTTCTCTTGACTCGAGAGTCGTGAACCATCTTTACAAATTGTTTCTAAATTTGAAGAATGGTTAAGACTTTCAGGTTGTAAAGTTATAAAGTAAAAAAGTAAAAAGAAAGTTATAAAGGTCCAAAATGTTTTAAAAGTCCAGAAAGTTATTAAAGTACAGAAAATTAAGAAGGTCAAGAAAGTTATAAAGGTACAGAGAGTTATAAAGTCGGACGCCGCAAAGACTTAAAAAAAACGGGGTGCCAACAGTTTGGAAAATTATACGATACCTTTTTATGTCAAAAATTAATTTATATTTATTCCTTATTGTTATTCAATGTAATTAGATAGCATAATAACTACACAATATGTGACATACTCAATACATAACATTCTAATGAAAAAGAAAAAAGTTTCTATAAAAATTGTAGTAAATAAATATATTTTTAAATCTCGATTTTCTCGTAAATGAGAAGTTCCAAAAAGTAATTTTTTTTATTTATTATTTTTACATTAGCTCTACACATGAGGTCCTGAGGAAAATAATTTCTCTACGGCTTAAGTCATCTTTGTTATTGCTATGTGGAGAGTATTTTCAAGGAAAGAAAGTAGAAGAAGTTTTGGGGAGAAAAAAAGTGTGATGGGTGAATACGAAGAGTAGAGCTAAAAAATCTGGCATTGGACGGTGAATTTAAAGGCATTATGTGACCGGACAACTCAGAATGAAATCAAGTCAACAACACCTCCTTTGAAAAATCATTAAAAGTGATGAAAAAAATTATAAAAAAAAAATTGGTTAAATAGGTTACTTTAGGTTAGGTTATGGGCTATTCTGCAATTTTTTTTAAGCCTTTAATGACTTTTAAAATGGGTGTTGAGTTGACTTGATTGTGAGTTGGCGTGGAACCGAAATTTTGACAGTCGCTCGTCGGTGATTTTAAGAATATCGTGCAGCTTGGCTTTCATAATTATCATCAGGCTCTACACTACAGGCGAAGAATCGGTTGACGGTGGCGTGTCCGGCAACGACCTTGGAAAACGAGGAGCTGGACTTGGCCGTGGGGACGGAGAGGGCCTGGGCCGTGCTGCTGGAGAAGGAGAGGGCCTGGGCCGTGCAGCTGGAGACGGAGAGGGTCTGGGCCGTGCAGCTGGAGACGGAGAGGGCCTTGGACTTGGTGACGGGGACGGCCTGGGCCGTGGTGACGGGGACGGCCTGGGCCGTTGTGACGGGGACAGTCTTGTGGGCGTTGGTGACGGTGACGGCATTTGCCGTGTTAACCGTATTGTTGCTGTATTATCCACCATATTATCGCTTGAAGTTTTGTCACTCTCTGAGCTATTACTATCCATATTGCTATTAATTAAAAAATGAATGCTTACTTATTTTTCAATGCGCGTTTGATAGATAATGATTCAGTTCGCAACCGATGCTACTATTTATTACATTGCGTATCCTGTTATTTAAATCTAGTTTTGCTTATTTATTGTTTGCTTACATGGACACCACAACAAATTCGCAAAATATCAACTGTTGTATAAAAACAATTCGCAACAACAAGATGAACAGATCCCAAAACCACAAAAATAAATAATAACTTTGTTTTGATTGTGGTTAGTGATGATTTGTGACTCACATGCAAACAAATTTAATGATTAGGGGCAATACGTGTTCCTCTGGACATTTCCCAGTTTTTAGTAATCTTTATTTGTTTTCATCTAAACTATTAGCAATTTATTTTATAAAATGACATATTTTGGAGGTCAGATAAATGATCTATTGTAATCTGATTTTTTATTTGCTACTTTTTTTTGTACATTGCGAAATAAACGCAATTGAAATAAAACTTGTTTTTTGTCCAGAGGAACAATACCCTGTCTGTTCCTCTGGTCACTGTGTAACATTCCTCTGGACAGTACTTGTTCCTCTGTACAGTGAACAATAAATGTTTTCTAAGTCGTAAACACAATAAAACAACAACAGGAATACATAGTTTATTTAAATAATAGAACACTTGTTATAGTCTAAAATATTTTTCTTGCCATAATTTTTTCTAGATATGTAATGTCATCATAGGTTGGTAAAACCTATTTTAGAGTCATCTATTTTTTTATATAAGTGACAAAAAATTCACAAAAAGGACTACTGGGGTAAAATGAATGGCTTATTAGTCACGTGCCAAAGTATTTTTCCTGATTTTTGACTACAAAATTCCGCTAACCATAACAAAACAATATTTTATTGTAAAAAAGATACATTTATTTATGCGGCATTTTCCAACAAATGGTGGTTAAGGAGGTGTTCCCTCGTTCTTCCCAATTTACTGCGTGGCATTTTTTTACAATTTCAAAAGATTCTCATTTTGAAGTTATGTTATTAGAAAGATAAATACCCTCGCGGTTTTTTGAATAAACATGCATTCCAAAGTAGAGATTAAATCATACAGACTTTTAAGTCTTAACAACATAAAGTCACTCAATAAAAACCAAAAAAAAAATACTTTTTCGATGAAAAAAATATAATCATCATCTCTCACTTTAGCTTTGACAGGAGAGAATGGAGATTAAATCAGTGTTATTAACTTTAAAATGCGCATTTGTTGGCGGTACTTAATTAATTCAAAAATTGATAGTTTATGAAATAACACTACTGTCCAGAGGAACAATCGTCCAGAGGAACACGTATTGCCCCTACACTTAATAGGAAGAAACAAGCCAAAAATTTACGATTTCTTGGTGTGCCTTTTATCTTGTTTCGAATAGTTTTATTTTCCATGTACATTTATTTTATTTTATTTATTTTGTTATAAAGAATACATTAACAGTATAAAGAAGCTTTGACAGCCCAACTAGGAAGGTCTCCCGTTCTAGGACAGTCAAATTGACAGGTTTCGTTTACATTGGGTATGTAGGTACATGATTAGGTATTCATATATGTGGTATTAAGTAAAGTTAACATTCACATATTCCATTCACATAATTATACTATACGATACAGTAGGATAGTAGTAGTAGTCTAGGTTCTAGATTCAATTTATTATCGAATAGTGTTTTCGCAGTGAGTATAGAAGAAAAAAACAGTAAAGGAAAAAAGTAAAAATTGGGGAAACAACGAAAAATATAGGGCATTCGTAATAAATAATTATCACATTATCACACACATCAATTTTTTTATAATATTTCTGACTTTGTCTTGCCTAAATTTAGTGACCGTTTTGTTATTTTTGGATACAAAAAAACAAAGACAGCAAAGAAAAAAATATTTTGGAAACAAAAGAGAGGCGCTGTAATATATAATTATCAGATAACATTTTTTTAATAATATTTCTGACTCCGTCCTGACAAATCTAGTAACCATTTTGTTATTTTTGGGCTGAAGGAAGACAATTCAAAGAGTTTTAGTTGTGAAGGGATTTTGTTATACAATTTCGATCCCAGGCATGAGAATGTAGAGAACGATACTCACCAACTCGGTAATCGGGTTTGTACGCTGGCAACTCAGCTGGCATGATTTTCGCGGTGTTCCGTTCGGCAAATGTACCAATGTACCAAACTTCATTCGTTTCCCGACGACCCGATTAGCTGCTCACGCGTAGAGTTGTCGTTCCCTACCTAATCCTTCTGATAAATACTTGTCGTGTTTTACATAAGATCGAATAAACTTTAACTTCAGGGTAAAATACTTTCTTTCATTTGAAATATCATGGTACACTTTGGTAACCTAATGTGGAGTCAGATAAATAAGTAAGTATCACAGGCGGATTGCCCGAACATTGCTGGTGAGGCCCGCCATTAAATCTACCTACCAAAAGAATATCATTTGATAAGCCGCCGTGCTGTTACTTAATTTAATTAATTTAAAAAAAAAATTCTGCTACAAGTTTTTATTTCGGTTATTGTGGACACTCCCTATTATCTAGTGTACTTGCTTGGTATAGATATGTTGATGACTTATTTGTAATTTGGTCGGGTAGCAACAGACAACTAGACAATTTTCTCACTTTGGAACGTTTGCGCGGCTCATTTCAGCCCGTTTCATACAAACCTTAATTTTGGATTTGAGATCAAAATACCCAACCAAACTGAAAAATTGTTTTTGTAATCAAAAGGTATATCAAATATCTAGTACGGATGCGATTTATTTTTGCTTTAAATTAGAAGATATAGGCCATTTAAGATTTTAATATTTCATGATTTCCGAAGCAACTTGTGCAATTATTTGTGAGTAAATGAAAAACATTAAAAAAAGTAATTTCACTTTTTTTATTTTACAAATGTGGTTAAACATAGAATAAAAGAATGTTAAAAAAGCATTTATTTGGGTAGTAATTTTAATATATACACGACAAATTTTTGTTCTGACATTAACAGGTAATTTGTAATTTAAATTTACACTCTTCAAAATATTTTTTTATTATAAATATTTATTTTTTATTTTATATTTCATTATAAATTTAGGAATTTTTTTTTTTTTATGTTTTCCATTTACTCACAAACAATTGCCAAAATTGCCTCTAAAATGATGAATCTTTAAATTTTTTAATGGCCTATCTATATCGTATAATTTGAAGCAAAAATAAATATAGTGGGTCACATCCGTTCTAGATATTTGATATACCTTTTGATAACAAAAACAATTTTTCAGTTTGGTTGGGTATTTTGATCTCAAATCCAAAATTAAGATTTGTATGGAACGGGCTGAAAAAGGCCGCGCAAACAATCGTCTTAATAACCTTCACCAAAATATAAAATTTATACTAGAACATAATAATAACAACAATTTAAACTTCTTAGACTTAAATATAAATTTAGATAATAGTACGTGTGTATAATATTTATAGAAATCCCATGCACGCTGACTATGTTATACCGTCTACTTCATTTCATTCTTTGTCCCATAAGCTCGCCTCCTTCAACTCAATGATACATCGTGATATTAGTGTTCCTTTAAGCAAAGATAATTAATTATAATAATAAATTTAACATTGTAAAACAAAGAGCCCATGTAAACCTGAAATAATTAACGGTTCAGTTATTTTATTTATTTTATAGAAAGTTGACAGCAAATCAGAGATTACATAAGATTAAAGTAGTAATAAGATAGTTAATTATGCCAATTATGAACTTTCCACTAATGATAGTAGTGAGTGATAAAGTGAGACATTGTAAGGGTGTTTTCTTAATTCATTTATTTTTTAGTTACAATATAAGAAAAGGGGGAGGGGGGTGGTAGTAGGAACATAGGAATAGGATTAAGGAGCAAAAGACGGGAATATATAGGGATTTAACTTTCTAGTTTGAGTCATGTTGCTTAGTGAGTTTTCGATTTATGTCACGTAAAGTCCAGTTAAAAATGTCAATGTGGTAATAATTTAAGTGTGTTTGGAGTTGGTCTTGCAAAGAGGGAGATTAAAAGTAAGCGTCTGACTGTCTGCTGTTGCGATTTGGAACACGGAATGATAGGCTTTGGAGAAGCGCAGGACAATCGATTAAGTTATGTGTAATTTTAAATATAATTACCAGTTAATAAGAATGAGCAAAAATTTTAACAAAAAAGTACATCTATAGTGATAATAAAAAAAGCAAAACTAGTAACGACCCTGTAAATAAAATAAAAATCTTTATGTAGGCGACTTTAAAAATATCCCCAATATTACCACATCACATTTCTCCAGCTCTCTATACAAATTCCAAAAAAAAAAAAATAATAACAAGAATGCTTCTTTTTTTTTTTTTTACATTAACTCCACACAGGAGGCCCTGAGGGAAATTATTTTCCTCAGGGCCTATGTCATCTGGGATGCTGTGTGGAGGGTCTTTTTGAGGAGAGGAAGGAATGAACATTGGTCTTGAAGAGACCCATGTTGTAGGAAGGAGGAAACACAGAGGCCAGCAAATCATTCCACAGCCGAGCTGTTGAACACAAGAACGAGTCAAAGAAACGACCCGTTCTCATGTGACAAATGTCAACTGTGTACAAATGTTGGGCACGCGTTTGGCGTGTTTCCCGACTATGCACCGGTGCCGAAGGGATCAATGATGCTAGTTCCTCGGAGCATCTTCCATTGTAATACCGGTAGAACAAGGATAGCATTCCCACCCGACGCCTGTGCTCTAAAGATTGCAATCCGTCTGTTAAGATGGGAGAATCTATCAAACGGACCGCCCGTTTCTGCACAGAGTCGAGGGTATTTTTCAGGTATTTTGGAGCTCCAGACCAGAGGTGGCTGCCAAATTCAACCGTGGGGCGCACTTGCGATTTGTACAGGGTTAGCAGTTGTGTACTATTAAAGTATCTGCGGGCCCTGTACAGTACGCCCAGTTTTTGGGAGGCTAACTTTACTCTGGCTTCGATGGAGCCCCCATACCTGAGCTGGTCACTTAGGGTTACACCAAGCATATCAATGGAGGGCCTGTTCGGAAGATTGCTTCCTTTGAAAGAGACTAGATTTTCATTGCGATCCCTTTTAGACGTAATCAGACAAGATTGGGTCTTTGAAACATTAAATTCAACGAGATTATTTTTACCCCAAGAGAAAACACTCTCGAGGTAACCGTCCATTCTTTGCTTCAAAGCCTTACGAGCTGTTGGAGTTTGTGAGCCCTTTGGGGGCTTGTCAAACAAAAAGCTATCATGAACTGTACTGTCATCCGCGTAACAGTGAATTGGTGCACATGACAAAAGGTCGTTGATGTGCAACAAAAACAGAGTTGGAGACAGAACCGATCCCTGCGGGACGCCAGCATCTAACAAATTCGAAAAAGACGTGAAATACACTTTGGAATATAATGATTGTGATGCACAGTATGTGTCCAGTGTGGTAGACAAAAAAAAACAAAAATCTGTAACAAATAAAATATTATGAAATAAAAAAATTAAATAAATAAATAAAGACAGGCCATAGCTGCAACAAAGAAAAAAAGCAGGTTTACATATTTTAAGTTTTTGCACTTAACCTTAGAAATAAATAAAAGAATTAAATAAAAAATTAATTAAGTTAATAAAATAATAGCACCCTGTAAATCGCCTTTAATGACATTGCTCCCATGTTATGTTGACTCCCCCCCACCGTTCTTCCCCTCCCTCAAAATCATCCCTCCCATTACTCCTACCTATTTAAATCTAAAAAATTTTGTACTATTGTTGTATAGAGAAAATTCCGAAAAGAAATACACCAGTTGCTTCGAATTTTCGTGTATCCCTATATTTTTTTTGGTTTCCTATGGACGACGGGAAGGGGATGGCGCCTAGAATCATTCTGAGCTAGACAAATCTAGTATTCAATACGATGAAACCGTTTCTAAATAAATCACCCCTACGAATTGTCATTTTTCGTTCACGTGTTTTGTACAAAAAGATGAGCTAGATTAAAAAACGAGCTTTTAAAAGCTAAACGATTTTTTTGGAGCTGACGAAGACGGCTTCATTTTGGAGCTAAATCTATCTCTAAAAGAGCTGTGCTGGCAACTCTCATAATGGACGGTACGAGATAAGCGATATTTTGTGCAGTAACTAAGCATCTGCTTCTTTTCAGAAAGTTTTTGTATTTGGTACAAGCACAATGTGGGGGCGGGTATGGGCACCGCTGCCCCGGGAACCATTTATTGGATAACCAACACCCCTGCTGTAGGTCACCCCAAGTGGTTCGCTACGTTTGGTGACTTAGATGGGGTGCCCGGGTTCGTGGGGGTAAGGTTTGTTTAGGTCTTGGCAGCGGATGCGTTTGCTCTTCTACTGCGTGGCGGACCGGATCGGGAGAGAGCGGTTATGGGAGACCTTTCAACGTCTCCAGCCGGAATCTCTCGACTCATCGCCGCGGATTCGCAGGCGGATGTCGGGTCCTGATCGAGATGACATGTTACGTTTGTATCTGGCACTTGATTTACCTGTATAGCGCCGTTTTTGTGAAAAATTACCTCAAGGGCGCTGTACAAAACTTATAATACATATTATCTAAAATCTAGAAAAACTACAAGCTAGACGAACAATTAAAAACTTTTATTACAAAAAAATAACGGATTTGTGGTTTTAGCGCCAGTTATACATGTATTTCTTTTCCATTATTTTTTTTGTTCACAAATTTGTATAGGCGGGGGGAGGGGGGATCGACTGAACCCGCCCCTGCTCACCCTGGCGACGACGCGACACCCACGGATGTATATACACACCAACAATTTTTTTAAGGAAAAATTCTTTACGCACGATTGACTTGGGGAGTAAGCTGGTGAATACGTGACGAGAGCGTTACGAAAAGCGAGGCGAACGCTTCGTATATTACTGTAGGGGCAAGAGAGAGAGGTGCGAGCACACATTTTATTTCTCTCTTTCTCTCATAGCCAGTTACGTTACACAGTGCAGGCCTATTGTCTGTATCACACTGCAAGAGCACGAGAGAGCAGTGCGCGCGCACATTTTCTTTCTCTCTTCCTATCATAAAGAATAGATGGAGCAGAAGTTTTACTTCAGTTATGTGGTCTAAAGCACACTCGTTTTTTTTATCCTGGAAGGGCGCAGTCCGTTTTTGTAATTTTCTAATTAGAAGTAGTAAATTCTGTGGAGGAGTGTGATGGTGCCTTAAAAATAAAATATTTTATTTTAGAAATCAGGTTTGGACATTGGACGTGGTTCAAACGACGCGACGTGCGGCTATATTTTGGTATTACTGACTACTACATTAACTCGTTAAGGGGCCCTGAGGAAAACAATTTCCTTCGGGGCCTAAGTCATCTTTGGGTCGCTGTGTGGAAGATCTTTTTACGGAAAGGAATGAGAGGAATTTCTGGGATGGAAAAAGGAATGAGAAGGTGGTTGGGAATCAGGGGATCAATATGTCTAGGAATGACGGGCGTACAAACGCATTCCTCCCACTGCGGTATAAGGCGATGAGTCGACAGATTCCGGCTGGAACTGATTTTTATTTCATTTTTAACATTAACTCCACAGACGAAGCTCAATAAAAATGCAGATAATAAAACAAACGTTTAAAAATATGACTATTCTTTATTAAATTTACTTAGTTATTTTAATTCTATCGTACACAAATAATGTAAAATGTAAATACATCAACGGCGTTAACCTTAGTTTTATTACTTACATCAAAATATGAACAATGGACCTTCGTGACTTCAAAAACTATGCCAATGATAATGTTCTCTGATGGTTTTATAGTAGAATCTACTAACTTCATTAGAAACATAAGCAGCCTGATGGATCTGTTTAGTTCTAATTATTGACTGGGTTATCAGCTAAAGTTTTCTATTTGTTCCCCGTAGACCATATCACACAAACGTGGGCAAGAACTTTTTTCAACAAATTTCCGTAATGGACAATATTTATATAAATTTCTTAAAACGTAAACCAAATCAAACAAAGAACACGTCACAGTGATGTCCACCATAGTTGCCATGATGTCCAAATTACCCGTGCTCTCCATTTAATGTTGGCCGTATTATTGACCGTGGCCATGAGTAACCTCTGTAGTGAGATCGGTGACCTCCGTGATTGTCGTGGTGACCATTGAAGTGATGCATGTGTCTTCATAATATAATCCTCAAATTTTGACCCAACACGTCGCTAGTGACGTCCATGATGACCACCATGGTGACCACCGTGATGACCACCGTGGTGACCATGATGTCCAAATCCGTGGTGTCCATGATGACCTCCGTGGTGCCCAAAGTGACCTCCGTGGTGACCTCCAATATGGCCTCCGTGATGGCCGTGGTGACCAAAGTGACCTTGGTCGTGGTAGAACACCTGGGGCCCGGTAGGTCGAACTATTATAGCGTTGGGGTGGTGATTCGGGTGGTGGGTCATTCCGGGGTGGGGATCGCAGCAGTTACCCATCGTGTTGTATAGTTTTGTTTGAAACTATCTGAAAAAATAAACACAATATTGTAAGTACTTCTTTAATAATCGCATATTCTGTTTTCGCCTCATTTTAATTAAATAAAAACAAATCACTTTATATTTATAAACTACTAATTTGATCAAAATCATCAACATATTTTAAAACCAATGGTTCCTTCGTCAGGTTAAAATTAAAATGAACAAAAATGACAAAAGACAAACAGAGACAAATAAGTACATATCTGTCTATACCTACTTATTCGTCTTTTTTTCATTTCCGTTCATTATAATTTTATCCAAACGTTGGTTTCGAAACATGTTGATAGGATACGTTTTTAGAATTATCACGGCAAAAGTATTTTCGTTATTTTTTTTGGGGTGTTATGCCGTGTTGTGCTACCTCCTTATTTAGCCAACGTTTCGGACAGCGTTACAGTGTCCATCATCAGGGCAGATCCAGCAGCACACAAAACATCTACCGGATCTACTGGATCTGCCCTGATAATGGACACTGCAACGCTGTCCGAAGCGTTGGCTAAAGAAGGGGGTAGCGCAACATGGCATAACACCACAAAAAGAATTGTTAATGCAATGAACAGGTGACAACCATTTAACCTGTTAAATTAATAACCAGAGAAGCTGTATTAAATGGACAAATTAGTCGCACGTGTATTGACCATATATTTGCCAAATTTAGAGGCAAAAAAATAACAGCTTGCGTCTGTGAAAATAATATTGCCGATCATTATATCACTGCTATTAATATAAAATCTCATAAACGTCAGGTAGACTTTTCAAATAAGTATATTCAAATCATCTCACAAAAGGTTATTGATCGGTATATCAAAGATTATAACTGGATTAAACTTATAGAGGAGAGGGATTGTATTTCATTATATGAAAAAATAAAATCTTTATTTAACAATTTTTACAAGAGTAGTTCTAAAACGATAGTGCAAAAACCGAATACACGACCTTATGCAATAAATGAATGGGTAAGCAGTGAATTATTATGTCATATAAATAAAAGGGATAAACTTTATAAAAAATGGAAAAGTACACCAACAAACAAAACATATGAAACAGAATATAAAAAAAACACGAAACCTTGTCAATAAACTCATAAATAAAGATAAAACGAACTACTATAATAATAAATTTAAAAACTGTTTTAATGATACAAAAAAAACCTGGGACGAGATAAATAATATTTTAGGACGTAAACCCAAAAACGATTGTGATCAAACTATAACACGATATATGTTAAAAGATAGAACTGAGGATTCTGTGTCAAATGATTTTGTGAATTACTTCTCGGATAGCATCAGCAACATGTTACATAAATGCAATCACAAAGCTACTAATATAGTACTGGAAGAACTACCTCACAGTTTATATATACCAAGAGCTACTATAACCGATATTGAAAACATTGTTAAAAAAATGAAAAACTCTAAAAGCACAGGTATTGACAATATAAGAATGTTTGATTTAAAAAGAAATATAAAAACTCTTGGGCCAATAATTACTCATTTAATAAATTTGATAATAAATCAATCAAAAATTCCACAAGAATTTAAATGTAGCATTACTAGACCAATATTTAAAGGTGGAAAACACATTGAACTGGGAAATTATAGGCCTATTAGTATTCTACCAGCATTAGAAAAAATTCTTGAAAAATTTTTATCAAATAAATTAAATAATTATATTGAAAAATTCTCTCTATCATTGATCCAAGTCAATATGGTTTCCAAAGAAAAAAAAATACTGAAAAACTACTGCAAGATTTTTCCAATTACGTAAATAACCAATTGAATAATAAATTACATGTTTTTGTTTTATTTATTGATAACTCTAAAGCTTTTGACACAATTAACTCCAAAAAACTGCTTAAAACACTAGAAAAAATTGGAATAAGAGGAAATGTGTTAAATTTATTTAAAGATTATCTTACAGATAGAAAAATATGTATCAAAATAAATAATACTTTTAGTAAAACAAAAAATGTATCTGCAGGAGTTCCACAAGGTTCCATATTAGGACCTACACTATATATAATTTATGTAACCATAATGAAAAAACTTTTCTCTTTTGTGAAACATTTTGTATTCGCAGATGATACGGCATTGGTCATATCACATAAAGATCTAAAAATTGCAATTGAACTCATGCAAATTGACTTTAATCAACTCTGTAAATGGTCACATGATGCAGGACTATTAATAAATGCTAAAAAAACCAAAGTAATGCATATAAGATCACCTAATGCCAAATTTCAATTTAATCCTAATATTATATCTCATAATTTTAATAGCATTCATAAAAATATTCCAACTAATTGTAAATGTGAAAGCTTAGAATTAGTTTCGGAATACGTGTATCTTGGTGTTACTGTAGATTGTTTTTTTTTAAATGGGTCAAACATATAAAAAAAACCTGTAAAAGACTCAGATCGATTGCTGGCAGAATGTACACATTAAATTTTTTCCTATCAATTGAAACACTTAAAATAATTTATATGTCACTAGCAGAATCTATTATAAGATATGGATTAACAATATGGGGAAATACTTCTATAACCAATCTGAAACAAGTGCAAGTTGTACAAAACGCAATTGTAAAATTATTGGTCGTCCCTAATATTTTCAAACAGAGACAAAATAAACCGTTGCTGTTTCAGAGTGCCAACATTTTACCTGTTAAGGCAATACTTTGGCACAAAATTATAATTCAACATATATTTACCCCGCAGCATAAAGAGAAATTAGAACATAAATACAGCACTAGATTCACGCGTAACGACGGGTTAATAGTTCCGAAATTTAACAATAAGTACGGACAGAGAACGTTTGAATATATCATACCGAAGATATTTAATTTATTACCTGACACTATAAAGCAATGTAATTCTATGAATAAGGTTAAATATATGGTGAAAAATTGGCTATCGGAAAAAAAAGATTTATATTGATTTTGATATGTATGAAAAAATGTTGTATCTGTAGATATAAGATGTAAATTTTAAATTTTAAAAATGTATAAATATGTAACTAAAATATAAGCACCTGTTGACAAGCCGATTCAATTGGCTTAGCAGGACTTGTTTGTTGATTATATTTTATGTATTATCTATTATTTCAATAAAAAAATAAAAAAATAAAAAAAAATGTTCGCGAAAAGTCGACACTTTCGTCGTTTAATGATAAAAAAAACTACGTTCATGTTTAACTTACATCGAAAATAAGTAAAATTTCTTTAAAATCAAGATAACAAGTGTTTTGTGATAAAACATATTTATAAATAAAGAAAAAAAATTCAATTATTGATCTATAAAAAAAAACGAATTAATCGAATGCTGCTTCAAATTAACTCCGTAATGTCATAATAATAAATTGAGATCATCCCATATCCAAGCGCTTATCAATTTATTCTAAACATCATTCGATTAAATGTTTCGAAAAGCAATGTTTCGATTAAAATTTTACATCACTATAACCATTTTTGCATGATTATCACAGTATTTGTCACAACACCATACTCAACATTCTTTAATCATCATAAAAGTATAATTACTATTAAAAAGTAACTCACGTTTGGAGAAAAACAATGATTCAAATGACGCACAGATTGATGCGGAAGATGCTTTAGTACAATAATGATTCTATTAGGTTTGTACGGTGGTTTAAGTATTAAATGGAACAAGCTCGCGAATCAACGCTTATCATTATCAGATAAAGGAGTTATGATACGTCATTACGGCCCCTTATCTCTTTATCTTCTGCTCAATATTTAGGAATCCCTTCCTTATTAATCGTCATTGACGCCAATACTGGAAATCAGTAGTTGGTTCAGTAAAAGAAATGTAGTTGAATACGGATGAGTCATTCATATAATATTAGCAATTTGTTTGCTGAACTTTTGATGACTGTAACTGCAAATGTAAAAAAAAATTGTCAAGTTGATCGAAAAATTCAAGAAAAATATTTGAAAATTTCACGATTAACTAACGATTTATTTTTGACGGAACAGATCCTCATGATATAGATATTACACATGATATAGGTACATTCGTCAACTGGGAGTGCGTACCACGGTGATGTATTAATCCTCTCCAACGATTTTGTGTCAATGTCTTTGGCTATTCCCTCCACGGGCCTAGTCACAGTGACAGCCGGCAAAGCCACACATCTTTCAGTCCATAAGCCGTCTCACAGTGGAGAAAAACCTTTCGTATGTTCCGACTATAATTATTTATGTGTTAGAAAGGAGACTTTTAAACTCACAAGGTTACTCGTAGCGGAGAAAAACCATTTTCATGTTGCGACCGCAACTATTCATGTTCTCAAAAGGAACATTTAAAAGTCTACAAGCCGTCTCGCGGTGGAGAAAAACCTTTTGTACGTTCCAATTACAATTATTTACGTGCTAGAAAGGATATTTTAAAAACTCATAAGTTTATTCATAGTGAAGAAAAACCATGTTCATGTTCCGACTGTAACTATTCATAGTCTCAAGAGTCTTAAGTGTCCACAAACCATCTCACAGTGGAGAAAAACCTTTTGTATATTCCGATTGCAATTACATATGTGCTAGTAAGAAGACTTTAAAAACTCACAAGTTTACTCGTAGTGTAGAAAACCATTTTCATGTTCCGACTGCAACTATACACCTTCTCAAAAGGAACATTTAAAAGTCCACAATCCATCTCACAGAGGATAAAACCTTTTTAATGTTCCGACTGCACCTATTTAAGTTCTCGAAAGTGACAATTTAAAATCCACATGCTGACTCATTGTGGAGAAAAACCTTTTTTATGTTCCGACTGCAATTATTCATATTCTCAAAAGGAATAAGCCCTTTTCATGTTCCGACTGCAACTTTTCGTGTTCTCTAAAGGAACGTTTAAGAGTTCACAAGCCGTCTCACAGTGAAGAAAAACCTTTTTTAAAGGAAGTTTGAAGTTTAATCCTTGCCAAAACGTTAACCTATACATACGGCAATAAATATGTTGTTTATACAGGGTGTAACAGGACGTACCCGAGGGATTTTAACCAGCGGTTCCTGAGCATATTTGGAGTAAAAAATGTAGATTTCATTTTGCTCTCCGGTGATATTTTTTTTCTATTAAAAACAAAAATTATGTTTTTAAATCACGCGTCGCCAATGGCATGATCATTGGTCTACTCGGGAGACAACGTCGCAATTTCACACGTGCACACAGTGGAAGGGAGGCGACAACGGCCAGCGCGCTTCAAGGCAGGACCATATTATATGCTCCAATACCAAACAAGTAATATTTAATATTGCGTAAATAATTATTATGCTTATTTTACTCAGATATTATTGCTAGCTTTAAGTAAAGACTTTAAGTACCGAAAATTCCTGATGGAATTCTAATTTAAATAATTTGTGGTTAGAAGACGGGTGGGTTTCTTCATTTACCGAGAATGCTAAATGGAATGCTAATTGTAAAAGTAAACGATCGAAATTTAAAAATGTCTATGCATTTGACCGTTTACTTTTACAATTAGCATTGCATTTAGCATTCTCGGTAAATGAAGAAACCCACCATTAAATAACTTTTAAACAAAAAAAAATGTAGTTCTACGAATTAAACACAAAAACAGTAATTAAATAACTTATTTGTTGACAATAATTGAGAATAATTTCCAATGGTCCTTTTATCATAAATATTAAGAAATAAGATAAGATAAATATTTAACCACCTTTAAAAACACAATCTCCCTTGCACTTGCTTAATTAGGTATCCAGAATCACCAAAACGAAACGCGCATTATCATCGCGAAAAACAATCTCCCTTGCACTTGCTTAAGTAGGTATCCAGAACCACCAAAACGAAACGCGCATTATCATCGCGAAATTATTGTCAATAAAATCAATGCTCATATAAAACGAACTTGTCAACAGCTGCAAATGCGTAACCGTGACCTTGACCCACAGAATTTAAAATAATATGAAATACATACATGTATAGGTAGAATACGATGTTATTTTAAAATTAGAATGCTGCCAGGTGCTGAATTATTTGAATAAGAAAAATATTTAATTTTATAAATGAATTTAAAAATAAATCAATTACATATTGGAACAATTTTAAAACCGTGTGAAATATTTTGTTCAAAAGATTTATTAAACATCACGCGGTAGGTAGAGAGGATGAACTGCCAAACAACTCGGTCTTAGCATACTCCTCGCAATTCCACGTAGTAGGTAATTGTGTATTCTTGGAAGTACCTAGTCATGATTCAAATTCCAATTCAAATTCCCCATTTATTTTTACCTAACTACACAATGTAGGTACTAATATTTTTCAGTTATGTAGGTACTCAGAATAAGGGTTACAATCAATAAACTATTGGTTTTACCGATCTATTAATACGTATTATGAAGAACAGGATACCTAACACAATTCTTAGAAAGTTCTCGACTTATAATGTGGCCTAACCAGTGTTTTGAAACAATAAACTATTGGTTTTACCAACCCATCAATAAGTATGTTGACAAAGTTCTTAGAAAATAAGTTGATCTAGCAATGTTTTGAATGTAATAGCATACATTTGGATTACAAGGAACTATCCAGAATAAGGATTGCAATAATAACCTGTTTTACCGATACAAATAATATTATCATTTTACAGAAGGGAACGTACCCATACTACGTGACCAATTTTTTTTGCAATTTTTAACCCCCCCCCCCCCCTCCCCCTCCCGGTGACCAAAATCCTAAGCAAATCGCCGCTCATTTGTACCAAGCGTGACATTTTGAAGACCCCCCCCCCCCCGAAGAGGTTACGTAGTATGAGTACGTTCCCTAAGGTAATGGTGCCGATTTAAAGAAAAAAAAATCAAGTCAATAAGTTGACTGTATTCAGCCTTACCAATAAAATACAAACTAACCACAAACAGTCCGATTATGAAGGATTGGAATGTTTCATAATTTTGACACAAAATGTGAGTTCTTATAGAAGTTTCAAATAAATTAATCGTGGTGGTTCGATCATAAGCTTTGAAAACATTTTAGTATCTACTGTTTAAGTGTAATGTTGACTGAACTTACAATACTTAAAAATACTATTTGCGAAAGTTATAATTAAATAATACCTCTAAAAATAATTTAAAAACCCACCCGGCAATGTTTTGTTCGCGTTTGTGTCTGTCATCTGTCACAGATACGAACATAATATTATGAATGACATGTAAGAATAAAAATGCTGACATTTGGTTATAATATTTTTTTTATTATTATTATAAAAGTTGCTCGAAGTGGCCGCCATCGGCTTCAATGCATGCATGCAATCTTAACACATTATGGATGCTTAAATTAGCAGGATTCGCCTTCAGTTCGTCTGCTGCCTCCATGATCAGTTGGATCAATTGCTCTCTCGTCGCTATCGGCTTCGAATATACCTTTTCCTTCAGAGTTCCCCAGAGGTAGTAATCCAACGGTGTTAGGTCGGGTGATCTCGGTGGCCATGCAATGTTAGGACTACCTCGGCCTATCCACCGTCCAGGAAACTCTACATTCAGGTAGTTCCGCACGGCAACGGAATAATGGGGTGGAGCTCCATCGTGCTGGAACCACATCCTTCGCAGTGCTTGTAAGTTTACTTCGTCCAGAATGTCGCCCAGCTGCCCTTGCAGGAACTCCAGATACATCGGTCCATTTAACCTGGGAGGCAACTCGATCGGACCAATTATTTTGTTACCCAAAATACCCGCCCACATATTTACTGAGAATCTCTCTTGGCTCGACGATTCCCGGACAAGCTTAGGATTTTCTTCGGCCCAATGATGCAGGTTGTGGATATTTAATATTCCTGTTTTTGTAAATTGGGCTTCGTCTGTGAATAGAATATTTTTCATGAAATCTCCATTTCTCAACACATTTCGTAGCATCCGTCTACAGTAAATTAGTCTTGAGAAATGGTCGTTCTCCAGTAGACCTTGGCAGCGCCTGTAGTGGAAAGGTTTCAGGCGATGTTTTTTTAGGATTCTCCATACCGTCGTGTGTGTTATGTCTCCAACGATCATGGCGACGCGACGCACGGAAAGCGTCGGGTCTTCTGTCATCATGTTGAGGATCCTCTCTTCAACACGAACTGGAACATCATTATTTCCTCCGCCCTGAACCCGTACGATTCCATGGTCGCGCAGGCGTTGATACATCTGCAAACAAAAATACAATTGCTAACATTATTCTGTTATAAAATATCAGTAAAAATGAATGACGGGTGCGTTTTATATCAGTTTATTTCTGAGAACATAGAAATATTTGATTAACATAGAAAACGTTCCGTAAGTACGAATTAATTTATTTTGTGAGTGAAACTATTTAAAACAAGCTTTCTTGGAACCGATTTTGATTAGCAACTATTTACGTTGGGGGACAAGCACAAAATATGATTATTTAGTTCTTAATTTGGGTTATAAATAAGTGTTAATAACAATTTCAAAATGACGCGACGGCTTGATATTTTTTTCACAAGAATTTCGAACTTTAATTGTAATGAAAATGGAACTTTAAAGCATCTTTTACCAATTAACCTACGTAAATTATTCTTGTTTCTGTTGTATTATTATTCATTTTTTACATCAACTCCACACATTTTCGGGGATGCTGTGAGGAGGATATTAAGTTAAATGAAGTGTTATTTAAATAATTTGAGCTTAAAGAATTAGCCAAGTTGGGAAACATTACCCTATTTTTTTTACTTGGCACGTTTGATAGGTATTATCTTGGATTTCCGAGAGTGAAACATAAAATTTTGGAAAGTTTTGTAAATAAACATACGTAGTGATAACCTTTTTCCGTAACATTACAAGACACAATTAGGCGGATTTTTGGGAGCCTTTACAATGAGATGGCGGCATTAAATGTGTGTCTAGCTCTACGATAATAAATAGGTAGTTAGGTACAAACCTGTACGAAAGTTGTATGGTGTGGTAGACGTCGTTCTGGATATATTCTGCGATACTCTCTTACAGCTTCCACTGAATTTCCTCGGCAAATTCCATAAACAAACACTATATCTGCTTCATGGGCAGGTGGATAATTTTGAGGCATCTTTTAGAATAAACACTAATAATAACAGTAAAACAAAAACAAATTTCAAAGCAACTACGCACGACCCCGTTCACCGTCAAACTCCAAACACAACTGACCGAGCGGTATTCGGAAAGGGGTAGCTTCGCCGCGGTATGGGAGTGAGGGAGCGTGCTGCCGATAACTGTAGGGTTGGCTAGCGGATAGGGGGAGGGGTTATCGCGAGGTTGCCATATCCTTTACTCGAAATATGAGATCAGTGAAGGTGTGTAGAAAAAACAAAAAAAAATGTTTTTAATTGAAAAAAAATGTCACCGTACAGCAAAATGATATACAAATTTTTTTCTCCAAATAAGCTCAGGAATCGCTGGTTAAAATCCCTCGGGTACGTCCTGTTACACTATTTAAAAATACTGTATGCGAAAGTTATGTTAAATATTATCTCCAAAAAAATATCTATTTAAAAAACCACCTGGCAATATGTTTATTCGCGTTACGAGGAGGCGCGCAGTAGAGAGTGAAAGAGTACGCTGCCAACAACGGGGTTCGGGTTGGCTAGCGGATATGGGGGAGGGGTTTGCGCGGAGTTGCCGTATCCTTTACTCGAAATATGAGATCAGTGACGGCGTGTGGAAAAAAACCAAAAAAATGATTTTATTTGAAATAAAAATTTCACCGGAGACGAAAATTTCATTTACATTTTTTACTCCAAATATGCTCAGGAATCACTGGTTAAAATCCCTCGGGTACGTCCTGTTACACCCTGTATATACCCGAATATAAGAGACATACAGCACTTAGTACCTATTTATGCCAGTAGATGTTTTCAGTTTTGAAAATAAATAAGTTTGAACATCTTCAATCGATTCTTAAAATAACCACCGCGAATATGACATCCGACATCAATGTGCTTATCAAAAACAAGAGAAGTCAGGTGTCCGGCTCGAGATAATTTACCATTTTACCCTCCTTTTTAACTTGAATGAAAATTTATAATTACTAGGTACATATCTAACTAAATAAAGATTTTTTTTATTATTAAGTTAAAAGAATTATAATATTTCGCTTTCTTAACTTAAGTACAGAGCATATAAAGTATAGTAGTACAAGTATAGTAGTAATATTTTTAGTGTTGTTCCAACATCTTTTTTTTTTTTTTTTTTTTACATTAACTCCACACAGGAGGCCCTGAGGAAAATAATTTCCCTCAGGGCCTATGTCATCTGGGATGCTCTATGGAGGGTCTTTTTGAGGAGAGGAAGGAATGAACATTGGTCTTGAAGAGACCCATGTTGTAGGAAGGAGGAAACACAGAGGCCGGCAAATCATTCCACAGCCGAGCTGTTGAACATAAGAACGAGTCGAAGAAACGACCCGTTCTCATGTGACTAATGTCAACTGTGTACAAATGTTGGGCACGCGTTTGGCGTGTTTCCCGACTATGCACCGGTGCCGAAGGGATCAATGATGCTAGTTCCTCGGAGCATATTCCATTGTAATACCGGTAGAACAAGGATAGCATTCCCACCCGACGCCTGTGCTCTAAAGATTGCAATCCGTCTGTTAAGATGGGAGAATCTATCAAACGGACCGCCCGTTTCTGCACAGAGTCGAGGGTATTTTTCAGGTATTTTGGAGCTCCAGACCAGAGGTGGCTGCCAAATTCAACCGTGGGGCGCACTTGCGATTTGTACAGGGTTAGCAGTTGTGTACTTTTAAAGTATCTGCGAGCCCTGTACAGTACGCCCAGTTTTTGGGAGGCTAACTTTACTCTGGCTTCGATGGAGCCCCCATACCTGAGCTGGTCACTTAGGGTTACACCAAGCAAATCAATGGAGGGCCTGTTCGGAAGATTGCTTCCGTTGAAAGAGACTAGATTTTCATTGCGATCCCTTTTAGACGTAATCAGACAAGATTGGGTCTTTGAAACATTAAATTCAACGAGATTATTTTTACCCCAAGAGAAAACACTCTCGAGGTAACCGTCCATTCTTTGCTTCAAAGCCTTACGAGCTGTTGGAGTTTGTGAGCCCTTTGGGGGCTTGTCAAACAAAAAGCTATCATGAACTGTACTGTCATCCGCGTAGCAGTGAATTGGTGCACATGACAAAAGGTCGTTGATGTGCAACAAAAACAGAGTTGGAGACAGAACCGATCCCTGCGGGACGCCAGCATTTATCGAGTGAGAGGAAGAGGTGAATCGACTACCGTCTGAATCGACCTCTCCCTCAAGAAGTCGGCAATCCACGTACACAAGGATGCGGGAAGTCCGTAAGAATGCAGTTTGTTGACAAGTCCTCGGTGCCAAACCCGGTCAAAGGCCTTGGATATGTCCAGTGCAACCGTTTGGGTCTCACCGAAACGTTCCAGGCATCGCCCCCAAACATGCGTCACATACGCGAGAAGATCACCGCACGAGCGGTTCCGCCGGAATCCGTATTGACGGTCGTTAATAATTTTGTTCTTCTCGAGGTATGTGAGCAGTTTGTCGTTGATCACACGTTCCATCACCTTAGACAGAACTGATGTGATCGCTATGGGGCGGTAGTTGGCCGGGTTGGAGCGGTCACCCTTCTTTGGAATAGGATGGATAACCGCTTTTTTCCAACCAGAGGGCACAGAGCCAGTCTTCAGGGACAGTTTAAAAAGCTTCGTCAAAATTGGAGCTATTTCTGCAGCGCACCTTTGCAGTACCAGGGCAGGTATTCCGTCAGGCCCACTAGCTTTATTAACATCAAGCCCTCGTAAAACATGGAGTACTTCCCGATGCCGGATCCTCAGCTTTTTCATACGAAAACCGCAGTGAGGAACCGACGTCGGGACAGCACCTTGGTCATCGAGGGTTGAGTTATCCGCAAACATTTTACCTAGTAAGTTAGCCTTTTCGGTGGCGGTGTTTGCTAGTGAGCCGTCAGGTCTGGTAAGAGGTGTCAGACTGGATTTGCAGAAATTGCGACCTATTGAGCCCGCAAGCGACCAGAATTGCCTGCTGCCATCCGGGCATGCAGTCAGCTTTCTGCTGATCTGCTGGTCGTGCTCGAATTTTGACCTATTTATGATTCTCTTGGTTTCCTTTGCCATTTTGTTGTAAGCTGTTCTGTCTTCGGATGTTCTAGATGTGTTGTAGGCTCGGTAAGCCGCGTTTTTTCGTCGCACTGCTTCAGCGCATTGTCGACTGAACCACGGCTTTGAGTCTACACCAGTTTCCTTAACAGTAGATTGGATGAAGCCATCCATCGCGGATGTGATAACCTCACCAATTTCCTGGGCACTAAGTTTAAATAGTTTTTTTAAAAGGTTTTTATATTCTTTCCGCTTTAAGGTTATCTGGAAGGAGATTATATATGTGAACTCCCTCGTGGCCAATACTTTTTTTGCCACTTTCAGTCTTGACAGTATTTGTATACAATTTATTGTGTTTTCTGGTATAATGTTCGTGTACTTGTGATGTTTTTATAAATGTTGTGTTTGTGTGTATAAGTCCATTTTGTATTTTTTAGATTAACAGACATATGTTATATAAAGATTAGATTGAATATAGGTTTTAATTTTTGATATTTGTTACTTCTGTATTTGTTCTGCTCATATTATAATTTTTTTTCATTCATTAAATATGTACGAGGGTCTTCCGTAAAGTAATACCCGTTTATGCCGTGAGGAACGATGGTGAATAGAGTTGCCGCCGGACAACACGTTCAGTTGTATTTCAGCTGTCTGTTTATTACGTTACTTTTGCTGGTATTGACTGTGTTGTTTTGTAAGTGGTTATTGTGTTCAAAAAAATAGAGAACCCCGCCAGATGTGAAGTTAGAGCTATGATTACATTAATATTTCTCAAATGATTACATTAATCCTCGTTTCAAAATTTCTGCAAGTTTTTGAAACTAGGATTAAGGAATATTTGAGATGTCTAAATAGCAATAATTATTCGGAATTTGCTAACCATCTAATTGAATTTAACCATTCATTTGATATAAATTATTCATTTCATATAAAGAATTGCTGCCAATTTTTTTCTTTTTTTCCCATACAAAAAAACCTTAGTGTGAGGTACGATCTTACTTGCTGAGCGTCCGCCGGGCACGATTGTGATAACATTGCATGGTTGTGACTGGCCCGTATCGTATCAGCGGAAAATAATAAAGCTGGCGGCACACGCTGGTCTATTTACATCTTTTTACCACAAAACAACCCCTAAAAGTTAGAATTTCGAAAAAAGTTATTCATCTTTTTTACTTATAATGTCATTCCAATAATCCATGCGCTTGATAGCTGCAAGACGAGTTGTTATCGAGCCTCCTTAGTTAAGTAAATTCTAATGTAAAATACATGCTAATTTGTACAGCGCTCAGCAAAAACAGCGCTATATAAGTTGTCCAAATTTATTATTTATTATTATTATTATGTAGAATCACCTCCCGAAGTTAATGCACTTTACCCCAGGATACCCTGTATATTTATATTGTGCTGTGCGTTGTCCGGAATGTGTACACACTTATCAACTCAAGTCAACACGTAATTTTTTTTGGAATAAGTCTAATTTTTGTTGGTCACTAAACAAGTGAAGAAATATTATGACTTCTAGTGAGATCTTGAAACGTTCTTTCTGTGTTCTTATGTTTATCTCTGCACTTTTTCTTTGCTTTCATATTCCACCCACTACTCTTATATTTAATATTTTTATTTAATTTCGTAATATTGATTTTGTAAAATGGAAATACGTCCGTTAATCCTATTATTATAATATTATAAAGGCGAAAGTTTGAATGGATGTATGAATGTCTGGATGTATGGATGTATCTATGTATGGATGTATGTATGTTTATTACTCTTTCACGCAAAAACTACTGAACGGATTTAAAAAATTATTTCACTAATAGAAAGCTACATTATTTGCGAGTACTACAAGCTATATATACTGATAAGCTCTGGCGTTATGAAATTATTTATTATACGTTTATCTATTGTCCAAACGAAAAGCAAAGCGTTGCTAAGTAATTGTTTAACGTGCGCTGTCATTTTTTATTTGTTTAGGTTACTATGGAGATCCCTTTGATAGTTAAAATTTACTGCGCGCGTTTGCTTGTTACGTTTTCATAGGCGGCACGCGAGCTGTTTGAAAAATGAATGTAACGGGTATGGAGTGGGGTGGGTGCGGGGGAAAGGGGTGAGGGAGGGCGGGGGAGGGGGCAAGAGGAACTTGCGACGCCGGGGGAAAAAGCTAGTAAATAATATACAGAAAATAGAAAACGAACCAAATATTTATATTCAGAGATGAAATATGGACTAAGTAAATATTTAATGAATGTAAACTAAAAAGAAAAACTGTGTAACAAATGTAAAAAAATAAGAATAATGAGTTTTTTTTGTTGTTGTTATTCCAGTAAAAACAAGATTACATTTTCACTCATTGAACTAGAAATAACCTTCTTGGTCGAAGGAAATAACCAAACATATTAAACTACATAAACTAAATACAACAATGCAGCGCTTCTCTACTCCTTAAATTATAGAATCAAATTCTATAATTTAACAAATGTAATATACAAGGTAGCGCAAATGTTGTCACTTGATGTTCTTTGACTGTATTTTTTTATCAATTAAAATTTTTTGGTTCTGCTTGTAGATTGTGTTTATTCGATGTCTTAATTTTTTCCATTGTAGCAACCACGCATTGTTGCTACGTCACGCTTTGGATTGCACCCGAAACGTATCGATATTTCCAGAGGCGGCGCCTGTGTTCAAATATATGCAAGCGAAATTACTAGAGCGCCCGCCAGCCGTCGAGCATGGACGGTACACGACTGAACAGTAGGTACCTAGTTCATCGAAACAAAGCCGCGGACCTACCTACCTCTCACACATTCCAGAAAAGGTACGAACCATTGTACGCTTGAAATGCACAGTTCCAGCGCTTTCGAGCAACTCGCCGAGTGACGATTTACCACTAATACTCCACTCGTCTGGCCATATAAAAGGCGCCCAGCAACAACGAAAGGACGAGTATTCGTTCAACTTACCGAGCAGTCGCCTCGTCTATCCGCAATCAACCTTGACCCAGTGTGTACTATTTAATATCGTAAAACTGTTACGCCGACCGTGTTTGTGTGCTTACGAATCATAATTATTGTGGGAACTCATTAAAGGTTTATTTTATCACGCAATCTCGTTTTTCTACTTTCAACCACCAGCCTACACTCGAGTACCTACACCATTAAGTCGAGAAAATGATATCGGCCAAGTGGCCGCCCCCAGAACGCGCCCGATTTATGGAATTTTCCATCACTCTTTGCAGAACTTCCGGTGATAGGTTCTCGCATTTTTGACAGATATTCTCTTTGAGGGCTTCAAAATCTGAGGATTATTGACTCGTGACTTCAAGGGTTCCATGCCAACTCAGAATCATGTCAACTCAACAACTCTTTGAAAGTCATTAAAAGCAATGAAAAAAATAATTTTAAGATAGCCGTTAACCCTAACCTAACGTAACCTATTGAACCAATTTTTAATATTTTTTTATCATCACTCTTAATGACCTTTCTGAGGTGGTTCTGAGTTGGTTTCTTTCTGAGTTGGCCGGTTACCGACTTCAAGAAACCCCACAAAAAGAAATCTGGAACGGTTAAATTGGGCGATCTTGCTGGCCAGGGCAAAACACCAAAACGAGAGATTAAGCGACCCTGAAATACGTTTTTTGCTTGGGGAGTACAGGGGCTCATGTCTTGTTGACGTGTATTTTGAATCTGTTTACTTTACAAATGTCAAAGTGGAACTGAAATTTGCCTCGATTAGCATCCGATAGGGTGATGAGTGTAATGACTATTGCGCCACCTTGTACTTATCTTTTAATAATAGTATATTACACCTGCAACGTTGCATGTGATTATAACTATACCGAGAAAGACTGGGATTTAGGTATTAGAGTTGGGAGGGGTAAGGGGCAGTGGCGGCTCGTGACTTTTGGGTGAGCTAGAGTGCTGATATTAAAAAATGGCATTATTGATGTTGTAAAAGCCGAAAAAAAAATTTTTTTTTTGAAAACCTGTTTTTTGTATGAAAAATTTCAGGAAGTTTCAGTTTGGCGGTGTGCCGCACCGATTTCCTGAAAAATCTTCATACAAAATACCGATTTTTGAAAAAAAATAAATAATAATTGTCGCATACGACAACATCCATATTGTCATTTTTTTAATATTAGCACCCTAGCACACCCAAAAGTCACGAGCCGCCACTGGTAAGGGGTTGATCCTTGATATTCTATCGTGAATGTGTACTGTGGTGGTAGTAGAAGATTTAAAAAAAATGTATTTATCATTTGGTTAATTTTCTTTATTTCTGGCGCCAACGAACTTCGATGTAACCTGGCGGTGGTGTTTTTACAGCTGTCAGTAAGCATAGCATGCATTTGCTTAGCTTTGATTTATCCAGAGGTAAGGATCAATAATACCTGCCAGTCCAATATAAATAACATTCAAACAATACGAATTCAGGGAAAAAAATTTATTTAAATAAATGAAGACAATATAAGCGAAACTCAATCGAAAATCTGGAAACATAAAAATCAGAAAAACATATTGACACCTCTGGGACTCGAACCCAGCAAATGCGCTAACCACTGCTGATTATCGACACCGTGGCGCAGTGGATAGCGCGTTTGCCCGGAAAGCAAGAGGTCCTGGGTTCGAGTCCCAGAGGTGTCAATATGTTTTTCTGATTTTTCTGTTTCCAGATTTTCGATTGAGTTTCGCTTATATTGTCTTCATTTATTTAAATATTACAATTTGAGGTTTTACTCATAAAGTTAAAAAATAAAAAAGTTTAGTTTGTGGATTTAAATGAGGAGATCATCAGGTATAAGTATAAGTTCCAGAAGTATACCTGTTATATATCTATTCAAAACGACTACAATAATATTATAATTAACGAAAAACTGCAAGACATTTAGCTTACATAACATTTATTTATTTTGGTTATCGCTGTGGCGCACAGTGGTTCAAAATACCCCAAAAGTGGGAAACAATTTACAGTCAGGATTTACAGGGAAAAAAGGTTGTTTTTTTTCGGTATGGGTAAAAAAAAAAAATATTCTGTTTTAGTAAGTTTTAATGCGATTTCTGCATTTTATTAACAAAACATATGAAATTAAAAAAAAAAAAAAAAAAATTGAAGATATTTTTGTCCATATCCATGCAAAAATAAAGATAAGTTTAATTTTGCTTTTTAACATTCTGATGCAGGCGGTGAACTATCATCATTATCGTCGGTTCTAAAGATATTTGAAGAATAAATATACTGAGAAATTATAATATAATAATATATAATCGAATACTTCTTTAGGAAAACGATTTAATTCTTTTTTTGGGAGTTGCCTGTAACTAGTTATGACAGGGTCAGATGTAAATAATTTTAAATTTAATTTTAAAAGTATTCCAAGTTATAAAACCACATTCGGACAAAGAAACTACATTTATTTTGCAACTAAACTTCATAATATTCTTCTCCAAGACATAAAACTAATAAAAAAAATTAATGAGTACAAAAGAATAAAAACATGGCTGAAAGAGGTCAACGAAAACACTCTAATGAAGACACTAAAAACGACATAGAAGGAGGACTATGAAATACAATATCTTTACCTATCATAACCATTATATTTTGTAGACTTATAGAATTACTTTATATATTCGCTTAAATAAAAAATAAAAAATTAAAAACATCCTCATTATCATTATATATCTCACGAGAACATTTTCTAGAATAGTCTTTGCGATATTTTTTAAAATCTTTATTCCGAGCTTCCTGATCCATCTGGTGGATGACGGGCAAGGATTCTGCCATTATTATCGGAGTTCCCGCATACTGATCGTATAGGTACAATTGTAAATATAAAAATGCTAGAATCATCCGCATCCTCTCGCATCCCAATGAACATCTATTTGTAAGAACTATGTCCTGAACTTCCATCAAAGCCCCACCTTGAAATCAAGCGCAAATTGTTTGAGTCCTTACTTTTTAAACCACAAATGATTTCTTGATTTTGAAATTTGAATCACACTTCGGAACGTGCGGTTCCGAAGTGTGATTCAAAAAAGCTTGAACGATTACTTTTGCAGATTGTTATATCTTTTTTTTTTGATGGCAAGCTTTTTCGCCTCAAGTTATTGTACGGTGGAAACCTTTCAGGATCTTTGGATCTTATGACATTGTACTGGTGCTTACTACTTCGTAAGCTCGGCTTCCACCATGGTTGAGAGGGCTTCCACCCCAGACATCCGTCTAGGTCTAGAACGATTATCGTAAAATATCTTGTATGCTTATCTGGTCTTAGATGTGCGCGAAGGTGAACGAATAATGTATTCTAATAATTTTGATGCAACCAGTTGACCAGAAGCTCTCGAGTTCATTTTTCTTACAAATGTTAAATGAGAAAAAGGTGAACTTTTCCGAAAATCTTCGGTTTACAAGCGTTTGGATCGGTCAAAACCATGTTCAAATTGTATTTCCAGGCGATGGCGACTCTGCTGTTTTTCTGGAGAAATCTCGTACAATGTAAAACCAATCGGAGTCTCAAGTATTTTTTGTTTGATTTTCCGTCATAAATCAAGGTTCATTTCGACGAGCAATTGTCCATCTTGTTTTAAAACGAAATTTGAAGTCCGCGATATATTTACACAGTTTATCCAACCCTTCTTTAACCAGTGGAGCGCTTTTTGCCACAATATGGCACCATTTAAAATGCCTCGGATTGCTTTGCTGCCAATTTTTGGAAAATTTTCCTTAGATGTATTATCTTTTTATTTTTTAATATTAAAATTCAGAGGTATAATTTTTTTAATATCGGAGGAAAATATATTCAAAATGGTCACCAAAAAATCACGAGCAATCGGAGGAAAAAGTTAAAAATCGCGCTGTCGCTCCGGTGGTTAGGGCAATTGGTGAGGTTTATAAGTTTTTTTTTTTTCAAATATAAAAATCGTTTTTCTTTTTTTTTAACTTTGTGTTCATCGCTGTGTCAAATAACTCCTTTAGTATTTAAGAACAAATCCTTTGAATCCGAACCTGTGTCAAAAATAATATTTATTAAGCACTTAAATTTTATAGTAAGTAGATTGTGAAAAAAATACTGGACCGTAGATGGGCAAGATATATTTTTAAATATGATACTAAAAGAGTTCAGCTATAAAAATCCATCAGCACTTTTACGAAATTTTAGGAAATATCAAACTGTATTCTTAACTATTCAAGAATTCATCCTATTTTTTTTAATTTCACGAGATATTAAAAAAAATACATCGCAAATTTGTCACGATAGGAAATGAAAAAAAGAACTTAATTGATTTAGTACATACCTGAAGGTATTAGATCCACGTTGAAAAAAGTTTGCCAGCAAGTGTTATAAAAAGTTATCACTCCCTAAATATTATGTTTTAAATGTCGCACTTTCACAGAAACGCTCGGGAAGCGAATCTTTACCGACGTGGTACGCAGTGACGAAACGTTTTGCCGAGGTCGGTGATGGGGGCAAAGATGCCCTGGTATGTGACGCCAAGATATAGTAACAAATTTTAGTGGTCCCTGTAGTTTGAAATTTCGGTTTGTTTCCAACTCTCCCATACTAGTAAACCATTCGGTGGCGGAGTGAAAAAAAAAAGGGTATGGAGAGGTGAATTACAGTTATCCACAATTGAAACGTTTTTTAAATGAATTAAGCTTAAAAACCAAATAAAACTGTAAGTTTAGTCAGTCTGTTTTTCACTCCGCCACACAATGGTTTTACCAGTTATTGTACTTAAAAGGGAATAACCAGACATAAACCAGAAATATGACATTTTAAAGTAAATCAAATTCTAGACGTATCCACTCTTTTCTACAAAAAAGTGTAAATGGATTTCGAAAGGTTGTTATTTTATCGAGTAAAGTTATGTTTTAATTTTAGAAAAATATATTTATTTTTATTATAATTAGGTTATACCGATTGTCGTTGGCAGCTTTGATAAATTTTCAAACCAAATGTTGTGTTATTCAACACACGTTTCAAATCATAAAATCGTACAGTAAAATGAATCAATCAATTATCGAGGAAAACTACTTTTCAGAATTTTAATGTTAGTTAAAATAAAATCATAACCGCATATGATGCACGTGTTTTGCGACGAAAATACTTCAGTTTGTCCATTTGCTTGTAGTTTTACAAACTAATATTATTCAGATTTTTTTAGCACATTTATGTTGCTTCGTATTATTGAAAATATATAAATACATATGATCAAAAAATAATTACAAAAAGAACCTTTATTTAATCATTTTTTCAGGAGGTTTAAAGCAAATTTCGAAAGAAATAAAATAGATATTGAGTTTTTGGTTAAAAATTCTGAACACTTTTTTCCTATCAGGACAGCTAAGCGACACTCTTATAAAAGTAGGCTTGTTAACGTTTGTGTTTTTGGAGAGTAGTGCCAAAACGCTACAAATATTTAGATTCTCAAGCCTTCAAAATTTAAAATCGAGCGTCTTATTTGCACGAGGCAAGTAAGCGCCAAAGTGGTTTTTATTTATTTTGTGCATTATTTTATAAGAATGAAAGAAGTTAGATCACACAAAATGTCAAAAATAGTCTTATCCATAAAGAAGTATATATTTTTTAATATTGTATCTTATATATATCTTCATAGATAAGTCATGAAAAAACATTTTTTTTAGTAGTTTACGCTTACATTTTTTATTACGAAAATAATCATTTTATTGTAATTCCAATACATACATAGGTAGTAAAATCTTCGATTTATCCGTTGCACATTTTTTGATGTTCATGTAAAGCGAATCGTAGTAAAGATTAATCTAAATTGTATCTAAATGGGGTTTCATGTGTAGCTTTATCTCAAAAGTAACTTTTATTGGTTTTTTACAGTAAAACATACGACTTTAAAAAGAAATTTTTAAAATCCGTTCTCAATGAGCTCGATTTATAAACCGCGCCCCGTGCTTCACACGAAACTCGCGGCAAATGAAAAGGTGCAATTTCAAAAGGATTATTCTGACAGGTAAATTGCCATTGCTTTGCAGTTTATTGGTTTTATTCACAATTTCTCCCTTTTAAAATATTCCTTCTTTATTCTTACTGCGCAGTTTAATAAGACTACGCCGTTATAAAGACAATTACACGTGTGCAGTTCACACGAGGTAGAAACGAAACCTTCACATGACTAAAATAGATGATAGAGGGGAGGCCATGAAGCAACGCACAAACAGGAGACCGATTATTCTCTCTTGTCTCTTTTTAGTGTCGCTTTTTCGTTTCATCGAGTTCCAAATCACAACGGTGCTAAAAAAGTTTTACTTCAACATAATCTTTTTCTTCTTATATAGGGTGGCGCTAAACCACCGTTTTATTTTGAATCTCATTGTAATGTGTAATAAGATTCAAACCAAATCGGTAGTTTTGCTCCACCCTTTATATAAAGTCCTTTGTTTATGATGTGCGTTGTGGCGGGCAGCGTGGATTTGATTTGTTCACAAATCTACAGTTTTATTACGAGGTTGATGAAATTTTGCAAACTTGACCTCCAAAACAAGAAAAGGTCACACTGTCTACGTCTACACGAAATTTCGTGATCATGATAATGTGGAAGTGGGTGGTAGAAAAAGTTGGGGACGCCCGAGGAAGGCATCAAGTGAAACAAATAATTATACTTATATAGTAAAATTAGGCACATGTGAAATAAGAAAGGTGTATAAGGAGAATGTATGACGTGGAAATAAATGGTAAAGTCGGGGACGCTCGAGGCAGACTTGGAACCATAAAGTGAAACAACTACTTGAAAAAATTACTTTTTCTATTGGACAACACCATCGCCATCTTTCCTTTACTGACCACGCAACTTGCTTGCTTTGCTATCTACTGGAGTACCATGAGTTCGAAAAAAAAACCAGCTATCAACAGCAAGATAACCTAAACACAAGATCTAAAAACAAAATAAATACTGCAACTGAAGACATTAGCCTAGAAGATGTTTTTACAAAATTTGCGTCTTACGTAGATTTAGAGAAAATTAAAACTCAAATACTCGAAAACATGAATTAAAAATGTTGGGATTTCAAAAAACAATCAAATTTATTTGTCAAAAATAAAATGACGTAATTACTCGTTTAGAATCCATGAATGCAGCAAAAGGGGAAGTTGAAAGCTTAAAAATTGATTTGGCGAATAAAAGTAAAATTATTAAGCATTTGAAAACCAGACTTAGACACAAAAACGCGTCGAAGAAGCGACCCGTTATCATGTGAAAAAAGTCAACCGTGTACATATCTTGGGCACGCGAAGGGATCAATGACGCTAGTTTCTAGGATTATCTTCTAGATTCTCCATTGAAATACTGGTAGAACCAGGATAGCATTCCCACCCGATGTCTGTGCTGTACAGATTGCAATCCGTTTGTTAAACTAGGAGAATCTATCAGACGGACCGCCCGTTTCTGCAGTCGAGGGTTTTTTTCAGGTATTTTAAGAGGACCATTTTATTTTGGACCAGAGGTGACTGCCAAATTCAACCTTGGGGCGCACTTGTGATTTGTACGAGGTTAGCAGTTGTGTACTATTAAAGTATCTATTATAAAGTAACAGTACACCCAGTTTTTGAGAGGCTAACTTAAATTTGGCTTCGATGGAGCCCACATATCTGAGCTGGTCACTTAGAGTTACACCAAGCATATCAATGGAGGGCCTGTTCGGAAGATGGCTTCCGTTGAAGGAGCCTAGATTTTCATTTCGATCATTTTAGACGTAATCAGACATGATTGGGTCTTCGAAACATTAAATTCAATGAGATTATTTTTATACCCCAGGAGAAAATGCTCTCGAGGTAACCGTCCATTCTTTGCTTAAAGGCCCTCCGAGCCGTTGGAATTTATGAGCTCTTTGGGGGTTTGTTAAACAAAAAGCTATCATGGACTGTACTGTCATCCAAAATAAACATTAACTCAACTTTGCCATTAATATTTTATAAATATAAATGTAAAACCAACGGTGATGAGGGTGGCAAGGGTAAGGTCATGCAATGTCCAGTGTTTTTAATATAATGTCCTCCACGTGCAAGGTCGTATCTTCCCCAAGCATAAACTTTTTAATAAAGTGTGTTTTATCGGAAGTGTCCTGCAGGTAAGTATGTTTCTGTATCTGTTTGTAAATAATAAAATTACATAGATCCTAAGATTAATGATAAATTGCAAAGCGCCCTTGAGGTGATTTTTCACAAAAACGGCGCTCTATAAACTGTCCAATTATTATTATTTGCGTAACAATGAATTGGTGCACATGTAAAAACTACTTTGGAAAGCCAAAATAAAGGGAACAGAATAAAAACATAAGGGTATTTGGTTTAAAAATGGATCTTTTCTAATGAAAGAAGATGAAGGCAAAAAAAAAACAGGCAAATAAAACACGAAGATGACCTCAATAGAATACTTTAGATGTTGCATAAATGTTGTAAAGGCAGCGAAAATACTTGCTGTATTAAAAATGGATACCGATTGGGTAAAATCATTGATTTGGATGACAATACGGAACCTAATTTAAATATAAAGGATGTAACAGCTAGCAAAAAAAATAAAAGATTTTATACGACATACATACGTACATACACATGGTGTTAAGGGACACACTTGACTTACTTAATCGAGTGATTCCTGACATTATTAGTCTCCGGTGACTTTCGATGTTTCGATTTTCTTCTTTTTTCTTCGAAACCTATCTAAACAAAATTTCTTCCAACTTGTCGGCACTGGCCACTCGGCCGAGTAACCAAACAAACCGTCACCACGACCCTAACTGGCCAATACCTAGTTTTTTAAATGTTTTTATGTTTTAAGTTGAACAACAACAAAATTGTAACCATACCACGAAAATTGCATTAATATTTCATACTCCACACAATGTTTTTTTCATCAGCTCCACACAGGAGGCCTTGAGGAAAATAATTCCCCTCAGGGCCTATGTTATGTCTATGTTGGGGATGCTGTGTGGAGGGTCTCTTTGTGAAAGGAAGTAGAGGAAGTTCTTCGAAGGAAAAGGCTGTTAGAGGTGGGTAAAAATCTGGGGGTCAGTGTGTCCAGGAGTGACGGATGTATGAATCCATCCCTACTACTATGGTGCACGGCAATGTTCCGAGAGAGTACGGCTGGAGAAGTCAAAGGGACTCCCTCAACCATTCTCTCCGAATCCGGCCTGCAATGCAGCTGATGGGCAGACGCATCCGCTGCCAAGACCCGGACAAACCTCACCCCATGAACCCGGGCACCCCGGCTAAGTCAAAAAACGTAGCTGGCCACTTGGGGTGATCTATGGCAGAGGTGTTGGTTATCCAATAAATGGTTCCCGGGCGGCGGTACCCACACCCGCCTCCCAAATTTCAAGTCATAATGTCGGTAATAACTGGTCATATCAACTGAAGTAATCTTCTTCTCTAAATATCACCATATAGCTATTATTATCACCTTAGCTATTCCCACATAAAAAAGTGAGAAAAAATATAATACAGGCAGAAAATTAAAGTGTGTTGCGTCAATTAATAAATTCATTGTGAAATATATGAATACACAATGAGTAACGCTACCCCGGATATGATTATAAATCTTGCTATTAAATGTAGGTACCTACTTGTATTGTTAAAAATCATCAACCTGAATAATTCCGTCGACATGCGCAAATTTACTGAGCCTTCAACATTGCTGCGAAGGCCCGTATCACCATTCAGAATTGAAACCATATTGAAACGTTGCTTGAAATGGCCTTTAGCCGTGTTTGGTGACCAGATCTAAATAGCCGAGTACTTCCTTGCCTTCCTCTCCCCAGTCTTCTTCCCCTCCCCCATAAATAAACCAAACCACCCACCCCTCCCCTTCCCAGAAGGAAAAGACGACTGAGTCCCGGCGTGCGCAAATGTAAGACCACCAGTCAGAAATGAAACGTTGTTTGAAATTACTTTAGCCGTGTTTGGTGATCAGATCGAAAAGCCAGGAACCCTCCTCTCCCCCCATCTCCATCCCCTCCCTATTACCTTCAGACTACCCAATTGGGGATGCCATAGTCTCACTGGCCCAAGGGGGTTAGGAACTCGTGTTTGAATAATTACTCTTATACGACAGTTAATTTAGTTTATTTCCTTCTTAACATTTGAAAACTGATTCAATAATATCACGTCTCCTGTTTTAGGAATTTCATTAATTAGCACCATTCCTATTTTCATTATATGCTGTGCTAAAATATCTATTCTGCCCTGTGGTATCTCGCCCAAAATCAGTCAGTAGCTGAGTTGGCAACGCGTTAGGGTTCCACCCAGGCGTCGTGAGTTCATTTCTCGTCTGGCTAAGTCCTCTATCAAGACACAAGCAATATTTTAGGTAGTAGAGGATTTTCCTATATTGCCAGGTTTTGCATAATCCGGGAATGTTTTTCATTCTTAAAAAAAACGACTACGGTTGAAATTTTCAGAATAAATAAGTAACAGCATTATACAAAGTATCTGATACGCAAAATTAATTTGCTCTGTTGCTTATCTTTGGAAGCCCGACTAAATATTATTATTTTCAATATTTTTTGATATGGAGGTTTATCTGATGATAAACGAAAATTATTAAAGATAAAATTATTTTAACACATGAAATGAAACACTGACTGTGAAGAATAAGTTTTTATTTTATCACAAAGGTAGGTAAATTTAATATTTTCTAAAAGTATATTTTTTTATTTATGTGACGTTGACTGAAAAATGTTGCAGTTTTCAATGAGAGCTTGTAAAAAGTATCATCGATCATTGACTCGTAGTAACTTTCAATTTGGTGATGAGGATGAGCTTGCCCTGTTCCAGTCAGTTGTGAGGTGGGCCGATTTGGAGTGGACCAAGATGAGGCTTTCCTTAATGGTCTCAGCGGAATCCATTATGGGAATGATGACCGTGGTAAGTTGACCCTAGGCGATGTCCAGTAGTAAGACCATGTTGGGAGAACTGTGTCGAGGCATTGAATGATGCAGTTATTTCCTTAATAATGATGTCCGTGGTGTCCGTGATGTCCGTGGTGTCCATGGTGACCATGATGGGGTGGTCCGTGATGATGTCCAGATCCACCCAGGTGGATATCAATATGCGGCATTATGCTGTGGGGTGGGCCATGGTGTGGAGGGCCATGGTGAGGTGGGCAGTGTGGAGGTGGACAGTGAGGGGGAGGGCAGTGGGGAGGTGGGCAATGTTGAGGTGGTCCGTGATGAGGTGGCCAGTGCTGAGGAGGTCCATGGTGGGGTGGTCCGTGATGTGGAGGCCCGCAGTGTCCGTGATGACTCATCTTGTTTAGATTTAAAATTTCTGAAAAGAAAATTATAGATTTAAAACAGAACGCAAGTAAATATTGTGGTTTTTGTCAACATTGTGCAGGCCAATAAAACAACTATCTCAAACGTCAGAGAGAGATGAATTATTTATTTGTTTTTTTTTTTGTGTATATTTAGTAGAAATTCAAATGTATTACGTAATACTGATATTTATATCAAAAAAGCAATCAATCGAAAAGGAAGATAACTGCAGCTATGCATAAAAAATTTTTCACCTACCTAGTAGAATTTCGAAAAAATAGTAGTTGTATTTCGAAATTAACAAACAAATTACAAATATTACACAAAGTTCCACTTATCATGTAATTTCTGCTTTTTAAAAACAAGTTCTCGGATGACAGCTGCTTCATAACATAAAAAAAAATCGTGGATAATGTACTTTTACTAGAGAAAATTTCACGACGTAAATTAAATTAATTTCAACGGTCCCGAAGAACAATGTACGAGTAGAATATGCAATTTTATAGTTTTGCCGTAGAGCTGTTTAAGTTACGTTTCTGCATTTTCACTGTTTTTGAGATCAAGAAATTTAGTTTTGTTTTGATTTTTTGAATATCATTAAAAATTCCGAAAATTCAGACTTTCAAATCAACAAAATAAGCCAACCAAACGCTTTTCAGCAAATCCGATTTGTAGTAACAAATAATCATCCAAAGATAACAAATTAAAAAAAAAATAATAATAAATTTTTACCGTAAATTGATGAGCAAATAACACTGAAAGAGAGCGAGGTCTACTAATACTAACGATATAGTATTGAACGCAGGCTTTATATTACCTCTGGCCGCTATACGAGTAGCTGTGAATCATCACACCTTCGATAAGGCTTATTCGATGATTGACGAATTTCAAACGAATGATGTATGTATGAGTCGGAAAAAAGGTTACGCACACACTGAACAACAAAAATAACACCATTTATTCTATTTTTATGTAGTGATTAATTGTGATCATTTTCATTTTATTTTTATTTTCCTCCAACATCGAAATGAAAATCTAGTATCTTTCAACGGTAGCAATCTTCCGAACAGGCCCTCCATTGATATGCTTGGTGTAACCAAGTGACCAGCTCAGGTATGGGGGCTCCATCGAACCCAGAGTAAAGTTAGCCTCCCAAAAGCTGGCATACTGTACAGGGCCCGCAGATACTATTATAGTACACAACTGCTAACCCCGTACAAATCACAAGTGCGCCCCACGGTTGAATTTGGCAGCCGCCTCTGGTCTGGAACTCCAAAATAGCTGAAAAATACACTCGACTCTGTGCAAAAACGGGCGGTCAGCTTAATAGATTCTCCCATCTTAACAGACGGATTGCAATCTTTAGAGCACAGGCATCGGGTGGGAATGCTATCCTTGTCCTACCGGTATTACAATGAAAAATGCTCCGAGGAACTAGCGTCATTGATCCCTTCGGCACCGGTGCAGAGTCGGGAAACACGCCAAACTCGTGCCCAACATTTGTACACCGTTGACATTTGTCACATGAGAACGTTTCTTCGACTCGTTCTTGTGTTCAACAGCTCGGCTGTGGAATGATTTGCCGGCCTCTGTGTTTCCTCCTTCCTACAACATGGGTCTCTTCAAGACCAATGTTCATTCCTTCCTCTCCTCAAAAAAACCCTCCACACAGCATCAGATGACATAGGCCCCGAGGGAAATTATTTTCCTCGGGGTCTCCTGTGTGGAGTTAATGTAAAAAAAAACATTACTTTCCTATTCGTCTTTAGAAAATTCCAGAAATTAGTTAGGAATCCCTAATAATTATTTATTTTAGGAATCCATTCTCTTATTCGTCATTGACGCCAATACAATCGGTAATTTGGTTCAATAGAGGAATTTGGTTTAAATAAGAATTAAACCAAAGTAAATAAGAATTAGTCATTAACGTAATTTTTGCATTTTTTACTGTACATGTAATTGCAAATAAACAAAAAAATTGTCAAGTTGACCGAAAAATTAAAAAAAACTCTTTGTTAATTTCACGATGCCAAAACTTCGATTTTTTTTTTATCCTGTCAGGGTTTGAATTGAGAACATGCTTTGTTCCTATCGGGCTGTCATTTATCCAATTCCTACCTCTCCCTAACCATCACTTTGCTGGAAAAGTATTATACATTTTTTTTTACATGAATACCGCACAAGAGTCCCAACTGCTCCCGTCTGGAGCAAGTGGGACTATGGCATCCCCAATTGGAGTATGTTGTGAGGCTGAAGGCAGTGGGGAGGGGAAGGAAATAGGGAAGAGGAAGGTGGGGAAGTACCTGGCTATTCAGATCTGGTCACCAAACACGGCAGAAGCCATTTCAAGCAACGTTTCAATTCTGAATGGTGGTCTTACACCAGGGCGATACTGAGAGTATCTTCCACTCTGGAACGAGCCGCAAATATACAATATATTGTTTGAAATGAGTAAATTTTGAAATACACAAATTAATCAAATAAAATTTATTTGCCACGCCGGGATTCGATCCCGCGACCTTCGGAATGCTAGTCAAGCGCCTTACCGCTGCACTACGCCGGCCGTCATATTTGCAACAATGCGTTTGCGTTCCGAGTGCATTTATTTTGAAAATAGATGAGTTATAGTGTTTTATTCTTTTTTTCATGTTCCAGAAAAAAAAATTACATTTTTATTTTATTTTATTTTGTTTATTTATTTATTACACGCCCTGATGGGCTTTTACATTATAATTTATAAGTTGAGTAACAAACAATGAAGAAAATATAATACAATGAGAAAAGAAAATACACAAAACAGTGTAACAACCAAACAAATAATAAAATAAAAATACATATTTTGTAAAAATGATAAGAAGTCTCATATTCAATATAAACAAAAATTGAAGAAATTATGTAAATCTATTTGTGCCTAGAAGAATAAAAGTGATAGAACATACAACGTTTATACTGATTACTTTTAAGATGAAATATATCACCTAGATTAGAATATTTATTTCCGAGACTGTGAAGTCTCGGAAACGGAGAATTTTGATAAGCTTTTGATAAGAAGCTTTTGATAAGAATTTTGATAAGTGTCCTGGTGTTATTGAAGTAGAAGGGTAATAAATGTGGACCTGATTTTTGGGGAACTGGATATTGATAAATTGAAGTAATTCAGAACAGTCAATTTTGTAATGCAGTATTTTATGTAATAGTATTAAATCTGTGCTTATTCTTCTTTCTGAAAGTTTCAATAGAGACGTTTTATCCAGGAGATAATTGTATTCAATGTTTAGTATAGGAATATGCAATTTATAGTTTATAAACCTTAGAAACTTACGTTGAATCTTTTCAATGTTGTCTGAATGAATGTTGTTTCACTCTTTTAACTGGAAATATCACATTAAACTAAACTAACTATTACAATTTACAATACAGCGCTAGTCTATTTCATTACATTGTGTATGAATAATATAAAATTTAATATATTTTTTTTTAATTTACCCAGCTTTTTATATTTTTTAATGTTGTTTGAATTGAATATGTGGCCCCCCTCGTATCCGGTGGATTGTGTTGTGGATGGTGTTTAAATGTATGTTATCATGTTGTCGTTTAAAGTGTTTGTGTTCTTGGGACGTTTTAATGAATTCTGTATTTGTATGTATGAGCTTATTTTGTATACAATGCGACATGTATTGTAATCATATAGTTTTCTTAGTGTTAATAGTTTTGTTTCCTTTTTGTTTTGAAGAGTTTTATGTACATTTGTTACTTTAACTTTTAATTTTTTGCGACCGGTTTCGACATATCCGTGTCATTCCGGGCAAACTTAAAACTAACCTAAAATTACTTTACAAGCAAAAAAATTAATTAGGTTAGGGGTAGTGGAAGGGCTGATTTTGGGGGAGGGGAAAACGGTGGGAGGAGTCAACATTACATAGAAACATCGTAAGTAAAGGTGATTTACATGGTGCTATTTTTTTATTAACAATTTTTTTATTAATTTATAATATTTAAACTTAGTTTTTTTCTTTTTTGAAGTTATGGCCTGTCTCTATTAAATGGTTAGCTAACTCGGAGTAGTTATTATTTCATATTATTTTATTTATTATTTTATTTCTTATATTATTTATTGAATTATTTTTAATAAAATACGATTTACAAAATACATAATTTAGACAACAAATGGGTAGTCCCGCGAAGTTGCCGCTTGACTGCAGGTTCTACCTTAATATACATTAGTTAATATTTGAAGTAAAAAACTTATTTATAATACCTAAAATTGTAAAGGAAAGAAATTGTAAACTGGTTCGATACAAACCTTCTTACAAGAATTAATGCAAAAAAAAAAACAGTTCACATTCCTTTCTCAATAAATATGTTCAGAACTTACCCTAATATAGATATAATTATATATGGAATACCACATGACTGAAATAAGGTACCACAGACTGGAAACTGGAGGACTGCCTTTCTCAATGGAATCCATTATGAGAATGGTGACCGTGATGTCCGTGATAGACTTACCCGACGCGATGTCCAGTAAAAAGACCAAGTTGTGTGAACTGTGTTGAGGCATTGAATGCAGCTTTTTCCTTAATAATCAGTTTTCGTGGTGATCGTGATGCGGTGATTCGTGATGAATGGGTAGTCCCGCAAAGTTGCCGCTTGACTGCAGGTTCTACCTTAATATACATTAGTTAATATTTGAAGTAAAAAACTTCTTTATAATACCTAAAATTGTAAAGGAAAGAAATCGTAAATTGGTTCGATACAAACCTTCTTACAAGAATTAATGCAAAAAAAAACAGTTCATATTCCTTTCTCAATAAATATGTTCAGAACTTACCCTAATATAGATATAATTATATATGGAATACCACATGACTGAAATAAGGTACCACAGACTGGAAACTGGAGGACTGCCTTTCTCAGTGGAATCCATTATGAGAATGGTGACCGTGATGTCCGTGATAGACTTACCCGACGCGATGTCCAGTAAAAAGACCAAGTTGGGTGAACTGTGTTGAGGCATTGAATGCAGCTTTTTCCTTAATAATCAGTTTCCGTGGTGACCGTGATGCGGTGATTCGTGATGATGACCAGGTCCACTTAGATGGATATCAATATGCGGCATTATGCTGTGGGGTGGGCCATGATGTGGGGGGTCATGTTAAGGTGGCAGGGGGGAGGGCAGTGGGGAGGGGGGCAGTGTTGAGGTGGTCCATGACGAGGTGGCCAGTGCTGAAAAGTTCCATGGCGGCGTGGCCTACGATTTGGAGGCCCGAAGTCTCCGGGATAACTCATTATGTTTTAAATTAAAATTTCTGAAAATAAAATGACATATTGAAATGACATATTTGTCAAAATTTTGCAAGCCAATAATGCTAATATCTCAAACATCATAGAGAGACGAATTATGTATTTATGGTTTTTGTGCATTTTCAGTTGAAATCCAAATGTATTTTGTGATACTGATATCTAAATCAAAAAAGCAATATGATAGTGACCTTGGAGACAATCAGTCATCATGCATAAAAATTGTCTCACCTACCTAGCAGAATTTCGAAACACTAGTAATCTTAATATACAGGGTGTTAAGGGACGTACTTGACTTACTTTAACCAGTGATTCCTGACATTATTTGGAGTAAAAAATGTAAAGAAAATTTTGGTCTCCGGTGACATTTTTGATGTTTTTTTTTTTTTTTTTTTCTACAAATACATAAAAAAAAATGGTAGTTGTTGAACAGTTGGAGGCAGTGTAAGGGGTTCGTCGGACACTCGGCTGAGTGACCAGTGACGACATGCGGAAGAATTTTTTTTTTTGTTTGATTTTGAAGAAAAAAATTTTGAAAAAAAAAAATAAGTCGTCAAAAAAAGTCACCGGAGACCAAAATTTCATTTACATTTTTTACTTCAAATAATGTCAGGAATCACTGGTTAAAGTAAGTCAAGTACGTCCCTTAACACCCTGTATAAAACAAAGTCGGGTTAGTCACTATTAACTCGAGATCGGCGTAACCGATTTTGATGATCTTTGATGTGTTGGATTCGTCTCCGCCCCGGATAACAGAATAACTATTAAAACATCACAAACATTCACGAAAAAGAAAGTTATGAAGAAAATTATTTTTTTCATACATTTTGTATGGAACGAATTCTCATTTTTTGAATGAACTGCAGCACTATTGTGATAGGTATAATATTTAACTGTGCGTGAATTTCAAAAATTCAAAAATGTAAAATGTCAATGCGCTGATTTTTTTGCTTTGTTCTTAATCATATAATGCTGCCCCTATTTCTTACACACTATAAGTCAATAGTCTAAAACAAGACAAACGGTGAACGTATGTCTCTGCACCCTCCAAAGGAAAAATACAATGATAATAAATCTCTGAAATAAAACGCATTGTTTTTTTACGTAAGCTCCACTCAGGACCTATGTCATTTTAGGGGATGCTGTGTGGAGGGTCTTTTTTAAGGATGGGTAGGATAGGAAGTTCTGGGAAGGAAAAAGTCATGAGGGGTGGGTAGGAATCTGGAGGTCAATCTGTATCCGGGAGTGAATCCATCCCTCCAACTGCGGTGCAAGGCCATTGCCTTGACCAGAATTGACCTTTTACCTTGACCTTTCCAGCCGGACTCTTTCCACCCATTGGTCGAGAGAATCTGGCTGGAAAAGTCAAAAGGCCTCCCTCAACCAGTCTCTCTCGATCCGGCCCGCCACGCAGCAGGTGGGCAGACGCATCCGCCGCCAAGACCCGCACAAAAGACACCCCATGAACCCGAGCACCCCAACTAAATCACCAAACGTAGCGAACCACTTGGGGTGACCTATGGCAGAGGTGTTGGTTATCCAATAAATGGTTGCCGGGGCGGCGGCACCCGTACCCGCTTCCTTTCAAAAATTCCCATAAGTAAGTGGAAAAGTAAGAAAATTACAAAAAAATATAAATCCGTACACAACACCATCTCTGATACTGACAAAAACAAAACACGGACAGTTGGGCATCGATAATTGCTTCATTGTGTATTTTTTAACTTACAATATTAATAAAAAAAAACTTAATTTAATTCAATCGTTATTTATTCTGAGGCGGTACGAAGTTCGTCGGGTCAGCTAGTTAAATAATAATAAAATCATATTTCGAAAGAAACAAACACAAATATTATAAAATTACTATTACGCAAAATCATATCTTGCAATTTCTGCAACTTGCAATTTAAAAAAAAACAACGGATGACAGCTGTTTCATAACGTGATGGAAATTTCGTGGATAATGTAATAATTAATAATTGTGCTACAGCAAATTTACTACAGCAGAGATAAAACTAACCAACAAATTACGATAAAATTGAAACAAATTCTTACCTTAAGAATTTATGAATGACACTGAAAACAGCAAGACTTATTCTATTACTAACGCGATTATATTAATTCTTCTATTTATGAATAAAATGCACTACTACTTAAAAACACTTCCAAACTGTCCGACTTTACTGGGAAAATTGATTAAGTCGTCTTCTTATTGGTTTGCGCCTTAGCTACAAGAATTTTCCCAATGTTACGTAGAAATAATATAGATGGTGTACTGATACCAATGCGTTTCAAACACAAATAAAAAATATGTGTGTCATTATTTTGATTTGTTAAAAATATATGTATCTTTTGGAATGCTAAAATCCTTGAAAAACTTTTCTTTACTTAAAAGCAAAATACATATTGCTTTTAAGTAAAGTTGTGCGGGGCCGTGAAGAGCTAAGTGACACGAATCAATAACCTGTTTTGAGAAAACTACCGTAAAAAGAGGTGATTCCTGACGTAAAGGTTAAATTCGCATTCAGAATCGACAAACCATTTGAACTAAATGGGCCGAAAGCACACTAACCCATTTGGTTCGCCAAATTAATAGTTTATTTTATATTATAACATTTATAATTTTTTTATTATAGGTCACGGTCCGGAACACGTCTAATAGTTTAAATTTTTACGAGAATTCGCGTACTTGGCGAGGCGAGCATTTATAACAAATAACAACTGATATACAGGATCATTTAAGTATCCTAGCGCAAGCCTAGCCCATGTCAAATGATTTTTTGTCCACGAATTAATGATTTTTTTTGTGATTGCTCTTATGAACATCAATTACTTAGGATGGGTTGTTTCAAAAACATTTATGAATTCATCAAATATTTAAAGTTAATTTCCACGTTCTATGTAAGTTCTAGTCAAGTTTCGTGATTATTTCAGTTTCATGCAGCAACTGTCCTATAATATTATAATATAATAGAACTTGAACATAACCTCCTCAGAAAATGAAAATTAACGTCAAATATTTGATGAATTCATCAAATATTTTGAAACAAACCGTCCTTGGAATTCAAAAATGCTGTTGATTTGATTAGGTTAGGTTAGTTATTAACGACCTGACTAGGATCTCGCATTTCACCAGCTGGGTAGGTACCTTCTTGCGAATATCTTAATTTGCGTCGTAGAAAGAGTTTCCAATTAAGATAATCTATTAAAATAAATATAGCATAACTTTAAAGATAAAAGGAACACAAAAATATCATTTTAAATAGTGGGTGAGCACAAGTCTAATGATTTTTTGTCCACGAATTTATCATTTTTTGTGATTGTTCTTCAGAACATCAATTACCTAGAATTCAAAATGCAGTCGAGTTGATTAGGTTAGGTTAGTTATTTACGACGTGACTAAGGTCTCGTAATTCACCAGCTAGGTAGGTAATTACTTGCGAGTATCTTAATTTGCGTCGTAGAAAGTGTTTCTATTATGATAATCTATTAAAATAAATATAACATATCTTTAAAGATAAAAGGAACAAGAAAATATCACTTTAAACCGTGGGTGTGCCAAAATAAGTTTATTTATTATTTGATCACAGAGATAGGTTAATTGATTATTTATAATTTTCGAAAGATAACAATATGTACTATCTACTGGTGCTAATTGATATCACATGACAAACTAGGTAGGAATCACTGTATTACATAGGAACCAATTGAATATTCATGACAATGTGTAATTTAACCTAAGATGAATCCAGTGAAATTTGTTGGTTATCTTTGGTGTCCATGGTCATTGTAGATCTGTGTATTCGGTTATATATATTAGAGTAGGTACTTTAACAATATGTACCTACTCTAATTTAAGTAGGTACATAACAAAATGTACCTACTCACTTGACAAATCAGGTAGGTGGTCACTAAATAGAAACCAATGGAATATTCCGTGATTATGTTGTAAGTTAACCGACGACGAATCCAGTGTTATTGATGGTTCTCTTTGATGTCCATGGTTTTTGTAGATCTATATATTAGGTGTCCGTGATGAATGTTGGTCATTAGATGGTTCCTGAATTCATTCACGAATCTACCGATTATAGTCCATGTTTAAAACCGTGATGCGCTTGTCGTAGATCTATTGATGGTGTTTGTTGTCCAAGTTTAAAATTTTAATGGGGATGACGAGTTTGCGGTGTTCCTTAATGGTGGTGGTTATGACCAGGAGTCAGGTGGATATCAATATGCGGCATTATGGTGTGGGGTGGGCCGTGGTGGGGTGGTCCGTGTTGAGGTGGGCAGTGGGGCGGTGGGCAGTGATGAGGGGGTCCGTGATGGGGTGGTCCGTGGTGAGGTGGTCCGTGGTGGGGTGGTCCGTGGTGGGGTGGTCCGTGATGGGGAGGTCCGTGGTGAGGAGGCCCGCAGTGTCCGTGTTGACTCATCTTATTTTGATTTTATTTTAAGTACCTGAAACCAGGTAAATTTTTAAAGAATTAATACAATTAAAATACATAGGTACCTACTTTTTTTAAAAATTGGCACTACACAGATGGCCCTGAGGAAAATAATTCCCCTCAGGCCTACATCATCTTTAGGGATGCTGTGTGAGGGGTGTTTTTAGAAAAGGAAGGTGAGAAAGTTCTGGAAAGAAAAATGTATGAAGATGGGTAGGAATCTAGGGGTCAGTGTGTCAAGTCGTAACAGAAATCCTCCCCCTGTGGTACCAGGCTAAGTAATGAGAGAGTCCTGCTGGAGAGATTAAAAGTTTCCCTCAATCAGTCCCTCCCGATCCGGCCTGCCAAGCAGTTTGTGGGCAGGCGCAGCCGCCGTCAAGACCCGGACAAGCCTCGCTTCACTTACCCGGGCACCCTGCTGAGTCATCAAAAGTAGCGAACTAGGTGTGACCTGTGGCAGGGGTGTTGGTAGTTCAATTAATTCTTTCCGGGACGGCGCACTATGAAATGGCCCGAAACACGACCGTGTCATAAATCGAAATATGGTGCATTTTTTTTCAGATGAGATAAATGATCGCAAAATTTTTATACGTCGGAATTTTTTTTTTTACTTTTGTTTACTTAAACTAATGTCAACACTATTATTTTTTATACTTTACGCCGACCGGGTTTCGCTACAACCGTAGCTTCTTCATGGCAGAGTTTTATATTATACTGCCCTGAAAGAAAAAATAAAAGTGGTGTTTACAAAGTTATTGTTTTATTTTAAAATCAGATATTTATTAGATAACTCCTAGTAAAAACAAATAAACATCACAAAGCTGTATTAAATTTTTAAAAACCCATTTTCAAAACAACAAAAAAACCTCCAAACAGCAGCTCCAAAGGTCACATGCACATGGTCTTCTACGCGGTTTAACATTTATTTTTAAATAAATGTCGACAAGAAATCAAAATCAAGTCTCACGGTGACATTAGATGGCGAAACATATTAATGATCCGTTCGAAAAAAAAAACAAAATATTTATAATATTTATTAGATTTTTCCAGAATATTTATCAGTATTTATTATTAAAAAAATAATATTTTATAGGTTTGATTTCTTTACATAGGAAATATAAGTTAAAAGTGGCTGACATCTGTTTAAACATCAAAAAACAAATTTTAGGCGTAACCCAAACTAATATCCACTTGATTTGCAAACAATTGCGTATTGCAGTTGCAATTAATATGCAAAGATAACAAATACACTCTAACCTGATAAATATGGCGAGCAATAAAGCTTATGGAAGCGGGCGAAGTTTGAACTACTAATGCATTATTATTGAACTGCGCCTTTTATAATACCTCCGCCTCCGGCTTGAAGTGGGTGGTGCAAAATCACTGATGAAAAACATTAACGATAAGGATAACATTTTAATAATATTGAATTATTATTTTGAATAGAATTAAGATAAGATTAAACTTAAAATGACGACTTTCAAGCGAACAGTTTTGTTTTCAGAAAAACCAAAAAATGGTATTAATTTAATTCTAATTTATTAGCAGAAGCTGTCCGGGCTGACATCAGATATAGACAGTATTTTTTCTCTTATTTTGAACATCAAATCGACAAATTTCATCAGTAAATATTAAAATTCTGCGTTTAAGGGTGGGAAAAGGGGATGCGGATGTTTTTTCGAAATCTCATACATATCTACCTCTTGTTTTGAAGGTCAAATGTGTGCCAATTCTTAAGGGCCCGCAACCCGGATTTGTACCGATTTATTACATATTTCTCTTAAACACCGTAAGTTTTAAAGCTCTTAAAAATATATGTTATTCTTGAAGATAATATCTAGAATTTGCCTGCGCCGAAACGCAAATTATATAAAATTCTCTAGATAGAAAAAAATCGCAAAGTATGCTCCAAAAATTATTATTAACACGTTTGTTTCAGTTATTTTAAAAGTTATAAGTATGAAAAAATTCACAGTGCTTCTTTTAATGCTGTTTAAGATAATGCCCGCAAAATTTTTGCTCTATTTTAAACGAGTCGTGTTTTATTAAACATTTTCTGTAACTGTAAATGTTACCGCTCTCCTCTAAAATTCGTAATTTCGTATCTCTCCATCTTCTTCTTTTGGGGCCCGGTTGCAGAGCCTTAAATCGTGGAATAAAACTGTATATTTAATTAACCCTTTCACACCGGATTTAAAACTGGAGGTGGTAGAAAATATTGGATGCTTGATAGAGTTTTCTTTAAAAAAAATTTTTCAAATATTTAAAGTTAATGTTCACGTCGTGTGCAAGTTCTATTCAAGTTCTTTTATTATATCGTTACGGGCCAGTTGCTTCTTAAAACTGAAATATAAAAAAAAACTAAAATAGAACGTGAAAATTAACCTCAAATATTTAATTTTAACTTTAAATTAACTTCACATTTTTAGAGACAGCTTCAAGTATTTTTCTTTTCTTCAATATTTTTGAAATAATTGTTACTTTTATTTAAAGAACCCCAGATCTCAGAAGGCGTGTTTCACATAGAATGGCAAATCGAACACTGTATACAAAAAAAGAACATTTTATTAAATTTATAAAATTACATAAAAAAATAAACACTAAAAACTACCTTAAAAATCGGTTAAAAATTCTGTCGATATAAAACACAAAAAATACATTACAAATTACAAGGTCTGAAAACCAAACCTACCCGGGACTAGGGTTCCCAGATCAAAAAATCAAAATCCCGGAGAAAATTCCTGATATTTGATAAAAATTCCGGACTTTATTGTAAATATAATATGAATGTCGTTTTGCATCGTGGCGTGTTAAAACCCGCGTCGGGGGGTGGGGGGGCGGGGGGGAAGGGGGGGGGGGGGTGGAATTTGAAATAAAGATTTGGAAAGTGGTAGGCATTCCTTTAATATAGAATAAACTTTTTTTGGATTTTTTGGGCATTAAGTGTAAAAATTGCTAGAGATTTTGTTTAAAATTAATTAAATATCAGAAGTGATGTTTTTACTTTGATTTGTAATAAAAATATTTTGGTTTATTTCATTTTTTATATCAATCTCCACTTAATTGAAGAAAATCCGGACTGTTTATAATTCCCCCCGCATTCCGGACAAAGACCTATATTTCCGGACTTGTCCGGAAAATTCCGGACGTATGGCAACCTTACCCGGGACACTCTTTTTCATATAATATACTAGCTGGTCCACGGCATGTGTTGCAATTCCAAATAATTGTTTCTCCTCGAATCACCTTTCCCGTGCGTCCCCGTTCCCCTCCCGCTTACCCTTTCTAGCTAGCTTTATAAATTATAGCCTATGTCACCCGAGGATAGTGTAGCTTCCCAACAGTGAAAGAATTTTTCAAATCGGTTCAGTAGTTTCGGAGCCTATTCAATGCAAACAAACAAACAATCAAATCTTTCCTCTTTATAATATTAGCATATATAGAAAGATTGTACAATATTTTTAAACATTTTAAAAGCCTTCTTCAAATTTGATAAAGATTATCGTGTACAAACAAAGTGTTTTTAATTATTTCATTAATTTTAAAAGCCGATTGGACAAATGCGACCGGTTCCAAACAAGGTTTAATCTTCTGCTTGCTAAGTTCTCCAGCCAATCCCATACTTTAAAAATCGTGACAGCATTGTGGTATCTAAAACAGGTTGGCTTCGAACATCAAAATTCGTAGGTTATAGAGGAAATAAACATTTTTCAGTGCAATTGGTATTTCTGAAATTTTCTGAAGACGCAGTCAGGATTTATTTTTTTGGAAAATTAAAAAATATATGATAGTCATCATATTTATTAACGACTATGAAAATATACGTTATTATTGTTGTTTGGTAGGTATGTTTTTTGTACCTACTCTTACATGTAGGTATATCTATTATACGTTTGCAAGTCATCAATCATCGAATATTCTTATCACATCCGTATTCTTAATAATCTTATCGAATGTATATATATTGCACAAACAACTATTTCTTCTAATTATTATCATAGAATGAGAACATATTTAAATATTGTCAGGTTATTCGGAACCCAGTAATGTCAGTGTATTTTTATATAAAATATATTTTATTTAACAAAATAAAAGTATTGTGAATGTTGGGGACTTTCGATTAATTGGAATTAAATTTATTTATCAGTTCGTTGTTCGTTGAGCGGAAAACCACGAAAAACACTTTTAGTCACATCTTCCGTTGAATTTTTTAAAATGTACTTCTATTTTGGTTTGCGTCTTAGCTATAATAATATTCCAATAGTTGTGACGAAATAATATAGATGGCACGCGTACATGGGACGCGTATATTTGAATTGGTTCTCCTACAGAAGACCAACCTTTTTAAAATTCCAAAATCATGGTAGATTTGGTCACGTAGGATTTTTCGTGATATAAACAAAATATGATGAAATATTTTATTGGAATGGGTTTTTCCCAGTGAAATAATTAATAAGCCTTAGCAATATTAGTGACACATTGAATTGATAGCAGACACACAAATACTTTTAGAATGAAAAAAGAAGCTTTCCCTGACGAAGGAACGTTTGTTCCGAAACCGGTCGGATTTGCACATTTTATAAGTGGTTTATACAAAGTTGCATTGTTTCATTTTATTATAATGGATAACCACAAAGTAATAGCTACATTCAAAAATATAAATGAATATTGTTTTTTTCTTATTAGCTATTCTTTTTTTATTGGAAACCACTGAAGTCACTAATTTATTTTAGCCCATTTAGGATGCTCTGTCTTTCTTACACTTGCTTGACAACGTGTATCGCATTTCATTTTATCTAAATAAGAAATATCATAATGGTACAGTTTTGTCACGAAGTAATGAAATACAGTTTTGTATTTGAAATGCAAATACTTTTTAGATCACGACACACATCCTAATCGCATTTCTTGTATTCTTCTTTATCTATGACTAGCTGAGGTATCCGGCTTCGCTCAGTAGCCCCACCCATACATTCATAAAAGGCCTCTAATGGTCTACAATATTTCAAAACATTCCACAACATTCGAGAGTGTTCACAACGATCTGGGATGTCCCCGAACATTCCAGACTATTGTCGAACATTCCACAACATTTCAGAATGTTCCGAGATGTTCTGCAACGTTGTGGAATGTTCTCGAATACTCTCGAATGTTCTGGACCGTTTTAGAAATTTCTAGAAGGCGAAACTTCCAGCCCTTATGTCTTCAAAAGTACATCCTTTAGGTAAAAACGGGAACCTTCTTCATGGATGGGGGATAGAGGCTTGATCATACCGCACCTCGATTCTGGGTTTTAACAGCAAGCACATTGTAGTACACTTTATTTTATAATATGTATTGATTTTATTTATTCTATGACTATAGTCTCTGGCAAGGGACTGCCAGGCAGATTTGAAATGTGCGTTGCTTAAAATGGCTTTAGTAACCAGACAGCATGCTGGTGTATTCCAATCTTACTCTTTCCCATATCCGTTCCCTCAGCTAAAAAATACTCACCAAATAGGAGATGCCGTAGTCTCTGACTCCTGGCAGTTGGCCCATTGTTGAAAAATCAAGGAACATAAATTAAGAATTTGTACAATGTATGGCAACCATATGGTAAATAAAACACCAGAAAATATATTTATTTTTTTCGTTTATTTACTTAAAGTCTCTAATAAATAATACTAAGTTCAATAATACTAATACAAATATATATATATCAGGTACAAGCTTTTGATTCCTTCGTGACAAAATAAACAATTCGTGACAAAACAGCCCACGAGATTGCTAATTCATTGCACAATAGTTGTGGCAAATGGCATCTAAATTTAGCGGAAAATGCCCGTAAAATCGTGTTCAAAATACCACATTTGGATAAAGTTAAGTATTTTTTGCATTTTTCTGGAGTTTCTTAACTCTGTTATCAGAGATAAATGAATAAATAAATCAACTTAATTTCTTGTAAGACAAGCCAAGATTGACTCAGGCATTATTATAAGAAGGTGTTGATACAAGCAGGTTTCGGAGTATATATAGGAGTGGTAAGGAGTAACTGTGACAAACAGAAACACTTAAAAAATGATTTAAAAACTAACGTAAAAACCTTATCTAACCTAACATTGTTTTTTTCATCACTTTGCATGAGTTTATAATATAACAAAGTGTTCTGATTTGTCACTGTTCTGTTTGATCCTTAGGATGATATGTTGATCACGGCCATGCCCCGAACAAATTAATAGTTTTCATAATTTTCCCCGACCAACTAAATACTTAGTATAATTCTTAGTATACTCGGTAATAGTTGATAATTATAACAGAAACATATATTTTTTTATTTTTAATATTCATCAAACATTAAAATTGTTGAGGTTTGAAGCAACACATCACTAGCAATGTCCGCCATGGTGGCCATGATGTCCGTGATGTCCATGGTGTCCGTGATGTCCGTGATGACCGAAATGGCCGTGATGTCCGTGATGTCCAAAGTGGCCAAGTCCATGATGCCCATGGTAGCCATGGTGACCAAAGTGACTTTGATCTTGGATGACCAGGTGAACACCAGGGGGTCGCACTATGATGCCATGGGGGTGGTGGTGTGGGTGGTGATGAGGGTAATGGTGGTGATGTGGGTAGTGGTGGCCATGGTGGTTGCCCATTTTTGTTGTTGGATTAACGTTATCTAAAAAACAATAATGAAATATCGTTTAGACTCGTGAAAAATGACAGAAAGATTCTACCCACTGACACTTAACTATTTTGGACAGAATTTTTGTAATTTCGTACAGATCTCTATTGGCAAGATGGCAGTAGAAGACATTATGGCCAAAATCGCACATCTAAATTATAATCATCTAAGTATTGAAAACTGACACAGTACACGCTATGACAAAATGGCGCAAAAGGTGGTTGTTCATTATAATCTAAGAAGAAAAAAAAAATTAATAAATCCTAATTTACACAAAGCAATTCAATTATTCACAAAAAAATACAAGTGTGCAGTTCACATGCGGTAGAAGTGAAACTTCAGAAAACTAAAGTGGACAAGAGTGGAGAGGCTACGAAGCACCGCACAATAAGAACACCGATTATTCTATCTCATTCGTGTGGGTTTGGTATATTTATGTCTCATTCTCTCGCAGGCTAAAGATTCCGGAGAGCAAATTGAGGAATTGAAGAACTGTATTTCACCATCATTACGAAATTCAAATGGGATGGCGATACACGTGTCAGGCAAGTGTAAGAGAGACAGAGAGGCTAGTAAATCATAAAGTCAGTACCGACATTATTTTCCATTCAAATGTACATGGAAACCATTTCTATTGCTATTCTTTACTCTATCTTTATACTAAGGGTATACATCACTACAAAACACATTAAAGGGTTAATCATAGTACACTTGGGCACAACACTATTCTTGAAATTTTGTATAGGTAACATTAAGAAAACACTACAATATTACAACAATTACATTATTGAATTTGTAACTCACTTGTTGAAATAAAAAGCACTGAACGAGATGAAGCACAGATGCGAAAGATGCTCTACTGCAATAATGAATCAGTTCCGTTTATTCAGTCACTTAAATATGTTTACCAAGTTCGTGAATCAACGTTTATCATTATTAGATAAACGATTGGTAGGTACCTACATATTTAACCGCTTATCTCTTTATCTTTCGCTCAATATTTAGGAATCCCAATAAAAAATAAAAGTCATCTATGCCAATACAGAAAATACGCAATAACAAAAAATGCGTTGAGTGAGTCAAATGGTTATATTTGGATGGTGTTTACTTGCAATTCGATAGGCAAATGATGCAAGTCACGGGCAATCCCACAACATAAGTGGATTGCTTATGAAATCATGACACATTCTCATGTGAATCCGATAAAAACATTACTTGTTTTGTGGTGACCGGACAACTCAGAAACATATAACTTCAACATCTACATTGAAAAGTCATTAAAAGTATTGAATAATGATTAAATAGGTTACGCTTGGTCAAGTTATGGGCTATTTTTCAATTTGAGTGCGCCATTTTGTTGAGTTGGAACCTTGTTTTATTATCAGACCTTTTCCTAATTTTTTTAAACACTACTTTTTCTACTATTTTTTTCATGGAAAATTAGAACAAACTTACATCAAAAATATTGTATTTTTATTTTAACTTTATGAGTAAAACCTCAAATTGTGATATTTAATTAAATGAAGATAATACAAGCGAAACTCAATCGAAAATCTGGAATTAGAAAAATCAGAAAAGGATATTGACACCTCTGGGAATCGAACCCAGGACATCTCGCTTTCCGGGCAAACGCGCTAACCACTGCGCCAATGTGTCGATATAAAAAATTCGGTAATTTTTAACTTTTTTTTTACATGAGCTCCACACAGGAGGCCCTGAGGAAAATAATTTCTCTCAGGGCCTATGTCATCTTTAGGGATGCAGTGTTGAGGGTTTTTTAAGGAAAGGAAGGAGAGGAGAGTTCTGGGATGGAAAAGGATTTAAGGGGTGGGTAGGAATTTAGGGTTCAGTGTATCCTGGTAATCCGCCTCCAAGACCTAGACAAACCTCACCCATGATCCCGGGCAACCCTGCTAAATCACCAAACGTAGCGAACCACCTATGGCAGAGGTGTTGGTTATCCTATAAGGTTCCCGGGGCGGCGGTACCTAATCCCGCCTCCCAAATTGCATCATACTTGCATCATACTCCCTAACTGTATCATACTTCGACTATGAACCACCCACATTATCTTCGAAAATGAAGATAATGTTGGTGGTTCTTAGTTGAAGTACGATACAGTTAAAAGTGACCGAATTTGATATCACACCTTGGCGCAGTGGTTAGCGCGTTTGCCCAGAAAGCGAGAGGTCCTGGGTTCGAGTCCCAGGGGTGCCAATATGTTTTTCTGATTTTTCTGTTTCCAGATTTTCGATTGAGTTTCACTTGTATACTTGTATTGTCTTCATTGAATCAAAAATATTCCGATAAATAAAAAAAAAACTTTGTTTTAAGTCACTGTATTGTTTTTTTTTTTTTTCAAAAGAAGCAAACACCTTGTGACTTGACGTTTTAAATAAATAAAAATAAATACTTAGTTTTTTATATATATATATAGAGTCCAGTCCGTTATTCAGAATTTTGTATAAAAATATTTGATCAAATATTAATCTTCGTGTTTGAAGTGGAGAAAAGTTATGAAATTTTAAGGATTCGGTGTTATTTGCAAAGAGTAATTTGAATTTATAGTTTATGTGTTTAAAAAATTTGTTTTGCACACTTTCGATTCTGTCAATATGGCATTGGTAGAACGGTGCCCAAATTAGTGTGCAGTATTCTAAGTGGGGCGGATATACGCGGTGTAAAGGATATACAGAGTTTTAATATAGCGAAAAGGTTTAGATATGCGAATTATAAATCCCAACATTTTATTGGCTTTTATGATTACTTCGTTAATGTGTTTGATAAAATTTAGTTTTACATCCAGTACATAAGATGAATCTATAGGTTAGAATTTACTGTCATAAATAATTATAACTACAACAAAAGAGAACACATCAATGTTTGATGTGTAACAATAATAATATATAAAATGATGGATGTCACGCCAATGATTGAATAAAATAGTTTTTGGACACACAATAAATAAATTCGTTGTGAAATATGTGAACACATAATGAATAAATACGTTGTGAAATATGTGAACACACGATGAGTAACATTCCCCACAGTGTGTTTATTAATATTGTGTGAATAATTGAAGTCACGGGATCGGTTGACTTTGACAATGATAATGTTTAACGCCCATGAACTCAACATTATCATTGTCAGGAAACACGTAGGTATAGTACAAGTGGGAAACTGATGAATTTACTTCATATTTGGGGTCGATTTTGCAGCAAAACTTTTTTTTTATTTGACCTTTCGTTTTCGAGTAAATCGAGCGCGAAGTTGGAATTTTTAAGGGCCCGCAACCCGGATTTGTACCGATTTATTACATATTTCCCTTAAACACGGTAAGTTTTAAAGCTCTTAAAAAAATATATGTTATTCTTGAAAATAATATCTAGACTTTGCCCGCGCTGAAACGCAAATTATATAAAATTCCCTCGATAGAAAAAAATCGCAAAGTATGCTACAAAAATTATTATTTACACGTTTGTTTCAGTTATTTTAAAAGTTATTATTTATATGTATGAAAAAATTCACAGTGTTTCTTTAAATGCTGTTTAAGATAATGCCCGCGAGATTTTTGCTCTATTTTAAACGAGTCGTGTTTTATTAAACATTTTCCCAATTTTCGCATCGATTTTGTCGCTGTAAATGTTAGCGCTATCCTCTAACATTCGTAATTTCGTATCTCTCCATCTTCTTCTTTTCGGGCCCGGTTGCAGAGCCTTAAGGCCAAATTTAAAAAAAATCGTTCAATGCTTAAAAGCGTAGGCCCGGCTCCAAAAGTTTTTTTAATGCGTTAGTTGCCAAAAAAATGGTAGAAAGTAAAAATAAAAATCGAAATGCTAAGATCTCAAAATATTTTTTTTTCATTACCTCCACACAGGAGGCCCCTAGGAAAATAATTAACTTCAGGGCCTTTGTCATATAACATCAGCATCATTTTAGCCAAGCAAAGAGGTGCTTTTGCAACAACTCGTAATGCACTACTACGGCCTGCGTAGTGCAGCGGTAAGGCGCTTGGCTAGCATTCCGAAGGTCGCAGGATCGAATCCCGGCGTGGCAAATAAATTTTATTTGATTAATTTGTGTATTTCACAATTAATTCATTTAAAATAATATATAGTATATTTGCGGCACGTTCCAGAGTGGAAGATACTCTCAGTATCGCCCTAGTGTAAGACCACCATTCAGAATTGAAACGTTGCTTGAAATGGCTTAAGCCTCACAACATACCCCAATTGGGGATGCCATAGTCCCACTGGCTCCAGACGGGAGCAGTTGGGACTCTTGTGCGCTATTCATGTAAAACAAAAAAAAAATCTCCATTAAATCTTTCGGGTGTAATTTTTGACGAGTGAAACGAATACTCACGTGTGGTTAAATGTGGCGTATGTGATTTTTTTACATAAGCTCCAGGAGGCCCTGAGGAAAATATTTTTTCTCAGGATCTACGTAATCTTTGGGGACGCTATGTGGAGTGTTTTTTAGGAAAGGAAGGAGAGGAAGATCTCCGAAAGAAAAGATACTGGAGCCCCTGAGGTACTCGCAAATAATTTCCCTAGGAAATAATGTCATCTGAGATGCTGTGTGGAGGGTAGGGGAAGAAATAAGCATTGTTCTTGAAAAGACCCGTATTGTAGAAAGAAGGAAACACAGAGGCCGGCAAACCGTTCCACAGCCGAGCCGTTGAACTCAAGAACGGGTCGATGAAGCGACCCGTTCTCATGTGACAAATGTCAACGTGTTGGGTGCGCGTTTGTCGTATTTCCTGACTATGCACCGGTGCCGAAGGGATCAATGACTTTAGTTCCTCAGAGCATCTTCCATTGAAACACCGGTAGAACAAGTATGGCACATCCACCCGACGCCTGTGTTCTAAAGATTGCAATCCGTTTGTTAAGATGGGAGAATCTATCAAACGGACCGCCCATTTCTGCACAGATTCGAGGGTTTTTTTTCAGGTCTTCTGGAGATACAGACCAGAGGTGGCTGCCAAATTCAACTTTGGGGCGCACTTGCGAATTGTACAGGGTTAGTAGGAATGAAATAGCAATAGTAACGCCCCCTAAAATATGTCCACTAAAACCAGATAGAAAATCCCACAAATCTGACAAGAGATCTCGTCCGAGATCTACATCGATCGAGATAGATAGGAAGAAACATTTTGTTGTCCACGTGACGGTACAACGTACAACACATAAGCGCTCGCTATCTGCTCGCGCTTTTAACGCTGTGTGTGGCTGATGCATAATAATTTATTCAGCTAAAACGTGCTGAATCCGACTTTTAATAGTGTCGGACAAGTGGAAACAGCTCTGTGTATCCTGTACATCCAGGGCATCCGATTTTCGACGTCCGATGCATAACGACACACCACAAGTTTAGTTCGATATAATTTTGCGATTTTCACGGCAAAAAGCATTATCGTGATTTATTTGTATTGCGGTACCCCCTTCTTTAGCTAACTTTTCGGACAGCACTACAGTGTCCATCATCAGAGCAAATAGTAACAAAATTCAATTTCGGAGGGGGTATGGATACCGCCGCCCCGGGAACCATTTATTGGATAATCAACACCTCTGCCGTAGGTCACCCCAAGTTGTTCGTTACGTTTGGTGACTTAGCAAGGGTGTCCGGGTTCATGGGATGAGGTTTATCCGGGTCTCTGCGGCGGATGCGTCTGCCCACCAGCTGCACGGCAGGCCGGTTCGATAGAGAAAGTTTAAGGCAATCCTTTTGACTTCTCCAGCCGTACTCTCTCGGAACATCACCTTGCACCGCAGTGGGAGAGATTGATTCATACGTCTGTCACTCCTGAACACACTGACCCCCAGATTCCTACCCACCCCTCACAGAACTTTCTTTCCTTCCTTTCCGAAAAAGACCCTCCACACAGCATCCCCAAAGATGACATAGGTCCTGAGTCCTGAGGGAAATTATTTTCCTCGGGGCCTCCTGTGTGGATCCAATGTAAAAAAAATCAGAATTTGCAATTCAAACGCGGTAGAAAGTCGCTAGATGTCGCTTTCTTTTCTTTTGCCTGTTTATTTTGAAGTGGTTTGAAGATTGGATATTGATTTCACAAAAATAAAAATGTTTATTTCTTCTGGATTTCGTAGGATTTGAACCTCCGATCGCTGGATGTCTGTCTCTCTGGCCGCTGAGACTTGCCAAGTGCCTTACCCGCTGCGCTATCGGAGGCCGAGGCGCTAATTTACCGCCTTATATTAGAACCGAGGACCCGTCAAGTAATAAATTTTAGTGACGCCCTTCCGTTTCATCCGAATTTCAAATCACCAAAGGGGCTAAAGAAGTTTCACTTTTAAAAAAATGACCTCAAATTCTGTCCATTTGCGTCTCATTCTGTCTATTAATGTCTCATTCCGTCCATTGACGGCTCATTCTGTCCATCAACGTTTAAATTAACATAATAAGTTCATGAACCGTCGATAATTATTATAAATGTAATATGTAGTGTAAGTATGTAAGTAAGTACCTACATGTCTGGTTTATTATATTATTTTTGCAATGGAGATGGGAAGCCACCTTTAATCTTACCAATATTACAAAAGCTTGTATGGATGTATATGTGTTTCTTACTCTTTCAGGCCAGGCAAAACCTACTGAATGGATTTTAATTAAACTTTACAATAATATAATTAATACATCAGGCTAAAATTTATAAAGCTAGCTAGGAAGAGGACGTGGGAGGGGAACGGGGACGCACGAGAAAGGTGAATCAGGAATACCCCCCATACACACAAGCCCTGCTTATTTATGGGGGGTAAATCCAAAGATGTTTTATATAACGTCATAGGGTAAATCAAATACATATATTATGTAATTAATTATTGTATAACATTTATTGTAATTTATGTATCTTTATGTGAATAAAAAAATCTTTGAAAATGCCATTGCAACGCATGCCGGGAAGTAGCCCGTATGAAATATTTTTGCAAAGTACTATTTAGATAAGAATAAATCAATGCTTTATCTGATTTACCAGTTATCTCCAATCAGGAAAGCCTATCTTTCGTAAACAGCCTCAACTTGTACCTGCGTAGGTAATATTATCTGCGTATTTTCGTCGAAGCAAGAGTTGTAAATTATTAATTACTAGCTGGGTTACCCGGCTTCGCTCAGGACAACATTCGAGAGTGTTCTGGAATCTTTCACCTTGATGTTCCCGATTCCCTATTTCCGAACATTTCACAATTTTCCAGAATGTTCCTGGATGTTCTGGAACATTGTGGAATGCTCTCAAATACTCCTGAGGTGTCCGGCTTTGCTCAGGGAGTTGATGTGAGATTGAATTGACGTTCGAATTCACGACGGATCTTGCTTTATATGCCCAATATGTGTAGCCCCATACAAAAAAGACTTCAAATGTTCTAGAATAATGTTCCAGATCATTCCACAACATTCAGGGGTGTTCTGGAATATTTCACAACGATCAGGGATGTTTCGGTATGTTCCTGAACGTTCCATTCTATTCCCGAACATTCCAGAATGTTCCGGGATGTTCTGGAATGTGGTGGAGGGCTCAAGAATACTCCGGAATGTTTTAAACTGTTTTAGAAATTTCAAGGGGGCGAAACATCCAGTCCTTATATCTTTAAAAGCACGCCCTTCAGGTAATAACGGGAACTTTCTTCATAGATGAGGGAAAGAGGGCTACCACACAATATAACTCCCGTTACCGTACCGGGACTCGTCTTTGAGTTTTAGCGGTATGCACATTGTACACTTTTTTAATAATGTATATTGAAGATTAAGATTATCCAAACTTCTAGAACTTTCCACTCGCCATTCATTTCTGAAAGCTTCTAGAACTTTCGCCTGCCATAACATCCTAAAGCATTAGGGAACCTTCCAGAACTATCTAGAACACCTATACACTCCATCGCTCCGTCCAGAACTTTGTACAGCTTTATCGAACCTTCTAGAACTTTTCGAAAGCTTCTGGACTCACAGTCGAACTCCGCCACTTCTTCCAGAACTTTCTACAGCTTTATCAAACCTTATAGAACTTTCCGGAACCTTCTAGACTTGCCGATATACTCCGCCACTCCTTCCAGAACTTTGTACAGCTTTATCGAACCTTCTAGAAATTTTAGGAACCTTCTACATTTACCGACCAACACAACCACTCCTTCCAGAACTTTCTACAGCTTTATTGAACCTTGTAGAACTATCTAGAACCTTCTAGTCTCACCGATATACTCCGCCACACCTTCCAGAACTTTCTACAGCTTTATCGAACCTTATAGAACTTTCTGGAACCTTCTAAACTCATCGACATATGTTCTTCACCACTCCTTCCAGAACTTTCTACAGCTTTATCGAACCTTTTAGAACTTTCCGAAACTTCTAAACTCACCGACGTACTCCGCCACTCCTTCCAGAACTTTCTAGAGCTTTATTGAACCTTGTAGAACTATCTAGAACCTTCTAGTCTCACCGATATACTCCGCCACACCTTCCAGAACTTTCTACAGCTTTATCGAACCTTATAGAACTTTCTGGAGCCTTCTAAACTCACCGACATATGTAATTCACCACTCCTTCCAGAACTTTGTACAGCTTTATCGAACCTTTTAGAACTTTCCGAAACTTCTAAACTCACCGACGTACTCTGCCACTCCTTCCAGAACTTTTAAAAGCTTTATATAACCTTATTGAAATTTCCAGAACCTTCTAGACTCACCAACGTACTCCGCCCTCCTTCCAGAATTTTCTACAGCTTTGTCAAACCTTATAGAACTTTCTACTACCTTTTAGACTCGCGGCCCGCCACTCCTTCCAGAACTACAGCTTTATCGAACCTTCTAGACCTTTCCGGAATCTTCTAGACCCTCCGACATATTTCGCCACTCCTTCCAGAATTTTCTACCGCTGTATCTAACCTTTTTAAACTTTTCGGAACCTTCTAGACTCACTGACATATTCCGCCACTCCTTCCAGAATTTTCTACAGCTTTATCAAACCTTCTAAAATTTTCGTAACCTTCTTGATTCGCCAACATACTCCCAGAAGCTTTATCGAAACTTCTAGAACTTTTCAGAACTTTCTAGATTCACCGACAGGCTCCGCCACTCCTTCCAGAAGTTTGTTCAGCTTTATGGAACCTTATTAACTTCCCGGAACCTTCTAGACTCGCTGATATACTCTCCCACTCCTCCCAGAACTAATAAACCCGGGCACCCCTGCACCAACAAACGTAGCGAACCACTTGGAATGACCTATGGCAGAGGTGTTTGTTACTCAATAAATGGTTCCCGAGGCGGCGGTATCTTATAAAGGAAATTCGGTGATATTAAATGAAACAGTGGATGTGAAATATAAGTCTTTAATTTGATCACAGATTTTGATTACTTGGTTGATTACTATTTACTAAAGATTGAATGCCTTGATATTCTGTTCATTGATTTGATGTCATGTAGAAAATCACTGTTATCGTCAAATAGATGACACTATTTTTCTGATCACCGTTTGTATTCCTTAATGGTGTCCATGGTGACCGTGATGGGGCGGCCCGTGATGGTGGGGTGGCCCATGGTGATGCGATGGTCCATGATGATGTCCTGGAGTCAGATGGATATCAATATGTGGCAGTATATGAGGTGGGCCATGGTGATGTGAGCCATGGTGAGGGGGTCCGTGATGGGGCGGCCCATGGTGAGGAGGTCCGTGGTGGGGAGGACCGTGGTGGGGTGGTCCGTGATGATGATGGTGATGATGTGATCCGTCGTTACCCATCTTGAAGTACTTTATCTGAAATAAAATTTTAGATTGTAAATAACCAAAACAAGTTTTAAAATGATCGAATGACAATAATAACTAATGACATATAATGCAGTTTTCACTCTTTTTCACAGTTTTAAATCGGTTTTCCAAAATATGTATACTGACGTTTTGCAAAATCATTTCAAGGCAAGGTAGTTTAACAGTGCTCTCGTAAGGCAAAACAGCTGTCACATTTAAAAAAAACACAAAGCAAATTATTATTAGAAAATGATATTGTTGAAATACAAGTCGTTTTGTAAAAAAATGGGTAATAAGGGCACAATTTTATCTATTAGTTTCAACTTCAGGGGACATTTTAAAATACTATTTTCACAAATAAGTAATCAACAAAAACAAATATTATTCATAATTCAATATTCCTACCGTATAAAGCAGACGAGCAAAAACCAACGATAATGTGTGAGGTCTGTACGCAACTACTGCGATTATTTCCAACAAAGCCTTTTTATTGCTAGCCTCCGGCACTACAGAAGTGTCGATTAGTCATTAATAAAAAATAAAAACCTAGATAAGGATATAATATATTGAATATTATAATAATTTTGATCGATGATTGGAGATTTTCGCTTTAATACTTGGTATCAATTTTCAATTAAGATTAAAAACCTATTTATAGTGATTTACTTTAGGGGTATTATGCCGTGTTTATTTTTTATTTTTTATTTTTTTTATTGAACTATACATATAACAAGTTTACAATTTTACAACATAATATATACATCAATATTTCAATCACACTCCTAATAAAGCAGCTGCTTGTGTTTAGGAGAGGACAACTAAAAAAAATTACATTTGTTTAAATTAAAACAAAAAATATTAGTAATTTAACAAAAAATATTAGTGATTTTATGAGAAGATACAGATAAAAGTAATAAAAATATAGGTTAGTTAATAAATGATTTAAAGTATTGATGAGGCAAAAACATATTTCTAAATATGCAATACATATTTCTAAATATAATATACAATAAGTTAAGTTATGAGGTGGTACTAGAATATTTTAATTTAATTTTTTTTTTTTATATTTTTCGTAGCTTTCTTCCGATCGTATATCAAGGGGTAATTTATTAAATAATTTTATACCCTTGAATGTATAGTAATGCTGTGCTGCTGTGGTTCGCACTAGTGGCACGGAAAATCCTCCAACAGATATTATTCTTTTGCTTATATTTAATTGTGGTAAATTATTTTTACTAAAGAAATCTTTATGTATTTGTAATAGTGCAATTTTGTCATAAATTTTTGTAAGTGGGAGGAACCGGGAAATCTTGAAAAACATTTATAGTTGGATAGTAATAGGGCTTTTTTAGGATGATTTTTATTAATATTTTTTGAATTGTTTCCAATGGGAGAAGGGTTGCTTTGTATGCACCCCCCCAAGCCACGACTCCATATTGTAGTACAGAGTGCGCAAGTGCATAATAAATATCTTTTAGTATTTTTAATGATACAGTATTTCTTAATCTAAAAATATATATAGATCAGTTTTCTCATTCTGTCTACTGTGGAATTTATTTGACTTTTCCATTTGATGTTATTATCGATAATTATTCCAAGATATTTTATTTCTTATTTACTACTAATGTATATACAGTTTGAGTTACAGGGTGCGATTCTAAGGAGGCAATTTCTTTCTTGAATTTTTATGTTTAGATTTTTATTTGAGATATTCCCTACTATACCCTACTATACTTCCCAACTATAAGGTATAGAATGGGTTTTCTCGACATTTAGTGTCAATAAGTTTTCGTCAAACCATACTTTTACGATATTTATTGCATTATTAGCTAATATTTCGACCTCATTCCAAGAGTTTCCTTCAATAGTTGTCACTGTATCATCTGCGTATGATATAATGTTTCCAATGATTGGGAGTTCAAAAAGTTCATTTACATATAATATGAATAGTAAAGGTCCTAAAACAGTTCCTTGTGGAATTCCAAAATCTATATTTTCTATTTCACTTAGTTCGTTGTTTACTTTTACCTGTTGAGTTATTTGATAGAGATAGCTTTTTAACCAAGATTTAGCTTTGCCAGTTATTCCTATATTATTTAGTTTATTAATTAATTTTGAATGTGTGACACTATCAAAAGCTTTACGGATGTCAATGAATATACTTAAGCATTTTTTGCCTCTATCTAATGTTTTGTAAACAAGCTTAGTTAATTGCGCCTTGTGTGCTAAGTTTATCTCTGAAACCGTATTGACTTACTCATTATTATTGCCCTAACTCCTTCTTTAGCCAAAGTTTCAGATATACAGCACACGTTACAGTGTCCATTAAAGGTCTATGCCCACTACACCGTTCCATACCATGACCGTACTATGAACATATCAGACACGAAATAAACACGCTACGCCCTACTATGCCCACTAGAACGTGCTAACACCGTATTATACCGTACGTAACGGGTATAGTGACCGTATGATAACCGTACACACCGAGGTTAGTGTCCGTACCATTCCCGTTCAAATGTCTGTCTACCGCTGACGCACGTCTCACAGAACTGAACATAAATTACGAACTGACGGACTGGCAACGCGGTTAGAACGGGGATCATCCGCGTATGATCCCCGTTCTAACACCGTCGCGTGCCATGCATAGAGCGGACCGGCACCTGCAAAATATTGTCATCGAGAATTCGCCGTCAGTCAGGTCATGGTACGTGACGGGTTAGTGGGCAGCGTTTCATACTGATCGATACAAAGAATATTTTTTTGCATGCGCCGCTACGGTTACGGTCATGGTATGGAACGGTGTAGTGGGCATAGACTTATAAAATCTAAAACCATATCTGACAAAAACCTATTTATGTTTAAGGGTGGTTCTCTCTGTTAACCCACAAATAGTAGCAAAGATGAAACAATAGAAAATATGTTATTATTGAGACTCAAGGGTTAACCTTTAAAAAGATGAAAAATAGATAATTTAAAAGCATTTCAATCAGAAATTTACTAAATAATTGGGTCAAGTAGGCTTATTATTATCATGGAATAACCAATTAAATACATACTCTAGACATTTTACAGTAAATCTCTCTGTTCTCCCCATAAGTTCCCAAATTACCCTTTGTTGACCTCCCACTCCAACACCTAAATATTTATGTAGGTATATCTATCAGTATTTTGTATTTTATGATAGTTTTAATACACTCATGATATAGAAAGATTCACCAGTAGAGTAATAAATCATAAACCGGTAAAGCAATAAATCATTAAAATAAAGTGGTTACAAACAGATTTATTCGTTTTTTTTTCTTTTGTTTTTGATTATAATGTAATGTATTTTGTTTGTAATGTAGTATGCTTATAGCTATACTTAATTAATGGATCTTAATCGGATTATTGTATCGACGGTTCCGAAGTACAATGTTGGCTTATTTATTGGCATGTTTTGTTGATTTAAAAGTCTGCATTTTCGGAACTTTGATTAAAATGAAATGAAATGCAAAATATCAAAACAACACTTTATTTCTCAATCTGGAAAACAGAAAAAATGCAGAAACGAACCATTTAACAGCTCTACTGCAAAATTACAAAATCGCGCAACCGTCATTGTTCTTCTGCACCGTCGCGTCGGTATGTTCATTTCATAATTTAATTATCATATTAATCATAATATGATCGTTACAGTTATAAAACTGTAACGATTTTAAATTTTAATTATAACTATTGCATAATTTGTTGATCTATATGTAAACATTTATTGTGAATCCATAATATTTTTTCACTGGAGTTCCTTATTCATACTCTAACTATATACACACAGCCTGCCTTTGGTCACGCCACAACTCAGCAGGTGCCCATTGCATGATGCCACTGTTCTTACTGTTCACTTTTTATAACCCACGATGACAATGGTGAAGAGCTAGCTGTCCTTTATTGGCTCGTACTTATAGAATAGTGCATATACAGCAAGGTACACAGCGAGGTCCATGGTGAGGTGGCCCGTGATGTGGTGGTCCGTGGTGAGGTGGCCCGTGATGGGGTGGTCCGTGATGAGGTGGTCCGTGATGGGAGGGCCCATGGTGAGGAGGTCCGTGGTGAGGTGGTCCATGACGAGGCATCTTGTTTTGAAATATTCTGGAAACAATAATTTAAAGATGTTATAATTCATGTTAAATAAAACGAATGTAGTTAATACTATATCACTCTTGTAAATTCTTAAATTTGGCTACAGGACAAATGTAGTTTAACAGTGGAATTATTATGTGAGTATGATATTATTGAAATACAAGTCAAGTTATTTTGAAAAACATCACCCAATTTTATTTATGAGTTTCAGCTTCACAGAATATTTAGTTGTAACGTATATTGTAATCAACAACGAGATTATGATTTGTTCCTACCGTATATAAAGCCGTCGAGCAAAAAGGCCAATGAAAGCGTGTGAGCTCTACTGATTATAAATACGAGTACTGCAATAATATCGAACAGCTTTATATATATTACCTCAGGCCTCGATAGAAGTGACGAAGTGTCCATGAAAATGAAAACCAAGATAAGAATATAATATTCTGTAGGTACCTAATGTTAGTCGATGATTGGCAAATCTCGCATTAATGCAGGTATTATTATGTTACCTGCTCATGAATAGGTACCAATTTTTTGTAAAATAGCAAAAAAATATTTTTACACTTGTGTTGTTTTCCCAAAGGATGTTTTTTTTAAATGAATACCTCACAAGAGTCCCAGCTGCTCCCATTTGGAACCAATAAGACTACGGCATCCCCATTTGGGGTATGTTGTGAGGCTGATTTGGGGTATGTGTTGGTAGTGGGGAGGGGAAGGAAATGGGGAAGAGGAAGGTGGGGAAGTACCTGGCTATTCAGATCTGGTCACCAAACACAGCTAAAGCCATTTCAAGCAACGTTTCAATTCTGAATGGTGGTCTTTACACCAGAACAATACTGAGAATATCTTCCACCCTGGAACGTGCTGCAAATGTTCCACATATTATTTTAAATGAATTTATTGTGAAATAACACAAATTAATCAACTAAAATTTATTTGCGCACGCCGGGACTCGCTCCCGCGACCTTCGGATTGCTAGTCAAGACTTATCACTAGACTGTGGAGGCCGTCGATAAAGGTGCGTACTATGTTCATAGAACTCCCAAATAGTAAATAGCACAGATGAACAAGGAAACATGAATAATAATAATATTATATTTAGAACAGCGCGCTACTAAACCTTTCCAAAAAATAGAATAGAAAGTCAGTCTGCATAGTTATAAATTTTTTTTAAATTGCGTGTGGGTTCCCAGCTCTAGACGGAGACAGGAGGAATTTAAGACGAACCGACCTCATATTTCGCGCATCAATTTTGTGATTTATCCATAAATTATTATCTATTTAAAAAATTTCATTTTTATTTTTCTTAAATTATTACGTTGGATTTAATGGAGTTTGGCAGATTATCCATTTTTATGTTATTTACCTTAATTTTGTGTTTCCCGAAACTCAAGCATATTCTTTTTTTTTTTTACATGAGCTCCACACAGGAGGCCCTGAGGAAAATAATTTCTCTCAGGACCTATGACATCTTTGAGGATGCTGTGTGGAGGGGTTTTTTTTAAGGAAAGGAAGGAGAGGAGAGTTCTGGGAAGGAAAGGGGTTTAAGGGGTGGGTAGGAATCTGGGGTTCAGTATGTCCTGGTCATCCGCCTCCAAGACCTGGACAAACCTCACCCCATGAACCCGGGCACCCCTGCTAAATCACCAAACGTAGCGAACCACTTGGGGTGACCTATGGCAGAGGTGTTGGTTATCCAATAAAGGTTCTCGAGGCAGCGGTACCCATTCCCGCCTCCCAAATTATAACTTTCAATATGCTAAAATATTTTCGCTTTGCAATAAAATGAAAATAAATGGAATATTTCTGAACGTATCCGAAAATTAAAAACTGTTGTTTAAAGGTGATGAAAAACGCTTTCAAATTTTATTATTCGAAATAAACTTAAAATTTTGGAAATTAAAAAATTTAAAAATTTTGGAATGCAAACAAAAAAAATTTTAAATTGCTCACCCCACTTTTTTTTTATTTTTTTTTTTTTATTTATATTTATATATATATTTTTTTTACAGTTTTTTAGAGAAAATGTGTCCTAACTGGGGTACCCCGTTCTAAGGACACATTGTACAAGTTTTATTATTTTAATTATAAGTAAATACCTAATCTATGTTAGAATACTGCCAAGGGAAATTATTAAGTTATATCTAAAAGATAACGAAATAATCCTAACAAACATTACAGATAACGAAATTCTTACGTATTTTATTAGACAAACGTTATCTCTCAAAACTCTTACGTATTTTATTAGACAAACATCGACATCTCACTTTTTGTCGCTTCTCGACTATGCCTGCCCACTTTTTAGTACTGCATCCAAAAATTCACTCAGTAAATTAGACAAAATTCAATCTAAGTCATTGCGAATAATAACTGGCGCGATGCAATCGTCGCCCATCAATTCCCTTCAAGTAGAATGTTCTGATCCTCCTCTTTATTTAAGGCGTCAATTATTTGCTGACAAATTTGTTCTTAAATGTTTAAATTCTAAAAGTCATCAGATTATTCCCAGAGTCTCGTTGTTCAACGACTCAACACATTCATCTACAATCAGAGCTCGAACTAAACCTCTCCCTGCCATTTGTAAAAATTTTCGCTCTCTCTCAGAGCTTCAAATTATCAAAAATGATATTCTTCCTTTGTACAAATTAAAATATAGTCACGTCACCCTATCCCCAACGATTTTAGAGGGGATCGGCATCCTTAAAAGTCATTCCAATCTCCCAGCCCGTACTGTCAATAATATGTTCAATGACATTATTTCTTCTAAATGGCCCAACTCTTCTCTTTTATTTACTGATGGCTCCAAATCTCCGGACTCTCCTAACTGTGGTATTGGTATTAACGTTTACCACAATAATTCTAATGAAAGAATATTTTATTCAATTTCAAACCAATTTTCAATATTTTCTGCCGAGTGCATTGCGATTATTGAATCTCTCAAATATATAATAAAAAATAATTTTGAACATTCTCTTGTTCTCTCTGACTCTCTCAGTTCCCTCCAAAAACTTAAAACAAGTCCTCTTCTTCATCCTGATGATCACTTTGTATGTCTTATTCGAGTATTGATAACCTCCATTCAAAGCTCTGGAAAAACTGTCACTCTGATTTGGATTCCTGGACATGTTGGCATAGTGGTTAATGATATTGCTGATTCCTTGGCAAAACAAGGAGCGTCTAACCCTACCGTTACCCTCGTAAACCATATTCCCCTGTCTGATATTTTTTCCATCATCAAAGATAGATCCCGCAATGTTTGGACAGAGTATTGGAACATTGCTAGTCAATCCAAGGGTGCCCGCTACGCCTCAATACAAAGGACTATCCCATCAAAACCGTGGTTTCAAAAATTCCCCCATTTTTCCAAAAAAGAAATTTCCTTACTTATTCGTATGAGAATCGGACATTGTTCCGTTCCTTCTCACCTTTATAAAATTCATGTGCTTGACTCCCCAGATTGTACGTTCTGTGGTCTAGATGTGGGAACTTTAGATCACATATTTTTTGATTGTCCCTCTCTAAATAAATATCCTCTCTTCTATCAAGCGTTATCAAAAATTGCCTCTCCTCCATTCAACATCTCATCTCTTCTAAGTCTGAACTCTACTCCAATCTTCCATAAAATTCTGAAATTTGCACATTTAAATAAAATTAATATATTAATTCACCTTTCCTTTCTCTGTAATTATAAATGATGGCCTAGAACACCCTTGAAGGGTGAAAGCCAGAAATAATTGAAAAAAAAAAAAAAAGGAAAAAAATCCAAAGTTTAATAATTGTTTTCAAAAGGCGGTCGGAAACTTTGGTTTCAAAATTAATATATTTTAATTATTTTGAGGCAAGTTTTTAGATTTCAAAACAAATCGAATTTCTCACCATGACAGTAAGGGGCTATCCATATTTATTTATTTTATTTTTATTTTAGTTTTTATCCCAGCAGGGCTGGGAGGGTAGTGCAATCCCAGTCTGCCATATTACATAAAAAATGAAAATAAAATTCGAACATAAATAATACTAATAAAAATTAATCACAAAATTAAAAACAAAATAAAATTAAACAAAAATAGAACAGAAATTAAAATTTAAAAAAGAAATATTGGTTTTTTTTATCGTCCATCAGGGAGGTCGCCTCATCATCGCTCATTCAGTGGGGAGCTGAGCCACCCGGATGCAGCCACGACAATGATGTTGTTTGATTTCCGTGTCCTGCTCCAGAAGCTGGCTAGCCGGTGGCGAAGTAATGCTGGGAATGAGTGCACCCTCCCTTCGGTGAACATCGTGGAGGCGCTGCAGAACCTCGGTAGTTGCATAAGTTGCCTGTATGCATTGTTATAGCACACCCTCAGTTTGTCACATTGCGCTGCTGGGTATTGCGTCCACAGTTCAGATGTGTACAAGGCAGTGCAGTATGTCTTGAAGAGTAATTTTCTGACGTCGTCGCTACAGTGGTAGAACCGCCTTGAGAGCATTCCCGCCCGTATGTTAATTGCTCTTCTTTGTCGTTCCGTATCTTCAATATCCTTCATGTCTTCGGTTAGGATATGTCCCAGATACTTAACCTGTGAGGCCACAAGCAGTTAGTTTCCTTCTAGATATATTGGAGGAATATTTAATGGCTCCTTGTTGTGTTTGAAAGCGACGAAGACTGACTTTTTAGAATTGTACAACAAGTTATGAGAGTTTGCGTACTCTTCGCATATTTGCACAAGTCGTCTCATCGCTTTAATCCATAAATTACGTCACACGAATTTCATGTTATTTTAACTCCCCCCCCCCCCCCCTGTCACAAATCGTCACATTTGTGAGAAACCCTCCCCCCTAGTGTGATGTGAAAATATTTTGCAATTTCACATCGAAACAGAAGTTCAATTTTTTTCACATGTGACATTACAGAGTTGATGACCCCCCCCCCCGTACCCCTTGTCAAACAATGTCACAATTCTCTACTCCCTCCTCCCCTTAAGGTGTGACGTAATTTATGGATGGCCCTTAAGGGACATACAACGATTTCTATGAGACCTATACGAGTTGTTCCCATAAGCGAACAAATTAGCCTAAGGGTGTTAAGCCCACTGGGCTTATTTTTTTTTTCAGGATTATTATTATTCTTGTTACAAATCCCAATTGTAAGTACGAATGGTCCAGCCCATGAGAGGACACGCTTTCTTTCGATCCTAAAGTTATTCTTTTAGTAAGAAAAAACGTTTGATATTATATAGAGCAATGGTATGTTCTTAAACAAATTTAGATGAATTTAGCAAACTGTAACTATAATTTACGACGATAATGTTCGAAGAAATTCAATGAATGTTATAAATGAAGGATAAAACAAAGAATGGAAATAAAAAGAAAACCAGAAACACTCACCACGAATAGCACAGTTCTAAGCACGAAAACACAAGCTGTAGGTTTGAAGGAGCACAGTCGACCACAACAAGCACTTCTGTCAATTTATAAATGCAATGACGCCAGAAACGACGATAACGAGATGTGTTTTACGATACCCCCGAGATACGAATCTAGTCCAAATCTATAGGGAAGTACCCAATTCTTATCGCGATGAAAAGATTCAAGCGCCCAAAACAATTATTTTCTTTCTGCTACCCGAAAACAAGTGCACTGCATTTTTCACAGTTTTTTTGTTTGTTTTGTTCTTCTAAATCGGCCATACTCAAAACTGCAGTACTCCATTCCGCCCAAGCTTTTTATGTACTTACAAACATTTAGTAATCGCATCTAAATTCAAATTCAAAACAAATTCCTCAAATATCTTTGTTCAAGTCATATGTAAGATTTAATAATTATGCAGAGACAGCTTCATACTTTAAAATTGATTCATTGAGTGTACGAAGGCATCATATGGATGCAATATTCCTGTATAAATTAGTTAACAATAATATTAAATGCCCAGAGTTGCTAAATAAAATTCAATTTAATGTACCTGCGCGTACAACACGCTCTTCTGTCCTATTCAGGGTTGATCAATGCAAGACAAACTGTAAGCAAAATTCTTGTCTGAACAGACTATGCAATAGCATATTATCCAAGGTGGACATTTTCAATTCTGAACTTTCCAAATATAAGGGGTACATAAAAGAGTATTTCTCTGATGTTTCATGAATATGTTGTGTCTATGTTTCTATCGTTTGTACTTTAATTCTGTTATGATTTTATTTATATGTACAACCTGGCTTCTTATGGTTACCAATGCATTGATATTTTTATGTAAATTTTAGTTTTATAAACTTAATATTTTCTTTTATAAAATTTTTGATCTCATACTCCTTTATTATAAATTTTATTATTTAAAATTTGTTATTATGCTGTTTAATCAGAGGTAAAGTCACATGGAGGAAATCCATAATTGGTTTTATTTTGGCTACACAAATATGTACAAACTGGAAAAATGTAAACTGATGATTTCCCGAAAATAAATAAATAAATAAATAGAATCAAGATTTCAAAATAAACGCTATACTTTCACAGTTTTCGGTATTTTATATCATTATTGCAATTTGAAAAAAAAAATGCAGCTGGGGATTTGCAAAGATTACATTCTGATATACGAAGCCTTTCATCTTTTTTTGTATTTTTGTTGATTCTTATTATTAAAAAATATGTATATTTGGTAGTGTGGGCCTCACTGGGTGCTTATGCGTGCTAGGCCCTATTGCAATTTTAGAAGGTAGAATATGTGGTGTATGTAAATAAAAAGATTTGAAATTCAATTAAAATTAAATTAAATTGTTCTTTAATCCATATTTTTCATTTTTACGTGAAATGTATATTTTTATACTTTTGAATGTAGCTCAGAACGAACGTTCCTTCTTCAGGGCAAATGTATACTGATTTGACGGTTTTGAAATATGGATGGGAACAATGTATTATTATGGTAGGGGTGGAGCTGTTGCTAAGTATTAATGAAAAATGGGTGGGTAGGGGAACATATCCATGATTGGGCTATAAGACAATATTTTTTGTTTGTTCATAATAGATTCATTACTTTTAAGGGATTTTTTTAATTTCCAAGGGGATAAATATTGTTCATATTAATCATAAAGGAAAACGTTTAGATAACTTAAAAGCCTTGGAAATAAAATAAATCCTTTAAAAATAATGAATCTATTATCAACAAACAAAAAATATTGTCTTATAGCCCAATCATGGATATGTTCCCCTACCCACCCATTCTTCACTAATGCCTAGCAACAGCTTCACCCCTACCATAATAATACATTTTTCCCATCCGTATTTCAAAACTGTCAAATCATTATACATTTGCCCTGAAGAAGGAACGTTCGTTCTGAAACCGGTCGGATTTACTCAAATATAAAAGTGGTTCAAACAAAGTTAAATTGTTTCATTTATGTATATTTTTTCTCTTCTTTTGTACAGAGTGCAAGATTGTTAAATAAATTTATTATCTTTTATTTATGCTTTATCAACCTATTATAATAATAAAAATTATGCCGCATAAACCTAGCTGCCTTTTGCTATCGACGTCAAAAGGGTTAACACTGTACATGGTGTAAATGATTTCTAAGCATGTTTGGAGTAAAAATAGTCATTTTGCTGTCCCTCCCTTTTTGTGATTGACGTCAATGTGGTTAACACTACACAGGGTGTAACAGCACATACCCAAAGCGATTTCTGAGCATATTTGGAGTAGTAGTAGTCTTTTTGCTTCCCTCCCTTTTTGCTATTGACGTCAATATGGTTAACACTGCACAGAATGTAACAGCGCGTACCCATAACGATTTGTCAGCATATTTGGAGTAGAATTAGTCATTTTAATATTGACGTCAATATATGGTTAACACCACACAGGGTGTAACAGCACGTACCCATAGCGATTTCTGAGCATATTTGGAGTAGAAGTAGTCATTTTGCTGTCTCTCCCTTTTTTGCTATTGATGTCATTATGGTTAACACTACACAAGAACACAGCTGTTACAACAGCACATACTCACAGCGATTTCTGAGCATATTTGGAGTAGATGTAGTCATTTTGCTGTTCGATGATTTTTTCAATTAAAAACAAAAATATTTTTTTTGCATCACGCGTCGCAACTGAGTAGTCGGCTACAGCCTAAGAGTATGGATATTAGAGAGACGGCATGTAAAGTGCGCCCACCCTCCCAAAGTATGCCTTTTCAAAAATTTTACCTAACGGTTTTTAGATGGCTGACATTGGCTTTTACACCTCGGTCGCGCATAGAGCTCCCAGAAAAACGTTCATAAAACATAGAAAAATGGTCCACCGCACCGTAAACTTGTGTAAAAGTAGTTCTATGAAGACCTTTAAGAAGAAAGACGGTCTTACCTTTCACAGGAAAGTGTTTAAACATAGCTTAAATATACATTTTATAATTTTCGGCGTGTTCATTTCAACCGCCATCGCCATGGGCCCGATGTTATCACGTGAACTCCGACTGCCGATGGGCCGAATCAGTCAACTTAAATTATAATAATTAAAAATTACCAAAAAACTTTTATGTTTTTATTAATCATAACGCACAAATATAAAGTTGTGATTTAAATATGTCATAGGTATGTGTTTTTTATCATTTTGCTTATTAATTTTTAAACATTTTTACTTTGTCTTTTTTGCACTGTTATTTTTAGTTTTTTTTTCCTACTAATTTAACACTCCTTTTAAATATGTTTACAATGTTAATTCAAAGTTTATAATCACTGTATTGTCATGTAAAAGTCACATTGACATGCCCTCGTGGTCGAGGGGTAAAGCTCTTGACTAGCAATCCGGAGGTCGCGGGTTCAAATCCCGGTGCGCGCAGATAAATTTTATTCGATTGATCTGTGTTTTCAAAATTTAATAATTTAAAATAATATAAGTTAGGTACATTTCCGGCCGTATTGCCGCTTCCTTTAAATCGGGACACGAACCCAAGAACTTCGGCTTTCCGGGCCCGCAACTCTGCCAACTGAGTTAATGTGTCCCTATCCGATTCGGTCATTTTTAACTGTATCATACTTTGACTAAGAACTACCGACATTATCTTCATTTTCTTGACGCATATTTAATTGGCTGCTATCTACATGTATGATTGCAAGATTCAAACCCGAACTAAATGCTATCTAGAAAGGGCCTGGATATATTTTTAACCATTTTATTTTTAACATACGACATCTATTGACTTTTCTGCAAGTCTAGGATATATTTTATTTTTAACTTTGTCAGTAAAACCTTCCAGTTATGCCCATATTTTTTCAGATTTTTTTTGTTTTCAGATTTTCTATTGAGTTTCGTTAATATTGTCTTCATTTAATTTATCTTTTAAATAAGTAAACCCTGAGGAAGTGAGCATTGCTCACGAAATATGCAGGTTTTTTATAAACAATAAAAGTGGTTAAAAGTAAGTAAACTATTAATTTTGATAAAGAAATTCGTTCAGCAAATAATACACAACGGGTAATTATATTTTGTGCCTAAAATATGAAAAAAAAACTGACAAAAGTTTTTTTTTATTAAAAAATAAATTAAATAATGTTAATCCCATTACCAGTTCGGCCCTTTTCTGCAGAACGCTCACCCTGCCCCCGCGCGCTGGGCGGTAACCCCGTTTCTATCCCCTCTTCACGCCGGCCAAAAATGGAGATAGCTACACAGGTTTTGACGGTTTAGTACGTTCTGAAATGCCTATACCGCTTCCATGCAATCCTAGTTCCATGGCTACAGCGCTATAGCCATACTCTAGGCTAAATATCCATACTCTTAGGCTATAGCCTACTCTAGGCCTAATATATAGGCCTACTCTAGGCCTAATATCCATACTCTTAGGCTATAGCCATGCGGGTCACGTGGTAAGCACTACGTTTCGTTCCAGCAGCACGGTGAAACACAAATTAGCGCGCATATCACGTGATGTGTAAGAGTGTAATCAGTAGGGACGCGAAATTGAAAAATATAAACGTATTTTATTTAATAAAAAAAATATCATTGGACAGCAAAAGGACGTCTAACATACAACTCCAAGTATGCTCAGGAATCGCAGGTTAAAATCCTTCGGGTACGTGCTGTTACACTCTGTATTAAGTACCTACATCTTGATTTGAACAAGATCGTCCTGTTTTTCGGTAGGTAGGTATCTACTCTCTGCAAGTTTCGGTCATAATTACTTTCTCTATGTATTTTATTGAATTATTTTTTTTTAAGTGATAAATTCGTTAGCACCGTTGTGATTTGAAACTCGATAAAACGAAAAATAGCGACACTAAAAAGAGACAAACACATACATCTATGGGATTTAGTCTGTGACAGAATATAACAGAGATAGTATAATCGGTCTCCTCTTTGTGCGGTGCTTCGTAGCCTCCCCACTCTTGTCTACCTTAGTTTTCTGGAGGTTTCACTTCATCCGCTTTTGAATTGCACACTCTGTTTTTACATCTTCGGGAATGCTAAGTGGAGGGTTTTTTTAGGGAAAGGAAAGAGAGGAAGTTTTGGGAAGGAAAAAGGTATAAAAAAGGAGTGCGTAGGAATCTGAGGGTCGATGTGAGGAGTGACGGACGTATGAATCCATCCCTCCCACTGCGGTGCAAGCCGATGAGAAGGTCCGGCTGGAGAAGGCTAGTTTAGGTCTACCTCAACCAGTCTCTTCCGATCGGGTCCGCCGTGCCGCCAAGACCTAAATAAACCTCTCCCCAAGAACCCGGCACCACCAAACCTGTGGCAGGGGTGTTGGCTATCCAATGAATGGTTCCCGGGGCGGCGGTACCCATACCCGCCTCCCAAATTGTAAATACGTAATATATAAAACAAACATTAATATGTGACTTAGGTGGTGAAACATTCTGATATACTTTTAAGGATATCCTATGAATACCTTATCTGGTTTGCCGAATGTTCAATCAACCTACCTTACATATTTACCGTACAACCCAGGTTTTTGCACATTTATTTAAGTAGACTTGCTTTAATTAGCAGCAAGAATGGATCTCATGAAGGGAATTTTACAATGAATATTTTGATAGAAGAATGGTTATGTCAAATTCTTCCTAGATTGAACAAAATATTCCCTATACTAGTAGAGTCAGAAAAATGAGTAAATATTCACAAAATAGGGACACGCTTTATACACTTATGTAATTCAGTTACCAGAATTGAAAAATAATACATTTTTTATTAAAAACCATCGAAAATATGCAGGAATTTAAGCCCAAATTAAAAAATTACCTGAAACTACTATAAAAGTCCCAAATATGTTTACTTTGTATCTTAAAGTCTGCTATTTTATAAATCATTTATTCCTTCTTTTTTCTTTCATTTCTTAGTTTCTAAATCTCTGAGTCTACTATTGTATAAATCTTGCGTTCTTTCTTACGTATCCTTTACTTACTTATTACAATAATTTTTGTTACTAACTTACATGATTCTTCCATTTATAATGATTTTTTAATTTATATTATGATTTTTTTAAACTCTTCAGGATTTTTATTTTTAAATTATACAAGATTTTTTAACCTTCTTATTATTTACAATAGCCGTTATTACTAACTTACACGATCATTAATTTACTAATTGAGCTAGAACTCCCTCACCAAACACAAGAGCATTGTCTCTTTATGGTGAGGAAAGGCAATTAATTTTTATTTTTTGTTAACCTTATGTAACTATGTAACTGTTGTAACTTCATATGTATTTTTAATAAACATTGCCAATATAATAATATTAATGAGCATTTTGTTAACTTTAAAAACATGAAATGTCATTTTTCCAGGACCGCCGTGTTATCAATCACGACGGTAAATGTGCAATTTTAAAAGGAAAAACCACCTTGTCAGTTAGATAATAATAAGAAATACATATTGCATTTTCAATACATATTGTCTTTATCATTAATTCGTTCGATTTCATAAAAGTTAAAAATTATTACTCATTATGCGCGACCGCGACGCGATTCGCAAATATGCACTACTATATACTGGCCCACACCTAATTCCAAAAAATACTAAAGCATTCAGGCAACCAGTGGCTAGAAACGATATACAAACAATAATATTATAACAATATTATTATAACGAAAGTACGTCATTCGAATTATAACCGGTACCTACTACTGGAACTGGGTTGAGGTTCAAGCTGCGTGTCATGATTCATGGATTATATGTACTGCTAACTTTTGAAGACCTCTTTAGATATACATCCCCGGTTTTGTACGGCAAGCAGGGTTTGTCTAACGGATATGGTAAGGAAACAAATAAAAGAACGCACGCGCGTTTTTCTTTTTAATATACTTACACATTTATCATTTCCGAAAATTGCAATACGTACCTACTTGCTGTTATTATCTAACTGACACAAAATGGTTTCCGTTTAAAAGTGCGATTTTACCGTCGTAATTTAATAATATGTAACTACTACATTTAAAAAAAAAATTAAGTGTATATTAAGCGTGTCCCTATTTTGTAAGCATTTACCGAAAAACGAGCATAAAAACCATTTTACTTGTTGATGCGCGTATGTTTATTGCCTTTTAAATACCGTCACGGTACCGTAACCGTGAATCGTCACGGTAATTTTAAAAGCGCTCAATAGGTTCGATATTATACTGAAGTGCGCGAATAATTGTTATTTAATGCGTACAGGAAAATGGTAACAAGGCTGTGATTTTAAACACCATCAAAAGTCTTTTTTAAATTGAACCGATGTTCAATTCAATCAACGAATATCCAGCGATAATCAACCAAAAATGTGGTATAAATCCAATTCAAATTTGACCAAAAATTTCTAATGCCCGATTGGCATGGTGGACTGTAAAACACTTTACAAATAAAGAGCATTCTATTGCGTTTTTATATCCAGTAAACAAGGAATAAAGCCTTAACTTCAAATAATTGATTACTTGTTCCTTGATCCACTGGTCACTTAAAAAAACAGTTGACATGGTTGATCAACATTAAAAAGATCATATAAAAGACTATATGAAAGCGATGTTGAAAGCGATTTTGCAACAATAACTGATGTGAACCTAACAACTGCAATATTTCAACTAATAAATGTAGGTACTTCGAATGGGTGACCGGCCAACTCAGAATGAAACCAACTCAGGATCACCTCAGAAAGGTCATTAAGAGTGATGATGAAAAATATTATCTTCAGTAGGTTAAGTTAGGTTAGGGCTTCAGCTATTTTAAAATTATTTTTCATAGCTTTTAATGACCTTTCTGAGGTGGTTCTGAGTGGTTTCATTCTTAGTTGGCATGGAAATGGAACCCTTCCAATGATTGCACAAATAATATGCAACGTGGGTTTTTCTCGCCAAGTGGCAAAACCAAGTATACCTATCGTAAACAACTTTAGTATTGTAATGCTGACCAGGTACTCACAGATTTTATCCCAAAGGAAGCGCCAATTCTGGACGGGTTATGGATCCCGTCAAGAATATCTGTGGATCCCAAATATGCTCTGGGGTGGATCGTAAACCAGCGATATGTGTCGTTCTCCAAAGGGATGGTATTGCAAGGTACATAATTTAAAGGCGGAATTGTGAGATCAAGCATATAATTTTAAATCAAATGGCAAACATGGGTCGAGGCCTCACTCGACAAAGGTTTTAAATATTGCATTTCACTTACCCCCATGGAACCTACCTCTTTTTACTATGAATTCTATCGCTAGCTAACTAATAAAATGTCCGTCTAGTAGCTGCAAGGCACAGGCAGCATTTCCTCGTGCAGGATCCGGAAAGCCATCACTGAAGCCGAGATCTGGAGTCAGTTCCGCCGCCAAAGGGAGTTCGTCAAGCGGCCTTTCGCAGCGACCAAATTTAGCAAGTAACCCCGCCGCCAAAGGGAGAACATCAAGCGGCCTTTCGCCGCGTCCAAAATTAGCAAGTCACCCCGCCGCCAATGGGGGTGTTTTCCGTTGAAGAAGGCACCCTCCATCATCAGCTGAGTTCGCCGGCCGGTCTGGCGTGATTGTCTTGTTAGATTATGTGTGAGTGTAAACACAGTTAAAATTAAAATACTCAATTAATGTGGTCCCTCCTTTATAATACGAGTGTTGATGATTGGCAATTTTTTATTCCAAGAAGTAGTTAACATGTTTTGTTTGTTTTATAGTAGTAGTATATTTTTTTTTTCACATACTTAATTTTTTTTTAATCCATTTAACACGTGTAACTGTCTGTATAAATTTAAAAAATAAGCCAAATTTCAGTACACAATAGATTCTTAACATGACTAAAAAAGTTTCGGTTTCGGCCGAAACTGAGACTGATATCAAAGATTCGGTTTCGGTAAAAAGTCCTGTTTCGGTCGGATACTAGTATTTAGTATATACATACACTTCGATTCTACAAAAGATATCGTAATACATGTAAAAATGTAATTCGTTATGCTAAAGAAACATACTATAAAAACAAAATTGATGAATGCAATAATGATTCCCGTAAACTCTGGCAGATCATAAATGAAATTACAAATACTAAAGCCTCGCATAAAGACAAAAACATTAAAGAATTAAACATTGATGAGATTCCCACATCTTTTACGAAATACCCAGACAAACTTCTTGACTTTATAAACAACTACTTTTGCAATATTGGCTCTAACCTTGCTAATAAAATTAAACAAAATTCTACTACTGTCGAAAAAACAATGAGGAATGAAGCTGTAAATCATGAAAACAGCCTCAATATAGTCAAGATAACAAGTGATGAAATAAGAAATATTATAACCTCCTTAAACACAAATACCTCATCGGGAAATGAACTGATATCAAGCAAATCAATTAAATACCTACAAAATGAGTTAATTCAACCTCTGACATACCTTGTAAATCTATCATTATCTAAAGGTGTTTTTCCCGCTTGTCTTAAAATTGCTACGATCATACCATTATATAAAAATGGTCCCAAAAATGATATTTCAAATTATCGACCAATTAGTATTTTAACTCCTCTGTCGAAAATATTGGAAAAAGTAATAAAAAAACAAGTTCTTACATTTTTGGATACCAATAAAATATTATCACCTACGCAGTATGGTTTTAGAAAAAACCTGGGTACTGGTGACGCTATAGCTAATGTAACTAATACAATTATTAGAAAACTGGATGAAGGCAAAAAATGCTCAGCTGTTTTCATTGATCTTCAAAAAGCTTTCGATACAATTAATCATGAAATACTGTACTTTAAACTAAAAAAAAATGGAATAACCGAAACAACTCTAAACCTACTTAGAAGTTATTTAACTGGAAGAGAACAAATTGTACAAATTGGTAAAAGAAAGAGCAAATCTCTTCCAATTAAATTCGGGGTCCCCCAGGGAAGCGTATTAGGACCTATACTATTTCTGATATATATATATATTTCACACAAGCCTTGCTTAATTATGGGGGTACATCAAATATATCTACCATGTAATGAAATACTGTATAAAATTTATTTGTAATTTATGTACCTTCTATTACTAATAAAAAAAAAAATAAAAAAATAAAAAATATATAAATGACCTTATGAATCTTCCCATTAATGGAAACATAATGAGCTTTGCAGATGACACTGTTATTATATTCCATGAACAAGATTGGACAAGAACCTACAAGGAGGCGGAACATGGCCTGGCTGTACTTCAAAACTGGCTAAAAGTAAACTCCCTTACATTAAATGTTAGTAAAACTAAATATCTAACTTTCTCCAAAAACAAAAGAGGACAACCAATGAATGTGCATACCCTCAAATTACATGAATGTCAAAATACTTTTCCACAATGTTCCTGCCCGTCTATAACCCAAACCAAAAGTATTAAATATCTTGGGATTGAAATTGATAAAAATCTACAGTGGAATTCACACATTGATCTTACCTCAAAAAAGCTAACAAAACTCATCTACTTCTTCAAAAAATTAAGAAACATCTTGTCAATGAGGGATCTAAAGAGAGTATATTATGCTTTATGCCACTCTCGATTGGAATATGGAGTAATAGGATGGGGCTCAGCAGCATCTAATCACTTAAAACAACTTAAGATAACTCAGAATTGCATTATAAAGACCATTCTAAAGCTCCCCATAAGGACGTCAACGGCAGAAATTTTTAAACAGTTTGATGTTCCAAGTATACAGAAAATCTATGCCAAAAACATTCTAGTACATCACCACAAAAATGATTCAGAGGCAGACACCTCCCACGCTCATAAAACCAGAGCCAAACAAACAGACATACTTAATATACCAAAGTGTAACTCTTCATTTGGTCAAAGAAGTTCTGCATTTTTAGCAGTAAAGTTATATAACAAACTCCCTACTTAGTATCAAACAAATAAAAATAAAAAATAGCTACATTAAGGACATTAAATGTTGGCTGAAGAATCTATCGGAAAATGAACTTACTAGTATACTTAAAACATCATAGAAGTTTCTGGAAAACCTTATCCAATCAATGAAGTTAAACCATAGAAGTCGCTGAAAAACTTATCCAAAGCATAGTCCCCCTCAGCACAGGATCTCCTAGTGAGGAGGACTACGAATATATTTTATATATATTTATATATACATCTAACTAACATACATCATATAAAAAATTAAAAAATATTATATAGTTACTAAATAAAAAAAATAAAAAAATAAAATAAAAAAAGTTATCTTATTTTTCTCTTGCTTCCCATGTAAGACTTTATAAGGAAGGAGATGACAATATTTCGAAAAGGGCCATGGGATACATGGAGTACTCCCAAAACTGCTTCAATATTAAACATATGCTCCGAATGTATATATATACAAATCAAATAAAAAAATAGCAGAAATCATTATATTTCAAATATATGGCTGAGAGTACAGAGTGATAATCCACTAGCAAACATTATGAAGACAATCTAAAGACAACTACAAAACTACAGGCCGCCCCACCGGTATTCTAATAACGAGGTGGACCGTGGGAAGGAGGTCCATGTGAAGGAGGTCCGTGGTGGGGGGGTCCGTGATGAGGTGGTTCGTGATGTGGGGGTCCGTGATGAGGGGGTCCATGGTGAGGAGGTCCATGGTGTGGAGGACCATGGTAAGGAGGTTCATGGTGAGGAGTTCCGTGGTGAGGAGGTCCGTGGTGAGGAGGTTCGTGGTGGGGTGGGTGGTGATGTGATCCTTCGTTACCCATCTTGTTTTGAAATATTCTAGAAATAAAAGTACCAACATTTTTTCATCCAAAAAAAATAAAACTGGAATTAAAACATTTACATTTTTTGTTACTCTGACAAACCAGAGAGAGAGATATTAATGTATTTTTTAATACAATTTAAAGTATAAATCCATTTCTTTCATTACTAATTTAATTTATTTTTAAAAAATAAAAGACAAATTGCCATTTATCAGTACTCTCGGAAGATTTAAAAAAAAATATGTGAATAGCTCGCAAGAGTCCTAGCTGCTTCCGTCTGGAACCAGTGAAACTATGGCATCTCTAATTGGGGTACCTATGTCATGACCCATGACATAACTATCCCAATATCTATCAACTATCTTCAGCCTCGTGACTCATGAGGCTGAAGATGGTGGGGAGGGGAAGGAGATGGGGAAGAGTCTGAAAAAATCTGATCATAAAACACGGCTCAATATATATATATTTTAATGTTCTTTATTCAGTAAAGTTTATACATTACAGTAAATGGATAATTTTCTGACCATCACACTAGGCACATGCCCGTGTTGTAGTGGCTAAGTGGCCATTTTTTTATTTATTTTTTTTATTTTTTATTTACATGTATTTATTTATTTGTTTATTAAGACATACACAGTACATTATAATACAGATTATAAGGTATGTTAAATTAAATTATTACATGGTTATGTACCTATTACGTAAGTCCATAGAATGTCATTTGGTAATTACGCCTGAGATATGAACCGGTCTTAAAACTTAATTATTGAATGAATGAAATAATAATAATAAAAAGGAAGAAAGGAGGGGGGGGGGGAGATAAGGAGACATTTTAAAATCAAGAATTATGCTCACTAATTGTAATTGACTGATTAAAGTTTAATGAAAAGTTAAGTGTAAGTAATTTTAAAACAATTATGTCACGCCAAGAAATTTAATAAATTAGTTTTGTATGTTTGCAAGGAATCATGAAAAATGTCTAAGTGTAGTAATTTTTCATAGTGGTTATAAGTTATGATTGCGCGTTGGTGAGTTACTCGCTGCATTAGTGTTATTGGATTCTATATGAAAAAGAGAAGTGTGCCTGGTACGCCTCATTGGGATATTTAAACCAATAGCAGATAGCAATTCAGGACTATCTATTTTATTATTTAGCAGGTTATACAGAAACAGCAGATCTGATAATGTGCGTCTTTTTTGTAAACTTAACATGTTATTATTTGTAGTTTTGTTGTATTTCTTGAATAAATATTTAGAGAATTTATTCTGTATACTTTCTACTATATCTATGTACACCTTATATTGAGGATTCCATACCGGGGACGCATACTCCAGTGGACTTCTGACCAATGAACAAAACAACATTTCAAGAGTCTTAGCACTTTTGAAAACTTTACATATTCTTAATAGGAAACCTAGCATCTTGTAGGATTTTGATATTATGTGTTCGATATGCTTATCAAAAATTAATTTGTTGTCTAAATAAACACCTAGATCTTAACATGTAGACGTAGATTGTAAAGGTTCATTATTCAAGTTGTAAGAATAGATGATTTTATTTTTATTTGTAGTAAATGTAATTGAGTGACACTTAGAAATGTTTAAGGAGAGTAAATTTGATTCACAATACGCGCACAAATGATCAAGATCGCTTTGTAATTCTATACAATAAGATAAAGACTGTTTAGGTTTAAAAATTTTCATATCATCCGCATATAACACAAAGTAACTATTTTGAAAGCATACATAGATGTCATTTATGTAAATATTAAATAAGAGTGATCCGAGATGCGACCCCTGGGGCACACCCGAGACGATTTCCGCTAAACAGGATGCGAAACCGTTGACAACCGTGATTTGGTGCCGATTACTGACATATGAAGCGATCCATCTATAGAGATCACCGTGAATTCTTAGACTAAATAACTTCTGTAAAAGAGTATAGTGATTAACACGGTCGAATGCTTTGGAATAATCAGTATAGATGGCATCTACCTGGCATCGCATATCCATTTGAGCATGAAGAAAATTTATAAAAGACACAAGATTCGAGGTTGTGGAGCGATTTCTCATAAAGCCATGTTGATTAGTTAAGAGTGAAGGTGAATTTCAAGCAACGTTTCAATTTTGAATGGTGGTCTTACACCAGGGCGATACTGAGAGTATCTGCCACTCTGAAACGTGCCGCAAATACACTCTTCATAAATAATTTTTAATGAATAAATTGGGAAATAACACAAATTAATCAAATTAAATTTATTTGCGCACGCCGGGATTCGATCCCGCGACTTTCGGATTACGAGTCAAGAACCTTACCCCTAGACTACGGAGGACGTCAGAAGATAAAACAACTTTACATTCATAAATTTAAAAAACTTCGTCAGAACTTTACGATTGATTTTACTGAAACATTGACAGAAATTAAAAATACATTGTACCTGTAAATATGCATTTAAATAAATAAATGTGAGAATGTTATAAAACATAACTTCGTATAATTTTGTTCGTTACGTAATATAAATATTAATAATAATATTCTCTCATTTAGGTATAAATACCTAAATGAGAGAATATTAAAATATTACGTAACGAACAAAATTATACAATGTAATAAAAAAATATATACTAAGTACTTATTTTCAGCAATCAAATTAATCATAGTGCATTCTTACCTTATAAAGCTGACGAGCAAATAATGCTATTGAAAACTGGTGAAGTCTATAAATACAAGTGCATATTATATTGAACAGCGGCTTTATATTAACTCCAGCACTACAGAAGTATCGGAGAATCATCGATGGTAAAAGGATAAGGATAGATAAGGTTGGTCGATGATAGGCGAATTTACGTGTATTGATTTCCTAAAAAAATAAAACTCGTCAATGTTGATCACAGATTTATTTGCATTCCTCATATCTTATATATAAAAATCTCGCGTCACGGTGTTTGTGGTCGCACTCCTCCGAAACGGCTTGACCGATTTTTATGATTTTTTTTTATGTATGTTTGGTAGGTATGAGAATATATTCCATTCCGCTAGGTGATTAGGTGTCCCTAGAAAAAAAAATTTTTTTAACAATTTTTTTTTTATTTGGCATCAAAAAATACATTTAACCCCAAATTTCAACTCTAATACCCCTACCCTTCCATTTATCGCGATTTTTGTATTTTTGTATGAACAAATTTAACTGTCTTTCGTATTTCAAACAGAACGAAATTATTTATGTTGTTGAATAACAGATGGCGCTACTTCCGCCTGAAATACCAAAACGAGAAAGTCGTTTTGGTATTTCATTCGGCATCGTGTTCTCGCATGGGCAAACTATCGAGCTTATTTTTATTGGCTAAAGACGGACTGACAAAAAATATCGTACACTCAGTTGCTCGTCGAAATTCATACTGATTTTCTTTATTTAATTTTTCTACTATTAGTTTTAAGATTTTCACGGCCAAAAGCATTTTCGTTATTTGTTTTTGGGGTGTTATGCCGTGTTGCGCTACCTCCTTCTTTAGCCAACGTTTCGGACATCGTTGCAGTGTCCATCATCAGGGCAGATCCGGTAGATCCGGTAGATCTGCCCTGATGATGGACACTGCAACGATGTCCGAAACGTTGGCTAAAGAAGGAGGTAGCGCAACACGGCATAACACCCCAAAAACAAATAACGAAAATTTTCTACTATTGTTTTTTTTTTGCTTTTATCGCGGTCATCGTCTACAGCGCTTCATTCCTCTTTCTGTCATAGACCCCATCCCCACACTCTTACAATACATTCGTCATTTTTTTATTTAATAACCAAAATATTCACCAGAAATAATTTACATTGCAGAACAACGTTTGTCGAGTCAGCTAGTTATCTATATGGCGGTTGAAAGGTAATCGGCCTATTGGATTAGACCGACCAGAGATGCCGCCACTAGTATCAAATCAATGTTGTTTTCGCCAACCTTCTAATGACGAGGTTTTTGACAGCCATTGAAAGTGAACAACTTTTGCATTTTACAAAAATGAATAAAACCAAATGTATTATTGAATGAATAAAACCAAATATATACAGTGATTACAAAATTGTTCTTTGGAAAAGAAAACGAACGGAGATTTCAACACAGAAATTGATCGATGTTTACGGGGATTTAAATATTAGACAACTGAATTTAAATGTGAAGATCATTTCTGATGATGAGCGTCCAGGCCGTCCAAAAGAGGTCACCACGCCAGAAATGGTCGATGAAATCCATGGAATGTAATCGACGATAGACGAATAACTAAGATTTCGGATATCTCCACCAAATGGGTACTCAACATTTTTCGTGAATATATATATTATTTTACATTAGCTCCACACAGGAGGCACCGAGGAAAACAATTTCCCTAGGGGCCTATGTCATCTTTGAGGATGCTGTGTGGAGGGTTTATTAAGGGAAAGGAAGGAGAAGAAGATATGGGAAGGAAAAGGGTATGAGGGGTGGATAGGAATCTGGGGGTCAGTGTGGCCAGGAGTGACGGACGTATGAATCTATTCCTCACACTGCGGTGCAAGGCGAAGCGTCGGTAGAATCCTGCTGGAGAGGTCACAAGGCCTCCCTCACTCAGTCTCCTCCGATCCAGCCCGCCACGCAGTGGTTGGGCAAACATATCCGCCACCAAGACCTAGACAAACCTCATCCCATGAACCCGGGCACCCCTCCTAAGTCACCAAACGTAGCGAACCACTTGGGGTGACCTGTGGCAGGGGTGTTGGTTGTCCAATAAATGGTTCCCGGGGCGGCGGTACCCATACCCGCCTCTCAAATTAAATGGGAATGAAGACGCAAACCCCACCTTCCACGTTCCCATCTTACCCTCCCTCGTTCACCTTACGCCTTCCCCCTTCCTCGTTCCCCCACCCGCGAACTCCCTTCCCTCCTTCATTCCCCTCCCTCTCTCGGACTCCTCTCCTCTTGCCACCCTTTCGCTTAACTATCTGAAATACACTTCTTACAGCTATCCGTGTGAGACGCATGAATTTCCCAAATTTACCTCCTACTATACCCTAAAGCTATAATGTCTCATTTGCAATCCTTCCCTTTGGTTGTCCTTCGTCCCCCACCCCTCCCGTCGTTTCCCAAGCGCCCCCATTCCCTATTCCCCTCCCGCGTCCCCTTTCCCTCTCGCGTTCCCCTTCTACCTTCGCCACGCTGAAGGACCCTGAAGGATATTATTTTCTTCACGGCCTCCTGTGTAGAGCCAATGTAAAAAAATTTAGTTTACCAGAAAAAAAAGCATCTGATTTACACTACGATTTACACGAAACCGAAGCTCACTTAAAAAAGTTATTCCTCATAACCGTTTTCAAAATATTCTCTACATTATTCATCAGTTTTCTGCAAATTTCCGAACACTTTTCCAAAACTATCCAAGAATCAATATTTTATTACGAAACCGATAACTGAACCCCTGCATTAATTCTGAAATTAAAATGAGTTTGGTTTGTGAACTTCTCTGCAAAAATTCTTTAGTTTATTGAAAAAATGCAAATAACAAAGTCAAAATAAACACGAAGATTTTAGATAAATGAAACAATGTTACTTTGTTTGAACCACTTGTATATTTGTTTAAAGCCGACCGGTTTCAGAACGACCGTTCCTTCCTCAGGGCAAACGTATACTGGTTTGACAATTACAAAATAGTGGGTGTGAACAATGTATTAGTACTTAGGATTGTGGTAGGGGTGGAGGAGAAAAATAAACAAAGATTTTATTTTGACAAGGTTTAAGATTTTACGATAATTTTTAAGATTTTACGTTTTAAAAATAATCTTTACTATCTCTTTAAAATGGCCACCATCTGAACCGGAAACGGAAGATAGAAATAAATTTACCGACAGATGAAATGCAATCGGTCAATTATTAGTGATTTGGATTGTGATTTGACACAGTGAATAATGTAATGAACACTTATATATGTAAAAGAAATATATTCCCTTTTAATTTGAATCCTATTTATTGTTAGCAATACAGCAATGCTAAGATGCTAGTTTACTTGGAAAATGAATTAGTTGTCGCATGTTTACCTCGATACAACATAACAAAGAGTTCGCTTCGAGCCGTTTAGTTTGAATGTTTTCTGGGATGATCCGTAGGTAGCGGGTCACTCCCTGCCTTGCCGACTGACACGTGAGCAGCGCCTCTGCCGGCGGTTCCGCGAACGAAGTGTAGATCCCTGCTTGGCCGACAGAGAGGGGAGTAGCACCTCTGGCGGCAAATCAGCAAAGTTAACAATGCGGCGGCAGAATTTGTAACTTATGGACTTGTAGAATTTGTATTAGTATGGTCTAAAACTTCCATACTGATAACTGCTTTGACATCAAAGCAGCAGCTGAAATAAAAATTTAAAAAATATTTAGGAGGGTTGAAACTTGTTCAGCACCACAATGGTACTGACGAATAGATAACACTGTTCGTCCTTCTTGACCATTACTCCGAAATTTTTTCAGCTGGTCAATTCCTCATATTTTCATATTATATGACCGTCATTATGTGAGTGCTGTCGTTGGGTCTGGTACCCAACACGTCAAAACGATCGTTCGGCAAGACTTGAACCACCTTTTTGTACGCCGGATTTCCCTTAGAAATCCGGATCAAAACCGTGCCGCCGACGCGATACGAAGGTTTAATGAATCATTTCGAGTTGAATCCTTTCATCTGACGCCTTTGATTAATATATTATAAACACATAATATGTTATATGTTTATACAAACATTTTACATGTTTGCCCTCGGGAAGGAACGGTCTTTCCGAAACCGGTCGACTTTAATAAAGTATGTAAGTGGTTCGTACAACAGGTTATATTGTTTTATTTATTTATAATGGATAACCACAAAGTTATAGCTACATACAAAATTATACATTATATAAATGTTTTAGAGGAATTCGTAAAATTTACGGAGATACAGCATTTTATTTGAAACCGTTTGAAACAGTTTGTATGTTGAATTATCCTTCAGCAAAACTTTGTGGACAACATATTTTAAAAAAACTATACATCCGATTTGCAGGTCTTTGCAAGTCTAAAGGTCTATGCCCACTACACCGTTCCATACCATGACCGTAACCGTAGCGGCGCATGCAAAAAAATATTCTTTGTATCGATCAGTATGAAACGCTGCCCACTAGCCCTAACCGTAGCGGCGCATGCAAAAAAATATTCTTTGTTTCGATCAGTATGAAACGCTGCCCACTAGCCCGTCGCGTCACCGACCAACACCGTCACATACCATGACCGGACTGACGGCGAATTCTCTACGACAATATTTTGCAGGTAGTGGTCCGCTCTATGCATGGCACGCGACGGTGTTAGACCGGGGATCATCCGCGTATGATCCCCGTTCTAACACCGTTGCGTGCCATGCATTGCCACTCAGTCAGTTCGTGATTGCACCGCTTTTCTCTTGGTGTAAGACTTTCTCTAAAGTTGGTGTTTCTTTTAGTGATAATATTTTCTATATTTCTTAATAATTCATTATATTGGAATGACGTCATACGAAAGTACGTATAAAATTTTTCTTCATCATCAACTAGTTGCTTAAATAACGTCCAGTATTCTCCCTCGATTTTTCTTTTTTTTAGAACGTCGTGAACCCAGTAACGTCTAGACTTTCTTTTTCGGTTTTCAATTTCCACTTTCTTCTCCTCGTCCAACATAGTGGCAATCAACGCTAATTCTCTTACAGATAATTTTCTAATAGCCATCGATTTATATCCAGGTATTTTAATGATATGACAATAACACTATGCTTCTCCTGACGCGTCAGTCCGACACAAAAACACGGGCGAAATAACTACAACCGATAGAACGGGCACTGTAGGTCTATTGAACGGGGATGCTACGGACACTAACCGCGGTGTGTACGGTTATCATACGGTCACTATACCCGTTACGTACGGGTATAATACGGTGTTAGCACGTTCTAGTGGGCATAGTAGGGCGTAGCGTGTTTATTTCGTGTCTGATACGTTCATAGTACGGTCATGGTATGGAACGGTGTAGTGGGCAGACTCCTTTAAACTGTTCGAAAATCCAGCCTCTATGGCACCACTTAATTAAGTATATTTTTTTATAAAGGTCTCCCCATCTATTTATTTTTATTTTTATGAAGGATATAAATTTTCCATAAAAACCGGAAATAAAATTCTCAGGTCCGCCATTTTTTTTTACATATCAAAATTCCCCTACGTGGTGCCATAAACCTATATTCCTAGTTTCTAAATATATTTTTATTTTATTTTTCTGATGAACTGTACGGCTAATTAAAAGCCTAAAACACACTTGAGTGGTGTGGTGTATCGTGACTACAAATTAACCAATCATCGTCGTCGCTTGTCGACACGCCACAACCTACAAATATGTATCTAACCATAATAAATGTATGAAACCGATGTGCTTCTGGCGCGCCACGACACACCACACCACACAAGTGTGTTTCCGCCTTTTAATCACTGTCAACCATCGTAGCGGCAATTTCGTCCGAGTGTCCCGTTGAAAGCGGCGTACAGCGCATACCATACTTTAGATTCGTATAAAAAAAATGCGTACAGTTATGTAATATTAACTATGAGTTCTAATCCGCCTCCAAGACCTAGACAAATCTCACCCCATGAACCCGGGCACCCCTGCTAAATCACCAAACGTAGCGAACCACTTTGGGTGACCTATGGCAGAGGTGTTGGTTATCCTATAAAGGTTCCCGGGGCGGCGGTACCCATTCCCGCCTCCCAAATTGAACATGAACAATGAACAGTACGAACACCAAGGTTCCGTGACATTTCATCACGCGACAAAATATTCCCGACAAAATATCCCACGGACAAAACATCCCCCGACAAAATATTTTAACCTAACCCAACAAAACCTTTCGGCGCCAAATTTAAAATTTAAATCGAAACTGTAAGTTCCTTGCTCTGTCACCTTCCTTCCTTGTCGGGGGATGTTTTGACCGGAGGATATGTTGTCCTTGGGATATTATGTCGAGGGATATTTTGTCAGAGGATATTTTGTCGTGTTGTAGGATATTTTGTGCCCGTACTTACTTCAAACTTATAAAGACTTTTCTCGACCGTGCTGGGACGTCGATCGAGTCCAAATATAAAAGAATACAAACGAATCCAACCAAATCCCTCATGGCAATAATATTCTGGAAGTAAATAATCAATTGTGAGAAAACAAGCACACTTTCCTACTTGGTTAAGTCCCACATGCTCCTAGTTCCTCCGGTGTATCCTGACCTATTAATCTAAGCTCTGGCGTTATGAAATTATTTATCACATGTTTTCTGTCCCTAACAAAATCAGCATTGTACATATATACTGTTTGAAAATGTACCATGTAATTGCTTTAAATGTTGTCATAATTTACCTGCTGACAAACTACATAAGTTGTTTAGCAGGTTTGAATGTTAATAAAAAATAAAAAAAATTATATCCTTTTTGAGTTATTGCAAACGTCAGAAGAAAAGCAAAACTAACGGTTGCCGTGGAAACGATGTTAGCGTCGTAGTTACATCTATCTCTAAAAATGGATCGCCAAAATGTGTGCGGGCGCAAACTTCCGAACGATTGCACTAAATTGGATAGTTTTTTTCTGTATAAAACTACTGGTGAGCTCTGGCATTACGAAATTTGTATAAAAAATTGCAATAGGTGGCACGCGAGCAGGTTGAAAACAGAATGTACCTGGAATTAATGTGGGTGGAGGGGAGGGAAGTGTAGGGAGGGGGGAAGGGGAGGGAGGGGGGAGGGGGAAGTGGGAACCCCCCCTAATACTAGTGCTAGTGAAAAAAGCCAATGCTTAATAATAAGACAATATTATTCCAAAATCCAATTTATTAAAATACCAACACATTTATTAAAAAGAAACGAAAAAGTAAAATAAAGCCGTACATATTTTGCAAGTGAATCAAATTTAGAATTAGCCAATCACCAAGTAATTAGATTTTATTTTTGAATTTTATTTGGGCAAAAATAACAAAACAATTATATTGCAAAAAAATATGGACAAACAAATGAAAATTCGAGAACATTAAAATACGCAGAATTTTTTTTCACTATTCCGTTTAGAAATTCGTTTGATGTTTGATGGAGACTGACAGTTGAAATGGGGATTTGGAATGCATGGATATAATTTAGTCTTCAGAAGAAATGGGTCGTCGCCGCCGACGCCTCCTTCCACCACGACGCCTCCTGGACCGTGATCTTCTCCTTCGGCCCACCGTCAGCCTGGGACCCCTCCTAGTGCTGGAGCCGGATGGTCTTCCTCTAACTATTTCTATTGGAGCAGCGGCAAACTTGAACCAGATCTCTCCCGGAGAATCAGAACATTCACTTTCACGATCCTCTTCCATTTGTTCACAGACGTTGGTCAACTCACCGTTTCTCAATTAAAAACACATTTAATTTTAGTTAAGTCTTTTAATGTAACTGGAATTTCGCTTGAAAACTGTAGGGTATAATAAATAATTTAGTAAATAGAAAGCTCGTAAGCGATCGTGGTCAGCTCCAAAAGGGAATGAAAAATAATTTGGTTGCTGATTTCTATAAACAAGAGCTCGATTTTCATTCGAAATTTTGTTTTTATTTTTTTTTTAAATTAAAATTCAAACGATTCTTCATTTTTGCGCAGGTACCTCTAGGCAACGGAATTTTTGATAAATAATCAGGAACTGCAACTGAAGATGGTATACAACTCCACGAAAAAATCCATTACAGGCGGAGCCACAGGCGTGGCTTAAGATTGGGGGTTACCGCCTAAATTGTCCCGGCACGGGTGACTGATAGCCAGCATTGTTCGCTGCTTCTAAATATTGCACAGTGAGACAGTTCTCAATTTAACTTGGACAAATTTAAGTAAATTTTGGCAAAAATATTTTTTATACTTGTCACAATAAACATTAATGTGAGCAGTAATTAGGTATTTTCGTTATTTGTTTTTGGGGTGTTATGCCGTGTTGTGCTGCCTCCTTCTTTAGCCAACGTTTCGGACATCGTTGCAGTGTCCATCATCAGGGCAGATCCGGCAGATCCGGTAGATGTGTAATTTTTAGTCGTGCAACGATGTCCGAAACGTTGGCTAAAGAAGGAGGTAGCGCAACACGGCATGACACCCCAAAAACAAATAACGAAAATGCTTTTGGCCGTGAAAATCTTAAAACTTACCTATCAGTAATTAGGTAATTAAATAATTTACATGGTTCTCGGAAACTGGCGGTACCTACAACAGCAATAAGAGATCTCAAGTAATCGTAAATCACATTTTCTTCCTTATGTTATTTAAATTTGCTTATTGTAAATATACCATAAGGGCCAATGAAATCTGAATAAAAATATTTTTTTATGAAATAATTCATTTACGATAAATATTTGGTAATATATTTTTCAAACAGGTATTACATATATATCTTGTGGAATTTCATAGTAATGAGGTTTATAAGAAAACAAATTTTAAGTTCGTTTTACATTTATAGATATTAAATATAATAAATGTGTAAATTTATTTCTATAAATTTTTTTTGCAGATTCTGCTTAAAAACTGTTAAAATCAGATCAGATTGCACCGGATTGATAGGTATTGCTTGTGAACCTTCTGCTTCGTTAAAGATTAAAAGCTCTGCGTTCACATGTAGCATTTCACAGTCATTTGGTTGGCTTTGTGTTGGTTTGGTTTGTGGATGTCAATAATTTTCGTTTCTTGGTATTTCTCTTACTTTTTCGAAGTCGGCTCGATTGCATAGCTTCAACAATATATTGAGGTTCTTTGATTGGCATACTTCTCATTAAACGGGAATCAAGGAGTTCAGGTAGTAGACACTCCATATAAAATCTTATCAACTTATTTTCCATATATACTTTCCAAAATGCAGGGTCCTTTCTGATGTATTCAACTTTCATCGTATTTTCTTTTCCGGTCCAAAGGCCGAACAAACACATTTCTTTGCCTGTGATACGTAGTTGCCCTTGGATTTGGTAATACCACGAGTGTTGTTTATTGATGACTAGCTGGTCTTTCACTAATTTCCAAAAAGTAACCTTTCTCTTACGTACAGCTTCGTCTAATCCCATTTTAAATGCCGTTATTGGACATTTTACTTCCACAACCATATCATCAGTAATGCCGTCCGGTGAAGCACCGAAAAAAGGGTACTCGAAATCAATGAACAGTCCACAAGGATTAATTACCACATTTTCTTGAACGGACAGCTGTTGAATAGCCACCCTTTCATTGACAATCCCATGCCGAATAGAAGCTACATTTAACAAACATTTTGGGCTTAACGAGTTTTTCAGCTAATATCTTCCCTTCTTTGGATTACGTTTCCGAATATGGGATGCCGTCAACATATTCCGCCTCAGCTGCAACCATTCGCCGGAATCTCTCTGCAAAATTGTTTCTTTTTCAATTTTATCGCGATCTATAATGTTTTCACTTAAATTCAGAATAAATTCTTTTTTGCTCTTTTCAAAACATTCTGGTAGCATGTCTGGTTGCCTGACATTAATACCATGAATCTCTTCATTTTTAGAAATTTGTTGAAGAACGCGATTCTTTTTCCTCATGTACCGTTGTCTATTGTGTAAAGCTCTCTTTTGACGTATGGCTTCAAGACGTTTTACATGTCTAGTAGGGTGATGAAAAAAAGATTTTTGTAAATTGCACAATGGAGCTCTTGTGTTAAAAGACACCACAGCACCATGGCAAGGTGCCTCATAGGACTGCTTCATTGAAAAATTTATTCTCTTGCCACCTCTGGTCTGGAGCTCAAAAATACCTGAAAAATACCCTCGACTCTGTGCAGAAACGGGCGGTCCGTTTAATAGATTCTCCCATCTTAACAGACGGATTGCAATCTTTAGAGCACAGGCGTCGGGTGGGAATGCTATCCTTGTTCTACCGGTATTACAGTGGAAGATGCTCCGAGGAAATAGCATCATTGATCCGTTAGGCACCGGTGCATAGTCGGACACGCCAAACGAGTGCCCAACATTTGTACACGGTTGACATTTGTCACATGAGAACAGGTCGTTTTTTGACTCGTTCTTATGTTCAACAGCTCGGCTGTGGAATTATTTGCCGGCCTCTGTGTTTCCTCCTTCCTGTTACATGGGTCTCTTCAAGATCAATGTTCATTCCTTCCTCTCCTCAAAAAGACCCTCCACACAGCATCCCAGATGACATAATTATTATTTTCCTCAGAGCCTCCTGTGTGGAGTTAATGTAAAAAAAAGAAACTATGAATTTCGCGATTATTCCGTTAAATCTTGCAACAACATTACTGTCAACATCGTGTATGAGACTACGTGCATGCGCACCAACGGCAGATGTTATCAAAATGATTCTGAGCCACAGGGGGCTTCCTTTTAGCATCTTCAATAAGTCAGAGTCACCCGTCATTTCCGCAGAGCAAAAATAATCCCTTCACTTGTTATGGTTTCCGAAAACGTGATACGGAGAATTTAAAATGTCCTTATGCAAATTTTCTATTTTTTTGACAAGGGAATATCAGAATTTTTATTATATTTAATCGAACAGGTAAACAGCCTTACGGAGAGACATAATATTACCAATCGTTATAAGTTTTCTCAAATTTTTGGGATATTTTGTATCAGAGACAAGAGAACGTAGTTTTGTGCAAAAGTTTCTTAACACATGATTCCTACATTCGATCTTTTCTACAGTATTGTCCAAATAGGGTCCGGCTTGCAGTATTTTAGAATACGTGCTGGAGTCACTATCGGATACCAAGCGAGCGTAAATTAAATTGTATTCATTAACCGACTCTTTAAAACCCTCGAGAAGAATATTTGACTCCATGCCACTTGAAGAGCCTGTGTAATTTTTAAATCATACATCTTCTTTAGGTAAAGTGGCTTTTATTTCTGCCCGAGCAAAAATACAACAATATTTGTTGCGAACAGATGTTATGATGCAGTACAAATCCGTATTACTTTAAATATAATTATTAACATCTTTATTATTTGTACTGCATCCTAACAACTCTACCCGTCGAAATCGTAATTAGGTAGGAACTTGTTATTAATTATTAGAGTACCAGCTCTGACTTTATCGACGGCCTGGGGCGACCTCTGGAGCAGTTCCGCGACAATACGTCACTTCTTGTGTAGGTAGGTTTCGGAGAGTTGGGCCCGGAACCTAGCTACGCGACAGTCAATGGAGTTTTTGTGAGAATTTAGTATTTGAACGGGAAAATAATTCCTTTTTACTTGAGAAATGCTGGGCGGTAAAAGTGATTACGTGAACGTACTGTGTGATCGTGAGTTTGCATTCCTTTAGTGGGATTAGTTGAGATTCCGCAACATAAACTTGTATGGCGGCCAGGCGTGCCAGAACCTGGAAAGATTTAATCCATGAGAAATACGTCCGATCACACTTGGGTCAGAGCCCGTTTTGACGGATGATTGGGGTTCCGTTAGCCCGCGATGCTATTTGCCGATCTTTGTGGCGGAATAGTAAATTTACGCCGACATTGACTCTCGTCTGGACCGAGGGCGGCCTCCCTACATGCTAATCCTTCTAGCGAAAGGCCCCCTGATGATTTGGCGGCGGGATGACTTGCTAATTTCTGAGGAACTGTCTCCAGATCTCGGCTTCGGTGAGGGGCTATCCAGATCATGCATGGGGAAATGGGTTATGGAACCCGTCAAGAATACTTGTGGTTCCCAAATATGCTCAGGGTGTGGATCTTAAACCACGATATGTGTCGCTCTCCAAGGGATGGTGTGCCAGGTACATAATTTAAAAGGCAGAGTTGTGAGAACAAGCTTATAATTTTAAAAACAAGTAGCAATCAGGGTTTTAAATATGTCATTTCACTTACCCCCATGAACCGACCTCTTTTATTATGAATACTATCGCTAGCTAGCTAATATACTGACCATCTAGTAGCTGCAACGCCCAGGCGGCATTTCCCCATGCAGGATCTGGATAGCCCCTCACCGAAGCCGAGATCTGGAGACAGTTCCTCCGCCAAAGGGAAGTCGTCAAGCGGCCTTTCGCACAATGAATTAGTGAAGTCTTTTACGGAAATTTTAGATGGAATTGCATTACTGTGGTATAGGTCCATTTATCATCCGGATTTGAAGTGGGAAGACCTTTCCAACCTATTGATCAAACAATTTGAGGAAGAGGGAAAACAGCTCGATTTAAAAGCGGAATTGTTTAATTTAAGGCAGCCCAAGGGTATGTCTGTATTTGAATTTTCATTGAGAATTCCAACTTATGCAAACCTACTGGCAGCTAGGGATTTTGTCTCTTTTGAGGATCTTACAAGGGCAGCTGCTAGGCTAGAATCACTGTCTGAAGCCTCTACGTCTTCTTCTTCTAATTTCAAAGTCGTTGAATTTCCGGAAAAATCTACTAACTATAGGAAGTTTTCTTCTTCCGATAATAAATATAGTTTCAATAAGCAACACAATAATTCGTACTCTCATCAAAACAACAACGTCTTCCGAATACTTATAATAATGTTGTTTATACACGCAGTCAACCATCTCCTCCAAATAATGGGTTTATTTGTGATTTTTGTAAAAAGAGTGGACATAAAGTAACGGAATGCTGGAAAAAAGCCTCCGGTACAAAAAATGCTAAGGTTGGCACCGTACATAGTGGTACCAAGCCTAATAATAAAAAAAACTAGCTTGGAGTCGCTCTGGACACGCCCCTCCCTGTGCGCAAAGGGAACGGGAGTGGCAGAGTTGGCTCCGACTGGTTAGACAGTTCTGTGGTGGGCCCGCTACCACAGAAGCCGGATGTCGCGGGTGACAATCGTCCATTTGTTAATGTATATATTATTAATAATACTTTTTCTGCTCTCTTAGATAGTGGAGCAACAGTCTCTTGTTTAGGAGGAGATAGTTTTAAGCAATTTTTAGATTTAGGCATAGAATTAACGAAAGTAGACTTTAACGTTACAACAGCTGACGGCTCGAGTCAGTCTGTTCTGGGTACTCTAACTTTGCCGGTGACGTACAATACAATCACAAGGCAGGTTGTATTTTACGTCATTCCATCATTATCACCTAATTTTATTTTGGGGGTCAACTTTTGGAAGCAGTTTCGAATCGCACCGGAACTGTTTCCAGATGTGCACGAAACTGACCATTCGGGTCACATTAATGAATTACGAGCAATTCGCCCTGCTTCTTCATTATCGGTTTCCGAAAGCAGAGCTCTTTCGAAAATAATTAGTAAATTTGACTCTATTTCCTATGAAAAAAAGGTTTGGGTTTAACACATTTAGTGAAGCATTAAATCATTACAACTGGTCCTCCGATTAAGTAGCGCTACTATCCTCTGTCTCCGGCTAGACAACGTCAACTCGACGCGGAAGTGGACGAGATGCTCAGTTTAGGAGTAATCCGCCCCTCTCGATCGCCTTGGTCTAGTCCCGTGATTATAGTACAAAAGAAGGATGGTACGGGGAGATTTTGCCTCGACTCCAGAAAATTAAATAACGTAACGATCAGAGACAGTTACCCATTACCTCATATCGCACGTATCTTAGACAAACTGGGTGGCGCAAGATACGTATCTTCAATAGATTTGAGTAAGGCGTTTTGGCAGGTAGCGCTGGATAAAGACTCCTGTGAGAAAACAGCATTTGTCGTTCCGGGCCGTGGACTCTTCGAATTTACTCGTATGCCGTTTGGGTTAAAAAATGCACCCAGTGAACTCCAAAGACTGGCTGACGCTCTGTTTGGACCAGAATTTGATGATAACGCCTTCTGTTATCTAGACGATTTAATTTTAATTTCGGAGGATTTTGATTCTCACATTAAACTACTTAACAAAGTTTTTGAAAGACTGAGAGATGCGGGCCTCACTATAAATCAAAAAAAATCTGAGTTCTGTAGATCAGAGCTTAAGTACTTGGGATACATAGTAGATTCACAGGGACTTCGCACAGACCCGGTGAAAATTGAAAGCATAAAGGATTTTCCAATTCCAAAAAACGCGAAAGGAATCCGAGCTTTTCTTGGCCTTTCAGGGTATTTTAGACGTTTTATCAAAGGTTTCTCGAGTATAGCCGCTCCATTGACGAAGCTTACTGGTTCAAAGAACGGTGTCAGTAACTTCAAGTGGACACCGGAAGCAGAAAAAGCTTTTAACGATTTAAAACAAGCCCTTATAAGTGCTCCGGTTTTAAGCTGCCCAAACTTTTCAGAACCGTTCGCGATACATTGCGACGCAAGCTTCGTAGGAGTGGGGGGTGTCCTAATACAGAATATAGACGGTGCCGAACACCCGATTGCGTACTATTCACGTTGCCTTAACACTCACGAACGCAAACGGAGCGTGAACTCTTAGCAGTGCTGGATTCAGTAACGCACTTTAGACCCTACATTGAAGGAGCGCATTTCACAGTTGTTACTGACCATTCGAGTTTAAAATGGTTAGGTTCACTATCCAATCCTAGTGGCCGTCTTGCTCGATGGAGCTCACGGTTATCGCAATTTTCCTTTGATGTTGTTCACCGTAAGGGAACTCTACATATTGTACCGGACGTCCTCTCGCGTATGGATGTAGCCCTCGTATCGGGATCTGACCTTGTTGATACCACTGATAAATGGTATTTAAATGCTTGGAAAGGTTGTCAGGAATTCCCACAACGATTTCAGAACTTCCAAATTCGCGATAACGAATTGTTTCGTCATACGAAAACTAAGTTAGCTCTCTGTGAGGATACAGCGTGGAAGAAGGTAGTTCCTCATGAACTCAGAAAAAAGATTTTGTCAAATGAACATGAATCCTCTCGAGCTTGCCATCCCGGAGTTTTTAAAACATACAAAAAATTGCAATTACGTTATTACTGGCCGAACATGTATAAAGATGCCAAAGAATTTGTAAATCGTTGCCAAACTTGTAAAGCCCATAAGATAAGCACGGCACCTCCTAATGGTTTATCCTCAAACCCTAAACGTGTCACTAGACCTATGAAAATGCTGTCATTAGATTTGGTAGGTCCCTTACCTCGGAGTTACTCCGGCTTTACGATAATATTAACATGCGTTGACGTTTTTTCTAAATTCACTTGGTTATTTCCGCTGCGCAACGGCTCCGCGAAAAGCATAGTTAAACATTTGGAAGAGAACATTTTCCTTGTTCACGGGGTGCTTCGTACGATAGTGTGCTATAATGGTCGCCAGTTCATCTCACGGGAGTTTAAAGAACTGCTACAAAGTTACAATATACCACCTCCTTTTTATAACTCGTATTATACTCCTCAAAACAATGTTGTTGAGAGATACAACCAAACACTAGGAACTGAATTGTCAATCCTAGCCGAATCTGACCACCGTAACTGGTCCAAATTTCTGCCACAAATTCAGTCCGCAATGAATAACACCGTTAATTGTGCGACAAACTATACTCCGTACTTCCTAATGCATGGTAGGGAGCAAATTCTCGACGGAGATTTGCACCGCATTCCTATAGATAATGGGGACACTCACTCGGAAAGAGGGACTCTGCCTTCCACTTATGCTCAAAGGTTACAGAGTTTGGCAAACATATATGAACAGGTGTCGGACGCTTTACTCAAAGCTTACCAGACAGGAGCGAATCGTTACAACTTACGCAGAAGAAACGTCACATATCAAGTTGGTGACGTCGTGTGGAGACGGAACTTTGTTCAGTCTAACGCGTTAAATTATTTTTCTCAAAAATTGTCCCCACGTTTCGTGCAAAATGTTATAATAAAGAAAAAATCGGACTTGGTATATACCTTGGCAGGAGGTAAGGTATCAGGGGATTTTCATATAAAGGATATCGTCAAATCAGACAAAGTTCCAGTGTAAATTCTTTTCGCACATCAATTTCTCAGAAGGTCTGGCCATCTTTCTTGAGGACTGATATTTTCACTAATATATAACTTTGGTTATTTACTCTAAATTTTTACGCACGGAAACTTCACCGGCCTGATCAACCGGGTTGAAGAATTCCTAGCGCTCTGACAGTCTTTTCTCCTGACCTAGGTTCATTTTGGGGAAAAAAAAAATTTCTCTTCGTGTTAACTACTCCGCGTGGGCGTATTTATAAATCTAATACTGTTATTTCATAAGTTACTCCCTTAAAACATAACCATCAACTCCGGTAATAGTACTCGAATTGAATGGATTAGAAATACACCTTATTAGCATTAGTTTTAGTTATAAACAGATTATGTGTATAATAGGCTTCAGGTGAACAAATGAATAGTCAGTTAAATGCTCTTCTGAATCGTGAATGTTGTTTTACACGAGCATAACAGCATTTCTCTCTAAATAAGTGCCTTAGGTTAATTTGTCGTATTATGTAATATTTATTTGTATACATTTTGAAATGCAAGAAGTTACAACCCGACTGTCTCCTTCGTTTCAAGATGGGCAAAATAAGGAAGCCTTGTTTTCCACTATATGTGTACAAACGCTGATTGTTCTTGTTTCATCATTAATATTAATATGTATATATGTAGTGACATGGCTTTACAAAAGATGTCTCGACAGGTCCAAGATTCAAATAAAAGCCCGCATCAAACGGTGCACATAAATATTAAATTAAGTAATTAAATTAGACCTTCAATAATAAAAAAAAAGAAAAAAAATTCGCTTTCCTGCTGATGAAACAAGATATATCTTCCATGTATATATAGCTTATAATGTGGAACGACGTGCCAACTCCGTTCCTTCCACATTTTAAGTCACTTCAGTCGTATTATTATTTTTTTTTTTTTGTATCTAATTTTATTAAAGAGTCCAGAGCATATGTAGATGTTGCGAAACCTTTCCTTGTGTTCTTTTTTTTTCTCTCTTTTCAAAATAATGTAAATTTGTTTTTGTTGCTTACTTATTGACCTCTTGATAGTCATTTTGGTGAACACACCAGTTGTTCTTGATATAAATAATATTTAAAATTGCAAAAATTTTCATTGTATTTAGTTATAAGTAAGTTTGGTTATGGTTGGATTGACCCTTAGATTAATCAAATTTCATTATTCATTTTGTTACTCTTCTTTATAGTTTATTTATATAATTAATTATTTTATAACATAGAAAGTTTCCTTAAAATAATGCGTCAAACCTATTAACGGTTCTTATACTGATGATAGTTGCATATCACTTGACCCGATTGCACCTTCTATATTGATGGATGTATACATTATTACATTGGCACCATTCTTATGCGATGGTTGTTGACAATTTAACACTCCGTATTAACTACTCTATTTCTCTGGTATGCACCCCCATACGACCTAGTTAGATAGGATAGTTAGGTAATCAACGAAGTGTTTTTCTTATCTCCTATGGAGAAGTAGAGGCAGTGTTAAGTGAGGATTGGTTTTCCATCCTAAAAAGTGATGCCTATTTGGCTTCTTTAAAAACCTATTTAAGGAAAGTGTTGCCTTAAGGCATTTAAGTGTCGTTGTTGGTTCAGAAGGTGTTAGATTTGAATTATTTCTTATGTTTACTGTTAAGTCCTTATTTTCTTAAGTTGTATTATTTTATTGCAGTTGTAACGCTAACGGCAGTTCGCGACTTAGTTCGGTTTTCAACACTCATTGTACTTCATTCGGCGAGTGCTTGAGGACTCCGTTCGCGTTACACCGCTTCTTTCTATGCTTCCCAGCATCATTATTTGTAAGCCTATCATAATAAAGAATGGTTGTTTCGTGGACCTGGCCATCCGGCCTTAAGCTTGATGGAGTGCGACTGGAGTTGCGAAACACCCATTCGAAATAAGTTGTTGACTAATCTAATGTTTTTTTTGTCATTTACTTTTCCAAATTTTACTGCTCACTGCTTGCTTGTATTTTATAATTTTGTTTTACTGTTTTAGAAATCCCGTGGACCGACCTAGACAGCATAGGATCAGGTTGTTTTGAATGAATTACATGTTTGAGGGCAAACATTTGGTGGCGAGGGGGGTAATGTTATGATGCAGTACAAATCCGTATTACTTTAAATATAATTATTAACATCTTTATTATTTGTACTGCATCCTAACAACTCTACCCGTCGAAATCGTAATTAGGTAGGAACTTGTTATTAATTATAGAGTACCAGCTCTGACTTTATCGACGGCCTGGGGCGACCTCTGGAGCAGATCCGCGGCAATACGTCACTTCTTGTGTAGGTAGGTTTCGGAGAGTTGGGCCCGGAACCTAGCTACGCGACAGTCAATGGAGTTTTTGTGAGAATTTAGTATTTGAACGGGAAAATAATTCCTTTTTATTTGAGAAATGCCGGGCGGTAAAAGTGATTACGTGAACGTATTGTGTGATCGCGAGTTTGCATTCCTTTGGTGGGATTAGTTGAGATTCCGCAAAGTAAACTTATATGGCGGCCAGGCATGCCAGAACCTGGAAAGATTTAATCCATGAGAAATACGTCCGATCACACTTGGGTCAGAGCCCGTTTTGACGGATGATTGGGGTTCCGTTAGCCCGCGATGCTATTTGCCGATCTTGTGGCGGAATAGTAAATTTACGCCGACATTGACTCTCGTCTGGACCGAGGGCGGCCTCCCTACATGCTAATCCTTCTAGCGAAAGGCCCCCTGATGATTTTCCTTTGGCGGCGGGATGACTTGCTAATTTGTTCGCGGCGAAAGGCCGCTTGACGACTTTCCTTTGGCGGCGGAACTGTCTCCAGATCTCAGCTTCGGTGAGGGCTATCCAGATCCTGCATGGGGATGACTTGCTAATTTGATCGCGGCGAAAGGCAGCTTGACGACTTCCCTTTGGCGGAGGAACTGTCTCCAGATCTCGGCTTCGGTGAGGGGCTATCCAGATCCTGCACGGGGAAATGCCGCCTGGGCCTTGCAGCTACTAGATGGACAGTATATTAGCTAGCTAGCGATAGTATTCATAATAAAAGAGGTCGGTTCATGGGGGTAAATGAAATGACATATTTAAAACCCTGATTGCTACTTGTTTTTAAAATTATAAGCTTGGTCTCACAACTCTGCCTTTTAAATTATGTACCTGGCACACCATCCCTTGGAGAGCGTCACATATCGTGGTTTAAGATCCACACCCTGAGCATTTTTTGGGAACCACAGGTATTCTTGACGGGTTCCATAACCCGTCCAGAATTGGCGCTTCCTACGGGATAAAATCTGTGGGTTCCTGACCAGCACTACAACACTAAAGTTGTTTTACGAAAAGTATACTTGGCTTTGCCACTTGGCGAAAAACCCACGTAGCACAGACATAAATAATACTTTTCCAAATTTCTTTCCTATAATTGCCGCTGCTCCTGACAAAGAGGAATAATTTGTTCTATACGATCTTTTTCCCCAGCATCCATCTGCAATAAGGTCAATCATGGCAGTTCCATTTTTGTTTACTCTGCCTTCTTTTAATGCCTCATCCCTTTCTTCGGCGGCTGCCAACGCCAGACAGTAAACAGAAGTTTCCTGCCAATTATGAGATACTTCTAAATTTCTTCTCGAATACAGTTTTGAAGACATTGTTGATACGTCAACTGCAGCTAAAAATTCCTCCAACTGGTACTGTCCCCCGCCAATTACCATAATTCCAGATACCGCACTCCTATTGATATCCAAAGATGCACAGTCGTCATCAGTCGAAAGGATCTTTTGAAAATTGCAAAAATTGCATTTAATTGTGAATTTAGATAAGAGACCAGTCCTTTTTTCGTTCACTATTTCTAAATTACTCAGATTTTATGCAAATTTTTCGCAATGTTGACTATATATTTTGAGTTTTTTTATAAACATATCTACGTTAATCAATCTACGGCCTTCAATCTGCATCTCAGTCTTTAGCGGTTGACAAACTTCCACCTGAAAGAAAAAAAAATCCAGTGGGAAATGATGATAAAACGTTTTGTACGTCTTCAATATTTTAATTATTTTTTTATTTATTTATCTATAATAAAATATATTTACAATGGTTTTATTTGTATGCCTGTCTCATTAGAATATACCTGTCTCGAAACAGGCGTACAGGTATATAAATGAATATAGTAGTTACAAGGATATTTCAGGTAAAATACATATTATGAGTAGAATTAAAACAGAAGGGTGATTGGAAGGGTGGTAAATCTTTTAAAGAGAGTTATTTTATAAATGTTGGAGATGGAGTAATGAAATAAATTCTGCCTAATCTATTTATAGGTTAAATTTGACAGGATTCCATTATTTTCATTTGTTTTATATGGGTTAGGTTGTATGTGAAAATGTGAATAGTTATTTCTGTCTATGTGTGATTTATTTTACAGATATTTGTGATAGTGTGGCGTAATAAGCTACCTTGTATCAAACTACCTAACTTTGACGGTCGCGCCGATAATTGGAATCTGTTCTATGAGATGTTTAAAACAAATGTTCATTTAAATCAACAATTATCTGATTCCCAACGCGTTCAATATTTGATTGGAAAATTAACTGGAACCGCGAAAAATGTTACGTCAGGTTTAGTGCCAACTGGAGATACGTACAAAATAATCTGGGAAACGCTAGTTAATAAATATCAAGATAAGCGATCACTTGCCACTCACTTCCTGAATAATATATTTCATTCCAAAACCGTAATACACAACGCAAATAGTTTGACAGCTTTTATAGAAAAATATTCAGCATCCATCGCCGCGCTAAAACAATTAGGAATAGAGGATCTTTCGGATTTTATATTACTGCAATTCGCTTTACGAAAATTAGAGTCGCAAACTGCACAAGCATTTGAGCTCTCAGTTCGAGAAACTGAAATTCCCACCTGCAAGCAATTGGTATCGTTTGTACAAGATCAGGTCAAAATTCTGCAACCAACATCAACAACTCGTGGACCTAACACCGCTAATATAAATACAACCAGTTCCGGTGGAACTGCACGCACAACTCAACCCCGCACACATCATACTTGCATAAGTACGCAATAGAAATGCTTTTATTGTCAAAATGAGAGCCATACGCAACTGTACACTTGTAAACAATTTTTAAAATTATCGCCAAAGGAAAGGTTTTCCTTCGTAAAGGAAAAATCTTTGTGTTTTAATTGTTTTAGCCCGCAACACACGTCTACAAGATGTAAATCAAAAGGCACTTGTCATAAGTGCCATGGCAAGCACCATACGCTTCTTCATTTTGAGAAATCCAGTCACGCAAACACCAACACATCCAATGTAGAAACTCAACCTAACGAGTCAGAACCCTCGGTGTGTACCATGTCAGCAACCACTCGAGAAGGTGCAACTACTGAAGTACTTGCTACAGCCAAGGTTTACACTGTTGATCGAAACGGTGAAGAGAATACCGTTCGCTGTCTTTTAGAACCAGGCTCACAAAAGCATTACATAACATCACAATGTTGTGAACAATTAGGCCTGGCAGTCAGACCAGGACCGCGCTTTGCAGTCCAAGGTTTAGGCGGCAAAACGCAATCAATAAAAGGAAGTGTCACATTGACAATTCAATCTAGGATTGATCCCTATTTCAAATACTCCATAACCGCTCTAGTTTTAGATAAAATTACCGCTCATTTACCTACTTGCAAAGTGGACTTGACGTCATATAAGTTCATAAATATTCCTCTGGCAGACGACACCTGGGCAATGCCTGATCCAATTGATTTGCTAAATGGCGTTAGTCTGTTCTCTCGACTGTTGTTACCAAATAAGGTAATCACCCCCAATTTTCCAGTCGCAATTCAAACCACATTAGGCTATGTTTTCATGGGTGACGCTCCAGTAAATTCTCAATCAAACACCACTTTAACTTTCTGCGCTACGCACGAAATTGAGAATTTAATTCCAAAATTCTGGGAAATCGAAGATATCGGTTCGGAACCGGATCACAGCCTCGAAGAAAAGGAAACTGAGAACATTTTTAAAAGTACCACAACTCGCCTTGAGGACGGTTCTAATGAAATGGCTTTGCCATTCAAAGGCAACCCGTGTGACTTAGGTGATTCATTGCAAGCTGCGCAAAATCGGTTTTATGGACCAGAGAGAAAATTTAAGCATCTGCCAGAATTAAAACCGCTCTATGATGAAGTGATCAGAGAACATATTCACAAAGGTTATCTATCCCAGGTAGAAGCTTTACCGTCAGAAAACGCGTTCTACATTCCGCATCACGCAGTTAAGCGTGAGGATAAAATGACAACGAAAGTGAGAGTGGTTCTTGACGCAAGCGCAAAGACAAAAAAAATATTTATCTTTAAATGACATTTTACACACGGGACCAAGCCTACAATATGATTTATTTTGCATTCTTCTGAATTTACGCCTTTTTCCTATCGCAATTTCTGCCGATGTTCGTCAAATGTATTTATGTATAAATGTTCGCAAAGAAGATCGTCGTTATCAACGTATTTTATATAGACTCGATCCGTAAAAGCCGCTTCAGTCTTATCAATACAATCGCGTGGCATTTGGCCTTAAGTGCAGCCCGTTCTTAGCCCTTCGAGCAATCAAATAATTAACGTTAGATGAAGGCGCTCGCTTCCCTATGGCAAGTGATATTATCAATCGTGACGTTTATGTAGACGACATCGCTAGCTCTGCTTTAAATGAGCAAGAAGCTATCCGCGCGGCTGGAGAGTTGATTGAGCTCTTCCAGTCAGGAGGATTCCAACTTGCTAAGTGGGCAAGTATTAAAAAACATTCCATTGGAACTTCGCTTGTCGCAAAGTGTAACTCGTAACGTCGCAAAGTGTAATGATAGTGATGCATCGCTAAAATCTTTGGACTACGTTGGCATCCTTTGGATGACATTTTCGCATTTGAAGTCACTCCAGACAATCGAACTTGTACAAAACGCAATATTTTATCATCTGTCGCTAGATTCTTTGACGTGATGGGTCTGGTGGCGCCTATAATTGTACAAGCCAAGCTTCTGATAAAGGAGCTGTGGATTTTAAAAATCGATTGGGACGAAATCCCACCCACGAGTATATCACGCCAGTAGCAGCAGTTCAATGCGGAATTGCCGTCAATATCGTCAATTCGTATTCCACGTCATGTAGGAGTCGCTGAAGGATGCACGTTAAAACTCGTTGGGTTTGCGGATGCGAGCCAAAAGGCATACGGAGCAGTGATATACGCTCAGGTGACCACTCCTGATAACCGAATTGAGGTTCAATTAGTTTGCGCCAAATCAAGGGTAGCACTGTTGAAGGTCGTCTCCTTAGCACGCTTAGAATTATGCGCAGCATTATTGTTATCGCAACTGTTGAAAAGGGTAATTGATAATTACACCGCGAGGTTTATTGTTCATTCAATATTTGCCTTTTCTGATTTTTTTTTTTTTTAATTGAAAATTTTTGATTCAATACATATGATAGATACATGAAATAATGAAAAGTATCTAAAAAAGCTTAAAATAATAAATGTATGAACAAAAAAATCCCACAAAGGCAATGCCTGTGCATGGGTATAATATTGATTTTTACTTTTATTTTTATTTCTATGGTTAAAGTGAATATTTTAAGTATACATAAATTAGGGATTTAAAAAAAAGTAACTGAATGAATGCATTTAAAAACTACAACATAATAACAGTCTGCACTGTTATTATAGTATTTGTAAGTTTTGTAAGAATAGATGTTACAAGTGCAATTTAAAAACATTAAAAAAAAAACAATATAAAATAGCAAACAATATTATAAATCTTCTCTAAAAACTGTCCAATGATAGATATACTTAACGGCTTTATTTAAACTTATAAGAAAAAAATATCTGTTTCAGTGTTTTTTAGCCAAATTTTGGTATATTTTTTATAAGATTGAAGATTTTGACATATGTTCTCTTTAAAGGTTGTACATAGTAAGTTATACATTTTTGGAGCTATAAAACTAATATGCCTTTGGGACAACCTAGTTTTCCAGTGGGGTACTGCATACTCACATGTGCCACGTCTTTGGCTGGTACGATTTGAATTTTTTAGAAAGTTATTTGGACGCATGTAAATAAATTTAAGACATTGAAGTCCATAGGTCTGTCTAAGGTCCAAAATATCAGTTTCCTTAAACAATTGTTTGGAGGGATACGATATATTTTTTTTGTACATAATCTTAATAATTGATTTTTGGGCAATTTCTAAAGGTTTTACATGATTATTATAAGCAATAATTATCAGCCTGAAACACTCATCCACATTGAAAAATCTCGGCCCGTTGGCGTCATGTATCTTTTCTGGGAAGATTTTTCAATGTGAATGAGTGTTTCAGGCTAATAATTATTGCTTGTAATAATTGTTACCCTTTGTGCTATGCATAAAAATCTTGTCTTAAACGTTAGTTTAACAATTAAAAATAATAATTTTACATGATTATTGTAAGCTCCACCCAAGCCAATTATTCCGTAGGAAAGAGATGAATGGACTAGTGCATCATGAACTAGTTTTATGGTTTTTAAATTTACTATGTTACACATTCTTTTAAAAATATAATTTAAGTATCTGAGTTTGTTAACAGTATTTTCTATATGGTTGGTCCATTTAAGTTGACAATCTATGGTTACACCTAAGTACTTAATCATTTTTCCTGATTTCATTTCTTCACAGTTAGAGCATGTGGTTGGGTTACAATTTATGTTATGAAACTTTAAATTGAGATTAGTTTTGGGAGCTGACTTCTGTGTGATATAGAAAGTAATACAGAGAGTTTTTTCGTAATTTAAAGTAAGAAGGTTTCTATCTAGCCATTCTTTGACAATAGAAATACATTTGTTAGCTTTATTAGTTGTATCTTCCCATGTCTTTCCTTGGACTGTTATTGCAGTATCGTCAGCAAATGAGAAAATTTTACCAGGTATAACAATATTACACAAGTCATTTATATAGATTAAAAAGAGTAGCGGCCCTAATACAGTCCCTTGTGGAACTCCGTGTTTTACTGTGTCAAAATTACTCAAACATGTAATTTTGAGTAATATGTAATTTTGTAATTTTTAATATGTAATTTTGTAACAGCAGAAGACATTTATTTTTAATTCCAATGTTGGACATTTTCTTTAAAAGAGTTTTGTGGTTGACTGTGTCAAAAGCTTTCTTTAAATCTAGAAAAATGGTTAGAGTTTTAATGTTTGAGTCTAGATTAGAATAAATATTTTTGGTTAAATTAAATATAGCATCATCAGTAATGAGTTTAGTCCTGAAGCCATATTGGTTAGCTGATAGGAGTGAATGAGATTCTAGAAAATCGATGATTCGTTTTTTAGACATTTTTCTTATATCTTAGACAATTGAGAAGTTAATGTGATTGGTCTGTAGTTGTCTGTTTTACATCGAGGTCCTGATTAGTGTATGGGAATGATGTTAGCAAATTTAAATTTATTCGGAAAAATACTATTACTGATGCATACTGGTGTTAAATATATGGTGTAGTGGTCTGACTATATGTTTTTTCATAGATTTAATTGTAGCATTACTTAAGTTGTCAGGGCCATCTGCAGACCTAACGATTATGTTATCAATATGGTTTGAGATTTCGACTTCTGTTATTTCAATAAATTCGGATAATTCAGAGGTACAATTTTTAGTCTCTAAAAAGTCTGAGGGTACATGCTGAGAGTGTAAGCTAAGAGGCGGGTTATTGTCGATTAGGGTAGAGGCTATGTTAGTGAAAAAGTGATTGAAATTGTTTGCAATGTCTTCAACGTTCTCTAAGATTATATTGTTCTCGGTTCCAATTTTTTGAGGAATTTTGTGTTCCTTTTGATTCCTGTTTGAAATCTCATTTATGATATTCCATGTTTTTTGTGAGTTATTATGTGCTTTTTTGAGTTGCTCAGAATAGTACTGGTGTTTGCATTTTTTTATGAGAGTGTTTAGATAATTTCTGTATATAATATAATCGTTCCGTTTGTTATAATTTTGTGTTTCATTGTTGGATATGCAATGGTTTTCGTGAGTTTTGTAAGCTTTAAACAGATTATTTTTGTGTTGAATTGAGATTATTAGACCACGTGTAATCCATGGTTTTATGCGTCTATGTTTACTTTTTGGTGCTGTTCTTGGTTCATAACCTTTTTCAATATGATTTTGAATGATCTCATTAAAATTATTTAAAGATATATCATTAACAGACAGCACTGAGTCCCATGTTTCGGTTGTCAGAGAGATGTCTAGAGATAGGTAATTAATTTTTTTTTGTGATTTGCTGATGATTATTGGGATCTGTGTTGCTTGGTGATTTTACAATATAATGGCCGTAGAAAGTGGGATAGTGGTCTGTAATGTCAACTTTTAAGGTAGCAGATATATGAGGGTAAATTTTGTTTGATTTCAGAAAATGTGATCAAGACATGAATCATTAGGGTAATTGGGCCTAGTGGTACTGTTCACGTAAGACAGGTAACCTTTACTGTACAGTAGGTTTAAGTATTCATTGGCAGTTTGATTTAATAATGCGCTTTGAATGTTTATATTGATACCTCCAACAACGAAGGAAAAATCGAATTGGTTCATATTAATTTTAGTTATAAAAGATTCCATTTCGAGAATGAATTGACTAGTGGATAAAGAGGGAGATCGATATATGACCAATATTGAATATTTTTTCCCTTTAGGGTAAAAGTTACATGGACAGCATTTGAATAATTGAATTTTAGTGTATTTACGTTAATGTTGGATACAGATTGGATATTATAAAATAAAGTGAGGCTATCATGTGAGGTATGTCTAGAAGGTATCGATAAGGTATTAAAATTAGGTAAGATGAAAGGAACACATTCTCGCATTTGAGTTTCAGTGGGTATTATTATATCTAGCTGGAAAGATAGAGATTTGAAGGATACATAATTCAACAAAATGTTTTCGGATACTTCTTATGTTCATGTTCAGCATGGTGAAGTTAGTATTGTCGAAAATTGTATTTATTTCATTACAATTATCGCATTCACGAGTTTCGGGAACAATGTTATTGTTTTCGTCAGCCATTTTAGTGTCAGTGCCAGAGTGATTTTTCCTGTATGGTACCCGAATTATTGTAGCGGAATATCAATCGCGTCCTTCACGTGTATTATAGGGGAGTCTTGATTTTTTCTAAGCATTACATTTCCATTTTTTGTCCACGCAAATTTATAGCCCAATGATTTGGTTGATCGAGCTAGCCAGAGAAGTTGGTTATTGGCGGGCGTAAGCTTTTCGTCCATGTAAATCTTCTTTTTCCGAAGAGGAGTATTTCAAATCGCTTTCGGAAAATAAACCCACTTTCTTTTTTTGGGAAAGATTTTTGTCTTTAGCTTCTTTGGTGTTCATTTTTAAAGTGATAGATTTTTTTGTCGAGTAGCAATTTACAATATTCTTGTCTAATAGTAGTTCTTCGCACTCTAATTTTTTTAGAATGAGTTCCACCGGTATGTTTGGGTTTTCGTTTTCTTTTATTTCAAGCCCATGTATCTCTAGAGCATTTTGTTGTATTTTATTCATCATTTGTTTAAGATTTTTATTTTCAGTTTGAATATCTTTTATTTTTTGGTACATTTTTTTCTTTTCTTCCTCGTAGTCATCAATTTTTTTTTAGAAGAAATCAATTGCTTTGCTGATATCAGTTAATTCACACTTCAGTAATTTTTTCATTTCGGCGCTCAGCTTCTCTATTAGTTTTTCATCATGATTTGTAGCCGTTTTTGGTGTAAAGCAGAGGTCTTTTTCACTATTTGTTGCCTTTTTACACTGTGAACAGTGAGTTTTGTCGAAAAGAGGCATATTAAATGTTTATTAAAGTAATTTCACGATATGGAAATATTATTGTTGTGATGTTTATTTGTAGCTGTCAGTCTGCAACTGTTTTTTTGCCACTTTTGCAGTCCACGGTCATGCAAATGTGAAAATCTACAACACTCAATACAGCTTTTACAGCACTATTTTTACTGATGCAATTGAGCAAAAAATGGATTAGTTAATCGTTTTTATAATGACTTTCTTAACTAGAGCAATTACTTAGCAACTTGTCAAATTTAACCATTCGACTGTAACTTTAAGTTGGATTCATTCATCACGTCGCCGCTGGCAAATCTTTGTTGCCAATCGTGTAGCAAAAATACACGAACATTTGCATATTAGTCATTTTTATCATGTCGCAGGTGCTGAGGACCCTAGCGACTGTCTGTCGAGAGGTATGCTACCATCACAATTGATGGCAAATGATATTAGGTGGAATGGTCCAAAATGGCTTTGCCAGCCGCATTCTGAGTGGCCTATTGCGCTACTTAAGCACGCAAATTCAGAACAGTTAGGGGGCGTTCAAGTATTACGTAACGCAATTTTTGAAGATTTTGGACCCCCCTCCCCCCTCCCTGTAACGCGCCGTAACATTTTACTTTACCCCCCCCCACATAAACGTTACGTAACACCTAAGTGACAATTTTTACCGGAAAGTCACAATTAAGTTGCGCAACGCAAAGAAATGTCACTTAAATGCCCTTTTTCTTGATTTAATCGCGTTTGCGGAAGCAAATAAATAAAACTCGCAATACACGCTTATATTGTTCATTTTATTCATTCAAATTGTTATTTATAAAAAAAATGGAAATTATTACAATTTTTATCGGCCTTGAATTCCTTCCGGATTTCCACAATCTAACACTGTCCTATTATATACCTACATGGTTTTACAACAGGTACTTTTTTTACATTAGCTACACTGAGGAGGTCCTAAGAAGGTATTTTTCCTATTGTTTCTCTGTGGAGCAACACTTTACTCCACTATGATTCACAAGCTGACTCATAGTGGAATAAAACCTTTTTCATGTTCCGAATGCAGTTATACAAGTTATCAAAGGGGAAGATTTAAAAATCCACAGCATAATTCACAGAAGTGAAAAATCTTTTTCATGTCCTGACTGCAACTATTTGTGTCCTCAAAATGGATATCTAAGAAGTCACTTGCTGACTCATAGTGGAGAAAAACCTTTTTCGTGTTCCGACTGCAACTATTCTTGTACTACGAAGATAAATCTAAAAATCACATGCTTACCAACAGCGGAGAAAGACCTTTTTTATGTTCTGACTGCAACTATTCCTCTTCTCGTAAAAAGTAACTAAAACGGCACTTGCTAACTCACAGTGACGAAAAAACTTTTTCTTGTCCCGACTGCGACTATTCATTTGCTACACGACGGTATCCAAAAAATTACATGCTTACCCACTCCGGACAAAAACCTTTTTCATGTCCCGACTGCAATTATTGGTGTTGTACAAAGGAAAATCATTTTCTTACTCCAAGTAACATAAAACCTTTTACATGATTCCACTGTGACTATTCATGTTCTACAAAGAGGCGCAAAAAATTACATGTTTACGCCTAGCAGACAAAAACCATTTTCCTGTCCGGAATAAAGTTATACAAGTTCTCAATTTAAAAATCCACCTTATGATTAATAGAAGAGAAAAACCTTTTTCATGTCCTGACTGCAACTGTTCGTATTCTGAAAAGGGATATGTAAGAAATCACTTGCTGACTCGACTCAAAGTGGAAGAAAGCCGTTCCGACTGCAACTATTCAAGTACTACGAAGAGAAATCTAAAAATCACATGTTTACCCACAGTGGAGAAAAACCCATTTCATTTCCTGACTGCAACTATTCTTCTACTCGAAAAAAAATAACTTAAACGGCACATGCTAACTCACACTGATGAAAAACCTTTTTCATGTCCTGACTGCAATTATTTATGTTGTACAAAAGAAGATCTTAGAAATCATTTGCTGACTTACAGAGATATAAAACCTTTTACAAGTTTTTACTGCGACTATTCATTTTCTAACAAGAGGCACCAAAAAATCACATGTTTACCTACAGCAGATAAAACCATCTTCTTGTCCTGAATGCAGTAATTCAAGTTCTCGAAAGGAGATTTAAAAATGCACAGCGTGATTCACAGTGGAGAAAAACCTTTTTCATGTTCTGAGTGTAACTTGGCATGTACTACGAAAAATATCTATATGTAATATTATTATATTTAAGCAGTATATTTAAGTAAACCTGAGTGTAATAACTAAAAAGCGTTGTTCTAACTAAAAACTCTCGTATAACATCATTCATATGTTATGTTCCATAAATTTTTTATTATTTATTTTTTTTTTATTTTGCTATTTACCAAATTTCATTATCATCTGTTTTGGTTTCACTGCGCTGCCAAGTCAGCATGAAAACCTGTATAGGCCAATAACTGCTGATGATGTAAATCTCCCGTTTTTCAGGACATTACATTACCTTCAAACTCACTTTAACAACACTGACTACAGAAATTTGTGTTTATGTGTATTTCATGTTTAGAACACTAACGACTACTGACAACTAAAAAAAAATGACGCACACTACAGTCGAGGAATTAATTCACCGTACAACACAAACGAAAAGGGTTTCCAAGATTTGGAAGATTTTAATTCCCTAATTTTTTTATTTAAATAATGAAAACATGTTACGTAACGCGTTGTTCGAACCACCCCCCCCCCCCCAGTAACGCACCGTAACGTTTCAAAAGACCCCCCCTCCCCCCCAAGTGCGTTACGTAATACTTGAACGGCCCCTAACCGGAATTGAAAAGCAATCAGTATGAACAGCCAATTACTTTTGGCTTGTGTTCTCGCATGGCTGATCCACCAGAAATGAAAACTCGCAACCTTGAAGCGCTTGTATCATCTCAAATTATACCTAATTCAATTATTAGCAAATATTCTTTGTTTAATAAATTGCAACGCGTAGTCGCATGGGTAATGCGTTTCGTTAATAATTGTCGTAAACTTCCTGATATGGGTAATACAAATTCAACTTATCTTAGCTCTCGTGAATTAAATTACTCGCTTTTGAAAATCATACGCATCGAACAGGAAACATATTTTTCTGTCGATATACGTAACATGCGAAATAACATTCCATGTTCAACGTACATTCTAAACTTCAACCCATTTCTTGATGGCCACGGTATTATTATAGCGCGGTCGACTCAAGTACTCAAATCTGTCATACGGAAACAAATTTCCCATCTTATTACCGAAAAGCTGTCTTTTAGGTTATTTAATTATAGGTTATTATCACAAACTATATTTTCATGCAGGCCCGCGAAGTCTTCAATTCACTATTCAGCGGAAGTTTTGGATAATGGCGGCACGAAATAAGATTCGTTCACAACTTTCGAAATGCATTGTTTGCCATAAGATAACATCTTCAGCATTACCTCCTCCGTTAATTTATGATTTACCACGTGTATGTCTAAACTGATATACAGGGGTATATCTAAAATAGAAAAATTATTCTTTTTCAATTTTTTTTTGTTTTGCTTGGCGACCATTGGGGTCTTTGCCTTCCATTATTGTTATTTTATTTCTTTATATTTTTGGATGCTTATGCTCAATTTGTTTTATTTTCAAACGTCAATTGTTCATTGAATCCTATCGCATCGCGTTTCTTTTTTTTGTATTTGTCTTTTTCTTTTGTCCACTTGGTCAAGGCGGGGGGCATGTTCGCGCCTTTATTGTTACATGTGGTTCTTTGTAAATACCTCTTGTGTGCCCTCCGCCTCAACAGTTCAGTTGAATTCACCTCACCGTAAACGACATAAGTCCTAAAAACCGCACCGCTTTTACAGTTGTAATAATCAAACCGCAAACAGAACTCTTAAACCGCAGCTATTCGCAAGTACCATCGCCACGCGTCACCTATTCTCGCTTATTATTTCGCGATTAAACGTGCATTCCCAATCGCCATTCCCTTCCAAAATCTCTCCAAACTAACATACCTACCTTTCCAGTGAACACTGAACGAAGAGGGAAGCAGTCTGGGTAAGTGCGATTAAAACATAATATTTATTTATTTATTTATTTATTTATTTATTTACATATGCATATATATTACAATACATTACAATATGATACTTTGTCTGTCCAACTGGGCAGAATACCCAAATAAATAAAATAGGTAGATAAGAACCGCATACAGTCCGCAACATACCGCAACATTTGATCCCTCGATCCATTGAGAGGTAACATTTGCTACCCGCCGCAACACTCTCTGTTACACAAAACAGGTCCAAACATTTGCCTTTCATTGTATCACATAATTCATTCATCTTTCTTTCCAAGCCTCCTCTTATATTCCACGTACCAATTCGGCATTACTCACGTTCCGTCCTCCTCTTTGCGCCACTGAAAGGATGGCGATGTGATGGATAGCGAGTCTCATCGACACCTATGTCGGCCATTCCCTTCCACGGACCACTTATGCAATCTACTTAACATCCTTAGTCTAACTTAAACTAACTTAATCTACTTAATCTAACTTAACCTAACTCAATCTTGCTCACACATACACAAACCTATATTTAATAAATCTGCAGTTCATAACAACAATTCTAAAGAAACCATAACAATATAGTAACAATATAGAAACCATAACATGTAATCAACGCTAACGAAAATGTATATAATACACTGTAATAAGTAAAGTGTTCAATAAAACGCATACAGTAGTAATGTTATATTTTGCATTAGTCAGAAGTACACTGGAATATGCCTAGCCAATTTGGAACCCGCAGTATAAAATATACATAGATAGCATAGAACATATTCAAAACAAATTTATAAAATATCTTATATTATAATAAAACCAATATAAAACTTTATTCCACTTAATTTTATTGGACCGTAACCGGTTTCAGCTCGTCAAAGCCATCTTCAGACTGGTACAAATATTTCCTAGTCTACGGTTTATATACACAACATATTGGGGAGGGGGAGAGGGGTGGTCTACAAGGATTTTAATCAATTACAATAATTATATTTGTTGCTAAGTCATTTTAGACTATCGAATTTCTAAATATTTTGGTTATTCCAGTAAGCTAATTACATTGGGTTTGCAGCTCACTTCAATGATGATTAGGGAAAAATCTTACAAGTAATATGAGTTACTAATGACCTAATTTTATTGTCAAATCGTTATTATATTTATGAAGTTTGGTATTTTTTATTGCTTTTTGAAGGGATACGTGTTTACATTGGAGTTGAAATGGTCTAAACTAATTACATATTTTAATATCGAAAATTATTATGAAAATTAGACTGGATACAAAAGCGGGGACTTAGCAAATGAATCTAATTGCTTTATCTTTAAAAAGTTACTTTATGAAGGGGTACATTGGAGTAGGAATGGTCTAAACTAAATACCTATTTTAATTTCGAAATTATTATGAAAATTACAATGGATACAAAAGCGGAGACTTAGCAAATGATTCAATTGCTTATTCATTACAAAGTTAGATTCTATTTTTTTAGTTAAGCGGGTAATTTCTAAAGATTCTAGTCTATCCAGTTTATGACCTTTATTGCAAATATGGAGAACTTTAACATCTCTGTCTTTATCAAATGAATGTTTATTTTCTAATAAGTGTGATGCTACATTCGACAATTCTCCTTTGTCATTCACCCAGTTTGTAAAATGTTCTTTAATTCGGGTTTTTACTGACCTCCCAGTTTGACCTACGTAATACGATGGGCAGTTGGCACAATTCACTTGGTAAACGCCAAGTGAATTGCCAAGGGAATTTATTATTCCGTATTTAGGTTTAAAATTAAGAGTATTTTTAATGATTTTATTTCCAAATTTTGCTAATTTATAGGCAGGGGCTGAATTATATAACACTACTGGTCTTACTGGCTAAAACTTAAAAAACTTACATTAACAATCATATCACAAGGCCTCGATAATAAAAATGAAAAAGATTTTACTAAACAATGGGTTAAAATCCCTTATATTGGCAAAATATCAACTAAAATATCCAGATTAACTAATAATGATAAATGTAAAACAGCTTTTTATAATGTGCATTCTCTAGGGAGAATTTTAATTAATAATAAAGATAAAAGAGAAAAACTTGAAAACTCAGGCGTTTACCAAGTGAATTGTGCCAACTGCCCATCGTATTACGTAGGTCAAACTGGGAGGTCAGTCAAAACCCGAATTAAAGAACATTTTACAAACTGGGTAAATGACAAAGGAGAATTGTCGAATGTAGCATCACACTTATTAGAAAATAAACATTCATTTGATAAAGACAGAGATGTTAAAGTTCTCCATATTTGCAATAAAGGTCATAAACTGGATAGACTAGAATCTTTAGAAATTACCCGCTTAACTAAAAAAATAGAATCTAACTTTGTAATGAATAAGCAATTAGAATCATTTGCTAAGTCTCCGCTTTTGTATCCATTGTAATTTTCATAATAATTTCGAAATTAAAATAGGTATTTAGTTTAGACCATTCCTACTCCAATGTACCCCTTCATAAAGTAACTTTTTAAAGATAAAGCAATTAGATTCATTTGCTAAGTCCCCGCTTTTGTATCCAGTCTAATTTTCGTAATAATTTTCGATATTAAAATATGTAATTAGTTTAGACCATTTCAACTCCAATGTAAACACGTATCCCTTCAAAAAGCAATAAAAAATACCAAACTTCATAAATATAATAACGATTTGACAATAAAATTAGGTCATTAGTAACTCATATTACTTGTAAGGTTTTTCCCTAATCATCATTGAAGTGAGCTGCAAACCCAATGTAATTAGCTTACTGGAATAACCAAAATATTTAGAAATTCGATAGTCTGAAATGACTTAGCAACAAATATAATTATTGTAATTGATTAAAATCCTTGTAGACCACCCCTCTCCCCCTCTCCAATATGTTGTGTATATAAACCGTAGACTAGGAAATATTTGTACCAGTCTGAAGATGGCTTTGACGAGCTGAAACCGGTTACGGTCCAATAAAATTAAGTGGAATAAATTTTTATATTGGTTTTATTATAATATATTATAACGGAATTCCACCATGAAATATCACTCTCAAAAATAGAAATATTAAAATATCTTACCTTCAAATTCAACAATAACTTCGAATTTCAACAAGCTTTCAAAAGTCGTACACAAAATTCCTCAAAAGTCATGATGGGATGATCTAGAATGTAGACTACAATTTTTCGTTGGTTTTGATCTTGTATTCGATGTAGACGATGCAGCTGGGCACGCGAAACCGATATTAAACGGACGGGGTTCAGAAATTTCCGTCGTTTGCCGGACGAACGCAGCTCTTACGGCGACGGTGCGGTGGTTGTTCGAACTTCCAACCGCTATGGACTATTAGATAATCTTAAAAGGACTTTTATTATTTTTAATTTGTATAATAATTTGGGCACGCGATAGCGTGAAGGGCTCCGCAGCCAGTTTCCAGTAAGTTGTTTCGCGTCGAAAGGCTCGCCCGTCCGATGGGTGCACTCAGAACACTCAAAAATTTTTATTTTTTTTATTATCACTTATTTTATTTAAAATCTGGAATTCTAAGTTTAAAAACCATATTGAAATAAAAATAATAATAAAGATAATGAAAATATTTCAAAAAAATTAATACTTTAAAAAATCGTACACAAAAAACTGCTGGGCTGCTGGTCAGCAGACCAAGAAAGTCATGAATGGGATTATCTAGACTCTAGACTACTGTTTTTCGTCGGTTTAGATCTTGTATTCTATGTAATCGATGCAGCAGGGCAAGCAAAACCGATATGAAACGGACGGGTGAGGACAGTGTCTATTCACCTCACAGGAAATTGTATTTCCCGCACAGACTTCCCAAAGAGTGTTCCATTTTCTCTGCTGAATGCATAGCTATCATAGAAGCTTTACAACTCGTCAAATCTCTCAATATTCAAAATGCCGTCATCCTTTCAGACTCACTTAGCTCACTACAAAAAATAAGCGCATCCCCTCTCAATTCCAATAGCGACTCTCTTACCTGCTCTAGCAGAGACCTCCTGCATTCTTTGACGCTGGCTCACGTGTCAGTGGTCTTGGCCTGGATCCCAGAACACCTTGGTATTGTTGGAAATGAAAAGGCTGAAATGATTATATTGCTAAGGAATCCATTGTTCATGGTCCATTAAGTAGTATCCTTATTCCTGTTAGAGACTATTTCCCAATTTTTAAAAATAAGTTACAACGCCAATGGTCCTCTGAATGGAAATCATCCTCTCTGATAAAAGGTCACCAGCACTTATTAATTCAACCTTCTATTTCCGTTAAGCCCTGGTTTCACAAATACACTTCCATGCCTATAAAATACATTTCTTCCATAACTCGAATGCGTCCTTGTTGTCTTAGCCATCTCGCCAGATTCAATAGTCAATTCGCCTTATTGTGATTGTGGTTTAGAGGATACTTTAGACCATAATTTTTTTGAGTGTCCTATCAATGACCAATTTCCAAACTTCATACATGAATTGGTGAAATTAAAATTGAATTCCCTACCAGTGTACCCTGCCTTCTTAGTCTCTACTCTCCTGAAATTCACCATTTATTAGAAAAATTTATTTATAAAAATGACCTTCATATTTAAGCAATTAATCAAACACATTTCTTTCTCTTTCATACATACACATTTGTTCTTCCAGTGTTAATAAGTACAATTGTTCAGGTTCCTATTTTTAGGAACCTGTACATCTTCTCACTCTACAATTTTGTAATTACTATTAATACCACCTATGCATATTAGTACTACTTGTATAATCATATTATGAATACTTGTCGTATCCCATTGTCAATATTTGCTAATACAGGGTGGCGCAAAATTAATCATCTAATTTTGTTTTTGAATAACTTCCTTACTAAATTAAAAAAAATGATTTTGAGAAATATAAATCTTTATTTGGACTTTTACTATTTTTTCTGTTAAGTAGAAAAGGTGAATTCCGTCAAGTTGCAGCCGCCAGTGTTGATACACATTTGTGCCCGTTTTATCGCATTTTCCATGACTTTCCGCAAGATTTCCGGTGATAACTGTTCGCATTCCTGTCAAATATTCTCCTTAAGGGCTGAAATTGTTAGCATAAACCCGCGACTTCAAATTGCCCCAAAGAAAGAACTCAGGGATGGTTAAATCGGGCGATCTTGCTGGCCATACCATATCGCCAAAACGAGAAATTACGCGACCAGGAAACGCTTCCTTCACAATATCCATTGTGGCTCGTGCTGTGTGAGTGGTTGCACTGTCTTGTAGAAACCACATGTTCACCAAGCCCCGTTCATCCAATTCCGGAAGTGAGAAGTCGTTATCATGGCCCTGTAGCGTTCGCCAGTAACAGTGACCGTATTGCCAATGGCGTCCTCAAAAAATACGGCCCAATCACTCCCCGCGCGTGAACGCCGCACCACACAGTGGCTTTTAGTGGATGTAATGGCTTTTCGTGCATCACACGCGGATTTTCAGTGCCCCAGAAATGAACATTTTGCTTATTGACGTAACCGCTTAAGTGGAAATGCGCCTCGTCGCTCACGATGACTTTCAACACAAAATAGCTAAAAGCGTTAAAGCTTAAATCGACACAATTATTCCACGCTCTTGCGGAGTGCAGCGCTCCATTGCTTGTCTGTTTGTATTCTGCAGCTGTATAGTTTACAAATGTCAAATATGATTGACGTACGACACCGTTTGCAAAAATTATAACATCTTCCTATCGGGTGATTAATTTTGCGCCACCTTGTATAAATAATTTATCTACTCCATGTAAAAAACTGAAAATGTAAATAATTTAAAAAAAAAACTGAAAATGTAACTAAAGCGCCCTCCTCACGACACTGCATGTAGTGACTGCGGCAGTGACTGCAGAGAGCGTGGAGTTGAGCAAACTTTCGCTCAAACCCACACTCTCTGCAGTCACTGCCGCAGTCACTACATGCAGTGTCGTGTGTAGGCCGCTTAATTTTAAAAAAAAACTGATGATGTAACTAATTAAAAAAAAGGAACTGAAAATGTTAATAATTTTAAAAGATTAATGTAACTAATTAAAAAAAAAACTGAAAATTTAAATAATTTTTTAAAATGTAACTAACTTTAAGAAATGGCCAAGATCACCCTTAAAGGGTGGAAGCCAAATAAATAATAAATAAAAAAAACTTCGTACTTAGTGCGTTTGATGAAATAAATTTAGGAGGCAGCTGTTTTTTTTGTATTAAAAGAATTGTTTATGGATTTTTAAAATTATTGATATTTTAAATAGGTATCTGTGTTAGGTACCAAATTTTATTAAAATGTAAAAATGAATCCATGTTTCGCATGGTCACACAATTACTTCAGAACGACTCTAGTTATTTCATTCAAACCTTGGGGATTTGATGTGTGCATGCCCGCGATGGTTTTTATAGACAAGTTGAGACAATTCTCAAGACAATTCTGGCATCATGAAATTATGAATTGCTAACCGGTCATCAGATTGCAATGAAACTTTGGTTTAGGTTTTTAAGGTTCTTAAGGTTTCTACATATACCGGTGCGCTCTGGCATTATGAAATTTGTTTAAAAATTGCCCGCCGATCTCAAAATTAGAATTGCGTATAGGTATATTATTATTATACCTTTGCAATTTTGTGTTAATATAATGAAGAATAACTATAACTTAATGAAATATAAAGCACAGTTTAGAAATTGCTCACATTTATTTAATACTAGATAAAGGACCTAGCGTTGCCTGGGCTTTAGATCATGTCTCTAATTTTAGATCTGAATATATTAACTCATTCAGATCTATGGCACGACCAAGTGAATCAGATACTTGAGTCGGGCCATGTCAAGAGTCAGAATAATAGAAGAGAATGTGTGAGACATTGTATGAATGTAAACGAGGCAAGGAATGTGTGCCAAGACCGGGATGTTTGGCGGTCCGTCCTCTTTGCCTACACCGGCGTGATGGTTAGTTAGTTAGTTAGTTCAGATCTAAAATAGTGTTACTAAACTCACCATTACTGATTCTTCCTTTCTATCTATTGTTAAATTCAAATTTATGTTAAATTAAATTAAAGCAAATCGCTTTATAAATCACCTTTTAATCAATTTTATGTCATGAAGAAAATTTTTTTTTTTAAATGTGGTTTACTGTGTTCTGTACATTCAGTGTCATTGCACTTCTTTTTTTTTTTTTTTTTTTTTAATGGCTCTTCACCACAAAAGAGTGTTCTGGCCAGTGTCAAGTGAATGCTTTTGTGAGTGTAATTTTGTGAGTGTAATTTTTGGTTAATATTTACTAATTTAGTTTTAATAACAAGAACCTATCTACATTATATAATAATACTATACAAATAATAATAATAATAATACGCAAAATTATTACAATAAGAGATGATTTTAATTAAACATAACAAGGAAATTAAAAGATATGCTCACACAATTTATTGTGCGTAAAAAATAGAATAAATAAATAAATACATGAAACTTAACTTACAGTTACAAATTGATGCTGTTAATATTCAGGAAATTAGCCAAGACTTTATACACGCGTTTGTTCACAGAAGATAACAGGCATGCAATGTTGTAGGGAGGCAATATACCCGAACTGATTAGGTGAGGGAAGAAATTTTTGTATGAGTTATTTAAAGGACAACTGAAAAAAATATGATTGAGATCCTCTTCACCAAGACGACATTCACACATCGCAGAATTCTTAATATGAATTTTTGTCAGGTGAACATTGTGGCAGCAATGCCCTATCCGCATGCGGCAAATGGATGATGTCGAGAATTTGTTAAAAGAAAGTCTTGAAAACCACGGTTTTGAAGGAATCGTTGGCTGAATTGTGAAAAAGCTATATCCTTTTGATTGACTAGATTCTTCCCAATGATTCTGCCATGTGGAAATCATGTTTTCCTTCAATTTTATGAAAATGTCATCGGTGTTTAAAAATTTATATAAAATATCCCCCAAAATAATGGCATCTTTCGCCAATGAATCGGCTTTTTCATTTCCAGGGATACCGCAGTGACTAGGTATCCAAGCCAAGACGATTTCTTTGCCAGAGTCGGTTAATTTATGAATTAAAGTGCGAATTCCAACACAGAAATCGTCTTCTGGGTAATGGAAAGGGGAAGAGTTTAATTTTTGAAGTGCACTCAGGGAATCAGAGAGAATTAAGAATTTTCCAATGTGAACATCGTCAATGTATTTGAGGGATTCAAAAATGGCTATACATTCAGCAGTGAAAACGGAAGCCTCTTTTGGAAGTTTAATTTTTCTATCGACTTGATTTGATGGGCAGTGGAATGCCGCTCCCACATGGTTTGATAAGGGAGACTTGGAACCATCTGTGTAAATAATTTTCCAGTTGGAATATTTCGAATTTAAAATTTGGATAAGTTTTGTTGGAGCTTCGTGATTGTTAATTATGCCGAGAGAAAAAAGAATATTTGGTTTACACAAATGAATACGAAAGGAGTTGGCATATAAAGGAAGTCTGTCTGGTGGATTTAAGAGGGGTTTATACGAACAGTACGTATGGAGGCTTTTAACAAGAAGAGGGATTGATTTGTTCCTCCAATATGGAAGTGATTTCACTTGAGCAGTGAGTGCAGTAATTTTGTCTTTCAGTGGGTGATTAGAGAGTCTTAAGCATTTAAATAAAAACTTGTCAGCCAAGAACTGTCTTCTGAAATGAAAAGGAGCCTCCACAGCCTCCACTTGTAAAGCGTTAATTGGGGAAGAACGCATTGCTCCGATAATCAATCTTAAACATTGAAATTGAATACGGTCCAACCTTGCGAGGTTCTTTTTAGAAGTGGGTTCAATGAGGAATGACGCGTAATCCAAATGACTCCTAACATATGCGTTATAAAAAAGTTTTTGGGTGAATGGATGACTTCCCCACCAGACCCGTGAAACGGCACGTAAAGTGTTGAGGCCAGCTTGACATTTGTTAATGATTAAATTAACATACGGGTTCCATGTTAACTTAGAGTCTAAAATTACCCCAAGGAATCTTATTTGTACCTGCATAGGGAGAATTGAATTATTTATTTGGACTGTTACACGCGGAGTAACACGTTTTCTGGAAAGACGATAACATTGCTTTTGGACGGAGAAATTTCTAAGCCGTGATTTTTTAACCAGGTGTCAAGGTTTTTCATGCAAATGTTAATCACATCCTCCAGAATAGAAATAATTCGTCCTGAAATATATATAAAAAGATCATCCGCATACTGGAGTATTTTACAAGATGGATGCATACTCCGATGCAGGTCAAAGGTATAAATATTAAAAAGGATAGGACTAAGGACGGAGCCCTGAGGCAAACCCTTGTTTACTATTCTTTCCAGGGGAGGAGAATCCAGCACCTGGATTTGAATTTTCCTGGTAAGAAGGAGGTTAATTATAAAACTAGAAAGCTTACGAGGGATGCCAATTTTTAATAATTTATTAAATAAAACATCCAATAAAACATTGTCAAAAGCTCCGCACACATCAAGGCAAACACCGACAAGGAATTCATTATCGGCCAGGGCTAACTGGATATCAGAAGTCCGGATGGACACACTTTCGATCGTACTTTTTCTTTTTCGAAAGCCAAACTGAGAGCTGGGAAGAATTTTCTCATTTTCTGCATACCAGTCTAGACGCCTTTTAATCATATGTTCAGCTATTTTAACTAAGGAAGATGACAGAGCTATAGGTCTGTAAGAAAGTCCAGAGTTAGGGTCTTTCTGGGGTTTCAGAATGGGAACAATTATTTGAGTTTTCCAGGATGATGGAATTTTGCCGGAGTCAAAGATCAGATTTATAATTGAAAGAAAATAGTTTAGTGTGGTAACGTCGCAGTTTTTAATAAAGCTATAAGGAATTCCATCTACACCAGCGGATGAGTCTGTGAGATCGTTTAAGACCTCCTTAAGTTCCGTTAAATTGAAGTGGGTGTCCATCCAACCCCGTGTTTTAAATGAGTATGTGAATTCTGTTTCATTAAAATTACTCGCAGTTTGAGGAGCTAGTTTATCGGCAAATTCCTTCACCCACTCTGAAGTGAGTGGTCGAGTCACCGTTGGGACGTGAGAACCCTTAAACCTGCGAATTGAATTCCAAACAACTGAAAGAGGAACTTCGGGAGATAATGATGTGCAAAATTTTTCCCAGCCTTGACGTTTTTTGTTTTTTAGAAGACGTTTGGTCTTAGCTTCAATTTGTTTATACTGAAGGAAGTTCTCCATATTCATATTTGTTGAATAAATTTTCGCATATTTTTTCCTCATATCTACTGCGTCTGAGCATTCAATATCCCACCAAGGAGCTGGGGGAGGTTTCCCTTTGTTACGTGTCGTTTTAATGGGGATAAATTTTTCTGCGGCCGTAATGACTGCAGACACAAATAAATCGTAACATTCCGCAACATTTTCTGTAGTTGGAGAGGGCAGATTTTGCACAGAGAACTTTGTATGATTTGAATAGTCATTCCAGTTGGCTCTGGCAGTTAAGAACCTTGGTTTTCGACTACTGCACTTGACATTTTTGTTGGAATGATAAATATTTGAGGATTCAATGAGGATGGGGTAATGATCACTCCCATGAGGGTCATCCAAAACCTTCCATAACAGGGATGCGGCTATGTTGGAATTGCAAATAGTAAGATCAACCATGCTGGGTCGCTGACCAGGCACCTGAAGACGAGTAGGAGAACCATCATTGATAATACAAAAGTCTAGTTCATCTAGTAGATCAACAATATCTCTGCCCATTCTGTCACAATTGTGAGCTCCCCATAATCCGTGATGTGCATTGAAATCTCCCAGAACAAGAGAAGGGGTAGTGACCTTGGAAAACATAGCTTTTAGGATTGATTTAGAAGGTTTATTAGATGGTGATATATACAAAGAAATTATTGTAGTGTCAAAAACCTTTGCGGCCGTCACTTGAAAAGGACAACCAATTGGTTTTACATCTACAGGGGAGAAGGGTAATGATTTTTTAATGAAAAGAGCGGAGCCGCCCTTTCCATCTTGACGGTCGTCTCGAAGACAGTGGTATCCCCTGACTCTGAAATCAGAATCCGGTTCCAGCCACGTCTCCGAGATGGCAGCCACTGCAATTGAGTTTGAGTGTAATGTGTTTAAAAATTCTTCAGTCTTATTTCTAAGACTATGACAATTCCACTGAAGAATCCTCATCAGAGGAGCCATTTCTAGTTGAGTTGATAATATTAGTAATTTGTTTAGCAACGTGGGACGGTATTTGAATGTTGTTTTTATTTAAAGTTTGTAAAATATGTAAAAATGAGGTGATTAGTGTAGAGTTAAGGTCTATATTATAATTTTGTTCTTTAGTAGATGACTTTAGGTAAGAATTGAAATTTGAACTGGAAGGAATTTGTCCATTAGGGAACCACAGAAGGGATTCGTGATTAGCATTATTTTTTTTTTGTTAGAACTCTAGGTTTCACGACCCTTTCAACAGTTTTTCTAAATGAAGAAGAAGAAGGTTGAGAAGGGGTGGATTTTTTAGAATTTTTGGAAGTTACTTCAGAATAAGATGGAATGGATTTGTTAAACATTCTTGATGCTTCCGCATAAGAGATGCTCTTCTCGGCCATTGTGTGTTTAATATTGCGCTGCCTTGACAGTTCAGGGCAAGTTATGCTGATGGACATGTGGGTACCGGAGCAGTTTAAACATTTATAATTTTCCTCTGTTTTATCACAGGAATCGCCACTATGGGACGAACTGCACTTGAAGCAACGGAGTTCTGATCTGCAGAGGTTCTTCGTGTGTCCAAATCTGCAGCACTTGTAGCATTGCACAGTTGGGAACACATAGAGCTCTACTGGTAGAGAGACGTTAAACATAGTAACATTTTGTGGAAGGTCTTTGCTGTCAAATGTTAGGACAACGGATTGGGAGGGTCTCCATTCTACAGAGTTTCCCGTATTAAACCTGTAATTTAGACGACGCGCTTTTAAAACTTTTCCGAAACCTTGAGGAACAGTAATGTTTTCCAGGATGTCCTCTATCGACCAATGCGGTGGGATCCCTTTTGTGACACCTAACTTTGTAACCTGATATGTAGGTATGAAAACGTTGTACGAATTTTTTTTGGCAACATCAGATTTTACAAAGCTATTGGCCTCAGCCGCTGTCTTGAATTCAACAGAAAGACGGTTACGCCCAACCGATTTTACTCCATTCCAGACAGGGTGGATTTTATTTTTAAACATAAAATGTCCAAAGTCCACATCGTATAAATTTGATTGTTTTTCATCCTTTGAAATTTTAGTCACGTGTGTAATGTAAGGTGGTCTATCAAGATTATTATACAGACGTGACATTTGTGAAGGAGTATTGTTTACCAGTGGGGCGGGTGTGGTTGAAGGGCTTGCTGGACTTAGACTTGAAATCGAGGAAGAAGTGGACGGAATTACATCCTGTAAAACAGAATTATTTGGAAGGGAGTCGTTTTGCGTGGAGGGTGTTTTTCGATGTATTTGTTCAAAATCTGTTGCATTTCTATTATCTGCTGGTTTAGCAATTTTTCTTTTTTTTGACATAATCGTTACGAAGTCCGAAGCCTCCGGAATATTAACCGCGATTATTTTTTTTGTAACACCCGAGGATTCAGATAACAAACCATCATCTGGGGGATCAGGTGGTTTTTCTTTATCCATTTTCGAATAAATCTACAGCACAAAAATCAAAAAAAAAATCTTACCTTAACTGCTCCGAAGAACCAATTATATAACACAAATACTTACAGTGAAAACAAATATACAAGTAAAAACTATATTACACTAATTTACAATACTATTTTAAAACTATTATCTATATAAGATGATTAATTTTGTAAAGAAGAATGAAATGACACTGGCACAGTTAGACGGTCGTCATTGCACTTCAAAAAAATATTTGACAGTTAAATTGGTGTTGCCAGTCTACAAATTTAGTAGTTCAAGTTTTTATATTTTCTACTCTTTTTTGACAGACTATATATCATCTTAACTTCAGTTGCAGTTCCTGATTATTATCAAAAATTCCATTGCCTGGAGGTACCTGCGCAAAAATGAAGAATCGTTTGAATTTTAATTTAAAAAAAAAAAAAAAACATTACAAAATTTCGAATGAAAATCAAGATCTTGTTTATAGAAATCAGCAATCAAATTATTTTTCATTCTCTTTTGGAGCTGACCACGATCGCTTACGAGCTTTCTATTTACTAAATTATTTATTATACCCTACAGTTTTCAAGCGAAATTCCAGTTACCTTAAAAGACTTAACTAAAATTAATTGTGTTTTTAAATGAGAAACGGTGAGTTGACCAACGTCTGAGAACAAATGGAAGACGATCGTGAAAGTGAATGTTCTGATTCTCCGGGAGAGATCTGGTTCAAGTTTGCCTTTACTCCAAAACAAAGAGTTAGAGCAAAACCATCCGGCTCCAGCACTAGGAGGGGTCCCAGGCTGACGGTGGGCAGAAGGAGAAGATCACGATCCAGGAGGAGAAGGAGGCGTCGTGGTGGAAGGAGGCGTCGGCGTCGCTGACCCTTTTTTTTCTGAAGACTAAATTACATCCACGCATTCCAAATCCCTATTTCAACTGCCAGTCTCCATCAACCATCAAAGGAATTTCTAAACGGAATAGTGAAAAAAAATTCTGCGTAGTTTAATTTTCTCGGATTTTCGTTTGTTTGTCCATATTTTTTTGCAATATTGTTTTGTTATTTTTGCCCAAATTGGCTAATTCTAAATTTGATTCGCTTGCAAAATATGTGCGGCTTTATGTTTTATTTTTTGTATCTTTTTGAATAAATGTGTTGGGATTTTAATATCTTGTTATTTTAAAACATTACACCGGAGGAACTAGGAGCATGTGGGACTTAACCAATTAGGAAAGTGTGCTTGTTTTCTGCCAATTGATTATTTACTTCCAGAATATTATTGACATGAGGGATTTGATCGACGTCCCAGCACGATCGAGGAATGTCTTTATAAGTTTGAAGTAAGTACGGGCACAAAAAGAAAGAATACAAAACAAATTCTTACGTTTTCTTAATTTTAAAATGGGTATTCCAGCAATTATGTTGAACTACAATACTATTTTGAATGATATGAATATGCTTAAATTGTCAGACAGAAGAACTTTCACTGACTTGGTATTTCTGTATAAAATTCTAAATGATTTAGTTGACAGTCCGGTATTGCTCGAATTGATAAGCTTCCGGATTCCACTACGTAATACTAGAAGTCAGGATTTATTTCAGTGCAGTAATTCTGGAACTAACTACCATATGTATTCCTCTTTACCCCGAATACTAATGGAGGGAAACAATTATACCAAGTCAGTGGACATATTCAATTTATCTTTAAACAAATATAAAATATTGTTACGAAGGCAGTTCAGTTATGTACAATAAATACTGTATATTTCTTACTATTCATGTGTAAAAGCCCCGAAAAAGGGCGTTAATAAATAAATAAATAAATAAATAAATAAAATATTTTACAACATCACGACAAAATATCCTCTGACAAAATATCCCTCGACATAATGTCCCAAGGACAACATATCCTCCGGACAAAACATCACCCGACAAGGAAGGAAGGAGACAGGGCTTGGACCTTAGGAGATTTTAAAGGTTTGGTAAATTTACGACTAGACGCCGCATGCCACTACACTTTTAATAGGCATATATTTAAAAAAATAAACTACCCCTAAACTTAATTACCACAAGAACCATCTGTTTCAGTCGAGAACGGCGGAAAAACGTGCATTTAAATTTATATTCGTAAAAACTTTTATTCACGTAATTTTCCGTTTTGAAGCCGACGCCACATTGAATCTTGTCCATAGAAACCACAAAGTGACGTATATCAGTAGTGCCAACCATACAAAACAAATTCATAGTAAAATAATTTGCACACATTAAAGAAAGTGCCCCTTTATACCGCCTGCTCGCGTCAAGGCAAGAAAAAACATCCCAGTTTTCAAGTAGTTTAGCCGCTTCGCTAGGTTTGTGTAACATGGTTTGTGATACAAAAGAAAGTGCCCCTTTATAACGCCTACTCGCGTCAAGGCATGAAAAACATCCCAGTTTTGAAGTAGTTTAGCGGCTACGCTAGGTTTGTGTAACATGGTTTGTGATTCTGGCGTACAATCTCACAAGACGAAAGCTAATTTTAATTTTAAGTAATCTAAATTTAGAATGAAATATTTTCCACTTACCCCAATCAATCAAAAGGTTTTTTTTTAAAAGTGCATATTAACCGTTGCCAGCGATCTCCAAAAATTACCGTGATTTTTGCCGAATAGCAATCTTTTTTTAATATTATGAAAATTTGTCCTGACTGAAACCGATGTTTTTTTGCGGTAGCTAAGTTTAAAAATAGTGTACTTTCCAAAATCTGTGCCTATTAAAAGTGCGGCGGGTTATCCATAAATTATTTTGAAAATTTGTACGGTAACTTTAGTTAGTACCTTCCTAGAATATGTGTGATTTTGCCATATAGCAATCTTTTTTTAATATTTATCGATTGGTACCCTGGAAATAGTGGAAGTTGTTCAGAATGCAAAATAAAGTAATACGAAACGTTAGCCGTAACGAGAAATTACGTACAAATTTTTTTGTTTATGAAATGTAAATTTAAATGCATATTTTTCCACCGGTCCTGACTGAAACCAATGTTTTTTGCGGTAACTAAGTTTAAAAATAGTGTACTTTCCAAAATCTGTGCCTATTATAAGTGCGGCAGCATTCGAATTTTGACAGTTGAAAAACACTGTTGCGTTTTTTTCGTTTTAACACGAAAAATCGAATTTTTGGCATTTAGTCAGTTATATTTTTAGTTTTTTTGTCCTCTTTTGAGTTCGTTTATTGCTGACCAAGCCCAGTAAGTGTTATTTTATTTTTGTTTTATATCCTTTTGCCCCAATGGCCTTTGCCATGGGGAAGAAACCCCCTGATCCCGCTCCCCCTGACCCTTCAAATTTTGACATTGGTAGTGAGGTAAAGATAACAGACCTTCAAATCCCATCTTCTACTCCAAAAAAGAGGAAAGTTTGCGACCTTCCAAAAACTGATTCTTCGCAGGTCTCAGTTCCTGTAGCTTCTCCTCTTTCTTTGTATCCGACTTCAGCAAAAGCTCCCTTCATAGTTTATGTTCAAAACAACTTTCCTGGCCACTCTTTACACCCCCTTGAATTTGGTAAATTCATTGGAAAAAAACCACTTGGCATTTCCCCAGGTGGTATCCGATCAGAGGGCAGATTTCGCATTTGTGTTGAGTTCACATCCGCGTTGAATGCCAATAAATTCATAAATTCCATCGACTCCCTCTCTGCAAAAAAATTTAAAGCCTACATCCCTTCTTTCAATATCTCTCGCTTGGGTCTCGTTCGAGGTATTCCTGTAGACCTATCTGAAGAAGAGCTTATCTCGGAACTCATTATTCCAGCATCTTCGGGAAAAGTTATTAAGACTAGGCGTCTTAATTTCAAAGATCGATCATCTGAGTCTGTAGTTTGGAAACCCTCACAAACTGTAGTTCTGACATTTGAAGGACAGTCCCTTCCCTCTCACGTTTATTTATTCCACAACTCTCTCCTGGTGGAAATTTATTCGTACCCGACAATCCAATGTTTCAATTGTTGTCGGTTTGGCCATTCGAAACAATCGTGCCGCTCCTTTCCCCGCTGCTTTAAATGCGCAGAAAATCATTTAGCAGACCAATGCTCCTCCCCTTCCAATTCCCCCACTTGCGTCAATTGTTCAGGCTCGTACACAGCTACTCATCCATCCTGCCCCGAACTTTCTCGCCAAAAAAACATTAAAAGTTATATGGCCTCCAATAGCGTTTCTTACTTCTATGCCTCCAAATTAATAGCTCCTTCTAAAAAAATCTTTTGCTGAGGTTGCCTCTCAACCCCAAATTAGTGCTCCTTCAAACTTGTCTTACAAGAAAACTGTAATGACAAAACAAACTTCTCGTCCAATTAGAACCCCTGGATATGATCAATTTGGCCATAACTCCAAGCTCTTGTTCCCAAATGGTAACATCAGCTCTCTTTTTCCTCAAAACCCCGTCTTTTCTAACTCAAATTCAACTAACAGCAGTGCTTTCAATCCTGATCTAAATGCAAATTCCATAATACTTCTAATGACAATTCTTCTTTTATTCAAACTCTTCTCATGCTACTTATCTCTGTTATTAACAATAATAATTCTCTACCGTCCAACGCTGTCTCTTTACTCTCCTCTTTATATTCTCTTCTTCCCAATGGCTGCCCCAACAGCAGCAATTCTGCAGTGGAATTGTAGAAGCGCCACCTCCAATAAGGATGACCTCATCCGCCTTCTACATTTACACTCCATATCGATTGCTGCCGTCTCCGAGACTTGGTTCAAGCCATCTCCACTCTTCAAGGTGAGTGGCTATCAATGTCTGCGGGACGACCGCATTGATGGGAAGGGTGGTGCAGCCCTTTTCATCAAAAACTCTATCCCCTTCTCCCCTATTTCCATTAAACCCCCAAATTCATCCTTCCAATTAGTGGCAGCCACTGTCTCCAATATTACATTTGTATCTCTCTATATCCCTACTTCTACCCCATTTGACCTTCCACTGTGGGTTCACATGCTTAGCAAAATTTCTTCTCCTTTGGTCATTTTGGGTGACTTCAAGGCCCACTCCCCACTCTGGGGTTTTTCTTCCTCGGATCCCTTAGGTGTCAAATTAATTGACCTTTTGGACTCCTTGAACATATGTCTCCTAAATGACGGATCCTCAACAAGGTTTAGTCACCCTGGACAGAATCCTAATGCGGTGGACATATCCCTCTGTTCCCCGAGTATCTATCCACTAATCTCCTGGCGAATTACTTCAGACCCCTGCGGCAGTGACCACTATCCCATTATTTTGGATTTGGCTCAACGGTTAGATACCAATCACTTTAAAAGTAAGCCCAAATTTATTACAAAAAAAGCGGATTGGTCCGTTTCAGAGACTCTATCCAGGATCTTTCCCTCTCCCTGCCTTCCCCTTCTTCTGATAATTGCACCTCCTCTTATAAATCTTGGACTGATTCCATTCTAAAATCGGCTAACAAATCTATCCCCAAATCATCTCCTGTAGGCTCGAAGCCTCGCCCTCCCCCTTGGTGGGATGAGGAATGCCTTAGAGTGCTGAAGGAGAGGAAAGCGGCCAATAAGACATACTGCCAACAGATGACTATGGATAATTACATCTTAGCCAAGAATGCCCAAGCTGTTGCTAAACGTACATTCCGTTTCAAAAAAAAACAGCTGGCGTAATTTCTGTACCAATATATCCCCTGCTACTCCAGCAGGGGAGGTTTGGTCCATGATTTGTAGGTTTAGATCTTCTTTTTCCCTGCCAAAGCCATCTCGTAATTCTGCTATTTGGATTGATGACTTTATTAATAAAATAGCTCCCCCTTATGTCCCTAATTTTGATGAACTTCCTTCTTTGACTTTCACTTTAAAATCTTCTTCGTGGTTAGATGCTACATTTTCCTTTGATGAGTTGAAAAGAGCCATTGAAATCCTCAATGACTCAGCTCCGGGCAAGGATGAAATCCTGAATATATTCATCCGTCATTTTGATGACAATTCTCTTTCCTACTTTCTTTCTCTCATCAATGTCTTTCTGTATTCTGGCATTATTCCCCCAGACTGTAAAATTCAAAATATCATTCCCATTTGCAAAAGTGGCAAAGATCCAAGCATAGGTTCGAGCTACAGACCTATCGCCCTCTCTTCTACTCTTTGTAAAGTATCTGAAAGAATGATTAAGAATAGATTGGACTGGTTCGTAGAAAAAAATCAAATTCTTTCCCCTTCCCAGTTTGGATTTAGAAAGGGTAAAAGTACCCTTGACAACCTTTCCTCTCTTTTTACAGATATCAAATTAGCATTATCTAAAAATGAATATTGCATTGCAGTGTTTTTAGACATCTGTGGAGCATATGACAATGTTCATATCCCCATCCTGAAAGAAAAGTTACTGGCAATAGGTATTCCGCCTAAATTGGTAAAATTCATTGTCAATTTGCTCTCCCAGAGAACTATTTTTGTAGATGGGTCTGAATCCCCTCCCCACATTAGACATATTTTCAAAGGTCTCCCGCAAGGGTCAGTCTTAAGCCCGATCCTGTACAATATTTACACATATGATCTAGAAAAATCTATTCAATTCTTGTGCGACATACTCCAATATGCTGATGACTTGACTTTCTACAAAATATCCCGCAATATTTTTATCGCAGCATCAGCAATCAACAATGCTCTCAGAAAACTCTTGGTGTGGTTAAATATTAATGGCCTTGAACTTTCCCCCTCCAAAAGCAAAGTTGTCATCTTCACTCGTCGTCGAAAGCTCCCAGAAATTCAGGTGAGATTTGGCGATGAAATCATCCCCATCTCTATAGAAGTAAAGTTCCTGGGAATGTTTTTAGACTCAAAGCTTACTTGGAATTCTCACATAAATCATGTCATCATGAAATGCGAAAGCAACATCGATCCCCTTAGATTTCTGTCCGGAGTGTGGTGGGGATCACACCTATCATCTTTAAAACTTCTGTACAATGCTCTCATCCGAAGCCATCTTGATTACGGATCTTGTCTGTTTGATCCAATGTCCACTTCTAATTCGCTTAAATTAGATAAAATTCAGTCAAAATCTCTTCGCCTTATCTTAGGAGCAATGAAATCTTCCCCAATCAACCCAATGCAAGTTGAATGCTGCGAACCTCCCTTAAATATAAGAAGGCGATGCCTAGCAGAAAAATATATTTTCAAAACATGCTCAATAACTTCTCATCCCTTGATTCCCAAACTTCAATCGTTAAAGTGTGAGGTTAATTTGAATCCATTTTGGAAAAAAACATTCCCTTCCCCTTCTCTATAATTGCTTCAACACTTTCCTGGATGTTTCCACAAACTCCTATCGCAATGAATCTCTCCCCCTATACTCTTATCCCTATGAAAGCCTTACTTTCTATCCAAAGGTGCACCAATTTATAGGAATATGTAAAAAAAAATATTAAGAACTCAGTTCAATCCAATAATGCAGAATCCAACAAAATTATTGAAAATAACTGGCCAAATTATATAAAAAATTTCACAGATGGTTCCAAACTCAGTTCGGACTCCCATTGTGGGGCCAGTGTCTATGCACCTCACAGGAAATTGTGTTTCCCACACAGACTTCCCAAAGAATGTTCCATTTTCTCTGCTGAATGCATAGCTATCATAGAAGCTTTACGTCTCGTCAAATCTCTCAACATTAGAAATGCCCTCATCCTTTCAGACTCACTTAGCTCATTACAAAAAATAAGCGCATCCCCTCTCAATTCCAATAGCGACTCTCTTACCTGCTCTATCAGAGACCTCCTGCATTCCTTGTCGCTGGCTCACGTGTCAGTGGTCTTGGCCTGGATCCCAGGACACCTTGGTATTGTTGGAAATGAAAAGGCTGATTCTATTGCTAAGGAATCCATTGTTCATGGTCCATTAAGTAGTATTCCTATTCCTGTTAGAGACTATTTTCCTATTTTAAACAATAAGTTACAACGCTAATGGTCCTCTGAATGGAAATCATCCTCTCTGTTAAAAGGTCACCAGTACTCTTTAATTCAACCTTATATTCCTGTTAAGCCCTGGTTTCACAAATACACTTCCATGCCTAAAAAATACATCTCTTCCATTATTCGAATGCGTTTAGGTCATACTTGTTGTCTTAGCCATCTCGCCAGATTCCACATAGTCAATTCGCCTTATTGTGATTGTGGTTCAGAGGATACTTTAGACCATAATTTTTTTGAGTGTCCTATCAATGACCAATTTCCAAACTTCATACCTGAATTCTTAAAACTTAAAATTGAATTCCCTACCAGTGTACCCTGCCTTCTTAGTCTCAACTCTCCTGAAATTCACTATTTGTTAGCAAAATTTATTTACAAAAATGGCCTCAACATTTAAGCATAAATCACATTTCTTTCTCTTCCACACGTATAGATTTGTTTCTAGCAGTGTTATTATGTACAGTTGTACAGGTTCCTATTTTTGGGAATCTATACATCTTTCTACAATTTTGTAATGACTATTAATACCAATTCTGTGTGTTACTCTGTATGAAAATGGAAGTATGGAGTATGTACAGGTTCCTATTTTTGGGAACCTGTACATCTTCCTCCTCTTAAATTTTGTAATTACTATTAATGCCAACTCTGTGTTACTCTGTATGTACAGTTGTATAGGTTCCTATTTTTGGGAACCTGTACATCTTCCTACTCTACAATTTTGTAATTACTTCTAATACCAACTCTGTATGTTAGTACAACTTGTATAATCATATGAATATTTGTCTTGGCCCATTGTCAATATTTGCTAATATAATTTATCTATTCCATGTAAAAAACTGAAAATGTAACTAATTTTAAAAAAATATGAAAATGTAACTAATTAAAAAAAAACTGATAATGTACTTATTTTAAAACCAGTCTGAAAATGTAAATAATTTTAAAAAATTGATAATGTAACTAATTTACAAAAAAAAAATCTGGAAATGTAAATAATTTTAAAAATATGTAACTTACTTTAATAAATGGCCAAGATCACCCTTAATGGGTGAAAGCCAAATAAATATATTTTTTTAAAAAAAGTGCGGCAGCTTATCGTAAATTTAATAAAGGTTTTGTTGGGTTTGGTTAGGTTAGGATAGGATATTTTGACAGGGATATTTAATCGGTGGATGTTTTATCCGTACGATATTTTGTCGGGAATATTTTGTCGTAGTGACACCATGTTTCACATGTCTCTACATCTCTATCTCTATCTTCTCTACATATTATAAATTTAAGTTCCCCGCGTCGTCTGTCTGTCTGTTCGCGATAAACTCGAAAACTACTGAACGGATTTTCATGCGTTTTTCACCAATAGATATGTTTCGTGTGGAAGGTTTAGATATTTAATTTGTCAAGGATTTGTGTAAATTGGATGAAACATAACGATAATTATTAGAAGTGTCGGAAAAAGTCAAGCCGCCTGGTAGCTTTCATCGAAAACGCTGCCTAATCCTTTGGGGATATAACAAAACAATGCATGGTGGGATATTCCTCTTTTATAGATCTACAAAAAAGTCCGCCAAGGCATATATCTATCTTTTACGGATAGCTTACTATACTCATTCTATCTTTTAAAAAATGTTCACATTCAGTGCGGTAATTGAAAAGTTATTTAGATGGATACAGTATTAATCCCTATTAACTTAAATACGTTAGTTACCCCAAGCATTTCATGCACATTATTATAATCATTCACACCATCTCTACGTATTATAAAATAAAGTCCTCCGCGGCGTCTGTCTGTCTCTTCGCGATAAACTCAAAGACGGCGGTGGTTATAAAGGTTGGATAACCATCCAGTAGATGACGTTGTATTTTATTAGCCAAAGCAACGCGTGGCCGGGTCAGCTAGTATATATATATATATGTTATGATTAAGGTTTTCACGGGTGTAAGATGTAGAACAATTTTCTCGGTTTACCCGCGTAACGTAGTCCTTAAAAGGAAACGTCAGGAGTTAAAAAGTCCTTTTAAGGACTACGTTACGCGGGTAAACCGAGAAAATTGTTCTACATATATATATATATATATATTAGTGCAAAATGCATTGAACAATGTTTTTTTTTCACATTATTACTGCATTTGAAGAATCTTCGGGCAACCGTATTATTAAAGTTCAAAAAGCAATTCTTTTATACACCTTAGTACCGGGCTACTACCTCCTTCCTTCTTGTATTCATGATATATTGTCAATTCTTAAAAATAAAGTACCGGGCTACTACCTCCTTCCTTCTTGTATTCATGATATATTGTCAATTCTTAAAAATAAAGTACCGGGCTACTACCTCCTTCCTTCTTGTATTCATGATATATTGTCAATTCTTAATAATAAAGTACCGGGCTACTACCTCCTTCCTTCTTGTATTCATGATATATTGTCAATTCTTAATATTAAAGTACCGGGCTACTACCTCCTTCCTTCTGATATTCATGATATATTGTCAATTGTTAATAATAATAATGTAAGTTCATAATATTATATTCGTATAAAGAAAAAAATTCAGTTCAATTTTCATCCACTTCCCGAACTACCGAAATGTGTGAATTTTCGCACACGTGATAAAAATGATTACTATACATACAATAACAAAAATTAACCAATATTAAAGTGTACTTTGCTTTATTAGTACGTGATTAACGTTTTTTTTTTGTCTTTTTGGACCATATTTTTTTACCTGCCCACGCCCTCACTGTGCCATCTCAATGCCCTCTAATTTTCTCTGGGTCTTCAAACGACCACAAGGGAGCGTTACCGCCCACGTTGAGAACCTATGGTCTACAATATAAACTATGCGCGCGTTTAAAATCGACTTAGGATGTGTTCAAAAACCAGATCGGCGTTTTAAAATCAAATAACAATAAATTAAAATCAACGTTTTAAAATCATAAGGGTATACATATACAAAGTATTTGAAAAAACGGATAATATAATTGTACATGAAAAAAATATATTTAAAAATAAAACGGCAGATATTTGTGCGGGCCGCACAAACATCTGCCGCGGGCCGCAGTTTGACGACCACGGTATTAGATAGTGCACTGATACTTCTCCGCTGTCGTTCAATGTCACCATCATCCGAGAGGTCTTCAGTAATGACGTGCCCCAAGTATTTTACATTCTTAGATGCGTTTATATTTTCCTCATTAAGTTGTACGGGGAGCATTTTCTCAGAATTATTTGTAGTGACCGACCGAAAGTTCGGTTTCGGCAAGTTTCGGCATGAGTTTCGGTTTCGGCAGAAAATCTGCCGAACCTTCGGCCGCACCGAAACTCCGTGTGACTGACTTCCGGGTGAGTTCTTGCCTCTTGTGTCACCCGCCATCATCATCAAAATACACAATAAATGAAGTCCTTCCTTTATAATGAAAGCCAGGGGTGGGGAACCTGCGGCCCGTGAAGTTTTTTGATGCGGCCCGCGAGCACTTTTGGTGTGACCTGATGAAAAAAAATTACACTAAAAAGCACTACAAAAAAAATACTCAGAAAGCGAGAACACTTTTCTTTCACATCGTTTCAGCTACATTTTAATGTTATTATTACTAAATCCGGAGAAAGTTATAACATAGCTGATAGGTATATGCTTACGTATGCACCTATGTTTCTAGAAATCAGGTTAGAAACAAATACATACGTGATCCAACATCCTTTTTTAGATAAATTTTAATTACTAATTATTTATTAGTACTATAGGGAAATTAATATCCAAAAAATATCTCAGTATTGATGAAAATTCTATTCAGGGAGGAAAAAATATCACGTGCTTTCTTTATATATTGCTACACTTCTGCAACAAAAAAAAAACTAAATAAAAAATATTACTCCGGATAAATAATTGTAAACAGTTAAATAAATATATATATATAAAAAAATTATTGCAATCAATAAATTTGCTGTAAAATGCAGGAACGCCTTTCACATGTTCTGAGTACAATATAATTTAAACAGGTGGACAAGTGAACTCGTATACAGATCTATTCTTAAGTTAAAACCACCCTTGTGTTCATAATGCAATTTACTGTTGCGGATTCATCTGCTGACGCAATTCGAAGGAAACCACCCATGTGTTTCTAGTGCAAAAATTGGAGGAAAACCGTTTTGTGTTCTGGGTTAATTGGGTGTAATATATTTATATTAATTGTAAAGCTGGGGACCTCGCATGTAGATTCACTTTACCTAAAGTTAAAACCAGTTTCATGTTCCGAATGATCTATCCAAATTAGAGTAGCGGATTATTCTGCTGACGCATTTCGAAGACAACAGTTCTAATGTTTCGTGTGGAGTTAAATGTTTTGTTTCAAATCATGGGCTGCAAAATTTGTAATTGGTAGGAAAACCATGTGCAAATTACGAGTGTTGGAATCTCCAGGTTGGATTTAAAGGAAAACACGTGTAACATATTTAATCAGTGATATATTTATTCAACTACAATACAATGTTTATCCAACGGGATTCTATTGACTAGTAACATAACAAACGACGGTTGCTAGGAATCTAATTCCTCAAACCACATACTGGCGGCAGCACCATACAGTACAAATGTAATTTGAACACAACTTCCAACACGCCCCTTAACATTTGTACTTGTTATAATCATAAACATTATTTTTTTATTCTTCCAATTTCAACAGTTTTCTTAACTTAACAAACATTGGCTTGCTCAAGGATTTGGTTAATATATCAGCAATATTTTCATCAGTATCGATCTTTACAATATCAATATTTCCATTCTCATAACTCTCATGTACGTAGTGATACTGAACGTCTTTGTATTTAGACTTTTTAGAAAAATTTCCGCTTTTAGCAATTGATACCGCTCCAGAATTATCCTCATACATTTTGACTGGATCATTCAATTTAATTTTGAACATTTCACTTACTAAACCCTTCACAAACTTCAATTCAGTCAAAGCGTCAGACAATGCTACGTACTCTGCTTCAGTGGACGACTTAGTTACAGATTTTTGTTTACGAGACTTCCAATAAACAGTATTGCCAAACAATCTTATTAAATACCCCGATGTAGACTTTCTGTCATTAATATCACCATCCCAGTCTGGGTCTACTAAACAATCCGGTTCATCATTTTTACTTGAGCTTGAGTACAGCAATTTCAAATTTCTTGTTGAGTATATATATTTTAGAATTCTCATCGCGTACTGGAAATGAGTCTCATTATAACTTCTCTGCAACCTACTTAAATATTTTCCCTGTAATGTTCTCGACTTCATTTACATAACTCACAAAGCAATCATAGACTTGATCTTTGGATTTGATACAATAAACTCTCGCCAATTTACTGTAATCATCAATGAAACTCAAAAAATATTTTTCCCCACAATTTCCGACTGTTGGGTGAGGCCCATTAATATCTGTATGAACGATCTCTAGTACTTCAGTTGCTTGTTTTCTCTTGTTATCGAAAGGCAAATTATGCATCTTTGATTCAATACACGTAACACATTTTAAAATCTCAGACTCTAGTTTTTTTGGCAATCCAATTACAAGTTCTTTTTCACTTAATGTTTTTAAATAATTGAAATTTACGTGACCCAATGTACGATGCCATTTTTCTTTCAAGGTCATTCCTCCATCATTACTACTAGACATTGTATTATTTACTTCCCTCAATTTTCCGTCTCTCTTGATAAAGCTTTTTTTTTACGTTAACTCCACGCAGGAGGCCCTGAGGAAAATAATTTCCCTCAGGGCCTATGTCATCTGGGATGCTGTGTGGAGGGTCTTTTTGAGGAGAGGAAGGAATGAACATTGGTCTTGAAGAGACCCATGTTGTAGGAAGGAGGAAACACAGAGGCCGGCAAATCATTCCACAGCCGAGCTGTTGAACACAAGAACGAGTCGAAGAAACGACCCGTTCTCATGTGGCAAATGTCAACCGTGTACAAATGTTGGGCACGCGTTTGGCGTGTTTCCCGACTATGCACCGGTGCCGAAGGGATCAATGATGCTAGTTCCTTGGAGCATCTTCCATTGTAATACCGGTAGAACAAGGATAGCATTCCCACCCGATGCCTGTGCTCTAAAGATTGCAATCCGTCTCTTAAGATGGGAGAATCTATCAAACGGACCGCCCGTTTCTGCACAGAGTCGAGGGTATTTTTCAGATATTTTGGAGCTCCAGACCAGAGGTGGCTGCCAAATTCAACCGTGGGGCGCACTTGTGATTTGTACAGGGTTAGCAGTTGTGTACTATTAAAGTATCTGTGGGCCCTGTACAGTACGCCCAGTTTCTGTGAGGCTAACTTTACTCTGGCTTCGATGGAGCCCCCATACCTGAGCTGGTCACTTAGGGTTACACCAAGCATTTCGATGGAGGGCCTGTTCGGAAGATTGCTTCCGTTGAAAGAGACTAGATTTTCATTTCGATCCCTTTTAGACGTAATCAGACAAGATTGCGTCTTTGAAACATTAAATTCAACGAGATTATTTTTACCCCAAGAGAAAACACTCTCGAGGTAACCGTCCATTCTTTGCTTCAAAGCCCTACGAGCTGTTGGAGTTTGTGAGCCCTTTGGGGGCTTGTCAAACAAAAAGCCATCATGAACTGTACTGTCATCCGCGTAACAGTGAATTGGTGCACATGACAAAAGGTCGTTGATGTGCAACAAAAACAAAGTCGGAGACAGAACCGATCCCTGCGGGACGCCAGCATGTATCGAGTGTGAGGAAGAGGTGAAACCATAGACTACCGTCTGAATCGACCTCTCCAGGATGCGGAAGTCCGTAAGAATGCAGTTTGTTGACAAGTCCTCGGTGCCAAACTTTTTATACTGTAGGAACTTCAAAATTCGGGTTTTCCAATTTGAATAGTCTTGTCCGTCAAAAATTGGAATAAGCACATCATCTTGTTTCACGTACGCCATTTTTTTTTTACATAGCTTGTCATGAAATACAAATTATTCTCTTTTACCGCAATTGCTATCAACTCATTATTTTGATTATACACTTCGGAAACATCATCGTACGAAATAATTGAATTGTTCATCGTGACTTTTGCATAGCTCATTAGATTTGATCTCATGTCACGCACATAAAAAACATTCAACATAGTTACCATACTCTCTCTACCATTGACCACAAACAATGCTTTTACTTTACCAATTTTCGTCGCTTTCATTACTCTACCATCTCCTAATTTTACATCAATGGGATTTTTTAAAATTATACATTCATCGAATAATTCATCGTCATTAATAATATCCAGGATCCAGTTTATTTCATTTTCATTTCTGTTCCTCTCATTCTTAATTTCAGTTTTATTCACTTGAGTCACAAAAACATTACCAGAGTTCCCAAATTGATTTTGCTCACTACACGACGCTGTGTTGACACTCCCATGGTATAAATCTCTGTTGCCTCTGAAGTCGCCTCTGCCTCTGTTGTAGTTATTGCCTCTGTAATGACTGTTGCCTCTGTAGCTGTTGCTCCCTCGATAATTCTTACTGCCTGGGTAACTGTATCCTCCTCTGTTTGACCGACCTCCTCGATATGTTTGATTTGACTGTCCTCTGCTTCTGCATTCCCTCAATATGTGACCAGCTTTGCCGCAGTTGTAATGCTTTTTCGTCTCTGTACTAAAAGCACTCGCTTTCACAGACTCATCACCAACTTTGTTCTTGTCTTTCACTTGACTTTGATTTTTTAACCCATTTTAACTTCATTTTGCTTTTTAGAAATTCCACTGTTCTATCCTCTGTCGGTAAAACATCAATCAAGTCCCCAATGTAACTATATGATTCTGGGAGAGACTTGATCAAATAATTTAATATTTCTTCGTCCTGAATTTTCGCCCCTGCGGCTTTCACTTCATTAACCGATTTTTCGAAGTCATCAAAAAATTTCTTGGTGTCTGAATAATTCATAAGTTTTATTTTTTCTAGTTCGTTTTTTTTCACAATTTGTAGGGCTGTCGATTTTTTTAAGTACTGTCTGTCAAAATTTTTTATTATTTCAAATGTGGACGGTAGGTGCTTCACATACTCTAACCGCTTGTTCGTAATGGCACTGTAAATGTAATTTGTTGCTTGTATGTCTTTATCATTCCACTCGGATTCACTTTCAGTTGTTTGTTTTTCTCTTGTGGCCACAACATAGCACTTTTTATACTGTAGGAACTTCAAAATTCGGGTTTTCCAATTTGAATAGTCTTGTCCATCAAAAATCGGAATAAGCACATCATCTTGTTTCACGTACGCCATTTTTTTTACACAACGGTTCACCGCATTCACGTGTTCCACAATTTCACAACTTTATTCTTTTTTCTTTATCTTTCTATTTTTCCATATCAAACCACAGAACTGCTACCATGTTGGAATCTCCAGGTTGGATTTAAAGGAAAACACGTGTAACATATTTAATCAGTGATATATTTATTCAACTACAATACAATGTTTATCCAACGGGATTCTATTAACTAGTAACATAACAAACGACGGTTGCTAGGAATCTAATTCCTCAAACCACATACTGGCGGCAGCACCATACAGTATAAATGCAATATGAACACAACTTCCAACAACGAGAGAAATACTAATGAAAGCTGGGGACTCGCACGCAGATTCACTCTTAATTTAAAACCAGATTTTTTTGTTCTTCTAATGATCAAATTCCATTTGTGAAATCATCTGCTGGTATATTTTGAGGGAATATATTCTCTTATTCGAAGTGCAGTTATTAAGTTCTAGTTGCAAACTATGAATGTACTGCCAGAATCAAAGAAAAACCGTTTTCAAGTTTTAAGTGTAGTTTTAATGCACCGCATACAGATTTAATTTAAAGAATAACAGCCTTACTAAAAAAAAACCACAGCGCGACCAATTAACTGTGTTATTGCAATAACATAATTAAACCCCGTATACACTAAATCACGTTTTATTACCAATAACGTTTTTTGCGTGGTCACGCTGTTAAAATGCATTAAGATCTGACAACATTGTAAATGGTTTTAATTTCCTAGGAAACAATGTTGTTTTAATTCTTCTCCGCTAGGGGCATTATTGGTGCGTCTGTGCATATCTATGATGACAAAAGAGTTCGGTGTGTTTATGGCGGGATATGGAAAATTTTGTTAGTGCCTAAATGTTGTGATTTTACTAAATAATTTCTATTGTAGTTACGAATTTACTCTTCTGTTCACATAATTGATATATTTACCATATTATTTGTGTGGTTTACATCAGTTTAATCAAGTTATTGTACAAACGCCGTACTTTCAAAGTTGAACTGTCGTACTTGGACCATTACTATTTTTAATATATATAAATGATATTACTAAATGGGGACTTAAGGGTACAATACAACTTTATGCAGATGATACAGTGATTCTTTATCACAATAATGATTTAAACGAACTAGAAAAGGAAATGGAAAGGGATATAGCTTGCCTGGCAAACTGGTTGCGATTAAACAAACTTAGCCTAAACATAAGAAAAACACATTACATATTGTTTGCAAATAAAAAAAATGTAAGTCTTAATATAAGTCTTGATAATAACCGCCTTGAAAGGGCTGATGTTACAAAATATCTTGGCCTTTTCATTGATTCACAACTCACATGGAATCACCAATTTAAACATGTTCTATCCAAAATTACTCCTATAACTGGTGTTTTATATAGATTTCGCGGGTTACTTCCTCCTTCTCTATTAAGATCGATTTACCATGCTATGATTCACTCACATCTAATATATCTTGCCGGAATCTGGGGATTTGCTACAAAAAAAATGATTTCAGAAGTCCAAGTCGTCCAAAATAGAGCCCTGCGAAATATATTCAGTCTACCTTGGGATACACACGTCAAAGACATTTACAGAAACACCCAAATACTTCCTTTTAACACCATTCCCACTTTTGAAATAACAAAAACTATATTACAAGTAATTCAACACTCGGCACATTCCAACACTAAACTCAATTACAATTGCGACGTACACCAACACAACACAAGAAATCACAACAAACTTCATATACCAAAAATCAAATCAACAAAATATGGACTAAGATCCCTAGAATACATAGCTTACACAAAATATAATCAACTACCCAACGAGATCAAATGTGCAAGTCAATGTAAAAAGACCCAAACTAACATGCTCAAACTTCATTTTATGAATGACTATCTGAAATAATAATGTTGTGTATATCCTATGATATGTCCACTTAATACATACAGCTATATGTTTCATGTAATGCGTATCATTCCCGCAATGAGTTTATTAACTCTTGGGAGTACAATGCTTTATATAATATACTATATTCTGTATTGTATTTTAATAAATAAAAAAAAAAAAAAAAAAAAAAAAAAAAAAAAAAAAGAATATTATTTTTTATAGGTTACTTAGATAAAATTTTCATTTTAAGATCTTTATTTTAAGAGAATTTCTTAAAAGTGATAATTTTTTATAATATTAAAATCTAATACATGTGTTCGTAAACGTTTCAAAAAAATTAACGTCTTTAGAGATGCAAGAAATCTGTTTTAAATTTCGGTATTATTTCTAAGTTATTTTTTTGGCAATAAAAAAAACTTTGAAATTTTTTATTATTTTTTTATTGTATACACGATAAAAAAGTGAGGAGATAGTTTCCTTCCAAATTTATTACATAAAAGGACTGTGTTTTTTAAATTTTGATTTTATTTAAATTTCTCTACATTTTGGTCAAAAATGTTGTGGGAGGAAATTTTTTTCCATGTTTTTCCGAGTTTGAATCATAAAATATGGCAGTTTTTGAAAGCTAAAGTGTATTTCAAATACTCAAATCTAAAAGGTAATTTTATCTAGTTTTCATAAATGGTATTTGTTTTCACGACACCTTCAAAAATAAGAAATATATAGAACATTCAAAATACTATGGAAAAATTACAAATATCGTTCGGACATCAATGGTTAAAACAGAGATAAACTACCCTCTCAGGCCGTGGAAACCATGTGTATTTCTTTCAAAGAACAAATTTTTAATTAGTAATGTTTTCACATCCGCGGCCGTTTGTCAATTGAATAAAATTTTCACTGGTTTTTTTAGTAAGGCTGTGAATGTATAATAAGAATGTTGTGATTGTGTAAACGCAATTAAAATTAAAATTAATGAGGTCCTTCCTTTATAATGTAAGTGTTGATTATTGACAATTTTTTGTTCCAAGAAGTGACTTTTAAATAATTTTTGTTTGTTTTATTGCAGTAACATAAGAAATGTTTATTTATTTTTTCACGTACTTGAATAATTGTTTTTGTTAATTTCATTTAACACGTGAACTGTCTGTATAAGTGTAAAAAATATGCCAAATTTCAGTAAACAATAGATTTTTAACATGGCTAAAAAAGTTTCGATTTCAGTTTCGGCTGAAACTGTGACAGATACCAAAGGTTCGGTTTCGGTTTCGTTTTCGGTAGAAAGTCCGGTTTCGGTCGGACACTAATTTTTTCCACGGTGGAATGCGATTACATAGTTCCGTCTTCTTGGGGTTGTACATCATGTTGTGGTCATTTGCGTACTCTTTTACTACGCCGTTCTATTTGTATAAATAACATTATGAGTTAATTAAATTTAAATTCAGTAAATTCAAATGATTCACCATTTCATGGAATATAAAAATCTAGAAATTGAAATTTAAAAAAAAGCTTCGATTACATATCCGCCTCAATGATGGACACTGTAACGTTGTCCAAAACGTTGGCTAAATAATGAGGAAGCACAACACGGCATAATATCTCAAAATTAAATCACGATACTAATATAAATTTTATTACGTAAATGGTGGGACCATTGCACCCAACGGAGGTGATAAAATTGAAATTTGATTTTATTTTTCTTTTTTTTCAAAAATTTTATATCATGGGTTGTTTTGTAGTTAATGCAAAAAGAGTAGTGTAAGTACCTACTAAAAAGTGTACAGAACGTTTTTCCTGTTGCATTCAATTGAAGTGATTAAATTTGATTCTTAATCCCAAACGTTCATTCATAACTTTATGCCTGCATTTAGATTTTAAATAGACAATAGCTAAATAGTATTGTAAATTAGTGTCATATAGTTTAAACTTGTATATTTGTTTTCACAGTAAGTATTTGTGTTGTGTAATTAGTTCTTGGAAGCAGTTAAGGTAAATTTTTTTTGATTTGTATCATTTAGATTTGATCGAAAATGGACCACGAAAAACCACCTGATTCCCCGGATGACGGTTTGCTATCCATAGTCTCGGGCGTTACGAAAAAAATAACCGCGGTTGATTACTTCTAAAAAAATTTAAATCGCTAAACCAGCACGTAATACACTAGATTTTGAACAGATGCATCGAAAAATACCTTCCACTCAAAACAAAAACGACTCCCCTCAAAACAATTCTTCTATTTTACCTGAACAACAGGATATAATTCCGTCCACTTCTTTTGTTTTTTGGACACACGAAGAACCTCTGCAGATCAGAACCTCGTTGCTTCGAGTGCGGTTCGTCTCATAATGGCGATTCCTGCGATAAAACGGAGGAACATTATAAATGTGTAAACTGCTCCAGAATTCACACGTCTATCAGCAAAACTTGCTCTGAACTGTCAAGGCACCGCAATATTAAATACACAATGGCTGAGAAAAGCGTTTCTGACGCGGAAGCATCATTTAATAGACTCAACCATAAAGGCACAGAAAACTTTTATAAAAACAGTCCTCAACAAAACTCTTATAACAGACTCTAGCTTTGAAAAACAATATTTCACTAATCCTGTACAAGAACGTACATAAATATCACGAAAAAAAATTAAGTACTCGCTGTACTCGAAACAATAACACTTACAACAGATTCCTGAAACGCATGCTATTTTGATCAACAAAACTTTAGATGCATTGCGACAAGACTTTATAACATTCTTCCAGACAGAATAAAAATATGTGATTCACAAAACAATTTCGAAGATCAAATTTCGATTAAAAGTGATAATTGTGACTTTACCGGTGCACTCACTCAAATACAAAGTTATTAATGCATCCGAACTATTGAGTTAATATAAATATTTTAATCAAGCATAACTGTGTTCGCAGGTATTATAAATTAACTTTTAAAATGACTGCCTCAACCAGGCTAGCCTAGAGAGGCGGGTTGAATACAAGAATATTGTTTTTTATGCACTTATCTAATTTATAAAACAATATATACTAACGCACCTAACGTGTAATTTTAGTTATAGTTACAAATTTCTTAGGATAATGATATTGTTACATAACATTTTTATTTTTTAAATCAATATTTTTCACTTGAGTTCCATAACGGCGATTACATTTAAATTTTATAGCCTTGCGCTGGCACCTACCCACAAATGGAGAAGCATTTGAGTTTTAATAAAAATATTAAATTTCGAATCAAACGCAATTGCTCTTGTTTCTAACAGAAATAAGCTTTAACATATTCATTCCATTTCGGGCGCTGACCAGGATCGTTTAATCACTGTTTGTTTGTTAAATGCAAAATTAATTTTAGTTAAGTCTTTAAGGTAATTGTAATTTCGCTTGAAAACTGTAGGGTATAATAAATAATTTAGTAAATATAAAGCTCGTAAACGATCGTGGTCAGCGCCAAAAAGGGAATGTAAATATAATTTGATTTGCTGATTTCTGTAAACAAGAGCTTGATTTTTATTCGAAATTTGTTTTTTTTTTTTTAATTAAAATTCAAAAGGTCTTCATTTTTGCGCAGGTACCTATAGGCAACGGAATTTTTGATAAATAATCAGGTACTGCAACTGAAGTGAAAATTATATGAGGTTTCATTATTTCGGGGGATATTTTATATAAATTTTTTAACACCGATGACATGTTCATAAAATTGAAGGAAAACATGATTTCCACATGGCAGAATCATTGAAAAGAATCTAGTCAATCAAGGGCGTATCCAGGATTTTATTCTGGGGGGGGGGGGGCACAAGGGCAAAAAAAATCAACAATTACTGTTAGGATTTTTTTCTGGGGGGGGCACAAGGGGCGGACGGGCAAAAAAATAACAATTGCTTTTAGAAATAAACTTGAAGTATCATATTCTTCTTTGTGTGCCGTATCAGGTCCCCCCGACGTTGGCGATCACTCTTGAGAATGCCTCTCTGTCTTGCGCTGCCCGGAATAGCTCCTCCACACTTCTGATGCCGGTCCACTCTCGTATATTACGCAGCCAAGACATTTGTCTCCTACCAGGCCCTCGGCGACCCTCTATCTTGCCTTTCAATATCAAATGGAGCAAGTGATACTTCTCCCCTCGAAGTATATGACCCAGATATGAAATTTTCCTGATTTTTATTAATGTAAGCAGTTCTCTATCTGCTCTAGCCCGCCTGAGAATTTCTGTGTTGGTGATCATGTCGGTCCATGGGACCTTGAGCATTCTCCGGTGAAGCCGCATTGTTTCACATCCATAGAGCAAGACCGACCACACATAACATTTTAGCATTCTCTGCCTTAGTTTTAAGCTGATATTGTCATTGCAGAAGAGGGATTTCATTTTAATGAACGCAGTTCTTGCTACTTCAATTCTGCATTTAACCTCCACATCTGGGTCAAGAGTCTCCGTGAGAATACTGCCGAGGTATCTAAATCTTTCCACCTTTTCGACATTGCAACCATTTAACTGTATCACTGAATTAGATTGATCTAGTCGTCCAAATGTCATCCATTTAGTTTTATTGACGTTGATTGTTAGGCCCAGTTTCTCACCAGCATTATTAACAAGATTTAATAGGTCTTGGAGGTCATCGATACAGTCAGCTAGTAATATAGTATCATCTGCGTATCTTATATTATTAATGACAACTCCGTTGATCTTCAGACCCTTCTCAGTATTACTTAGGGCTCTTTTAAAGACATAGTTGGAATAGAGATTAAACAATAGTGGCGACAGGATACAGCCTTGTCGTACTCCACGCTGAATGGCCATTGCATTAGATCTCTCATTCCCATGTCTTATTTCTGCTGTTTGGAACCGATACAGGTTTTTAATTAAATTCTGTCTTTGGTGTCAACGTTACAATCCGCAAGCATTTTCATTAGGTCAGCATGTTTTACCCTGTCAAATGCCTTTTCGTAGTCAATAAAACAGGCAAAGACTTCCTTTCTTTGGTCACGACCAAAGATATTGAAAAATAAGTAGATGTGCTATCTGCTGTTTTTACAATGTGGGTCTGCGCTTCCGGGTGTCGCCGATTTACCTATTAACAAATAAACTAAAAGAACAAATAATTAACGAATAAACCTAACGAACGTTAAACTAAATGAACGAATTCTTTCCTTATTCAAAATATATTGTTAACCAATATTAATGCACATTTTCAAAAGATCAACGAAATGAACAAATTCTTTTTGTATGAAAACTACGCTAATTAGCGCGTAGTCCGGCGACAGTTGCGCGGACACCATAGCATATCTCTTCTGTATTTGAATATCTTTGGTCACGACACTTTTGCAATAGTACGTCGATAGACAATAATGCTTCACGCGTCCCGAACGCATTTCTGAAGCCAAACTGAGTGTCATCCAAGTCCTGCTCGCACTTATTGCGTATCCTGGCATGTATTATTTTAAGGAATAATTTAAGGACATGACTCATCAGGCTTATTAATCGATAGTCACTGCATTTTATTAGAAAAATAAAATGTCTAATAAAGACAGTTTTTGCTTCTAAGTATGTACTGTGATGGAATCTCCACAGTACACAAATATACCGTCTGGGTGGGGATCCGCGCTTGTGGTCAATCAAAAGGATATAACTTTTTCACAATTCAGCCAACGATTCCTTCAAAACCGTGGTTTTCCAGACTTTTTTTTTAACAAATTCTCGACATCCTCCATTTGCCGCATGCGGATAGGGCATTGCTGCCACAATGTTCACCTGACAAAAATTTATGTTAAGAATTCTGCAATGTGTGAATGTCGTCTTGGTGAAGAGGAATCTCAATCATATTTTTTTCAGTTGCCCTATAAATTTGACGGCCGGCGTAGTGCAGCGGTAAGGCGCTTGACTAGCATTCCGAAGGTCGCGGGATCGAATCCCGGCGTGGCAAATAAATTTTATTTGATTAATTTGTGTATTTCACAATTTATTCATTTAAAATAATATATAGTATATTTTCGGCACGTTCCAGAGTGGAAGATACTCTCAGTATCGCCCTGGTGTAAGACCACCATTCAGAATTGAAACGTTGCTTGAAATGGCTTCTGCCGTGTTTGGTGACCAGATCTGAATAGCCAGGTACTTCCCCACCTTCCTCTTCCCTGTCTCCTTCCCCTCCCCACTTCAGCCTCACAACATACCCCAATTGGGGAAGCCATAGTCCCACTGGCTCCAGACGGGAGCAGTTGGGACTCTTGTGCGGAATTCGTGTAAAAAAAAAAAATAATAATTCATGCAAAATTTTCATCCCTCACCTAATCAGTTCGGGCATATTGCCTCCCTACAACATTGCATGCGTGTTATCTTCTGTGGACAAACGCGTGTATAAAGTCTTGGCTGATTTCCTGAATGTTAACATCATGAATTAGTAAATGTAAGTTGTTTCAAATAAATATTTTTTAATTTTATTTTTTATGCACAATAAATTATGTCAGCATATCTTTTAATTTTCTTGTTATGTTTAATTAAAATCATCTCAAAAAACATCTCACAATTTGGGAGGCGGGAATGGGTACCGCCGCCCCGGGAACCTTTATTGGATAACCAACACCTCTGCCATAGGTCACCCCAAGTGGTTCGCTACGTTTGGTGATTTAGCAGGGGTGCCCGGGTTCATGGGGTGAGGTTTGTCTAGGTCTTGGAGGCGGATGACCAGGACATACTGAACCCCAGATTCCTACCCACCCCTTAAACCCTTTTCCTTCCCAGAACTCTCCTCTCCTTTCTTTCCTTAAAAAAACCCTCCACACAGCATCCTCAAAGATGACATACGCCCTGAGGGAAATTATTTTCCTCAGGGCCTCCTGTGTGGAGGTTCATGTGTGGAGGATCATGTAAGAAAAAAAAATCTCTTATTGTAAGAATTTAGTGTATTATAATTATAATTATTTTATTTTTTTTACAGTGTATACCGCACAAGAATCTCAACTGCTCCCGTCTGGAGCCAGTGAGACTATGGCATCCCCAATTGGGGTATGTTGTGAGGCTTAAGGTAGTGTGGAGGGGAAGGAGGTGGGGAAGAGGAAGATTGGGAAGTACCTGGCTATTCAGATCTGGTCACTAAACACGGCTAAAGCCATTTTCAAGCAACGTTTCAATTCTGAATGGTGGTCTTACACCAGGGCAATACTGATAGTATCTTCCACTCTGGAACATGCCGCAAATATACTATATATTATTTTAAATGAATTAATTGTGAAATAACACAAATTAATCAAATAAAATTTATTTGCGCATGCCGGGTTCGAACCCGCGACCTCCGGATTGTGAGTCGAGAGTCTTACCCACTGGACTACGGAGGTCTTTATAATATATAATTATTATTTGTAACCACAAAAGCATTCTCTTGACACTGACCAGAACACTACTTTGGGGTGAAAATCCATTAAAAAAAAAAAACGACCAAAACAATTATCGTGATTTGTTTTTGCTTTTAATTAGGGCGCCCGCAGACGAGTTTTATAAAAATCTTTCACGGTACAAGAAGGTGCGAACACTTTAAAATAGTTAGTATATGCATTAGTTAATATATGCATTTTAAAATAGTTTTCCTTTTTTCATGAAAAGCATTTACTTTGTGGTTAGGCATAAAAATATTTTAGAAAACATACAGCCTTACTAAAAATAAAAAAAAACGAGTGTGCTTTAGACCACACGACTGAAGTAAAACTTCACTAACTTATATCTCCCTCTCAACTTCCGTTCGCCTCGCCCGACCGTTCATCTCGCCCGATCACACTTTTCGTAACGCTCTCGTCACACGTTCACCAGTTTACTCCCCTAGTCAAGCGTGCGTATAGAAGATTTACTTCAAAAACGTGTGTGCAGCTCACACGCGGTAGAAGTGAAATCTTCAGAAAACTTAACTTCGAGAGAATGAGACGTATGCAGAGTATCAGGAGTAGGAAAATTGTGCACTTTATTTATTATAATATTTTTTCTAAGTTTAAAAATTATTTGACATTTTATTTTTATTTTATTTTATTTGTTAGCGTTATAAACAGTCATTACAAGTTCATATATAACAGTGTTAGAGATAGTCGTATCATTGACCAATAAAATAACGACATAAAAATTTGAGACCAAAAAATTTTAATAAAAAAAAAAAAACAAAACAATATATGTATGTAATATAAACAGTTCTGAAAAAGTGCATCTACTCACTTAAATTCTACAAAAAATGTATTTTCAAACTGCTGAAATCAAAAAAGAAAATGTAATGAAAATGAAGAAAACTGAAAATGAAAAAGAAAGATAAGGAATTAATGAAACATTAAGTTTTCCGTTGAATATTACTTTTTACGAATTTTATGAAGTTAGTAAGGTTCGTGTTAAACATGTCAATGTCTGTGCATAATCTATTGAAAGTGCTACAGCTTCTTCTTATAAACACATTTTGAAGATAATTAGCATTGCTCTTTGGAATATAAAATATGTCTGGAGGTCGAGTGACTCTTATTGGACATCTGAAATTGATATTTTGTAATAGGTAAGGGCTATCAATAAAATTGTGGATTATCTTATAAAGCATTACTAGGTCTCTGATATCTCTGCGTTGATCAAGGGTTTTGAGGTTCATAGAGACATAATTTACATCATTTCGCATGCGAAACGAAACATATTTCAAAAACTTTTTCTGAACTCTTTCTATATTTGATTTATGTAGAACAATGGGGGTTCCATACTGTTGAAGCATACTCTAGGTGGCTTATTCTTCGAAGCACCCCACAAAGAGGAGACCGGTTAGTCTCTTTCATTCTCTCGCAGGCTAAATACTATAGATATATGTGTTTGTCTCTTTTTATTATCGCTCGTTTCCGTTTCATCGAGTTTCAAATCACAACGGTGCTAAAGAAGTTTTTACTTTAAGCATCACTTCCCAATGGTTAAACGGCGTTTTAGTAACACATTGTAAAAATTTCATATTACTCTGTACTTACTCTTGTTACCGAGCCTGTGCCTGTAGCCAGGTAACAGGTAACATTGGCGCCGTTCTATTTGTATAAATAACATTATTAGTTAATTAAATTTAAATTCAGTAAATTTAAATGATTCAACATTTCATGAAATATAAAAATCATGAAATTGAAATTGAAAAAAAAAACTTCGATTACACATCCGCCTCGATGATAGACACTGTAACGTTGTCCGAAACGTTGGCTAAATAATGAGGAAGCGCAACACGGCATAACATCTCAAAATTAAATCACGATATTAATATAAGTTTTATTACGTAAATGGTGGGACGATTGCACCCAACAGAGGGGATAAAATTGAAATTTGATTTTATTTTTCTGTTTTTTCCCCTAATTTTAAATCATGGGTTGTTTTTTAGGTAATGCAAAAAGAGTATGTATGTACCTACTAAAAAGTGTACAGATCGTTTTTTCCTGTTGCGTTCAATGGAGGTGAATTAATTTCATTTCATTCATAACTTTATGGCTGCATTAACAACAGGTGGTCCGTGAACAGGTGGTCAACAGGTGGTTCGTGAACCACAGGTGGTCAGCGAGATCTAAAATGTGGTCCACGAAAACTTTATTCACTTACTACAAAACCGAATCGAAAAGTATCCAAAAGCTGTCCAAGGAGAGGGAAGGAGTCCAAAAAGAGTTCATTGAATTGCACAATGATAGTAATTGCAAGGACGCGTTTAATTGCGCGATTAACAAATTTGATTTTTTCGGTGTAAAACTAAATGACTTTCGGCAGTCGATACGCAATATTTAAACGCTTCTTCATGCTTTGACTTGTAATGTCTTCTATATGTACTTTTTACATTTTATATTGTCATTGCTATTAATTTATTAATGTCAATGCTAGAATATAATTCACCTATTTGGTCCCCTTTCTATAAAGTACACTCTAACAAAATAGAACGTGTTCAACACAAATTTCAAAATTCCAATAGAAAACATTAATTATTTAAGTTTAATGAATCGACTAAATTTAATTACGCTGTCTGACAGAAGAATCATTTCAGACCTAATTTTATTGTACAGAGTTATGAACAACCTAATTGACAACCCTGCGATCGTTTCTAGTATTAAACTCCATGTACCGACAAGGAATACTAGACAAAATATAACATTCTTTTGCAACACATACACAACCAACTATCAATCACACTCACTTACCAATAGGATGCATGATTTAGGCAACAAGTTTGGTGGTATTGTAGATGTATTCGCTGATTCCCTTTACATTCTAAAATGGAATTTAAACCAACACTTTGTGGAATCCTACAAATCATTGTAACGTGGGTATAATATATTTAACGATTTGATATGTTATTATTGTAATGTTTTATATTATATTTTGTTCTATGTTATTGTTAAATATTACATTGTTTAAAATATTTCACGGTTTTACGTAAGAATATACAAGTGGTTTTTTTCTTTAAAAACTACTTGTATATTCTTAAAAGTTTTTTCACTTTTATAACTTTTGGTATAAATTCTATGTAATCCTTGATATCTTGAATATTATTTTATAATCTATGTAAAAGCCCCTACGGGCGTATAACAACAATAAATAAATAAATAAATAAATTTATATGTGCTCTCCCTTCACTGCCATCTCTGTTTTTTTTTATTCGTGTTATTATTATATTTTTAATGGACTGTTGTCCGTAAATTAATAAATAAATAAATAAAAGTCAAACAGTTTATCATTATTGTATCTTGTGGTCCTGTTAGAAAAAATAAATGTCATAGTGGTCCCTGGTCAAAAAAAGGTCGGGAACCACTGATATGGACCAATTAACGCTGATTCTGAATATACAATTTTTATTAAACATATTTAAACGTAGAGTTTTTTTAAAAATATTAAAATAAGATAGAGGGTCGCCGAGGGCCTGGTAGGAGACAAATGTCTTGGCTGCGAAATATACGAGAGTGGACCGGCATTAGAAGTGTGGAGGAGCAATTCCGGGCAGCGCAAGACAGAGAGACATTTTCAAGAGTGATCGCCAACGTTGGGGGGACCTGGGGTCCTAGCACACTGAAATCGTTATCTTTACAATATCGAATCGATATGGCATAACAATCGGCGATTTTGTACCGAACCGATATTGATGGGCAATGTAAGGTAATCAAAAAGAAATTGTTATACGCTGGCAACACTTGAGGTACTTTCTACGTAGCTGTCACAATGTCTATGGTATCGCAGTTTAGACCGGGAGCCGGTACATAAATCTTACGTCACAAACCTTACGAGTACAAGGATGAAACTACTTCTGTAGTGATAATGGACATTTAGTAAGCCTTAAAAAAGCTGGTGTGCCGCGCCTCTTGGCAGATTCCGCGCAGTCATGGAACTAGTGAAATTCTTCAATGGGATGGTTTAGAATCTAGACTACAGTTATTCCATGGTTTCATTCGTGTACTCGATGACGTAAAATTTACTAATTTCTATCCCAATTTGGCAGACCTGCTAATTTTCTCATCTACTAATCGACCTTTATCATATGAAACCATTCCCGTTCGTGTACCCGATGACGCAATTTTATCGAAAAAAAAATGAGTGTGCCTTAGTTTAGACCACACGACTGAAGTAAAACTTCACTTATGCCGGGTACCCGTTGTATATAATATTATAAAGCATGGAACCATTACAGTTGACCGCGAGGTTACAGGAGCCTTGCAACGCATGCCGGGTACCCATCCCCATCCCCATCCCCATCCCCATCCCCATCCCCATCCCCATCCCCATCCCCATCCCCATCCCCATCCCCATCCCCATCCCCATCCCCATCCCCATCCCCATCCCCATCCCCATCCCCATCCCCATCCCCATCCCCATCCCCATCCCCATCCCCATCCCCATCCCCATCCCCATCCCCATCCCCATCCCCATCCCCATCCCCATCCCCATCCCCATCCCCATCCCCATCCCCATCCCCATCCCCATCCCCATCCCCATCCCCATCCCCATCCCCATCCCCATCCCCATCCCCATCCCCATCCCCATCCCCATCCCCATCCCCATCCCCATCCCCATCCCCATCCCCATCCCCATCCCCATCCCCATCCCCATCCCCATCCCCATCCCCATCCCCATCCCCATCCCCATCCCCATCCCCATCCCCATCCCCATCCCCATCCCCATCCCCATCCCCATCCCCATCCCCATCCCCATCCCCATCCCCATCCCCATCCCCATCCCCATCCCCATCCCCATCCCCATCCCCATCCCCATCCCCATCCCCATCCCCATCCCCATCCCCATCCCCATTCTTAATTTGAAATGTGCTCCTACGTACAAATGAAAAATACCAATAAATTGACAATTTCGAATTGAAATACGAACTCAAATAAATATTGACGTTTCGCATGTTGATACTGTTTGAGACTAAACGACATTTTAACAAATTTCGTTTCTCGAAATTGAAAGCAATTAATTGATCGCCTTTTAAATGAATTAACTGAGTCTATGGGTCTCGTATACGATTTCTTTAAATTCTAAGAGTTTTTTTAGTTCACCTCTACTCATTAATTAGCCAGTTATTTTGCGTAACAAACGACATTATTTTTAAAAATCTGTACATTGACAGCTTATCTGTCACTCCGGAAGCCACGGTAAAAACGGCGTCTTTTGTCAACCGACTGTCGGAATTGTATGTTCACTGTGCTCGCAAATATCGCTAACTGACCATAGACAGCGGATTTATTACATTTCGTATTAATATTGGGGTTTTATCCATACAAGAATGCATACGATTTGGTGGGCTTTTGTCAATCGTCGGTCGGAATATCCCTTATCAATTGTTGAGCGTGCTAGCACATATTGATAACTGACCATAAATGACGGATTATACCGATATCGTATTGATATAGGGTTATATCGATCGACCATGCTAGGACCCCTGATACGGAACACAAAGAAGAAGATTAAAATAAGGGGACCTATTGGATTAATTCAGACGTGTGATAAGTTAGGTACCAAAATTATTTTATTAATTAATAGTTCTTTGTTAAAAAAGCATTTCTTTTGTTAAAATTTTTGATTATGGAACATTAATTTGGGGAACAAGTCACTGGAGATAGAGGAAGTCACTATCTCCCCTGAATTAAATACCTGAGTTTATCTTTATTTATTACAGGATGTGAATTTTATATATACATTTGTAAAATGTACAATTATATATTTTCAGCATAATTTGCAATTTGGGAGACAGGGTATACCGCCGTCCGGGGAACCATTTATTGTATATCCAAAACCCCTACCATAGGTCAACAAGTGGTTCGCTACGTTTGGTTGGTTGGTTGGTTAGCAGGGTTGCCCGTGTTCATGGGGTGAGGTTTGTCTGGGACTAGGCGACTAATGCGTTTACCCACCTACTGCGTGGCGGCCTGGATTGCGAGACTGGTTAAGGAAGACATAACCTAGATATCTCCAGCCAGACTTTCTCCATCCATCGCATTGCACCGCAGTGGGAAGGATGGATTCATACGTCCGTCACTCGTGGACCCACTAACCCCCATATTCCTACCCACCACTCACACCCTTTTCCTTCCTTTCCTAAAAAGATCTCCACACAGCATCCCCAAAGATGACATAGGCCCTGAAGGGAATTATTTTCCTCAGGGCCTCCTGTGTGGAGCTAATGTAAAAAAAAAATCAGATTTGATTTTGAAATTATAAATTATAAAAAATCATCTGTGTATGTACCTACATAATAATAAGTAAATTTGAACTACTTTTTTAACGACTTCAAAAAAGGAGGAGGTTCACAATTCGACTGCATTTTTTTAATGTTTGTTACCTCAGAACTTTCGACTGGGTGAACCGATATTAATGATTCTTTTTTTTATTTGAAAGCTGGTGCTTCCCGTGTAGTCCCATTTCAATTTGGTCCAGTTATGACAATGCCATCTATGAGAAATCCATATAAATCTTATATTTGCATTAAGTATGTGCGCGACAAATGGACGAATAACTCAATATCACGCCAACCTATTTCAGTGATTCTTTTTTTATTGGTGTTATAAATGGGTAATTTATCAGAAAGACTTCAAGAAAAACATGGTTTCAAGTAGGAAATCTTCTAGTTTATTTCACGGCACATTTCACAATAAATTTGTTCCCGACCCGAACAAAAACACTTAAATTGGCCACTTTGACCACTAGCTAGATAATGCTAGCTGTTCACAGGAGATCCACTTATTAAGAGCGAGTTTTCAACTAAAATTCCCCTATTTATAAATACACGTTTCCACACATAAACAAAACAACCACCATTGTTAAATCTAAATAATATACAGATTCCAGAAATCTGCTTTATCGTCTATCCTTAAAAACAGTGCGGCCCTATGGCCGTAGCCTGTAATCTGTAATTCAAACAGTCAAGTTACAAAATATACCGCTAGGTGGCAATAACCTTCACTTTTTGAACAATTGGAAAGGACGTAATTCAAAGGTAGTTTGATCAGAGTTTGGTTAGATTCTGATTATGGGATCCATGACAAAGTAGCGGAACTCTTCAATGCTTAGGAGCAAATTAACGATGCTCGGCCGAATCTTTTATAGGCTATCCGGATCTTACTTACCGTAACGTTGTTATGGTTAAGTAATGTCTGTCTCATATAAGCAGCACGTTTAGTAGGTCTACCCATATTCAGGCAAATTAGTTGGTTTACTTCAGATTCACTAAAAATAAAAAATACACCAAAATTTAAAAAAAAACCGACTTAAAATAAAAACAAAATAATATGCACTAAAAGTAAATAAAAATAATTGCGTATTAGTGTCCGACCGAACTTTCGGTTTCAGTTTCGGTTTCGGCCTAGTTTCGGCCAAAAAACGAGTTTCGGCTTAGTTTTGGTTTCGGCCGCCATCCAGCCGAAACTACGACCGAAACCGAAACTGAATTCGGGAGGTTTCGTTCTGCGATCGGACATGTTCGGTGCGCTGAACTGCGAGCCACGAAGTGTCATTTTGCTGCATCCGCGCTCTTAGTCAGGACTTGATTCACTGGTTTGTGTTCGCTCCGCGAACTTTGCGGTATTTTGGTTTATTTGTTGTAAAATTGGAGGTGTTTATACTTAACATTGTTTCGAAATAGTAAGTTTTATTTCGCTATTGATATGATTTAGTTCATTATAGGCCCTGAGAAAAATAATTTCTCTGAGGGCCTACGTCATCTTTGGGGATGCTATGTAGAGGGTTTTTAAAAGGAAAGGAAGGAGAGGAGAGTTCTGGGAAGGAAAAGGAGTGGATAGGAATCTGGGGTTCACTCTGTCCTGCTCATCCACCTTTAAGACCTAGACAAACCTCATCCCATGAACCCGGGCACCCCTACTAAATCACCAGACGCAGCGAACCACTTGGGGTGAGCTATGGCAGAGGTGTTGGCTATCCAATAAAGGTTCCCGGGGCGGCGGTACCCATTCCCGCCTCCGCCTCCCGAATTATGTGTATTTTTTGTTTAGTTTACCTAAACAAATTAGGTTTAAAAAAAGTAATTTTGTTGTCTACCTTTTATTTTATGTTATTTGTTAATAATGTTCGAATAGGTAATACCTTATTTTTAAAGCATTATTTACGAAGCGATTTGCGATTACGATTTAAAAAAGCATAAATAATTTATTTGAAATATGGAATGATAAATATGTTGTTCATTTTTAGTTCAAATATCAGAGACTGAATGATTAATGGGTATCTTCTATAATATAAAAATGAATCGCTAAATGTGTTGGTAAGCGCAAATCTCGAGATCGGCTGAACCGATTTCGCTAATTCTTTTTTTAGAATATTCCTTGAAGTGCGAGGATGGTTCTTACGGAGAGAAAAATTTAGAAAATTGCGAAGAAAATTAGATAATAACAGAAAACATCGCACGTTTGACAGTTCGCGTGTTAGAGAATGACATTTTGCAAAACAATGAATGATTGTGCAATCAGGATTCTATTTTTGAAAAGTTGAAAAATTTATTTAAAGTAGGTACTCCCCTAATATTTTGAATCGAATCAAGAATTTTAGATATTTTAAATAGGTACCTATGTTAGGTACCAAATTTAATATACATGAAAATGGAAATTTGAATAAAAATTGTAAAAGGTGGCATGCGGGCTGTTTAAGAACTGAATGTACTGGGATTGAATATATGGAATGCGGGAGGAGGGTTGGCGGGACGAGGGAGTGGTAAAGGTAAGAGGGAAGGCGGGGAAGGTGGAAGGGGAACGCGGGAAGGGGGACCTGGGAGGGGGAGGGGAACTCGGGAGGGGGGTTCGCGGGACGGTGAAGGGGGGGGGGGGGAGTAGAGTAGGGAGAGGGAAGGTGGAGGTGACGGAGTGGGAACGCGAGAGGGGAAGAGGACGCAGGAGAAGAAGGGGAGGCGGAAGGGGAACGGGACGATGGGAAAGGACACTCAGGGAGAAACAATTTCTTTATTAAGTGGCATAGCGACGCATACCGGGACCAGCTAGTATAATTTAAAAATAAAGGCTGATTGATTAGGATTGACTATTTTTTTCCACGAAAACATGACACTATATGGAAGTTTCGGTTTCGGCTGAACCTGAGACCGAAGCCGAAACTCAGTTTTGGTTTAGGTTTCGACCGTAAAAACTAGTTTCGGTCGGACACTATTGCGTATTCTTCTACAACTTAATAATCAACTTACTTTTTCTACTCTTTCTATTTTCGGAGTAGGTGTCAGCGACAAAGAGTGTCAGGAGAGAGGCGAGAGCGGGGCCGTCAAGTGAACACGCCGGGCACCCGTCAAGTCGCGCGTGCGACACAAGCACATCTCACCTACAACTATGTATGTAGTTACCTTGGTTAATAGTCATATTATCACATCACAGGGGATGCTGTGCGGGGGTCTTTTTAAAGAAAGGAAGAAGAGGGAGTTCAGGGAAGGTTAAAAGGTGTGAGGAGTGGTAGGAATCTAGATGCCAGTGTGTCCTGGATTGACGGATGTTTAAATTCATCCCTCCCGCTGCGATGAAAGACGATGGGTCGAGAGAGATCAGATGGTCTCTCCATACCATCCTCGCATCACCTCACCAGATGAACCCTGGCAGTCCCGTTAACTCACCAACTGAACACTTACAATGTGAATTTACTGCAATGTTCCTGCGATGCTCGCTCTAGTCAGGAGATCTACCTCTACCACTCAGTGTTGCCAACCCTCAAAAAACTAAAAACCAACGCGCATTACGGTCACAGTACACTTACTTTCTGAACATGCTAAGTATATAAAATTCTCGTGTCGCGGTGTTTGTGGTCCCACTCCTTCGGAACGGCTATACCGATTTTTATGATTTTTTTGTCTATTGGTAGGTATGAGAATAGGTCGTAAAGTATATTTATGGGTGATTAGGGTGTCGGTATCCAAAAAAAACTTAAATTTTTTTGACAATTTTTTTTTTGTATTTTTTTTTTGCCGTCGAAATATACCTATAACCCCAAATTTTCACCATCCTATCCCCACCCTTCCATTTTTTGATCGCGACCCTCCTATTTTTTGATCGCGATTTTAGTATTTTTGTGTAAACAAATTTAACCGTCGCGTCGTTCGTATTTCAAACAGAACGAAATTATTTATGTTGTTGAATGACAAATGGCGCTACGTCCGCCTTATAGAACTTTCATACACACATGAAATTTATATAAATTATTTATTTGGCAGAACAACGTTTTCCGGGTCAGCTAGTAATGTATATATGCACAATGATATATAAAGCCATTCGAAGGTAGGGCCATGACCTAGGAATGGTCTTAGTGAAATGAAGAGAGAACCTTACGCAATGATTTATTAGGCCCTAACTGGTTGCACACGGTTCTATCTGCATGTTTAAGTATGTTTTAAATGTTAAGTTTACGTCATATTTAAATATTTTCTTTTAAAATATGTTTAACGGAAATATTCTCCACCTTAACATCAGAAGTTGGTGAATAGATTATGAGAAGTCTCTGCAAACTTTGACACCTCATATCTCAGAACAATATAAAGTGAAGTTAGAACCCTGTCCTACCAAAGTAACGGTTAATTTAATTTTATTTATTGGTATCATATCACTCTAGTGATTTTTTTCCAACAATGATTAATCAATTTGTCAATAAAAATCAATACTTTTTCAAATGAAAGGAAATAATAAACCGCCATTGAACGCTTTTGAAGGCAATAAACATACCTTCCTTATCACTGTAATGCTGCAACTCTTTCGAAAGATGAGATACACAATGTCCACTGGTCTGTTTCCTCCAAAGGAAAAAAAGTGACCATTTTCTTACATCTCTCCACACACCGCACCGTGACGTCTCCGTAGACCACTGCAATACTACTAGCCGTGACGATTGAAAGTGTGGGTGAATTCCAAAAATTAAAAAAAAAAAGGCAAATTTCAATGCGCTGACGGTTTTTCTTTGGTTCTTAAACGTACAATGCTGAAGATCTTTCTTACGCACTAAATAACAACAATCGTAAATGAGACAAACGGTGAAAGTGTGTCTGCACCCCCCCAACGGAAACATACAATCATTATGATTCATCTCCCTCTACAAATAAAATGAAACAAGGAAAAAGTAGTATTTTGGAGGAAACAATCACGCGTATTTTTTGTGTTTCACCATTATTTAATGTGTAAGACAGAGCTGCAGAATTATAGGAACGTATATTATTTGCCGTCACGGTACCGTAACCGTGAATCGTCATAGTAATTATAAAAGCGCTCATTGGGCGATGATGTGTAATTTTTTTCTATTATACTTTTATAATCGCGTCTCACTTTCCTGAATCCTTATCACTCTTATCAGTCTTATCACACTCGAGATTTAAATTCACGGCGAGAGATAATATATGTAAGTCTGTTTCGTGGTTGGATAATGTATAATGGGTAGTAAATAAATGCACATAAATATTTTACTCGATTTATTCATTGGTGGAATAAGTCTGTAAGTTTATTTTCATGAAATATTCACAGCAATATTAAATGTGTTGTTATCATAAAGCATTATTTTTTATAAATACATTAATAGTATTTTTCAGCGATTCTGCCAGCCGGGATTACCGGGATACTGAGGATATTGATTAGGTGGTCCCGGGTTATAGTTAGGCCCATTGTTCCAGTTCGGTCCATGGCTGTTGAACGGAGGCTGCGTCAACTGACCATGGTCTGGGGGAGGGTAGAAGCCGGGGTTGGTCAACTGGCCGTGGTCATTGCCGGGGTACGCGGGCAGGGGCATGGGATGGTGCTGCGGGGGGTAAGGGTAGTTTTGCTGGGGGTAGTTAGGGTTTGTCAGCTGGCCATGGTCATTCGGCGGGTAACCTTGGGGGTTGTTTGGATTGTAAAACCTCTCATCTCCCATTTTGAACTGTAAGAAAAAAAGTCATTTAAATACGCTTTTGTTGCCCCGAATAAATTTATAGGGAGGTGACCAATCGACCACCGCGCAAACAACACATAGGCACCAAAATGAAATATTTTTCATATCGCTTTGAATTTGTATTAAAATATTAATAGGTAAGTTATTATCTTAGAATTATGTTCACAATATGTTATACTTTCACGCCTCTCCGGTAGTTAAAAGTATTCCCCGTCCCCACAAGAGTTTAACTAAATAACCCTCTTCCAACTTCCGTTGTTATTTCTTTGACGTAACACTACGTACGTCTTCTTCTGCTCGTGCCCTGTCCGTTCAACAGACTTTGGCAATCATTTTGGCTATGCAGATTTAGTTTCCTGCGGCCCGGAACAGCTCTACAGACCGGCCACACCACTATCTCAGAATTTCAGCCATGACTACGTACTTTGTACTTCAATACCATTAAACAAATTAATTCCTAAACACGACGACACATTGATTACGAAAAGTTATATATCCTGAAGAATAATTAACAAAGCAATATAACCGACAGAGAACAATCGACGTCATAATGAATTCCATTTGCACCTTTACACAACTTTTAACAATTTCAAAAACTCAAAACATTAATAAATTTGACGTACCTTATTTGACAGGCGATGTAACGTGTTGTCTAATGAAGACTTGTTCAATAGTAGATTCCTTTTATCGATATTATATTGAAAACAACTTTATCGAAGACGGCTTATCGTTGTTTCCACTGGCTATCTGTTTCAAAGTGCCTATATCACAGATAAGATACTGCCTGATTCCGGCTCAGGTGAACACATCGTACCTGCTATCACTGCCATGTCACTATTCCTCTAAATCTACTTACGAAACAGCTTATTTTATGTATGATTAATTTTGTTTCTAAGAACAAATGGAAATAATATTTGTAAGTGGTCACGTCCTACATTTAGACAAAAGACTGACCCCTGTATTTTTCCAGCGATTGCTCTACATCTGAAATAGGCAATCATTCGGTTGCAGGCAACCAATATTTTTTCGCCTCCCATTTGCCCAGCGGGTGCAATTTTATTTATTTATTTTTATTTTTAACTGAGTAAAACATCAAATTGTAATATTTTAATTAATTGAAGAAAATTTTAGCAAAATTCAACCGAAAATCTGATAACAGAAAAATCAGAAAAATATATGATCACATCTAGGAATCGAACCCAGGGATAAAAATATATGATCACATCTAAGAATCGAACCCAGGAATAAAAATATAACAATTTATTATTATTTCATTTTTTACGTTTACTTTTAAGATTCCTTGTTTTTTGGTTTTATTTTGAGGTTTTTCTCATTAAGTTTAAAAAAATATAGAATTAAAATGGGTAAAATTTATTATTAACAGAAATAGTTTTTTTTCTTGTTTACATTGCACCTGCAAAGCTACTGCAAGTAGCTTGTCGGCAGGAAAATAGTGTGGACAACAACATGATACAATACACAATGTTTTACAATAGATGAAAAAAATATTGCAATTTAATAAAAAACATAATAAAAACATAAATAAGTATAAAAAAAAAGAATAATTTAAAATGAAATATTAATAATTAAAAATTAAAAATGCACGAGGAGTCAAGTCAATACATAAAATCTGATTCCAATAGCCATGTTCTAAACAATAGTGCAAATTTAGGTGTCGAGCAACATTTTTTCAAATCATATGGCAGCATATTAAAAATAAGTGGTACAATGTGTTCAAGAGTTCGCTGGCCATGTTTATTAGAAAATCTAGGTACTATCATCCCTTCATTTTGTGTAAGCCTAGTATTGTACATGTGATCCACCATTGATTCAAGGCACTATCTAGATAGCATTTAGTTCTGGTTTGAATTTTGCAGTCATACATAAAGATAGCAGCCAATAAAATATGCGCTAAGAAAATAAAGATAATGTTAATAGTCGAAGTATGATACAGTTAAATACCACCGAATAATCGGATAGGGACTCATTAGCACAGTTTATAGAACTCCGCCCCGGCGAGGCGTTGGTCCTGGGTTCGAATCCTAGATGTGACTGTATTTTTTTATAATTTTTTCTGTTTTCAGATTTTCGGTTGATTTTCGCTAATATTGTCTTCGTTTAATTAAAATTTTATTAATTAATATTGCTGTTTCACACTTTTTTATGCTCCGAAAGTGAGGACTTCTGCCTATTAGAACGCGCCAAAGATGAAGCCATACTAAATAATGCAAAATCATACAAAATCATATGTTTTTGTTTTGAAAATTGGATCGCTTAGAAGTATTATAGATGCTTCAATTAAATACTTCGTGTAGAACATATCTTGGCCCTTAAAAATAACAGTCAGTTTTTTTATAAATCTTTTAATAAGCCTATAAAAAAATAAAATATGAGGTCTATAAAAAACACTTTCAAGTGCAAACTCTCCTATTTATAAATCGCTTTTCGGATACGGGTTTATTGTTTAATGTGGCAAATTCAGTTATTTTTATAATAATCGCAAAAAAAATGATATTTATGCCCGAAGTTCACAAAATAAAATAAAATATGCATTTTCGCGTTGTTATTTTACAATACGGCCGGCAGTAGACGAATTTGGATTTTCAAAGTGAACTCTATGCCGTCCACCGAAGGGCTACATAACTTGTCACGCCCGTTTTTTCACCAGTTCGCCCTCAGATTTCCTTCTAGACCAGTGGTTTCCAACCGGTGGTCCATGGACTACAGGTGGTCCGCGAGATCTAAAATGTAGTCCACGAATCATTTATGCATTTACTACAAAAACCGAATCGAAAGATATCCAAAAGCTGATTCGAAACACTTTTGGTATTAATGCTGGAGAGGTAACTGAAGAAGTCCAAGAAGAGCACATTAAATAACAAAATGACAGTAATAGCAAGGACGCGTTTAATTACGCGATTAAAAGTTTATCCTTATTGTACCTTGTGGTCTCTGTGAGAACAAATAAATGTAATGGTGGTCCCTGGTCAAAAAAACTTTGGGAACCACTGTTATAGACAGATTGAAGGAATATCTATTTAGTGGCTTCTTGTTGTGCTTGAAAACGACCATGACTGGCTTTTAAAATTGTACAAGTTATGTAAGTTTGCATGTTCTTCCCATATTTGCACAAGTCGTCTCTTCGCGTTAATCGAAGGTGCCAGCAACACCATGTCATCCGCGTAGTTAAGAGCCCGAGAGAGATTTTTCAAAATTTAATGTTTTTTTAGTATTTTTGCTTATTTTCGAAGTCATCTGTGTCGATAAAAGCACCTCAATAAAAGTTTGTCATTATATTTTTTTAGATACATGCATTTTCGATGCCCCAAGCTAAAATGAAATATTTAAAAAGATAAATATTTTTTATTTTAACTTTATGAGTAAAACCTCAAATTGTAATATTTAAATAAATTAAGACAATATAAGTGAAAACCAATCGAAAATCTGGAAACAGAAAAATCAGAAAAATATATTGACACCTCTGGGACTCGAACCCAGGACCTCTTGCTTTCTGGGCAAACGCGCTAAGCACTGCGCCACGGTGTCGATATGAAATTCGGTCATGTTTAACTGTACCATACTTCGACTAAGAACCACCTACATTATCTTCATTTTCTTTAACGCATATATTATTGGCAACTATCTTTATGTATGATTGCAAGATTCAAACCCGAACTAAATGCTCTCTAGATAGTGTCTGGATAAATCTTTATCCATTTTATTTAATATGCGACATCTATCGACTTTTCTGCAAGTCTAGGATGAATATTTTATTTTTTATTTCAATTTTATGAGTAAAACCTCAAATAGTAATATTTAAATAAATTAAGACAATATAAGCGAAACTCAATCGAAAATCTGGAAACAGAAAAATCAGAAAAAACATATTGACACCTAACCGTGGCGCAGTGGTTATCGCGTTTGCGCGGAAAGCAAGAGGTCCTGGGTTCGAGTCCCAGAGGTGTCAATATGTTTTTCTGATTTTTCTGTTTCCAGATTTTCGATTGAGTTTCGCTTATATTGTCTTCATTTATTTAAATTTAAAAAATATTTTTTCTTACTTTATAATTCTTTATAAAAGATCAGTTTTCAAAAAATCGTCAATGTACTGATTGTTTTCCATCTGTCGTCATATACCAAAAGAAAAAAAATATTGAAAAATATTTTGTTATAGGACACATGTCAACCTATACCCGCCTATTTATATATTTTTATTATGTAGCTTAATTTTGACGTATTTAAATTTTTTAAACCACGTAAATCAACGTACTTTAAAATCATTTTTTGTACTTAAAAACCTTTTTTTTCTGTTTAATAAAAATATTAACCAATAAAACAGTGTTTTACCTATACAATGTATAAACTAATATAAAAAAAAAATTATGATTTATTTGATTACATTGAATTTTCCTGATCATACAAAATACATAAAATTGGTGAATGTAAGTAAGTCTAAAGTCATGGTGTTTGAAAGGGAGAGTACGAAAACAGTATGCAACATAGTTGTGAATGATGAATATTTGGAGCAGGTGGATGAGTTTGTGTATCTGGGTAGTATATTTACGAGAGATGGGAAGGCTGAAAGAGATATTGAAAGAAAGGTGAATGCTGGTAACTCCATTAATGGTGGACTGAATGCCGTTGGCGCTAATAAAAAAACTGTCAAAAAAAGCGAAGCTAGCAGTCCACAATGGAGTCCTGGTACCTACCCTGATGTATGGCAGTGAGGCATGGAACTGGCAGAGGAAGGATGAAAGTAAACTGAATGCAGTTGAAATGAGATCCCTGAGACGTATGTGTGGTAAAACAATGTATGATCGTGTGAGAAATGTGGATATCCGCAAAGAGTGTACGGCTGATGTAAGCATAATGAGTAAGATTAAGAAAGGGACCCTCAGATGGTTTGGGCATGTAGAGCGAATGAACGAAGGAAGTAGTGTAAGAAGAATGTACGACGCGAATGTGAATGGTAGAAGAAGTCGGGGACGCCCGAGGAAGACATGGCACGATCAAGTGAATCAGATACTTGAGTCGGGTCATGTCAAAAGTCCGAATAATAGAAGAGAATGTATGAGACGATGTATGAATGTGAGTGAGGCAAAGAGTGTGTGCCAAGACCGAGTTGTTTGGCGGTCCGTCCTCTCTGCCTACCCCTGCGGGGAAACGGCGTGATGGTTAGTTAGTTAGTCTATGGTGTTTTCGATATTCTGGTCAAAACGCGGAAGTCTCTCCGCCAGAGTGGTCGTCTGTGACGCTCTGTTCGGTGAAGCTGTGTTGAAAACCATAAGTGCATTAGTTATTAAGATGTAATACATAACCTCTGTATGAATGAAACCAAGCTGTATAATGTGTTCGTGTAATTTGAAGGAAGCCTGTCAAAAAGGATTTCAAAAACGTGCGTAGCAAGGGACAGACAATCATAGAATGCTTAAACTTTTTAACATTGTACCCGTTTATCATTTAATAATAAACATGTCAAAAGGAATTAGTTAACGGAAGTGGCCAGGACGCGACCTTTCCTTATATATTATAACTTCTGATGTGTTGGCTGTTTTGTGCGCGCTTCAAACGGAGCACGTAGAAAGGGACAAAATAACTAGAATACCCAGGACACGAATGTTCATATATTTTGTACCTACGCACATATTACCTTCAAATAGCTTCGCACAGGGTAGCTGCGCGCTTTATTTTTCAAACGGAGCACGTAGAAAGGGACAAAATAACTAGAATATCCACGATATGAATGTTCACATATATATTGTACCTTCTCACGCGTTACTTTCAAATAGCCTCGCACAGGGATACATTCATCACTCGGAACAACAAAGCAAGTTTTAATTGTATTGTGGTCTCTTTCTCTAGTGCGGTGCCGTGGGTATGTCAGAGCGAGACCACAGTAACAATACATTATTGAAACGTTATTCGCAGATATCATATTACATTGGACAAAAGTGTATGGGCTGTGCAAACAAATGATTAAATATTATAATCATTTAAGTATTTAATCTTGCTATTTTCGTTATGATTCAAAGAAATGAAAATTACTTATTCAATAATTGCAAATTCACTTTGTTTAATTAGTTTTTGTATTTTTTTTCAGTATAAAAATTTAAATAAGTATGAGAAATAAATGGCGTTCCAAAACTTGGCGTCAGCTCAATACACTCCGAATGAAAAGGCATGATTTTTAACCTATTTATAGCATATAAACTACAGGTTGTATATAGACGTATCCGACGACTTTTACCAGATTTTTTTTTAAAACAAACAAAAAGCTTTCGCCGCTAGTTTTAGATTTCTTTGGTTATATCTAATTTAATCATTTACAAAGGATACAGAAAACATACTTACTAGAACTTACTACATACTAGTTTATGGCATACTTATGCCGTTTGTATTAAATAAATACTTACCTGGCAGGTCACTTCCGATAAAGAAGAAAGTTTATTCTTGGAGAAGATGCGATGTGCACGGGGATACACTACATTTAAAACACTGGACATGGCATGATTTTACGTTTACTATCCCCATTACTGTTGATTTTACATTTATGAGAAGATTAGTGAACCAAATATTCACTAAAAACCGAAGAGCTCGAAAAGCGCGTCGACTCAGCGAGACCCTCATAGCATGTTATATTCTATACATATATTTATTATTTACAACTTAATCCTTTTTTAAATCAGATCACTAAACTATGGCCACCCTAAAAGTCTACATGTTTTCATTAATGTACTACCTAGCGCCATCAGTTTAGTAGGTACCCATAATCTCAACCTGTAATAAATACAACAATATTGTTCTTTCAATATCTGTATAATTTAGTGTTATTTTGAATTTAAATAATTGTTAACCTCAACACAGGCCTGTCCTAGTGAGGTGACAAATTGTATTATAAACATTTTTACCTGCAGTGTAAAGATAAAATATAATATTATATATAAAATATAAATATAATATATATGGCTACATTCTAGCTTTTATACATAAAATTTTGTTTTGCGTCAAGTTTTATTGTCTGAATTGTATTAGTTTTTTGATTGGTACAAAAACATAATTTATTGTAATTTTTTTATGTATGTATGTAAAGGCCACTAGAACCTTTATAGAAATAAGTTAATAAATAAATTCCAACCAGGGAAAGACATTATTCTACTATTTTTGGATACATTTCTTACCTTACCGTTCCAAATTTAGAAGAATTTTTCATAGGTATTATGTTTTTATTCATACGCCTAAAAAGTGATGTAATTGTGGCGACACATCATAATCAACTTCGCCATCAAAAGAAGGTACGAGAAATATCTAATATTCGCGCGATACGGGCAAGCTACTTACCTGCGTACATACCTACCTACTGCTGCTGCCGCCGATAAATAATAATTTCGCCACCGCCTAGAAAGGTCTAGAGTTTATAAGCCGCCTGAATATTCAGCACCGGGTATGTTCCAGTACCTTCCAGTGTACACATTGCCGGCGAATGGAACATTACTCCACCGGTCGCGCTGGTATGTATAAAGCGACTAAACTCGGCGCTCGCTCAGTCAGTATCAGTTCAACAGTCGGTCAACAGCTCATCATGCAACAGCACGCACACGAGAATCCGGTGCATCTCCGCTCTCTCCAGGGCAGCTTCCCGAGGTCCATCACCACGTCTCAGCTCTAAGGCCCACCGTGTCTTCAGCTACGCAGAACACCTACATCCCGCGACTCACAAGGTTTGACGCCACCTTCAGTACAGGGATCAGCTCACCATTTCATGGCACCCCGAAGCGCACCGTGCTTCGCTGCCATGGAAACACGCTCCGCCTCGCCAGGACTACCTTCTGGTGGCTCAGCTCACCGAGCCACCCACCGTTCATCTCCGCGACTCAAAACGTCGAGCAACAGCCTGGAAGATAGGTCATCTCCACCGCCAAGGTGTTGAGCAACTCGCTGACCTTCACCACATCATCTCCATCATCTCCGAGCGCCTGCAGCATCGCTCGCAGCATCTCATCACGGCACCCTACATACATAATGTTACCGCTTCACCGACCCTCGCTACGTAGCCTAATAAACGACTGACTCATACACCGACTGACGCCTTTTATTTCTCGTCCCGTCTCTGCCGATACGGCCCGCTCCCTCATAATAAATCAATAGTTTATAGCGTACATAGGAAAATACCTAATTTTCGTAGGAAATGATAATGATTTTAATAAAAATACATAATGAAGAATTTTCACTGACTTGGTATTTCTATATAAAATTCTAAATGATTTAGTTGATAGTCTAATACTAGAAGTCAGGATTTTTTCAGTGCAGAAATTCTGGGACTAACTTCCATATGTATTCCTCTTTGCCAAGAATACTAATGGAGGGAAACAATTATACCAAATCAGTGGACATCTTCAATTTATGTTTAAACAAATATAAAATATTGTTACTGAGACAGTTCAGTTATGTACAATGAATTCTGTATATTTCTTATTAGTCATTTGTAATGTTTGTAAGAGCCCCGAAAAAGGGCGTTAATAAATAATTAAATAACAAAAAACATACAATAACCATAGTTATGTATTGAAGTTTTTTTTCTCTTCGTGTTATAAAAACTATTTTATTCTATTTTGCAAAAAACCTAAACTTTTAAATAAATGAATGAATATTTCAACGGTGTTTTATATTTCCATGTTTTGACAGCCCTAACAATTTGCACAATGATGGACACGCTACTAGGCAGGTGTTCAGGGTTGAGAGGTATAAAAATTCCAAATATTTAGGGAAAATTATGTGCAATACACGTGAAATGTGGGAATATTAGTAATATTAAATATATCAATCCCCTCTAATTTTAACTTTATATCGAAAACAAGCAGATTTTTATGGAACTTGGTAAAATTTTTGACGTTTGAAATTTTTAAGTTAAAAAATAACATAGAATGTGGTGTTAAAATCCAGTAAACATCTCCCAATTTAATTCTAAAATCATACTTTTTGAATCTTGGATATCCGTGAGTTCTAAAAAGCTGTTCACTTAATATTTTAAAATAATTTGCAAAAAAATAGGGAATCTCAGGGGAAATTTCCCCAACTTAAAGGGAAAAAATCAAAATTCAGCCGACCACGAAACGACCAACGTCTAATATTACCTTTTCAATCCGTGTTCAGGAATGATCGCCGTAACTTCGGGTTTTACTGGGATCAAACTCATTTGAAGTAACAATTAACATTAACTTTTGGTGGAATTGATTTAAACATTCGATGAGGGCGACGCAAGCGACAAAAATTTAAACTATTTTGGCAAATTTCGACAAAATTGTTTGCGCAGACCTGGCAACCAATTCGTTACACTGACCTACCCACCCCCAGATTCCTACCCACCCTTCTAACCTTTTTCCTTCCTATAACGGCCTCTCCTTCTTTTCCCAAAAAGACCCTCCCCACAGCATCTCCAAAGATGACATAGGCTGGAGGAATTTTGTTTTCCTCAGGTCACAATGTAAAATAAACATGTACATATGTATACAAATAAATAATGGCCATTTACCTGTTCTGGCACGCTAGCGTGCTGAATTTTATCTTAACAGTTAGTCGTTGTTCTATATTTTAGATAAATAAATTTAGAATTGTTATCTTTAGCTATCACCGTAAATGCAATAGAGAAGAAGAAAAATATCCATAAAGTCGCTAATTTTATTCTCTTTATTATCATTCAAACCTGCTAAACTACGAGGGTTATCCAAGAATTAAGGACCGTTCCTCATTTTCGGCGATGAGGACCTTATATTCTCAAATTATGGCGGCACTAGCGTGTAGCTCAGACTTTACCCTAAAAAACGAGCATTGAGTGATCGTGTTTGGTAGTGCTAACTCTGCGTCCATTTGATTTAGGGAACATACCCATACTACGTGACCCACTTTTGGAATTTTTAACTCCCCGCCCCTCTCCCCCGGTGACCACGTGTAGTATATTCCAAGACCCCCCCCCCTCTCTCCCTACAGTTTTCACGTAGTAAATCAAAAATATGGTTTTGAATCATTTCTTGCTAACAAAAAGTTTTAAATAAATTATTTGCTATATATATATAATTACAAGTGGAAAAAATATTTAAAGATTTCTAGATTGACTACTATAGTGATAAAAACCTAAGCCACCCCTCCCCCCCCCCCCCTCTGTTTTGCCAAGGAATCCGCAATATCATACTACAATATCAATTACCCACTACGCCATCATGTCCAGGAATCAAATCTAAGTTACGGTTTTTCCAGAGCTTTGAATGGAGGTTATCAGTACTCGAATAAGACATACATTTTTTTAATAATCAGGATGAAGAGAGAACTGCAATTAAGTTTTTGCAGTGAACTGAGAGAGTCAGAGAGAACAAGGGAATGTTCTAAATTGTTTTTTTTATTATATATTTGAGAGATTTAATTATTGCAATGCACTCAATAGAAAAAAAATGATTCCTTTGTCAGAAGAAAATTAAAATTCTTTTAATTTTTGAATTTTGATTAAATAAGTAATGTGCTAATGATTTGTTTTCATTTAATAGGTATTATTTTTATTTGTCATTGATATTGTATTAAATATTTTGTGTACAATATAGTTCATGATTCTTTCACGGTATTTATTGGTACATTCCGGACCCCCAATCCTTCATTTTGAGTTAATCTTGTATTATATTTATGGTACTCTTTCCATGAAAAAGGAATAAGGCAATTTGACTCGTCGACATACAATAATATTCCCATAACAGGTAAAATCTTCAGAAACTTGTAAAATAATTTAAAGTTACTTCTGTGTGCCTTGGTACCTATATTTGTGAATTAACAATTAATGTAATATTTGGATGTAACTTATCTTTTTTAGTTTTACAAGAATGGCCCCAAGAAGTAATTCCATGTTGGATAGTAGATTCAGCCAGAGATAAGTTAACCAATTTTATAAAACTTACAGGCATGAAATATTTTATTTTATAAATCCTACTCACGTTTACAAACATTACTAACGTGAACATCACATTTCGTAAAGCAGTGAGTTAAGCTCAAATATAAATATTTTTGACGAAATCAATGGTTCCGCGTGAACAGGGTGTGCGTATGCGTGCAACATTTGCATGTATGGAGTCAATGTTTGTGAATATAGTAAAGGGATTACATTATATCTGACATGCGAAGTTTTAGTTTTTTTACTATGTAATTTATTATGAGGCCTGCATCGTGGGACAATTTTAGTAAAGCCGTAAAATCATGCTGCATAAGGTTCATCGCAGTAATCAGATCTTGGATTGAAGAAGAATTTTATAATGCATACCCAAAGATGAGAATATCCTGATTATTTTTTGGAGTATTCCAGAAAGTTCGTCAATTCATTCATGATTGATGTCATAAGTTCTTCGAGCTAGCTTTCTGGTCGTGCGGATGAATTCAACTTTTGGGCATGCAGGTCATAGCGAGATTTCAATCCGCATTTGCAGAATTCTGCATAAGAGAGACCGTAGACCGACCCCAAACTTCAATAAAATTCTGCATAATCAGGGTAGAATTATTTATTATGTTTGCAGCAATTGAAAAAAATGTATAATATTATTCGTACGTATAAATAAATTGTCTAATTTTATCACCACACAATCAAAAGCGAAAAAATTGTATTAATATCTTAACCTAATCATAAAATAAAAATAAGAGGCATTATTTTTCCATTCAATGCATATGATATATATAAAACGTGGCTTTTTCAGTAATTTCGATAGCTTGTTTAGCATGTATATTTTAGTGTGGGTTATATCCAAGGGTCATGACCTCGTAAGATGGTTTGCTAATCTCTTGTCCTCTGAATGGGATGTAACAGCATCCATGGGACGAATGAACCTGAAATAATTAAAAATTATGTATTTATTCCATTTCAGCAAAGGTTACATAAAAATTCACGCAATTCTCACGAAGATTCCTTCGTATTCTTCAATAATGTCAATATTTCACAACAATGTGATTTCCACGAAAATATCTTCTATCTCCATATAACTGCCACGCAGGTGCCTACATCAACAAAAACCCTTGGATCTTCGGAAATCAAATATTCATTGATATTGAACAGTTCTCATATTTTACTCCCCGCTTCAAAAGGGTTGGCTTTTTTGGGTAAGTCCTCATAGTTTTATTTTCCTTAAAATACCTTATGCGTGAAGAAATTGTCAATTTTAGTAGTTATCATGGAAAGTAAGAAAGGTTGTTTTAGGCCCAAGTAATTTTTGTCATTAATTTTACCGTTATTTCACTGGACGATGCTCTGAAGAACTAGCATCATTGATCCCTTTGGCACCGGTGCATAGTCGGGAAACACGCCAATGCGCGCCCAATATATGTACACGATTGACATTTGTCACACGAGAACGGGTCGCTTCTTCGACTCGTTCTTAAGTTCAACAGCTTGGCTGTGGAACGATTTGCCGGCCTCTGTGTTTCCTCCTTCCTACAATATGGGTCTCTTCAAGACCAATGTTCATTCATTCATTCCTCTCCTCAAAAAGACCCACCACACAGCATCTCAGATGACATAGGCCCTAAAAAAAATTATTTTCCTCCGGGCCTCCTGTGTGGAATTAATGTAAAAAAAGGAACATTTATCTAAGTGTTTCCGCTGGTTTGCTTGACCAAAATCTACAGAAGGATCAAAACCTTTTTATTCAAATGCCAAATTATTTGGAGAGACAGATGGACAGTAAAATTAAAAGATAAATAACTGTCCATCTGTCTCTCCAAATTATTTGAAGAGACAGATGGACAGTAAAATTAAAAGGTAAAGAAGCCCGTATCAACTGTATACCTTTCCAGGAATGAGAGATCCCTCATGGTAGGCCCTAGCTGTGAATAAAGTCTCTCCTGTCTTGGTGTGGCCCACGGGAACAGCTCCCGGAGGTACGCTTCCGTTACTGCTCGGGATCCAGTTCACGCTCGGAGAGTTCCTGCAGTAGAGCTGGAACCATCATATTGCAACAGGTTAGTTCATGAATATATCAGATATTGAAGGTAATTGTGAAAATATCTACTTAAATAAATGCTGTATTGCTTCGAGAAATTATTTTCAATTTAGTATCATTTATACTGCAGCGAATTGAGTAGAAAGTGGTTAGTATACGAATGAATGTAGGAGAAGCGTCCAAGGTGGCCGTCCAGTTATTAAAGACATTTGCAATTACCATCTTCGGTATGGACTCAGTATTGATTTTGGTTGGCTTGTGGTTTTGATGGACTCAAAGTGGTATTTTTCCATAGAAATTTTGATAAATTATACTGAAACTTAATTTCTACTGAGAGACTGGATCAGTCATAACTCTGCTGTGACCTCTCGCTCTTCTTCTTATAATTGGTATGTATTAATCGATCATTATCTTTACATTAATCCGACATTCTCTTTGTTCAGTTCTAGAAGATTGTTCAATTCGTGTCGAATGACTAATATTATTTATCTTGCTTTAGTCAGGTTAATGATGATTTTAATTTAAATACTCTATAAAGATAAAGTTATCATCCGAACACCTGATTACTCAAAAAATTGTTTTATAAAATATTTAGGTACCTCAATGTTATGGACAGGAATTTCGGTCATATTGTAGCTGATGTATGCAATCCTGTGACGCGGCAGAACCTTGCAGGGAAGGAGGTCACCGTCGTGCCAAGTCCTGCCGAGGTAAACCGGGGTATTGTCATGACCCTCGTGACCTGCCTGCACCGCCTTATACAGCAGGCTGTCGCAGGTGTGGCTGGTGGTAGGTACCCATGAATATGCAGCTGAAAGCAACGTTAGATTCCTTTATTTCAATATCGTTGCTTCATTGCTCTGTCTCCCTGGAGGACTGTGGGTTGTACCCAATTGTAGTGCAACTGTAGCCAAAGACCTCCTTCAAATGATGTCTAGTTTATTAGGAAACATACATACTTCCAATACTAATAATTCCATTGTAAATATTCACCAAATACGTTGTAAATAAAATAATAGCTACTAAATCAACGATCCATAATAGGCGTCTCCTTCAAGGCAAGACAAAGGTTACCGACATTATCATCATAATCTCCAAACTCAAGTTTGGACCATTGTAAATCAAAAATCTTTGGAAGCGTTCTTGGTTAAGAAAGGAAATCATACAGAAAACATAATTTATGAGTGAGGTCTTGCTCTATATAAAAAATTTAAAAAATATTCTCTTTTCATAATGAGTACGACTTACACAAACATTGTAAAAATTATATTTGAGATTAACGTACATTTGGTAAATCAGTTTTATGGATGGTGACATTTTTATGGATAGTTTTTTTTTCAGTGATCAATAGATGTTTTTAATATGATAAAGTCTGATAAAGAATTTTAATTTAATTTTAATAACATAGTCTGATAAATAATTTTATTAATAATCACACAGATTAAAATGTTTAATTTACATTCCTTTCTAGTATATCATGCGTGCTAACCATAAACTAGGCTTTTACCAATATTTGTGTTTGAGTGTGCTTATTCCTGAGTGAACTGAACAGTACGCTGGAAAAAGAATTCTGTTTTGATCACATGGTATTTATTGAGTTTCTTTTAGTTTTTGTTTTGACAATACAATATCCAGTTAGCATTGGAAGTCAAAAATCTTCTGGCGTCCTTTTCTTGCCAACAAAGGCCTCCATCATTGACACTTTAGTGTGGCTGTCATTAGCTGCAATAGACTCCCGGCGCTGACTACTCATTTATTCCAAATGTGAACGAGGTATCAGAAGATCTACGCAAGAGAATTCAGTTTAGTTTTTTTGATTGGGAAAAGTATAATATATTTGAGCTGTTACCTGAGGGATCTTGGGGGTTGTAGCCGGGAGCCGAAGGGTTGTACATAGTGGTCTGGTTGACGATGGGGGTGGGTGTATAGCTGGGAGGAGGTTGAGGAGCGTTGATGGTGGTGTGGTGGACGATGGTAGCGGGCACCACTACTTGGGGGTGGAATGTGGGATGATGGTGGTGATGGTGACCGTGGCCTCCCCCCAGTGTAAAGCCGATTGTAAGCTTTTTATCTGAAAAACAAAAATTAAGAATTTAGTACTTAACAGTTATATAAAAAATGTTGCCATAATGTTACACTAATGAAGTGCAACAATTGAAATTACATCAGATTCGGGATATTTAGGAAAGTAGTAAATAGCGGTCTTCCCGCAAAGTAATGGCACTATGTAGTTTGTGTTAATATTTAGTGGTTTAGTGGTTTAAAAAGAGAATAAATCTCGTAGATTACATTCCTGAAAAATACAACAACACTATTTTGCTAAATACATTAATGTTATCTAAATAATAAGTCGTTGTAGGTACAAAGAGGTCCCAAAAAGTATATAATAATTTGACAGGGTGAACAAATAGGGTGAATGCTATAGCTATGCTCTTGGAAGGTAAGTAGGTGGGAAGTCAAATAACAGTTTTTGCCAAAATCTTTTATTTCAAAAAACCACATTATTTTCATTGACAATCAATTATTATGTTGTATATAATATTTATATAATAATTAGGTTATAAATATGTAACATGCAGAACCAAAAAATAAATTAATTCCTCGAATTTTACGATCCTCTTACTAAGCAGTGTTGTATTTATTTCAGATTAATTGATTAATAATTGAAGTTTCCACAACTGAATCTATTGTGAATTTCACATCATTATAGTGCTTCATATTATATGTGGACAAGTACCTACCGTGAATTGTACGTTATTGAACTATTTCAGTGATTGAATAATATTCTTAACTATTTTAAACCAAAATGTTAATGCCTTTGTACACTCGCTTGAATTCGTTCATACGACCTTCAATAAAGATATTTTATGGTTATTTTGTGTTTGCTTCAATGAAAATGTGGAAATAAATGTTATTATTTACTTGCTATTTCTTAAAATGACGACCATACATCTGATGTAAACTTCTGACAGCTCCATATGTTACCAAAATGAATCTGCTTACTAAGTGTTTACTATAGGTGCTATTGAAAAGTTTTGTTTCTCATGACCAAACATTTTTTCAGTTTTGTTTGTGATTTGTTATATAAATACCTATGTTTGTAGGTTTTGATGATATATGATGTTAAGTATCGAGGGTTACTCCAATGTCACCAATAGCTGTATTTGTTGTTAGTTTGTTAACATTTAAGAAGTAGGTATTGAAATACTTTTTTTGTAAAATTTTAAGTAGGTATATTATAGTGAAATTTCATGGTAGGTTGTTGATTGTGTTGAGAATATGTAGCTTAACTATTTTAATCATGTTGTCAGTTTACACAATCGTTTTCATTTTTAGTTATTGATTCATAATAGCTTAGCGTTATCGGAAAAAAGAACATGAGAGTATTTTACATTGTCTAAAAGCTTATGTATAAAATAAACAATATTGGTCCAAGATGAGAACCCTGTGGGACGCCCGTGGAAATCTACTTAAAATCTGATTTACACTTGCATGAGTAACGAGCAAAAATAACACTTAACATGCAAAATAAACAACTGGAAAAGGGTTAAAGAATATGTGCTACACAATATTATTTCATCAGAAAAATAATTATGAGAAAACCTTAAGTAGGTACTTACATGAATTTAAAGATGACGGCCCAGTATTTCTTTATATGTCAAACTAGATTGATGATTCGTTAAAGATTGTGGAACAACTTTTAAGAACTTGTGCACACGATACCACAATGAGATAATTTATATCATTGTCTTAATCTCTTACGATCGATATTCGTCAATATTTATCATAACTTTCTGGGTAAATGTGCAATTTAAACGGTATAACTTACGCGATAGATTATGGCCGTACCTTAAATATTTTGCAATGCATATAGACATACTTACCACTGATACTGATAGCTTCGTTGTAAATTAAGTTTATGATTACCACGGAACTCTCAGTGCAATGCAATAAGCGTACTAACTAAACAAAATGCATGACTCCTCAGTCAGAAGATATAAATTGAATATGCTGCGTATGTGTGAATGAAGATGATGGACTGATTAAATAAAGTGAAAAAGTCAAATTTACCTCTATTTCCAGACATCTTTTGAATATTCCAAATATTTTAACAACAATCACGGCACTTACAATATTTTCAGTGTCGACAAAACGCTGTGTTTAGTTAATACTGAAATGTTATCAATCTGCTCCAAGATAATATTTACCAAACGAAATTTCATGAAACTGATAACGATATCATCCTATCACAAAAACTGAATCATTTGCGTGCTTTCATGTAACTAAAAAGGTATTTCCCTCTCTACACCACAAGCTACTCCACTCCATCTATGAATCTAAAGCTGTACTAGAAACTATTATGGAAATGAATCCTATTAAAAACATTGTCCAATTAAATTCAAATCAATTTCTTCTCCAAACACAGCAAACTTAATTTATGGCATCATTTTAATTCAATATTAATAGAGTACTAAGGCTGGGTTGTTGCAAAAATTTTTAACTCCAAATATTTGAAGTTAATTTTCACGTTCTGTGTAAGTTCTATTCAAAGTTCTGTGATTATTTCGGTTTCATGCAGCAAATGGCCTATAATGATATAATAACATATGTCACACAGAATGTGAAAATTGACTTCAAATATTTGATGAGTTCATAATTTTTTTTTAAATAACCCGTTCTTAGTATTTACCACTTTGTTATTTGTTTTTGGGGTGTTATGCCGTGTTGCGCTACTTCCTTCTTTAGCAAACATTTCGGACAGCGCTGCAGTGTCCATCATCAGGGCAGATCCGTTAGAGGCACATCTGCCGGATCTGCCCTGATGATGGACACTGCAACGCTGTCCGAAACGTTGGCTAAAAAAGGAGGTAGCGCAACACGGCATAACACCCCAAAAACAAATAACGAAAATACTTTTGGCCGTGAATTTTCTAAAAACGTATCTACCACTTTTATTGTTTTTCTCAGTGATTCTACTCACATATTTCTCACTTCTTTCTGGGTTTACTTAAAACTAATTATAAATATACAATTATATGTCAATTATATCTAATATTTCAAAAATAATTGTTCTAATTGAGGAACAGCATGGATTTAGATCGGCAAAATCTACAACAACAAATTTACTTTCCTTTACAAGTACCATTGTGAAAGCCTTAGAAGATAACACTCAGGTTGATGTCCTATAAACTGACTTCTCCAAAGCCTTCGACAAAGTTAATCACCGTATCCTCATGGCCAAACTTTATGCTATAGGCATTAGAAACCCTTTGTTATCATTCTTTCACCCTTACTTGACTGATATAAAACAAAGGGTTAAAATAAATAACTTTGAATCCTTTAACATTGATGTAACTTCCGCAACTCCCGGCGTTCCACAAGGAGCCCATTTGGCCCCGCTTCTTTTTAACCTTTTTATTAATGATATCACTAAAAGTTTTTTCTCACACACATTTATGGCTATTTGCTGATGATAATAAGATTCTTAAGATTATTAATTCCCACCTTGACTGTTTACTATTTCAACTTGATATTGATTCATTTAACGATTGGTGCAAAATTAACTTAATGTTGATAAACGCTAAATTTTATCCTTTTATAGAACCAAAAAACCTATTCAGTTTGATTATAAACTAAATTGTGTTTGTCTATCTACTGTCACATCTATCAAGGACCTTGGGGTCACTCTAGACTGCAAAATTTCTTTCCGTGATCACATTAATAATATCGTAAATAAATCATTTAAACTACTCGGCTTCATTCATAGAGTTACCTCTGACTTCAAACATATAAGTACACTTAAAACTCTTTACTGTTTGCTGGTTCGCCCTCGCCTTGAATATGCTAGTGTCATTTGGTCTCCTTTCTATGCTGTCCACATTTGTCACATCGAATCCGTACAACATTGTTTCCTAAAAGGAATTGCTTGGAGGTTGGGACTTAAAAGAGGCAAGTACTCATATGATGAAATTGAACACATTTTAAACATTTTTTCTTTATAAAAACGTAGAAAGGACTCTATTTTGCGTATTTAAAATTATCAACAGTATTACTAATACACCTGCATTGTTACAACACATCCAGTTTAACATCCCTTCCCATAGATTTCGAAATAATGAATTGCTGTTCCTCAATCAACATTCTACTAATTATGGATACCATTCTCCCTTATCCAGAATGTCGAGACTTGTCAACGCAAGTCAAAGCATTGATTTTTTTGGTGTAAAACTAAATGACTTTCGGCAGTCGATACGCAATATTTAAATGCTTCTTCGTGCTTTGCCTTGTAGTGTCTTCTATATGTACTTTTTACATTTTATATTGTCATTGCTATTAATTTATATGTGCTCTCCCTTCACTGCCATCTCTGTTTTTTTATTCGTGTTATTATTATGTTTTTAATGGACGATTGTCCGTAAATTAATAAATAAATAAATAAACCCTCAAGAATTGAGTGTTGCTCATGAAACGCGTCGGTTTTTATTAACAACAAAAGTGGTAAAAACTAAGTATTCTATTAATGTTTAATCAAATCAATTTATTTGTTGTAAAAGATTACAAAATGATTACTTTAATACGTTTTTTTAAATTTATTATTTGTAAAATAGTAATAGATAAAGTATAATGTTCTATTCAAAGTTCTGTGATTATTTCGGTTTCATGCAGCAAAAGGCCTATAATGATATAATAACAGATGTCACACAGAAAGTGAAAATTAACTTCAAATATTTGATGAGTTCATATATTTTTTTTAAACAACCCGTTCTTAGTATTTACCACTTTTTTCGTTATTTGTTTTTTGGGTGTTGTACCGTGTTGCGCTACCTCCTACTTTAGCCAACGTTTCGGACAGCGTTGGCAAAGAAGGAGGTAGCGCAACACGACATAACATCCCAAAAACACATAACGAAAATACTTTTGGCCGTGAAAATCTAAAAACGTATCTCGTTATTTAAGCTGTTTGAATAACAAAATAACAAACGTAAATATTCATGAATGAAGTAGGTATAACTGGAAAAAAAATTTGGTCGTTTTAATTGTTTTTTTTTTAATTTTTTTATCTGATTTATGATTCTTAAAATGTAACACAAAAGGAATACGAAATGCGCAGGTACATGGTTGGTTATGGACGAATTTATTTATTTCGCATATTCATCATCTTCAAATCTGAGTTGGAAGTCAGTATTCTAGTAGTCTGATCCGTGTGAGTTTCAATAACCCTGGTTTCCCATGTTGGGTCCGTTTGAGTTTCCAAATCACTGGTTTCCCATGTTGGGTCCGTAGAGTTTCCAAATTCCTGATTTCCCATGTTGGGTCTGTCGGAGTTTCCAAACTCCTGGTTTCCCATGTTGGGTCCGTGTGAATTACCCACGTCCTGGTTTCCCGTAGTGGGTTCATGGCAGTGTTTAAAAGCATGGTTTCCCATGTTGGGTCCGTAAAAAATGCCGAAGTCCTGGTTTCCCATGGTGGGTCCGTGGGTGTTTCCAAAGTTCTGGTTTCCCATATTGGGTCCGTCAGCGTTTCCAAAGCTCTGGTTTACCATGTTGGGTCCGTGGGCGTTTCCAAAGTCCTGGTTTTCAAAGTTAGGTCCAGAGGAGCTTGAGAGAGAGTGACCCGTGTCGATGGTGTGTATTTTCTGAAATATAACATATTTATAAACAATGAAACAAAGAAGTTCGTTTGTCCAATTATCTTCAAATAATAATATTGACTTCAGACTTACTCTAAGACAAGCGTTAATTAAAAGAGCAAAGATACACATTATTTGAATGAAACAGCCACAAACTAAAGAATTGATGATTCATTCAAAGAAGTTCAAATCATTTGGGTGGTTACTTAATTAATATACAACCATTTTCACAGTGAGTCGTATTCAAGCACCGTTACTATGCAATGTCTGTTGCTTATCACCAATTATCAGTAAATATTTATATAAATGTAGGATACTGAAAGCCGGTATTGTGATACCCAAAAAAAAATAACGACTGTGCTTTAGACCTCACGACTGAAGAAAAACTTCACTAAATTATATCTCCCTCTCAACTTCCGTTCGCCTCGCCCGACCGTTCGCCTCGCCGATCACATTTTTTAACTTTTCATAACTCTCTCGTCACGCATTCGCCAGCTTACTCCCCAAGTCACGAAGTTACACTTCAAAAAATTCCCGATTTCAAGGTGCTAAATTTCCGCAAAAAAATTATTTTTAAAGTAAAACTTCTTTACGCACGCTTGACTTGGGGAGTAAGCTGAAAAGTGTGATCGGGCGATGCGAACGGTCGGGCGAGGCGAACGGAAGTTGAGAGGGAGATATAAATTAGTGAAGTTTTACTTCAGTCGTGTTGTCTAAGTCTAAAGCACACTCGTTTTTTTTAACAAATAAATTGATTATGTCTGGGAAAATATCCCTAGATTTTGGGAATAAACAAAATATCACAAGAGAAATGATTTTTTGAGTCTGACTGACAAAAATATGCTCATCCTATTAATATTATAAAGACGAAGGTTTGTATGGTTGTATGTATGTTTGTTACTCTTTCACGCAAAAAATACTGAATGGACTTTTTCACTAATTGAAAGCTACATTATTTGCGAGTAATATAGGCTGCATATATTGATAAGCTCTGGCGTCATGAATAAGCTCTGGCGTTAGAAATTATTCATTATACGTTTATTGTCCAGACGAAAAGCAAAGCGTTGCTTGGGAACTATTTATTTGACGTGCGCTGTCATTTTGTTATTTGTTTAGGAGATCACTTTGATAGTTAAAATTACGAAATAATAATAATAAATAAAAAAATTTGCGACACTGCGTGTTTGATTGTTTATTTATTTATTGTTTTGAAACATTTACAGAGTATTAACATAAAAAAGTCATTAGATTAGTATTGTTAAAAGCGTAGATGTTAATAGTCTACTTAAAAATGTTCACAGAATGCACAGTTTAATAGTTGTTTTTCGCTATGTATACATAGAAGTTAACAGAAATTAGAAATAGCAAAATATAAATAGAGGTATAAAAAGAGATAACAAAAATACTGATGATAAAATATAGAGATGACAAAGATTAAAAAAAGATCGATATGCGATGTAAAAAACGGAAAAACAAAAAAAGTAAAGTACAAATAGAGTAAGAAACAGTCATTCACATTCAAGTACAAGATCAAATATAAGTATTTTCAATTACTTGTTAGGTAAGTCTATTGTTAATTCGCTTTTTAAAGTAAGCTAGACTATTTGCATAGATGTCTATATGGTTACATTCAATGGAATTATACAGACGACACATTCGGGACAGTGGATTGAAGTATGCAATATTGTTTTTAAATAATTCAAGATGAAATATGTTCTGACTCCTTAAATTACGTCTATCAGGGACCTTAATAAGAATATTGCTCAGACAATGAGTTGTTTCAAGCTTATCATGAATGATTTTGTATAGACTCATTAAGTCAGCAACTTTTCTTCTTTTTTTTCAGAGTTTTAAACTTGAAATATTGGAGTCGTTCCTCGTAAGATGTGTAAAATGTAAGGCATTTAGTAAATGTAAAGCATTTAGTCCTCGTAAAATGTAAGGCATTTAGTCCAAGTTTAAATGATAACAATATCAGAATTTTTTTTGCACAGATTCAATAGTTTTTGAATATTTTAAGTAGTGTGGGTTCCAGATGACACTACCATATTCCAATTTGCTTCTGACCAATGAGTTGTATAGGGTTATAATGGATTGGGGTTTTTTAAATGGTTTCGATATTCTATGTAAATCCCATCATTTACACCCTGTTGTACACCCCATTTGTACACCCTGTATTTTTAAAGAATTGCGCTAGTGTTCTATGTTATCCGCTAAGTTTAATATTCAAAGCTTCATTATCTTCTGGAATTTTTCCGCAGGAATGGAAAAGTTCATATATTGTGCCTATATCCAAAAAAGCAGACAAGCATAATATTGAAAATTACAGACCAATCTCTAAGTTAAATGTAATGGGTAAACTTTTTGAAAAAATAGTTTTTGATATCATTTTTCCTTGCATACGACCACACATAATTTTGAATCAACACGGTTATGTCACCAAAAAATCAACAGAAACTAATATATATGAGTTTGTTCATACAGTCCTTGTTGCTATGAATAACGGATATCAAGTCGATGTAGTCTACACAGACTACTCCAAAGCCTTTGATAAAATCCCACACAGCATCTTAATCTAGAAAGTCGAAGCAATGGGTATACATGGTGACCTCCTTCGTTGGTTAGCCTCTTATCTCGACAATCGTACGCAAGCTGTAACTGTACAAGGATTCTGCTCTAGTTTCGTCCCCGTAACCTCAGGAGTTCCCCAAGGATCTCACCTTGGCCCCCTCTTATTCAATATTTTTTTGAATGACGTTAACAAAACTATCCGTAACTCTCAACTGTACCTATATGCCGATGACAAAAAGATTGTCAAAATTATTTAGTCTAAGGTGGATTGTCTAGAGCTCCAGAATGACCTTGACTCTGTGGTTAATGTATATTGTCTAGAAAATAGCCTTCTTTTGAATGCAGATAAATGTAGTGTTATATCTTATTCTCGAAAGAAACACACAATATTATATCCCTACATTATTAATAACAATATTTTAAACAGAGTAAATGTAATAAGAGATCTTGGAGTTCTATTAGATAGTAAGCTTCTTTTTCAATCTCACGTCGAAGGCTTTGAAAATGTTGGGATTTATTCTTAGAGTAAGTTCAGCTTTCAAAAATCCACAAACATTTAAGACTCTCTACATATTCTATGTTAGAAGCCACCTGGAGTATGCTTCTACTGTGTGAAACCCTCATTGTTCCACATATAAAGCAAATATAGAAAGAGTTCAGAAAAAGTTTATGAAATATGTCTCTTATCGCGTGCGAAATGATGAAAACTATGTCCCGTAAACCTTAAATCTCTCGATCAACCCCGAGAAATCAGAGACCTATTAAATTTTCGAAAGAGTAATAAAAAACCAAATTATAATATACCTGGAAGAAAATAAATTAATCTCGGAAAAACAATATGGATTTAGAGAAAAAATTGGCACAAAATAAGCTTTGGCATGTACAATAGACTATATACATAGCAATTTAGATCAAGGGTATAAATGCATAGCGATATACCTAGATTTAGCTAAAGCTTTCGATTCAATCTGCCACCAAACGCTTTTTAAAAAATTAGAAAACATAGGTATCAAAGGCAAGGAACTCCAACTAATAAAAAGTTATATGAGTAACAGAACACAGCAAGTAAAAATTAACAACCATATTAGCAAGCCACTACCAATTACATATGGAGTTCCACAAGGAAGCATACTAGGGCCCGTTCTTTTCACTATTTACATTAATGAACTTTTCAGCATGAAAATAGACGGTGAAATAGTTAGTTATGCAGATGACACAGTTTTACTCTTCAAATCTAAGGATTGGAAAATGCATACAACATAGCGAATTTAGGAAAATCATGGCTAGACTCAAACACGCTTACACTAAATATATCGAAAACAAAATTCACAACGTACAGTATAAATAGCACAGGACAGCCAAAATATAACACAAACACCATAAAAATACACGAATGTTTAAACACTAACATCTGCGTTTGCCCTCCTCTAGAAAAAAAAAGAACAAATAAAGTATCTAGGAATCATAATTGACCATAACCTTAGATTGACACATAACATCAAACAAGTCACAAATAAACTCCTCAAAACGATACACATTTTCCTAAACATAAGAAACATATACAAAATACAATAAATGAAAACAATATACTTTGCTCTTTGTCAGTCTATAATAGAATATGGAATAATTGCTTGGGGAGGAGCAACAAACTCAGCTATCGAACACCTGGAAATTGCGCAGAAAACGATCTTAAAGGTAATACTTAAAAAACATAGACTTACTGATACAGACCAAATATTCAACCGTTGTGACGCACTAGACATACGACAATTATACGTTAAATCGCTACTAAATTACATTTTTGACCAAAAAAACAACCTTCAACAAACACAAAATATCACAAACAGACCAGTTAGACAAGCTTACATAGAAAACTTAAAAATTCCGACTGTAAATACAAGCTTTGGACAAAGACACTACCAATACCACGCTATAAAAGCATTCAACAGTCTAACACTTGAAAATAAAATTGAGGAAAACAAAAATTAATTCCGACACAAAATTACATAATGGATTAAGGACCAAAATAGACTATACTACCGAAATATCATAGCATAAAATAAAAACATACAAGTAACACACAAAACCAATATAAAACACAATATAACACACTACCAGAAACTTTAAAGTCCACACCAATTGGAAAGTTCAAGTTGTATTGTAGGAGCTACATAAAACTTGAAAAAATATAGTGAATATGAAATATTATAATTAATTAGAAATTTGTAAACTTAAATGTAAAAATTACTAAAATAAAAATTATTATTATTATTACAAACACCCACAAACACACATCACTTACTAAAAATATCGTTTTTTACCTTATATAATATTATTAATTTTTAAATTTACGTTAATTTTAAATCTCTACTTTTTAAGTTTAATTTATCTTAATCGTATGTTTTTTATTTACTTTTTTCCGTTTTTTTCACCAATATTATATATATTTATATGAATTGTGTATAATTTTGTATTATATGAAATAGAGGCCTCAGCACGGGTAAACCACCCAGTGAGGCCAACATCATTGAATTGTGTATAAAATGTAAATATATTGCATCAAATAAATAAATAATAAATGCTCTATAAAATTATTCATAACTTCATTGATAGCCCGTACTTACTACAAAATATTCATTTCAGATGTCCATTAAGAGTTACTCGATCTCCCGACACCTTTTATATCCCTAAGACCAAGACAAATTATCTTGAAAATGTATTTGTAAGAAGAAGCTGTAGCACATTTAACAGATTATGCCGAAATATCGATGTGTTTAATACAAACCTTGATAAATTCACAGCATGCATAAAAAAATAACACTATTGAATGCCACATGTTTAACTTGAGAAGTTAACGAACTGCATGAGTAAGGTAAACGCAATAATCAATGAAAGGAACTCGTCGAGTGCGATTATTCTAGGTGATTTCAATGCAGATCCTAGAAGCCTTTTTGGCCGAGAACTAGAAAATTTTTTCAATGAGTTTAGCTATGTTTTCGCAGATACTAAGTAAATGAATTGCAATACATTTACATACGTAAGTGATGCCCATAGTACCAAGTTGGTTAGATCATTGTGTCATCACAAAAACACTGGAAAATGCTATTACCAGCGTAGATGTTCAATATGACGCAGTATGGTCTGATCACTTGCCAATGATTGTAAATCTCAACCTTCAATTTTTGCCAGCCTTTGTGGAATCGTGTAATGACAACATATGTAATTGATTCTTCTAGATGGAATCCGAAATTTAATGTTGAAATAATGAAATACACTGAAACTATCAACAACAAACTTCTAAAGATAATTCAAGATTTCTCCCAATTAGAACCTGACAAAAAATCTGCAAATTCAAATGAAAGCCAAATTAATTCCCTGTACAAAAATGTTGTGGAAGCACAGCGAAGTGCTGCCTCCACCACATTTAATAACAAGAATCGAAAAAATAGAAACATTCCGGGATGGAATCACATGGTTGCAGCCAAATACGCAGAATCAAGAAGCGCCTTTCTCTCATGGCTTCAAGCCGAAAAACCACTCTCAGGGCCGGTTGCTTAAGACAGGAAGAAATACCGAACGATCTTCAAAGTAGCTCTGAAAAAATGTCAACAGTCAGAAATTCAGCAACGAATGGATGGTATCGCTGCATCACTAATAAATAAAGATTTCCATAAATTTTGGCAAAAAACCTCATCAGAATTGAAAACTAATATGAAAACTCCTCTCTGTGTCAATGGAGTAAGAGGCAAGGAAAATATCGCCAATGAGTTTCGTAACTTCCTCTCTATGGCGGGTGAAGAAGCAGCTGAAAAATCTCAGAATATAAATTTTAGTTTGAAAACCGTAGGTAATACTACCGCTCTCAGCATTACTTCGCATATGGTAGAAAGAGCTGTCAGAGAAATGGCAACAGGAAAAGCCACAGGACATGACTCAATAGCTCTTGAGCACATTAAGTATGCTGGACCAGCGATTTATATTATCCTAGCAAAACTATTTTCAAATATTGTACGTTACAGACACATCCCGAATGAAATGACGAAAACGTTAATTATTCCCATAATTAAATCAACATTTCTTGATCCATCCGTGATCAATAACTACCGACCAATTTCACTATCAACCACAGTGGCAAGATTATTTGAAAATTTTTTATCTGCTGTCGTAATAGATCAACTAAAAACAGAGGATAACCAGTTCGGATTCAAACCTGCACTGTCAACATCTATGGCAATATACTCTCTAAAAGAAACCATCAGTTATTATAAAATAAGAAAAACGCCAATCTATACCTGCTTTCTAGATTTAAGCAAAGCATTTGACCGTGTATGTCATAATTAACTGTGGGAAAAACTAAGGAAAAGAGCAGTTTCAGAAGATGTAATAGCTATTCTTTCAATTTGGCACACGCAACAAGAAAATGTTGTGAAATGGTCTGGGGAATTTTCCAACCCATTCTTTTTGAAAAGTGGCGTAAGGCAAGGAGGAAGCATGTCTCCGGTTCTGTTCAATCTATACACCGATGAACTTATTCAAAGACTTAATGCCACGAAAATAGGCTGCCATTTCAATGGAGTGTGTGTAAATAACATTAATTACGCAGATGACATGGTTCTTCTTGCACCGTCACTAAGCGCATTAGAGAAATTACTAAAAATTTGTGAAGACTTTGCAAAAAACCATAACCTTTTGTATAATACCACCAACTCAATAGTTATGGTTTTTAAACCGAAAAACGAAATCGTCCAAACACCCTCAGTTTGGCTAGATGAAAGGAAAATGAATGTTAATCACAGCGTTAAGTACCTGGGACATGTCATCACAGACGACCTTAAGGATATCGAGGACATGGAAAAGCAGAGAAGAGCAATATCAGTTAGAGCGGGTATGCTGTCAAGACGTTTTTACTCCTGCTGCCCCAAAGTAAAAAGAATACTGTTCAACGCTTTCTGAACCTCGCTGTACATATCAGAACTGTGGGTTGACTACACTGCAACCCAATGGCATAAGTTAAAGGTTGCTTACAATAACGCTTATCGCCAACTTTTCCACCTACCGAGATACTGCAGTGCTACGGAAATGTTCCTGGAGGGACGAGTACATACTTTCCGTGCACTTCTCCGCCACCGCATGGGAAGTTTATGGCGCAGACTGCGCCATTCAAAGAATGCGATCATCACCGCCATGACTGCCTGGATGGAATCTCCCCTGATAACCCTCTGGAGACGGAAGACGATGAAATACCCTCCGTAAACGGCTATTTACGTTCATTTTAGTGTTTGATATATACATCATGTTTTTTTAAGTTTCATTTTTCATGCTTATTAGTTTATTTTATTTAATTTAAGTGTTGTTATTTACTTTTTACCTTAACTTATTGTTTATCTTTTTTGTTATTTTAAAATATGGAATGTATTGCATTGCACTTCCCCTGCATACATTATATTATTATTATCCTACTAATATTATAAAGGTGAAAGATTGTATGGATGTATGTTTGTTACTCTTTAACGCAAAACTACTCAATAGATTTAAAAAATTCTTCTAATAGAAAGCTACATTATTTGCGAGATCTATAGGCTATATATATTGGTAAGCTCTGGCGTCATGAATAATCTCTGGCATTATGAAATTATTTTTCATACGTTTTCTGTCGTTAACAAAATCGATTTATTGCAAACGCCAATTGTCGCCTTGGAAACGATGTTTTTTTTTTAAATTAGGTTACTATGGACATCCCTTTGATGTTAAAATTCGAATACGTATAAAATACTAATTCCTACTTTACTGAATGGATTATAATGAAACTTTACAATAATATAAACTTGGCTATAGCACAGACCTTTGGCATTACGAAATTTGTATGAAAAAACTGCAATAGGTGGCACGATTAGTAAGATATCTATAATTCTTTAATCGATTCAAATTATTAGGGAAGTAGGTACTTCGCTAATTTAAATATTTTCTTAAATGAATTTTTTTATTTAAGAATCTTTGTTTTGCAAAATGTCATTCTCAAATTTTGACTTCACAGAACAATTATTGTTTTAATTGGATATACAGGTATCGCATTTTTTAAGTATAAAACTGCCGTACTGGATTTTTTGGTAGAATATAAAAAGAATAATAATAATTCGTACTTAATAACTATCTCTAAAAATGAATCACCGAAATATACGTATGTATGCGAAATGTATAAACCCGAAGACTGAACCAAATTGCATAATTCTTCTTTTTGTATAAAACTACCGTTGAGTTCTGGCATTATGAAATTTGTATAAGAATTTATAATAGGTGGCATGCGAGCAGTTAGAAAACTGAATGTATCGGGAATGAATGTGTGGAATGCGAGAGGTGAGTGGGGGGAGTGGGGAGGGTGTGTTGGGAGGGTGTTGGTGGTGGGGGAGGAGGGTGGGGGGAGGGGGTTAGGGGAGGGAGAGGGGGAGTGAAGGAAGGGTAAAGGGGAAGGATGGAGGAGGGTGTGGGGAGGGGTGGGGGGTGGGGAATGAGATTGATGGGGGGGAAGTGGTGTGGGGAAAGGGAATGTGGAGGGGTAGGGGGTGAGGGGAGTGGTGGGTGGAGGGAGAGGGGGAGGGAGTTGATGGGGGGAGTGGCGTGGAGAGAGGGAAGGTGGAGGAGGCGGAGTAGGGTGGAAGAGGGGGGAGGGAAGGTAGGGAAGGGGGAGGGGTGGAGGAAGGGGGAGGGGTGGAGGAAGGGGTGGGTGGAGGGGGAGGGGGATTGAGGGGGGGAGTGGGGTGGGGAAGGTGGAGGAGGCTGAGTGGAAATCCCCTAATACCATGGGAGCGATGCCGCGGGAAAAAGCTAGTTAACTAATAACTTAATATTTTATTGATTACTGTATTTCTCTTTTTTTATTTTTAGTATCACCACATTTTCTCTCCTACAGCAGTTCGAATTCAAATAAAATCACTTCCTGAAATATATTATTGTTATCCATCAAAATTTAAATGTAAACCCTTGAAAAATTTCAGTTAATTACTTTTTGTAGATTTAAGTAAGAAGATACACTTAATTCAGAATTGTTTATATCAGTTATAGGTTTTGTGGATTTTTGTAATATGGTTCAATTCAAATTCAATTTGTCGTTATTTTATTGGTCTATGACATACATATTATTATCACTGTCATTTATGAATTTTGTACAGACTGCTTATAACGCTAATAAATAAAATAAAATAAAATAAAATTTTCAAGGATTTACTCGTGATATCACTGACGTGTACATCAAATTTATATTTTGAATCAAGAGTGATTCCTAAATATCTTATTGTGGTAACTGCATTTAATCGAACATTATTAATGGAATATGCATAATCCTTTTGTATTCTGTAACATTTTTCAATATTTAGAAACATATCATTCTGAATACACCAGTTATGTAGTGTGAAAAGGTCTTCTTGAAGCATAACTTGGTCAGAATCATTGGAAATTTTACGGTTAATCTTTAGATCATCAGCAAATAAAACAAAATCACAGCGTAACATGGGGCCAAGGTCATTAATGAAGATTAAAAAGAGCAGAAGGCCAAAATTGGACCCTTGGGGTACACCTGAGGTTACAATTATGGGAGGTGACTCATACCCATTTAAAAGTACGAGCTATTTTCTGTTTTCCAAATAAGATTTAAGCCATCTAAATAGATCACCGTGAATACCTATACGATCAATCTTCTGAAGTAAAATAGAATGATTTAATTTATCAAATGCCTTTTAAAAATCTGTGTAAATAGCATCTACTTGAGTTCTTTCATTAAACGCATTGCAAACGCAATCACAGAAATCGAGAAGATTAGAATTTGTGGATCTGTTAGGAACAAATCCATGTTGATTGATGCATAATTGTGGTTTAAAGTGTGTGAATATGGTACTCTAAATTATAGACCTAAAACTGAGAATAGAAGATCTATGTATGGAGTATCTTGATGTACGGCTGCGAAATATGGTGCCTATCCGAAAGAGATAAACAGAGACTAGAGGCTTTTGAGATGTGGTCCCATAGAAGACTATTAGGAATTTCCTGGAGAGACCACATTACAAATAAAGAGGTTCTCCAAAGAATCGAAGGAGGAAGGCACCTGCTCAGGACCTTGTCCGAAAGGCACGCGAGATGGATCGGCCATGTAATAAGACAAGAAGGCCTCTTGCATGCCATAATGGACCTGCTGGCGGACGTGCGCCGCTCATCATATGCAGACTTCAAAAGAGCCGCACAAGACAGGGAAGAGTGGAAGAGACGAATAGATGAAATTGCTGCAAACCAATACCAGGATTGAAACCAGAAAAAGAGAAATTATAGATTCAAAAGCTTTTGCAAAACATGATAATATACTAATTGATCGATAATTTTTCACAAAAGATTGATCCCCAGATATATGTATTGGAACAATATATGCATTTTTTCACAAATCTGGAAAAGTTCCCGTAGATAATGATTCGTTAAATATAATGAAAAGTGGCTTAATCAACGCGCTAGAGCAACATCTTACAAACAAAGGAGGTATTTTATCTGGTCCTGGACCTTTATGTATATCAGTGCTTTCTAAACAAGATTTGATAGTTCCCATGCTTACGTTAAGTTTACTAAGATTAAATTGGTTGAATTGAGGAACATTCAGTCCGGAAGTATTTGATGTGGGATTAGACTGAGTATAAACTGATTCAAAATAATTAGAGAACATCTTGGCAATCTGCTGTTCATTGTTTTCAGTCATAGAATCCATATGCATTGTTTTTGGAATCGAATTTGTACTACGCAATGATTTAGAAGAAGCCCAGAAAGTCTTAATATTATCTTTTATCCCACGCTCAACTAGGTTGATGTAGGATGTGTAGCATTCTTTTAGCATTTTTTTTTCTTTTTCTAAGAGTAGCAAACTCGTAATGGTCTATCGGGTTATTATGTTTTTTAGCCCGAAGTCTAACTTTATTTTTCTCTTTGGGGAGCATTATTAGAGATTCGCTAAACCAATTGGAATAGTGATTTCTTACGTATGTTTTTTTTGGAATGTGCTTGTCTATAATATCCCATAGTGTATTGAATAACTGTACCTTATTATTGAGATGACAGTTGTTAAAAAGTGAGATCCAATTTACATTTGTTAGATCATGACAACATCCTTCATAATTACCTTTTTTGAAGTTGTATTTTATGGGAGAGTGATTTTCTTGTAAGAATTGCATTTTCTCTAGACTTACATTTATTTCAATACAGGGATGATGGTGATCAATTTTTGATAAGTTAGCTGTCGTTGAAATATTAATATTGGTTTTATCGGAAAGAACAAGGTCGAGAATATTAAAATTTTTATTAGGTAAATAATTAAATTGGTGAAGGTTGCACATTGAGGCCTAATTGACAAGGGAGTGAGCTTTGTGACTAGAATAATTGGATGGAGCTAGTAATATGTTATTATATGCTATGTCAGGTGTCCATTTAATTTCAGGTATATTAAAATCACCAATGATTATAAATTGAGATTTGGAATTAAAATGTTACAAATGCATAAATATCCTGAATATTTTTGATTCGATTACAGTAATCATCAACAGATAAATTGGGGGAATGTACAGTACACATATATAGATGAACGAATTTGAATATTCATGCAGTTTTATAGCTTACCATAAATCTTCACCATCACTTTCCCAAGATGATTTTCTAGTTGTTATTAGTTTCTTGTTGACTGCCGCTAATACTCCCCCCCCCCCCTCCACCTTTTTTAGATGTAGAATTAGTGGATTCGCGATCTCTCTGAAAGACCAGGTAACGCTCATCAAACAATTCATTACTGAATACTGATGAACTCAACCAAGTTTCGGTGAAGCAGGTTATATCATAATTATTGATTACAACTTCGTTTTTTATGTCATTTGTTTTGGTTCTAACTCCCCTAACATTTTGGTAGAAAATTTTCAGATCCATTTTGTAATTTTTGACGAGACGTATACATTAAGTTTAAAGGACGGAGGAAGGCGGGTTTGAGGGTAATTTGTCGGTAAGATTCTGTACTACGGCCTTGTTCTTCACGAGCAGTGGTAGAGACATGTCATTCTTCCTTAAGAAGACGCGCCCAGCGAAGTTCAGATCCTTTGCTGCTCGCCTAGCTGCTGCATGACGTTCCTTGTTATAAGGTGACAGATCGGAAAAGAATCTGTGAAACCAAGGTGTTGGCTGTTCAGTTTCTTATCCACGTTCCTCTTGTTGAATACCTTAACTGCAGACAGCAATTCGTCACGGATTCGAGGGCTGGGCAGAGTCAGTACAATATTTTTTGGTCTCGAGTTGGGAGTTGCGTCAGGGTGGCGTGGTGTACGATGACAGGAAATTATTTGTTCGTCCTTTACAAGATAGTTCACTGATGTACACAGGTTTTGTATTGTAATCTTGATGTCTTCGTTCCGCTTCTCCGGGACCTCTGAATCTCCAGATTGCAGTTCCGGTTAATTTGTTCGATTTCATTCATTTTTTGGGACAGTATGTCGTAGTTCCGCTGCAAGATTTCATTTTCAGAACTCAGTTTGGATATTTTCGTCTCATTAGCCCTGCATGTAGAATTTAATCTATCATATTCTGCAGCGAAGTATTCAAGGGGTGATTGAAACTCTTCCATACGGGACAGCTTGTTTTTTATATCCCCTAGTTCGTCCACTATTTTGGAGTTAAGGTATTGAAATAACTCATGTTTTAGGGTTTTCAGTACCTGGTTTAATTTTTCGTCTATGTGTTCTATGATTATTTTAGATACGTCGCTTGAACTCGCACTTTGTGGGGTGGATATAGAGGTATCACTAATCTTTTGTTTGGAACCTGTTGCTTGTCCGTGCAATATGGTGGGAGATTGAAGAGTCAGAGTTTCTGCGTTATTTCCAGTAAATTTCTGTTTTCCTTTGCAAGGGAGACATTTCCAAGTAGCTCTATATTGTTTAGATTGCTTTGTGTAATTTTCTTTGGAAGTTCCAACACATTTTTATTTTTTCTTACTTTCTTATTTCTTACTTTCCGCATATAATATTTTAGTGTTTTGGATGTAGTGTTTTGTATTTTAGTGATTTGTGTGTAAATGCATCACTCAAATTTATGAATTTAACCTCAATACAGGCTGCTAGTCCTAGTGAGGTTAATATTTTTGTATGTAAAAAAAAATAAGAACACATGTATGTGAGAAATTATAAATAAATAAATAATTTTAAAATGATAGCTTTGGGAACGTTGACTGCAAGTCATTATCTCGTCGGCTTTAGCGTTCAGCTTACATTCCTCACAAAGATGCATTATATTTGTAGTTATTCGTCCTGGAATGATTTATTTTATAGCGCCTGTTGGTAGGCAAACTCCACGACACCTTTCTATTTCTGGTACTATGGCAAAATGATGTTACCGACATTAATGATTCATGCAATTCACCACTTCAATTATTCAAATGATCGAATATTTCTTTAAACACACATTTAAGCACGTTCTTATGTTTCTATTAAAAAAATCACAATTGTATCGTTATCAATCAATGTTATCTTTTAAGATAATTAACTGACAGAAGATATCGAGAAACACTAACGATTATCTGTTAAAATTTGAATGTTGTTTTTGTAGATATAGAAAAAAACAATCACAGATGTCATTTAAGCTCGTAAAAATACGTTCATGCAGTGCACGATAATCACTTTAACTTGTACTGACACTTACTTGACTTGTACGGATTGTATTTTGCTTTTAAATTTAAAAAAAAAACTAACGTAAACACTTAGACACTTCTGTCAACAACCGTACCATACACAACAATACTTTTTGTACTTTTGCTTACACATCATTTTAGTTATTTTATACTTTATTCATTCTTAAACTTTATGCTTTATAGTTGTATCGTTTGTATTAAAATAAATAATTAGATTTATTAAGTCATTATTTCAATCCACCGAATCGATCAGAGCGCTTTGGTAAAAACAATTCCGATACAAGGCGCGCATTTAGTCACTAACGTTACACTTTAATAGGTGGCGCGCGAGCTGTTTGAAAAATGAATATAACTTATATGGCGGGGGAGGTGAGGGGGGGAGTGAGTGAGGGCGGTAGGGGGCGGGGGTGGAGTAAGGATAGGAAAGATGGAGGAGGTGGTGTGGCAACCCTCCTAATACTATGCGAGCGAAGCCGGGGGCAAAAGCTAGTAATTTATATATGTGAAGCTATATTTTGTTATTTTCAATTTGAGAGGCGGGTACGGGTACCGCCGCCCCGGGAACCATTTATTGGATAACCAACACCCCTGCCACAGGTCACATCAAGTGGTTCGCTACGTTTGGTGACTTAGCAGGGGTGCCCGGGTTCATGGGATGAGGTTTGTCTAGGTCTTAGTGGCGGATACGTTTGCCCAACCACTGCGTGGCGGGCTGGATCGAAGGAGACTGATTGAGGGAGGCCTTTTGACCTCTCCAGCCGGATTCTCCCGAACTTGGAATAGATTCATACGTCCGTCACTCCTAGCCACACTGACCCCCAGATTCCTACCCAACCGTCATACCTTTTTCCTTCCCATACCTTCTTCTCCTTACTTTACCTTAAAAAACTCTCCACACAGCATCCCCAAAGATGACATAGGCCCCTAGGGAAATTGTTTTCCTCGGTGCCTCCCAAAGATGTTGGTACCTCCTGTGTGGAGCTAATGTAAAAAAAAAACTACTTACTATTTTTGTTTTTAAATTACCGAAATCATATTTTTAATATTATTCCAATTACGTACGTTTATATGATTATGTATGTGATTTTTTAATATCTTTCAATTGTCGGTACAAATTACCATTATCAAAATTAGTAAATAGGTACTGGAAAACCCAAAATATAGCTTCACAAATAAACTATGAGCATGTTTTTTGTCAGACTCAAAAATTCATTTCTCTCGTGATATTTTATTTATTCCCAAGATGTAGGAATATTTTTCCAGGCATCAGAGCTCACATTATGCTGGTGATAAATATGACACTCTGAAGAAGGTACAAAACTGGCGATTTGTCGGCGATAATTATAAACCTTCATAAAAATGACAATATTTAAATTCAAATTGGTTAGTAAGTTTCTTGCCTGCTTGCCTGGCCATGCAGCCCCCATTCTATCAATTAATATTATTTAGCACTTCAGAATTTTTATTTTTTTATTTCATTCTTACAATATGATTAGGACGACGTACCTGTGTTCGTGAACCAAAACTAACAATAAAAATATTAACTAATGAATAATTTTATATGTGTGGGGCCTTTACATATTTTTTCTGCCAAAATTATATATCTATATATATCTATATATCTTTACTTGATAAATCAATGCTGCCAAAATTATTTTATCTTTTGGTGAAAACATATCGATAACGGAAAATTGAAATGCTGTAAAGGGCAAGAAATCCAAAAATGAGTCAAAATTTTCACCGCTTTTTTTCTATTTTGATCTGCGTCGTCGAATTTTTTCTAGAAAAATAAGTGTGTCCTTTACTACGTGCATTTTACGAGGATTTTTTTCGGAAATATTAGAAATAAATTAAATTTATTTTTTGAAGAAATTAAAAAATATATATATTATTCCAAAAGATCTATTCAATGTTAATTTTAAAATAAAAATTTCGTAATTATAGGTCTACAAAAACGCGAGATATGATTTTTTTTAAATTTTCTTTCGCTCTCCCGAACAATTAGCATTTTGGTTAAGATAAGTTTTAAGATTTTCACGGCCAAAATCATTTTCGTTATTTGTTTTTGGGGTGTTATGCCGTGCTGCGCTACCTCCTTCTTTAGCCAACGTTTCGGACATCGTTGCAGTGTCCATCATCAGGGCAGATCCGGTAGATGGAAGTGGCTCCATCTCTTAATAAATTCTAAAATTAGAAATCACAATTACACATCTACCGGATCTGCCGGATCTGCCCTGATGATGGACACTGCAACGATGTCCGAAACGTTGGCTAAAGAAGGAGGTAGCGCAGCACGGCATAACACCCCAAAAACAAATAACGAAAATTAGCATTTTGTCCTTTACAGTATTTCACATTTCCGTTATCGATGTGTTATTTTCACAGCCAAAGTATAATCTTTATTTTTGTAGTATTGCGGCGTCCATAATATTGACAAAAGAATGAGGAATCACAACACGGATATCATGGCATAATACCTCAAAAATAAATGACAAATGTATTTTAGATCCGCTAAACAGACAATTTTATAAATAAATAATCTAGAGATTACAGAGTTCCGTTAATTTTTTAATATTGTTTGTTATTCTCAACTATTTCCTACATAAAATTAATTTTCCAAAGTTGTGTGATATTTTGTTATCCGTCCTAAAAACCTGAGGCAATGAAATAAAAACTTGGGAAAAAATAATTTTACGATTTACTAAATAATGTAAATTTAAAATTACTTATTCAGCGTCCATGGTGTTGCCCGTTGTTGGACATATTTTCTATATGTAATATTATATGAATACATCAGGTGTTGTACGGGATGCAAAAGTTTTTTCAAGAAAATAAATACGTTTTTTTTATTTTAAAAAGAAAGACAAACATTCCCAGGTTACAAATAACCTGAATAATATTTGAAAATCTCCTACTATCGCCACAGTATGCGGAAAATGTTGCTTGTGTCGTGATGGAGGTCTTAGCCAGCCGAGGAATCGAGTACGCCTGGGATCCACTGAACTTTTAATTGAATGTTTATGTTAATATACCTACTACCTTCGCGCCTGTAAAGGTTCTACTCTAAAATATACCGAAACACGCATTTTTTTATTGCGCTACCTCCTTCTTTAGCCAATGTTTCAAACAGTATTACGGCATTCATCATTAGGTCATATGTGTAAAAATTACAGATTACCTGTATATTTTCAACATAAATATTTCTACGTACATTTTAATGCGGCACGTGTATTGGTCAAATGCATTGTACATTACATTTTGTATTAGTGGTTGACGGACCGGTGGTTACAATATATTAGCCACAAAAACCATTGAAGCGATTTTTGGCATATATTGGCGCCATTTTAAATGTCTCCGGTTGCTTTTCGGATACAAAAAACAATTATCTCCTCGATTCGGCAATTTTTTAAAAAAATATTTGTAGCTCGCACGTTTGTTATTTTGGACTTAAACCGAAGCTATTGAAATGCTTTATCTATTGTGATCGGGGATGTCGCAAATCCGAACTTCGTAGACTATTTTATAACGATGTTAAAAAAAAAAAATTTAATTTATCACGCAGAATTTCTGATCAGCTGTTTACGGTTAAAATTAAGTCATTTTTCCATAGTTATGAACCTTTCATTATCAAATTTACCACATACAATATACAGTAATCGAAAATATTCTATAATAAATAATAATAAATTTGGACAACTTATATAGCGCTGTTTTTGCGAAAAATCGCCTCAAGAGCGCTGTACAAATTAGCATGGATTTTACAGTAGAATTTACTAACTTAGGAGGCTAGATAACAACTCGTCTTGCAGCTATCAAGCGCATGGATTATTGGAATTCTAACCCCCGACAAATTAAATAAAATATATATATGTTTTTTTTTTTTTTTTTTTTTTCATATGTACGTATATCAAGATTATCGGAATATACATTTACTTAACTTATGTAGGAGGCTAGATAACCACTCGTCTTGCAGCTATCAAGCACATGGATTGATGGAATTCCAGCCCCCCCAATAAATTAAATAAAATATCTTTTTATATATACGTATTTTAATTTACTTAACTATGTAGGAGGCTAGATAACAACTCGTCTTGCAGCTATCAAGCGCATGGATTATTGGAATTCCTGCCCCCCACTAAATTAAATAAAATATATATTTTTTTTTTTTTCATATGTACGTATATCAAGATTATCGGAATATACATTTACTTAACTTATGTAGGAGGCTAGATAACCACTCGTCTTGCAGCTATCAAGCGCATGGATTGTTGGAATTCCAGCCCCCCAATAAATTAAATAAAATATCTTTTTATATGTACTTATTTTAATTTACTTAACTATGTAGGAGGCTAGATAACAACTCGTCTTGCAGCTATCAAGCGCATGGATTATTGGAATTCTTGCCCCCCACTAAATTAAATAAAATTTTTTTTTTTTTTTTTTCATATGTACGTATATCAATTTGGGAGGCGGGAATGGGTACCGCCGCCCCGGGAACGTTTATTGGATAACCAACACCTCTGCCATAGGTCACCCCAAGTGGTTCGCTACGTTTGGTGATTTAGCAGGGGTGCCCGGGTTCATGGGGTGAGGTTTGTCTAGGTCTTGGAGGCGGATGACCAAGACACACTGAACCCCAGATTTCTACCCACCCCTTAAACCCTTTTCCTTCCCAGAACTCTCCTATCCTTCCTTTTCCTAAAAAAACCCTCCACACAGCATCCCCAAAGATGACATAGGCCCTGAGGAAAATTATTTTCCTCAGCGCCTCCTGTGTGGAGCTCATGTAAAAAAAAATATATATCAAGATTATCGGAATATACATAATTACTCTCTCGCTTCAACATTTGAACCTAGAAATAAGAATTAGCTACCGACCGCTCTTGTTTAATAAACTAATAATAATACCTGCTGCGGACACAATCGTATTGCAGTCTTACTAGAGGTAATGCAAAAGCATTGCACTCTTGTGATCACTCATGTATTTATGTGTTTGTCTCTTTTTAGTATCGCTCGCTTTCGTTTCATCGAGTTTCAAAACACAACGGCGATTTTAAAAGCTTTTGTTTCAAAAATATTATAATTAGGGCTCATAATATATATATATATGTGAGTAGGGCGAATTTAAACCAATCTACATCTAAAGCAGTTGTTTTAGTCTCATTAGCGAAAAGTGGAGTTATTATAGATAATCAATTAGAGGGAAGGAGACAACAATATACATCTATTGTACCGCCTTCAAATATTTTGTCTCTATCTAACTATGTTCTTTTGTCATATTCTTTCTCCCTCTGTCGCTCAACTTATATATAACTGATAACTCTGTCTTAATATTTAGTTATTATTTTATCCTGAGGAAGCTTGGTCTAAGTGAAACCGGTAGATACATAAATAATAAATTCGTGGTTAAATACAAAGTGTTGTTTTATTTTTATAATATAATGTCTAACCACAAGGTAATTGCTTCTAATTAAAAAAAAGAAAATAATTTAGACTGACCTAACATAAAAGGAACTTAATTGAAAATCAACAACACGAAACCGATCAAACCTATCTAAACACTACGAAGGCACAGAACAAAATTAAAAATATAACAAGACACAAGAACACCCAGGACAAAGTAGAAACGATCCAATCTAACTAGAGAAGACTTTGCACTAGTGGTGATGCTGCATTTAGCTCTCGATTCTCGTGCATTATACATTCTCAGAAAGCAAAGTAAAAAGCGGGGATTGTTATAATGCAGGCGCCAGACATGGGTTCAAAGAAGTGATCAAATAAGTGTTCACATGTGTGGCACGGGCAATTGATACTGTTGTCACATAAGTGATCACTTAAGTGCGCTTTGCCGTTCAGCATCGGTTTTTTAGCGCACATCAAAGGGATCAAAGTTCAAATGTTTGCGTGCCTGCCACATTGCGCGAAGCCCAGTTGCGCGAGCGTCGCCGTGGAGACTTGTGCGTAAACAGCCAAACGAACTAATTAATGATGGAGTGGAATAATGAGAGCGTTTTCGAGTTTATAGAGTTGATGCAAGTAGAGCCAGATATAAGGGCATAAAAATCGAAATAGCATTTTTGTTTATTTATTTGCACATGTAATAAATAATTAGACGCACATAAATACTATAAGCAAACTGTGTCGACCAAATCGTCGTACATGTTGTGTGAAGTCTATTTGAAAACTGTGAGCTCAAAGGAGTGATCAAATCTTTGAACACATAGCAGATACAACAATATGTGACCAAATGTGTGCGCAAAGTCTTCAAAGAAGTGATCTTATATTTGAACTTCTGTCTGGCGCCCGCATTACAACAGCCGCGTGGGCAAGAAAAGGTCGCTCGCGGCATTCGTCCGTTCCCCGGCACAATTAATATCATTACAGACGAAAAGATGACATCTAGCGGACATAATCATATCTCGCACATTATTCTTTGCCAAGACCGCAATAATCAACCACGAGTTGTTTATATAAGTACCGTTATATCCATATTACTCGATTATTATATTTAAAAAAATCAATATTCATTTTTCCTTTGAATGTGAATAATGCACAACTATCTTGAGTCGATGATAATCCACATTGAGATATGTTGGGAGGATGAAGGAGACGGGGCAGGGAAATGTTGGGAAGCATCTAGCTATTCAGATCTGGTCACTGAATACGGCTATTGCCATTTGCAGTTTTGAAAACTATTAAGAAAAAACATTAAAAAAAACTATTAAAACTAGTTAAAAACTATTGAGTATTCCAGTTTAAAAATATGTTTAAAACGGCCTAAACAAGGTATTGGGCATGAAGCGGGATATAATTTTAAAAGTAATAAAAACATGTAGGTATATCCAGAACAGTAATAGTTTATTTGCCAATTTCTTAATAATTTGTGACCTACGTTCGCAGCTCGTAAATCAAATTGAAACATTAGCAGAGCAATAATTCTATTCACAACAATATTGTTGCTTTTTAAATACATCTATTTGAACTTCACTTTTGTTTTCGTGATTGAATGAAGTGGAATATTTCAAGTGGAAATTAACCCATTTCCCGACATTCGATCGAGTTGAAACTCGACTCGTTGTCGCTGATAATGCATTCGATCAAATTTTGGTGGCAATCGCGCGGACGTACACGCATTTTTCTGAAATTCGATGATGTTACAGCAGTTAATAAACTCAACAAATTTCGTCCTTATAAAATCAGGATTTGGATCGATTGGTAAAGTAGTCTGCCCCAATTCATGGGAAGAATGGTTCAATCCTCATACAAAGCAAAAAAGAAGTTTGAAAATAGATGTTGACATTGTGGTAAAAAAAAACTTTGTTTTTTACGATTTGCCACTTTTTTCAATAAATTACGTAGCAATCTTTTTATATTCGTGGTTACATAAAGTATATTATACATTGCATTGTACAACATACATACAACAGTACCCGCTAATAATAATATTCACGTCTCCTGAAAGAGAAGTGATGAGTGAGAGTTCTGGGAAGGTAAAAAGTGTGAGGGGTGGATAGAAATCTGGGGTCAGTATGTTCAGGAGTGGCGGACGTATGAATATATTCCTCCCAGGTGAAAGATCAAAAAACGTCCCTCATCAAATCTCTCCCGATCGCATGCAGTAAGTGGGCAAACCGCCGCCAAGAACTAGAGAAGCCCCACCCCATGAACAAGGGCACCCCTGCGAAGACATCTGTGTAATGTAGCGAACCACTCGAGATGACCTTGCGACAAGTGCAATATAACAACAGTAATAAATGGTCAGAATTTTGAGAAAATTCAGAACTATCCAAAGGAAAACAGAAAATAAAGTTCTTGAAATTATGTTGACTTGAATAAGCTCTTACGACAGTTTCAAAGTAACAACCACGCAGGATTCGCGCGGTTACAAACCTTACGATTTTTTTAATATTTTTTTTTTAAATCCTATTAATATGAGTTATACGGTAATATACAGGTTAATTCATTGGCTACATAGCACTGTAATATGTTTTTATGTCTCCATGTAAAAATTCGAATGTACGATTTTTTTAATGTTGGCAAAAATTTTTAAAATGATCTTCTGAAAATCTCGAGCAAACGGAGAAAAAGTTTTAAAATGCACTGTCGCTCCAGTGGTTATATTGTTATAATAGATTGTCTATTCTGAAGTTAGTAGTAAGATACTGCGTAGAGCAGCGCCCTAGAGGTGATTTTTCACAAAAACGAGGATATACAAATCATCCAAATATTATTTTCTGCCTTGATGATTGACGCTATGATGCTGTCCAAAACGTCGGCTAAAGAAGAATGTAGCACAACATGGCATGACAATAATAATTCTTTGTTTTTCTATTCATTGTCTACAATCCATGTTGGGGTTAACTGGCCCGCTCATTTGGAAAAAAACTTCCCTCGGCTCTCACTAAAATCTAGAACTTGGCTGAATTTAAACGGGCTTTAAAAACAAACTTATTTAAAAAATCATACATTTCATGAATCTTATCTCCTTTTCAAATGCTCTAATAAGTCACGTTTCTCAAGTTTCCGGTAATTGTTTGGTTTCAGTCTCCTCCGTAGTCTACTTTTATGTTTAATGACACCGGTATTGTTTATCATTATCTATTGCCCTGTGCCAAAACAACACTCTAATTGTTTTTGTTCTCTTGGCAATGCTTTGTACATACTTTCTATAATTTCTTCTGTCAAAAAACCCCACATCGAAAATAATTATCGTCGGTGATTATAATCTTCCCAATTTAAACTGGACATCTAGTAAAATAATAATTATCATACCCCCTTACACATTGTCGTAAATATGTACACAAATAAACCACCACTGAAACAAACAACGCTCAAAAAACGCCGATTACGACTCTATTAACTACCAACTCACTAATACAGATTGGACTTTCTTGACCAAAAATAGTGATATCGAACAAAATCTAGAAAAACTTTATGAAACATTTTCAGAAAATATAAAATCTCATGTCCCCTCATATACACCTAAACATAGAACATATCCAATTTGGTTCTCCACAGACCTTATACTCTTACTGAAACAAAAAAAAAGCAACTACACAAAATTTTAAAACTCACTCACCAAATCAACGACTACTCAAACTTCTCTAAAAACAAGAAAGAAATGTAAAACACTATCTAAACTATGCTATAAAGCACACATCACCTCCGTTGAGAAAACTGGGCTAGGATCAAAAAATCTTTGGAATTTTGTTAAAAAATTAAACAATGAAAGTACAGACTACCCCCCCACAATGCATTATGATGGAAAAGTAGCCAGTAGCACCCATGATATTGTTAATTTCTTTGCGGATCATTTCCAAAGTGTATATGAAAGCGAAATATCTGATAACAACGTACCGTCTTACATATATCCAAGCACAATACATTTACAGAACTACCTCATTACACGGGAATCATGCTTAAATAAAATAATTTCCCTTGACCCCAACAAATCTGCAGGCCCAGATAATAATATTTCTCAAACAATGCGCATCTGCAATATCAGGTCCACTCACCACACTATTTAACCACTTACTTTCTTCTGGACATTTTCCAAACCGATGGAAATCTAGTTATATTACACAGACATTAAAAACTACCGTCCAATCTGCATACAATCAGCGCTCCCGAAAATCTTTGAATCTCTTGTTCTCGATTTAATTTATCCGTCAATATTAAAAGTTATATAGATAAAAACCAACACGGATTCGTTTCTGGTAGGTCTACTGCTACTAACCTGTTACTTTACCATAACTATATTACAGAATATTTTACAAAAAAAAGCAAGTTGACAGTATTTACACAGATTTTTCCAAAGCTTTCGACAAAGTATCACATAAATTATTACTTAGAAAACTTTGTTAGTTGGATTGGTTCTCAAGTTACTTGTCTAACAGAATCTTATTTGTCAAAATTACGCACTCTAAATCTAAGTTATTTTATGCAACTAGTGGTCTACCGCAAGGAAGTTAATTAATTTGGGTCATAGATGGCGCCAGTACTTACAGGTGTCGCTAATGTATAATCTTAAATGAACTTTCTTCCTTCCCAATGGACAAAGGAATAAATCTATATAAACTCTGTTCTAGCTAAAAATTATCTCTTCTCGATCATTTCTTGCATACAAAATATAAAGTAATTAATGTACCTTACCTATTTCACATTCTCTTACTGACTGACTTACTTCAGATATCTTAACTATCAGTCAGAAGAGTGTCAATTTGTTAAAAAGATAAATATAAATATAAAGTAATTAATGTACCTTACCTATTTCACATTCTCTTACTGACTGACTTACTTCAGATATCTTAACTATCAGTCAGAAGAGTGTCAATTTGTTAAAAAGATAAATATAAATATAAAGTAATTAATGTACCTTACCTATTTCACATTCTCTTACTGACTGACTTACTTCAGATATCTTAACTATCAGTCAGAAGAGTGTCAATTTGTTAAAAAGATAAATATAAATATAAAGTAATTAATGTACCTTACCTATTTCACATTCTCTTACTGACTGACTTACTTCAGATATCTTAACTATCAGTCAGAAGAGTGTCAATTTGTTAAAAAGATAAATAAAATAAAAAGAGGAAAGTTCGTCACTGTACGGGACGGTTTTTAAAACGTGGTTTTAATTTAAATTTTCCTTCAAATTTCCTTTCCCTGTTAAATATTTGTGTTTTCTACTGAAAAACGACAGATGATGTCTCATCTATGAAATTACGAATGAAGCATTTTTCAAATCAGTGTCGTAAAAAGCTATTCCTGCCTGCTGTCTGCAATAAACAAAAAAACGTTAGAAAAAAAACGTTCTGCATTTCAGGAATCTGCTGTGTGGTTTACCATAGATGTTTCCATATGAATAAAAAAGGTAAAAGAATGTTCAATTTTTTATAATAAAAACTCTCTTTTTATAACTTTTGGGGGTTATTCCCATTAATGTAATATATTATTGAAGAAGAAGATAACAATAATAATCTTAATGAAAATATGAAACAGAACAAGAAAAATAGAAAAAGATAATGGTCGCAACTGTTCGTCTTGTCTATTGTCTTTTGTCTTTTTCTATTTTTCTATGTTTTTTTCTCTTTCACATTTTCATTCGAATTATTATTGTTATCTTCTTCTTCAATGATATATTACATTGATGGGAATAATCTTAAAAAGTAAAGAGAGTTTTTCTTATAAAAAAATAAATATTCATTTAGACTTTTATAAAAAGTCAATAGTTCCATGTGAATAAATTCGGATATATTTATCCGAGACGCTATCCAAGTTACAAACCAATTCTTAGAATGATTGTTTCCAATAAAAATGTAGTTGCCTGTAACATGGAAAAAGAATTAGTTAATAAATCTAAAATTTGAAATATGAGATTGACAAATATGATGGTATGACAGAAGGTGGCAATAGCGAAATTGGTCTGGGTTCGAGTCCCAGTTGCGACCATTGTCTTTTTCTATTTTTCTGTGCCTTGTTCTCTTCCATGTTTTCATTTAGATTATTATTGTTATCTTCTTCGTCAATGATAAAAGAATGTTCATTTTTAAATGCGTACTTACCACTGAAGTGGATCATGAGATACGACACACCACATAGATCAAAAATATATTTATGTTTTAAAAAATTTGGTACTCATTTAAATATTTGAATGCTTATAAACCACTTTTGATTATTTTTCGTATAAGTTATTTAAGATGTTTGAATAACAAATAACAAACGTAAAATTCATGAATGAAGGATATCTGAAAAAAATAACGTTTGTTGTTTTAAATGTTTTTTTAATCTGATATATGATTCTTAAAATTTAACAAAATAGGAATATGAAATGCGCAGGTACATGGTTGGTTACGGATGACTTTATTTATTTCGCATATTCATCATCTTCGAATCTGGGTTGGAAGTCAGTATTCAAGTAGTCTGATCCGTGTGATTTTAATAGTTCTGGTTTCCCATGTTAGGTCCGTGTGAGTTTCCAAATCCCTGGTTTCCCATGTTGGGTCCGTGCGAGTTTCCAAAGTCCTGGTTTCCCATGTTGGGTCCGTGTGAATTACCGAAGTCCTGGTTTCCCATATTGGGTCCATGGGAGTTTCCGAAGTCCTGGTTTCCCATGTTTGGTCCGTGAGAATTGCCGAAGTCCTGGTTTCCCATGTTGGGTCCGTGGGCGTTTCCAAAGTCCTGGTTTCCAAAGTTGGGTCCAGAGGAGTTTGGGAAGCGCTGAGAGTCTTCCATGTCAATGATGTGTAGTTTCTGAAATATAGCATGTTTATAGAAATTAAACAAAGATTCGCTTGGCCAATTACTATCTAAAAAATAACAATATTGACTTCAGACTTACTCTAAGACAAGCATTAATTAAAAGGGCAAAGATACACATTCTTTGAATGAAACAGCCACAAACTAAAGAATTTATGATTCATTCAAAGGTTTTCAAATCATTTGGGTATGGAACTTAATTAATATACAACAATTTTCATTTAGAATTACAGCACCACCACGCAGTGTTTGTTACTTAGAGGAATAATGTGTATGTCCATTGCTTATCACTACTTATCAGTAAATGTATGGTATGATACTGAAGCCGGTATTGTGACACCAAAAAAAAATATTCCCGATTACAAGGTGGGAAACTTCCCCGGAAATTTTCACAGTTTTTGTAACAAATAAATTGATGATGTCTGGGAAAATATCCGAATAAACAAAATATCACCGGAAAAATGAATTTTTGAATCTGACTGACGAAAAACATGCTCATAGTTTATAAAGTTGTTTTCCAGTACCCCCCTACTAATTTTTTTTGTACTGAAGTCATAATATATAATATTGTTCCAAATACCAGGATATGATTTTGTATGTGATTTTTTAATAATTTTCGATTTTAAATGTTTGTCGGTATAAATGATTTAATACAATAAAATACAATTTAAATTACATTTATACCGACAAACATTTATTAAAAATTAGTAAGTAGATACCAAAAACTATTTATTACCAAGATGTAGGAATATTTTCCTATACATCATTGACATTGTGTAGGTGATAAAATGACACTTTGACGAAGATACAAAACGGCGCTCTGTCGGCGATAATTATTATAAACCTTTGTAAAAATATTATTATTAAAATTCAAATTGGTTATTAATTTTCTGGCCTGGCCATCAGCCCCCTTTCTATTGATAAATATTATTTTGCGCTTAAGAATTTTTATTTTCATTTTTACAACATGATTAGGACGACATACCTGTGTACGTGAAGCAAAATCAACAATCAAAAGATTAACTAATGAATCATTTTATTTATGTGGGGCCTTTATATAGCTTTAGTTGACAAAACAAGGCTGCCAAAACTATGTAATTTTTTTATAAAAAACGTAATTTTGTAAGATATAAGATTTTGACTGCCAAAAGAATAATCGTGATTTATTGTTGGGATACTATGCCGTGTTGCGCTTGCTCTTTTAGCTAACGTCCATAACGTTGAGGAAGCACAACGCATCAATGACTTATTATTATTATGGCAATTTAATAAATACATAGAGATTTTAGAGTTGCGTTAAATTTTATTTGTTTTTTCTCAACCATTGCCAAAAAAAAAATTATTATTCCAAAGCTGTTTAATATTTAGGTCTCTCGCCTTTTCTTTACGGAACATGAGAAAAACAATTTTCCTCACTACTGTGTGATGGCTCTTTTTAAGGAAAAGAAGGAGAGGAAGTTCTGCGAAGGAAAAGGGTCGCTGCCAGATCCAGACAAACCTCACCCCCATGAACCCGGGCACTCCTGCTAAGTCACCAAACGTAACCAACCACTTGGGGTAACCTGTGAAAGAGGTGTTGGTTATCCAATAAATGGTTCAATTTGTCTAAAAACCTTTGTCAATAAACAATAACGCTTAATAAGATTATTATGTCAAATAGTGAAATAAAAAGGCTAAAATCAGTGTTTCAAGGATATGTATTGCGAATATTTCGATAAAGCTTAATAAAAAGGAAAAAAGTATTTTTTCACGTTACTAAATGTAAATATGTAATGAAATATGTACGGTTCAAAATTATTTCATTTTGGTAGGAACTATTTAAAATTAATAATTCAACATTTAAGGTGTTGTCCGTTGTCAGAGACATATTTTTTTATTTTAAGAAAAGACAAACAACTTTGTTTACATCACTTTTATTTGTACACAATCTACATGTTTCGTGAACGATGTTCACATCATCAGGATCAAATGTATACTAAACTTAAAAATTAAACATAGATCACATATGGGACGAAGTGGTGGGAGGAAGGGGAAGGGGTAAGCTTGAGGGGACAATTGGGATTTCAAAGTCATTAGCAGGGAAAGACCGATTAAGTGGGAAAAGGTTCAAAAGAGGGTTTATAAAAAATTGTTAAATAAAATCCTGGACCCGCCCTTGGCACGGTGCCCTCTAAAATCATTTATGCCACCCCGAACAACATGTACCGGCTTGAGGTTTGGTCGGGCGACTTCGGCTCTCCTTCGCCCTGCCTCCGGCTTCTCGACGCTGAATTCCTTAGGGTCGTCGAGCGTTCTCCCCCAATCTCCCATTTAATTTTCTTTGAGGCACCACCGAGGAACCGGCTAAGGGGCGCGGAAGCGGAGTGTGGTTTACGGCTAGATCGAATGTCACGCGCATTCTTGCTGGGACTGCCGATCGATTGGAGGGGAATCACACACGTTTTCATAATCAAAGCCGCCCATGAGCTTAATTTCCGTTTCATATCTCAACCAATAGGAGCCTTGAAAAGTGACATCACAATCAAAGCGGCCAATGAGCGCAGATTGATGCTTCACAGGTGCTGTAATGCGTCATTTCCGTTTCATCCGAATTCCAAATCATAACGCGGCTAAAGAAGTTTTACTTAAAAAATCCAACCCTAATTTGAAGTGGCTCTAACTACACCTATACATTAATGCCGCCACATTATTATTATTTCGTAGAATACCTATTTATGTAATCTAATCTAGGAACACACTAGATCAATCAAAAACACCAAAGCCAGCCATTATTACTTTTATGAAAAAATATTTTTTTACGAATAATATTTTCCCCTCTTGTACCGGATCAACAACGAATGATAACGTGATTATCTACGCATGACATTGATTTTACTCCACACCTATCTTATAATAATACTAATAATAATAGGACAATTTGTAGAGCGCTACTTTTTTTTAAACATTTCAAGGATACCTGCCTGCATTCATATAATAATAATATTTGGCTAATTTATATAGCGCCGTTTTCGCGAAAAATCACCTCAAGGGCGCTGATATATATATATATATATCTCGGTTTACCCGCGTAACGTAGTCCTTAAAAGGACTTTTTAACTGTTGACGTTTCGGACAGATCACACTGTCCATCTTCAGAGGCCTTATGTCTTGAGTTTTTGTCTCAAACTGATAGCTTTCGCATGTCTGTTCGGTCCAAAAGCTAAAACTTAAGTGAGTGCAAGTCACTTCTTATGTCTAGAACGAAGTACCCGGGTTGCAGGTGATTGATGGTGGTGGGGTGGGGGGCGGGGCTGGCAGTAGATACCTGATTGGTTAAGCTAATTGGAGACACTACTGGTAATTTTTGAAATGCCGTTTTTGGGGGATTTTCATCGATTAAGACTTTCCAAGTGTTGGGAATTCTGATTGAGTCATTTCTAGTATTTATATTATTATTTTTTTTTTTTTTTACAACCGAGAAAATTGTTCTACATCTTACACCCGTGAAAACCTTAATCATAATATATATATATTTATATCATAACATATATATTTATATATAGTAATGTTTGTTTTTTTGTAAATATTAGGTATCGAACAATTGAATATTCTTCTCACTCTTACTAAATATGGTCAAATTCCCTATGATTGCTTTACGTTCAAAATTGTTGTCTTGGGGAAATAAGCTCTTGAATGAGACATTATTGTGTACAGATTAATTTCTAATTAAAATAAAGTGGTTTAGACATCGATCACTTTTAGAATAAAACACCATTTTTCGACACAAGTCTCCTTCTATTTATTAATATTATTAAAAACTCATATTTTATGCGTTTATTTCCATGTCTTACTTAACCTAGTCATAAATTATAGCAAAAAATAGATGCGATGGGGTTTATTATATTTTAAGTATGAGTACTTCATCTTAAAATTAAACATGATTTTGAAAAATTATTAGATACTTTAATACGAATGGGAAATATGAAATGTGCAGGTACATTTGATAAGTTATAGTGATTATGAATTATTCTGCAGGTTCGTCATCTCCACATCTGGGTTGATTAGCGAAATCTTGGTTTCCCATGTTAGGTCCGTGTGAGTTTCCAAAGTCCTGGTTTCCCGTGTTGGGTCCGTGTGAATTACCGAAGTCCTGGTTTCCTGTGTTGGGTCCATGGGAATTTCCAAAGTCCTGGTTTCCAAAGTTGGGTCCAGTGGAGTTCTGGAAGCGCTCTGATTCCTCTTCCATATCGACTATGTGTAGTTTCTGAAACGAAAAAACGATATCATTACAAACAATTCTCTGGATTGCTCCACTTCGCTACTAACAAATTAAAGTGGGTTGACGAAGTTGCACTTACTTTAAGACAAGCGTTGATAATCAGTGCAAATATACACATTTTTATAATATAATACTCAAACATATATTGTAATTTAGATTCATTTCAGGAAGTGAAAATCATTGGGGAATTTTATTGTTCGTGAATATAAAAGCAATTTGTTTTGTTCCTTTTTAATTGTACTCTAGTTGCACTCGAGTTCGGCTACGAAGCACTTTCCGTTGCTTATCAGTAGATTGAAGTTACTGATAAGGACTACAAACACTCAAACGAATCGTACGATGTTAATTTGTGAAACAACAGAACAAACTCTGGCGGCGAAATTTGAAAAATGTTTTGGAAATAATACACAACTCAATTTAAAGCGTACAACTCAATTCAAAGTGTATAACTCAATTTAAAGTGGACAACGCAATTTCAATTTAAAGTGCGTTTTTTACTTTTTACCCCAAATTGCCCTTAGATATTCTTTTATAAATGTGTCTAGCGATTATTTTACAGACACTTTTGGACAGAAGATTATGATTACGGATGACGTACCTGTCTTGGTGAAGAAAAATTCAACAATCAAAAGATTAACTATTGAGTAATTTTTCAAGTGCTGAGCTGTTATATAGCTTTAGTAGATCATAAAACATGGTTGCCACACTGTTTAAAATATTGATGTAAAATAATATTAATTTAACAAATATATAAATAGCTTTCCACGACAATGTTTGGTTCAAAGCGTATGTACGAGTATCTCGTAACTCAAATTTTTTTTTTAAATGTTGTAAACAAGTACTAATTGCGAAACATCCAAAACTATTCGAGTTTGTCAGCTTACAAGTATCCAAATTAGTTGAGGATGTTTTTCTTAGATACTCGACGTATTAGCTGCACATTGGTTTAATTAATTTCGCAGGATAAATAAATATTATTAATTAAATTCCGGGACTTAACCCATTAGGCTGATTTGTTCGCTTTTGGAAATAAGTCGTACAGGTCTCATAGAAATCGTTGTGTCTCCCTTACTACCATGGTGATAAATATGATCTAAAACAACACGCATTGTGTTCAAATCTAAGAGTTAATCGCATAAGTTAATTGACTATTTGTGCGTAAATAAATAAAACAGTTTAAATGTAAACCTTTAAAAACCCAAGTTACCGAATGCAAACATGATATATTAGGACCTTACATATGAAATTGGCGTTTTGCCGTACTGGCAACTTTGATCTCAAATATCTTCTCTTTGGTTACGAATTCCAAATTCAAATTTATACACCTATTTACTCACGTATTTGTGTTTCGAAAATTATAATTCATTTGTTTTTTCCTTAATTTTAATTTTCTTTGCGTCACTTAGTTTACAAAATGGAAAACTTGAAATATCGCATTATTTACGAGTACGAGTTCCACCGTGGCACCAGTGCTGCAGAAACGGCTCGAAGGATTAATGATGTGTATGGCGACGGTGCCGCAAAAGAAAACACAGTGTGTTTATGGTTCCAACGTTTTCGTTCTGGAAATTTCGACCTGCAGAACAAGCCCCGTGGACGGCCGGAGACCAAAGTTGATAATGAAGAATTGAAGGCTATTGTGGAAGCGGATCCATCGCAAACCACGTCCGAGTTAGCTGCAGGCTGCGGTGTTAGTGATAAAACTGTTTTAATCCACTTGAAGCAAATTGGGAAGGTGAAAAAGCTTGAAAGGTGGGTACCTCACGAATTGAGTGAAGCAAATCAACAAACGCGCGTTGACCGCTAGACCACACACTGCACAACAGACGGCTACCAAATTAGAGGAGCTTCAATTGGAATGTCTAAGACATCCACCGTTCTCTCCGGACCTTGCCCCAACAGATTACAATTTTTTTCAGAAATTTGGATAACTTCTTGCAGGGGAAAAAATTCAACTCCGATGGGGCAGTCCAAACCGCCTTCAAAGATTTTATTGATTCCCGTAGGAATGGTTTTTTTAGTAAAGGAATCGATGAACTACCTATGAGATGGCAAAAGTGCATAGATATATAATGGTACATACTTTGATTAAATAAATATATAATATTTAAAAAAATCGACTTTATGTTCCTCCCATACAAAACGCCAATTTCATATGTAAGGACCTAATAATTTTACATGAAACAATAAAAAAATAAGGTGATCGTAACATTTATAATAAATTTGTCCAATAAAATATGTATGTGTTTTTATCTTTTTTCGTTATCAGTAATTGAGAGCATTTAAAAAAAAATATGTTTCCATTCAAAAGTTTTATTTTTCAAAATGTATATATTTATTTCTAATAATAAAATTTTAAAGCGAATTGCATCACCTTAAAAAAAGTTTTTAGTTTTCAGACTCGTTCAGAAATTTAACATTTATTTGGATTTTATTGCAAAAGGAAATATTTTGATCTTCAGGCAGTAACTGTCAGTTGTATTTATAATATTTAAAAAACAACTCCAAATACCTTCTCCCACGTTTCCATAAAAGTTTTCTTAAGTATTTTAAAATCCCTCCCAAAAAATGGCGGGGATTCCGATTTAGATCTTTTCAAGGACTATCACCTTAAGGTGATTCTCAAAAGAATTCATAATCTCCTCTTTCATAGATGGCGCAAGTATAGTTATTTTAGGGAAAAACGCTTTTTACAAGTTATGCTTTAAAATATTAAGATGAATTAATCGTTTGCGCCCGTACATATGTAATATGAATACAAATAAATAATTTTGTTCGTAAACAAACTCAAATCTTCCAAGAAAGGCTGACAAATACAGTATTGGATCGAAATGAATTTTTCAGCCTTTCTTGAAAGATTTTGGTTTGTTTATGAACGAAACTATTTTTTCTAGTTCATATTAAATATGTACAGGCGCAAACAATTAATTCACCTTAACATTTTAAAACATTACATGAAAAAGTATTAAAAACCTACAAAAATTTAATTGGCGCCATCTGTGAATGCGTAGATTATAACGTACCATACGTTTAACCTTAAGCCTGAGAACCCGACACTGAGGGATCCCAGATATCTATCGTTTATTATCGGCTATTTCCGTAACCGTTCGGGTATTAGACACGAACGACGATAGTCGCCAGTTTTCTAAGAAACTACAAACTACTTTTTTTGTTATTTGTACCTACCGTGCTACATCAGGGCAGATGTGATGATGGACACTGTAACGCTGTCCGAAACGTTGGCTAAAGGAGGCGGTAGAGCAACACGGCATAACACCCCAAAAACAAATAACAAAAATACTTTTGGCCGTGAAAATCTAAAATTATATCTACTTAAATGACATCTGTTGAGTAACTTCAAGGAGACATATAACTATCTATACTAACTACATCTGTCGAAGGATGTATAATAAGGATGGAACTACATGTATAATCCTATAAAACACATCGTAAGGACGATACGAGGAAAAGATAATTTTTTTTGAAATTACATTACTTTATTAAATTATAAACTACTTATTTAAATTTAGAGAAATTACAACTTTTTTCAAGAATGTACTAAAATCATTCTATTTTCTAACTAACTACTTCTCTTCGTTATTTATTTTTGGGATGGTATGCCGTTGCGCTAGCTCCTTCTTTATTCAATGTTTCGGATAGCGTTACAGTTTCCATCATCAGGGCAGAAGTGCGATGCATGTTTGATGATCACCCATCTGAAGATCACGCCCTAATGATTGACACTGCAAAGCTGACGAAACGTTGACTGAAAGAAGATAGGTAGCGCAACACGGCATAACACCCCAAAAATAAATAACGATAATACTTTTGGCCATAAAAATCTAAAATTATATCATATCGTTTTCTTTGAAGATTGCATAATATGAAAGGCAGTCTAAGACGGGTGTTTTATTTACTAATAAAATTCATCTGTCGTAGAATTTAAAGTATCAAAATTAATCGGAAAATTCCAACCCTGATTTCAAGTTTATAATTATGGCGACACAATAATATTATTCCCCTCCGGCCTTTTAGGCAATCTAATCTCGGAACAGAACCGATCAATCAAAAAACAGAACCAATCATTTTATGAAAACATATTCTAATATAAATAATAATATTGGTACTTCTTGGATCGCTCCAACAAACATACGATAACGTGATCGGTATCGCGTAACGTTAATTTTATTGCGAATACAGGTATGTATGACGTATGTACTACGTGGTTTTGTATTATTTTATATCCATGATTGAAACATCAAAATCAGTTTTCAGTTCAGTTTCAGTGCCGGCAACCCGGCCGTTTATTTTATTTTTATTTATGTACTAAGATTTATTTTACCCACCTCACTAACTCCTAAAAATTTCCAGTACCTACTCAAGCTTCAAATTCTTCCGCCCGAGAACCATTTATTGGATAACCAACACCTCTGCCATAGGTCACTTCAAGTGGTAAGCTATGGCCGGTGACTTAGCAAGGGTGCTCTGATTGATTGGGTGAGGTTTATTCAGGTCTTGGCGGCGGATTCGTCTGCCCATCAACTAAGTGAATGTCCGGATTGCGAGAAGCCGGTTAAGGAAGACACTCTGACCTCTCCAGCCGGACTCTCTATCTCTCTATCTATCTATCGGACCTATCGCCTTGCACCGCAGGGAGGGATTCATACAAATATATTAAAATACAAATGATATGCTATGATGGCCGCCCGACCGTCGGTGGACTAGTACCTAATTGGAATTTTTTTTTTTTACAGTGAATACCGCACAAGAATCTCAACTGCTCCCGTCTGGAGCCAGTGAGACTATGGCATCCCCAATTGGGGTATATTGTGAGGCTGAAGGTAGTGGGGAGGGGAAGGAGGTGGGGAAGAGGAAGGTTGGGAAGTACCTGGCTATTCAGATCTGGTCACCAAACACGGCTAAAGCCATTTTCAAGCAACATTTCAATTCTGAATGGTGGTCTTACACCAGGGCGATACTAATAGTATCTTCCACTCTGGAACATACCGCAAATATACTATGTATTATTTAAATGAATTAATTGTGAAATAACACAAATTAATCAAATAAAATTTATTTGCGCATGCCGGGTTCGAACCCGCGACCTCCGGATTGTGAGTCAAGAGTCTTACCCACTGAATACTTTGAATACTGAAATAATTAGTTCATTTACTTGATTTTTTTAAGGTGTGCAGTATTATTGGTCAACAATATCGCCAGGAAACACAGTCCCATCCAGTAAAAATTGCCGATAGCAAAACTGTTATATTTCAATATCTTTGAATTCATACGTCCGTCACTCCTGGTCACAATGATTCCCAGATTGCACCATCATACTTTTTTCCTTCCCTTTCTCTCTAAATAGACCTTAAAAAGGCCCTCCACAGAGCACGCCCAAAGATGGCATAAGCCGTAAGGGACTTTATTATCCTCAGCGACTCTTTAAAATAACGTTAAAAAAATTAAATAGTATTTCTGAGTAAATTGCACATCATTTTATGGACATACTTTAAACATATTTAGATTTTTTAATCCAGAAAACTCAAGTTCTTTTTATTTCCGATACGTACACCATTTTACACGTAAATCATCCAACTCATCTTTTTGTAGAAATTTTGTGAACTCATTAACCGCCACATAATGTCAAATAAAAGGGGAGTGTTTAGATAAGAAAATCAATAACTTATTTTTAATGGTTAATTAACGATGACTCACTGGAAAGTGAGTAAATGATTAAAAAAAGCAAGTGAATATTATGAAAATAATAACATTTATCACAGATACGATATTAATTATTTATAAATATTATTTCAGCGACTGATTGCTATCGTCTTGCTTATCTTATCCATTTGAAGTTAACCAGGCGGCTTCGAGATATTCAAATAAATTAAATTTACCATCTAGCGAATAAAACTGCAAGAAAATTTAAATCCAAAGTTTTCGACAAACTAAATAAGTTGTAATTTCTTTTTTAGAACCTTTAATTCAGGGTAAAAATCCATTTTTATGTTTCTTTCTTGTGGATTTAAACACCCTTATGACTTTCTCCCATTGTTTATTTGCGACCGGACCGATTTCACCTTATTTTATTTATTTACTAAATTCATTTTAAGTACATATCTAAACTACATCTAAGCTATGTACATCTAAGCTAGCAAATGAAATTTTTTTATAATTTACATACTATTAGAATTTCTCAGAATTATGTGGCTCCTAGAGTCTATCTTTAATCTTCTAATTGGTGCTGACTTTACAATATTATGTCATCCATTTTATAGATATTCCTACGACGAACACCGTCGGATAGTCAGTTATAAGCTGATAAATCTTAAATAGTATAAAATGAAGTCGCTCCCGCTGTCTGTGCGCTTAGATCTTTGAAACTACGAATGGATTTTCACCAATAGTGATTCATGAGGAAGGTTTTAGGTATATAATTTGTCAAGGTTTTTTAGTAAATTTGTTGAAATATATAAATAAAAGGAGCGCGCTGGCAAGCGGGCAGCGGGCAGCGGGCAGCGGGCAGCGGGCAGCGGGTGGCAAGCGGGCGGTGTGGATTTGATTTAACAGATGGCGTTGGTTATAAAGGTTGGGTAATGGCGTGGTATTGTGTTAGTAAACAGCAACGTGTGACCGGGTCTGCTAGTAAATAATAATATGGAAAATATTATAAAGTGTTTTAATTCATGAAAAGGCGTATTTAATGTTAAATATTACATTTAATTAAATGCGACAAATACCATTCACGTGAATCTTTATAGAAAATAGTAAAAAGAAATTAAATTATGTTTAAGTACGGTTTTTATCATAATTATTATCGATTTTAATGTTTCAAATTTATTATTTATTATTAAATTATTTCCTTAAATAATAATTGTCACTAACTCAATAATACTTGCCAAAGTTGCCTCTAAAATCCAAAAAAAAAAAATTTTTTGTATTTCTTGGACATTGACTACGTAACAATTTGCAGACATTTTTGTTTTGAAGAGTTTTAATTTTCAATGTACATTTGTACACTCTCGTCGGGGCCTCCAATATGGAAAGTGTTAATCTTACCAAATCAACACTTTCATATGTGTCACGGGAGTTAAATAAATGATTAGAAGGTTTTAATAGATTCTCTTTTTATTGTAATAGTCAAACACAATCGCGACACAATATTAATATCAGAAAGTTGCGGGGCTAAATCTGATAGCTGTACACACCAGGACAATTTGGGACGGAATGATTTTGCGGTAGCATTTGGAACTACATCTAGTCTTTCCGGTGTGACCAGCATTCAAAATTGCCAGTACATAAAATAAATTGTACATTAAAGAGTACCTTGCCATACTTTAATTTTAAATTTTTGCGACCGGTTTCGGCACGTCAGTGCCATTCACGAGCAAACTTAAAACTAAATTAAAAATTCTAAACAAGTACAAAACTTAATTAGGCGGGGGTAGTGGGAGGGGGGATTTTGGTGGGGGGGGGGAACCGGTGGGAGGAGTCAAAATTACATGGAAACATCGTAAGTAGAGGTGATTTACATGGTGCTATTATTTTATTAACTACCTAAATTAATTTTTGATTTCATTTTTTTTTTTAATTTCTAAAGTTTCTAAAGCGCACAAATTAAAATATGAATTTACATTGCAATGTTTAAACTTAGCAAAAATTTTAAATTAAAGTAACAAATGTACATTTAAAATTAAAACTCTTCAAAACAAAAATGTCAAAAAAACTGTTTATTTAATGACAAATACTTTACAATATAAAACAGAAATAACTTAATAATCTTAAATCCGCATTAGATATTTGCTATACTTTTTGATTGGTAAAAAAAATCAGTTTGGTTGAGTATTTTATCCTCAAATCCAAAATTAAGTTTTGTATGAAAAAGGCCACGCAGCCATTCCTCTAACTATGTTCTATTCACTGGAACAATACACCGTCTTGTCTATTTTTTTTTGCCCTACTTACCTCTCTTTTTTATCTACAGTTTTGTATATGAAACATACACTTTTGACGTAACAAAATACTAATGATTTTTTTTATTACTTCCCACCTATGAATTTCAATTTTTTAACTCATCACAGTATTGCTCTGTGGGAAGAAATAAAAATTAAAAATCTATTTTTAAAAAACAGTGATGAAATTGTAACCCAAAAAAAGGACGGTAATAAATGTTTTATACATGCAACGATATCGTAAACCCTTTTCCAATGCAGTTTTTCTTTGCCGGAGAAACCATCTTTACAATTTCCGCTGTAACATTTTTCATCCAAAGTTTGTTTTTTTTTAAACTTGGTTCGAACTGTAGTTTTCTACATTTACCGGATTTTCGATCGTAGATTTTCATAGATTTTTCGTAGGTTTTTCGTAGATCGTTGATTTTCGATCGTAAACTTGTAGACAAGGCGTAGACCCTGAGCATTAAAAAAATTGGGCTATATATAAATTATACGTGCTTAACTATACATTGACTGTTCTGAAACGGAAATTTTTCCTAGTTGTACAGTCAAAACATTTTACAAATATATACGTATGTATATACATCCTGTACTAAATAAATAATAATAATATTGTAACTATTGTACATAATAACAATGTTTTACAAAATTTACAATAGTTACAATATTACAATAAACTCAAATTTGATTTGTATTAGTAAGTTAGCTTAGATTATGTTAGTAATATAAGTATATGTTTTAGAAATATTTATGAATTAACAAGAACCCCGGTTTGGGTAAAGGCCTCCTCCAAAGATGCCCATTTTTGTCAGTCTTGTGCTATGGAGTACCAGTTTATGCCAGTTGATCCTTTCTATAGCAAAGTAAAGGTGTTGTGTTCTTCTATTTTGTTGCCCTGTCGTCTAACTTCCGAAATTCCCATAATATCTTAGTTAATTTTACTTAAACATTCTTCCAGTTCTAATATTCGGTCGTATAATGACAGGGTGTTGACGTTGTATGTTATAATTGAGGGAGCGGGCCGGATCGGTAGAGACGGGAGACAGAAATGAAAGGCGTCAGTCGGTGTATGAGTCAGTCTTTATTGGGCTACGTAGCGGAGGTCAAAGCGGAGCGGAGTAACAGTGGTGCCGTGAGTGTTGCTGCTGCGTTGCTGATGCGTGAAGATGGTCAGGAGACTACGGCGGTGAAGATCACAGGTCTTCAGGGAGCCGGAGTGTTGCTCTACACCATGGCGGTGTAGAAGTGACCTTGGTCCAGGCGGTCGACCGTCGTCGTGCTGACGAGGTATGGCGGCTGTGTGTCCTCTGAGTCGGCGCACACACGTGACGCAGGAAGGATCCTTGAGAGGCGATGAGGATGATCTCTGGCAGCGGGTTCGAATGCCAGAGAACGGGTTGAGTCCCAAGCAGAAAGCGCGGCGGGCTTTATGTGCTGCGGACGACGACATCTCATGTCGAGGCGCGAAGGGCCGGACTGCGGATGGTGGTTGGAGAAGGAATCCTCGAAGGTGTTGGTAATATTCCTGGAGTCACACTGGAAAAACGTTATTCACTTGCTGCTGACTGCGCGGACAAGTGCCCCGCGCAGGCACGTACTTGGTCGCGGCACTGGTCGGACTGTGTTGCTTACTCGACCGATGAATGGAGACTAGGTACTGACCATTCTGCTTTTGCCTGCGCTAGCGATAAGACGTCTGTCTCGTACAGTTATATTTCTCGCTCCCGTCTGCTGAAACAGTTAGAATATTCTACTCAATTCTTTCTTTTGCATTGTGCTCCGCACATGTGATTGTGATCATTGCGTACACTATTTGTTGCCTAAATAAAATCTGTTGTGATATCTCGGAACTATACGAGTGTTTTTATCTCGGGGAGAATTTTCCACTCGTGGTTCCGTTTATACGGTCCCTGCCTGCAGTGTGTGTTTGTGTTTAAACAGTGCATCCGGTGTTGTGGTGTTTGTTCTAGTGTTTTGGTGATCAGTTCATCAATATTATCGAGAGTCTGTCCAGAATCTGTAAGTAAATTCCTTATCATTACATGTGCTTTTCATTTGGATTTGTTTATTATTCAGAGTTTTGAGTATCACCTCCCTCGTAATTATTTATAGTTTATCAAGTCATTCGCAAATTCGTTTAATATAAAATCAATTATCTACAAAAAACTTCAATATCTCTACGCACCTAGCCGCGTTTTTACCAGTGAGTCATTAATATTTACTGCACAGCAACAAAATTAAAGTCATCGTAATAAATAATAAACTTCTTCATACCCGCTCGGTCTAAAGTAATTAAAAAGTCATTAGCAGTGCACTTAACGAATTCTCCCGGCCCGGTCGCCAACCAATTAAAAAGTCATTAGCAGCGTAACATACTAACTTTCCCCCGTATCTAAACCGCTTTCTATTATTCAAATTCAGCACTTAGCAAATATCTCAACGACCTTATCAAGGATGTCTACCATGACCCTTTATTCTCAGCGTGTGGCTGGTGCCCTTGAAGACAACTTAGTTGACTTCTTGGAAGCGCGTAAGCACCGGGAACTTTCTCTTGAAGAGAAAGACCACCTGTCCAAACTAGTCATGAAGCAATATCTTGAAGATAACAAGACGTCAACTTTAGAAGCTTCTCCCAAAGATATAGCCTCACCTAGGCATATAGTATCACCGATTCCAGGTAGTGCTCCTTTTAGAGAGAACCTGGTGCTCATGGAAGACTGGCCATCTTCATCCGACGAATCGGAGGCACCGTTCCAACCGGTTCCTAGGCGCAAGCGCTCGCGTGCCAATTCCAACGGGTCTTCAACCCCGACTAATTCCCCCAGGACCTCCCCGGTACCCAAAAAAAACAATGGAAACATTAGGTCTCGTTCTCCATCACCGCTAGCGTCTGCTAGCAACAGATTTTCACCGCTACGGGCTAACTCCCCAGCTGCAACAACCTCGGCGCAAAATGTAACGCCAATTAAACTCCATAGAATCCCGCCAATAGTACTTCACAAGAAGTCTGAGACCAGGGCGCTCTTCCGTACCCTCGAAGACAAAGGAATAGACTTCTTCGCCAAAAACATGGGCAACGGCCTACACATAATGACTAAGACTCCGCGGGAGCACCAGGCTGTCACTAGGCATTTAATTGCCAACAACACGGAGTTTCACTCCTTCAGGCTTCCGGAAGAAAAACCTTTAAGGGTTGTCCTTAGGGGAATCCCCGAAGACATTTCTCCGGAAGATATAAAAGAGGAATTAGCAACAACATACCCTATAATTTCAGTGCACCGAATGAAAGCGGCCCGCACAAAAAAACCTATTCCGCTAGTGTTAGTAACACTGACAAAAAATGAAACCGCGAAGGGCATTTTTAATAACCTAACGTCATTATTCCGTCTAAGGATTCAAGTTGAATCCTTACGGAACAAAGCCCGCGTTGGGCAGTGCTACCGCTGCCAAATGCACGGGCACTCAGCGATTTGCTGCCATGGTAGCGAACGCTGCGTAAAGTGCGGCGAACCGCACAGATCCTCTGACTGCACCAAGTCAAGAGATAGTCCGGCGAAATGTGCATTGTGTCAAGGGGCCCATACGGCCAACTACGGAGGGTGCCCTGCAAGGCCCCAAAACGCAAACCCAAACTACAACAGAAACCGTAACGCAAATTATTCGCGAAATTATAATAATAATAGACGCAACCACGTGAATAATTATAATAATCATCAAAGGAATCACCGTAATTATAATAGTCAAGGTAATCAACAAACCCCTTCGTACGAGAATACGTCCAGACCGACCATTCCCGCACCCGCAGCGGCTCCCGCAGCCTCCCTAGAGGACTTCCCCACCCTCCCAACCCCATCCGTCCCCTTGCCCCCCACTACAACAACTCCCCCCACCTCGAACCCTACCCCCACTGTCCACAAACCCGCATCCCAACTCCCGACCAACTCTCGCAACCCGAATCCCCGCAACTGGCCTCAGCCCCATTATTACAAGTCAAGACATAGCCATCAATCAAATAGGGCTCATTCGACCCATTCTCAATCGTATAATAACCAAGCTAGCCAACAATACAGGCTAAACAGGGGATCTGCCCCCGCCCAAGAGTCCCAACAACAGTTGCCCCCCTTGGACCCAATCCATAAAAAAGCCCTCGAAGAGCAACTTGAATTCATCAAATTAACGATTAAAAACGCCACCGACGAGATGTTTAAAATTCAAGCCACATTAAGAAATCATAATGTCTAGACACCAAAATATAATAGTCAACCTGCAAACAGCCTATTGGAACGCCAATGGCTCTGTCCTCTCCCACAAAGAGGAAATAATTGATTTTCTTAAAGAATACAACATTGACGTATTCTTCATTAATGAAACATGGCTCAAACCATCTAAGAAATTTAATTTACCTAATTATATCACGTACCGGGATGACAGGTTAACCAATAAATGCGGCGGCACGGCTATTTTAGTCAAAAATAATATTGACCACCGTCTAGCACATTCATTCTCTAGTATCAACATTGAATCCACCTCGGTAGTAGTAAATACATCTTCCGGACCACTTAAACTCATCTCCGTTTATGCACCACCGAAACGCCCACTGATCCCGTCCGAACTGGACAGTTTATTAGAAGAAAATGTTCCCACCATTTTAGCCGGGGACATGAACGCTAAACACGGATCGTGGCATAGCCTACATTCAAACCTAAAAGGTAACGTGCTGGCAAAATACGCGAGCACGAAATCAATTGTAGTAGACGCTCCGGACTTACCAACGCTACACCATGCTAACGGTATTCCGGACGTGATAGACATAGTGATCTTAAAAGAAACTAATCATTTGCACTCTTTAAAAGTAGTTAAAAAACTATCCTCCGACCACGATCCAGTTCTTCTAACATTAACAGGAGGCTCTAATCCCTTGGTCCCCCTCGTGCCTATAAAGAAAAAAATTAATTGGAAAAAATTCAGCGATTTATTAGAAAATAAAATCACAATACCGACATCAATACCTGACGAATTAGCCCTAAATACCGCCACCACCGACCTAATTAAATGCCTAAAATCTTGTATTAACGAAGCGTCAACAGCGATTACCATAAAAGATAACTCAGCTAAATACGGTATTCCCGAAGAGATCAAAGATCTTATTAGGGAAAAAAACCAAGTGCGTAAGGAGTGGCAAAGTTCATTTAATCCCATCGTTAAACAACATTTAAATAGACTAAATAGAGAAGTACGCGAAGCACTATATGATTACCGAAATGAGCGTTGGAACGTATTCATATCCTCCCTCGAAGATGACAGAGATGCCTACTGGAAACTCTCCAAAGCACTTAGACGTCCAGCAACAAAAATAGCTCCGCTTCAAGGCCCAAACGGTAAAGTTTTTTCAGCAGCAGACAAGGCAGAAGCCTTCGCAGATAGCCTTGAAGCACAATTCACTCCTAACACGGAACACGATGACCCAGCCTTCGTAGCTAAGGTGGATTCTAAAGTAGAAGCAATATTAAGTCTCGACCCCCAGGACCCGCCCATTAATGCCACATCTCCGGATGAAATAATAAAAATAATCAAGGGTCTAAAAAAGAAGAAAGCGGCCGGTCCTGACGGTATATCTAACAAAATTCTCAAATGCCTACCGAAAAAGGGCATCTGCGCCCTGACTGCCATCTGCAATGCAGCGCTTAGACTGCGTTGCTTTCCAAAGGACTTCAAAGAAGCTGATGTTATATTAATTCCGAAACCAGGCAAGGATCCATTATTAACGGAGAACCATAGGCCGATAAGTCTCCTTCCTTGCTTGGGTAAAGTCCTGGAAAAAGTAATCCTTGTAAGATTAAATGAAATCACAAACAAATGTAAATTCTTGCCAGACTTTCAGCATGGGTTTCGAGCTGGTCATTCAACCACTCATCAACTCCTCCGTGTCGTGGAACACATCACGGAGGGCTTCAATACAAAGAAAAAAACAGTAATACTCTCTCTAGACGTTAGTAAGGCGTTCGACAAAGTCTGGCATAACGGCCTCATATATAAAATGTACTGTCTAGGATATCCACTTAGAATCATCCAACTTATAAATAGTTTCCTGAGAAATCGTTCATTTAAAGTAAAAATAGATAATATTTTCTCCACTACTCGTCCCCTGTCAGCTGGGGTCCCGCAAGGCAGCCAACTCTCCCCGTCTTTATACAACATTTATTCGAGTGACATTCCTAAACCAATAGATCACAATATCATGATAACCCAATTCGCTGATGACACAAACATCATCTCGAGTTCAACTGTCGAGGCCACTGCTACACGCCGCGTACAGAAACAAGCCACTCTCACAGAAAAGTGGTGTAAAAAGTGGAGAATCTCTATCAATCCGACCAAAAGTGTCGCGACCGTGTTCCACAAAACACGGCCTAAACGGCCCCCTTTCATTAAACTTTTTGGGAAAAATGTTCCATGGGAATCATCATTAAAATACCTCGGTGTCACTCTAGATTATAAACTAACGTGGAAAAAACATATAGAAGAAAAAAGAAAAGCTGCAAATCGTTATCTATCATCCCTATATCCCATGATGTGTAGAAATAGCCTTCTATCTACAGACAATAAATTACTGCTTTATAAGACAACCATCAGATCATGTTTTTCATACGGTTGCCCAATCTGGGGTTATGCAGCAAAAACCCATATTGATAAACTTCAAGTCTTTCAAAATAAATGCATTAGACTCGCCTTAAATGCTCCTCACTGGAGTAGAATATCTACTCTCCACAATGAATCCAACGTCCCGTTGGTTAAAGACCTTATCTTTGCACAGGCTACTAGGTTTTTCGCTGGCCTAGATAGTCACTCTAATCCCACTATAAACTCTCTCGCTAAATACAGTGAGAATGAACACTTTAAATATAAAAAACCCAAACCTGTCTTACGTAGAGATTAATAATTTACGTATAGAATATTCCTGCATAAAGCCGCAGTAAAATAAAACTTTCATTTCTCGAAAACTCATTAACATTAAAAACCATGTAAAGCATCATTAGATAATCCTTTTATAAATATGTTAGAGCAAGTAAACTTCGGTTTAGGTACTCTGAAAAATAAATAAATCCAAAGTCCAAAGTCCAAAAGACTAGGTACTGACTGACTGTAGCGGGCGAGCGGATCTGCTGCTTATATAGCCGCGGCGAGTAATTACTCTCACGGTAGGTAATGCGTGCCACTCGGCAGTTGACGAGAATGTTCGACGCCGTACAGATGTTGTACGGTGCTATCTCGAGACCTTTTATTATTAACCGCTGTAGATGTACCGGCAGTACATTGCACTGTGTGCATTGTTCTCGTGTGTTTGTACAGCGACAGTGGCGGCGCAATTAATTTGGCACAAGTGTCCGCCACATAATTTTTAATTGACGGCTTAGTTTTGTGTGATTTTTCGAAGTTTTTAAGGATGAGCTTGAGTTTCGTATCTTTGGAGGGTTTTGGTCATAATCTTCCACGGTGACCAGCCGGCTTGAAAGATTTTTCGTGTTTTTTATTGAAGTTTGTTTATTTTTGGTATCGGTGTGAAGAGAAGGGGTTAGTTGCTATGCATTTTTATTCGTTGTATTTGTATTTGTCAAGAAGTTCAACATGCTTGGTTTTTTAGCTCCTTCGATGACACTATTTGACCTCGTGATCTTGTTTTTTCGAGCTAGACTGTTGTTGTTTATTCTTTTTTGTTTTATTTTCTTGAATATGAATGCTTTCAGGGGATATTGAGAGATTTCTCTTATTCGCTGTGTTAACGATTTTGTCCAGTATTATAAGTTTATCGTATTTTATTATGGCAGTGCTTCTATTTTTTTTATTTTTTTTACTAAATACATAAATAAAAATAAAATCGAAAATGTTCTCGTTGTGCGTTGTAGGGATTGTGCACTTATTCTTGAGAGATTTATTTTCTGTCATTATGGATTATTTACCTGGATGGTAAATCTGTTCAAAAATATATATTAGTCCCAGCGAGAGATCGTACGTTATAGTATCGATCTAGTGTCCTCTGTCATTTTCGTAACAAAAAGCTTGAGAAGGAAGAGGTCAAGAGTCGATGAAGTCCGTACAAGCTTTCGCTGGGACTTTTTCAGATGCATTTAAACTTAAACTACCTTCAATGATAATCATTTATTCATCTCAATAAAAAAAATATCATTTGAAACCAACATAAATTTTTATTTTTTTTAAAAGCTTCATTTTTAGTTGCAAAATTGTTTAAATTTGATTAGTATAATATGATGCGTGAAATATATTTGAAGAACTACAAGAATTATTTTTAGATACACGTGGCATACTTCTATTCGTGTTGAACAATTTTTTTCTTCTTTTTAAATACAAGAACGTGTACTTCTTTTAATTTCATTATCTCGGTTACGATGTTTTTATTTTTATTCTATTTACACTAAATGTTAATGTCTCTTTATACCACACTAGCTGAAGTCCACGGGCTTTACACAGAGTTTTAGAAATCAAGTGTAGATTGTGACCTTCCTTTGCGAACAAATCAAATCCACACCGCTCGCTTGCCGTTCCGCTCGTCCACCACATTCTTTTTTACATATTATATATTTCAACCAATTTAAACAAAATCTTTACAAATTATATACCTTAACCTTCCTCGTGAATCACTCTATCTATTAGTGAAACCCGCATGAAAATCGGTAAGGTAGTTTTTTAGTTTATCGCGAACAGACAGACAGATGCGGCGAAGGACTTTAATTAATTAAAAAGTTTTTAATTTAATTAAAAAGACAGTCAAAAATTCCCGGGTCACGAATAACCCGACAATATTTGAAAATCTCCTACTACCACCACAGTAAGCCGAAAATATTGTTTGGGTCATGATGGAGGACCTAGCCAGCCAAGGAATCGAACGCAGAACGCCTGGGCGACCTAAACGCGATGCCCACTCAACCACTGACCTTTAATTTATAATATGTAGAGATTCTCAATTTGGGAGGCGGGTGTGGGTACCGCCACCCCGGGATAACCAACACCTCTGTCATAGGTCACCCCAAGTAGTTTTACTACGTTCGGAGACTTAACAGGGGTGCACGGGTTCATGGAGTGAGTTTTATCCGGGTCTTGGCGGCGGATAAGTCTGCCCACCAGCTGCGTGGCAGGCCGATTCGGGAGAGGCTATCTGAGGGAGACCTTTTTGGCCTCTCCAGCACGATGCTATCGGAATTTATTTATTTACTTATTTATTATTTATTATGAATTAACGCCTATTAACGGCTTTTACATAGGAATTCAACAATTTGAAGTGGATACAGAATATACACGTTAATAAAAGAAAAACATTCAAGTGACAAAAAAAAAAAAGTACACATTGGAGTGACAGCATACAATACAAATAGTAAGCTATTATAAATACAAATATAAGAAAAAGAAAATCTCATGTACATGTATACAAGATGTTTTGAAGTAAAGAAATTACCACGTAAAGTACGTAATAAAATAAATTTAAAAATTCCATAAGTAAACATTGATGAAGAATATAAATATTCAAAGTATATTAATTATAATCCAACTGAGAAACGCTGACAAACAGCTTTAATTAAATAATGTTTCTATGTTAATAATCTTTCAATATTTATCACTTCAAACACAACTTACTATCAAGTCATCAATTCGGTTTTCGGGCAAAAATGGGCACAGACCAGGCAATTTCTGAACTAGCCAACTTCATTGTAAAACACGTAGATAAGGGATCTAAAGTAATTGGAGTTTTTCTAGATCTGGCTAAGGCCTTCGACACCATCTCTCACGATCAGCTATACGAAAAACTTAAAAATATTGGCATTAATGGAAAACCGCTTAAATGGTTCATCAGTTATACAAAAAATAGGAAACAAATAGTTGAACTAAACAAATGCCTGTGTGACACAGCAGAAATAAAGTACGGAGTGCCTCAGGGTAGTGTCTTGGGCCCTATTCTTTTTCTTATATATATTAATGGTCTCACTAATATTAAAATTCCAACACTCTGCTATAATGTGATCAGCTACGCAGATGATACTGTGCTTCTTTTTAAAGAGCAATCTTGGGAAAAGGTCTTTAAAAGCGCAGAATTTGGTATGAAGGAGATAAAAAAATGGCTCGACAAAAATCTTCTTACCCTAAACACCTCGAAAACCAAATTTTTAACATTCAGTAAAACCAAAACTGGGCAACCTAAATCCGTCCCGCTTTTGCATCTGTATCCATGAACTACATTACAAACCACAAACTGCGACTGCGAAAAAATTGAGCATTCGGATAGTATTAAATATCTTGGTTTAACAGTGGATTGCAAACTAAAATGGGAACTTCACATAAATTCACTTGTAATGAGAATCCGGAAACAAATATATATTTTTAAAACGATTAGAAACATTATGTCAACTTAACTATTAAAAGATGTATACTTTTCCCTTCGCCAATATCTAATTTAATATTAAATATTTAATTTATGGTATATCGGCATGGGGTGGAGCCGCAGACACATACATTAAACTGCTTAACACAGCTCATAAATCACTTATTAGAACTATGTACAAAAAACCATATCTTTATCCCACTGATAATCTTTTAATTCAAAATAAAATACTTGATATCAGGAAGCTATTCATAAAAAAATTATCCATATAAATTGCATAAAATCGTCACCTTCCCACATATCTCACTCCCAGAACACTAGAGCTAAATCTAACAAACATTTACAAGTCGTCGCCTCAGTTCTTAATTGTCCAAACGACCATTTTAGTTTTTGTTCAATCTCCACTTTAAAACTAAAAATAAAGTATAAAAAAGGATAGTTAATCACTTAATTAAGAATCATTTAAACTAATCAGACCTTTGCCTTTACGGAAATAGCTTTATCTTAAACACCTATCATAATGTTTCATTGAAATAATGAAAGAAAACCTTTACCTCCTGTCAAATTTTCAAATGGTCGTTTGGACAATTAAGAACTAAGGCGACGAAGTGCCAAAAATTAAATCCACTCTTGCTAAAAAACATGAATCATACCTCGCACCTTCATATTCAACATTTTCTTAAAAGAAACATAACATAACCAATAGAAAACGTACATTTAAAAACTTTAATACGTGGTTATTAAACAAAAAAAGGAATTGCATTAACAAGCTACTTGCAAACTGAACGTGTTTATTTTTTATACGTTGTATATTATTATTTAAACATATATTAAAATTTAAAAAAAAAAAGAATTTTCATACGGAAAATGTTCAATTAATTAATATATGTTTGTAATTTTTTTTATATTTAGATTATTATATGTAGGTTATCTTTTGTATTTTTATTTATGTTTTTCTTTTGTACATTGTATTATTATTATTTAAGTTTTTCTTTTGAACTTTGTATTTTTATTTATTATCTTTGGTATTTTTTTGCTTTAATATTTACTGATATATGTAATTATAGATACTGCTACCCGGCTCAGAGCAGATATTGTCTAGTGAGTCGGGTAGCGCACATATATGTAAATGTAAATAACTATTGACATTAATAAACGCCCGGGTTACAGGCACCTTTAAAAATCATCAACAACATATTTATTACCAAGCACATGCAGGTGGTTTATTATGGAATATAATTCAGCATTAGAGCCTGTATTATTACAATGGTAAGGTAATTTGTGACGGACTGATCTACTCGGTAAATGAAAACTTATTAACGAAAGAAGTTCAGAGGAGTCCAACAAGTTATTAACAATTTTAAATAAATTTTAAATATGAGCAGTGGGAGGAATTCATTCATACGTCTGCCACTCCTGAACAAACTAACCCTCAGATTCCCACCCAACCCTCATACCTTTTTCATTACCAGACCTCTCCTTTGTTTCCTAAAAATACCCACCACACAGCATCCCCAAAGATTATATAGACCTCAAGGGGATTCCTCAGTGCCTCCTGGGAGGAGCTAATGTAAAAAAAGCAACTGTATATGTTTTCCTCAATCAAATTGCAATGTACCTACTTCATGTAAGCGTTCATTTTTTATTTATTTCTTACGACTTTATGTCCGGGTTAAATCTTTCCCACAGGAAAAACTAAACCCTTCCACACCCTTTTCCTATTCAATCCACGCTATGCAAGTGCACTTTATAAGTATAATAAATACAACATAATAGAAGAGCAACATGTCAACCTACCAGAGACCAAATGGGAAAATAATTCGGTGAATTATGTATTAAATGTTATTATTATTTGGTATTAAACTGAACAATTATTATTATTTACGCAAATGCTTCCAATGGAAATAGATATAAATCTTAATAAGACAAGAAATTCTCTTCCATATAAATCTTAAGAAGATAAGAAATTGTAAAACTTAATGTATTTGAAGGTAAAAAGGTTAATTATTTAATATAATTGTGTAAATTTAGTTTGTGTGTGGCTTCGCCTAGTTAATTTGCTCGAATACAATTTTTATTGAATGTTGCCAAGAGTGAGGTTTTCTAATGAAATAAAATACGTGTACATGTTTGTTTTAAATGTATTTTATTCGTGTCATACAGAGGCTTAGATTATAATGTATATAGATTAGATTATAATAGGAAGGGGTGGTGATGGTTTATGATGATAGCTTATTGCTGGACGAGGACTTCGTAGTCGGTGGAGTTCTTCTCTTCTCCGTCGAAGGGGAAATAGCAGCAGCCGTGACTGCGCTGGACCTGGTAAATAATTAATAAAAATATATATATATTTAGGGTGCTTCCAACATGTTGTACAACCAACCTCTTATTCAAGTATTGCTATTCTTAAAGTTGTCCCGAAGAGAAGTCGTATCACCGTCATCATTTCTTCGCACACATCTCTTATGAAATCGAAAAAGACAGAATATACTTCTGACATCACGTACAATATCTCTCTAAAACTTAATGTGAGATATCTGACTGTGGCAGGTTATTCTTAAGTTATATTCATATTTTAATTTAATGTTTTTTTTTTAAACTGAATATTTGTATTTTGCAATCGTTTCCATGACAACTCAATAAAGTGACATTTCAACACCCCTTTAAAGTCATTAAGTGATGAAAAAAAATAACCCATAGTATAACCTAATGTAACTTATTTAACCAAGTTTTTTTCATCACTTTCAATGACTTTTCAAAGGAGTGATTAAGTTCCACATTGTTGAGTTGTCCGTTCACCCTTGCAATCAAACATAAAAATATGCCTTAAAAAAATGAAGATAATGTTGGTAGTTCTAAGTCGAATTATGATACAGTTAAATATGACCGAAGAGCATAGGATCGAATTAGCTCAGTGGTTAGAGCAGAGCCCCGGCAAGGCTAAGGTCCTGGGTTCAATTACTAGTTGCGACCGAATAATTTTCTAATTTTTCTGCAAATTTTGAATCAAATGAACAAATAAAATTGTATTTTACTATGACTGAGAATTTTATTAAAAAGGATTGCAATTTTGTTTTTATAAAATCCACAAGATCTTTGGCGGCAATAACAATAAAATATATGGGGCTATTATGAGGTCCTGCATTTTTTGGACTGTACGTAGAGTAACATGGACATAGAAATGATTTAAAGGTATATTTGACGATAATGAACGGGAGGGAAAGAATAATACCGTTGTTATTAAATAGGATAATACCTTTCCAGGAGTGAGAGCGCCCTCCCTGTGCACGCGACCGAGGTACAAGACCTCTCCATCGGCGGTGTGTCCAACCTCAATAGCTCCATCAGGCACGTTTCCGTTTGCCGCCGGCTGCCAGGAGATGAACCTCTGGACCATAATCTACAAAATAACACAGATTTAGCTTCAGGCTTCGGTAGCAATATCCTTTACAATGTATAAATGTTTATTGACATACTATCATGTTATTGAGAACTGCTTTGTAACCTCTTTTGTGCATGAGAAAGTGGGTTGCAAAGGAGCTATCAACGAAATGTCTATAAATGCCTTACTACTAGCAGCGCCTTTACCAGTATAGGTATACGAGTAGATTAGTTTAGATATTTTCTATTTTCATTTAAATCATTGAAACAATTTTTTTTATAATTGTGTTTTGTATACTTAATTCTTTACATTCGCCATATTTTCTTATTTTGTGGTTTTTCGACACAAATTCTTGTTTTTTTTAATGTTGTTGCTGTGGTATCAGTATCAGTACATATAATATAAATGATGTTAACGGACGTATAGACCATGCAGAACTTTAAGACCAGCCTGAACATAGTACGATGCATTCTCGCGCATTTACTGACTTTACAATGAATGTAAGCGAAAGATGCGTAAAAACATACGTGGGACAAAGAAAGACGTAGGCGGGGGGTAATGCAATGGGGGTAATGTATTTGTTCCTATAGTGCAGTAGAGGCCCATTCTGTGAGAAATATTATTGTAACAATATTGTCTTTCAACACATTATTTTGTGTACTCTATAAAATTGTTAATCTCAAGTCAAAATAAAGTTCAAAATTTCAATTTAAACAATAACACCTAAATTAAAAAGGTAAAGAAACAATAAATATATATGGGTTATCGTACCCTATAACTTCGTCAAAACTAAATGATCACACGGATGGCATTTCTAAGGTGTCACTAACACTATAAAATACAATCATATTTTAATGAAAACGGTCACTTAAATGGAATAAAAACAATAATGTTGTGATCAAAACGGTTTCTTTCATATTTATTTCATAATTATTTGATAGTCACTTTAATATTGCATAAGAAATATTCGCTCTAATGTAATCGCTTATAAATCATTGTTTTGTTTAAGTTTTTATTTTTTACACATATTTAAAAAAAAAACCTAAGGACATATATTTTTTAAAATTTTATCTATTGTTGAAAATGGTATGAACTAATGATATAATGAATGAGAACATTTTGTCTGATCTCTCAACACTTTGTTATTAATTCATATATTTTTATCACTTATTATTTTCTCTGTTTATCATTTTATTTTTAAATTTTATTATTTTGCTTTTACTTAACTGTTTTGCATGACCGATATTTGCGTGTGTTATTTTTATTAAATTGTGAAATTATTAACCCCGATACAGGCGAACCCTAGTGGGGTTAATAATTACATGCTAAAAATATATGTACATAAATTGTGAAGAAGCAATAAATAAATAAATAAATAAAATGCCATTTTTTTCCTTTAACTCGCATATTGCGACGATATCTGATCAATGTTAAGCCGGTATTAAAGTTTGATGTGTACTATACTTGATTTACTTTAACCAGTGGTTCCTAATATTATTTGGAGAAAAAAATATAAATGAAATTTTGATTTCCGGTAATTTTTTTTAACATAAATCATTAAAAATGGTATTATTGAACTATTAGGGTCGGGGTGAGAGGTGGGTCGGTTACTCTGCTGAGTGACCAGTGATGACAAGAGGATTTTTTTTTTAAATTGAAAAAAAATAAAACATCAAAACAGTCACCGGAGATTAAAATTTAATTTACATGTTTTATTCCAAATAATTCCAGTTAAAGTAAGTTAAGTAGGTACGTCACTTAACTCCCTGTATAAAAAGCACAGAATATATAAAAGTGCGGGAAATATGTTTGAACAAGATTGGTGGCCATTTTGGCTCTCAATTTTTTCTCAGTGCCTTCTATCAACGGTGGCGCTAATGATAGTGGATATCACTGAAATGATTTTTTTTAAATACACTAATATTAAATGTATTCATAATGAACAACATTGGGCGCTTAGGTATGAAATTCTTATTCTTAGATATATAAATATGACATAAAATATATACAGTGCAATTTGTTAGTTGTATAACCTTAATCCTACCCATTGCTGTAATTTAACATTGATTTTAGAAATAAATATATAAATTGACATTCACATTTACTGACACAAAATATGGAATCGTTTCCCTTTGTGGAAACTAGTAGAAACTAGAACAACAACGTTTCAAACAGCTATATTGGTTAGATCCACAAATATATTGAAAAAATAATTCAAACAATCAAATTTTAAAAAATATATATTTTTAGAGTGAGCGGGAATAGAACTTATAATATGGTCCCCATGCGTAGTTAAGCGCGTAACCACTATATGCATGAATATATCAGAATGAATAATATAATAAACATTCATGTTGACAACAAACCTTAATGGACAACAGGACATCCCGTATACAGGGCACACAAATATGACAACCAACATCCAGGACAATCAAAGCAATTAAAGTGATTTGTGCGAATGTATTATAAAGAGAGTAATATCTACCCCAAAACAGCAGCAACAAGATGAAGATTCTACTTCGTCCTCAACCATGACCTGTTCATCGAAAATGTGTTCTAGCATCAAATCAGATCGTCCAGTTGATTAGTCAGACATCTCCGAAAAATCTTAATTTGAGTTGAGTATGCAGTTATTCGTAAAAGTGTACCTCTATCTGGTACAATACACGGATTACTCGTAAACGCCACCAAATCAAATATAATGCAAAAAAGTTGTAGCAAATTAAACAAAATGTTGATATTTTCTGGGTCACTGGTAGGATTTATAAGAATTTTATTCTAATTTACCGAACCATTGTGCCTCCCGTTGTTATGTTATAGCATAATTAATGTGTAATATGTGTTTAATGGTGAGCATTCAAATATTGCTTTCATCATTATCTCAAAACTTAATATTTGAAGATGTCTGACTAATCAACTGGACAATCGATATTTCACTTTAATTGCTTTGGATTTTGCTCAAATTCCAAAAATCTCAAAGACATTATGTTAAATACTTTTACAATATGCCATTGTTTTGCGCAACTAAATTAATAACATTTTTTGGTCTTTTGTGAGTTTTTTAGACTTTGTAAGACAAGTTCATTAAGACGACACAAAACAAAATTCTTTAAAATGGCTTCGTTAGATTTAGGATGCAAATCATTGACGGCTCATGACTTTTGGGTGTGCTAGAGTGCCAGTATTTTAAACAAATTGAGATTATTGATGTTGTTGTAGCTGAAAATGTCTTTCTCTTTTTTTTAATATTCGCTTTTTTCTTATGAAGATATTCGGGAAGTTTTAGTTCGGCAGTGCACTGCACCGGATTCCTGAAAATGTTGATACAAAAAACCAACATTTTCAGCCACAATAAAACCAATAATGCCATTTTAATATTAGCAGTCCAACACACTCGCAGGAGCCGCCACTGGTTACAATAGGGAACACGAAAAAAAATCTACACAAAAAACTGTTCAAAATAAAGCTAGTGATATCGAACAGAGCTTCGATTAAGCAAAGCTTTTTCTGATTGTTATTTCATTAAATGCAAACAAATTAAACAGAAATCAAACAAAACAGTCGAAAATATTCATAAGAAATGATACAGATATAGTAGAAGAAGAACAGAAAAGGAATTATATAGTTTCTCCGTAGAGTATTACACACGAGTATAGTGTTAAGAAAATGATGTAGAAAGAAAAATAGATAACAATGATTCGGTTCGTATGATATAATAAATAATTTAAAACCTTTTAAAACTCTACCGGCTGCGCCATTTATGTTATCCGTGGTCTTAGGTACGTAAATACAATCATAATTATATTTAGTGCAAAATGGTAAAATCGTTACAAGAATTTATTGTCTTTATGCCCTGTATCGTTTATGCATATGTTCTATGATATGAACAAATGGTCCACCAAGCCAAACAATTATTAATGCTTTAACATGTTATCACCTAAAACCACAGGATTATTATTTTAGCACCTGGTCGAGCAAGAGAGACGAGGATTCGTTAATTGTGAAGCGTTTTCACAGGGATCTGTGTAGGCCCCCAGTTATATAAAAAATAACCTCTATTTCTTATTCTCTACCAATTTTTTTGTGTAGATAGGTATTATTTACGCATTTTTAAATGTACGTGGGTATCAATGGTAGGTAATACGTTAAAAAATTTGATTTGCGAATTTTTATAATTATTTTTAGACATTTATCTTAGACATTTCTCTTTTGAATTTGAAAGATGAATTTTCGCAAATGAATTGAGTTTTCTTATTATTCAATTTCTTGTAGATATTTCACTTTGGGAAAACGCTCCTCAATTTTTCATTCTGTTTTTCTTTCGGTTGTCTATTAACCCATACATAAGAGACAAGGAGAGGATAGGTTATTTAGTTGGAATATTTTAAGTTAGATTAACGAACTAACAGTATAACAGAAATTATATAGAAGAGTTTGTACCTCAAACTGGTCCTTGACGATCTCCTGACTGTCGTAGGCGATGTAGGCTACGGTCTTGGAGGGAATGACCTTAGCGGGGAGGAGGTCTCCCTGGTGGTAGGCCCTGCCGGCGTAGATGGGAGATCCATCCTGGTCGTGTCCGACCACAACAGCTCCGGGGAAGTTGCAGTTGGATGCGGAAGCGGGGACCCAATGATAACCTGAGAATCCAATTTAGTAATTTAATGGTTTTCTTGTAGAAGTTGTGCCTTGGATGCACTGCAATTATCTACATAATCTGCCGGCGTTCAAGTAAAGCTTAAAGTAATAATAAATTAATTTAAATGTCTGTTCACATATCAAATAAATCTTTTTAAATTTATATTTGCAAATGCATCAAATATTTGTAAACATGTAGGGAAAATGATTATTTTTTAATTAATTTTGCTTTCATCTGAGGCGCACCCAGGATGTGAAAGTGTTCGGAAGTGACATATGACGAATTTATTAAAAGCTCGGATTGTTCGTGCGCAATGATGTATGGTAAAATTACTAGTTAAAGTGGAATAAATTCGAATGTTTTGGCTCAGGAGATAGAGAGGGACGTATATCTCACTCTATGAGACAGAATATTGTTTGTATGACATATTCCAAGGGAGTAATATGTCCATAGGTGCGTTCTGGATTCCGCTCCTATGAACTGATATTCACACGGTATTATCATAATTAATGTTTGTTTTTTTCAACTTTGCTACTGTTTAATAGTAGCAAAGTTACAAATTATTAATGTAATTATTCGCGCATTAATGTAATTCCCCCCCAATGATATGTGCAGGCTTGAGGTTTGATCAGACGACCTTGACTGTCCTTTGTCCTGCCTCTGACTACCGAACGCTGAATTTTCTTTTAGTCTTCGAGTATTTTACCCCAAATATTCAGTAAACATTCTTTGAGGCTTCACTGAGTGGTTGGCTAAGGGACACGGAAGCTAAGTGTAGTTTATGGTCAGACCGAAAGCCATTCATATTTTTTGTTGGTACTTGCCAATTGATTTGAGATTTATTGTATTACTTATGTTCTCTATTTTATCCAGGTGCTTGCAGGTTTTTACAGATGCAATGCCTCATGAATGAGTTTTTCTTTTGCCCTTTTTAATTTATCTTTGTATTACTAACCTATTTTTTTGCATTTTGTTTTTTTTTCCTGTTAAGCACTTGCATACTGCTTACTAACAACGTATGCAAGGACACTGGAGGTCCAGATTCGTTAAAAATAAATAAATGTAGCTTCATCTAACAAAAAAATTAGAATCTTGCGAGAGCCTTGAAGGAGTAACCATCTGTTACTTACACCAGGGCGGGTAAGAGGTGGATAACCTCCACTCTTTGATAGTTCATTGTGCAAAGCGAAGTTCCTTACACTGCCCATTTATGGTCTATGGCGATTAAACTCGTATATTTAATCGTTTTTCCAGCCCTGTACCCAGTGGTGTAATCCAATTTTCGTCAAATCCGTTTACGACACAACAACAAAAAACTGAAATATGTACTGAATCCAACATAAAACGCATTGCTGGCTAATGAAAGTATGCTTATAAATACATTTTTATAAGAGGTTTCTAGTTTAAAAAAACTCTTAAGGTAATACTATACTTATACTTATACTATACATTATACATACATGTACAAACCTTGCTATTGAAACTAATAATAAATAAATAAATAAATAAATACTTACAAGATTTTTTAATCTACTCATTCGTAGATGATGCGAGTTTAATTATTTTAGGGAAAAACGCTTTTTACAGGTTATGCTTTAAAATATTAAAATGAATTAACTGTTGACGCTCGTCGATAAAAAATGAATATAAGTAAATAGGGTTGTCCTTAAACAAACTCAAATCTTTCAAAAAAGAAAGAAAGATAACTAAACTCGCGCCTTCAATGAAAGAAACATCATGAATGCTTTTAAGTCACCTTAAACCGTTTTCTGGAAAGCTGTTCTGATAGTACTGCTTGTATGACCTCTTTGAAACAATAATTACCTGCCTGAATCTTTTTTTATTTACATTTATCAATATTTGCTGATGAGCTGTTGTAACAGACAAACATTTACGTACTACAGTGCTACACGTACTCGTATAAGTTAGCGAAAAGAAGAGCGCTGTCATCTATGATACAACTATAGTAGGTGTGGTTGCCAGATTAAAAAGTAAAAATATAGCAATGGTTCATGTTTACGCCACCGCCAACTTATGCATGTAGTACTGTAAACGTGGTATTTGGCTATCTCTTTTTTCTTTCTTTGAATTTCAGTTGTGTCTACAAATGATGTAAACGAACGAAAATTGTATTTTAAGAAAAGATATGCGAAGCGTACCGGCCAAATTTTGTCTCTTATTTAATTATTTTTATTTACAAATTAATAATTTCCATGTCAATAATTAGACATAGTTCCGCCCAACCCTGATGAAGTTTAGATAGAAGAAAAACGGTCTATACAAAGTTTCCTTAAAACAAATTAGGTACCTAACCTTTTTTTCAATCTCTGTGTTACGCCGTATAAGGGTTTTCATGAAAATGCAGTTTCAAATGTGCAATAAATAGGTACATGTATTAATTATGATTTTATAACTTTGATTTCTGCGTGTAACTTATCAGAGTCATGTTAAGAGAGATTATTATTATCTAACTTTAGGATTACAAGTACTAACATTACAGACATAAAGCAACACGTATTATGCTGTTTGTTGATAATGATTGATTAAGTTGAAAAAATATATTTACGGGATTAGAGTTTAATATAAAACTAAATAAAGTAGCTTATAGATTAAAGATAAGATATCCTTAAATATGAGGTATTTTTTAAAGTTCTTATTTTAGTACAATAATTATTTTCTAGGAGCGTGATTATTTGTAGAAGTAATCACAAAGATACCAGTTTTTTATCGTGAAATCGGTTGTGATTTCAATCATGTATCATTAAAAATATATTTCAATTAAATCAGGCAATCAATTTCCTGTATAGCTTTATCTTATCTAACAGATTATGTTTTATTTCTCCAATTTAATAATGTTGGAAAGCCCAGCCCATCCTCAAGCTTTGATGATATCTACCCATCGATTACATACGCATGTAGGTATATTTGGAATTAAGGCGAGGAAGTAAAATGTATTTGCAGTTGCAGATAATTGCATATATACTTTAATATTCATTTGTAATGACATAAGTTGTTAATGGCGGTTGTGTTAGTTTTATGAGACGACACAGTCATAAATTAAAACACACCCTTACTTCCTAACATTGTAGTCTTATTAATGTTGTAATGTGAGATACAATATTCGCAAATTGCAATTTTAAAGTTAAGGGCTCGTTTCAAGGTAGTGACAATATTCAATTTCTTGGATTTATCATGAAATTTCAACATTTGTAATAAAATAATTTTGAAATATGAAAAACTAATAATGTTACGACATTAGAGATTTTCAGAATACTTGCTGATGTCATCAACATTTTATCTTCTAGATATGGAATTAACAGTTCGTCTGGTGGTTTGTGTATAAAAAAGTGAGTTGATTCTCAAAATATTACGCAATTATTTTTTGGAATTTAAATTATAATCAATGCTTACGCACTCTACCTAGAGCAGTTAAATGGGAAATGTTTCAATATTTCATTTCACTTATTTTCTGTCGATTGATTTCTTCGTTTAACCAAAATGAGGGTTGATATTGCCCCTAGCCTGTAAAAGCGTACCACTGATAGCTCCGTTGTAACTTCTCCCTATTTATCAAGAACGGAAAGAAAAAGAAGGTAGAAAGAGAGAAGAACAATACAGCTCTCAGTGGCAGGACCAGAGACCGAACTGTACAAAACAAGATTTAAACAAGCACCTTCAGTTAGTAAGATATGTTAATTTAGAACAAATCACAACCCACGGAATGCCACAGGGAATCGAATATGACCACAGAAACTTACAGTTGTGTTTTTCATCGTCATCCGACTCGTGGCGTTCCTCTTCTGTTTCTTCTGGTGTGGGGGGTTCCGGTACGGGTTCAGGGGGGTAGCTCAGGAGGCTGGGGTTATAAATGAACCCCGGGGGAGGGGGAGCAGAAAGATGTCGAAAACTCTCCGGAACTTGGAACGGTACCGGAGAAGGACCAAAATCTTCCGGATCGCAAGTATTGACTGGATTCAACGGATACCCAGTCGGGCTGAATGTTAGACCGGAACTAAAGCCTTGAACAGGGGTGGGGCTGGGAGGAGCAGGGAAGTTAAATCCTGGGTCGTAGCCCTTATAGGACATGGGAATATAAGGGGTGCCATCCCCCGCAGGGTGGCGCATCCGAGTGGGGTAGGGTGGACCGTTGAAGCCTGGAGGCGGTGAACCTAGATCAAATGTTCACCTCTTACTAATATTTACATACTTTATTTCATTTACGAGTTACCGAAGGTGCTTGATACTTGATTTTATACAACAACAACAACAACAACAAAAATCATCAATATTTTTAAAAAAAGTTTGTTTTAATTGCTAGGATATAGAATCAGTGTCCTATTCATTACAAGATAGTCGCTGTGGTTCTAAACTATTACTTGGTAATTTGGTAGATACATTTTATTAATTTCACAGATTATCTGAGATTCAAGGAAGAAGAAAAATTGGTAAAGAAGAAATTCTTCGGTGTTATTTATTATATTTATTAATTTTCAACGCCCTGATGGGCTTTTACATGACAAGTTTATAATACAGAGACAGTTTTTTTTTTTTAATAAAAAAAGATAAACTACAAAAATATAACTAGTAAACAACATATGAAATTACAGATAAATTTAAGGAAAGATAGTGCGTTACAATAAAAGAGAAAGTTTCTAAGTTGTAAATGGCATAGAAATTAAATAATAATTAATAATTAATAATTAATTAATTAATAATTAAATGGCATAAAAATTCGCGTTGAATGAATGATTCGTGAAGTTGACGGAAGAATTAAAAGTCTGGTATTTAAAAATAGAATCTAAAGTTTTCTATTGGAAATGTACAAAGAACAACTGAGAAGAAGATAAATATATCAAAATTCAAATGCGATTAGTATATTTGTAACATTATTTTTCTCTGAAACTATGCTATATATTCTAGAAAATCTAGATTCAAACAAATATGTCTCACAGGTACAACATGTTATTATTTGCTTTACATTACATTGACTCTTCCAGCTCCAGCACCTAGATAAATCTTATCTCAGTCATGATTTACTCTATTGATTTACGTTGCATGTCACAAAGTTGTTGACTGCTGATAGTGTTTGGAGTGATTCAGTTTACATTATTTTACATTAATAATACTACAAACATATAATTTTGTTTTTTTTTTGTCGAATCACAGGCTAGTGCTGGACAAAACGTGTTAATATTTAGATAGCGAGGGGCGCCAGATTTCGGATTATCAGATTATCAGAACATACAGATGATAATAACTAAAATGCTCTAATAGCAAATCTAATGATCAATCATAATTAACTAGTTAAATATCACTGTTAGTCCGCTCATCTGTTCCAATGTGGTAATCACAGCGCAAACTACTCAAATGACTTTAGTTGGAAGTAAATTTTGGTCGCTTCCTTAGAAAGTTGAAAGTATCTCCTAAGTTGCATCCGTACTAATTAATCTTTTTATTTGCTTTTACGAATGTAGTTAGTATTGATGTTTTTTTTATTCTTTTATTTATTCTACAAACATTTTTTTTTAAATTTTGCTCGAAATGTTAATTGGTTCTAACAGTGCGCGGCGTGTCGCTTCGCCTTTCGAAAACATTGCGAGCAAAAACTAAAAAATACTTTTTTACATTAGCTCCACACCGGAGACCCTTAGGAAAAAAGAATCCTTCAGGGCCTATGTCATCTTTGGGGAAGGTGTGTGGAGGGTCTTTTTAGGGAAAGGAAATAGAGGAAGTTCCGGGGAGGAAAAATGTATGAGGGGTGTGGTAGGAATCGGGGGTCAATGTGTCCAGGAGTGACGAACGTATGAATCCATCCCTATAGGAGGGCAAACGCATTCGCCGCCAAGATCCAGAAAAACTTCACCCCATGAACCCGGGCACCCCTGCTAAGTCCCCAAACGTAGCGAACCTCTTGGGGTGATCTATGTCAGGGGAGTTGGTTTTACATGTGTTTGCAATAATAATTAAAATAAATTGTAATGAAAATACCACTTTTTACAAGATTCTTACGCCTTTATTTATATTTTTCATATTTGTCATAGATAAAATCTTGAAAACAACTCATTTATTCATTTGCTTAGTGGTTCAAAGTGTATGTACATTCTGAGACTTAGTCATATGAGTGAAAGAATGGTTTTTTTTTTGTTTTTACATTAACTCCACACAGGAGGCCCTGAGGAAAATAATTTCCCTCAGGGCCTATGTCATCTGGGATGCTGTGTGGAGGGTCTTTTTGAGGAGAGGAAGGAATGAACATTGGTCTTGAAGAGACCCATGTTGTAGGAAGGATGAAACACAGAGGCCGGCAAATCATTCCACAGCCGAGCTGTTGAACACAAGAACGAGTCGAAGAAACGACCCGTTCTCATGTGACAAATGTCAACCGTGTACAAATGTTGGGCACGCGTTTGGCGTGTTTCCCGACTATTCACCGGTGCCGAAGGGATCAATGATGCTAGTTCCTCGGAGCATCTTCTATTGTAATACCGGTAGAACAAGGACAGCCTTCCCACCTGAAACCTGTGCTCTAAAGATTGTAGTCCGTCTGTTAAAATGGGAGAATCTATCAAACGGACCGCCCGTTTCTGCAAAGTCAAGAGTTTATTTTAGATATTTTGGAGCTCCAGACCAGAGATGGCTGCCAAATTCAACCGTGGGGCGTACTTGTGATTTGTACAAGGTTAGCAGTTGTGTACTATTAAAGTATCTGCGGGCCCTGTACAGTACGCCCAGCTTTTGGGAGGCTGTAGTAGGTAAATAAAACTGTACATAACGGTGCTATAGAATGTAAGTTAATATTATTATCACGCAGCACACTAAATTTAATACGTGCATATACCTATCAGTGTTGTTTATCAGTGATAACCAAAATAAAGCTAGACGTTACCCGAAATGCAGCTAAGAAGGAGCTCAAACTTGTATAGCCTAATATAGGACCGGAAATTCCTAATTGGGAGCGAGGGGGGTAGCTGGAGAAATTCTGAGAATAAATAATCCTTTGAATTTTCTGGTATCCTGGGAGGGGAGGGTGACCAAAGAAATTATATTTTCTGGTATCCTGGGAGGGGAGGGTGACCAAAGAAATTATATTTTCTGGTATCCTGGGAGGGGAGGGTGACCAAAGAAATTATATTTTCTGGTATCCTGGGAGGGGAGGGTGACCAAAGAAATTATATTTTCTGGTATCCTGGGAGGGGAGGGTGACCAAAGAAATTATATTTTCTGGTATCCTGGGAGGGGAGGGTGACCAAAGAAATTATATTTTCTGGTATCCTGGGAGGGGAGGGTGACCAAAGAAATTATATTTTCTGGTATCCTGGGAGGGGAGGGTGACCAAAGAAATTATATTTTCTGGTATCCTGGGAGGGGAGGGTGACCAAAGAAATTATATTCGTTTCCTGGAGAGGGGGAGTATGACGGCTAGAGAGAAATTCTGAGGTAAAAACCAAGTTTTCAATACGTTAATAACCGGTTCCTAAATAAATAACTCTAAATTTGTTATTTTCCTTCGCGAGTTTTATATTTTGAAAAAAAGAGCTAGATTATCCGATGAAACGAGCTAAGAAGCTAAGAAACCACTTTTTTGGAGCTGACAGCATCATAATAGAGCTATATTTAGCTATAAAGAAGCTGAGTTGGCAACACTGATACTGATACCTCATAATATAATATATGTACACTCGTACATCACTCAGGACGGGAACAAGAGGTTGTTTGAATTAGAATAAAGGTTTTTCCAATTTAGATTAGATTACCACATATTAACGCGAGTATCAAATCCTGTTCCCGTTATCTGTCAACAAATTATATACAATGTACTGTACTTAAATACTAAGAATTCTTCTCATGTTCCTTTCACATTATTGTGTAAAAAGCGTCGATGACACACGGCTAGTTTACAAGCTACTATCTACTAAGGGAACGTACCCATACTACGTGACACGTTTAGGGGGGGGGGGTCTTCAAAATGTCACGCTCCATACAAATGAGCGGCGGGTTGCTTAGGTTTTTGGTCACCGGGGGGAGGGGGGTTAAAAATTTGCAAAAATTTGGTCACGCAGTATGGGTACGTTCCCTAAGTTTAAATGCGGGAAAATCGGCGACTGAGATTGTCATGATGACACACAAAACTTTCCACTCGCTCAGAAGTGTAGGAAACTGAGGTCGCTTTTAGCGCCAGTAACAAGAATAACGATGCCTGCATGAACTAATTCTTCAGATGTTTGACAGTCGAAATCACCTGTTTATCGGAAGCCATGTTGGAAACGTAAATAAACCAATCACGAGCAAGCGGAGCAAGCGTGTAGGCGAGTAAAGTTGACGACCTTTCAACTTTTTTTCGTAGATTGTCAACAATCTGCTAGTTGCTGCTAGTTAGCAAGTGACACGATGACACTGGGCGAGTTTACTAACAGATAATGAATTTCCCAGATAGTAGCTTGTAAACTAGCCGTGTGTCATCGACGCTAAAGAGACAGTGAGGTTTTCTACTCCAAATGAATTCATTCCGGGTATTATAAAATTTCTTCCAGTGACTTTTTCAAGTCAGTGACAACTGTCGTAGCAACATTGACATACACTTGGCAGACTACATTTTGTCGAGACTTTTTAAGGCTGTCGTTGACTTGAAAAATACGCCATGAGTTTTTTAATTCCCAAGGCGATTTGAAGGAAAACGATTTCACCCGAAATATTCATATTCCAACAATAATCAATATCTCGATGCAAGCGATATCTGTAGCTATCTATATCTATAATCTGGCGCCTATTATTAGCCAAAAAAAATATTATTATATTATTCACACCTTATATTCTGTTTCTAAGGGCCATTTACCAGATAATAATATAAAAATTTTATTATCGGTTGCAATCGCACACGATCTGAAATTATTTTATGCCAATCAAATATTACGTTAAACTGATAATTGTATTGATTACTAGAAAATATATACAACTTGGATGAGATAGATATTGTTATCTACGTTTTGCACGGAAAGAAATCAAAATTTTCATTAATATTATTTATCAATTAATATTTCATTTGACAAATTAATAAAAAAGAATCTGGTTGTATTATTCAAGGACAGTTTTCGTAGCGAACCAAAGAGAACCTGAGCCAATCTATTTTCTATTTATAAAACAAAGAAGAAATTCCGTGGTGGGGGGCGGACGGGGTGGATTTGATTCGTATGCAAATCTACAGTTTTAAACAAAAAAAATTCTTTGAAACAAGAGCAAGGTCAATGTTTCCATTAGATTTTGAAAAACTCTGAGTAAAGCCCGGGTTACGCCAGGGACTTCAGCAAGTAGTTAATAAATTAATATCGATGAATTTCTTCCTGAACCGTTCTTTATTTTCCGATTATTTCCTACGCTTCGAATACTTAGGGCTTATAATAATATGTAAATTTAGTTAGAAGAGGCAAAATACCCAAAAACCAATCACGTAAATCAAAATATGTTTCCCACAAAACACTTGATCTATGAAGCTTGAAAGAATTCGAACAATTTTTTTCTTTCTGAAATTTGAAAGCCAATATTTTCAGCTAGCAAATAGCGCGATTGGCAAATGGACTAAAACACCGCGGATAAACCCGACGAAGAAAACATTTATTTTATAATCTGTAATTTATAATAATTAATGTGATTAATTAAATTATAAATAAAAGATTAAAGTCCATCAGAACTAATTGACTGACGTGACACAGTAATATTCAAGATTAAAAATTCTGTTGAGTCATTGAATCAAGTTTTCCTGAACCAATATCAATTATCAGGGCGTATCATCTAAAAAAGCTAATGTTTCTGGCTTTCACTCTTCAAGGGATTCCAAGCCATTATTTCTAAATATTAAGAGAGGGAAGGTGCATTTATGTACTAATTTTATTTATACGGATAAATTTCTTAATTATATGGAAGATTGGAGTTGAAATCAAACTTAGAAGAGAAGAGATATTGAACTGATGAGAGGCTGATGAATTTTAGATAAGGCTTGGTGGAAGAGAGGATATTTGTTTAGAAAGAGACAATCAAAAGTTAGATTCATATTCAAATTGCTACATACTCAAATTAAATAGATACATACGACTATCTTAATATCGAGAAAGAAAGAAAAGATTTATTTACACAGCTGAAGAACAAACCAAAATATGTAATAAACGATCCAAGTCTGCTTTCGATTACGCGTTATGTAATAATTATCAAAGACAAATTTTAATCAATGTAGGTTTAAAGTTATAAAAGTAACCTATTTATTTATCGTAAAAAGTTAGATACTTTAAATCTTGTATATTTTACATTTAGTTTGAAGAAAATGTCTGGAGAATGAGTTAAAAATAAATAAATATGAAAACTCACCGGCCATGTTGCTTTTTTCTGTTTTATCTCAGGCACTGATGACTCGAAACGAAAATGTAATACTGACTAACGGCAATTTGGGTTAGGCTTATATTGGATGGTTTTATCAGATCACTTTATCACCTTTTCTACGTAGTCAGTCGTGTCATCATCGCACCGACAAGACTTCCAATGTACTATACCTGTTGGAAATATCGAAAATGTGGATACTTTTCATCAGCCATGGAAAATTGCATACCTTGTAAATCGGGGGGTGTGCGACTGAAGAAAATTATACAGATTTTCTCGAGTTAATCTAAGAGATAAAATATTATATATTTTTCACTCGTTAACACTATTCCTTCATTTTTTATTGTATGATAGATAAATTAGCGACTCACAATACAAGATTTCTTAATTAAACATTCTTAACATTTGGGAAGATTGGTGTACAAAAAAGTTTTTTAGGTTTTTTAAAGTAATGAAATTTGCCTACTGTTTTAAATTTTTCATTCAATAGCTGCATTTCTGTTGTTATGCTGTGCTAGAGCTCTATTCTGCCGTGTGTCGTCTTGAACCGGTCGGGGCGACGAAAATTATAATATTTATATTATATTTGTGAAAAAAAAACTGTATCGGTAGTCATTTTAATTAATTCTGCAAAACGCATCGATCCAAATTCAGCAGAACAGCGTAAGCGCCAAACAGTAAATTGTTCAGGAGAAGGTTTTTTTTAATTAACTTTCTTCATTGATTCAAAAAGGGATTTTGGTTAATTAGGATTATTAATCTTTGGTTGCTGCCTATATAAAGCTGATAATACAAATATCTAAATGTCTTCAGTTGTTGAGATAATGGCGGTAAGGCTGTTTTGCCTACGACCCTGACAATTTTTTTTCTTATGAAATGTCGCATACGCTGACCAAAAACCTAAGCCCGCCGCCGCTCATTTGTACCAAGCGTGACATTTTGAAGACCCCCCCCCCCCCTAAATGTGTCACGTAGTATGGGTACGTTCCCTAAACAAATAACTAAATAAATTGGTTCCATGACAGTTGATCCTAAAGTTGACTAATTAAAATGATTTGCAAGAAAGTATGCAAAGAAGATATACGGCCGTATAACCAAAGTCGATATACTTGTATCTGCAGGCATCTTGATTGAAAATCCGTTGTGATAATATTTTTACTAACAATAATTTCGACTCTTTGCGAAGGAGCATGCGATAATAACAAAATACGACATACTTATACGTGCAGTCGGCTTAGCAAAAAACCGCTATGTAACATTTACATCCATGAATAAATTCTTCAAAAATTTCACACCTGATATAGAATTTATGAAAATAAAATGAACAAATGTTTATTATGTGTACATAATTGCAGTATACAATTTGAGAGGCGGGTATGGGTACCGCCGCCCCAGGAGCCATTTATTGGATAACCAACACCTCTGCCATAGGTCACCCCAAGTGGTTAGCTAGGTTTGGGGACTTAGCAGGGATGTCCGGGATCATGGGGTGAGGTTTGTTCAGGTCTTGGCGGTCAATGCGTCTGCCAATATTGGGAAGAATCGAGAGAGACTGGTTAAGGGAGGTATTTAACCTCTCCAGCCAGAATCTCTCGACCCGTCGCCTAGCACCGCAGTTGGAGGGATGAATTCGTACGTCCATCACTACTGGACACACTGACCCCCATAAGATTCCTATTCACCCCTCATACCTATTCACTTCCCAGAGCTTCCTCGTTTTCCTTTCCTTCAAAAAACTCTCCACACAGCATGCCTAAGATGACATAGGCCCTCAGGTAAATTATTTTCCTCAAGGCCTCCCTTATGGAGCTAATGTAAAAAAAACGCCCCGAACCAGTGAGACTATGGTAACCCCACTTTGATATTGATGCCGAAATGAGAGGAGAAATAAAAATTGGGATGGAGGTCCCCCACTAGAGTGATACTGAGATTGCCGTCCACTCAGAAACGAGACACAAATACCTACAACATTATCCATAAGTAAAAAAAATCAAATAATGTAATATTTTTGATTAGTTAATTTTAGTTTAAATATGTCACAATATATAGTTAGCGACCTCAGACTGATTACAATGTTAAAATAACTTCGTCCAGAAACCTCATACATCGCACATGAGCCGTTCCCAACTAGCAGGTAAGAAATACTTAAACATTACTGAGAAGGCTCCAATACATTATTATAGTTACACTTGATTTCACACACACTTTATTTTGCCCTTTTGACTGTTTAATTATTTATTTGGTAGTTGGGTACGGCTCACGTGCGTTGTGTGGAGTGCTTCTGAACGAAGCTAATGAAGAACAATAGTATTTGTGTGCCACTGGCCTAGAGTTGTAATAATAGCATGGCATGAATATTTTACTTGCACAGATGGAAAATGTTCTCCTACCAAAGTTAACTGAATAATAGCTTCCATGGTACCTTATTTCATATCATTCGATTACTGTAACTTTTTTGGTTTAAATAATGCTATTTCTGAACTTCTGTGGAATTTAGGTCACAGTTTGGTGTAGGATCTAAAAATCTGAATTGAAAATAATTTCCAGTAAAAATATATATTTTTTATAATGCAATAACTGGAAGGCAAGTATGGGTACTGCTGTCCTGGGAACCATTTATTGGATAAACAACACCTCTGCCAAATATCACCCAAGTCCACTACGTTTGGTGACTTTTGGTTTAGTGGGGTTCCCTGGGTTCATGGGGTGAGGTTTTTCATGGTATTCGTCTGGCAGCAAATTCGTTTGCCCAGGAACTTCCCCTCCTTCCTTTATTTTAAAAAACTCTTCATACAGCTTTCTTCCCAAAGATGACATAGATAGCCCCTGAGGGAAATTATTTTCTTCTGAACCTCCTGTATGGAGCTATTGTAAAAAAAACTTTTTGATCAAAACATCAAATTGTAATATTTAACCATTGATTACTAATTACTATATTAACCATTCCCAAACTAAAAATGTGATAAATGTGTTTAGAACCATAGTACCTATCGCCTTGAGAGTCTCAAAGACGAAGCTGCCTTTTTACTTACATATGACCTCAGCGAATCTCCTAGTGAGGTGTTCACAAAACACTATTACTCATTTGAATACAGTTACTGATTATAACAATTTTTTTATTACTGGTATTATCTATGAATCTATGTAATTTGTAAACATCTTTGTCTCCACTGTGAGTTTTTACCCAAAAGAAAGAGTCGCAGACTGAACATGAAAATGGTGTGTTCCACTTAGACTTAGCATATTAATATGACGGTTTCAATATTGTTTTAGCCCAAAAGAAGAGTTGCAGACTGAACATGAAAATGTTGTGTAAAACTCGTAAATATTATTGTTATTATTTTGTATTATATATATAAATCATATAAATAAAAAAAATTAATTAAGAAAAACTGTATGAATGAGAATAGAATTTTTTTTTTAATTCACAAAAAGATACATATATTACAATAAATTTTATACAATGATTAATTACATAATATATGTATTTGATTTACCCCCATAAATAAGCAGGGCTTGTGTGTATGGGGGGTGTTATTATATTGGTTTAACTTTTTTATTTTTTTTATTCAGTTTAAATTTTCACTAAATGAATACATGACAGAAATAGATCCGATCACATATAGGAATTGCACCAGGGACCAAAATAGATGTCGCCTATTAAAATCAAAATTGATAAATTTATCCAAGACACCATCTGGATTGCAATTTAATTAGGTTAGAATCTTGCTAAATATAGCAATCAAAAACTGTTTTTCTGATCCCCAGGTCCCAACGACGAACGAACCCCACAGATTTCACACAAGGGGTTGTAATAGTGCAGAATTTTCCGGGGGGGTTGATGTGGATAACGAACAACGCAGTAAATTCGGTACCCGATTACCTCCTGTAGGCTATTCGTACGCCAATAGGGGACACGGGCCTTTTTACCACCAAAGTTTACTAACGATGGGTGCTGAACTAAAAGATACTTCATTCTGTTTCCGATTGCCGCTGGTCTAATAGCTCGCGAATTTGTTTGTGTTAGCTACCCACTTTCAGATATTTAATCTGAATTATTGTTTAAAACCTGTAAGTAAATAGCAAAGGTTCAACACCCATAATAGGTTCGGAAAATTAGGGTAATGTTAGTCTGAATGTTACAGTTAAAACTGACGATAGTTGATTGAGAATTAGTTCAATGGTCAGAGAATTGCGCCGGCAAGTCCTGGGTTCGATTCCCAGATGCGACCAATTTTTTTAATCACATTTGTCGTTGGAGAATGGTTAATGTTGTATTCAATGATTAAAAATATTTAGTACCTAGGGAAAATGCATTCGTATTCCCTGTTGAATACAGCTGAACAAACATGGAAAATTATTATTCATTCACTGTGAATCTTAGTACAGTGCATTATATTACCTTATAGTCAACATGTTCACTACAGCTTCAATACAGAGATGATATTATTAGATTCTCTTGATGACAATTGAGTATTCTGGATTGTGTCGAAAGAAAATATGCTCTTAGAAAATGATTTATTTCTTGATTCCATCCACAACGGAAAGACGGCCGGCGTAGTCCAGCGGTAAGGCTCTTGACTCGCATCGAATCCCGGCGTGCCAAATAAATTTTATTTGATTAATTTGTGTTATTTCACAATTTATTCATTAAAAATCATACATAGTATATTTGCGGCACGTTCCAGAGTGGAAGATACTCTCAGTATCGCCCTGGTGTAAGACCACCATTCAGAATCGAAACGTTGCTTGAAATGGCATTAGCCGTGTTTGGTGACCAGATCTGAATAGCCAGGTACTTCCCCACCTTCCTCTTCCCTATCTTTTTCCCCTCCCCATTACCTTCAGCCTCACAACGTACCCCAATTGCGGATGCCATAGTCTCACTGGCTCCAGACGGGAACAGCTGAGATTCTTGTGAGGTATCACTATAACAATAAAAAAAACAATGACACTGTCGGAAACTTATGGCATTATTATTTTTTTTAATTTTCCTTTTTTATTACAACGATTTATACATCGCAATTGACTTTATTTTCTACTGTGCTGGCTGTTTTTACATATCATAAAATAATTGTCATATATTTGGTTTATAATTATGTAATTTCTACTATTTAAGGAATTCTAAAAAATATAGTATTTCATTAAAATTAAATAGTCATAAATACATTGGGAATTCATATGTCAAATGTTGGTTTATAAATCTGTAAATTCTAATTATGCAATTGTAAATGTTCTCTAAAATGGCCTGGAAAGAATCTCCTTCATGTGATCTCACTAAAGAAACCACCCATTCACTCTGAATGCAATTATTAATGTTCTCCAAAATGACCTTGAAAAAAATCACATCTTTGAGATTCTTTCAAAGACATTAAGAAACCATCCCTTCATTCAGAATACAATTTTTAATGTTCTCAAAAGTTCGAACGAAATCATTCCCTTGTTAATAATATAATAAACTAAATATACAATTTGGCTGTCCTGAAACGGGTATCCTTCCCAGATGGACAGACAAAGTTTCATTTTATAATGTTTTGTAATATATATGCATGTATAAATAAATAAATAAATAAAATAAAAATAAATAACATTCTTCACTTTGGGAGGCGGGTATGGGTACCGCCACCCCAGGAATTTATTGGATAATCAACACCTCTGCCATAGGTCACCCCAAGTGGTTCGCTATGTTTAGTGATTTAGCAGTGATGAGGTTTGCCTAGGTCTTGATGGAAAATGCGTTTGCTCACCTACTGCCGATCGGGAGAGACTGCTTGAAGCATACATAATTTAGACTTCTCCAGTCGGACTCTCTCGACCCATCGCCTGGGAGGGGTGGAATCGTACGTCTCGTACTCCTAGTCACTCTGATCCCCAGATTTCTACTCATCCCTCATACATTTTTCCTTCCCAAAACTTCCTCTCCTTCATTTCCCTAAAAACACCCCCTACACAGAATCCCCAAAGATGACATTGGCCCTGAGGGATTTTTTTCCCACAGGGCCTCCAAATTCATAGCTCGCATCAATCGGTTCTACTGTACCTACGCCAACAATGACTTACATGTCGTATGTCTGAACACATTAGTTTTAACTTTTAAAACATTTAAATAATAAAATTTAAGCAGTGGTGTCCTCATTAAAAAATATTTGATCAAGATCTTTGTTCATCTAACTAGCCATCATGCTGTTTCCCCGCAGAGGTAGGCAAAGAGGATGGACCACCAAACATCGATTCCAACATCATTCCAACAATCCATGCGCTTTAGAGCTGCAAGACGAGTGGTTATCTGGCCCCCTACATAGTTAAGTAAATTGAAATACGTACATATAAAAAGATATTTTATTTAATTTATCGGGGGACTAGAATTTCAATAATCCATGCGCTTGATAGCTGCAAGACGAGTTGTTATCTAGCCTCCTAAGTTAAGTAAAATCCATGCTAATTTGTACAGCGCTCTTGAGGCGATTTTTCGCAAAAACAGCGCTATATAAGTTGTCCAAATTAATTATCGGTCTTGGCTCACGCTCCTTGCCTCATTCACATTCATACATCGTCTCATACATACTCTCCGATTATTCTGACTCTTGACATGGCCCGACTCCAGTATCTGATTCATTTGATCGTGCCATGTCTTTCTCGGGCGTCCCCTCTTCTTCTACCATTCACATTTGCATATATATATATATATATATATATATTCTCTTTACACTCTTCTCTTCATTTATTCTCTCTACATGCCCAAACCATCTAAGCGTCCCTTTCTTAATCTTACTTTTTACGCTTACATCAGATTTGAATTATTTTCGGATTTCCCCATTTCTCACACGATCATACGTACGTTTTACCACACATACGCCTCAGAGATCTCATTTCTACGGCATTCAGTCTACTTTCGTCCTTCCTCTGCCAGTTCCATGCTTCACTGCGATACATCAGTTTAGATACCAGCGCCCCATAGCATTGTGGAGTGGTAGCTTCGCTTCTTTCGACAGTTAATTATGTGAATAAGAATAAGACAGTAACTTCGTATTATTCATATCATTAAATGTTAATTGTTTTTAAGAGATCCCAGTGAGAATATCTTTAATACTTTTAATAAAAGAGGGAAGATTCGCGTAATTCAAAACATAATGCAAAATGTAAAGATCTAAAGATTTTCTTAACGTTTTTTTAATCAATAATCATAACATTAGGTAATACTTAGCATGTTCAGACAGTATAGTTAAAGGGAGGCGTCTACTAATATCTACAGGAATTCCAAAAACTGAAAAAAAATCGAACTAATATCCATGAGAACCAAAGTGTTGACGAATATCTACAGCTCAAACTGTTGACTAATATCTATGAGAACCAAAGTGTTGACGAATATCTACAGCTCAAACTGCTGACTAATATCTATGAGAATCAAAGTGTTGACGAATATCTACAGCACTGGCAGAGGTTGGATTTGCAATTATGTATAGCATATTGGAATAAGGTAATATTTTTGTTATTAGTTTTTGGGGTATTATGCCGTGTTGCGCTACCTCCTTCTTTAGCCAACGTTTCGGACAGCGTTGCAGTGTCCATCATCAGGGCAGTATTTAAATATAAAATAGGTTTTAAGCAAGATTATTTTAACTTAAAAAAAAAAAATTTACATTGAAAAAATTTTTAAGTAAAAAAAAAAACGCCCGTTTTTTAACTTCAATAATAATAACTTCAATCCTTCGTTTTTTATTGTTATGATTTGATATTTATAAATTGACGACAATAACTTTTTCCCCACCCAACGGAAGGCTTTTTATAAATATATTTCCTTGTCTGTGGAGAGGGGGAAAAAGACAAAATTATTCTATTACAGAGACATCTGCTATGAGATAATTTGTTGATAGTAATATTCTCTTTATTTAAATTCATAACGGGTTTGAACCCTGGGTACAAATTAAAACAGAGACCATCAATGCACAAAAATATTGTGATACCTTAAAAAACTCAAAAGAAGGGGAATGCTGACCAGAGAAGTGTGCTTGTTTCACGAAAACGTCCGCCCTCACACCTCACACAGCCTTAGCCACCAATACGCTCTTGGACTCATTTGATTGGGATGTTTTGAATCACCCCCTGTAAACCCCTGACTTGGCGTCTTCAGATTATCATCTTTTCAGCTTCCTGAAGGCATGTAGGGATGAAAATAAATTTTCAACCTATGAGCAGGTGCAAAAAGTGGTTCTGAAGTTGGGGAAGACGTTGACGGGAGAATTCTTCGAGGAGCGGGTTGGCAATTATTGGAAAGAATAGTCAACAAGAGTATCAACAATATCCTGTAATCTTTTTCTTAAACAATTTTTCAAAAAAAAAAAAATTCAGTACAATTACTTTTTGAACATGCCTCGAATAATTGTACAAATGAAATAAAATCGTACTTTCTTTGTATCGTTGGATTAATTTGGATTCAATTGCCATCATTACTCGCGGTTGTTGTTATTACTAGGTGATGAAAACGAGATTGGATAAATAAGGCAATCGATGATATCAGGATTTGAATTTGGACAATTTTCGGTATAATATAATATGTTTGATAATCTTACAGATAATCAGCAATTCCGAAAAATTAAGATATTATTAAATATAACTCTCTTATAACCCTTAATAAAGATGCATCTAAATATTGTAATAGTTACATCACCGTACGGATTGCAGAATATTAAAATTAAACCTTGTACCAAACGAATTGTCACTGTTTCAACAGAAAAATACAATAATAATATTACGTTTATTATGTTTAGTGTACAGTTAATTAGTCATGGCAAGTTTAGAATTCATTTCCTTTGACAAGAAATTCATTTCCTTTGTGAGGCCGCACATTTCAACGGAAAGTGACTATCGATTTCGACTATTAGGTATGTTTGAAAAATGATGTAATACATCCATCGACTCCACAATGAGAACCCAAATTTGCATAATGTAAAAATATGGCATCTCTTAGAGCCCGTTCAGATTGAGCATATAATATAAATATAAAAGATCATAGCACGCCAAATACCGCTCTCCATACAATCCCTTCAGACCGTTCACACCTGAGCGCTTTATGCACACATCAACCATAGACAATGCACATCTTACGCCGTAACCGCTCGTGAGGCGATATGCCAACAATTAAGCGCCCCCCACTCCGACGAAAACAGGAGAGGGGGTCATTTTAATTATGGAGCTGCCTAGACCGGTGGATGACAGATGTCAAGTTGATAGATTCAGTACAACAAATGCGATCTCCGTGGCCGCTCGCTAATTCATCTGACCCCCTCTCCTACCATAGGAAGAAATATTTGAACTGCGTCGTGTGAACGGCACGAAACGTAAGCGCTCGCGGTTCAACAGATACCTGCTCGCAGTTATATTCGATGTCTGAACGTAACTTTATCACAATTCATACCACTCCAAGAGGAAGTAGTTTAAGAAGAATATACGACGCGAATGTGAATGGTAGAAGAAGTCAAGTTATGTGTATGTTTGTATATATGTATATATGAATATACATGTATATATGGGTATGCATAAATACATGTTTATGGAAGTAGGTGATTGATGGTGGAGGGGGTGGGGGGCGGGGCAACACGTCCTTAATGAAGGTCATAAAATAGACTTTAATAATACAAAAACAATAGCTAACATATACAATGCACCAAAAAGAATTTACCGCGAAGCAATAGAAATTTATAAACATAAAAATAATATGAATACTAGAAATGACTCAGAATTCCTAACACCTGGAAAGTCTTAATCGATGAAAATCCCCCAAAAAAGGCATTTCCAAAATTACCAGTAGTATCTCCAATTAGCTTAACCAATCAGGTATCTACTGCCACCCCCGCCCCCCACCCCCTCCACCACCAATCACCTGCTACCCGGGTACTTCGTTCTAGACATAAGAAGTGACTTGCACTCACTTAAGTTTTGGCTTTTGGACCGAACAGACATGCGAAAGCTATCAGTTTGAGACAAAAACTCAAGACATAAGACCTAACCTTTTATATATTTACGTGTGCATGTATGTATGTATGTGTATTTATTATGTACATACATAATAGCTAACTTATTTATTTGTGTTTATTTTCGAGGCAACTTTGGCAATTTGTGAGTTATTGGAAACATTTCTAGCAATTTTCTATTTTTTTAATAATATGTTTACACTTACTAGACTTCATTTCAAAATAACTATCCTCTGCTGGTCACCATGAAACAGGCAGCTGCCTAATATGGTGATCTAATGTATCTTCTCAAGTAAATGTATTAATTATGTAACATGTACTAAATAAATAAATAAATTTTAAAAAACTATGTGAGGGGGTCCTGGATACACTGAGCTTGAATTTAAAAAAAAAATCTACAGACTATCGCTTTCTATTTTACAGTCGGCGCACAGCATAACCGACCCTGCAGAGAGATTGGGGGCCCTCTTTTAAAGCCAAAAATAAACAGGAGAACCACAAAAACACAAGAAGAATGTTTCTTTTCCAACTGTGCGTTCCGGGCCCCCCTTGAGCCGGGGCCCCTGTGACGGAACTGTTAGTAATACTTATTTCATATATACTTAATCTAGGCACATTTTTTATTTGACTAAGAACTAAGCAAAATGTTTGGATGCCTTTATATACTAAACAATTCTGTGGTTAACATATATTTGTTCAATCTTTATTTACTTATTTATTTAATAATTTAATGTTTTCTTTCCATCTTGCGTAGTGCACGTGGAAGTCTTTACTGTAATGTAGTTTGTCTCTAAAGTAAGTTGGTAGAGTAAATTGTTAAAAACTTTGCAGATAAAAATTAAAGCGTTATGGAAATATATAATTCCTTAAGCATTTTATGTAGGTATTGAATTATATTTATTACACTCTAAATTTGCCTGTATTCTTTATTCATTACGAAAATAGAGAATACTAGAACAGGCAAAGATAAATTAAATAATTTTATTAAATAATCAAAGGCACTCATAATTCAGTAATCAATGTTAAACAAAACGCCGTAATAACTTTTTAAGGCCGCACCTACCACTTAGCAAATTATCAGTACTAGGCAGATAATACTTCGCTTCCTTTAGTTTAGCTAACTGATAAATAAAATCTACGTGGAACCATTGATTTTTGATTCGGCAAACACACGTAGGTAGGTATATCGCGTAATCGTTTTTTTGTAATTATTATTAATGTGTGTTATAAGTTATAATATATGAATATGAATCATTTCTTACATCGTCTTGGAATTTGTATCGAAATAATTATCGACTGACAACAGACCAGAATTCTTTCATAATTTTTGTATTACTTATAAATATAGATATTAATTGACATTTGAAAGACAACATTTAGTAACGAGTTCAAATCTGTGTGCAAGAAAATTTCATTTAACTAATTTGTGTTGTTTCACAATTAATTCATTAAAATAATACATGTAGGTAGTATATTTGCGACTAGTACGAGAGTGAAAAATACTCTCAGTATCGCCCTGGTAAAAAACCACAATTCAGAATTGAAACGTTGCGTGAAATGGACTGTTTTTTTTGTCAAGTTTGGTGACCAGATCTGAATAGCAAGGTACTTCTCACCCCTTTCTGTCATAATCTCACAGGCTCCAGACTCCAGACGTTTGGGAGCAGTTGAAACTCTTTGCGGTAGGCACATTTAAAAATATATATTTTTTTTACATTAGCTCCACACAGAAGGCCCTGAGTAAAATATTCCCCTTAGGGCCTATGTCATCTTTGGGGATGCTGTGTGGAGGGTCTTTTTAGGATAAGGTTATATCTGATATCTTTTTAGGATCTTTAGGGAAGGAGAATAAGTTCTGGGAAATAAAAGGGTAATGGACGAATCCATCCCTCCTACTGTGGTGCAAGGCGATGTTCCGAGAGAGTACGGCTGGAGAAGTCAAAAGGACCCCCTCAACCATTCTCCCCCGATCAGGCCTGCCATGCAGCTGGTGGGCAGACGCATCCGCCGCCAAGACCCGGACAAACCTCATTCCACGAACCCGGGCACCCCTGCTAAGTCACCAAACGTAGCGAACCACTTGGGTTGACTTGTGGCAGGGGTGTTGGTTATCCAATAAATGGTTCCCGGGGCATACCCGCCTCCCAATGCCAATAATAGCATGTTTAAGTTAGTAGCTTTTTCTTTAGGCCGGTGGTCTCGAGTTCGGTTCCCGATGAAGTTAAACGTAAAAAATAAGCTCGTAGTTAAAGAGTAGATGAAAATAAAACGTGTTTAGTGTCCAAGTTTTAGCTACTACCACCCGAGTTTTCTACTGTTTTTACGAAATCTTTTTTTAACAAGCGAAGAATGTTAGACAAATGGAATAACCTTTTATCCTGGTTTTTTGTATTTTTTTTGTTATTTTAAGGCGGTACATAACCCTAATAATTTTTGTTTGGCCAAAACTCACATTTTAATCATTTCCGGCGAATCCGTAACTATAATAACTTTTTTTAATTCCATGTCGCACAAGAAATGCGAGTTATTTATACATTAGATTAATAAAAACATTTATTATATTTTACCATTAATATATTTTACGTACAACGATTTCAAAACTTTATAACCCGTTTGTCAACTATAAAGTTAGTGGTAAGCACCAGATTTTATTTTTCTAGACGATGAATTAACAACTTCGGGAGGACAACATTAATTAATTAAAATGAACGTGGTAGAGAGGTCGAATATCCAAGCCTGCTAGGGTGAATTCAACAGCACGTTCGTGCAATACGTCGTGCCGCGGCGTATATTTGTTTACACGCTTTCTTCACTTACGTTGTTAAGATTCCCACATTATTTATCTTCTTCTTCTTTTCTTTGATAGGGCAAATTCGACAGTAGTTCCGTCCAATACACGGGTCGCGAGTCGCAATTTGTATACACGGCTTCTTTACTTACGTCGTTAAGATTCTGAATATATTTTAGTTATTATACTTAATCTTTATTTATTAAGTTACATAGGTGATTGTGCTGTGCCTGTCTCACTAGGAATTCCTGTGTTGAGAGCAGGCGCATTTTAACTTTAACACAAAAATAAGGATAACAACACCAATGTTATTTACATAAGTAAAAGTACAAGGACAATCAGCATCTACCAATGGGAAAGCATGCATTAGGAGGTTCTAAAAATATTGTTAATATATGATCTGTCTTTGCTAGTGATCCAAGACTTGGTATCTGATTTGTATTTTATGTAATTAATGTGCTGTCTTATGGTCAGTTTATTTCAAAGTTTCACAGCTCATTATTGAAATGCAGTAACCTCTAGATAGTAATGTTCGTCTGGTAGCGTGTTGTGTTATAAATAAGATCGGAAAAGGCTGGTAAGTTTATGATTACGATTAGAGGCTTGGCTATAGAATATTGCGTTAGCCCTATCAATTCTACAATAATGTATTTAACATAGTGCTTTCACACAAACAAAGCATTGAATTCCATCTTGGGCTAAACGTAATAAGTCTACTGTTTATTTTAAGGGAATAAAATAAACAGTAGACTAAGCCCGTCAGAGGCCCGGGGTGTCAAAGCTAAATGAACCCCCCCCCCCCCCCCCAGTTTAAGAGGTTGATGTAATTTTAAAAGCTTTTTATTCAGTTTACATGGCCCTCGGTTCTGGGGGGCCTCTAAGGTCCTGGAGGCCTCCAAACGCCTCCATGTTACCTTGATCAAATCCTAAATAAGGCTTTTAAGGCACCAGGACACATTTTTTATTTTCTTATCTGAAAGATGCATTAGTTAATAATGCACTCACCAATTTTTTAAAGAAAATTCGTAAAATTGACAGAGAGAGAGCATTTTATATGAAACCGTTTTAAACAGTTTGTATGGTGAATTATTATCCTTCAGCAAAATTTTGAACCCGTTTTTCTGGAAACGCGTTTTCAACCTGGTTGACACAGGTATATCCTAGTGAGACAGGCATTGAAAAACCTAATGTAAACATAATTTATATAAATAAATAAATCAAAAAAATGGAAATAGCCCAAAGAACATTCAATAAAATAATAAATAAAAAAACAGTAAAACATCAATTCTTTTTTCTAAAGAAAAAAATGAAATTGTTATATCATTTTAAAAACTGCACTAAATTAGCAATGTTTTTAAATTACTTTTTTTTGACAGTATGATGAGCCGAAGTTAGCTAAAAAAATTAAATCGGATAAATATATTCTTATTTTCCAAAGCATCGCTGTTTTGTTTTATTTTGCACTGTGATCCAATAGTAGACATATTCAGGGCTGCGTAATAAAAATTAGAATCTTATAATATGGAATTTTGTAGCTGTGGCACTCGAAAAACTGATCTAAGGTGTCGATTTTCAGAAATTCATAAAGTGCCAAAAATCTCTAAAACTAAGGACTTTTTACTAACATCAAGTTATGATATGTTCAGGGCCGTCATAAATTGACGTATCAGCCCTACAAAGAATAACATTGACTTTTAGGACATCAGTCATTAGCGAGGGGGGGGCGGACCGCCGTCGAAATTGGAAGGGGGGGGGGTGACACCACGTTATCCGCCCCGGGTGCCACCCATGCTAGCTACGCCACTGCATCCAGTATCTATGTATGTAAACATGCACCTAATTTAATTTTCAGTTTTTTTTTGCAATTAGTCAACATCTGTTTTTTTGTACTGTATGTTCTCATGATAATACTCCCTTTTTGAACTAGGCAATCACCCTAAAAAGAGTGCTTTATATAATACTCCCTTCCTAAATACGACAAATTGTCAATTAGCGAGGTATTAATTATTAACATCCAGAAAAATGTTTGTACTTACCTCGTTATATGTGCTTACCTTTATGTTTATATAATAAATGTTATTATGCTGTGTAAAAGCACAATAGGGCGTTAATAAAATTATTACATTCATTTTTTTTAAGGTCTTCATTCAGCAGTGGAACTCAAAAGGGGTAGGTTGGGGAGGTCTTCATTCGGCAGTGGAACCAGAAAAGGGTATGTTGGGGAAATCTTCATTCAGCAGCGGATAAAGAACAGGGTAAGTTGTAGTGTTCTTCATTCAGCAGTGGAGCTAAAAAATGGTAGGTTGGGGAGGTCTTCATTCAGTAGTGGAACTAGAAACGGTTAGTTTATTGAGGTCTTCATTCAGATTGAAACTAGAAAAGGTGTAGATTGGTAGGTAAAAGGTAGGCAGTAGCGTAGCGAGGAGGGGGGGGGGGGGGGTGGTCCGCCCCTGGTGCCACCCGATCTATATATTATATGATATGGATTATGGATGTGAAGTATATTATCACCTAACTACGCCACTGGGTTGGGGAGGTCTTGGTTCATCGTTGGAACTAGAACAGGCAGGTTGGGGAGGTCTTTATTTAGCAATGGAACTATAAAAGAAGTAGATTGGGGATGTCTTCATTCAGCAGTGGAACTAGAAAAGGGTAGGTTGTGGAGGTCTTCATTCAGCAGTAGATCTAGAAAAGGATAGGTTAGTAAGGTCTTCATTCAGCAATGGAACTAAAAAGGGAGTAGATTGGGAAGGTCTTCATTCAGCAATGGAACTAGAAAAGGGGTAGGTTGGGAAGGTCTTCATTCAGCGGTGGAACTAGAAAAGGGTGGGTTGGGAAGGTTTTCATTCAGCGGTGGAAGTAGAAAAGGGTGGGTTTGGGAGGTTTTCATTCAGCGGTGGAACTAGAAAAGGATGGGTTGGGGAGGTTTTCATTCAGCAGTGGAACTAGAAAAGGGTGGGTTGGGGAGGTTTTCTTTCAGCGGTGGAACTAGAAAAGGTGTAGATTGAGGGATCTTCTTTTATCAGTGGATCTCGAAAAGGGTAGGTTGGTGATGTCTTCATTCAGCTATGGATCGATAAAAAGAAACATTGTTTGGTACTAAAAATTGTGAAGAAAATATATGTTCATTAATTTATCGAATTGACTAGGACAATATTTTATTTGGAGGAAAACTTTATGTTGTCTTGATTTTGAATGTGGGATATACAATAATTAGTTTGAGCATGTGTTTTGTAAGGTACGGTGCAAATAAAGTTGTAATAATCATGGCGAGTCTACAGCATCCTCGCGCTTCTTAATACCGCTCTCATCTGTAACGAGGGAGTAGCTAACGATCTGTATAAAGGCTGCCAGCAGACTGAGTAGCAGGAAGAACTCCGGCATCCAGGAGATGGTGACAGAGTAGAGGTAGTGAGTGAGGGGGATCACGCCGAAAGCCAGAACCTTGTCCAGGATGGCCGTGATGGAATTCAGCTTTCCTGGAAATGTCAACTTGCTGAGTCCACTGTGATGGTTATGATAAATGGCAGATTCAATTTAATTCAATTTATTCATTTTAAAAGCATTACAATATTAAAATTTCAAAGCGTTTTTAAAAGAGAGAAAATATTAAGATCGGTAAGCTCCTAAGATAAAGACATAGATATCGCAGCCGAGAAACCCAACAGGATGGTGATGGTGCCATGTTTTCCTCGAGCGTCCCTGACTTAAAAACATTATTAATTAGTTAAAAATGCACATTTATTAATGGGGACATCATAAAGTACCTACTTAAAAATATCTACCTAAATCGCATAGTTTATTTGTATACATACGTAGGTACTGATGCAAGGAATCATAAATATGTTTAATTCAATTATGATACTTATAATAAATATGTTATGTAATTAATAAACACATCAGTAGGTATCTTTGGGAATTTTAGGGGTAAGAAGTGACTGTAGGCAGATATTCAAAACTAGTTTGAAACACTTTTTTAACACTTTAGATACTATCGGTACGCACAACTACATTCAGAATTCAAACCTAAATGTTTCTTAGTTAAAATGATTTGTCTCTAGATAGGTGGATATATTTACTTTATTTTAATTTAAAAAAACACATTTCTTTTCATGTAGATTTGTAGGAGCATAATATTAATTCGATTTTTTTTAAATGTGATGCCGCACCAGAGTTCTAGTAGCTCGGAACCAGAGCCCTTTTTGGGGAAACCTTTAAGGTTAGAGGAAGGTTGGGAAAATTCTATCTTTTCGGATGCGTTGGCTGATGGGTGCGGTCTTAGATACACATTGTGTAAATATTTACTTTATAATAAAATGAATTAATCCAAATATGTGCACCAGCAATAAATAAAAAAATGATTACTTGATGCATAATCAGATTCATTCACATTTGTTTTATCTATCAATCAAAAGCCAATACATGATTATTTCATAAAATATGATCAGAAACGACTTATTTTGGTTTTTATCTGCAAAATTATTATGAAATTATTTTTATTTTTCTTAGAAAACGTTTCGTTTCGCAAGAATATAAACCGTACTTGATAATTTTGTTTAATTGGTAATAGATAAGTATCAAGTATTTACACTTAATTTTAATTTTAATTTTTTTATTTTTTTTTTTTTATTTTGGTAGAAAGCAGTCACTTTGTGGTTTGACATATTAATTAAAGGAAAACAATCACTTTGTTTGTAACCACGATTTATTGATTTAATTTTTATTTACCGACCGGTTTCGCTTAATACAAGCATCATCAGGGTATAAATTAAAACTGATCGGTCGGTAAATAAAAATTAAATCAATAAATCGTGGTTACAAACAAAGTGATTGTTTTCCTTTAATTATTTAATTTTCATTCTCAATTACGTCCAACAATTGAATTCGGACGACACCTCTGGGCTGGAGTCCCGAAAAACCTCATAAAACTACTTGATTCTATGCAATGGAGGGCGGTCAGCCTGATTGACAATCCGTTGTTAACAGACCGATTGCCATCGCTAATGCACAGACGCAATGTGGGCTGAGGCTGAGTCTGTTCTACGGGAATTTCAATGGAGCCTGCTCGAAGGAGCTAAGGAGCTAGTAGGTACGTGAAACCCGATGGACACAAGCGGAATATCTATTCACAGTAAAGTTGACGTCTTCTTTATGCATGAGAACGGGTCGTTCCTCCAACTCGTTTTTTTGTGTAAGTCGGCTTGCGTGTGGAAAGAGCTAAGTTAAGTACCTGCATTTCTTTTTCCTTCTTGATAATATAATCCATACCCTTAAAGACCTGCATTAATTATTCCTTCCTACAGCCCCTACCTTAATAATAACCCCTGTCTTTACACTAATAGGCAATGGCACTCTTGTGATGTACAAAATAAAATAATTTAAAGATGAAAAAATTGTACGAGAAGTGTTAATCTCCAGATTAACGAAGAAAAGTTTTTTCAAAGCAAATAAATCATTTTCTAAAAAGTCTTTAATCCACCGTTACAACATGCCTGATTGTCTATGCATCATACTTGCCCTACTCCTTTCTATTATTTAAACACATTTTACACTGTAGAATCCTCTAAATGCAAGTGTAATATCTCTACATAGTATAAATTAAAGTCCTCTCTGTCTGTTTGCGATAAACTCAAAAACTACTGAACGGATTTTCATGCGGTTTTCACCAATAGATAGAGTGATTCATGAGGAAGGTTTAGGTATATAATGTAATTTGTCAAGGTTTTGTGTAAATTGGTTAAAATATATAATATATAAAGGAGAATGTCTGCATGTGGTGGACGAGCGGGCTGCAAAGCGGGTGGTGTGGATTTGATTTTTATGCAAATCTACAGTTTTATTCAGTTTGATGAAATTTTGCACACATGACCTCCGTAAGAGGAAGGTCAATGTCTACATTTGATTTCGAAAACTCTGTGTAAAGGGGCCGTTCAAGTATTACGTAACGCACTTGGGGGGGAGGGGGGGGTCTTGTGAAACGTTACTGTGCGTTACGGGGGGGGGGGGGAGGGGTTCGAACAACGCGTTACGTAACATGTTTTTCTTTATTTAGATAAAAAAAACTAAGGAATTAAAATCTTCCAAGTTGGCAATCCTTTTCGTTCTCGAAATCTCTTGTTTTATTTATTACCGCAAATGCGATTAAAACAAGAAAAAAGGTATTTAAGCTAATTTCCAGTACTTAATTGTGACTTTCAGGTAAAAATTGTCACTTGGGCGTTACGTAACGTTTAGGGGAGGTGGGGGGGTACGGAAAAATGTTACGGCGCGTTACATGGGGGGGAGGGGGGGTCAAAAATCTTCAAAAATTGCGTTACGTAATACTTGAACGCCCCCAAAGCCCGGGCATCGCCGGGGACTTCAGCTAGTTATATCATATCCTAATGTGTCAAGTCCGGGACAGGAAATGGCCTACCTTGTTCTGAAGCCACAATCTGTTTATTCAACACAGGTTTCTCAGCTATCAACACTGCTCGACTTAATATTCCTAGTACAGGAGCTGAAATGCAACAATTAAACTTTATTGTAAACGGACACAAGGATAAAAAAAATCAACCCGTAAAAACAAAGTTTTTATTATAATAGGGTAGAGGACCGAACCTTGATCAATCAGTTCCCGTCGGCCATCTATAAAAATTTTAGAAAGCTTTTTATTATAAGTTGTTAAATGGTGACCAGACAACTCGGAATGAATTCAACTCAACACCTCCTTTGAAAAGTCATTAAGAATGACAAAAGAAAATTGTTATGTTAGGTTAGGGCAATTTTTCAATTTTTTTTTTCATAGCTATTAATGACTTTTCATGAGTTGTCATGGAACCGTGAATTCAAAAGTAAAATTTTTTAAATACCACTCTGTGATTTTAAAAAAATTTTGGTATTTATGTATTTAGGTGTAGTCTGTCAAATAAGAGTAGAAAAATAAAAAAATTGAACTACAAAATTTGTAGGCTGGCAACACCAATTTAACTGTCAAATATTCTTTTAAAGTGCAATGTCACTGAATGTGTAGAACACAGTAAACCACATTTTAAAAAACATTTTTTGTTCATGACAATTTGAACAATCATAACAATCACACTAATGGTGAGTTTAGTTACACTACTTTTAGACCTGAATGAGTTAAATATATTCAGATCTAAAATTAGAGACACGATCTAAAGCCCGGGCAACGCTAGGTACTTAAGCTAGTATTAAATAAATGTGAGCAATTTCTAAATTGTGCTTTATATTTTATTACATTATCGTTGTTCTTCATTATGTTAACACAAAATTGCGAAGGTATAATAATAATATACCTACACGCAATTCTAATTTTGAGATCAGTAGGTAGCTTTTATGCCTTTTTAATTTTTTATAAAAATGTAGGTTACACAGCTTTACATCAACACCATGAGTTATATGTTTAGTATTACCATTTGAACCACAGTGGCGCCCTCCTATGTTTTCTACTCTTATTTGACAAACTGTAAGCAATTTTTCGAAGTACTTATTTTTTGATTCTGTTTTCTGATTATATTTTCCTTTCCTCCCCAGGGACTGGCTCTACTGCTGTGAAGTTTCAAAATCTCTTTTAAAATATTGTGGGTTAATTGCTGTAAATTTTTAAATACGTTATCCAATTTATCCAAGTAAGCTCGCATGTGAGCACACGTATGTGTGCATAAGTGCCACCTATAAATAAATATAGATGGTGTTCACATCGACAATATAATATGAGTTACTGCGTTTTAGCTCAATCGGATATCGGGAAGTGGATTAATTCCCACTTCCTAGATTCCATTTCATTCATTCATTCAATCAAGAAAACAAAATCAAAATTAAAATAAATGTATTTAAAAACGAAATAATAAAAAAAAAGTGAATCAAAACTCGAACTAAAAACTTCGATTATTATAAATTTTTGTTATCTATAAATTATTATTATCAACTAAGAGAGAATAGGAGCGATTATTCTTCAGTAGGTCGAAATAGTATAAGATTAGATTTTTACTAATAAGTGTCCTACAAAATGAACTTGTTAGATGAAAAAGAATTAGATAGATTATATTATAATCCATCAAAGTGATTTATTTTAATAAATCTCTTTCCGAGAAATAAATATTTTTTACTGTTCTTCAATATTATGGATATCATTTTGATTTAACACATTTTATTTAGATCATTTTTCTTCGATTTATTTATTTTTTTAACCTTTGAATTAACAGGATTATCTTGCTCGTAAATGTTTGGATTTTCAAGATTGACAGACACCATAACAATATAATAATTAAATTAGTAGTTTTGTAACGAACAGCACATACGAAAATGGTTTTGCGTAAGGCGCGGTGTCAGAGATATACTCGTAGTCGAGTTCTTAAATTTCAACCGTACAGTCGCTAGGGTATTAACACTATCAGATTACCACCATTTTAACGATTGATAAATTAATCAAAATCGTTTCAGAGCAATGTCACTATTGTCACCTTGTTGTAGGTATTAAATAAAATAGTGCCAACACACATTTTTTATACAAGTACTATGTAAAAAAAGTATTCAAGCACAGAGGTTTAACGGTTTAAAGTGTTGCCAACTCAGCTTCTTTAGAGCTAGATTTAGTTATTTTTTAGATCATCAGTTCCAAAAAAAGGGGCTCGTTTCTTTGAAAATCTAGCTCCCTTTTTTTCAAAACTCATTAAAAATGACAAAGAAGAACTGTTACTTTGAGACCCGGACATTTTCGTATTGAAAACTTAATTTTTACCTCCGAATTGCTCTAGTCGCCACCTCTCCCCTCCTAGGAATCTAAAGTAGTTTCTCTAAGCACCCCCCCCTTCCCCCCCCCCACCTCCCCCTCCCACTCCTCCAGGGATACACAAAAATTCGAAGGAGCTGGTTAATTTATTCTTCAAATTTCAATACCTCCCCCCTCTACAGGATGGTGAATTTTCAGTCCCAACTTGGATATACAATATTTTAGCTCTTTTTGGCTCCTTTTCGGATGATGTTTGGCTTCATTTTAAAAATCGAGTTGGCAACACTGGTTAAATTGTGTATTTTGCAGTACCTGCAGAGACTGCAGAAGTTGGCATCATATCATTCTAGGATTCTCTGTCTTAGATTAAAAAAACTGCAAATAATTCAGAATAGAGAAATGAGTATCAAACAAAGAATTACGAACGGTTTAATTTTTAACTACAGTTTGTTAACAATTTAGTACCAGCTTACTACAGAGATAAAAACTACAGTACAATAAAGACTTCCATACACACCATACAAGACACAAAGAAAACGTTAGACTAAAGATTGAACAAATCTATCGAATTTTTTACTGTTAAAATAAAGGCATCCAAATGTATAACTAACCTTCTAGTGAAATTAATGATGTACATAGCTAAACTCGTAGCTTATAAGTTTAAAAAACTATTTATGTTGTAAGTATTAGAAATTTTGCAAGTGTAAATTAAAATGTAAGTACCTATATACGCGGTGTCCGGAAACTCATAGTACAGGCGGAAAACTGGTCAATCTACCTCACATTCGGAGTCGATCCGTGATATACTTTTTTTGATTTGAGCTTTCGTTTTCGAGTAAATCGGGTCCAAAGTTGGAATTTTTTTGGTCAAATTTGGAAAAATCGGTCACTAGGGGGTTAATATCAGATATGTAATGTCTTTTAAAATGCATGGAATGGTAAACCAGGCTCAAAAGTTTTTTTAACCCTTTAGTTGCTGAAAAAATTGAAAAATAGTTCATGATGGAGTTTTACCTACCATTAAAACTCTTATTATGTTGCCTTCCTCATCCAGAACATATTTATATATGTGGGAGAGACGACACGTCTATTCTTGTCTTAGTGGTATAATTTGACTTCCTTTATATAAAAATCGAAATGCTCAGATCGAAAAAAATAAGTTTTTTGGGTTCTCTATGTGATGTAGATTCACTAGTTTCCCGCTTGTACTACGAGTTTCTGGAAACATTGTATATTAGACCACATGAATTGGATCTATTTTTAGCCTAAGAAATAAAAATATAATTAAATTTTTTATTAACTCTCTTTTAAATAAGTTTTTAAGGTTATTCCCATCAATGTAGTAATATCATTGAAGAAGAAGATAATGCTAATAAATTTAAACAAAATATGAAAAAGAACAAGACAAACAAAATAAAATACTAACAGTCGCAACTGGGTCCAGGATCCCAGGATCTTTCTTCTTACTGGGACGAACACCTTAACCAATTCGGCCACTGAGACCTATTATTTTTAAGTAATTTTTGTCAATCTCCTATTTCAAATTCAGAATTACCAATATTATCTTCGACTAATTTTTTTTCCATATTATTGGCAGCTATTTTTTAAAATGGAAACTAAAGTTCAAAGAACTAGTTTGTAACCGAGATAGAGACGAGGATAACTAACTAATTAACTAACCATCACGCCGTTTCTCCGCAGGGGTAGGCAGAGAGAACGGACCGCCAAACAACTCTCTGAAAGTCTAAATGAATAATAATTTTTTTATTAGAATAACTCTCTTTTATAATAACTTTTGAAGGTTATTATAAAAGGGAGTTTGCAAACGTTAGCTTTTTATTTTTCTGTGTCTTGTTCTTTTTCATATTTCATTTAGATTTGTTATTTACTTACACATAAACACCATCCACGACTCTGAACTTAGAATCAAAGTACTGGATCCTAAAAATTGTGAAATCCCTCCAATTAGGCCAATCGTCTCATCTTTCAGCTTCAGTTTATGCTTTAAAACTTTTATGATCAATACAGTTCCTGCAACATACACACATAGTATTATGCTTAATGTATAAACATTAAAAAAAATCTTTTTATGAGTATGTATTGAAAATATTTCTAATAGTTCACCGATTACAGTAAAGTGTTTGTCAATATTTACCTATAAAGTGTGTGAAACCTCTGATCGCACTGAACATTCCATACTCAACTTCTGTCCATTGAAATTTGAACCTCAAATAAAGGTATAAAAGTGTTATTTCAGCTGAAAAAGAAATAAACTGATTCAATCTAAAATTATACAAGACTCTGCTTTTGTTTTTCTTCATTATATTTCAATATTTAATCGCAAATTGTTTTTTTTTTAAATAATTATTGCCAATAAGTTCTTGGTTATTGTTGTTTTCATGTGTTTTAACATTATTGTGTTGTATTTTTTTTTTAAGAACGGAGACGGTTTACAGATAGTTTCCGTGAGCACTTAGGCCATAGGCCAGGGGAATAGAAGGTCCACTCCAGCAGAGCCCCGAGTGCTGGAGTAAGGTCTAAATACTCCGAGATGTGACCTTGTTTCTCGGAGGCACCGTTCATGACACTGTTCCCCAGGACATTCAGCCTAAGCACGGTAGCTCACACCTTGGCTTGGGATGGCTATTGCAGTTTTGTGTTTCCACTCCCTGAGCGATGGGTTCGCCACACTCCCTACGCCATTATTTAAATAAAATTAGTATGGAACTGGCAGAGGAAGGATGAAAGTTGACTGAATGCTCTAGATATGAGATCTTTGAGGCATATATGTGGTAAAACCATGTATGATTATATGAAACATGTGAAGATCCGTGAAGATTGTAATGCTAATGTGAGCGTAGTAAGGGAGCGTTCAAGTATTACGTAAATACCCCCCCCCCCCTAAACATTACGTAACGCCCAAGTGACAATTTTTACCTGAATGTCACAATTAAGTTGCGCAAAGTACTGGAAAGTCGCTTAAATACCTTTTTCTTGTTTGAATCGCGTTTGCGGCAATAAATAAAACAAGAGATTTCGAGAACGAAAAGGAATGCCAACTCGGAAGATTTTAATTCCCTAGTTTTTTTTATCTAAATAAAGAAAAACATGTTACGCAACGCGTTGTTCGAACCCCCCCCCTCCCCCCCCCTCGTAATGCACAGTAACGTTTCACAAGACTCCCCCCCCCCCCCCCCCCCCAAGTGCGTTACGTAATACTTGAACGGCCCCTAATGAGTAAGACCGAAAGGGTCACTTATATGGTTTGGGCATGTACAGCAAATGAACAAAGATAGACCTGTAAAGAGAATATTATACAATGCGAATGTGAATGGTAGAATTTGGTAGGGTAAGGCCGGGTTAAGTCAAGAGTCAGAATAACAGAAAGGAATGTAATATGTTAATGAATGTGACTGAAGCAAGGAGTGCCAAGACTGAGTGGCCTGATGGTCTGTCATCTCTGCCTACCCCTTTGAAGTAACTGCTTGATGGTTAGTCAGTCAGTTTATAATAAGGTTTTGAATTTTGACAAACTCATGTAATTTAAAAGGTATTAAAATAAATTTATAATACGACTTTGCACACAAGTATTTAAATATATCCTTTTTCATGTAAATAGAAAATAAATCAAATAAAATGACATTATTTTGAAAATTATGTTGAACCATATTTCCATAATAATTTTTCAATGTTGAAAGAAGCTAAAACTCGTAAGATTTATGGTGCAGACCACTACTCTAGTTGCATCATTGTCCATTCTATCTACCCAACGATATTGTAATACAAGGTATCTCTTTCCCCTTCCCTAAATGTTATCCAGCTATGTATAAAATGACTAGCTTTTGCCTGTTGCAGGCAACTAACGGGTTTAAAAGTTGTGCGATTTGACGTGTAAATGCGGACGAAGTGAGGAGGAGTGTGTGTTAAATTAAATATATGAAGAAAAAAACGATGTTTGAATGCGGATAAAGCGAGGAGTGTGCGCCTACAAAGGGCACAGGTAGTCGACCGCTCAATTTTGTACACCCGCTCTCGGGCCGCTTCGGTCGCCCGGTTCAAGGCATTCAATACGGGCCTTCTCTCGCAAAAGGGAGCCGCGGAGCTTCCTGCTGAATTTTTTATTGCGCCATTCTGGTTGTGCAGGTCGATACTCGTAATTTGATACCCGTAACGCATAATTTCCTAGCCACATTGGTAGATATAGATATAGAATAGACTCCTACCACCGAGCCACATTGGTCGCCGAAACTTTAAAAATGGCCCAGAGAGCTTACCGCTCAATTTAGTACATCTGCTGTCTGATCAATTCAGTCCCCCGACTCAGGGCGTTCAGTATTTCATTTAATTTAATTTAGAAAAACCAATAGAGCATTTTCTCGAAACAAGGGGCCAATGAGTTCACCGCAATGATCTTACTTGCAAACGTGATGGTTGTTGTGGAAGGGACCAGTACCATCAAAATAACATTTTTCCTTCTATTTCCCTCTCGTTTTTTGAACATGCACTTCAAAGCTTGCAGGGGCAGGGTGAGGTCCCATATTGGAGGGATTTTTCTAGCAACATTAACATCCTTTACCTTCCACAACGCAAAGAGTATTGAGCACAGCTATAAAAAAATAATGTTATAATTATTTGTTTGATTTCCCCAACTGACTTCATCAGTTAGGTACAGCTATTTTCAATAAATCCACAAATATTCTTAGTAAAGCACCTTAATATATATTTCCCACTTAGTATATATTTCCATTAATTAATACCTAATTAAAGTATAAACATCTTTGAGAGAACAAATAAAACTCTCACAGACTTAGAAACGGTGTACTACTTTATATGTCTTGGCTCTTCCATAAGTGAAGAAGGAGGTTGTGAAACAGAAGTGAAAAGAAGAATTCGCGTGACAAAAGATTCCTTGAGTAAAATGCAAAATATATGGTGACAGAAGCGTAATGAAGACCACCAAGATGAGATTTGATTTTCCCCATATTTCTATACGGTGTGGAAACATGAATGCTTAGAGCCAGTGAAAGAAAGTGGATAGATGTTCTCGAATTGTGGCGCTGGTGAAAAATGCTTTCTGGTTTCCATGGACAGCTGCATAAATGTGTCCATTCTGGAAAAGCTAGGCATCTACAATAGGCTTCCAACTATCTACCTGCAAAGTATTTTAAGATACTTTGGACATGTTGCTCGCCAAACAAAGGACTCCAACTTGGAGATACTCAAAGTTACTGGCAAAGTGTTTAGCAGAAGAAGCAGAGGAAAGTCTCCAATGCGCTGGACTGAGCAAGTTTCACTGGCGTCCTGTACATCAGTGTTCTTGGCTCTCCACGCGTCTGGCATGTTTTCCGACTATGCGCCGGTGCTGAAGAGATCTCTAGTTCCTCATAGTATCTTCCAACGAAATATCTGTAAAACAAGGACACCTGACCCCTGTATTCTAAAAATAGGGTTAGAGTTTACCTCTAAGACAGCAGAAATGCCAAACACTCCAACAAAACCCAGATTCCGCAGTAAGACCGGAGCCAACAAAGAGCCAAGGATAGTAGAAGCTGAGATTGCCGCACTGTTGGATCCCATCACCGTTGTGGTGCATCGTCCTGTCTTGTAACATATCTGCAATGAAAGGTTATATTATTAGGTTGTTAATAATGAGAGGAAATTTATGCACTAGTTATTTTGACGGTCTCTATGGTTGGGGGATCAGGTTCTCGACTAATCCGGAGATCATGGTTCAGATACCGGCGTCTCTAATTTATTAATTTTAAATAATATATAGTAAATTTGCAAAACTTTCCGTCCAGAGTGGAAGATACTCTCAATATCGTCCTGCTGTAAAACCACCATTCAGAATTGAAAATTGACCTCCTAGTGAAGAGAACTAAGAAATACCGTTACTATACTTAAATGCACAATAATATTTTGTATATCAATGTTTTATATAGTCGCTAAAATTAAAATAAAATCGCTGTAGTAGCCATGTTTAGTGACAGATCTGAATCTCACAACATATTCCAATTGGGGAAGCCATAGTCTCACTGGCTCCAGATGGTTGGGAGCAATTGACCAGTATTCGCATAAAAAAATAATCAAAATAAAATGGTTAGGGAACGTACCCATACTACGTGACCAACTTTGTGCAATTTTTAACCCCCCCGGTGACTAAAAACCCAAGCCCCCCGCCGCTCATTTGTACCAAGCATGGTACAAATGCCCCTGAACGGGTCACGTAGTATGGGTACATTCCCTTATTTACAAAGTCAAGTATCTTCAACTAAGCTTGAGTTAAAAGGTCTTCAGAAATCATGGAAAATAAAATGAATCTACATTTTTAAACTTACATCTCCAAGATAGCTGAATGTTGCCATCATCAGTAGGTGATTACTTCCTCCAATGGATAGTGGCAACACTTCCATGTAGATGGCCCAAGCAGTGGACACCTTTGGAAAGGCCTGGAGGACCAGCAGACCCACAGATGTGGCCATCATCCCAATGATTGGTATGATGATGACGGGCTTCCTGCGCCCGCTGGAGTCGCTCCATGGCCCGAGGAACAAGAGGACTATGCAGGTTATTACTCCACCAACAAAGTTGCTGACAACGGAAAGAGATGATACTATCTGTTGACTTTGCATCTGCAATTATAAGATATAAATACTTAACTAATGTATAGATAATAATATTATTATATGTGGTATACATAATTCATAGTTGAGACTACGGCGTAATGAAAAGCAAAGTCTTTACCATTTTAATAATTCCATATGTGTACCCGAGAGGTCAATGCAGGGGCGGCCCTAGGGCGGTGCAACCGCACAGGGCGCCGTCAGAGGAGGGGGCGCCAAAAACACCCGACCACTGATCGACTATCTATCGATCGTGTAGTCGGTGCCGGAAGCAAGCAGTGTTGCCAACGTAGGCGATTTTTCGCCATTTAGGCTACTCAGAAGCCTGTGCAGATTTGTAAATCATTTTAACCGATGGGGAAAAATGTGATATCTCTAGTCGCGAATTGGTATATTCCCGAATGTGTGGACAGCGCTTCGGATTTGCTGACCATCCCTCTAACTGTCGCCAAAGGAGATCGAAGCTTTAGAAATGAAAACTAATTAAAACGTACTTACGTTCGACTATGTGTCAATACTATCAAATCTTGCAATTTTATCAATTGAGAATAATACTGCCCAAGGGTTAAATTATTCCGATTTAATAAAAAAAATCACAAGTGCAAAAGCAAGAAAAGTTGTGTTCTAGTGTTTTTATTGATTTCGCAAATTTAATTAAATAAATATAATCAAGCATATATTTTTTTTCTGTTATTATTTCTCATCCGTCCTACTAGGTACTTCAATTAAAGTTGCATAACTGCATAGAAAGAGCTCTATTTTTTGTTAGGAGGGGAGGGGCGCCAACAAAAGATTTCGCACCACCTAATAATTTAGCTAGGGCCGCCCCTGGGTCAATGTCCAAATTACCGAAAATGAGTTAATTACATCCACCATTACTTAATTCAAAATTTCATTATCGACTAACTAACTACCTGGCCATCGCCGTTTTTCCGCAAGAATAGGCAGAGAGGACAAACTGCTGAACAACTCAGCCTTGGCACACTCTCATTTTATTATTCTGATTCTTGACATAGCCCGACTCAAATTTCTGATTCACTTGATTGTTCACAGTCTTCCTCGGGGCGTACCTGATTTCTCTACCATTCTCATTTGTGTCATATAGGACCTTTACACTCCTTTCTTCCTTTAATCGCTCTACGTGCCCAAACCATCTGAGCGTCCCTTTCTTAATCGTACTCATTAAGCCTGCACCTGCCTTGCATTCTTGGCGGATCTTTACATTTCTCAAACGATAATATATGGTTTTACCACCTCAGGGATCTCATTACTACAGCATTCAGTCTTCTTTGATCCTTCATCTGCTAGTTCCATGTCTCGCTACCATACATCAGGATAGGTACCAGCAATCCATTGTGGACTGCCAGCTTCTTTGGATAACTTTTTGATAGCGCCAACCGCGTTCAGTTCTTGGAGTTAATGGAGTTACCAGCATTTACCATTCATTCAACATCTCTATCAGCCTTCCCATCTCTCGTAAACATACTTCCCAAATACACAAACTCATCCACCTGCTCCAAGTATTCATCACTCACAACTATATTGCACACTATTTTCGTACTACCTCTTTCAAACACCATGACTTTGGACTTGGTTAATTTTTTTTTATATCTTTTTATAAATTATCATAGATTAATTAAATTATCGTATTTTGAATTTATCATCGACATCAATCTACCAAAATAAACCAACATCGAAAAAACTGCTTCCTTCCCCTAACAACCGTTAAATAACGCAAAAATAATTTTTAAACTAAAACTGTGAAGTCGGTATTGTAGGTATATCTTCCAAAACTTCGACAAACTGAGCATAGATCAGGCGCGGTCTGCACATACTGTGGATGCAGCGCTTCCCTTCCTTTTTAGGCGTAAAATAAATATAATGATAATTGTTATTTATTTTTTCAGCATTAAAAAAATCTTTGGCTAATTTTTTTCTAGCCCTAAACAGCAATAAATACTGCAATTTAACGACACCGTCCCAACCTCAGCGGCCAAAAACAACAAAACCCGATGCGCAGACCAGACCGAAATACATAATAACAATACCGTTCTGAATGCTAGTGTGTCGAATGTCGCAGTAAAGTAAATGCACCAATATCAGCAACACTGGATTCTCTACTCCATTCCGCATGCACAATGTTAAAAAAAAGTTTGATATTTGCGCATGCGCGTTTAGTTCTGCCTGCCAAGTTTTGCCTGAAGCAGTATACGCATTCGATGGGAGCATCCAACACACGGAAAATGGCATAGGCATAGTGCACAGAATAGCATAACAAAGCGTGTGGATTAATTCGGTACGTTTTAGAGAGTTTGTTCGGGTGACCATTTTGACAATTTGGCTTGAATAACGAATGCCGATTGATACATTAAATATCTTTCAAATATCTGTTTAATTAATTTAATTTTAGAACTGTAATAGTTTATGCATATAACGGATCTAGAGCTAATTTGACATACTATTTTTGTCGGTAATCGCATCTTGTTCGGGGGCTAGTCTGTAGGTATTCATATTTGATATTGGGTAGGTATATACTTCAGCATCCCTTAGTGCGCCTTCAATTTAGACGTTTCATGTCGGACGGCTGCAGTGCCGAAGCAGTGCGTTTGTTGTACGGCGCACGGACGGTCATTTGTTTTCATACAAAATGCACCGTGTGGCAACAGTGCGGCGTCGGTACCGAGAACGCTCGACAACAGGACGGCAAAGTCTCAAGCTCCACGTGTTCATTTCGCTGTTGAATGGTGCGGTGACAAGACGTGAGAGCTGAGAGCTGAGAGCTGAGAGCTAACTTCATCAAATTTTCAAGCTTACTGTTTGCTTAAAATGGATGATATAAACGTGGAAGAATTTATAAATGAAATTGAAATACGCCCTGCTATATGGAACCCCAAAAGCGACAAACACAGTAATCGCACGGAAACAAAAAATGCTTGGGAAGGTATCTGTGAAAAATTTATAGATGATTTTAAAAATAAAACTAGAAAAAAACTCGGCAGGTAACTATTTATTTAAATCAAATATTATTATATAATGAAAAATATATTACTTTGTTTACACCACTATATTTAATAATCAATCTACATATTTCGATAACAATGTTACCTTTATCAGGAAAGATGTTAATTTAAAAAATAAATGACAAACAAGTAAAGACAAATAAGAATAAATTAGAACATAGACAAAAATATTAAAAAGGAGACGCGATTAATTAACAAAATAAATAATTATAATAATTATTATTATTAATAAGAATATAAATTTAAGAGATGGCTATTTTTAAAAAATGTTTGGTTATTTATAATATTTAATTTACTATTAACGCTTTTTCTAATTTCTAAATTATCTAATTGTATGCCCGTAGTGTAAGTATGTAAAATTTTAAGACCTTTATTAATATCAAAAGAATGACTTGTTTCCAAAATATGGTTGGTAAATTCAGAATAATAATTATTATTTAAACATCTTATATGTTCAAAATGAATTTTAAAACATCATACGACCCACGTCTAAACATCACTAGCATACAAACGCACGGCAGTCAGAAACGCTTTCAATTTAGGCGTTTGGTATCGGACTGCTACCGTACTGCAGCGGCACGGCAGCAGCAAGGCAGCGGGTTATCACCAGCGGCACAGTTAACGTGCGGCAGCAGTCCGACCAAGTCCGACACGAAACGTCTAAATTGAAAGAGCCCTTATACAAAAAGTAAGTGTCAATAGATATCACTGCAAGTAAAAAAAATTATTAAATATGACGGCATTTGAAAAATAGCCGCAAACGAAACTTTTCGAAACATACTCTTCTGGGCATTTTTTCACTTCGCCGAACCGTTTCGGCCATACCTGGAGAGGTTTTTTTTTTTTTTTTTTTTTATTATAATCTTAATTTTTTATGTTACATAGGTAATTGTGCTGTGCCTGTCTCACTAAAAGTAAAATGTCCATTTTACGTGTTAAAGTAGCATGTACAATGGACATCAGACCGTTGACCTCTCAGGTACAAATATATATATATATGCACGTAAATTTTTGACTGTTCACTAATATTTCTGATTTTTTGCTAATACCGAAACATTATCAATTTGGGAGGCGGGAATGGGTACCACCACCCCAGGAACCATTTATTGGATAACCAACACCTCTGCCATTGGTCACTCCAAGTAGTTTACTACCTTTACTTAGAATGGGTGCCCGGGTTCATGGTGTGAGGTTTGTCTAGGTTGTCAATGACTGCGTCTGTCCAGCAGCTCCGTGGCGGGCCGGATCAGGAGAGACTGGTTGAGGGAGATCGTTTGACCTCTCTGCCAGATGGATTCATATGTCCGTCATTCCTTGACACACTGGCCCCCAGAATCCTTATTTCTTCCCAGTACTTCCTCTCCTTTCCTTAAAAATACCCTCCACACAGCATCCCCAAAGGTGACACAGGTCCTGGTGGAAATTATTTTCCTCCTTGTGCGGAGCTAATGTAAATATATGTATTTCTGAACACCATAGATACAGCTTTTTTCTTTTACTGAATAAATTTGGGAGGTGGATATGGGTACCGCCCCCCCGGGAACCAAGTATTGGATAACCAACATCTCTACCACAGGTCACCCAAAGTGATTTGCTACATTTGGTCACTTAGCAGGGGTGACCAAGTTCATGGGGTGAGGTTTGTCTAGGTCTTGGCGGTGGATGCTTTTGCCCATCTATTGCGTGGCAGGCTGGATCAGAAGAGACTGGTTGAGGGAGACATTTGACCTCTCCAGCCGCATTTTCTCGACTCACCGACTTGCACCACAGTGGGAGAGATGTATTCATACATCCGTCCTCGATATCTTTTTCCTTCTCAGCCCTTCTTCTATCGCCTTTCCTAAAAAACCCTGCACACGGCATCCCCAATGATGACACAGGCCTTGAGGGAAATTATTTTCCTCTGGGTTTCCTGTGTGGAGCTAATGTAAAAAAATAATAAAAATAAACAAAGATGGAATTTCAAACATAGAAGATGAATATTTAGGCAAATTGAATTTACGCAATACGGAATACTCATCATCAGACTACACCGCTAACTGCTAAGGTCAAACTCAAGGTTGTATGTATATGTGTATATATATGATTATACATGTATGTGTGGGTATGCATAAATACATGTTTATGTAAGTATATATATATATGTATGTATGTGTATTTATGTACATACATAACAGCTACCTTACTTATTTGTGTTTATTTTCCAGGCAAATTTGGCAATTTGTGAGTTATTGGAAACATTTCTACCAATTTTCTAATTTTTTTTATAATTTTACTTAAATATGTTTACATTTACTAAACTTCATTTCAAAATAACTATCCTCCGTTGGTCACCATGATACAGGCAGCTGCCTAGTATGGTGACCTAATGTATCTTCCCAAGTAAATGTATTAATCATGTAACAGATACTTATAAATAAATAAAATACATAAAGGTCAACTACATTGTCTACAACACGAGGAAGTGCACAGATTACTTTGTCCATATAAAAATAAGTGTACAGTTCAATATTATTACTACTATAAGTAATAACTTTTCCAAATGATACGCTGGTTACTCACCTCAATAATCGTTCTGTTAGTTCCATTGGAGTGAAAGCACTCTTCTTCTGAGTAACCAAGGTCCACAGTACACGCCTGGCGGAGGAACAGGTTTTGAAAGGCCATGAAACCCATAGTGAGAGACATTATTGCCCCAAACCATAAAGGTTCCATGGTCACCCCATCCCAGAAAGATTTCTTCACGATGTGTTCATTTTTACCATTGCTAGAAAACAAATTTCGAAAATAGCCATCAACCAATGGACATGTTTAATTAGTTATCAACTCAAAATGAATATTGTGTAGAGACAATGGTGTTATATATAATATATAGACGAGTGGTAGAAATCTCAGAGTGGTAAACTAAAGACAAGGCAATTGTATTGTCTTCGATTTCGTAGTTTTAATACTCAACTGCCACCCATTACGTAAGGTCGTGTCCTCAGTGGCGTAGCTAGCATGGGTGGTACCCGGGGCGGATAACGTGGTGTCACCCCTCCCCCACCCCCCAATTTCAACTTCACAAATGTGTAGAAAATTGGTCCATCCTGGGGGGATGACTAGAAAATTTCTGAAATAGGCTATTTTCGTCAATAAAAAGACCGTCAGACACAAAATTCTCGACATTCCACGAGGAGCCAAAGAGCTACGAAAATATAAATAACACCGTATTCAATATTTTTGCGACAATATCCTTCGTAATTTTTTAACGGTCGGATGTAGTGTCATCCCCCCGTCGGGTGGCACCCGGGGCGGTACCCCCCTCAGTACGCCACTGCGGGTCCTACCAGTAAGTAAATTGCATAAAAAAAGCGCCAAAATGCCCTCGTGTTTGATGAGAAAATGTTTCCATTACACGGCAAACATTAGTAAAAGCCAAGGAACAACATTTCATTTGTAAATACAAACAAATTATTTACTATTATCTCAAAAATACAATTTTTTCAATTGTTTCCTGAAGATTTTGAAAGTGGGATAGCAAATATAGCAACAATTAAGTATAAAAAGGACAGTACATCGTCTCCTATAGAATTCCCTGTTCATCCTAGTGTACGCGAGTAAGCATATCTTGACATTTCACTCGCACCCGCGATATAGAATGTTGTATTCGGCGCAAATACGAAAATATATTATTTTATATTCTACCCAGGCGGAGAGTTGGTGTATTTAGTTTACCTGTCCAATTACAAAATTTAATTGATGTAAAAAAATATTACTATAAGCACATAACTTTAGTCAAAATTTTCTATATCTCTCTCTCTCTTTCCAATGTTATGATGTATGTTGAGAAGGCATTATTACATCATTCAATAAAGAATAAGTTTAATTTAATCAAAGATAAATAAAGACAGCTCTGTTGTTAATATAATGCATTTTTTTATTAGTACTTACACGGTTTTAACAGTCAGTCCCACAATTTCTTCTGGAACATGAGTCTCCGCCATGTTTGTGTACCTATTTCTTAACACAATAAAACATTTATAACTTATAAGGCATTTAAATGACAATGTATTCACAAATTTTTCAGACTGATCTATAGAGCTGAATACTTTTATCAACTGTTTTTTTCTTATCTAGAGCTTTGCAAATAGTGAAATCTTTGTTTTTGTTTAAACTATTAAAACGCATCTGGTTCTTATTAAAATTTAGATGTGTCTGTATTTTAGTACCTTCACAATACATATTTGATAAGAAATACAATCAGTCACCTAATTTTGTCTAAGTTTCCTTCAAATAAAATAAAACCCAGTGTTAAGCGGAAACCCGGTCCCCGAGAAATTTGAACCATCGGTATTTTACCAAAGTGTTGCCATCATTGTCGCTCTTATTCCCCCGAATACTGAGCGAAAGGGGCTAAATAAAATGGTCAGACCTAAATAAAATCGTCAAAATTGAGGTTTTGTATTTTTCTTTCCAAAATTAGACCGATTTATAATTTTTTTTTTACTAACTGCAATAAAATAATCTATGTCTGTAGGTTTTTCTTTTTTAAAAAATGCATTGTCTAGTTTGTACACTGAATGCCTGTTGATGGTGTTCAAACCAGGCAATTTTAATGATTTTCAACTCCTATAAGAAATAACCTATCAAAAAAAGTAAAACGTACCGACACGCTAGTGGTCGATATCTGCATTATATTAAAAAAACATTTGCAGTAGTGTCAAAATCCAGATAAGATATTGGGGAATACCTTTGTATGGACTAAAAGCTGCCCAGTTTCCTCTTAACTATGTATTCTGTGTATTTCTCATAATATTATTTTTTAGGTTGAATTCTTATTAAGTGATCTAAACTTTTACCACACAAAAATATGTATGTTTTCAATGATTCCATAACAACTCAATAAAGTGGTATTTCAACACCCCTTTCAAAAGTCATTAAAAGTTATGATTTTTTTTTTAAAAGCTTGTAATCTAACCTAACTTAACCCATTGAATTTTTTTGTTTTCATCGTTTATATCATTTAATGAATTTTCAAATGAGGTGATGATGTTGCACATTGTTAAGTCGTCCGGTCACCGTTTTCAATGAAGTTTATCAAAGACTTTATTTCATATTACATAATCAAACAAAACAATAATATCAGATAAACTTTAATGTAGGTACATATATGTATATATATTTATTTATATTATTACATATCCATACAGACTGTATGTGGAAAATATGGAACAGTAATCATGAAGTAAAATATGCTATTAAAAACTCTTCCAGAAGAAAAGTATTACGCCAACATAAATTATTATTATCGAGGTTTGTTATTACAGTCTTCTTATAACTATATTCCTTGCAGTTGGACACATTTACTACTTCTGAGAAAGTATTGCAAATTGCATGCAATCTAAATTACTCAATTCTGATGCTATAATATACAGATTAATTGATTTCAAACTAGATATTTTCTCTGTGAGAAGTTTGGTTTTCTTTCAATCAAATGCACTATTAGTTCAATTAAATTTATGATATTATACAAAATAAAGAATATTAGCATGAAATAAAGACATTAAAAGAATAAACTTAGTAATAATAATATCAGAAAAAAATTTGTGCAGGTAAAAACTGCCATGTTAAAAACTACATAATGGGTTTTTTCCACAAACGAGTGATTCTGTTGAAAATGTACAGAATATATAAAGATCATTTTTCTGATTTTAATCATCCTACTCAAATTGTTTATTTATATGTTATCAAAATTATTGATTTTAAAAACGGTCTAAAACTGACAAAATCAAAACATCCCATGGTTTGAAAATTGGAATGTGATGTCACAAGCGTCGCTCAGCTGTGCCAGCATAAATTAACATTATCAGTGAGCGTCCACGCTCATGACGTCACACAATAGCCCCGCCATTATCATTTTGGCGGTAATTCAAAAATGGGAAAAATTGGACTCGCTGTAGAAAATTTATTCGTCAACATAAAAATAAAATAAAAATGCTGTAACCATCGTAATTTTTTCTTAATTTTTTTTTACAATAAAAAAAAAAGTGGAAATACCCCATTGTTTTTTAAACCCCTATTTGTATGGCATAATATTAAGTGCACCAGGGGTGCTAGCATAGTCGGTCGATATAGGTTTTATCGAAAATGTCGGTAACTTGACATCGCTCCCGAGCACGACTGCAGGCCGCTAACGAACAAACAACAGTTCACATCGACTAAGGGTTCCTAATTTATTTGACGTAAACTGTTATTTCTTCGTTAGCGTCCTGCAGTCGTGCTCAGGAGCGATTTCAAGTTACCGACATTTTCGATAAAACCTACATCGATCGACCATGCTAGGGGACCTGGTGTATTTACTATGCCTAAATTATTAAATAGTCCCATAACATGTATGTAGGTAGGAAGGTAAGATAGTTACAGCACTATGGATTTTACTTGGCAACATTTGGAATCATCTTCTTCTGCATAATCTTTGAACAAATCAATGTCTCCACAAATCAATGTCTCCAGATTAATGACAAATTAGTACAATCAGGATGGTGGTAACAATTGGCATTTTTCCAAGAATGACAGCTAAACCCTACAACTATTTGACTCTTGAAATGTGTTTTTCTCGGTAGCCTGTTTTATACACTTTGAATTTTAGTTGACAGTATTAATCTTTCGGACATTCCTGAGCCAAGCGCTCCACCCTCAGAGTCTCTTTCTTGGTTACTCGAATGACCTCGAAGTAGCACAGGAGCTGTATAAAAGCCCCTGACACGCTGATGAGCATAAAACAGCCGGGAAACCAGGACAGTGTTCTGGAATAGACGTAGTTACTAAATGGCATCACCACCACGAAGATGAACATATCCATGATTGTTATAACGCTGTAGATTTTCCCTAGAAATATAAATTTTATTTCACACATCATTCTTCATAATAATAAATCATTTGAAATCATAAAAAAAATTAAAAGAACAGGAAAAACATTATTGTGCGGTTTTGGCTCTCAGAGTACTAAGACGTGTTATGGCTTCCTCCTCATTGAGCTATCATTTCCCAAATGACTAGCCGAGCGATTTTATACCTTTTGTGGGATCGAGATCTCCTGACGGACGAAATCTCCTATCAGATTTGTGTGATTTTCTATGGCTATTATTTGCTTTTTCTATGTTTTTTTTTCTTTTCCTATGGTTCTTTGCCGATTTAAAACGATCTAAACTAAAATATGTGACAGCTCACAGTTGAAATCTGACATCGGCCCATAGAAAAAGCAAATAACAACCATAGAAAATCACACAAATCTGACAGGAGATTTCATCCATCAGGAGATCTCGATCCCACAAAAGGTATAGAATCGCTCGGTAGAAGATCTAATACATACATATTTCAAACATTGTTCATTACTCCAAAAGTCAAATTACACAATAGTGATTAGCTGTGAAAATATTTAATCCGAACTTTTTGGTACAGTGAAACTCGCTTAAGAAGTTCCTTCTTAAGAAGTTTTCGTGCTTAAGAAGTTTGGTTTTTCCGGTCCCTTGGCCCCAAATTGACCCAATTTATCCCACTTATAAGGTTTTCCTACTTAAGAAGTTTTTTCCGGTCCCTTGGAAAACTTCTTAAAGAGATTCACTGTGTGTATAAATAGCAGGTTTATATGTTTACACGTTTATCCAAAAAAATGTTTGTAATTACCTTGTTCATTCTGTTGAATATGTTTATTTATTATGGGTCTCTCAACTGTCATCGGTCCACTGCTCAGTATTCCAAAAAGTGTAACTGTAAATATTATTTTTTTTATTTATTTTTTTATTGTTCAATTTATAACATTGTTGCACTATTGAACATAATATTAGGCAAAACAAAATAGTGAAAAGCATGTCTTATTGAATTTCTACGCCAATTAAGAGTGCTAGCTCTTGAGCTTGGTGTAGGAGTTATTTCATTATTATAACATAAGTTTACATAGATTGTAGGTACAATAAATATAAACTTAGGTACTAGGATGTTGTGAAGTTAATTTTTAATATGGCATGAATTGAAGTTATAACATTTTGATTGGTGATATTGATTTTTTTTAACGATTAATTTGGCCCTTTTTTTAATGAAATCTGTTATTTTTTTTACTTCAGGAAGACTATTATGCTCGTTAGTGGGTACTTTGTTGGGTGAATTGTGAATGAGCAGGGCGGGCCTGTGTAGGCGCAATTGGAGCAATTCGCTCCAGGTGCTGACTTGCCAAGAAGCCAAGTCGCTGATAAAACCTAGTACCTAATATAGCTCCCTTGAGGTTTTTACTAGCGCCAGGCGATGATTGGCTCGGGGCCGGTCATGCTGGTCGACAGAACATCATTGTTTTTTCTGTCCTTGTGATATTTGTTTACATACTTATATAGGTATGGATACATACTTGCAAACAGCATCCAAGATTCATTGATAAAAATGAAGATAATAGCATCAGAGAGTTCAGAAATTGCTCCAATAACCCCAATCACTTCATCGCGGAACTTCAGTTTCTCCTTCAGAATTTTAACAATCACCATAATTCCTTAAAACAATAATATAATTACATTATATACAACAAGATTTTGATAAGGTAGATCCTCTTTCCTAGTAAATACAACATTAATACATAATTACCGATTGCATGAATAATTTGCCTTATGGATAAGAGTGTTCCGTATTCTGAAGCCGTCCAAGAAAATGTGTTCCTCAAGTAAAGATATCTGATGGCAATTTCATCTGAAATTAATAATGTTAATTTCTCTGTATTTGCAGCAGAGTTGAGTTCGTCAACCAGTTACCCTCCAATTATGTTATACATTTCCATCAGAAACAAAACTGGGTTTGTTTGGAAATAAAATTAATTAATTTTACTCTAATATAATCTTAGAACCAAAACATAACCTAAGTACATCATATTAAATCAAACTAAGTAAGTACTCAATATTTTATATAAATTCATACTTCTCTCGAATATAGTAGGAATATACATAGTAATTTTCTCTTTGAAGAATGCCATGATTTGAGCTATTGACATGAGATGTGTCACTATTTGCCAATATTTTCACAAGCTATTGTTTGCCACACATGGCCACATTTTTCCACACTTGGCTGTTGTTTGCTAACTATGCCAAATGCGCCAATACAAATAGCCATGTAAGGTGCGACCATCAGGTTAAGTGTTTGATACTTAGTTGGGTTCTATATTTCTATACTTATCCTGGTACATACATATATTTTTTATAATATTGTTGTGGACTTACTGGCACCGATCAATGTGTTGGTAGTTGGAATGAACAACATCGTCATAAGAATTCGTCTTTTATAGCCTTCCCTTTTCTTGAACAAGCACTTAAAACCTTTCAGTGGCAGTGTAATGTCCAAAATACTTGGAATCTTCTCGCTTACATTGAAATCCTCCACTTTCAAGTAGACATACATGAACGAAGTTAACTGTAAAATGAATTAACGTTATTGAATTCCAACACATTGCTGTAATGCAGAAATTGTCTTCAAAGAAATATTCTGTGTTAGTTGAAATATATTTTATACACAAGATTTACATAATATGTAATATATTACATCCTACCTGTAAAAGAAATGATATTGTTGCTATTCCCTCAAATCCCAGTGCATTATAAATAATTGGAGCAAAGAATGATCCAAAAACGATTGCGATGTGCATCGCTGTTCCGTTTCGCCCCATTACCACAGTTGCATTTCGCAGTGTTTTATAACAAACCTGAAAGAAGTAAAAATAATTATTAATGTTTTACCTGACACTAAATGAGTGCTTTTATTATTATCGTGACAATCCACGATCACGATACTATGACGGCATAAAAAAAGCATTAAATGTACATTCTTTATCCTTATAATACTGCAGCTCTTTCTTATACATTAAATAATGATGAGACAAAAGAAGAGACACACAATATATGTGTGTCTGTTTCCTCCAAAGTACTACTTTTTTCCTTTGGAGGAAGCAGATGTATCTTAGTACGGCTCAGCTGCAGCGACAGGAATTGCGTTTCTTTTTATTTATATGTGTAAGGGAGATGAATGATAATGATTGTATGTTTCCTTTGGGGGGTGCAGATATACTTTCTTATTATTTAATGTGTAAGAGGGAGCTGCAGCATTATACGCTTAAGAACAAAATCATTAGAGCATTGATGTTTGACTGAATGAATTTTTTTAATAGGCCACTTGCAAGGATTTCATAACGATTTTTTTTACTAAAATTACGAAAATGTTAGTAAATTTTTTTAGAAATGTACCTACAGTTTTTTTTTGTAAATAAATCCATTATTTGGGCTCGTGACGTCACTACATGAAAATGTCCCTTCTCCGAAAATGTTCCTATTAATTTTGTAAAATTCCACACTGATTTTTTTTTTATACGGCAACAGTTTTATTTCAGGCGAATTTTTACATTTGACATTTAACGTTCACTAGATTTATTGTTTGTTCTCTGCAAACTTATCATTTGTTTTGACTTTTTGAGAGATGTTATGAAAAGAACCCCATACATTTTATGCTGTCTGTAGGTACGTGTTTTAGAAGTATAATAGTAATTGTGCTGATTTTAACAAAATCAAATTTTATTATATTCTTATAATTTACAAGTACAAGTATATTACATTGGATTTAGTAATATAGACATTGAACATTATAATGATTAATGACCAATAAGATGGATCAAGAAAAAAAATATTTATGAGATGTAATATTTTTGGAATGCCTCGTTATTCTCCTGTGCCATTCGCGTGGAAAACATTATTTTTTTTAAAATGATTTTCGTCTATGTAATTATCGTTTTTTCGCACCCATAAAATGATGTCCCGTCTTTCCCGTTTACAAAAAAATGGTCTTATTTTTAAAATTGAAATTTTCAAAAAATCGCCAGGTTTTCAAAAATACGATTAAAAAAAAAATACAGAGTATCAGAATATTTGCCTAAACCGGATTTTTTTTTTAAATGTGATGCAAGTGGCTTATTCACTCACACTTCAATATTATTCTTATAGTAACTATGTTCCGTGCTTTCTAAATTATCGTATCGGCTATTAGTATTGCGGGGGTCTAAGGAGATGTCATGGTGCAGTGTGTGAGAGAGATGCAACAAATTATTACTTTTTCCTTTGGTGGAAACAGACCAGAATTTTCGACCACCATAACACGTGCATCAGCCTAGCATGGTGGTCGAAAAATCCACTAATTAATGTAACCAAATATTTATGCAATGAGTACCCGCCTCGGAACAGACTTAGTCTAGTGAGGCGGGCTACTAACTTTTTCCACGCGATCGTAACAACAGTTGATACGGCAAAAGCCATGCCTCACACGCGCCCGTATCAGCCCTTGTTAAGCTAACTTCGACTGCCGATATCACAGCGCTACTATGTCACAGTATTTTTTCCCGCTCGCTAGGACATTCGTGTAACTATCACAATGCTGACATCTTCAGGCATATTTCGAAAGTAAAATTGTATTTCGTAAAAAACATCTATAATCAAGTGAATGTGTCCTCGTGCCTTTGAGTGTATAGTTCACAATTTACTCCACAGATGGCGCTAGTAGTTTGCGCACGCGCTTGCATTCGATTCCGACTGAACAAATTGGACAAGCGTCGATAACATTTATTGTCGAGATCGCGCGTATTCGCACACGTTTGTTTATGTTGTGAAACTGTGATTTTGAATTTACATAAAAATTTTATTAATTTTAGTGTCATCAGAAGTTTTAGAACTTGTTTATACGAATTAATAATAATAAGTGATTGAGGTACCACTTGTGTCTATCAACACAGTGTCCTGAGTACAAGCACGCGGATAAATGGCGCCATCTTTAAGATAACAAGGGGACGTTTTTGTATGGAATTTAATGTTTTTGTTTTTATAATCATCTAGGAGTGTTTACAGACGACGATTTGGTTTCAAATTGTAGATAATAATCTCATCTGTTTATATAGTATGGTAAATCATGCCATAATATGCTGTAATTTGACATAAAATTGGATCGATAGGTATTTGAAATATGACATATACATGTACCGCGTATGGGTATTGAAAAAACGGAGTAGTTCAACGCAGGGAAAAGGCTAACTTGTTTGTGTAAGATATTATTATCACAATAAACGCCCGGGTTGCGGGCATTAAAAAAAAGAAATAAATAAAGAAAAATTTAAAAAAAAAAGACTTCCATTCATGTTGTATCTCATTTTTCGAAAGAGCTGCAGCATTAGTATGTTTATTGCCTTTTTTATGCTGTCATGATACCGTAATCGTGGATCGTCACGGTAATAATAAAAGCGCTCATTTGATTTTTTAATCCACTGATCGAAATGTTATGCAAAATGATGCTTTGTTGTTTTAATAAAGTTGTTACCTACATCACCTAAATAACTGTAAGCCGACAATCCAAGCAACGGAATGCTTCCCAAAGCCATTGGAATAGTTTTCATATAGATGACCCATAAGACCGGCAGTTGGGGTAAAGCTAGCACGATCATTGTAGTCAAAGATGCCACCAGACTGGAGCCAATGGACAGCAGCATCAAGGGTTTTCTCCTTCCACTGGCATCGCTCCATGGACCAAGGAAGGTGACTAAGATGATAGTTAGCGAACCGGCAATTAAACTACTTGTCACTGATGCGGCAGAAACGAGTTGTTGGGCTGCAATCTGAAAGATTATTATTACTTTATTCAAAAATAAGAAGATTGTTATGAGTATCAGAGTTCACTAAGACATCTTTCTAAGATCTGACAGACTGCTTACATTCTTATTATGTAATAACTAGCGCAGACCCGTGAAAAATCAATAGGCATATCATAATTGTAGGATTTGAAAGAATGTATAAAATATTTGCCTAAGGATCATTATCAGATTCTCTCAAAAACAAATGTTGTCAATTTTGTTTACAGCATAATCATATAATTATAATTAAAAAGAAGTCAGATATTTACTTTTCGAATGAACACCGTAAACTTGAATATTCACAAAATCTGTCAAAAATTTGGTAATTTTTGGAGATCGCTGGCAACGGTTAATATGCACTTTTTTAAAAAAAACTTTTGATTCACCTTAATTACATTAAAAGGCAACTATTTGCATTCGGGGAAGTGGAAAATTCGCTGTCACTTTGGTATGTTGGTATTCCTGATGCACTTGAATGTATAACGAACGGCTAGAAGATTTTGAAGGTACGGGGCACTTTCTTTTGAATCACAAACCATGTTACACAAACCTAGCGTAGCCGCTAAACTACTTGAAAACTGGGATGTTTTCTTGCCTTGACGCGAGTAGGCGTTATAAAGGGGCACTTTCTTTTGTATCACAAACCATGTTACACAAACCTAGAATTCCCATGAAGTCTGCTACGCTTTGCTCTAGCATCTTTTCATACAGTAACAAGAATACCAACATAACAAAATGACATTTGAAAATAATGTTTGAAAATGGACGGTCTCGTTTCACAGAATGAAAGCTAATTTTATTTTTACGTAATCGAAATTTAGAATGAAATATTTTCCACTTCCCTCAATGCAAATAGTTGTCTTTTAATGTAATTAAGGTGAATCAAAAGATTTTTTCAAAAAAAAGTGCGTATTAAAACCATTGCCAGCGATCTCAAAAATTTACCAAAAATTTAAACAACAAAAATACACATTTCAATTAAATACACATTAATTAAATTTAAAATAAATAATTTTCTTGACCACAGGTAGGTTAGGTACCTACTTTATGATTTGTCTAAGTAATCAGTTCCAATTTAGAAAATGACGCTAAAATTCAAAGCAAATCAGTGTTCTAGAGTTTTTTGAATCAGAGTTACAGACGGACACACAACAGAAGTTAGTATTTTTGATGATGAACAGAATTTTTTTTTTACTGCATAGGTGCAATAGCATACTGGAACCAACATCTGTCCTGAAATCAAGTGTGTCTACCATCAGATTATGGAAGCCATTTGAAAGTAGAAAACAAATAAATGCATTGTCAATGGATTTAGGTACTTTAAAAACACAAAAAAATAAATTGCAATTCTAAATAGCAAAACATCTCTAGACCAGCCTTAGCCAGAGTAAAGTTGGCCTCCCAAAAACTGGGCGTACTGTACAGGGCCCGCAGATACTTTAATAGTACACAACTGCTAACCCTGTACAAATCACAAGTGCGCCCCACGGTTGAATTTGGCAGCCACCTCTGGTCTGGAGCTCCAAAATACCTGAAAAATACCCTCGACTCTGTGCAGAAACGGGCGGTCCGTTTAATAGATTCTCCCATCTTAACAGACGGATTGTAATCTTTAGAGCACAGGCGTTGGGTGGGAATGCTATCCTTGTTCTACCGGTATTGCAATGGAAGATGCTCCGAGGAACTAGAATCATTGATCCCTTCGGCACCGGTGCATAGTCGGGAAACACGCCAAACGCGTGCCCAACATTTGTACACGGTCGACATTTGTCACATGAGAACGGGTCGTTTCTTCGACTTGTTCTTGTGTTCAACAGCTCGGCTGTGGAATGATTTTCCGGCCTCTGTGTTTCTCCTTCCTACAACATGGGTCTCTTCAAGACCAATGTTCATTCCTTCCTCTCCTCGAAAAGACCCTCCACACAGCATCCCAGATGACATAGGCCCTGAGGGAAATTATTTTCCTCAGGGCCTCCTGTGTGGAGTTAATGTAAAAAAAAAAGATACTTCTGTTTAACCTGGTCATGGAAATGGTGGCATTTCATCTTTGCAAATTAAAATGCTTTCGGTGATCTTTAGACTTAGCTAGCAGAAACATCGAGCTAGTGTCAGATGCGGTACCACCCTTATGGCTTGTTCGCATGGTTCGCCGAAAACCGTTCACATTGCGGCGCATTACAATCAAGTAGAGAGTACATTAATAAGTGGCGCATTGAAAGATCAACAGGCCGTGGCGCATTAAGCTGATTACAATACTTATTTTAGAAGAGTTGGAAGAATAAATTAGTGAGATGTAAATAAATAAACTATGGACACGGAAAGAGATTAATAGCAGCATAAATAAATAATTTTGGAGTAGCATCTTCGCTCCAATGCCACGACATTTCCGCATTTCTATAAATGATCTCTGCTAAAATGGCAGGTTCACGCATGTCTACTATATATTCTCTACTCACGACTCACGGCTGCCGGGTGAACAATCTCTTACAAAATGTGTCCATTTCACCATTATACCGTGCATAATTTTGAACCATTATGACTCCATATAAACTAGGTCAAAAGGAAATTAATTCTTACCTCCACTGTTGCATTTAATGACCCCTCTACGTAGCAGATATCTTCTGAATATCCCAAGTCCACAGTACAAGCTCTTTGAATGTACAAGTTCTTTGATACAACTATGTCAAATCCCAGAGACACAAATATACCAATCCACATTGGCTCCAAAGTAATGTCAGACCAAAAGGTAGACTTTCTAGATTTTTGCGGTTCATCGTTACTTCTGAAAGGAATTGGTTATATTGTAATAAGTATACACTTGTGTATTTCACAACGCTGTTGTAGAGCTATGAAGCCATTTTTATAAGTTTACAATATACTTCACACATCAAGACGTGTGTAATGAAAAAAAATTAAGAATGGCTTGTTTTGAAGCCACGCATAAGATTTTACCACAAAGAAGTAACTTTTCCGGTCTCTTGAGAAACAACTTATTTTAAAAAGACCGCTTCACTATAATACATCTGCCCTCTAACTGAATTCTTTAAGCAATAACCTAGCGCAAAGTCAACTTTGTAGGTCATTAACATCCTAACTAACATCCTCAATGAATACAGCAATTGATTATTCATGCAATGTTAGAAATCTTTCTCACTTAAGAGGAACGGATGGCGCGGCCCGTTTCATCCAAATCTTAATTTTGGATTTGAGGTCAAAATACTCAACCATACTGATAGATTTATTTTTTCAATCAAATCTAGTACGGTACTGTAAAAATATCTGGTACGGTTATGTGTTTCATTATTTATTTGTGTTTTGGGTTATAAAATATATAGGCCATTAATGATTTAAATTTTTCATGATTTTATAGGCAACTTGAGCAATTATTTGTGTGTAGGTAAATGATAAACATTTTTAAAAAAAAGAGTGCGCAATTCACACGGTAGAAGTGAAACCTTCAGAAAACTTAACTTCGAGAGAATGTTTCGGGAGAATGAGACGAATGCAGAGTATCAGAGTATTGTAGGGTTTATTTATTGTAATATTGTTACCAAGTTTAAAAATTATTTTACATTTTATTCTACGAAGCATACGTCATTAATCTCAGTCTCTCGCAGGCTATATCATATCGATTTATGTGTTTGTCTCTTTTTAGTGTCGCTCGTTTCCGTTTCATCGAGTTTCAAGTCACAGCGGTGATAAAGAAGTTTTCAATTCAAAAAATAATTTTACTGTATTCTTATAAAAATTTGATGAAGTATGAAATAAAAAATAAAAATTATCAAAAGACAACATTTTGAAAGGTGTAAATTTATATTACAAATGACTTTTTTACATTGGAACACAAATTTGTCAGATATAAATCAAAGATAACCACCTAAAAAAACGCATTTTCTAGATTTTTTTTCTTCATTATATTAACACAGTAGATAAGGCAAGATATATATTTTTCAATTATAATTTTAACTACGAAAATTTCCAAAATTGCCTTCAAAAAGAGCAAATTTGAATACACACATATCCCTACTAGATGTTTAATATAAATTTTGATTTTAAAACTTTTACTCAGTTTGGTTGGTTATTTTGGCCTCAAATCCAAAATTAAGTTTCGTATGGAACAGGCCGAAACGGGCCGAAAAGTTCCTCAACAATGTTTAAAACAATAATATTTAAAAGTTTTCTGTGAATCTACTTATCGTTCAACTTCACTATGAAAGATAGTATGTATTGCAAACAGATGTACCTATTCATATTATGAGGGCATTGTTTACATTCGTTTATTTATTCACGGAACATTAACAGATTATTATACGAGGGCTGTCCGTAAAATAAGGTCTCCAAGGTGCTGCGGTCGCTAGGAACAATTTTATGAGAGACCCAGTAACACTGGCGTGTAGCCTGGTTTCTCCTCGCCAAATCCCCACCACGCTGCACCCTCTGTGGCGCTTAGTCTCGTCGTGGCAGCCGTTCGCGATGGGGCTTCCGCTCGCCGCTCCCGCCAGGTGTGAATAAAGCTTTATAATTAGTTTATTGTGCAAAGAACAAAACCCTGGTAGAAATTCATTCTCAGCTACTTGAAGTGTATGGAAAATAGTGTATGAGTGCGAAAACGTGCGCAATTGGTGCAGAGAATTTAAAAACATGGGCGTAAAATCGTTCCTCGCGACCGGAGCACCTTTGAGACCTTATTTTACGGATAGCCCTCGTAATTGCATTAGAGTGCTTATTCAGAAACATAACAATAAAAATCACATGATAACATCACTACTTTTAAAAATGTTCATTTAAAATATTAAAATTTGGTTTTGTATTTCATGCAGATATATTTTAATGATTCCGTTGCTTTGTGATGAGAAAATAATTGATTGTTTTTTAAACATTGCGTTAATGTCTTTGAAAAAGTTCAGATGAAAATGCTGCAGCAGATTACATTTTATTATCTGTTAAAACAATCGTTTGCTCCACAAAGTTTTTATCTTCCATGTCTCGCCACTTTAACGATACGCTTTGTACTGGCTCACATGAACATGAAGAGTTCATAATCTAAAATAAGTATTTGCATAATTTATAAGGGTTAGTTCACCCAACATGATATCTTGATTCAACGTTCCAAGGACATTATCTCGTGGTAAGATGATTTATGATTACATGAGTAATTTTTTTTTGTATAAATAAAGTAATACATGTGTACATTAAATGGAATTAGATAGTGTAATAAAATCAAAGACTTTCTGATCGCCGTCTATATCACTTTCTCAAAGAAATTATGATACGGGGTGTCAATATGAAATAAAGATTTAAAACAGTAAAATAAATGACTCTGCAGTAGCACATGACCTGTGTGATAGCCCCCGTCATGGTAATTATTCATTTTTACCTATCCTAATAAAAATCATTTGATAATGACTATGTAGTGAATGTCGTATAACTTTGATTAACTGGATGAGCAATAATAAAATGCTAAATAAATATTTAGAATAAAATATATTGTCTACACGGTAAATGACAATAAAAACATCCAATAATCAACAACATTACGTTGTGCCATTCAAATTCCCAGCTGTTGGGTGTCGGTAGGTCAGGCCAGTCTTGCCAACCTGTCGGCGTCAGTAGTTCCAGTCAATCCCTTCTTTACTGACTGTGGTAGCTGGAGCAGTTTCTTGTTGGCAACCCCTCTGGCGGCAAATGAGTGAACCAAACATGTGAGGCAACAATATTTAAATATGCTGCTAACACTACTTTCTACTAAGTAAGAAACCCCACTAACTAAGAAATTTACTGCCAATCAGAACTCAAGAAATTAAAGAACTCCGCTGAAATTTTGTATTTTGACATAAAATTCGAGTTTTCCCCTGAGCACTCTAAAATTTCAAGATTATTATTAACATAATATATTTAATTAATGAAGACAATATTAGCATCACTCAATCGAAAATCTGAAACAGAAAAATCAGAAAAACATACGGTCACATCTAGGAAATGAACACAAGACCTGTGCCTTGCCGGAGCAGAGCTCTACTGAGCTAATGTGAACCTATCCGATTCGATCATATTTAACTATACCATACTTCTATAGAGGGAGGTATTTATGGAGATCACCAATTATAGGGTCGACCCGGTTAAATATTAATGATGTGTTATGTGTTTTAAAGTGTGTAAAGGGTGTGGTAAATCAAATAAGTAAGATGTCGGTACATTACTTACAGGTTTATTAACAACTTACACATAATTCCTCTATATTTAAATATTAACAATTATAATAATGTGAAGGGCGAACAAACACGATATGCAAGTGAGTCTTGACCGGTAGTTTAATACAGAATGATCGGTGGTTTTCGATCCGGAGCGGAGAGAGCTCTTGTGACTTGAAAATGAATTCGATTGGTTGCTAGAGGACCAAGGGAGGGAGGCGGGTATGGGTACCGCCGCCCCGGGAACCATTTATTGGATAACCAACACCCCTGCCACAGGTCACCCCAAGTGAACTCCACACAGCATCCTCAAAGATGACATAGGCCCCTAGGGAAATTGTTTTCCTCGGTGCCTCCTGTGTGGAGCTAATGTAAAAAAAAAAAAAATCGAATAACTAGCCGAATGCAATTCAGTGTCCTTTGTTCGACCTCCACATTTCGACTCAGAACTACCAACATTATCTTCATTTTCTTAAAACTGTGTATACACACAGCTATTAAATATAAAAGATGATCCTATATAAATAACTCTGTCCATATAATCCCTTCAGACCGTTCACACCTAAACGGTTTATGTGCAGATCAATCATAGACAATGCAGATTTTACGCCGTAACCGCTCCCGATGCGATATGCGAAAAGTTAAGCACCTCCCTCTCCGACAAAAACAGGAGAGGGGTCATTTTAATTACGGAGCTGCCTAGACCGGTGGATCACAGATGTCAAGTTGACAGATTCAGTACAAAAAAATGTGCATTGCATGGCCGCTCGCTATTTCATCTGACACCCTCTCCTACCATAGGAAGAAATATTTGATAGCGTCGTGTGAACGGTACAAAACATAAGCGCTCGTGGTTCAATAGATATCTGCACGCGGTTTATAGCTGCATAGCTTAATGCATATTTTTATTGGCTACTATCTTTATGTATGAATGCTACCTAGATAGTGTGTAGATGAGATCATATCTTTTTCTGATTTTTCGGTTTCAGATTTTTGATTGAGTGTTGCTAATATTATCTTCATTAATTAAATATTATGTGGCATAGGCTTTGTTTAAAACCTATAAAGTGAGATAAACATTACCATTTTGCAGCCAAATCGACGTTTCTTACCAATATTCGTATGTAATTTTCAGTTTAAATCTGCCGTATCCGTCAGGCGGCGTTACTAGCAGGGAATGCCCCAATAATAACTTCATTAGCATTTATTTTGCAAATGTCAGACACATTCGTTTTTAATTATTATAAGCAATAATTATCAGCCTGAAACACTCATCAACATTGAAAAATCTTCCGAGAAAAGATACTTGCCGCCAACGGGACTTGAACCCGTGTCCTTCTGATTGCCGGTCAGCTGCTCTTGACCACTGAGCTATGGGGGCTTATCAAATACCCGCCAAATAATTCAATATATACTAGTGTTTCATTCAACAATTACTGCTTATTATATTTTTTCCACCTGAAAACAACCAACTTTATTTTTGCGAGAGAGACATTGTAAGTGTTAAATCCCTCGCTAGGTGGCGTCGAGACAAATTATGACTACATTTATTTTTGTTCATTCACATTCGTTTTTGTTTTGAAACTCCAAAATACCATAAAAATAGTTATTCTACAGTATTTTGTGCAAAATTTTTAATTTTGAGGATATTTTTAACAGTGATACTGTTCAAATCCCGAAATTACATTCCAGTGTGGATAGTACCTAAGCACAGCAGTCAACAGCCACAAAAACATTATTCTAGAATGGCAACACAGACATTTTAGTTTCTTCCACCGGCCGCTGTCAGAAAGGAAAAATTATAAAAATAAAATAGATTCTTGGTTATTCGTTGGTTCGGGCTGCTGTGCGCGGGGATTACTATCCACATAGTTCACCCTCCGGTTTAAATTTATTGTCGTATAATATAATTTATAATTTTAAATATCCCGGAGTCAGATAAAAATAAAATTCAACTTATTATTTCAAAGAACCCGTGACATCCCAAATAACGTGGAGGATTGGTGTGTAAGTATTCGACCCCCCACATTGTTATAAATGGTGACCCTCGACTTTACACGACTTTAATATACTTCTAAAAATGTCACAATCCTGCACATCAGCCAGCCAGATCCAACGTCTAACCAGGAGTCCTGAGACAGCTTGTGTAAGTGCACATTTTAAAAATATCATCATTATTCCACATTTTATTAATATCAATTTTGTTATTAAATGTTCTCAGTAATTTTAAAAAATTGTACATCCCCGTTGTAGTTAAGATTACATCGGTATACACTCCGAATATTCGGGTGCAAGCATAATCTGTGAATCCCTATACATATTTACGATCAATATCTATCGAATATTTCCAACTAATGATTTTAAAAAATATCATTCTTTCAATGACCATTAACTGCGTGCAAAAACAATTTCAGAAACAAGGATCTACGGAAGTCTGAGCTGAGCATCCGGTGAAACCATGCTGTGTAGGCCAGCGCAGATCAATAGCTCTAGATCATCAGCCAGCCAGAGCTTCAGAAGAGCAGATTCTACCGGTGTCCCAAGAGTATGCAGTTTAGGCCATCTACTGACCACAGCCACACCAAGTCCCCAGGCACCGGACTGGAGGATTGGAGTGTAAGTATTCGATCCCAACATCGTTATACCAGTTTCGAGTGTTTTGTGATTATGTCGAATTCGGTGCGGGAATCCGAGATTTCGAGAGATAAACGGAGATTATGAAGGTTATTCATACGGAAGCGCGGGGCAAACGTTCGAGGGTCTGCGGTGATGCCAAAAGGCAAAAGGTCTGTGAGCCGATACCAGACGACCCGCGAATTGACATGCTCACGCAAATGTCCCAGGTGTAGGAGATGTTGCATCTGTTGTTGGAAAAGCGGTCGGATGTCCCTATCCGTGACGCCTCGGAAGACGATGATGAGGATAGCATCTCCCTGGACACCCCCGCGTCGCTCCGGGAGGAATTGGCGAGGAAAGCCGACAGAGATGAATGTCTCACCTGTCCTCTGCCATCTCATGCCTTGGATCTCGGGACTGGACGACAGAGCTAAAGCAGCCGAAGATACCGCCGGCCGACCCAGGGAGGGTGAAAAGAGTAGAACTCCTTCAGCATCTGGGGTCAGCTAATTGGAACAATGTCCGCTACCTCAAGATCCAGAACCGCAACCCCTCTCTTCTCTATGTTGGCATTGAACCCGGAGTTGAAGCGCGTAGCCCAGGAAGAATCGACCAGTACGTCAACGGACTCCTGCGTATCCCTGACCAATGCGCTTTCGCTGCATGCCGATCTCCTGACGGCATGCAGGGGCTGGTCAACTGGAGCGCGGAACCGAGCATGAAGCTGAGCACTTCCACTCTTTATGAGAAAGTACAGTCTCTCTTCGCCACGAGGTCTGAGTCCCAGAAGGTGTCCAAAGACATTGTGCAGATGGTGGGTGGAGTCTTTCGTATGGCCAAAATATTCCACCATACGAAGGATTCCACCCACATCAGAATATCTCTTCGACCCAAACATCCTGTTGGCGCAGCTTCGCTCCTCAGCCTAGCACATCGCGATCTGCTCCACCCGTTAAACCCGTTGCAGCACAGAACTTGCAGCCCTTTCGTCCCAGAATGCAGCAGAGGAGGACCATCGCGAGAAGGGAGCAGCCAGAGAGCCGAAGTCAGGAACCAGCCCAGAACTGCTAAAGATTTCACTCGCCGAAACAGGTTTAGGCCCATTGAAAGGACGGGGAAGTCGGACGGTAAGAGGTTTTAACCCGGCCCCCCCCTTTCAGGGGGGTCAGTTGCGATCATTCGCAGGTAAGTGGAGGAACCTTGGCACCCCTACTATCATCCTTAAGATATTGGAGGGCTATGAATTCCATTTTCTTCAAAACCTCCACTGAATAATAATATAAATTTATTTAACTCCTCATTCGCTTCTAAGACTTCTGTGGCAATGACGGAACAAATTGAAAAACTCAAGGCCCTTTAAGTTTTAGAGTCGGCACCTGCCACTCCCTCATTTATTTCTAACATGTTTCTCATCCCCAAGTCAGATGGTTCAAAGACAACTTTCTGAATATTAGTAAATTTTGTCTGGTAAATGTTTACTGAGTTCCTATTTTCCTACAACCGAACGCCTGGATTTCCATGTGCCTTTGAGTGAGCAGTATAGATGTTTCCTTATCTACAGGAATGAACTCTTGATGACATACCTCTCCTTTGGCCTGGCCGCCTCACCTGGCACCAAGGCATTCTCAACTATCACTAACTGGGTAGCGCAGGAACTGCGGAAAAGAGGGATGAGAATTTGAATATATGTATTTGCATGATTTTTTTTATTAGTAAACCAATGCCTGCTTACTTTAAAACAGTAGTCTAGCGAAATGGTGAAGTTTTTACAAGACTTGAGATGGCAGATACAATTTGATAAGTCAATACTAGAACCATCACAACAAGTCCAATTTCTTGATATCAGCTGGAATACTGTAACTAATGAAAAGTCTCTCCCTCAGAACAAGATTTTAGTCCTATCTTATCTGTTAAAGGGTTTGATTCAGACAGGAAGGTGGTCACTAAATAAGGGGCGCAGCCTCTTGGGTTCTTCCAACTTTGCTAGTTTTGCAGTTCCAAGAGGCAGACTCAACAACCGGTATATACAGAAAGGGTGCTTAGGACTCTGACACTACCACCCTTGGGAGTTATCGAGCGATCGAACCCACCATCTCAATTACCAAGCTACCGCTTGGGAATTGAGATGGTGGGTTCGATCGCTCACCCTGACGTCACCTATACATCTGCCGCTGTTTGAGCATTACCTGACAACTGTGCCCAGCTAGACGAGAGACTTCTCAGTGGTGTGTGGACTGAAGATCAGCTAAATCTTCACTCCAATCTGAAGGAGATGCTCGCCGTGTTGGATGCCTTGTCTCCTCAAGCGCTCGAGCTATCCGGCTCGGGTCTTCCAGTCGGATAACAAATCTGTCGTATCTTACCTCCACAAGGAATGTGGTACCTGGTCAACTCAACACCTGAGCAGTACTCGACTTGAAGATCAGCTGAATCTTCACTCTAATCTGAAGGAGATGCTCGCCGTGTTGGCTGCAGTGCGAATGGCACTGGCTACCCTCTTTTACAGAGGTAGTATTCAGAAAATGGGGACGATCTGAGATAGACCTATTTGGCTCTAAGACAGCACACGTGGTTCAGAGGTAAGTTTCTCTTGATTTTCAGGTTGACAAAGCAGATACCACACTGCTTGGACCAGGGACTGGGACTATCAGCTGGCTTCCCTCCCCCATCCCTCTTGCCAAGGGTTCTTTGCCACCTGAATAGAGCAAGGGGATTATACCTGGTAGTGGCTCCTCATTGGGAGAGGGCATTTTGGAGAGCGGATCTGAAGTGTCGGGCCTTAGGTCCACCTCTCACGATTCATAATCTAGAAGAAGCACTCGTAGACACCAGGACCAACAACCCTCCTTCTCAAGTAGAATCCTTGATTCTGGAGATTTGGCTTTGTGGGGATGGGACAAAAGGACTAGGAAGATGGTCAACTCAGCAGAAGGAACTTCTTAGATCTGGGAGGAGAAGTTCTACCCTTCACACTTATACTCCGGCATGGCGGAGGTGGCAGCACTGGGTGTCAGAGAATCAACTCGATGCCATACGTCCCAAAGCTGAAGACCTGGCTAGGTTCCTAGCCGACCTACACATTAAAGAAAAGCTATCGCTGAGGACCAATTTAGTTCTTAAGTCAGTGGTGTGTAACTTAGGCTCTCCAGAGGATAATAGAAAGCTGAACTCCAATCCGGTAGTGAAGAAGATATTAAAAGAGAATATCTTTAGCTACAGTTAAGCCTTCGAAGCCCCCCCCCCCCCCCCCATTTGGGGCCCGAGGATTGTATCATCTTGGCTGGAGAAGAGTTTGCCTCAACACATAACTCTCTCGGAGAGCAGCCACAATCCTGCTTTTGGCATCAGGGCGCCGAGTTCACGATCTCACCTTACTCCACTGCACAGCTGAAAGACTGTCAGTGGACAGAGAAGGCATCTCCATTTGGCCAGTGGCTGGTGCCAAGACAGATTCGGCAGACTAGCAGCAATCAGGATGGAAGCTGGCTCACTCTGAGACAAGGAACATTGACCCCGTCTATTGGACAGGTCCTAGAACTGTCAAGGGAACGGAAAGCGCAGGCGATATTACCTAATCTGTTTATTACAACTTTTAGGACGGTAAAGGTGGCCACCAGGACAGTAATTGCAGGTTGGATTAGGACAATCCTCAGGGATACCGGAGTAGAGGATCCACCTGACAGAATCCGTTCAGCGGTGACATCCCTGAACTGGTTGCAGAAGTATATACTGATATAAGATGATATACTATCGTGTGGCAACTGAAGAACTCCTAATACCTTTGCCAAGTTCTACAGAAGGGAAATTGCAGAATCCCATCTATTGCTGACCTTTTTCAACCACTGTAACTGATTAGCCGATTCCTTGAAATCTTGCCCCAATTTCTAGCATATAAATATTATAATTGATTCACATTAGCATCATGTCATGGATAACAAACAATATCTCACCTTATAGGTTTTAAATAAAGCCTTTGCTACATGATGAAAAAGTTTTACCTTACAATAAAACTTATATTATGTACTTAGCTTTATTTAAAACCTAGGCAAGGGCTGCCTGATGAGATCTAATGAAGTTATTATTGGGGCATTCCCTGCTAGTAACGCCGCCTGACGGATACAATTGGAACTGCCAGGTGACATTAGCGGCAGATTTAAACTGAAAATTACATACGAATATTGGTAAGAAACGTCGATTTGGCTGCAAAATGGTAATGTTTATCTCACTTTATAGGTTTTAAATAAAGCTAAGTACATAATACAAGTTTTTTTGTAAGGTAAAACTTTTTCATTACTATTTGTGGTTTTAATCGTTAAGATAAAAATAAACATAAAAAATATATTTTTTAATACATTTTGTTGTTCATAGGCAAAGCTCAAATTTACCAATTTTATAAAAACAATGACGAAAAATAATAATACGCGATCCAGGGGCAGCAAAGTCACCGGATAAAACCGTTGCAGAAATATTATATTTGATTTTGGAAAGCGTTATGTTTGGTTAGACTTTCATCTTTTTGAATGATTGTGATTTGAAGTTTTGATTTTTGATTCATATTGGATATTTTTTGATCCTGGAAAATTTTATTTAAAAAAAAACTGCTGGGAAAATCGGACAATTGTTCAGGAATTTTTTTTAGAGACTTACCTTTTTGATATTATGTAAAGTTTGGAAATGTTCTATTTTAGGAAAATTGTAAAAATGGTAAAAACTTCTCGACGAATTGGTCGTAATCTTGTATGTGGGAAAATTTTTATTTTTCTGAAAATAAATTTAAAATTTTAGCTTATAAATTATTGGGAAATTTTAAATGTGTTGGGAAATTTTTGAAAAACACTTTCATTTTGATTTTGTTATGAAAGTTTGGAAATTGTTCATGTTGGAAATTTATTGATCACGAGAAAAAAAATCCAAAAAATGTCATCCTTTTTTTACATGTGCTCCACACAGGGAAATTATTTTCCCTTGGGGCCTGTGTGAACCTTAGTCATCTTTGGGGATGCTGTGTGGAGGGTTTTTTTATGAGAGGAAGGAGAGGAGAGTTCTGGGAAGGAAAACGTTTAAGGAGTGGGTAGAAATCTGGGGTTCAGTGTGACCAGGTCATCCGCCCCCAAGACCCAGTCAAACCTCACCCCATGAACCCGGGTATCCCTGCAAAATCACCAAACGCAGAACCACTTGGGGTGACCTACGGCAGAGGTGTTGGTTATCCAATAAAGGTTCCCGGGGCAGCGGTACCCATTCCCGCCTCCCAAAATCAATTCTTCTGGGAAAATTGGAAAAAGGTTGAAAAATAGTTTGTGAAACAGTATAAAACTTTTTAAAACTGTGAAAATCAATGTTGAAAGATAAAAAAGGCAAAGATGAAAAATAAAATAAAAAATTGAAATAAATACAATAATATTATTATGCTACTCAATTAGAAAGGACAGAGATGAAAAAATATGTTGGCAAGCAACGGCTAACAAAAACAATTTAATAACCTTTTGAAGTACACAAGGAATTAGATGACTTTATGTTCTGGAAGGCTAATACAAGTGGAGTCTGATACAAATCTGTACCTTAAAAGATAAACCGCACATAGCTATAAACCAAAGACTTAGCTATGTAGTTTATCCTATAAGGTACAGAAATAATTTCTTTGCCCAAAAGAAGATTTAAGCTGTGTGCACACACAGCTATAATACACGTGGCTTGGCATATTTCGGCATACCGCTCGCCATACATTACCAATTGGAATATATGGCGAGCGATATGCTGAAATACATCAAGCCATATATATTATATCCGTGTGTGTACACAGCATTAGTTTGAATTGCCATAAAGTTCAGACCAGAGCCAATTCTAGTGGTACGAATTTGTTGTGTTCTTTCTGCAATATTTTTAGATTTATTAAAAAATCTTTAAGGCGTTTGTGTAATATACAGCTGTTTTACATTCATGGCGTTATACCTATTCCTTATAAAAAAGGTATATTTTTATTATAATATAAAAATTTGAGTTACATTTATACATACCTACATATTTTACCAAATATTATATTTAAGGGGATCATTGGTCATGTCTAAAGTGGGTCACGACTGTATGGGAAAAAAATCTTGTTTTGATTTGTCTAATAGTGATAAAAGGGTGTTAAATGAAGATATAAAATCCAATAATTTTTTAAATCATATTTGGTTATCATCTTCTTCCTCCGGATTGACTTTGAAATATCACATAATAGAGAAGAACCCACCCTTGTTAAATCTTAACCTTTCCTGGTCTGTAATGCGTAAATACTACACATTGCTTCTAATAACTTTTATATCTCTATAAATATAATGAATTCTGGATTCAGATTTTAGGTATTCCTCCGTTATACATTTACACACTGAATTAAAAAATAGTATTTTAAATAATTAGCAAATTTAATTCAAAATCAGAGATATTTTGCTAAATATCGGGAATAAACCACAAATACAATCAACCGTGTGCCAGTGTGGACCGTGATACCCGAAGAGTGTGCGGGGGGAGATGACACGCTATGTGACGTCTCGCTCTACTTTGCTATACGGGAACACGAGAAACAGAGACCGCCGTGTTGTGTTTCGACCGTCGATACCTACGACCGCATAGTAGCTAAACATACATAGCTGTATGTATGTATTGGGTAGCAGCCCAGCGCCCAGCGCCTCAGTCGTTCGCGGGCAATCCTTTGAGATGGTCTCTTCGCCCGTTTTTTGAGCAATGGACGATGGTTTTTTCATGTTTTCAGCAATTAAATTACAATTATTATCACTTGTAACACAAATTACGAAAAACAAAAGCGATTAGCTATGAATGTTAATATATTTCCGATATAAAATCGATGATTTTAACACGTGAATTGATTACACAGCACCGGAGCGCGCGTATTTTTTTAGCACAGTAAGGGAAAGGTTAAAGAACTGTTTTTCAATAAAACACGAAAGAGAGGGAATATTTTGATTTATTTCTTTAAAAAATATATGAATACTAGCTTTTGACCCCGGCTTCGTTCGCATATTCGCCCCTCCCCCCTACCCCTCCTTCTCCCCCCCCCCCCCCACCAAACCCCCCCGCCCCTCCTTCTCCCCACAATACCTTTAACATTCAAACAACTCGAGTGCCACCTATTAAAACATAACTATCAAACACACGCAGTTTCGCATTTATAATATTAGTATAGTTGTTGGATAAGATCAAAGTGTAGATTAGTACCTATTTTATACGACCGGACAACTCAGAATGAAAACCAACTCAGAAGCACCTCAGAAAGGTCATGAGTGATGACAAAAAAATATTATAAAATAGGTTAAGTTAGGTTACCGGCTATTTTGAAAAGATTTTTTGAGGTGTTACATTCTGGACAATATTCGTGAAGCCATTGGTGAAATACAGCTGCACACAATCGATAATGTGCTTAAAAATTGGACCGATCGTGTAGGCTACTGCATGGCCAGCCGAGGCAGCCATTTGAATGAAATTATTTTCCATTATTAACCGGAAGGATTGTACTTTCAAATAAAAAAAGAAATTTGAGAAAATATTCTGTAGTTTTCTTTTATAGCATTTAAAAAAAAAAAGTTATTTGGCGGACCCTTTACTACATTTGCTATGGAAGATAACAAAAATGTGGTTTAAAGGATTCATAGTAACTTTTATATACTTATTAATTTATTATTAATTGTGTTTATTATACTTTTATATACACTAGAAGTAACCCCTTAATATGAAAAATTTCAAATCTTTGAAGTGAATCCAGAGGAAGAAGATCGTGTCAAAAATTTTAAACACAACGTTTTGAACCCATTTGGCATCCTTTTATCGCTCTCAGAATTTAAAAATAGCATTGTTTTATAACCCACCTTAATGTATACCTTATCAGAGAAGAGGAGCTCTCATGTCTGATAAGGGAGCCATGATTCAGGTTGTTATAATGTATTGTATAAAATGTTGACTTTTCAATATAAGATTTTTTTTTACAAAAATGTTTAATTTATAGTTTAAATAAATGAGTTAGATATATATTTTTTTCTTGAACATAACTTTAAGAATAAGTTTTTGGGCAATATTAAGTTATTCTGTATTATTTAGGCAAGATTCCCAGTACACTTTATTATAAGTAAGTAGGTTACTGGATTACAAAGGCCGAACAATCAGCACAAGACAGGGACGTATGGAGGAGCCTTGTCGATGCAATGGGTCCCCGACCCGAATAGAATAAGGGGAAGAAGAAGATTACTGGATTATTACAAATTGACTGAGTGAGTTTGACAATTTTATCGGCGGCTGCATCTGCCCACCAGCTGTGTGGCGGGCCGGATCGAGATAGACTGGTTGAGGAAGTCCTTGACATCTCCAGCCGGACCCTCTTGACTCATTACCTTGCACCTTAGTGGGAGAGATGGATTCATATGTCCGTCACTCCCTGAAACACTGACACCTAGATTCCTAACCACCCTACATTCCTTCCCAGAACTTCCTCTCCTTCCTTTCCTTAAAAAAATCCTCCACACAGCATCCTCAAAGATGACATAGGCCCTAGGAGGAATTATATTTCCCTTATAGACTCCTGGGTGGAGCTAATGTAAAATAAATAGTGTTCTGAACATCAAACATAAGGTGTTTTATTTTTACAGAATAAACAAAGATAGAATTTCAAGTCAGAAAATGGATACAAATATTTATGTAAATTTATTGAATATGGAATGGACTACACTACTAACTGCATAAGGTTAACTCTATTGTCTAACATTTGGAGAAAGTTCACAAACCACTTGCCTCAAATAAAATTAAGAGTTGTTACGATACGCTCTACGAGTAAATTCCCGCTTTCCCCTTGCAAGAAATGACATGCCGCACCCCCGCCCACATTCCCGCAAGCCGCGCGGCGAGTGCAATTCCCTCGTTCCCCTTGCAAGAAATGACATATCGCACCCCTCCCCTGCGATCCCGGCAAGAGCCCGCTGCCCGCCCGGCAGAAATCAACCAGCCCTCGTTCCGACAGAAAAATAAATTCCCGCGGAATTAAAGCTGATCTCAAAAGTAGTATACGTGGTCGCGGACATGGCCCGCTCCATTTGGAGATCACCACTACCAGCCCCAACCCCGGATTGCAGCCCCCGGCTTCCTGCATTTGTCCACCAGCTGTGAGTTGAATCTCGATTTCCCCCTTAATTAAATGTGTCCCCTAGCCATACACGGTTGATACGACCACACCCCAGAGGGATTTGAGAGACCCCTTCGTAGGAAATACCTAGCTAGACATTGTTGTTGATTTGTGACTAATAATTATGTTTTGCTAGATGTTGTATTTAGACAATACAGATATGTTTCACCCAGCTACCTCTTTCATTTGATGGGATCACGTGGGCGGGCTTTGGCAAATTACCTATGTACCCTTTACCCCCCCTAGTTACCTACGACCTTGGCGAGGAGTGGTTTCCTGCCTGCCGACGACATTGAGCTAGCCAAGAGCAAAAGGTAGGTGGCCTCCCCCCCCCTTGGGACCGCTTCAGAGTATAGTTTAGAATTACATATAACTACCTTAAATAATACTTTTCAAAGCTGGTCACCTAGTTCAATAATCCTTCTGTTTGTTCCAAGGTCCACGGTGCACGCCTACATTAACTCCACACAGGAGGCCCTGAAGAAAATAATTTCCCTCAGGGCCTATGTCATCTGTGAAGATGCTGTGTGAAGGTTTTTTTTGAGGAGAGGAAGGAATGAACATGGGTCTCGAAGAGACATATCTGCCTGATGCCTCTGCTCTAAAGATTGGCAGAGGAACAGTTTTGAAAGGCCATGAAATCCATAGTGATAGACATTATTAGCCCAAACCTTAAAGATTCCATGATCGCCCCATCTCAGAAAGGTTTCTTCTCGGTGCATTCATTTTTACCACTGCTTGAAAACAAATATCGAGAATAGCCATCAACCAATGAGTTTGAATAATCAGGTACCTACTCAAAATGAATATTATATAGAGAAACAAAATATTATTACGAATATTATATTCTACCGAGGCCGAGAATGGGTTTTTTTAGGTTACCTAAAGAATTAGAAAATTTTATTGATTCAAAAAATATTACTTATATGTAGGTACATAATAGAGAACTCCAGTCCAATTTTTTATTTTTTTTTAATGAATAATGACCTTCTAACTTAAATAACTGCATTTTTATTTTTATTTTTAGAGTTAGTTTTAACAGTTAAAATAATTGTCAAAGTTTTAATTTTTCACGATCCCCCTAAGATCACCGTATGTACGGTGAATCGTGTGACGTCATCACTCCTGAAAAATTACTATAGGATTGGGCAATCAGCTGATCAAGTGCCGCCATTTTGAATACCGTTATACGAAGCATTCTCCCTAGAAGTAGCATTACTATTTTTTTGTGCAGTAGTTTTTCAATATTTTAAATAATATAAATAAACTAATAGAGATACCTCTATTTTTGATAATGAATTATTTAGGCTTAAATATTATTTCAATAAACACAACAACTAAATCTCCATAAACAGTATGAAATAACGAATAACGTGAAATGTTGTTCATACTGATGGCTTATGTCATACCTACATAATCAAAGATTTCAATACAATGACTGGTGACGCGTGACGTCAGCACTAACCATTCAGTAATACCAACTTTACAGTGTGTTTTGAGGAGAGGTTTAAAAATGCACTTTTTAATATTTTTTTAAGAACTCTACGTTTAATATAAAGAAATAAAACTTATATATTCAGAATCAGCGTTTATTGGTCTACATGAACATATTTTTTTAAAGCCATAATATTTTTCACTGGAGTTCCTTATTGTAATCAATAATTTATATGCTGAAAATGTCTCAGTTTTATGATGTATGTTGAGAAAACACTATTACATCATTCAAACTTCTTCTCATATATAAAAATCTCGTGTCACGGTGTTTGTGGTCACACTCCTCCGAAACGACTTGACCGATTTTTATAAAAAATTTTATGTATATTTGGTAGGTATGAGAATAGGTTTTAAAGTATATTTCATACCGCTATGTGATTAGGGTGTCCCTATCCAGAAAAAAAATCTATTTTTTGAAAAAAAAAAAAAATCTATTTTATTTTAATTTGGCATCAAAAAATACATGTAACCCCAAATTTTAACCCTCGTACCCCCACCCTCCCATTTTTTAATCGCGATTTTAGTATTTATGTATGAACAAATTTAACTGTCTTCCGTATTTCAAACAGAACGAAATTATTTATGTTTGTTGAATGACAGATGGTGCTACGTCCGTCATCAAACTTTCATCCACACATGCGCAAGACATTCACGAGAAGCGTCGCGTCATTTTGATATTTCATTCGGCATCATGGTCTCGCGTGGGCAAACCATCGAGCTTATTTGTGTTGGCTAAAGATGGACTGACAAAAAATATTGTGCACCCAATTGCTCTTCGAAATTCATATTGATTTTCTTTATTTCATTTTCCTACTTTAGTTGGTATTTTTTTGTTTTTATCGGCCGTCATCGTCTACAGCGCTCCATTCCTCTTTCTGTCATAGATCCCATCCCCACACACTTACAATACATCGTTATTTTTTGTTTTACAACCAAAATATTCACTAGAAATAATTTATATGGCAAAACAACGTTTGTCGGGTCATCCAGTAAATTAATAATAATTTTAATTTTAAACAAAGATGAGTACAAGACAAATCTTTTGTCATTCCTTTTTTTTTATTTGTACTTACACGGTTTTAACAGTCAGCCCCACAATTTCTTCTGGGACTGGGCCATACTTGTGTACCTTTTTCGTAACACAATACTATATTTATAACTTTTAAGGCATTATTGAATGACTAGCGATTTCCCGGCAATGACAAAGTACTTTTCACAAACTTTTCGGACTAGTCCGTTGAGCGGAATACTTTTATCAAGTGTGTTTCCCTTATCTAGCTTCGCAAATAGTGAAATCTCTCTTTTTGTTTAAAATATTTAAACGCTTCTGGTTCTTATTAAAATTTAGATATATCTGTATTTTAATACCTTCACAGTACATATTTGATAAGAAACACAATCAGTCTTCTAATTTTGTCTAATTTTCCTTCAAATAAAATAGACTCAGTTAGTTATCTATGTTTTATGTACTGCATATTTCTCACAATGTTATTTTTTAGTTTTTAAGGGCCTTTAACCAGCCAACGGCCGAGAATCCACATTTCGTCGAAAGATTTTCTTACGATCGTACAGGGCAGTTCCAATGAAAAAGATTAATTATTCTCCGTACCAGCATTTTAAAATTATAATTCAATATCGTTTTTATTTCATTCAAAATTTGCTTTTATTTATACTACATCCAAAAATGCTGAAAGGCATGATGATAAAACTATTAACCCGGCGTCAATGACGTGAAAATAATTACGCTGTCAATGATGCCGGGTAACTGTGACCCGAATTTTATCGTTGGGTTGTACCAAAACTGAAAGGGTTATCTTGATTTTGAAAATTAATTATTATTTATGGGTTCTTTGCTCATAAAAAAAAATATAAATAATACCATTATATTTTATAAATCAACTTTTTATTACCTTAGTAAGAAACACATGCAAAATAACTATAGAATTTCATTTCAACTATAGGAAATATGTACCGGTTTTAACTTGACGCACGTGTATCTCCTTCCGCAAGCGGCGTCGCACTGAGCACATGACTGGTTTATTTATGGAGCACGCCAGCGGTGCGTGTAGAAGGGGGTTGTATTTTTTTATTATTTTTTTTTTATTCCAGTTAAAAGAAAAATACATTTTCACTCATTTAACTAGAAATAATTATACACATTAAGATAAAATAAATATTTCAATACAGCACTATTCTATTTCATTATTTTGTTTATCAAGAATAAATATAAATAATTGTTTTTTAAATTTACCCAGCTTCTTTTCGTTTTTAATGTCATTTGGGAGGCAATTATATAAGTTGCCCCCCTCGTAACCAATGAATTGTTTACCATAGTTAGTGTGGATGGTATTTAAATGTATGTTATCGCATTGTCGTGTAAAGTGTTTATGTATTTGGGACGTTTTAATGAATTCTGTGTTTATGTGTACGAGATTATTTTGTATATAAGGAGACATGTATTGTATTCATATAGTTTTCTTAATGTTAATAGTTTTGTTTCCATATATAATTTTTTTGTGGATGTTCTGGGCTTGTAATTAAATAGTTTTTTGATTACCTTGTTTTGTATTACCTTTAATTCATTTATGTGTGTTTGACATGCGTTTCCCCAGATTTCAATCAAATAATTTAAATGTGATTGTACGAGACTATAATATAAACCTATTTTTAATTTATTTGGCAACAGATATGATAGCCGGCTAAATACGCTAATTAAGGGGATGATTTTATCTTTAATACCTTGTATGTGTTGTTTAAATGTCAAATGATCAATGCACAACCCAAGATATTTTTCCTGGATCAGGTTTTGCAAGTCGTTGTTTTCAATTTTTAAGGGTACATGAGGAGTATCTCCAGCTACTGAAGCGCTGGAGTCGAACGGTTGACGGGAAAAAAAAAATGGCCGTTTTAAATAGCCTCGTGTCATTATGACCCAGCGTCATCGACGCCAGGTTAACATAGAGTACTTTTGGTTTTTGGTAATTATTTTTTGATTATAAGTATTTATAATTTTTCAATAATGTCTAAGCAAATTAAGAATGTAAAAAAAACTTTAATATATTAGTTGTAAGACCGTAAATAAATAGACAAACTAAAGTATTTTCGTCACAAAACACGTGTGCGGATCTTTTTTTTAAGTGATTTTATTTAAACTAAATTTAAAATTCTGAAACATAGCTTTCCCAGGTAATGTATTGATTTATTTAACTGCATGAATATATGATTAAAAATTGGTGTTGTGTAATACAAAATTTTGTTTGAAAATTTAACAAATCTGCCAACGACCTGTGGTATAATCTTATTATTCTAAAAACATTTTTTTTTCTCAAAATTTAAAACATACCTTTCAATCTTTCGAAATCAATTTATAATTTTTTGTGGAAAAGAGTCAATACGTCTAAAATTCGATTTAAATGACATATTTCCGGTTTTCTCTGGTTATACCCTCTTGTATGTAATCTAAATTTTTACCACAAAAATATGTACATTTTCAATGAATTTTTCAAAAGACCCTAGTTCAGGGGTGCCCAAAGTTGAACTGCTGGCGATCGACCTCAATATTATTCGACTCCAATGGATCGACTATGACAGGCTGCAAGTATGTGTACATTTTGGTAGGCATTTAGGTACTTCAACCACAGATTTTCAAGTGCCGGGGAGGGGGGGGGGGGGATAGAAATTACGACCTCATTTTATATCCCATGTGACGCGAATTCTTCCAATAAAAATCATGTTTATAAATCTACTTAAAAGCTACTACAAATTTGTAACTGCTTTCGGAGATCGAGAATGATATCCATGTAAAAAGATTTAGCATGTTATTTAATTTATCTTTATATTGTGAACACAAAACTGGTATCAATTTAATCTGTATGCGGTGAATTAAAACTACATTCCAAACATGAAAATGGTTTTTCTTTAATTCTGGCAGTACATAAATAGTCTGCAACTAGAATTTTATAATTACACTTCGAATAAGAAAATGTTTTCCTTCGACATGTGTCAGCAGGTGAATCCGCAACGGAAATTTTACATTCTGAACACAAAATTGGTTTAAATTAAATCTGTGTGCGGCGAATTAAATCTACATTCAGAACATGAAAATTGTTTCTCTTTGATTCTGGCAGCACATACACGGTGTTTGTAAAAAAAATGGTGAATTTAAGGAAGTTTCTTAGAAGGTGAGAAAAAAGGAAGCGTAAAACTCAATGGTGGATGTAGCAGACTGGATGATGACGTCCACATAAGATTAAAATGATACGTTTTACTTCTGCCGCACCGCATTTTGTATTACTTATTAATGAACTTCATATCGCCTTTATTATATAGCCTATAGCCTTTTATTTACAACTCGGACTGGCTGACTCATAAATAAACCAAACCACACACTAGAAACTAGATCGAAAACTTCGTTCTTTTAAGGGGGAAATTTTCGACTTCACCATGAATCTGCAATAATTAGACGATTTTTTTTTCTATGGGGACTTATGACGTCACACGCCTTAGATGAGAATAGAGTGAACAATAAAAAAGGCGCGACCATTGACAATATAAGATCCAAATAAATTATAAACAAAAAGTCATGAAAAATGTGCGGTTTTATTGAGGCCTAATTGAGGATCATCTGAAACAAAAACTGTGAGAAGATCTATTTACATCGGCAAATTTTCTTGAGATCGACTCAAAAAGCACTCCTGCCCTAGTTCATTATGTAGTCGTACAAAACAAGAAAACATATTTTCAGATAAACTATAATGTAGGTATATATATATGTATAACTAGCTGACCCAGCCACGCGTTACTGTGGCTAATAAAACACAAAGTCATCTACTGGATGGTTATCCAACCTTTATAACCACCGCCATCCTTGAGTTTATCGCAAAGAGACAGACAGATGCCGCGGAGGACTTTAATTTATAATACGTAGAGAAGGTGTGAAAGATTATAATAATGTGCATGAAATGCTTGGGGTAACTAACGTATTTAAGTTAATAAGAATTAATACCGTATCCGTCTAAATAACTTTGCAATTACCGCAATGTACGTGACCATTTTTTTAGAAGATAGAATGGGTATAGTAAGCTATCCGTAAAAGATAGATTTATATGCCTTCGCGGACTTTTTTGTAGATCTATAAAAGAGGAATATCCCACCATGCATTGTTTTGTTATATCCCAAAAGGATTAGGCAGCGTTTTCGATGAAAGCTACCAGGCGGCTTGACTTCTTCCGTCTAACAATTATCGTTATGTTTCAACCAATTTACACAAATCCTTGACAAATTACATACCTAAACCTTCCTCACGAAACACTCTATCTAATGGTGAAAACCGCATAAAAATCCGTTCACTAGTTTTCGAGTTTATCGCCAACAGACAGACAGACAGAACAGCTTACAACAAAATGGCAAAGGAAACCAAGAGAATCATAAATAGATCAAAATTTGAGGACGACCAGCAGATCAGCAGAAAGCTGACTGCATGCCCGCATGGAAGCAGGCAATTCTGGTCGCTGCGGGCACAATAGGTCGCAATTTCTGCAAATCCAGTCTGCCACCTCTTACCAGACCTGGCGGCTCACTAGCAAACACCGCCACCGAAAAGGCTAACTTATTAGGTAAAATGTTTGCGGATAACTCAACCCTCGATGACCAAGGTGCTGTCCCGCCGTCAGTTCCTCACTGCGGTTTTCGTATGAAAAAGCTGAGGATCTGGCATCGGGAAGTACTCCATGTTTTACGAGGGCTTGATGTTAATAAAGCTAGTAGGCCTGACGGAATACCTGCCCTGGTACTGCAGAGGTGCGCTGCAGAAATAGCTCCAATTTTGACGAAGCTTTTTAAAATGTCCCTGAAGACTGGCTCTGTGCCCTCTGGTTGGAAAAAAGCGGTTATCCATCCTATTCGAAAGAAGGGTGACCGCTCCAACCCGGCCAACTACCGCCCCACAGCGATCACATCAGTTCTGTCTAAGGTGATGGAACGTGTGATCAACGACAAACTGCTCACATACCTCGAGAAGAACAAAATTATTAACGACCGTCAATACGGATTCCGGCGGAACCGCTCGTGCGGTGATCTTCTCGCGTATGTGACGCATGTTTGGGGGCGATGCCTGGAACGTTTCGGTGAGACCCAAACGGTTGCACTGGACATCTCCAAGGCCTTTGACCGGGTTTGGCACCTAGGACTTGTCAACATACTGCATTCTTACGGACTTCCCGTATCCTTGTGTACTTGGATTGCCGACTTCTTGAGGGAGAGGTCGATTCAGACGGTAGTCGATGGTTTCACCTCTTCCTCACACTCGATAAATGCTGGCGTCCCGCAGGGATCGGTTCTGTCTCCGACTTTGTTTTTGTTGCACATCAACGACCTTTTGTCATGTGCACCAATTCACTGTTATGCGGATGACAGTACAGTTCATGATAGCTTTTTGTTTGACAAGCCCCCAAAGGGCTCACAAACTCCAACAGCTCGTAGGGCTTTGAAGCAAAGAATGGACGGTTACCTCGAGAGTGTTTTCTCTTGGGGTAAAAATAATCTCGTTGAATTTAATGTTTCAAAGACCAAATCTTGTCTGATTACGTCTAAAAGGGATCGAAATGAAAATCTAGTCTCTTTCAACGGAAGCAATCTTCCGAACAGGCCCTCCATTGTATGCTTGGTGTAACCCTAAGTGACCAGCTCAGGTATGGGGGCTCCATCGAAGCCAGAGTAAAGTTAGCCTCCCAGAAACTGGGCATACTGTATATGGCCCGCAGATACTTTAATAGTGCACAACTGCTAACCCTGTACAAATCACAAGTGCGCCCCACGGTTGAATTTGGCAGCCACCTCTGGTCTGGAGCTCCAAAATACCTGAAAAATACCCTCGACTCTGTGCAGAAACGGGCGGTCCGTTTGATAGATTCTCCCATCTTAACAGACGGATTGCATTCTTTAGAGCACAGGCGTCGGTGGGTATGCTATCCTTGTTCTACCGGTATTACAATGGAAGATGCTCCGAGGAACTAGCATCATTGATCCCTTCGGCACCGGTGCATAGTCGGGAAACACGCCAAACGCGTGCCCAACATTTGTACACGGTTGACATTTGCCACATGAGAATGGGTCGTTTCTTCGACTCGTTCTTATGTTCAACAGCTCGGCTGTGGAATGATTTGCCGGCCTCTGTGTTTCCTCCTTCCTACAACTTAGGTCTCTTCAAGACCAATGTTCATTCCTTCCTCTCCCAAAAAGACCCTCCACACAGCATCCCAGATGACATAGGCCCTGAGGGAAATTATTTTCCTCAAGGCCTCCTGTGTGGAGTTAACGTAAAAAAAAAAAAAAAAGACAGACAGACGACGCGGGGGACTTTAATTTATAATATGTAGAGATATGGTGACCGGACAACTCGGAATCATGTAACTTCAACACCTTCTTTGAAAAGTCATTAAACGTGATGAAAAAAATGGTTAATTAGGTTACGGTAAGCTGGATTCTGGGCTATTAAAAAAAAATCATAACTTTTAATGATTTTTCAAAAGGGTTTTGAAGTTGCATGATTCTGAGTTGTCATTGAATCGTATAATATTTATTTATTTGTATTATTATACGCCTGTACGGGCTTTTACAAACATATATAGAACCCGGTACAGAAGAATAGTATTATTCCGACATTTATTATTATATTGAGGTATGTTATTGTAGCCTTCTTATAACTACATACAGTGGAACATATCTACTGCTTCCGAAAAAGTATTGCCAACTGCATGCAATCTGAGTACAAGCGAGTATCTAAATGACTCAGTCCTGATATTATATTATACAGATTCATTTATTTCAAACTAAAAAATTCCTCTACGACAAGTTAGGTTTTCCTTCAATATAGTTTTATGCCAATCAAGTGCAGTATTAGTTCAATTAAATTTATGATACTATACAAAAGCAAGACGATTAGTGTGAACTAAAGACATAAAAAGAAAAAGTACTTCGTAATAATAATACCAAAAAAGTTCAACTGGAAAAATCCCCTATGTATGTACGTAAGGGAACGTACCCATACTACATGACCTGTTCAGGGGGGGGGGTCTTCAAAATACCACGCTTGGTACAAATGAGCGGCGAGTTGCTTAGGTTTTTGGTCACCGGGGTGGGGTTAAAAATTGCAAAAAGTTGATCACGTAGTATGGGTACGATGTTCCCTAACGATGATGCAGGGATAATATATTTTTTAAACCACTTGAAATAAAAGTTATTAATATTAGTTGCACTTGGGATATTTGCTTTCCCTAATTAATTAAATAATTCCATAACATTGGAAGGTAAGATAGTGCACTTGGTGGATTTTATTCGATAACATTTGGAATCTTCTTCTTCTGCGTAGCTTTTGAACATATATCGGCCTCCCTCAAATGTTTCCTGATTATTGACAAATATGTACAACCAAAATGGTTGTAACAGTAGACATCATTCCAAGAATGACAGCTAACCCTACAGTACAAAATTTATTTTTCTCGGTAACCGGTTTTATGTACTTGGTAGATTTTAGTTGAGAATATTAATTTTTGGGACATTCTTGAGTGTTTTACTCTCAGAGTCTCTTTCTTAGTTAAGTGAATGATCGCGCAGTAGCACAGTAGCTGTATGATAGCCCCCGACACGCTGATGAACATGTAAATATAACAGCTGGGAAACCAGGTCAACGTTCTGGAATAGACATAGTTACTAAATGGCATAACCAAGAAGTAGATGAACATATCCAAAATTGTTATAACGCTGTCGATTTTACCTAGAAATATAAAATATAATTTTACAGTTCGTTCATTTTACATGTAAATCATTTATTTATTTATTTTTATTTTTTTTTATTTTTTTTTTATTAGTAATAGAAGGTACATAAATTATAAATAAATTTTATACAGTAATTAATTACATAGTAGATATATTTGATGTACCCCCATAATTAAGCAAGGCTTGTGTGTATGGGGGGGAAATATTAATAAATATGTGTATTTATTAACGCCGATTATAGCGGCTTTTACAAAAAAATTACAATTATTTTACATATGAATACAGAATATACATAGATAAAGAAAAAGAAAAATATAAATATAAAATTCATAAAGGAGAACAATAAAAATTGTAGTATCGACATAAAAAAGTACAAAGAGTAGGTTATTATAAATACAAAACAGCATATTATATATCCCGGATATTATGTATTAGGAAATTAATACTTTTAATCTGTATTTGATTATAGTCAAACTGAGAAGCGCTGACAGACAGTTTTAATTATGTAGTGTTTGTATGAGGTTAGACTAGCAATGTTTATAGATTCATCCAAAACATATTTATTTCCAAATACATGCAGGCGATTCATTATGGAATTGAGTTCAGCGTTAGATCCTGTATTGTTGCAATGATAAGGTAATTTGAAACGAACTTTTTAAAAAAATCATATGAAATTATAAAAAATAGATTGCTGTATTAAAATAAAACAACAGGAAAAACATTGTTTGGTTTTGGCTTTTGGAGGATTGAGATGTGTTCTGTTTCCTTCTCTTTGAACCAACATTTCTGAGATAGCTATAACAGCTAATATTTCAAACATTTTTTTTTTTTACACAATAGTCAAATTACACAACAGTATTAGCGATGAAAATATTTAATTAAATCTAACTATACTTTTTGCATGTAAAATTAGCAGGTTCAGAGGAAATTAGTATGTAATAGGTTTTTACTAGACCGATTTAAAAAATAAAACATTGAAGAAGAGTATAACACTTATGACATAAAAGATAAATATAAATATGATATGAAATATGAAAGAGAACAAGATAATGGTCGCAACTATAGAAGAGAGTTTGCGACCGTTATCTTTTTCTATTTTTCTGTGTCTTGTTCTCTTTCATATTTTCATTTAGATTATTAGTGTTACCTTCTTCTTCAATGATATATATCATTGATGGGAATAACCTTCAAATGTTATAAAAAGAGAGTTATTCTTTTAAAAAATTAAAATTCACCAACTGAATTAGAACAAAATATTCTTTGTCCGTATGTTTTGCTTTTTAAAATACACATTATCAAATTTGTATACTGAACATCTCTTGATGGCATTCAAACTGGGCAAATTTAAAGACTTTTGTAAGGTCCTAACTTCCCTCAGAAGTAACTTATTAAAAAAAAGCAAAATGTTGGGACATACCTGTCGTTGATATATATTTTTACGTTAATTTTCCAAGAACATTTAGGTATCACCGAAGGTGAACAAAGCGACAAATCAACAGCATTTTTACTTTGATGCGGGGGGGGGGGGTGAATCGAGTTGGGGATCCATCATTTAAAACACACAGATTATAGGTATCAATAAAATTTAATAGATTTAGTTTGTTAATTCATTACCTCGAGAGGGAGAATGAGCAAACCTCCAAGTATTGATAACACCAAAACATATTTTTCACTATAGACGTGCAGGCAAAATTCATTATACTCTTAGTAATAAAAATTAATTAATAGAAACATGACGTGTCATAACAAAGTCATTCCTTAAATGCACGGCGGTTTGATTCCTAGAAAATCTGTTTTAGGCATCTTTTGGGCATTCCTGAGCCAAGCGCTGTACTCTCAGAGTCTCTTTCTTAGTAAGATAAATGACTGCGCAGTAGCACACGACCTGTATGGCAGCCCCTGTCGCTGAGATTAACATGAAACAGCCGGGAAACCAGGACAGTGTTTTGGAATAGATGTAGTTACTAAACGGCAGAAATGAGGCGAAAATTAACATATCCAGTGTTGAAATCAGGCTGTAGATTTTCCCTGTAAACAAATTACACATTATTTGTCATATTAATATCAAATGAAATTTATTTTAAATAGCTTGAATAAATTGTCAGATAAGAGTCAAACCACACAATATACTTATTTGTTATTTTACATTTTTTAAGAGCGACAAGTGGCTAGCTAACATTTGTGCCAAATTGAGTTTTATTACACTTTGGTCCCACTTGCCTGGAAAGGCACTGCTGTCAAATATTTTTATTTGATTATTGTACACCAATCTCTTTGTAATAATAACAATAATTGGATAATTTGTAGAGCGTCACTTTTGTGAAAAATCACCTCAAGGCTGCTACTTCTTGTACTTGTAAGGATCCAAACTATATGTATAAAACATATAAAAAATATAACTATATATGTATATGTAATACAAATCTTCCCAATCTTCATCTTAGTCCTGGGTCGGTCGAGAATGACCCGCTCATTGAAACCCGCTCACGGACCACCAAAGAGCGAGCGGGTCATTTTTTCGTTTGCACCCGGGTCTCGCAACCCACTTCTCGCAACCGCTCTACTACTGCTACCTGGGTTTCGGGTGCGGATGTAGCGGGGCGAGCGACGATAGATAGATGTATGAGAGAGCGAACGGGTTGTCAACACCGGGTTTCGCCACTCGCTCTCTCGACTCAGGTAGTAGAAAGTAGCTAGGTGAAACGTAAGTGCGAACTGCATCATTCAACTGCAACATTCGGTCAACACACACGTGCGTGACGTTAATAAATAACAATACATAATATACATATTAAAACAATTTGAAAAATTTATCCACAATTTATTTCTTACCGTTACCGGTCTATGCTCATTCATTAGGTTTAATAATATAAGATTAAACAAAAATCTATGTACATACACGGATAAGAATTTTTATATTATTATTAAAGTTCTAATAAAAATCGTGCAAACATTGCAAATATTATTTATTTTGTAACTCTTCTTGCAGCTTGTACTCCTAACCTAACTATCCCATTATCAAAAAGTATCATAGCAATCATAATGATTCATGGATACGTTTATTTTATTTTTTGTCCTATTACACAAAGAAAAATTACAAAATAATAGTTTATAATAAAGCATTACAGCTTACAGCTAATTTACTTATTTAAATTTTCAATAAAAGCTTCATAAAACACGTTTTTTACATGGTTTTTATATCCTTAAAAATATGATAAAACATTTTTGTTGTTTGTTTTGGGGTGTTATGGCGTGTTACGCTACCTCCTCCTTTAGCCAACGTTTCGGACAGTGTTACAGTGTCCATCATCAGGGCAGTGTAACGCTGTCCGAAACGTTGGCTAAAGGAGGAGGTAGCGTAACACGGCATAACACCCCAAAAACAAACAACAAAAATACTTTTGGCCGTGAAAATCTAAAATCATATCATGATAAAACATTGTTTTTTTTACCCTTGAAGCATGTCTTTTTTTTAAAAAATTTCTGGGATATGACATTAATAGTTACAGGTGTTAGCTGTGAGCGAACGTTCATACAATTATAACCTGGGTTCCGTGTCGCGTATGACTTGACCGGTCTGGGCAGCGACCGGTGCGAGAAACTCGGTTACCGAATTTCGTATTTTGTGTCGCGAAAGGAGCGGGTCTTCGCGACCCGCTTGTGACGCCAGTGTGTCGTGAGCGACCCGGGTCGTGTAAAACGATCGATCGACCCAGGATTACTTCATATCTCCTCATCTTTTGATTGGAAGAATATTTTACTAAAAGAAAACTTACACTTTGGCAATGGAGTGATTTGTACCAAGGTGATTTTTTTTATAAAATATATACATTTTTACACATAAAATGATCTGTGTATGGAGTCCTATTGCCAAATAGGCTAAAATTTTGGACAATTGGGTGTGGTGAGTAATATATGAAAATATTCATTCAAATGTACATATTATTTTCAAATATATATCAGTTTAACCACTCGGACCCATAAGCTTGTTTATACGACAATGTAATATTACTAGACATACGAGTACGTATGACGTATGAGGCATACCTGAGTTATTAAAACAAATTCCATTTTCTCAACTCGAACAGGTTCCTTGTTTTCGTCCGCCTGAAGTGTATTAATAAACAAGTACTGATGTCTTAGGGCCTGACCAAACCGGTGCGTTCATTTTGCGTCCGCGGTGGCGGTCAGTTGTTGTGTACGAACTTGTAGCGACGTGTTCAAACCGAGGCGGCCGCGACCAGATCGCGGCGTCCTGTGCAGCGTCCGCACGCGGCGGGGGCGTTCAGATCGCGCATGTTGTACTAATATTTATAGTTTTATTGGTCATACATTTTTATGAATTTTAACATTTAATTTACAGTTTTATTGCACAAATACAGAAAAAAATATACCTAACCTTTTTATGAATTAAAGTAATGAACAAAGTGTTCAGTGTTCACGTACACTGAATTCGTTGTTTGTACTTCTACGATTATTGATTTTCATCTCTCATCCAATGGAGGTAGTAAATTATTATCATAATGCACATTTCCGCTATTCGATCTCAAAAAATTATTCAACACACATGAAGCTTTTACTATCAAAGTGTATTTTTTTGATGTTTTTGCCTCCAAAGGTCTATAGAAAATTCGCCATTTTTGAGCCAATATGCCGAAAGCATTTGCCACCACACGTCATGCTTTACATAATCTGTAATTATAATTAGATATTCTCGGGTCATATCTTGATTGCCTGTATGGAAATGGACGCATCAGACTTGAGCTTAATCCAAAAGCTTTTGTCTCCAAACATAAATATTTAAAGAGTTCCCCTCCGAAGTATACCGCACGATTGATGACATTAACGTACCACGGACGCTAGTTGATCGCTAGTTTGGTGTGAACCGTTTCTGCACGCTCTTAGGACACTCCCGTGCATGCCACCGTAGACGCAAAATGAACGCGCCGGTTTGGTCAGGCCTTTAAAGAACACTTGATTAAAAACTCAATTTAGCAAAAAATTTTGGTAGCCACTTGTCGCTCTTAACCGATGGAAGTTCGAAATTGAAAAATGGGTATTGTGTGGTTTGACTTCTGAGTACTGTGCCATGTTTTGTTTCCTCCTTCTTCTTGAGCTTTTGGGATAATAGCACATTACCCCAAAGTCTAATTACATTACAGGTATTTGGTGTGAAAATCTCCAACAAACCTTTTTTGTATGCATATGTACATACATTCATCAGTGATACATATTATACATATCATCGAGTTATGAGATACGTATATGCAATAGTATACCATTGTATTTTAAACACAAATAAATGTAGTGATTACCTTGTTCATCTTGTTGAATATATTTATTAATTATCGGTCTCTCAACAGTTATCGGTGCACTGCTTAGTATTCCAAAAAGAGAAACTAAAAATATATACATACTAATGAATACCTTGGTGGGTTCATGAATAAATCATTGTTTTTAATATCCTGATGATACTTATGTACTAATAAAGGTATAGATACGTACTGACAAACAGCATCCAAGATTGAGTGATAAATAAGAAAATAAGAATGTCGGAGAGTTCAGAAATTGCTCCAATAACCCCAATCCATTCATCACGCATCTTCAGTTTCTCCTTCATAATTTTAACGATTATCATAATTCCTTAAAAAGATATTATACCTACTTGAGTTTTTACATCTTCAATAATTGTAAGTTTCATCCCCTTTCATAATAGATACAATATAAAATAAAAAATAATATGTAATTACCGATTATATTAACAATTTGTCTTACAGATATGAGCATTCCATAGTCTGAAGCAGTCCAAGAAAACGCATTCCTCAAGTAAAGATATCTGATGGCAACTTCATCTGAAATTTTATTATATATTATTATATATCAATCGGGAATATATGTAGACCAAGTAAAAATTACATACATACTTGTCCACAACATAGCTGAATTGTTCGACCAGGCCCCCTCGCACAGTCGATCGATAAGGATTGTATTGATAACTTTCGGTAACTTCTCATCGTTCCCTAGGACAACTGAAGATCGCTAACGTACAAACAACAGTTGACGTCGAATATATTAAGAAGAACACTTAGTCATTGTGAACTGTTACTTATTCGTTGGCGATCTGCAGTCGTACCAGGGAACGTTGAGAAGTTAGCAAAAGTTATCCTATTAATCTTTATCGATTGACTGTGCTAGGGGGCCAGATATTCCTGGTAGAAATTTACCAACCCATCTGGGAAGGTCGTCATAAGAGGTACAAATGTAAAAAATGCTTTTCTATTTTGTTTTTCTTGTCAGCAATTTGAATTTTCCATTGTATAAATAAATTATACAACCCCAATATTAACATTAATGACTCTTCCAACTCCCCCAGCGCACATCTATGATATTTTGAGGAGCTGTGTGGAGTGTCTTTTGGAGGACTTGAATGGTCTTAAAGAGACCCATGTTGCAGGAGGGGGGAAACACATAGGCCAGCAAAATACTTTTTTTGCAACTATTTTGTAAACTTACTGGCAGCCATAAACGTAGTGGCGGTTGGAACGAGTATCATTGTCATAATAATTTCTCTTTTATATCCTTCCCTTTTCTTGAACAAACACTTAAAACCCTTCAGTGGCAGTGTAATGTCTACAATACTTGGAATCTTCTCGCTTACATTGAAATCCTTCACTTTGAAGTATACATACAGGAAAGATGTTAACTGTAAAAGGAATAAACATTATTGCATAATAAATGTACCTACATCAATAAATGCTTTGATGAATTCCAATAGATGGCAGTAATCTTATCAATAGAAATTATCAATAGTGTAATATTCTTTGTTAGAGGAAATCATATTTAACCACCTGCAAAAAAAATGATATTGTGGCAATGCCCTCAAATCCAAGTGCTGTGTTAAAAATCGGACCAAAATACGATCCGAACACAAATGAGATATTTATTGCTGCAGCATTTCGTCCCATTACTACAGTTGCACTTCTCAGTGTTTTGTAACAAACCTGAAAGAATTAAAAGTAAGTTGATAAATCATTTAATCCTTTGATCTTCCCAATGAAATAGTATACAAAATGATGCCTTGTTGTGATACCTACATCACCTAAATAACTATAAGCTGACAATTCAAGCAAAGTCATACTTCCTAGAGACATTGGAATAGTTTTCATGTAGATGACCCATAAGACTGGTAGTTGGGGCAATGCTAGCACGATCAATGTAGTCAAAGATGACACCACACTGGATCCAATGGACAGCAGCATCAGGGGTTTCCTCCTTCCACTAGCGTCGCTCCATGGACCAAGGAAGATGACCGAGATGATGGTTATCGCACCAGAGACCAAACCAGTGATTGCAGATGAAACTGATACAACTTGCTGTGCAGCAATCTGAAAAGTTACACATCATTCATTAAACGTTTCATCTTTCTAAAATATCAGACAGACTGAAGACAATCTTTATACATAGTACAGAAAAAAATTATCTATCATAACTATCTTATTTTTAGATGCAACAGAGGCCGGCAAATCATTCCACAGCCGAGCTGTTGAACACAAGAACGAGTCGAAGAAACGACCCGTTCTCATGTGACAAATGTCAACCGTGTACAAATGTTTGGCGTGTTTCCCGACTATGCACCGGTGCCGAAGGGATCAATGATGCTAGTTCCTCTGAGCATCTTCCATTGTAATACAGGTAGAACAAGGATAGCATTCCCACCCGACGCCTGTGCTCTAAAGATTGCAATCCGTCTGTTATTAAACGGACTGCCCGTTTCTGCACAGAGTCGAGGGTATTTTGGAGCTCCAGACCAGAGGTGGCTGCCAAATTCAACCGTGGGGTGCACTTGTGATAAGCAGTTGTGTACATACTATTAAAGTGTCTGCGGGCCCTGTACAGTACGCCCAGTTTTTGGGAGGCTAACTTTACTCTGCCTACGATGGAGCCCTTTTAGAAGTAATCAGACAAGATTGGGTCTTTGAAACATTAAATTCAACGAGATTATTTTTACCCCAAGAGAAAACACTCTCGAGGTAACCGTCCATTCTTTGTTTCAAATCCCTCCGAGCCGTTGGAGATTGTGAGCCCTTTGGGGGCTTGTCAAACAAAAAGCTCTCATGGACTGTACTGTCATCCGCGTAACAGTGAATTGGTGCACATGACAAAAGGTTGTTGATGTGCAACAAAAACAAAGTCGGAGACAGAACCGATCCCTGTGGGACGTCAGCATTTATCGAGTCTGAGGAAGAGGTGGAACCATCGGCTACCGTCTGAATCGACCTCTCCCTCAAAAAGTCGGCAATCCATGTACACAAGGATGAGGAAATTCCGTAAGAAGGCAGTTTGCTGACAAGTCCTCGGTGCCAAACCCGGTCAAAGGCCTTGGAAATGTCCAGTGCAACCGTTTGGGTCTCACCGAAACGTTCCAGGCACCGCCCCCAAACATGCGTCACATACGCGAGAAGATCACCGCACGAGCGGTTCCGCCGGAATCCGTATTGACGGTCGTTAATAATTTTGTTCTTCACATTCCATCACCTTAGACAGACAGACTGATGATTAGACAGGATTGGAGCGGTCACCCTTCTTTGGAAAAGGATGGATAACCGCTTTTTTCCAACCAGAGGGCACAGAGCCAGTCTTCAGGGACATTTTAAAATGCTTTGTCTAAATTGGAGCTATTTCTGCATCGCACCTCTGCAGTACCAGGGCAGGTATTCCATCAGGCCCACTAGCTTTATTAACATCAAGCCCTTATAAAACATGGAGTACTTCCCGATGCCAGACTCTCAGCTTTTTCATACGAAAAGCGCAGTGAGGAACTGACGTCGGGACAGCACCTTGGTCATCGAGGGTTGAGTTATCCGCAAACATTTTACCTAATAAGTTAGCCTTTTCGGTGGCGGTGTTTGCTAGTGAGCCGCCAGGTCTGGTAAGAGGTGGTAGACTGGATTTGCAGAAATTGCAACCCATTGAGCCCGCAAGCGACCAGAATTGCCTGCTGCCATGCGGGCATGCAGCCAGCTTTCTGCTGATCTGCTGGTCGTGCTCGAATTTTGACCTATTTATGATTCTCTTGGTTTCCTTTGCCATTTTGTTGTAAGCTATTCTGTCTTCGGATGTTCTAGATGTGTTGTAGGCTCGGTAAGTCGCGTTTTTTCGTCGCACTGCTTCAGCGCATTGTCGACTGAACTGCGACTTTGAGCCTACACCAGTGTCCTTAACAGTAGATTGGATGAAGCCATCCATCGCAGATGTGATGACTTTACCAATTTCCTAGGCAAATCTTGAGGGATCCGAAGTCCGAAAACAGACAGCCGACCACGGGAAAGCATTAAAATGTGCCCGCAGACCTAACCAATCTGCTGACCTATAGTGCCATACTTTTCTCTTCAGCCTCTCGTTTGGCGGTCTGAAGTTTACAGGGATTGATGTCGTCATCAGGCAGTGGTCGGACGATCCTAAAGGCGCTGTGACTTCAATCTTGTAACCGTGTGGCACAGTGGTAAAAAATAGGTCTAACAGATTGGAACGGTGAGTCTGGACATCGGGAACCCTTGTAGGCTCCTGAACCACTTGCTCCAATCCGTAGCAAAGGGCAAATTCCGCTTGTCGTCCAGCCGAGTCTGTTGATCCTGAGAACTTCAACCAAGGTTCGTTATGAACATTGAAGTCCCCCAGGACCACAAACTCTGATGTAGGGTAGCGGGGCAAGAGGCCATCGATACTGTCACTTAAATGTTTGAAGAGCTTGGACGTATCTGTTGCCTGAAGGAAAGCTTCAGGATGCGGAAATGTCCCTTTTACCAGTATACCAATTATTAGATAAGTCATAAGACCTCTCAACTCCAGGCAGACAGTAAAATGTAAATATCTGTTCAAGAAATACTTTCAATATTTGTAAAGATTGGATCAATTATTTCACTCCAAGTTAGATAAACATGACTTTAATCTGGGCACATAATACACAACACACTCCCACCGTTTTACCAATGTTTAAAGATGGTTATGGTGATTTTGGAGGGTGGGGTTCAAAATCAAATTCAAGATTTTCACCCCCTCCCCCTCCTCCAACCCCCCAGGAATCTTTTTCAGTTTCCAATTTCAAAGCCAAAAAAACTGATCACTTTAGTCTAACACAGGGTTTCCCAACCTTTATTTCGCCGAGCCTTCCCGAACCAAAAAAAATTTTTTCATGCCCCCCCTTAATTCAGTTTCAACAAAAATAAGAAACACGTTTTTTTTATATCAACTAAATTATTCATTTGAATTTCAAATAGGTACAATACAGATACAATATATTTATTTATTATGGATCTTTAATAGACGAGTAGGTATACTTTTAATCATTCATTACTTTTACATTTACATTTCTAAGTTTTCTTTTAATTATACATATTACTCCATTATTATTTTTTGTTTAATTAAATTGTGTTTTTATAATTAGATAATACCTAACAACTTTCAAAGTAATTTTAGAACAAATAAATAAATAAAACTTTTGAAGTACTAATGAGATACTTGAGCTTGCATGCTCTGTTCTGTACCAGTTGGTCGATTATGAGTTCAGTCTTTGCTAGAGCTATGGTTAAATCGCTATGGACGGCAAGGCGATTTCGCTGTTTAGTTTTTAGTAAAACTAGAGCTGAAAAACCTGTCTCGCATAAATAAGTGGACAAAAATGGAATAAGTGTTTTCAAAGCAAGAGAAGCAACTTTCGGATTAACAAGGAATCGTTTGATCCAAAATTTCTCTAATGTCAAGAGATGAAAGTCGTCTTTCATGGTCGAGTCAGCCTTCATTTGTAAGACATCGACAACAAATGGGTTTCTGGTCATGTGTCATATTGGTGACTCGGAATTAACATCTCGATGTTGTAGTATCGGTGAAATTCGTTTTCCAACGCTGGTAAACGAGTTTCTATTTCAGATTTTAAATCTTTATCCAGTTTTTCATTATTAATTGCTTTGGATAGCCGTGAAAAAAGGAAATACATTTTCAGCAGATACCTTATTTTTCCAAGGTTGAAGCTTTGATATGAAACCTTGAATATGATCATAGTTACTAATCAAAGTGCCATTTTTGCCCTGAAGTTTCAAGTTTAGCTGATTCAGGGCGCATCACACGTCATCTTATGACTTGTCGAAACTTGTATAGTAGCGATTGAATGGCAATTCGGAACACTTAATTTTCCTACGTGTTAAATAGATTTTTTTCGGAATTGCAAACGTACCTATTACGCCCCCTCTGACATTTCTCTACGCCCCCCTGGTTGGGAAGTCCTGGTCTAACAGAATCTAAAAAACAATAGAAATTAAAGAGGAAATTCTAATATTCCATGAAAGCAGATAAAATAATAAACTTTTCAGATTTATACCGCACGGAATGAATGAATTTAAAAAAGAAATAAAGATATTCCTTACCTCTACAGTTGCATTCAGAGATCCCTCCATGTAGCAGACTTCTTCTGAATATCCCAAGTCTACAAGACAAGCTCTTTGAATGTATAGGTTTTTTAATACAACTATGTCGAGTGCCAAGGACATGAATATTCCAAACCACATGGGCTCCAGGGTAAAGTTAGACCAAAAAGTAGACTTCTTTGATTTTTCCTGCTCATTGTTATTTCTGGAACCAAATTTGTGTATTGTATTGCATTTTCTCCCTCATTTGCAGAAAGAATTTAACAGAAAGAGAGATTACGAGTTACGACATAACTCTCAGCGGTAGGACCACGAAAAGACACTTGAGCCAGCGAAAGAAAGTGGATAGATGTCCTTGAAATATAGTGCTGGAGAAAAATGCTCGGGATTCCACGGACAGCCAGGCACACAAATGTGCCCATTCTGGAAGTGCCAAGCATTTACAATAGGCTTTCAACTATCTGCCTTCAATATATCTTAAGATACTTATGACATGTTGCTCAACAAACGGACGACTCCAAATTGGAGAAACTCATAGTCCCTTGCAAAGTGGAAGGCAGAAGAAACAAAGAAAGGTCACCAATGCGCTGAAGCGACCAAGAATCACTGGCGTCCGGTACCTCAGTGTCCACAGCTCTCAACGCAGCACAGGACCGGGGGAATGGATGAGCCTTATCCATCATGGAAATTGGAGTAGGAGTCACATTCCTCAGCAATGAGGAACCGACTTGAAAAGAAGAATTTTGGGTTAACAATATTAATAAAAACCATTAAAAAAAGGAATTAATAATAATTAAATTTTCTTAATAGATTCAACTTCACTATGATAGATGGAATTGAAAACAGAAACTCCCACAAAAATATTTTTTACATTTGGTATACATTTTTTGACTATCCGCTAAAGCAACGGTTTGCTCCACAAGGTTTCTGTCTTCCATGTTTCACCACTTTAACTAACGTCTTGGTAGGTAATGCTTACACGAATATGAATAGTACATTTTTATATAATATATTATCTCAACTAACTATCTGCACAGTTTATAATAGGGTAATTTTTAGAGAATTTAATATATTGGTGCTTAATACCTTTTAACAACACCGCCTCGTGCTGAGATAATTTATGATGTCTTGTTGTAATTCATAATTAAGACAAATAAAGTAATAATAAGGAACAACACAATGTATTACGATACTCAAAAACTAACTACACACAACATTCATATTTCAGATGCAAAATAGAATAATGTCTTTTCAGGGGTCATAGCATGGTCGGTCGATATAGGTTTTATCTAAAATGTCGGTAACTTGACATCGCTCCCGAGCACGACTGCAGGCCGCTAACGAACAAACAACAGTTCACATCGACTAAGGGTTCCTAATTTATTTGACGTAAACTGTTATTTCTTCGTAAGCGTCCTGCAGTCGTGCTCGGGAGCGATTTTAAGTTACCGACATTTTCGATAAAATCTATTTCGATCGACCATGCTAGGGGGCCAGGTGCTGATATTTAGCATTTTTCTTTAGGTCAATTTATTAAAAATGTGTGTAGGAAAAAAATTACATCAAAATTGTATTACTCTCTACCTCTGCTCTGTGAAGGTACTTTTAATGTTATTTTCATTATGTTGTTTTTCTTTCTTTATTTTGATATAGCCATTATCTTATGATATAATTTTTATGTGGGTAGGTACTTAATTTCATTTTACATTAATTATATAGGGGAGAGAACCAGTGTCAGCTCGTGACTTTTGGGTGTGCTAAGGTGCTGATATTTAAAAAAATTGGCACCATGGATGTTGTCATAGGCGAGAATTTTTTTTTTTTACTGTTCAATAATCTTTTCAGGAAATCCGTGCGGCACACGGCCAAACCGAAACTTCCTGAAATTTTTTATATGAAAAACTGATTTTCAAAAAAAAATAAAAATAAAATTTTTGGCTACTACAACAACATCAATACAGCCATTTTTTAAATATCAGCACTCTAGCACACCCAAAAGTCACGAGCCGTCCTTGGGGAGGACCTTGACAAATCGGCTCCTGTCAGCCATCTATTAATATATTCACAAAGCTTTGATATAAGGCGAAGTAAGTAGTAGTAAATATCTTCCAGCCCATTGTATTTGTGATGCGGAGAGCCAACTAATTAATATTTTTGTTAAAAATAAATACTATTATTTGTGTAATTCAAAAGTTAAATTTTGATGCAACTCTCGACGATTTTTGAATTTTAGGTCCTGAATTAACCTTTTTTTTTACTTATTTTTGTTTTTCATGGAATTATTCTCTTTCTATGTAATAAAGAACATTTTATTTGCAAGGATTTGACGAACTCATATTATATTTCGCCAACTAACCTGTCAAGGTTTTTTGTTTGCCTCCTGAAAGACGACTTGGAGTGTTTTCGTTGTTTGGAATTATCCGCGAACCGCGCCTACATAACCTACTTTTTTGGATATTTTTTAAAATTGTTTTTATCAATATTGACCAAAATACAAATTAGAAAGCGCAAAACACCACCACCAAATACCTACTAAATAAATTTTGATGCAACTCTCGGCGATTTTTGAATTTTAGGTGCTGAATTAACCTTTTTTTTATTTATTTTTGTTTTTCATGGAATTAGTCTCTTTCTATGTAATCAAGAACATTTAATTTGCAAGGATTTAATCACGATTTAACGAACTCATATTATATTTCGCCAACTAACCTGTCAAGGTTTTTTGTTTGCCTCCTGAAAGACGACTTGGAGTGTTTTCGTTGTTTGGAATTATCCGCAAACCGCGCCCACATAACCTACTTTTTTGGATATTTTTATAGATTGTTTTTATCATTGTTGACCAAAATACAAATTAGAAAGTGCAAAACACCACCATCAAATACCTACTAAATAAATTTGCCGCCATTGAAAGAATGTCAAATCAATATGCTACACAAGCGCCTCTAGCGGCCAGAGTTGTTGATACTGCCAAAATTTTATTGGAATTGAAAGTATTATTAATAATAAAGGGTATTTGATAATACTCATTTTTAAATTCTTCAATTAATAATATATAGTTATTTAATACATAGATAAGAATATAAATATATTTTATTATTCGTAATGAAATGCTTGATAAGCTTCCCTTTGCAAACATGAAGATATTTTTTGACTTTATATAGCGCTTTTCACTTTCTCTCTAAAATCTTTATTTTGAAAGCGGGGGCCTCGAAATTTTTGAGCATTGAAGTGGGACATGGTACAAATGAGGTTGAGAAACACCGATCAATCCCTCGATGGAGGTTATTGCATACAATTTTCAACAATACGCACCTACGTATTGTAAAATATAATTATTAAGACAAAATTGCATTTTTTTTTATATTACTTTGAAAAAACACAGGTTCATAATTACATAACATAATCACAGTTCAGTTCCATTACACTACAATTAGTGCTCTTAATCAATAATTTATTGTAACTCATTCAAATCTGCAAAAGGAAATAATATCGCAGTGGTTATTCTGAATTGTGTTCAATGCCTCTTTTTTGTCATCAGAATCCTACTATAATATTATAAAGGCGAAAGTTTGTATGGATGTATATTTGTTACTCTTTCACGCAAAGATGGAGGGGGTAGGAGTGGGGGGAGGGGTCGGTTTAGGGGGAGGGGGGAAGGGGGTTGATGGGAGGAGTGGAGTTGTGGTAGGGGTGGGTGGAGGGGGAGTGGAGTGGGGAGAGGGAAGGTGGAGGAGGCGGAGCGGGAATCCCCTAATACCGTGCGAGCAAAGCCGCGGGAAAAAGCTAGTATTTTATAAATTGAATTTAACAAATCATTCTTGAATCAATTGAAAAATTTAAAATACCGGATTTGAATATTGAAAGCTTCATCAAGGAGTTCAACACAGGAATTCATATTCAAATTTAATAATTTTGAAAGTTAAGGATCCAATGCGGCTGACGGCTAGCAGACTGAAGGTGCTTGCCCAATTCTCAGATGCCTTCGGTAATCATCGTATTTACACATTATTTGTCATATATAAGACATGAACGATGATAGATGGTACTCTTCTGATATCATACTTAACTGCCATCTGTTGAGATATATATAAAATTGTCTATTACTTACTATAGTGTGACATCTATTGAAGGATGCTGAAACTACACAATTATTCTATTTACTACAACAGCTATCTCCTAGATTAGTTTCATCAATTCTAAATAGTTTTTCTCAGGTTTAAATTGACGTTGAAGTTAGCACTTACATTGTAATTTTACTAATCAAGTTCCATCAAAACTTTCTTTGTACGAATAACTACTTCGTTACATCTTCGACTGAGTAAAATCTTTTGTTTTCTGAATAAAATAGTTTAAGTTCAAAAGGAGTTTTTAAAAGAAGGGTAGCAATATATTATGTTTAATTTAATATATAAAACAAAGTCGGGGGGTTAGTTACACTATTTATAACTCGAGATCGGCAATATTGTGATTGGTATAATATTTAACTGTGCGTGAATTCCAAAAATTCAAAAATGTCAAACGTCAATGCGGTGATTGTTTTGCTTTTGTTCTTAATCATATAATGCTGCCCCTCTTTCTTACACACTCAATTTCAATAGTCTAAAATGAGACAAAAGGTGAACGTATGTCTCTGTACCCCTCCAAAGGAAAATTACAATAATAATAAATCTCTGAAATCAAATGCATTTTTTTTTTACGTAAGCTCCACTTAAGCTTTTTTTTATTTAGGACCTATGTCATCTTTGGGGATGCTGTGTGGAGGGTCTTTTTAAGGAAGGGGAGGATAGGAAGTTCTGGGAAGGAAAAAGGCATGAGGGGTGGGTAGGAATCTGGAGGTCAGTGTATCCGGGAGTGAATCCATCCCTCCAACTCCTTGACCGGAATTGACCTTTTACCTTCACCTTGTGGAGGTAGCTTATTTAGAGTCGTCGATATACTTACTCAACCCCAAGGAAGAATATTGCGTGAATTTATAATAGTAAAAGTTCTCCACGTTTTATAATTTATTTCGTCTTTGTCAGACACATTTACAAGTTTATACATCGCGGGTAGAAATGGAAATGAGATTAATTAATAATTTAGAACGTGCTCTCGAGCCCGGTCCCGTAACTGGAATGACGCTTCTGTATGAGCGGTCGTCGGAGGAACTACATTGGTCACGTGACCAATGTTGCCACGACACGGTTTAACTATAGGTTTAAAGGAATAATTAATCGGGTACTTAATCGCATTTCCATAACCTATCCAGCCGGAGTCTATCGACCCATTGGTCGATTGACCTCCCTCAACCAGTTTCTCTCGATCCAGCCCGCCACGCAGCAGGTGCGCAGACGTATCCGCCGCCAAGACCCGCACAAAAGTCACCCCATGAACCCGGGCACCCCTGCTATATCACCAAACGTAGCGAACCACTTGAGGTGACCTATGGCAGAGGTGTTGGTTATCCAATAAATGGTTCCTGGGGCGGTGGCACCCGTACCCGCTTCCTTTCAAAAATTTCCGTAAGTAAGTGAAAAAGTAAGAAAATCACAAAAAATATAAATCCGTACACAACGCCATCTCTGATACGGACAAAAACAAAACACGGACAGTTTGGAATCGATAATTGCTTCATTGTGTAATTAATAAAAAAACTTAATTTAATTCAACAGTTATTGATTCTGAGGCGGTACGAAGTTCGTCGGGTCAGCTAGTATTCCTATAAAATTAAAATAAATGGACAACATTAGGTAAGTAAAACTATTTTTTAAGAAGCATTCTAATTTTATATTTAAATACCACCAAGTATTGATAATACCAAAACATAGACTTTAAACTCGACTTTAAACTTCATACATAGTAACTACTCCATTGGTCACCATGAAACAGGCAGCCGCCTAGTATGGTGATTCAATATATCTACTTTATGTAAATGCCACAATTATGTAACATGTATTATATAAATAAATAAATAAATATTTTTGAATATCGACGTAGGAACGGGCAATATTCATTATTCTCTTAGTAATAAAAGTTTATTAATATAAATTTTCTTTACAACAACAATGTGTTTTAGAAACAAGACATGTCATAACAAAGTCATTCCTTAAGTGCACGGCGGTTTGATTCTGTTTTATAGAAAATCTTTTATGCATCTTTTGGGAATTCCTGAGCCAAGCTCTGTACTCTCAGAGTCTCTTTCTTGGTAAGATAAATGACTGCGCAGTAGCACACAACCTGTGTGGCAGCCCCTGTGGCGGAGATTAACATGAAACAGCCGGGAAACCAGGACAGTGTTTTGGAATAGACGTAATTACTAAACGGCAGATATGAAGCGAAAATTAACATTTCCATTGTTGAAATCAGGCTGTAGATTTTTCCTAGAAACAAATTACACATTATTTGTCTTGTCTGTATCAAATGAAATTGATTTTAAATAGCTTGAATAAATCTTCAATTAAGAATCAAACCACACAATATACTTATCCGCCTGAAGCATGTTAATAAAAAAGTATTCTTTAAGTTCTGTTCTTTATGTCCTAAAGAACACTTGATTTTTCCATTTTTCATATTCAGGTTTCAAGGGACTGAAAAAACTAAACTTCTTAAGCATGAAACTTTTTAAGTGGGAACTTCACAAGTTTTACTGTATATGTACATTGAACATATCTCCTATAGTGATACATATTATGCATATCATCGGGTTAGGAGACATCAAGGGCGTAGCTAGGATTTTGTTAAGGGGGGGGCAGATGAACCGAAAATATATCTAAGGTAAATGCTGCAACAAAATAATATTTACTGGGGGGGGAGGGGGGGGTGGCTAAAGAATTTCAGAAATAGGCTACTTTCGCCTATAAAAAGACCGTCAGGCACAAAATTCTCCCCGATTCGGGACAATCCACGGGGAGCCATAGAGCTACGAAAATATAAATAACACCGTATTCAATATTTTTGTGACAATATCCTTAGTAGTGTCACCTCCCCCCCCTTCGCTAAGCTACTGCGTTCAAACGGTTTTCAGTCATCGTTGATCTCAGCCATGTTTTAACACGACGCAGTGTAGAAAAGGACATCTCTACGTTACTTGTAGTGCAAGATTGTGCCAAGGAAATAAGTATTGCTTTTTTTGTTGCGGGAAAGAAAATGTTCGCCTCCTTAAAGACTTCAGTAAAATCTAGTTTTTCGAGGTCTTTTCTGGTCATACCCTTGTTCTGCCATTTTTTATACTATAGTTCGGCTTCTTGATTAAAATTAAGTAAATCGTAGTATAGGCAAAACTTTGTGCTTTTTCTTTAAAATCAATTAACGACGTATTCAACATTGCATTGTACTGGGAAGTAGCGACATTAATCTGAAAACAGGCAAGTTTTGGTCACCAAAACGCTGCTCCAATGCAGATATTAGGGAATCTAAATAAGGAATGATCGCTTCCAAAAATCGCATGGAGTCTCAGCAAGGTAATTGGACCGATGTTGTTCGCAAGATACAATGCGTGGGACTTGTATATCAGTTCCAAAGACAGCTGCTAATTGAAATATCTCTAATATTTTGGCTCTCTATGTCTATGTTGATTGGATGATCATTTATAACAGAAATTATACCTTTAATATGACTCATACATGCGTACATATTGATAGTTTCCGATTGTAAAGCATTGGCACTAGGTTCCAATATGCCTGAGTACTTGGCTATCAGTTGAACATATTTTTTTTTTAAACATATAATTAAAACTGATTTAATAACAGCGCAATGTAACTGATAATGCACGTTTTCTTGATGCTTCATTAATCATGATCAACTAAAAAGGTAATAATAAAAATTAAATTGATTCTCACAAACAATAGGCTACCGACGTAAACTTTACGGTTTGTGAGCATTCCTGCACCTTCTAGGGGGGGGCAGCTGCTCCCCCCTGCCCGTACCTCGCTACGCCCTTGGGAGACATGTACATTAAATGCAATAATGTATTATGTATTTTAAATTATTTAGATATACATATATGTTTTTAAAATTCTATTTTAACCACCACTGTTTAATAATATCCACATAATATAATACCCACGCACAGGCTTCGCCTTTGTGAGATCTTTTTTTGTTACTTTCTTATATGTTATGTTATTATGTACAATGTACCTATTCCTATGTATCAAAAAAATATGTTATTATGTACCTATTCCTAAAGTATCAAAAAAAAATGCTAGTAAAAAAAAAATTCAAATAAATGTAGTAATTACCTTGTTCGTCTTGTTGAATTTGTTTATTAATTATTGGCCTCTCAACAGTCATCGGTGCACCGCTTAGTATTCCAAAAAGACAAACTAAAAATATATACTAATGAATACCTTGGTGGGTTAATGAATACATAAGGCATTCTTTTTACTGTCCTGATGATACTTGTGTTCTAATAAAGGTGTAGATACGTACTGACAAACAGCATCCATGATTGAGTGATAAATATGAAGATAATAATGTCACAGAGTTCAGAAATAGCTCCAATAATCCCAATCCATTCATCACGCATCTTCAGTTTCTCCTTCATAATTTTAACAATCATCATAATTCCTTAAAAAGATATTATTCGTAAAGATATTATATTTAAAAGGATATTATATCATTTAACCATTCCACCCATTTACATGACAATATAACAATATCAGTCAAGTGCAATAAGCATGTTTTCAAGCTAAAGCATGTGTTCCCACAGAAGTCGTTATAACTCTGTTATTGTTCTAGTGACAACCCTAAAACAAAAAGTAGGAGATCCATATTGAATTCTTCACATTTCAATTTAAAGTTGTCCATAAAAGTACATAAAAATACTTATTTTGTAGAAAAAGTTTTCACCTGCCAAATCGCCTACGCGCCGTTAGACATTTTTGTTATTTTTTTAAATATATATATTAAATATTGATGCTGTTGTTATTTTTTAAATATTTATTAAGTATTCTTGTATGAAATGGTAAAAAAAGAGGTGATAAAATTGGTTATTATACATTTATACAATAGAATAAGTCTTTTTTAACACGATCCGTGATTTTAGTACCGTTTTCACATAAAAACATCACGTGAATCATTTTTACAATTTTTTTATATTTGCGTTCTAAATTTTAATATTTATAAATGTTAATATTTATTTGTAATATAACAATTTGAAACCTTATTTCATAACCTTTCAAAAACAGTTTTTAGTATTCGGCTACGTTCAGAAATGTTTCACTTATAGAGCTTTAATTGTGAAGTGGAAATAACACAATTTAATGTAAATTTTATAAATCTGACAGTTCGTTTAAGACAAAAAACTTGCATAATCGCAAAATACCTGAGAGGTTAAGGACCTACATTGTAATAAGTTTTATCCCCTTTCCTAGTAGTTAAGTTCAATATAGTATAAGAATAATAATTACCAATTATATTAACAATTTGTCTTACAGATAAGAATATTCCATAGTCTGAAGCAGTCCAAGAAAATGCATTCCTCAAGTAAAGATATCTGATGGCAACTTCATCTGAAATTGTATGATATATGTATGAAGGTAGGCTGAAAAGAGTGAAAAGTAATACATACATGCTTGTAGAACACAAACAAAAACAAATAGCAAGATCGGGCAGAGTTAAAGCTAACATATGTGTCCCAACAACGTAACAAGTTTTTTCATTCCGTTACTGAAAAATTCTTCCTATTTTTCTCGAATCCAGGACTTGATAGCTGCCATCGTCTCATCTTCCTAGGTGTAATGATTACCGTCGAGGTCTTTCTTGAGTAAAGAAAAAAAATAAAAATCGCAAGGCGCAAGATCGGGGGAGTAAGGAGAGTGTGGAACAGTTCAAACTTCAAGTTTCGCAGAGCCTATGCAGTTACGAGGTGTGTGGACGAGTGATGTCACGTTGCAATCCAACGTGCACAGATTTTACGCTATCCCAAATGTTCAATAATGAAGCCAACACGTTCCTTAGATATTCCAATATGGTTTGTGATATACTTTTGAAAGATTCGCCGGTCATTTTGAATCAAATAGTCGAGGAGTTTGCAATGTTTATCGTCTGTGGGAGTGATTGGACTTCTGCTGCGTGTTTCATCAACAATTATGGCTTTTCCAGGCTCGCAATCACGAAATTTTATTACCCATTGATTTACAGTAGACCTATCAACGGCATTGTTACGATAAACATCCTTTAAAAGACCAAGAATCTTGGTAGGAGTCTCTTTTTCTGCAGTTAAAAATTTGATAACAGCACACTATTTAACTCGCGTTGACATAGTACTAGAATGCGTCTACATACTTCTGCCTCTCAAAATATTCTGGATAAATTCAACAACCTCAAACCTGCGCATGCGTATAAAGGGGAAATGTCACTTCCAGATTCAATTTGGCGCGCTTCTGAAGGTCATTTTGTTTGCGCTGTACAAGCAATATATGCATTACTTTTCAGCCTACCCTCGTATTTGTTGTTGAATGTCAAGTGGGAATATAGACCTGAATAATAATTTCATACGTATTTTTACACAACGTAGCTGAATTGTTCGACCAGGCGATCGACCAGTCGATCGATAAGGACTGATAGGTAACTTCGCATCGTTCCCTAGGACAACTGCAGATCGCCTACGTACAAACAACAGTTGACGTCGAATATATTAAGAATACTTAGTCATTGTGAACTAAAGTAGAATCCGGATATAACGACCCTCAAGGGGCCGGCGATACTTTGTCATACTAACCGGACAACGCACAAAACTTATTAATTAATTTAAGCTTGTTTTTATTATGATACATATTAATGTTATTGAAATTATTGTTATGAAATATGTAATAGTATAGATAGATAAATAAAACATTTAATACAAATAATAACTAATGGTTCTCCAAATAACACATAACAAACTTACATAATATACTATATATATAGGTAACAATGTACCTATATTATAAATGAGTAGTAGTTGCTAACGTAGAGAGTCTGTAATTTGAGTTTGTTTTTGGCCAATTTTTGTTCAATAGTAAGAACTTCGCACAGCATTTGATTCACCGACTTCTAAACAGTGTAGTATAGAACTTTTTTCTTCAATTGAAATACATTTTCGCTTCACGGTACCATTGTGTCGAGCTTTTAACCGAGTCACAACAGATGTTAAACACTGACTGTAGCCGGGAGTAGGCGAGGCGTGTGGCGGCAAGGTATTGGTAGGTAGGTTTTGTAAACAAAATACTCCGCGTTGTTCTAACCGAACGAATTATCATTAAAATAATTCACTTAAAGCTGTTGGTCGCTTAAAACGGAGTCGTACTACTAAGTGGATATGTATCCTAGTAAAAACGGTAAGCCGTAAAATGTTATAAGCAAAGTCGTTATTTCCGAATTCTACTGTATTACTTATTTGTTGGCGATCTGCAGTCATGCTAGGGTACGATGAGAAGTTTCCGAAAGTTACCATACCAATCCTTATCCATCGACTGTGCTAAGGACCCAAATATCCATTGTAGAAATTTACAAACCCATCTGGGAAGGTCGTCAAAAGAGGTACAAGTGTACAAAATTTTTAATTATTTTGTTTTTCTTATCAGACACAATTTCACACAGCCATTTCTACAATTTCCCTTTGTATGAAAAAATTATTCAACCCCATTATCAACAGTAATGACTCTCCCACCTACGCAGTGGCGTAGCGAGGGAGGGGCAGGGGGGAGCGGTCCGCCCCGGATGCCACCCGACAGGGGGGTGACACTCGACCTTGGAAAAAAATTTACTAAGGATATTGTCACCAAAGTATTGTATATATATATATACACGGTCTATGTAATCTTTGAGTGTCTTTTGGGGGACTTGAAAGGTCTTGAAGAGACCCATGTTGGGGGAAATACAGGGGCCAGCAAGAGTGCTTGCTATTGAGCAAAGATTTTTTGCAACTATTTTCTAAACTTACTGGCAAACATAAATGTAGTGGCGGTTGGAATGAGCATCATAGTCATAATAATTTCTCTTTTATATCCTTCTCTTTTCTTAAACGCACACTTAAAACCCTTCAGTGGCAGTGTAATGTCTACAATACTTGGAATCTTCTCACTTACACTGAAATCCTTCACTTTGAAGTACACATACAGGAAAGAAGTTAACTGTAAAATGAATAAACATTATTTCATAATTAACCTATATCAGTAATGCTTTGATGAATTCCAATAGATGGCAGTAATGTAGAAATTATCACCAATGCAATATCGTCACCTCATATGGATAGGGTTCTAACTTCACTTTACCTTGTTCTGAGATATGAGGTATCAAATTTTGCAAAGACGATTTCTCATTATTGATTTATCAATTTCTGATTTTGAGGTTGAATCTTGTGTAAAGTATTTTAATTTAACATATATTAAAAGAAAATTTTTAAATAAGACATATACTTTTTTTCAATTTACGAGGCGGGTGTGGATGCTGGCGTTTATTGAACACCTATGCCGTAGGTCACACCAGGTGGTTCGCTACGTTTGCTGACTTAGCAGGTGTAACCAGGTTCATTGGCGGCGGATGCGTTTGCCCACTTGCTGCATGGTGAGAGAGAGACTGGTTGAGGGAGGCCTTTTGACCTTCCCAGCCGGACTCTCTCGACTCATAGCCTTGCACCGCAGATGGAGGGATGAATTCATATGTCCGTCACGACTCCCAGATTCCTACCCGCCCCTCATACCCTTTTCCTTCTCAGAACTTCATATCCTTCCCTTCCTTAAAAAGACACTCTACTCAGCATCCCCTAAGATGACATAGGCCCTGAGGGAAATTATTTTCCTCGGGGCCTCCTATGTGGAGCTAATATGAAAAAAACTTACCTTTTTACAACATACATAAACACGCAAATAGAACTATACGTCCAGACTATAGACCATAGACCAGCTAGGGCATAATAATTCATTGCATAAGATTCTAATTACATTTCCCCAAAACATTTCCAAGTTAGGGCCATGTCCAGTTTAAATATTTTCCATTAAAATATGATAAACTAAAATACTTCACTTCTTCAAATTATGCAAATTCACTTTGTGGCACCATTTTATTAATGCAATAATTAAAAACACTTTGTTTTTACCACAATAAACTTTATTAAAAAGTCGACATGTTTCAAGAACGATGTTCTCTTCATCAGGACATATATGTTCTCTTCGATGTTCTCTTCATTAGTACATTATATGTCCTGATGAAGAGAACATCGTTCTTGAAACATGTCGACTTTTTAATAAAGTTTATTGTGGTAAAAACAAAGTGTTTTTAATTATTGCATTAATAAAAGGAGGCGTCTACTAATATCTACAGGAATTCCAAAAACTGAAAAAATCGAATTAATATCTATGAGAAGGAAAGTGTTGACGAATATCTACAGCTCAAACTGTTGACGAATGTCTATGAGAACCAAAGTGTTGACGAATATCTACAGCACTGGCAGAGGTTGGATTTGCAATTATGTAAGATAGCATATTAGAATAACGTAATATTGCGTATGCAGTTTAAAAAACTTAATTTATGTAAGTATGTATGTAAAAATCCCTAATATCGGACTATTGGACACATTTAGCTGATTAATCCAACCTACGCTCTGTAGATATTAGTTCAACCTACGCTCTGTAGATATTAGTCAACACTCTGAAGTTCGTAGATATTAGTTCAACATATGAGCTGTAGATATTCGTCCGACATACGGGCTGTAGATATTAGTATCTGGAGTCTAATAAAATACTTTACACTAGATTGATCTTTAAAATCAAAAATTGTTAAATAGATTATGAAAATTCGTCTTTGCAAACTTTGAAACCTCAGAACATAGTATGACAAAGTTAGAACTCTATCCAACCAAAGTTACAAACTATAATGCGCCTCAAAACAATGATCAACTGTTAGATACAAACAAAACAGAGAGTGTAAGTGATGTTAGAACCTTGTAAAATAAATGGAGCTTGATTTTAGAATTTAGTAACCAATTATTTGTTCTATTATTTCTAAGTATCTAAAGAAATACAATAAATATGGTTCTGAAATGATTTTAATTATCACGGCCAAAAGTATTTTCGTTTTTCTTTTTTGGAGTGTTATGCCGTGTTGCGCTACCTCCTTATTTAGTCAACGTCAGGGCAAATGTGTCCTGATGATAGACACAAAAAATTAACGAATAAAAAATATGGTTTTGAAAATTATTTTGGTTGTAGAAATGTGCAAACGAAATGGTTTTGCTTTCAAAGGTCATTTTTGAAAATAATGTCACTTAGAACCTTGTTTAACTGAAGTGAAAATATTGTAATATTCTTTATGTGAACATTATTGCACAATGAATACGAACCATATGAATACGAACCATATGAATGCTTTGATGAATTCCAATAGATGGCAGTAATCTAGAAATTATCACCAATGTAATTAATAGAGGAAATCATATTTTACCACCTGCAAAAGAAATGATATTGTGGCGATGCCCTCAAATCCAAGTGCTGTGTTAACAATCGGACCAATATATGAGCCGAATACAGATGAGATTTTCATTGCTGCAGCATTTCGTCCCATTACTACAGTTGCACTTCTCAGTGTTTTGTAACAAACCTGAAAGAATTAATTAAAGAGTATATTATTACACATTATTTTTTTTTTATTTTAATCTGCTGAATGAAATATTATACAGGGTGTCCGGGGGTAAAGTGCCTTCAGGAGGTGATTCTACATGATAGTACAAGTAAAAAAGATAAATAACTTTTTTCGAAATTCCAATTTTAGGGGCAGTTTTGAGGTAAAAAGGTGAAACTGGTCCTCAATTAGGCTCTCAGCAAGTAAGATCATACCTCACACTAAGGATTTTTAGTAGGTACGTCTTTTTGTATGGAAAAAAAGTTGGAATTTCGGAAAAAGTTGTTAATCTTTTTACTCCTACCATCACGTAGAATCACCCCTCGAAGTTAATGCACTTTACCCCCGGACACCCTGTATAAAATTTGTTGTTAATATTGTTTTAATAAAGTTGTTACCTACATCACCTAAATAACTAAAAGCCGACAATTCAAGCAAAGTCATACTTCCTAGAGATATTGGAATAGTTTTCATGTAGATGACCCATAAGACTGGTATTTGGGGCAAAGCTAGCACGATCAATGTAGTCAAAGATGACACCACACTGGATCCAATGGACAGCAGCATCAGGGGTTTCCTCCTTCCACTAGCGTCGCTCCACGGACCAAGGAAGATGACCGAGATGATTGTTATCGCACCAGAGACCAAACCAGTGATTGCAGATGAAGCTGAAACAACTTGCTGGGCAGCAATCTGAAAAGTTATGCATCATTCATAAAATGCTTCATCTTTCTAAAATATCAGACAGACTGAAGACAATCATTATGGTACAGAAAAAAATAATCAGCTATCTTATTTTTAGATGCAGCATAATAGAACCCCCCTCAGGCTTCGAGCATCTGTCGCAAGGTCAAATTATTTCCAATTTGCAATAAAATTCAAAAATTATATTATATAAATTCACTTTCAAATTTTATTATTAGAGCTAAATATATAATATTTTGAATGCAAACGCAAATAAGTTTTAAAAGTAGCTCACCTTATTTTTTTCTAACTTTAATTACATACTGGTAATGTTTAGAATATATCTATCCTGTTCCTTTTCCTACGTAGTTCCAACATACACACCTACCCACCTATGTACTTCCTTCTACCTACTAATGACATTCCAAATCACTAAATAAATGCGGTGACAACTTCCAAACAAGCAAGCAGTGTCTATGTGTATTATTGGATCAATTGCTAAATTACAAGTTTAAAAGTCTTCAAATTCTAACTGTTGGTGACCAAACAATATGTGCACAGTTTGGAACATTTTATGTGGAATTTGAATTTCTTATGTGGACACCATCGATCCAGCCTGCTACATTAGCCTACAGTGAGTTTTACGCATAAATATACTAAACCACCCACTTCCTATTTCCCACCTTTAAGAAAGTTTCTAACAGGTCATAATGAAAAGAAAAAAACACATACACATTTTAGACGAATGTTTTATAAACGTAATTGTCACCTCACTTTTTTCTCGTTTCATGTAAAAATATTTAATAAAAATTGGCAAAATTTCATAAATATTTATCAAATTGCTGTTGGAAACTTTGGTTTCATAGAGGTATTTTTTTTTTCAATTTTTTTTTATTTACAAAAAGATACATAAAATATAATAAATTTTATACAATAATTAATTACATAATACATGTATTTGATGTACCCCCATAAATAAGCAGGGCTTGTGTGTATGGGGGGTGATACATTTTAATTTTCTGTGGTTTACTTTTGTTTAACTTTTAGATTGGAATTTAAAGTGTAGTGTTTTCTCTTTCTAAAAACCGTTTAGGTCATACATCTTACCATAACAGTAAGGGAGACACAATTATTAAAGTCAAGTGACTATATGTCCCATATTGAATGAAACCTGTTTTCGGAGACTCTAACCCGATGTCCGAGGAAAGCCTAAGGATGTGCAAATGTCCCTTTTTCAGAAAGCGAGCACTCGTGACATCAAATTGAGGGCAAAGGATTATCTCAACTATTAAGAGGCGTTCGCATTTGGCGAGTATTTTAGCAGAGTGAAGAGTATAGTAGTAACTAAACGAGTCCAAACACCGTAATTTTAGTAGAGTGGGTGAGTCAGCTCTTTAGTAGATTCAATACATTACATGCGCAAACCCACTGTTTTAGCAGAGTTCATTTGTAAATGTCATGGCGATAAAGCGAAGATCTACCCTAAAATTATTTATTTATGCTGCTATTAATCACTTTTCGTGTCCATAGTTTATTTATTTTCATCTTTCTAATTAATTATTCCACCTCTTCTAAAATAAACATTAAAATAAGCATTAAAAAAAGCTTTAGCGTATTTACTTTGAATTGTAGCAATCAGTCACCCGCCGTCATTTTGCAACGAGCGGCGGGCACAAATGTACTCTACTTGAAGGTATTGCGAACGGTTTTTGGCGAGTCAAGTATACTCGCTACTTGATCAATGTCTTGATAGATGTAGTCATAGAAAAACGAATAGTGTTAGAAGAGTGGTGTATCCCGTATACCGATTTGAAAGGAAATTATTAGATAAGCCATTAGACCTTTCGACTCCTAAGCCGCAGGCAAATAATAAAATGTGCGTATAGCTGTTCAAGAAATAATTTCAATATTTATTTCACTCTGAGTTAGATAAAAATGACTTTAATTTGGGCACATAATGTACAACACACTTCCGCCGTTTTATCAATGTTTAAAGATGGTAATGGTGATTTTGGGGGGGACGTTCAAAATGAAATTCAAGGTTTTCACCCCCCGCAGCATCTCTATCAGTTTCCATTTTCAAGGCCATAGAAACAGATCACTTTAGTCAAACAGAAACTAAAAAGCAATAGAAATTAAAGAGGAAAATCTAATATTCTATGAAAGCAGATAAAATAATAAACTTTTTGGATTTATACTGAATGGAATGAATGAATTACAAAAAGAAATAAAGAAATTGCTCACCTCTACCGTTGCATTCAGAGATCCCTCCATGTAGCAGACTTCTTTTGAATATCCCAAGTCTACAAGACAAGCTCTTTGAATATAAAGGTTTTTTAAAACAACTATTTCAAGTGCCATGGACATGTATATTCCAAACCACATGGGTTCTAAGGTAAAGTTAGACCAAAAGGTAGACTTTTTTGCTTTTTCCTGCTCATCGTTATTTCTGAAACCAATTATTGGTTCTATTATTTCCTCATTTATGTATTCCCTCATTTTCTGAAAGAATTAAACAGAAATAGAGTTTCCAAGTTACCACATTGCTCTAAGCGGTAGGACCACGAAGAAGCCATCAAGACTTTCTAAGAAAACTGATAAAAGCAATAATTTATCTTTGCTTATTTTCCACATATTTTTCCCCATACTTCTCTAGTGTGGAAACATGGAAACTCTTAGAGCCAGCGAAAGAAAGCAGATAGATGCCCTCGAAATGTAGTGCTGGAGAAAATTGCTCAGGATTCAAATTGCCAGGCACAAAAATGTGTCCATTCTGGAAGCACTAAGCATTCACAATAGGCTTTCAACTACTTGCCTTCTAATAATATATCTTAAGATGATACTTTGGACATGTTGCTCAACAAACTGAGGACTCTTCGCTTGAAGAAACTCATGTCTCCAGCAATGGAAGGCAGAAGAAGCAGAGAAAGGTCACCAAAGCGCTGGAGTGACCAAGTATCACTGGCGTTTGGTACCTCGGTGTGGCGAGCAGTCACGATCTTCAATAATGAGGAACGGACTTGAGAAGAAAAACTTTAGCTTAGTGAATGTTAATAACAAACATGAAAAAAAAAAATTCAACTTCACTATGAAAGATACTCCCACAAAAGTATTGTTATACATTATTATAATATTGATATACATTATTTGACTATTTGCCAAAGCAAAGGTTTGCTCCACAAGGTTTCTGTCTTCCATGTTTCACCACTTTAACTAACGTCTTGATAGGTACTGCTTGCACAAATATGAATAGTATATATTTATATATTATATTATCTCGACTAACTGTCTGCATAATTTATAATAAGATTATTTTTATATACAGGGTGTTAAAGGACGTACTTGACTTTGTGATTCCTGACATTATTTGAAGTAAAAAATTTAAAAGATATTTTGGTCTCCGGTGACATTTTTGATGTTTTTTTTTTCTACAAAAACATTAAAAAATGGTAGGTGTTGGACAGTTGCGGGATTATGGGTTGGTCTGTTACTCGGCTCAGTGACCAGTGATGATATGCGAATGAAATTTTTTCTTCAAAAAAGATTTTGAAGAAAAAAATTTTCAAGTCATCCAAAAAGTCATCAGAGACCAAAGTTTCATTTACATTTTTTACTCCAAATAATGTCAGGAATCACTGGTTAAAACAAGTCAAGTATGTCCCTTAACACCCTGTATATTGGTATCTAATACCTTTTAACAACACCGCCTTGTGCTGACATAATTTATAACTTCTTGTTGTAATTCATAATTAAGACAAATAGAGTAACAATAAGGACATTCATTTTTCAAAAGCAAAATAGGTACAATAATGTCTTTTCAGATGCTCATGTTTACCATTTTTCTTTAGGTCAATTTATTAAAAATGTATGTTAGAAAAAATTATATGGAAATTTTAATTTCTAACTCTCTTCCCCCACTCTTATTTTAAGCTATTTTTCTCATTTTCGTTATGTTGTTTTTCTATCTTTATTATGTTTATCTTTGAGAATTATTTCATGATATTATAATTTTTGTATGAGTACCTACTTAATTTCATTTTTTCACATTGATTTTGTAGGGAGGTGGGTATAATTTGGGAGGCGGGTATGGGTACCACCGCCCCGGGAACCATTTATTGGATAACCAACACCCCTGCCATAGGTCACCCCAAGTGGTTTGCTACGTTTTTGACTTCTCCAGCAGTACTCTCTCGGAACATCGCCTTGCACCGAAATGGGAGGGATGGATTCGTCCGACCCCCAGATTCATACTCACCCCTAACACCCTTTTCCTTCCCAAAACTTATTCTTCTTCCCTATCCTAAAAAGACCCTCCACACAGCATCCCCAAAGATGACAGAGGCCCTGAGGGGAATATTTTACTCAGGGCCTCCTGTGTGGAGCTAATCTAAAAAATAAAATAAAAATACAGGAGTGGACCTCCTTGTCAAATCAGCTCCCGTCAGCCATCTATTAATACATTCACAAAGCTTTTTTAAAGTAAGGCAGCGTTTCCTAAACTTTTTCAGCCATGGACCCCTAGGATCTCAAGCACAATTTTCAAGGACCCCCCCTTAAATAAAAAAAAATTAATAAAAAAACCAGCTAATAAATTTGGGACCGTTTATTTTAGTACCACAAATACAAAAAAAAAGTTTATAATTATCGTGCAACACAAGGGCGGATCCAGGATTTTTTTTGGGGGGGGGCAAAAGGGGCGAACAGGCAAAAAAAATCAACAATTACTGTTAGGATTTTTTTTGGGGGGGGGCACAAGGGGCGGACGGGCAAAAAAATCAACAATTACATTAGTTCAAGCATGTATAGGAAGGTTTATGAATATCTCGAAAAATTAAATGTTTAAAAAAGACAGTTTTAGCTTCTAAGTATGTACTGTGATGGAATCTCCACAGTACACAAAAATACCGTCTGGGGTCTAAATCCGCCCTTGGTGCAATAGCAACCAGTGCCGTAAATAGCCTTTTCTGCGCCCTGCTTCTATAACTGCGCCCTATTTAAGTGGACCCTTCGCCTATCATATGCCATTCTTGCGCCCCCCAGAGTCTACGCCCTGTGCCTGGTCACCGGTGGCACCGCCCTATTTACGGCACTGACAGCAACACCAATATTCACATTAATTAACGGTTAATTAATGTGTAGGTTGGTGTTGCTTTTTTGCAACTAAATTAGTGATATTCGGGTTGATGTTACTACTAAGTTGTAATCTTAAATCGGATTCAACTTGTAATCTGTTTCTGTATTTGTTTTTAGTTGTAATCTCAAATCGGATTCCACTTGTAATCTGTTTCTGCATTTGTTTTTAGTATATTTTCTTATATTTTTAGTATATACAAGAGCAGAGAATGCATTTTCACAGAGGAATATGGTTGAAAAAAGCATTATATGTTTCAGTGCTTCTTCTGATATTTCCTTATATTCCCTTATAATCTTTCTTTACCCAAGAACTTCATAAAGAGAATTCTTTGAAATTACGTTTCAAAGGTGAATCACAAATTACATTCTCATGCCCTCCTATCAGCTAACCAATATGGCTTTAGGACTAAACTCAGTACTGATGAAGCTTTATTTAATTTAACCAAAAGCAACAATGTACAAAAATTGGTACATGTTTGAGTAATTTTGACATAGTAAAACACGGAGTTCCACAAGGGACTGTATTAGGGCCGCTACTCTTTTTAATCTATATAAATGACTTTTGCAACATTGTTATACCTGGTACAATTTTCTCATTTGCTGACGATACTGCAATAACAGTCCAAGGAAAGTCATGGTAAATGATAAGATACAACTAATAAAGCTAACAAATGTATTACTATTGTCAAAGAGAGGCTTGATAGAAACCTTCTTACTTTGAATTATGAAAAATCTATTTGTATTCCAAAACTAACCTTAATTTAAAGTTTCATAATATAAATTGTAACCCAACCACATGCTCTACCTGTGAAGAGATGAAATTAGGAAAAATGATTAAGTACTTAGGTGTAACCATAGATTGTCAACTTAAATGGACCGACCATCAAACTCAGATACTTAAATTATATTTTTAAAAGAATGTGTAACATAGTAAATATAAAAACCATGATACTAGTTTATGACGTACTAGTCCATTCATCCCTTTCCTACGGAATAATTGGCTGGGGTGGAACTTACAATAATCATGTAAAACCTTTAGAAATTGCTCAAAAATCAATTATTAAGATTATTTACAAGAAAACTAAATCTTATCCTTCTAAACAATTGCTTAAGGAAACCGATATCTTGGACCTTAGACAGACCTATAGTTTTCAATGTCTTAAATTTATTTAAATGCATCCAAACAACAACAAAATTCAAATCGTACCAGCCAAAGATGTGGCGCTTGTGAGTATGCTGTACCCCACTGCAAAACTAGGTTGTCCCAAAGGCTTATTAGTTTTATAGCTCCAAAAATGTAAAATTTACTATGTTCAACCTTTAAAGAGGACACAAGTCAAAATCTTCAGTCTTATAAAAAATTTACCAAAACTTGGCTAAAAAATACTGACATAGATATTTTTTTCTTATAAGTTTAACAAGTCATTAATTATATCTATCATTGGACAGCTTTTAGAGTACATAATATATTATAATGTTTGCTTTTTTGTCGTTTAATTGCACTTGTAACATTATTCTTATAAAACTTTCACAAATGTGATAATAACAGTGCAGACTGTTATTATGTTGTAGTTTTTAATCGCAATTATTCAGTTACTATTTATTATACTTACATACTTAAATTTATTAATTTATGTATACTTAAAATCATCACTTTAACCATAGAAATAAAAATAAAAATCAATATCATACCCACGCACAGGCATTGCCTTTGAGGGATTTTTTTGTTCATACATTTATTGTATGAAGCTTTTTTTATATACTTTTCATTTTTCTATGTATCTTTTATATGTATTGTATCAAAAATTTTCAATAAAAAAGGTGAATCACAAGATATTTGTTTTAATTGGTTTTCCTGTGCCGTTGATAAGCCAGTAATATCACTAACATCTGGGTTGAAAGGGTCTAATATCCAATTTATATTTTTGTCAGGTACTGGAAAATAATTCCGAAACGAAGACGCATAGCGATTACGAGACTTTTGGTGGCATTTATTTATTGTTGTTAAATGGTCCAGAGATGAGACTGCGGACCCCCGTACGTATATTCGAATAACAGGTTTTTTTTTTTTTTAAATAATCGGAGACGGTTTACATATATATAGTTGCTGTCAGCACTTAGGCCATATACCCATTGTACTATCTACCACTTTACCTCATTCCTTTGAGAGTAACCCAGTCCCTTTCATAAAGTTCACCAGGATTTTCATTGGAATTGAAGCTATATCTTCTGGTTCGACAATGTGTTTTCCCTGGTCTCATTTCCCCTCTTCACTCCTCCTTGGTTCCCTGAAGGCCCCACGACGGAAGAGGGCTTCATCTCTCCTCTCCACTCCATAGTTCCCCGAAGGCTCCACGACGGAGCGTCCACCTCCCCTTGGTTCCCTAAAGGCCCCACAAGGGAAGAATCCACTCCACCTTGGTTCCCTGAGGGCCCCAGGAGGGAAGAGAACTTCATCTCTCCTCCTTGGTTCCTTAAAGGCCCCATAGAGGAAGAGTTCACCAAGATGGCCTCATTTCTCCTCTTCACTCCTACATGGTTCCTCGAAGGCCCCACATGGGAAGAGGACATCATCTCTCCACTTCACTCCTCCTTGGTTCCACAAAGGCCCCGCGCTGGAAGGGTGCCCTTCCCCTTGGTTCCTTGAAGGCCCCACAAGGGGAAGAGTTCATGGAGGTGGCCTCAGCTCACCTCTCCACGGTTTCTCCTCTTGGCCCTCCTACGGCCCCAGGAAGGAAATCCACAGAGGTGGCCTCAGCACTCAGTTTGTTTTAATAGTTGAAATAATTTTCAAAGTTTTAATTTTTCAAGATCCCCCGAAAAATACTGTATGTGTAGTGAATCGTGTGACGTCATCACTCCTGAAAAGTTTTTGAACAGATGTTCATTTTGTATGACAGTTATACGAAAGAAAGTGTGGTACTATTCGATAAGTTAAAACATTATTTAGGTGGAATTATTTATTTATTTTGTTATATCATTACATAGTATAAAATGAAGTCGCTCAAAATGTATGTGCGCGTTAATCTTTTAAACTACGCAACGGATTTTCATACGGTTTTCACCAATAGATAGAGTGATTGAAGAGGAATGTTTATATGTATAATACATGTAAATTATATTAGAGAAAAGCCGAGAAACTCAAAGAAAACATATTTTTGTGCGATTTAAAACGGCTGGCGGGCCGTACTATAGTCACTTTTGAAATTCGTTCTAACGAAGAAATTGGAAAATAGATGTCCTAGAGTAAGTAGGTATTTGATTTTCCCTTTTCAAATATCCAGTGTTGCATTGCAAGCATTGTATAATTAGTGGCGATCGCTAACTATGTTATTATAAAAATAAAAAATAATAATAATAATATAGTTGATTCAAGAGGAAGGTTTATATCTATAATAAATGCTCATTATAGTAAAGAAAAGTCGAGAAATTCAAAAATTCAATTCAGGCAGCGGGCAGCTGGCAAGCAGGTGGTGTGGATTTTATAAAGGTTGGGTAATGGCGTTGTGTTTCGTTAGCCACAGCAACGTGTGGCCGGGTCTGCTAGTTTATTATATTATTCTATTTTTCAATATTATTACGGGAGAGTGGTATAGAAATTGTTTGAAATTTGGATTTCGAAGTTTGCAGTAGAAGTGAGTCGTTCGCGAACGAATCGGCTCAGTGACCCGGATCTTCATACGGATCCTAAGATCCGGTTCTGTAAGACCGATCTTCAAAGCTACGGACACACTTGCTCGAGGTTTGCAGATCTTTGCGAACGAGTGAGCGGGTAGCAATTACTACTAGGTAGCATGCTCTTTGGCTTCTAATGAGCAAGTGTCTCCGTAGCTTAATTCAGTCGTTCAATTGAGGCGGTTCACTGAACCGGATCTTTTCATTGAACAAGACCTAGTGAAGCGGCTCGTTCAACTGAACCGCTTTGCCCATCTCTAGGTAGCATTATGATGTAGCATATTATACAATTTTTTCATACAGTTTAAAGTTTTTCAATATTTTAAATAATAGAGATAAACTAACAGAGGTATCTCTGTTTTTGATACTGAATTATTTAGGCTTAAATATTGTTTCAATAAACACAACAACTAAATCTCTATAAACAGTATGAAATAACAAATAATATGAAATGTTGTTAATACTGATGGCTTGTGTCATACCTACATTTCAATACGATGACTGGTGAGGCGTGACGTCAGCACTAACCATTCAATAATACCAACTTTACAATGTGTTTTAACGAGACGTTTAAAAATGCACTTCATAAAAAATTTTTAAGAACTCTACGTTTAATATTATGAAATAAAACTTATATAAGGGAGCGGACTGCGGATCGGCAGAGATGGAAGACGAAATAAAAGGCGTCAGTCGAAGTAGTGAGTCAGTGTTTATTGGGCTACGTAGCGAGGGTCGGTGAAGCGGTAACATGATGTATGGTGGAGTGCCATAGATGAAGTAGTGCTGCAGGTGCACGGAGGTGATGGTGTGGTGAAGGTCGTTGCGATGCGGCGGAGCAGACCTCGAGTCTGCAGGTCACCCGTGCGTTGCTCGACACCGTGGCGGTGAAGATGACCTATTTTCCAGGCCGTTGCTCGACGCTTTGAGTCGCGAAGGTGAACGGTGAGTGGCTCGGTGAGCTGAACCACCAGCAGTTAGTCCTGGCGAGGCGGAGGAGCGTGTTTCCATGGCAGTGAAGCACGGTGGGATTCGGAGTGCCATAAAATGGTGAGCTGATCCCAGGGCTGAAGGTGGCGTCAAACCTTGTAAGTCGCGGGATATAGCTGTTCTCTGGTGCAGAAGACACAATGGGCCTTATAGCTGAGATGTGGTGATATTCCTCGAGGAAGCTGCCCTGGAGATGCACCGTGATGGAGATGCAATGCGGGAGCACTTGTACGGAGTTCTGTTACATGTTGTGTTGGACCGACTAGACTGGACTGAGACTGACTAAGCAAGCGCAGCGTTGAGTCGCTTTATTTATACTAGTGCAACCGGTAGAGTAATCTTCCATTCGCCGGCAATGTGTACGCTGGAAAGTACTCGAACATACCTGGTGCTGAATGCTGCCGAATTGAGACTGTTAAGTTTCAGGTACTGAAATATTAATATTTGTGATTGTCACCCTAATGGTTGTGGCAACATTCTTTTGTGTTGGCAATTGCCAGGGCGAGTTCGTATTGCCACAGATTTTAATTCCTTCTTCTCTTGTTACCATCCGTCTTGGGCGGGTCGTTTTTGGCAAAACGTCTGCTGCCAGGTTTTCACTTCATGTGGGTTATAAAACCGCGGAGAGAGATAGCATCATTGGGGTCACCGTACATGAGCTACCCTACGGGTCTTTTTATTGTGTGAATAAAGACCAATTATTCAAGAGCTGGAGTTATTATTGAAGAGTTACTCCAGCCACACTTCCCTTTGGAATCTGGTGTTACCACGCCGGATTGCTCTGTCAGGAGAGCGGAAGTTGAGAACCTGAACAGACCTTTCTAGGCGGTGGCGATATTATTATTTACCTAAGCGGCCGGTCGTAGGTACATCGATTACGGCGTAGGTAGGTAGGTAAATAGGTAAGTAGCTAGCCGGCATCACGCGAATATTAGATGGTTCTCGTGTATTCTTTTTGATGGCGAAAAAATAATGATGTGTCGCCACATATGTATTCAGAATCAGCGTTCATTGGTCTGAATGAACCTATATTTTTAAAGCCATAATATTTTTCACCGGAGTTCCTTATTATCCTAACCCGCGCCCACATAACCCACTTTTGGGACATTTTTATAGATTGTTTTTATCAATTTTGACCAAAATACAAATTAGAAAGTGCAAAACACCACCGCCAGATACCTACTAAATAAATTTGCCGCCATTGAAAGGAATGTCAAATCAACATGCTATACTAGCGCCTCTAGCGGCCAGAGTTGTTGATACAGCCAATATTTTATTGGAATTGAACGTATTATTAATAATAAAGGGTATTTGAAATATTAAAAGGCAAGATAGAGGGTCGCTGAGTGGCTGGTAGGAAACAAATGTCTTGGTTGCGAAATGTACGAGAGTGGGCCGGTATTAGAAGTGTGGAGGAGCTATTTCGGGCAGCGCAAGATAGAGATACATTTACCAGAGTGATCGCTAACGTCGGGAGGACCTGATGGGGCACATGAAGAAGAAGAATATTTGATAATACTCATTTTATAATTCTTCAATTAACAATAAGTAGTTACGTTACTCATTGTTTAATAATATTTTATATTATTCGTAATGAAATTCCCCTTGCAAAAATGAAGATATTTTTTGATTCTGAGCAACAAAATAAATCGTTTACAGCGCTTTTCACTTTCTCGCTAAAATGTTTATTTGAAGAGCGGGGGCGTGGAAATTTTTGAACGTTTAAGTGGGACATGGTACAAATAAGGTTGAGAAACACTGATCAATCCCTCCATAGATGTTATTGCATCCAATTTTTAACAATATGTACCTACATGTGTATTGTAAAATATAATTATTAAAAGACAATATACCATTATTTTTTTATTATTTTGAAAAAACACAGGTTCATAATTACATAACATAATCACAGTTCAGTTCCATTACACTACAATTAGTGCTCTTAATCAATAATATATTGTAACTCATTCAAATCTGCAAAAGGAAATAATATTGCAGTTGTTATTCAATTGAAAATTTTAAAATGCTGACTTGAACATTGAAATCTCTTATTACACGAGATATTCATATTTAAGGGTTATCTTTAAGGTGTGGGCTACACATTCAATATTTATCATGATTCATATTGATTTATCGTGATCCATCGATATGGATGGGGGTTCTACCCTACATGTACAATATTTATTGTGATCCGTCAATATTCATCAAATATCGTGATATTTATTGAATGTGTAGGCTAGCGTATTGACGAATCGTAATCACAGGATTTCTAGATTCAAATATCGATTGATTTGAATTCGGAATTACGGATCATGACAAATAATGAACATGTAGCCTACTCATCAATATTTATCATGATTCATGGGTTCATGATACGGAATTCAGGAATCTAGACATCTGCGATAAATATTGTGATCCGTCAATATGCTAGCTTACACATTCAATAAATATCGCAATATTTGATAAATATTGACGGATCACAATAAATATTGAAGGTGTAGGGTTCGCTTGAATAATTTATTGGATCGAATTACCAGTTCAATATTGTAATTGTATGCCTTACTTCAAAAAATTGTGTTTAAAACTAACCAAATTATTTATTCATGTTATTCATATTGCATATTTACAAGTGCAAACAAAGAATTCATCTGAATATTTTGCAGCATAACTTGCAAAAGGAGGTTTTCCTAAAATAATTAAATTACCGCCATCTGAAGGAGCAGATTATGAATAATTTTAAGTTTACCCTTAATGAAGCAGTTAACATACTAAATAGAATTACATAATACAATAACATGCATTGATACCAAATACTCCAGGGAGATGCAAATGCAATGAGTAAAAAAAAACATATGTAAGTACTCCAAATAACCAATATAAAATTTGTAATCAAATTCGACAGGACAAATAATATTTTATAAATGTTATAAAAACCTTATTTGACCAAGTTTAAAATTGCAATCTTCCTAAGTGAAGACTTTTTTTGATAATAATTTTATCTTACTTTCAATACTAGAATACTAATAAACATCTTGCCATCAGCTTTCTCCTAGATTAGTTTTGTCAAATCTTAACAATAATATTTCTCAGGTTTATTCTGACACTAAAGTTTTAAGCACTCACGCACACACTGTAATGTTCCTAATTAAGCTTTAGATGCTTTTGATTCTGTGTTTTCTTTGGCTAATAATTCTTTGCCCTGTTTCTCCGCGTCTTGAAGAGCAGCCTCTAGCGGCAAGAACAGCACGTAGCCGTAGGAGCAGACCTGGAGTATGCAAGCCACCACACTGATGAGAAGGAAGCTGCTCGGGAAATAGTGGAGACTGGACACGTACACATAGTTGGAGAGAGGGACTATCACAAATGACAGGCACTTCTCCAAAACAGCTGTGATGCTGTTGATTTTACCTATAAAAAATAAGACATAGTATAATATAGCTTTTTGTGAATCTGTATAATTTTTGTGGTGAATACAGCTGAATCCCATCTGCAACCTGTTAACCGGAGCCAGCGAGACTAAGGCATCCCCATTTAGGGTAAGATGTGAGGCTATGAAGAGTAAGGGAATGGGAAGGTGGTGAAAGAGTAAGGCGGGAGAGTTATTGGCCAATAGCCGGTTCAGACGATTCGATTTTAGTTGATCAACTCGACACTTGAAAGCATATGACTGTAAAATGTATGTATATGTATGAAAGCAGTTGAACAAGTTTTTCACACAATTTTTATTGATCTTTAAGAGTTGATCAACTAAAATTGAAACGTCTGAACCCGTCATAAGCGTAGCGTAGTCATATTTTGACTCGACCACTTTACATTTCATCCAACATTAAATTGTTTTGCATGGTTTGCAGTTTTGCACAGTTTGTATACACACTGGTGTGTTTACATAGAGGTAAATACCTAGTGCTGTAAACGGTATGTTTAAATATTTATTAGTTTTTGTATACAAATACTGTCAAGACTGAAAGTGGCAAGAAAAGTATTGGCCACGAGGGAGTTCACATATATAATCTCCTTCCAGATAACCTTAAAGCAGAAAAGAATATAAAAACCTTTAAAAAAAACTATTTAAACTTAAGATGTTGGAACAAAATTAAAAATATTACTACTACACCTGTACTATATATACTCTGTACAAGTTAAGAAAGCGAAATATTATATTTTTTTTAACTTAATAATTAAAAATATAAATAAATAAAATAAAATCTGTTTTGCATTATTTTTTTTAAATAAATGTACCTCCAATAAAATAATTATTTTGTGATCTTTGAAGCTGTTCCTAGGTAAACTTTACAAATTAGAATTTTTGAATAGAGAACATTATTAATCAAATATTGTGCATGGTGCTACATACATTTAGAGTCGATTTTGTCACATAACTTTTGTTTTCGAGTAAACCGAGTCTGAAGTTGTAATCTTTTAGTTAAAATTTTCAATTTGAATTCCTAGGTGAATTTTACAAATTAGAATTTTTGAATAGAGAACATTATTAATCAAATATTGTGCATTGTGCTACATACATTTAGAGTCGATTTTGTCACATAACTTTTGTTTTCGAGTAAACCGAGTCTGAAGTTGTAATCTTTTAGTTAAAATTTTCAATTTGAATTCCTAGGTGAATTTTACAATTTAGAATTTTTAAATAGAGAACTTTATTAATCAAATATTGTGCATGGTGTCTGGAAACTAGTGGCACAAGGAAACTCGTGAATTACATTACAATACATTTAAAGTCGATTTTGTCGCATAACTTTTGTTTTCGAGCAAACCGAGTCTGAAGTTGTAATTTTTTAGTTAAAATTTTGAATAAATAAGTCGGTTGTTTATTGTCTTTTAAAATTTGTCAACCAATTTTCAACCCTTTCCCGTGGAATGGTGCAAGCAATATTTAACAACTTGATATAAAATAAATACACCTGCACAATCTGGTATTTCACAGAATGATAAAAAGAGAAAATTCCCTTATCATCGTGATTCTCTCTCTTATCTTCTAAAGCGCAAGGCACTCTGTACTGGGTGATTATGAAATGTTGGTAGAATTGTCTAATAACAGAATCAAATAATATTCCCTCACCTTGTTCGCTGGCCGTGATTTGCTTGTTCAGTACTGGTCTCTCTGCTATCATCACACCCCGGCTGAAGAGGCCTAAGAAGGTGGCTGAAAGATGAAACAAAAATAAAACATCATCAAGGAGTTCAACACAAGATTCAAATTTGATACTTACATTAATTTTGAAAGACACGCACACAACACATTTTTATCAGTTTAACACTTCAGTAAACAAATCTATTAACTATTGTCTATATAAACGCATGACAATTATTGTTAAGAATCAAGTTAGGTTATGCATTAGCAAATATTCGTAATAATTATACTGTCTTACAAATTGCGTACCTAGATTTCCACATACTATATATATTTTACTAGTATATTTACTAGGATATTTGACTAGTTATTAAACCTATAACCTTTTTGTATTTCTTGGCCATCAAGTATGTAACAATTTCTAGACCGTATGTTTTGGAGAGTTTTGTTCAGAATGTACATTTATTACTAAATTTTATTTATTTGCTACCGGTTTCGACACAGCCATGTCATTCATTCACTAGCCTTAAAATTATACAAGTACAGAAAACAGAAGTGATACACATGTACAGAAATTATAGCACCCTAAGTAGGTCACCTTAGTTGAACACAATTTCTTGTTATTTTGACTCCTCCCACCGTCCCCTCCCCCCCCCCCCCCAACCTCTCCCCAAATATCACCACTCCCTCCTCCCACTACCCCACGGGCGTAGCCAGGTTTTAGTATCGGGGGGGGGGGTTCAAAAATCAAAAATCAAAACTCGTGTCGGGGGGGGGGGGGGGGGGGGGTGAGGGGACGACTTTGTATTTCTTGAGCATTAACTAATATAACAATTTGTGGACATTTTATGTTGAAAACTTTTATTTTCTATGTACATTGTTTAATTAAAGTAACAAATGCATATAGAAAATAAATCTTATTTTAAGCAGTCACCTGATTAGAAACGCAATGCCAAATAAAAATCAACCACAATCACTGAAAAAACGGAACTTGCAAGTTAAATTATTTTTTTCTTTCAGGGGTCCCCATTTATCTTTTTAGATACATAATATCATTTTGAGTTATCGGTGTTAAAAATAGCATTTCTTGAAAAAATTGCTTGTAAGTACATCAACAATATTTAAGATTCATGGGAATTCCAAAAAACATATGGGTATATAATACCAGTAATATTGTCATATGCAATAAAAAATTTACCAGGTCGAAATTTCCGTAGATTTAGTGCTGATTTCCCTTTTCCCTAAAAAATATTTTTCTCCCCTAGATCTAGTCAAATTTCCCTAGACGGTATGAAAATATAGGTACAAAGGTTACCATCGGATAATCGGTACAGAGGGCAAATCCAAAATACATTATTAGTGTAATAATTAGTAATAAAATAAGTTATGCCGCTCTCCGCATCGCCTTATTTTTAATATTATTGATGTTGATATCTTAACTTTTCGGGGGGGGGTTTGAACCCCCGAACCCCCCCCCCCCCCCCCCCCCCCCGTGGCTAGGCCCATGCACTACCCTCACCTAATAATATCTAATCATTTCTGTATTTGTATAATTTTTAAGTTTGTTTAACGCTTGTGAATGACGCGGGTGAATGAACTGGTAGCAAATAAATTCAAAACAAAACTTAAAATATTTTTTGTTTGTTTTCAGACTGATTATGAAAATGTTAGAAATCAAATTTTACGGATTAAAACCCGTCTGCTTGGTTCAATGTATTCGCACCTCACAATCCGGAAGCCTCAATTTCTCCCATAAATTCTGAAACCGTCACTTAGGGTCGAAATTTTAAAATATCCATGCAAGATAGCTTTTATATTTCAAAGACAATAAGAAGCATTATTCTGTTCTCTTTCTGGTTAAATGAAAAATACATAGGTTTACATGAGAGGAAGAGAGATATACATAGCTTTTAAAATGTAAGGTCGCTCGGGACATTTTTGGTCTTATGAAAGTATAACGCGATTACGTGTTTTGGGATGTATTTATTCCTAAACAAGCAGACGGGTTAAAATTAAATTAAACTATTGAAGTGGAAAATAATTTCAAGACGAAATGTGGATCAGTGTCAGACTAAGCCTGTCAGAGGCCGGCAAAGCTGAAGACACCCCCCCCCCCCCCTTCCCCCTAGTTTAAGAAATTGATGTAATTTTACAAGCTTTTTATTCAGTTCAGACGGGCCGCCTAAGGCCTCTATGGGGAGCTTCCAAACGCCTTCATGTTCCCTTGATCAAATCCTAAACAAGATTAAGGCTTCAGGATTATTATTTCATTTTCCGAAAGATGCATTTGTTAATAATGCTGAAATGCGTAAAATTGACAGAGATACAGCATTTTATATGAAACCTTATAAATTATCTTTCAGCAAAACTTTGAACGCGTTTTTCCCGAAAGTACGTTTTTCAACCTGGTTGACAACATAGATATTAGAAAAACTATACATCCGATTTTCATGCACCAAGTCTTAAACTGTTTGAAAATCCAGTCATTATCGCACCATGTAGGAAATTTTTTATAACGGGCCCACTTTTATTTATTTTTTTTATGAACGATGAAAATTTTCCATAAAAATCGAAAATAAAATTCTCTGGCCCGCCATTTTTTTTTTTTTTAGATATCGAAATCCCCCTACGTGGTGCCATAGACACTGGATTTTCGAACAGTTTAAGACTTGGTGCATGCAAATCGGATAGTTTTTAATATGTCGTCAACCAAGTTTCAAAAAAAGTTTCGAGAAAAACACATTCAAAGTTTTGCTGAAGGATAATTCAACATACAAACTGTTTAAAACCAAATGGTTTCACATAAAATGCTGAATCTCCATCAATTTTTTTGAACTTCTTTAAAAATTAATTTGTTCTATTCCAATCAATTTATAGCTACCAGTGGTGTACCTCAAGGGTCCCATTTAGGCCCAATTTTGTTTTTACTGTTCATAAATGATATTGTTGACATATTTGATAAAGATGTAGATGTATTGCTTTTTTCAGATGATTTAAAAATATTTAAAATCATCAAAACCGCTGAAGATTGTGCCTGTCTACAAAATAATTTAAACAAATTAATTAGTTGGTGCTCTATTAACAAACTTTATCTGAACATAAATAAGTGTTATTCAATAAGTTTTTACAGAATAAGTCAACCAATTATTCATCCTTATGAACTTAACAACTCTACCCTTACCTCTGTCGAAGAAATTAGTGACTTGGGCATAACTTTCGACTCTAAATTAAACTTCATATCCCATATAAACTCAATCTATAATAAAGGTATCAAAATGCTTGGCTTCGTTCTTAGAAATTCCAGAGGTTTCAAGAATATTTCAACTTTAAAAATTTTGTATACATCCTTAGTACGTAGTCAAGTCGAATATAACTCCTCGATCTGGTCCCCCCATTTTAAAATACATTCAGATTCAATCGAAAAAATTCAACACAAATTCTTAAGACACATTAATTTTAACCTCGGTATTCCCATTGAAAACATAAATTATAATTACTTGATGAAAGAATTAAATTTACTAAGGCTGTCAGATCGAAGAATTATATCCGACTTAATATTAATGTTCAAAATTGTAAATGGTAGAATAGACAGTCCTGATCTAACTAAGTTCATTGAATTTCATATTCCCACGGGAACCACTCGATCTAAAATCCTTTCTAAATGTAACAATAATCGGACTGAGTATACGAAACATTCACTTTTACCTAGGTTGCATGAAGTTACTAATAGATATGCAGATGTGATAGATCTATTTAACTGCACGGAACATAGGAACAAGACGGCTATGCTATCATATTTTTTTAGTCACTATTAATTTAATTTCTATTATAGATTTTTGCATGTAAATGTATCTCTGGTGTCACTTCCTAATGTATCGTCACAATTAACTGTTATACATACACTGTTTTACCATTACTAATATTTTGAATATGAATTTGTGACATGTAATTAATGTTTATGGCATACTTATGCCGTTTGTATTAAATAAATAAAAAAAACATTTGGTGAGAGCATTCTTAACAAATGCATCTTTCAGAAAATGGAATAAAAAAATGTCAATTTTTTTATTGTGTCCTGGTGCCTTAAAGCCCTGTTTGGGATTTGATCAAGGGAACATGGAGGACCAGAGGGTGGGCCGCCCCTTTCCCCCCCCCCCCCCCCCCAGGTAGTCTGCCACTGCTGTGGTTATAAAAGAAAATTAGATTGGTATTAAAATGTAAATCTTAATTGTTTACCTACAGTATATGACAGCTCTGTTCTACACTACGTAAATATTGAATTAAGCACGGTTGCAAGCAACTTCAGATAAAGTACCAAGTCATTTATTTGTTTGTCACTTCTGACAGAAATGTAGAAACATCTACGAAATTAGCGTTTCTACAACAATGTATTTACCTCTCGAAAAGTTTAACTCGTTACATTTTAATTATTAGGTACTTATAAGAAATTAGACATGTCATATTGTTTATTCAAAACTTTTTTAATAATCCCACTAGTAGGTAATCTAAAAGGAATGCTGAAACTCTGGCTAAACTGGGTAGTAAATACTAGTCAAACCACGAAAAGGCCATTGGCGGAGATGTTCAAGAATTTCGATATTTGAAAGTTTTTTACCAATTTCGCCTGAAGTATAATAAAATTTATGTTTCGTCTGTAAATATTTAGTAAGTATTATAAAGTGTTATATTTACAACTAAATATCATGATAGGATGGAAGCTGAAGAGGAGCATCAGGGTGGCGGCCAGTTGGGACAGCGCGCCCACCATTCCTATCGTCTCGTCCCGCAACTTTATCCTTTTCTTCAAAACATGGACGATTGTGAAAGAACCTGGAAATAATAATTATTACTTTCACAATCATATTGGTTCTTTGCTTTGAGTTTATCTTAACATAAAACACTAAACCAACCTGACAAAATGTTAAAAAATTTGATCCGACATTGCATGAAAATACCAGCAAACCTGGTGAAATCAGGAATACCACAAGGGAGTGTATTTGGTCCATTTTTAAATAATATTGACACATTTTGCCAAGCAAATTTTTGGTCTATTATGTGCATCAACTAGGATTAGTTTAGGAATATAATATTTTGAAGAAAAGGTGATGCCGCATTATATTATGCTAGTACCTACCCACAAATCCTCACAATAAAAAGAATTGGTAATTTTTCGGGATTAGTGTCCATGGCTATTACGAATATTTTTTAGAAAAAAACTTTAGATTCGCCTTAATCACTATAAAAGGAAACTTTTTGCATCACGGCTGGCGGAAAATAATGCATTTTAATTTTCAATGTCGTTAAACAAAATTTCACTTCGCGAACCGACACTACGACAGCCCGCCCGCTGCCGCCCGCTGCCGCCCGCCATTTTGTCACATACACAAGCCCGCTACACAAACCCTGCGTAGCCAAACAAACCATTCAAAAACGTAGGCTGTTTTTTAAAGTAAAGATAACATACACAAGCCCGTTACACAAACCCTGCGTAGCCAAACAAACCATTCAAAAACGTAGGCTGTTTTTTAAAGTAAAGATAACATACACAAGCCCGCTACACAAACCCTGCGTAGCCAAACAAACCATTCAAAAACGTAGGCTGTTTTTTAAAGTAAAGATAACATACACAAGCCCGCTACACAAACCCTGCGTAGCCAAACAAACCATTCAAAAACGTAGGCTGTTTTTTAAAGTAAAGATAACATACACAAGCCCGCTACACAAACCCTGCGTAGCCAAACAAACCATTCATAAACGTATTTTAACAGTGACAAAATGGCAGGCGGTAGCGGGCGGGCTGTCGTAGTGTTGGTTCGCGAAGTGAAATTTTATTTAACGACATTGAAAATTAAAATGCATTATTTTCCACCAGCTGTGATGCAAAAAGTTTCCTTTTATAGTGATTAAGGCGAATCTAAAGTTTTTTTCTAAAAATTATTCGTAATAACCATGGACACTAATCCCGAAAATTTACCAAAGAATTTTCCGGTGATTGATGGGTAAGTGCATTATGATTCAATATCTTTCATTTCCCAAAAATAATTCTTCATTAATTGACAATATCGTTATTTAGTTTTAACTTGAGAAAACCTCAAATTGTAAATTTTAATTACTTATATGAAGACAATATTAGCAAAACTCAATCAAAAATCTGAAAACAGAAAAATCAGAAAAAGATATGGTCACATCTGGGGCCGAGCTGCGCCCCGGCAAGGCGAAGGTCCTGGGTTCATATCTTTTTCGGATTTTTGTGTTTTCAGATTTTTGATTGAGTTTCGTTAATATTATCTTTTAATTAAATATTACAATTTGTTAAGTTTATCAAAGATTGGAAACTAAGCATATGTATTTAGGCACATAGGCCAAAGATGGCTCTAAATGTTGGATATTTATTCGGTCTAAATTAGTGATTGTCTATCAATAATCTCTCTCTCTTAAATTTCGTGGTCCGGATATAATCCTTCGCTCGGACTAAAATTATTTTTCAGATGAAGATTTATTATGATTACCTTAACAACGGCGTTAACCTAGTATGGTAGTCAAAAAAACATAGTAGTGTACTTTTAAGAATTGGATGAAATAATAAAAAAATAAAATAAATTATATCATTGAAGATTGTTATTTAAAAAAGGCTAGGTTCATCGATGGACTTTGCCCAAGTTACAACAATTACAACTTACAACAAGTACCTAGAGTTTTTAGGTGGTTTTCTCATATATCCATTGTTAAAAGTTTAATGTTTTACCTATTACTTGAATTACGCTCTTCGAGGCCTGGAAAATGCTGAACTCTATCTCAGACCAGGCAAACTTATTCCTGGTGTACAGATAAGTGATTGACCCTTCATCTGAAAACAAATGTTTTATTATAAAAGCATCATTCCACTACATTGTAATTGTAGTGCTACATTATGCGCGAACAATCTGTTAATTTCTCAATGTAAATGAATAAATCAGGTAATCCATCCAAATCCCTTTTCCTTCCATGAACTCTCTTCTCCTTCCTTTCCTTAAAAAAACCCTCCACACAGCATCCCCAAAGATGAAATAGGCCCTGAGGAAAATAATTTTCCTCAGGGCCTCCTGTGTGGAGAACATGTAAAAAAAAAATCCTAAAGTTGGGATTTTGCGAATTTCATCTTATTTGATGCCAAGATTTAAATTTCTTGAACCGTTTCGACTTTTGTTCAAATTCTGATAAGCTGTCAAGTGTAAAGGTCATTGAGTTATGCTCCGATCAAAAGCTGAAACCGCCAGAAACCCGGCGTTCAAATGCCACAAATTCAAAATGGCGCTGAATGTCGTATTGATGGTCATAAAATGCGACGAAGTTTGAAACACTCCAACCTAAAGATTAGGACAGCGACATCTAGAACTGCTATCATCAGAGATATGGTACACGCCAAACTTTAAGGCCATGTTCATTGTAAAGTCAGTAATTGCGCGAGAATGGAATGTTTTAAAGTTTGGCTTGTACTATATATTCTAGTGTTTTTTTTTTTACATTACATTAGCTCCACACAGGAGGCCCTAAGGAAAATAATTCCACTCAGGGCCCATGTCATCTTTGGGCATGCTGAGGGTCTTTTTAGGAGAAGGAAGAAGAGGAAGTTCTGGGAAGGAAAACGGTATGTGCGGTGGGTAGGAATCCGGGGTCAGTATGTCCAAGAGTAACGGACGAATGAATCCATCCTTTCCATTGCGGTGCAAGGCAATGTTCCGAGAGAATCCTGCTGGAGAGGTCAAAAGATTTCCCTCAACAAGTCTTTACCGATCCGGCCTGCCACGCTATTGGTTGGCAGACACATCTGCCGCTAAAATCTGGACAAACCTGACCCATGAACCCGGGCACCCCTGCTAAGTCACCAAACGTAGCGAACCACTTAGGGTGACCTATGGCAGAGGTGTTGGTTATCCAATAAATGGGACCCATACCCGCCTCCAAAATTGATAGGGTTGTTGGTTCCTCGCTTAATTTGATTATTTATCGATCTCCCTGTGCTATTTTTTGATAATTCTTAAAAAATAAGGATTTTTATATCTTACTGATAAAAGTAATGGAATGCGAGCAGGGAACTAGGACCATCAGCAAAACGATCAGCCTCCTGTTGCCCTCCCTCTTCTTGAAAACACACTTCAGGGACTGGAGAGGTAAGGTTAGATCCAGGATGTTGGGAATTTTCTCAGCAATGTTCACATCTTGGATCTTGTAGTAGGCGTACGCAAATGACATGGACTGAAATTAAGAGCAAATCTTCACTGATCGTAAAGTCTCTAGAATAAATATGAAACAGAATACAACATCATCTATATAAACACAAGAATTTGTTAAAAAAAAAACTTGCTCTATAGACTTCAGTATTGCCCTTCCTTCATCAGAAGACTTTAAAACCCAATACATCTTGTCATAGAACTAAAACATACCATTATACGAGTATTATCGACTACGAATTTGTTTGGATTCAAAACATGACCAATCTGCATATTGTTGGAGAAATATAACTGTAATGTATTGAAAGAGCTTCTATCGGATGCCAACAGATGCCAGCAGGGAAAGAGTTTCTATCGGTTGCCGAAAGATGCCAGCAGGGGTTCCCGGGTAGGTGGTGGTTGTTGAGAGCGAGCTTTCGCCAGCCTACCATAATGATTCAATTAGCAGCCAGTATAGACAGGTCGTGTGACCAGTAGTATAATTATTGTAAATATGTTAACTCATAATAAACCAGTTTGTGTCAAGGACCTTACTATTTTTAAGAAGTACCCCGACATAACAAATAGTAGTGATTGTAAATAACACAAAACATCACAATAACAATATTGATATTGAAAATATACATTTATTTTTAAACCCATAATGTATTTCTACATATATTTTTTTCGAAGGTTTTTTTAAGTTGTTTTGTGTGCCTGCGACAGTTCCAATATTTCCATTTTGAAAATATTAATACATACTGTACCTATATTAACTGTAAAAACTTTTATATCCCTTCTGGGTTTTTTTTTTGCTAATGTGTATTATTTATGATTGAATTTTTAAAAATTATTGTTTCAAAATTGCAACAAATGTATGTATTTATATCGACACTTATCACAAAGTTAATGCTTTTTACGATTACATAATTACTGCCTCCGTGGTCGAGGGGCAAGGCTCTCAAAAGGGAATTCAAATCCCAGCATGCGCAGATAAATTTTATTTGATTGATTTGTGTTTTCATAATTTAAATTATAGAAGGTATATTTGCAACACGTTACAGAGTGGAAAATAATATCGCAAGATAGTATCGCCCTGGTGTAAGACCAACATTCATAATTGAAACATTGCTTGAAATGGTTTTAGCCGTGTTTGGTGACTAGATCTGGTAGCCAGGTACTTCCCCACCTTCCTCTCCCACAACTCTTTCCCTTTCACACGTACATTCAGCCTCACAACATACCCCGATTGAGGGTGCCATAGTCTAACTGGCGCGACAAGGGAGCAGTTGGGACTTTTGTGAGGTATTCACATTAAAAAAGAAAATTACTCTTGGAATTACGACACTAGCAAAAAAACAGTATTTGACAAAAGTATCATCACGAAAGTGGGCGTTCAAGTATTACGTAACGCAATTTTTGAAGATTTTTGACCCCCCCCCTCCCCCCCATGTAACGTTTCCGTAACTTCCCCCCCCCCCCCCTAAGTTACGTAACGCTCAAGTGACAATTTTTACCTGAAAGTCACAATTAAGTTGCGCAAAGTACTGGAAAGTCGCTTAAATACCTTTTTTCTTGCTTTAATCGCATTTGCAGTAGTAAATAAAACAAGAGATTTCGAGAACGAAAAGGATTGCCAACTTGGAAGATTTTAATTCCCTAGTTTTTTTTTTATCTACATTAAGGAAAACATGTTACGTAACGCGTTGTTCGAACCCCCCTCCCTAGTAATGCACAGTAACATTTCACAAGACCCCCCCCCCCCCCCCCCAAGTGCGTTATGTAATACTTGAACGGCCCCAAAGTGAAAGTAATAAAAATATGAACACATTTGAATGAATAGAAAGCTAGTTACCTCTAATACCACCGAGACTGCAAACATTCCAACAAAGCCGATGGTTCTGTAGAGAATAGGCGCCAAGAGGGATCCCACCACTATGAAGAGTGTGATGAAGCCAGTGTTATTTCCCATCACGGTGGTTGCGCACTTGCCCGTTTTGTAGCATATCTGGAATCATCATCATCAGTCAATCAAACAGTGAATAGCCTAGCGACTGTACGGTTGAAATTTAATAATCCGACTAAGAGCCCGTTCACACTTCCGTTTTAAAGACGGAGGCAGGTCCCGTTTTTAAAACGGAAGCCCTAGCCGCTGTAGTGACTCTATGGAGCTGTTTACACTTGTAGGTTCCGGCATAAAAAACGTATTCATTATTTTTTGCCGGAGAATCGCCTACGCAGAGCGTCCGTTTTGTCGCCGGAACGGGACACCTGGCTCATACATTTCAATGGAGCTGTTCACACTAGACGGAGAACGGATCCGTTTTGACCCCCCGCCACACTCCACTTCGCCGCCTCCCGCTCGACGCTTCCCCACCGCCCGCTGCCAGACGCTAGACGCAAGCGAGCAGGCAAATTACGCGGTTGTGTTTTTATAGGGCGCGCGTTTGGCGTTTATAATATTATTATTGTTCGTTCCAGAATGCGATTTCTTCTATTTAATTTAGTTAAAGGAAGTGATAGACATTCTAAAATAATTAAAAAACTTTAGTTCATCACTTCTCAATTCACCAATTAACACTTGGAAAGTTCCTACAGAAAATCTTTCAGCTATAATTGGGTGTACCCAAAATTTTCTTTTCCCTTTTTTTCTTCTTTTTAATAAGTACCACATGACAACAAGAGCTTCATCGTCGTCCATTGCGCACGACCGTCTACTGAAGAATGAACAAATAAAATGTTTTGGTCGTTGTTTTCCTAGAGTAGGATCCGTTTTTTAAAACGGATTCGTTTTAAAAAATGGAAGTGTGAACAGGGGCCTAGGGCTTCCGTTTTAAAAACGGGACCCGCCTCCGTCTTTAAAACGGAAGTGTGAACGGGCTCTAAGAATACAACTCTGAGGCCGTGCCTTGCGCAAACCGTTTTCGTATGTGAGTTTGTATGCAAATCTACCTTTGTAATAGAACCGAATTAAAGCAATGCCAAAAGATGACGCCACTTACGTTAACTGCTAGCGTGAGGAGCATCGCCTGGCAGGCGTAAGTAGGTACTATTGGATTTGTAATTTCGAAAATAATATGATTTTGATTGTAACTGGCAGTTTGAATAATAATACCAAGTGGCTATATGACATCATTGCCTTTCACGGTTACTTTGTCCCGGTGACTGGATCACAGTGGATCCGAGAAACTGGCTATTTTTGGTACCAGTTCCTATAGGATTTATAAAACGGTCACCAACACTCAAACTGGGCGAAACCAAACCAAAAGCCGCTCGCAGGGACTAGCAACAAAAACCTGCAGAGCGGGTTTATTATTATACTAACATCTGTACAGTTTCTGATTGTTATAAACGGAAGTGGCACCCTCTGTTATTTTCCAAAAGAACCGTTGAAGTTTTCGATAGCATTAATAAATGTCAAATTTAAAATATACAAAACTTGGAATTTCTCAGTTTCAAAAACGTTCATTCAATTTGTATTTAATTACCCGACCCATTTTCCGAAAAATTTTCGACGCAATTTTTTTAGTATCTGCTTAGTCTCCATTTTGACCGAAGAAATTTTTTTTTCGATCAAAAATTTTCGAACCTGAAAAATTTCCAATGTTCTCGTAACACAATCAAAACGAAAAAAAGTTTCCAATCCGTTATCCGACCAATTTACAGAGTTTTCCTTATTTTCCTGGGCGATTTTTTTCAGAAAAGCAAAAATTTCCCAACTTGTAAAATTAACACACTTCTCATTTATACCACACGTTTATAAACGGATTTACATTTTTATTGCAATGAAAGATATTTTTAGTTCGAGTGACTCCATCGGGAACAAGAAATTAAATCAATTGCAATAATCAATGCAGGGCTGTCAATAATGGAATTCTTGAAGGAAGCCGGGAAAGAAATTAATTTAAAGGCAATACATGACTATCTTGACCGACAATACGGAAATCTTGTCGGCAAGAAATTGTCATTAAAAATTGCCCATTTACCTGAGCCTTTATATGCACCGATCGTCCAGTTGGTTAGTCAGACATCTATATAGTGTTTAATAGTTTTGAGATGAAAGAAATTTCGAATGCTCACCATAAATCAAATATTATTTACAAGTGTCTACCTAACATATTAAATACGCTATAAAATAACACAGGGAGGCATAACGGTCCGGTACATTTGAAATATTGAAATATTCTACTAGTGACCCGGACAAAATTCACATTTTGATTTAAGGCGAGACATAACCAAGTTTACCGGGGGTTTGCCCGAGGTAAACATTTTAATTTATTTCGGCGAATTCGTAATTGAATTATCACTTTTATTTCCATGCCTCACAAGGAATGCCGGTTATTTATATTTTAGATTAATAAAAACAGTATGTTGTCACCATTTTTTAACGTAAAACGCCTTTAAAAAATTGTAATACGTTGTACAACTAAAATTAGCGGTGAGCACCAGATTTTATTTTTCTAGACGATGGATTTATAACTTCTGGAGGTATTCATTTAGAAACATCTTAAATATTAATAACACGTTCTAAGGTCGAATAGTTCGGGTGAATTCGACCGTACATCGCCGTGGGTCCAATACGCCGTGCTGCGGGTGCATATTTATTTGTTTACGCGCTTCCTTCACTTACGTATTTAAGATTCCCACATTATTTTTCTTCTTCCTCTTTTCTTTGATAGGGCAAATTCGACGGTAGGTCCATCCAATACACGGGTCGCAAGTCGCAATTTGTATACACGGCTTCTTTACTAACGTCATTAAGATTCTGAATATATTTTAGGGTATAGTGTTATCTAAAATAAAACAGTAACTTTGTAAACACCAGTTTTATTTTTTATACTTTATGCCGAATATTATACTGCCCTGAAGAAGCTACGGTTGTAGCGAAACCCGGTCGGCATAAAGTATAAAAAATAAAAGTGGTGTTTACAAAGTTATTGTTTTATTTTAAATTATAATGTCACATCACAAAGTATCTGCTTCGTATAAACAAATATCAACTTTTTGTTTAATTCATTTTTTCTGAGTTATAATTGATTTGGTGGTGTTTATGAGATAGATGGTACCTACGCTTTTACATATTAACTAGCATTCTCAACTCAAATTTCAATTTTCCCGAGATGTCTGACTAATCAACTGGACGATCGACATGCAAGTTGTACTCACGTCTCCCAAGTAGCTGAAACTGGACATGACCAGCATACTGAAGTTCCCTCCCAGCGACAGAGGAAGGATCTCCGCGTAGATGGCGTAGACCGTTGAGAGACGAGGGAAGGCCTGCAGGATCAGGAGACTGATGGACGTCAGGATCATGCCCCCGAGTGGGAGGAGGATGAGGGGTTTTCTACGCCCGCTGTTGTCACTCCAAGGCCCGAGGAACACCAGCAAGATGCTTGTGATGAAGCCGCCCACGAAGCCGCTCACCACGGACAGTGAAGACACTATCCTCTGTGATTCCAACTGAGTGGATAATAAAGGTACATTAGTCAAATGAGTAGTAGTTGTGACTATATATTATTATCAAACTTAATTCAATTGACATTTAAATTTAAACACATTAGCTGCCAGGACCTTTTGTCACCATTAAAATTACATGGATTGGTCAGCACCAGGCGCGGCCGGTGCCTCAAATTATAGGTGGTTCACCAAGCCATTCATAAAAAACGAAAGGTTGATATTATATTTAAAAAAAAATCTAGACATCATGCATAATTTTAAATTATTTGCTAAGTATCTAAAAATATCATGTACAGTGGGTTGCCATATTAATAGGGACACCTATGAAAAATACGTTTTTCTCACTTTGTACTCGCAATACAAAGATATTTATGACTTTAGGTACAGTTTTTATTATTTATTAATAAGAACAATTCATTTGGATAATTTATAGACCATATTTGTTGTAAATTTGCATTTATTTTTTTTTGTTTTGTTATTTTAAAACATTATCGCACAGAAAGCTAATATTTTGTAATACCGCCTTTGGCCGCAATTACAGCTTGTACACGCCGTGGCATACTCTCAATGCACAGTTTTGCATTTCGCTTTAGCTCAGGAGAGTGATGCCATACCCGGATGAGGTTTTCGATGAGCTGCTGCTTGGTAGTGATCACTTCCTTGGCAATCTCCCTCTTCGTGAGCTCCCACAGGTTTTCAATGGGGTTCATGTCAGGGGAATTCCCAGGCCAAGGTAAAACCTGCACGTTTTTTTCAGCTAGGAATGCAGTGACAGACCTGGCTTTATGGCAGGGTGCGGAGTCATGCATAAAAACAAAATCCTGGCCACCAGGGAACCATTCTTCGACTTGAGGTATCAACCGATTTTCCAGTACTTGTCTGTACTGATCCTGCCTCATAGTCCCTTGCACGATGTGGAGGCGCCCCATCCCCATGGAAGAGATGACAGACCACACCATGATACTGGTAGGGTGTTTAATCGTCTCCACAAGGCAGTCCGGGTGGAATTTCTCTCCCTTGCGTCGTCGGACGAACGATGATTTGTCCACCAAAATTTGGAAAATGGACTCATCAGAGAAGCACACCTAGAAAAGTCTATAATCACACCACTGGAATTTTTTAAAAGCTTGTAAACCACAATAATGTTACATAATTACCTTATTCCAGTCCTCAATAGTCATGTGTTGGTGTGCTTTGGCCCATTCCAGTCGTTTCTTCGTCATGGCTGCTGTGAGGCGAGGTTTTTTAGCTGGCCGATAACCAACAAGGCCCTCCTCCGCCAATCTCCTCTGGACTGTCCTTTGAGATACCTCCTTCATTGATCAACAGGGTCAGAAAAGAAACACTTTTCTTGCGATTTTGTAGACACACGTCTCTGATTTTGCGGTCAGTACGAGGTGTGGTAATTCTTTTTCGGCCACATTTCCCATTACGATCCGCTTCAAGGGGTACATTTTCATAGATTTTTTTCTTTATCCTATTAACAACAGACTTTGAAACACCTGCAAGGGCTGCTATTACCCTCTGGGAATGTTTAGTGTTTAGTAAAAGTGTTTTTATTTCCGCACATTTCCTTGGGGACGTATCTGAAGACCTGGCCATCCTGAAAAAACACAATATTGGGGTCAATATGGCAAAACTATTCATTGAAATAAAAAAAAATGAACTAAAACTACACAAAATTAATAGATAATTAATTATTACTTACTTATTTGTACAGCTGAACTTATAAAACTCCTTAAAATAATTATTTTCAATATTTATTTACGAGACGCTCGATCACGCGTTTTCACAAAAATGCTGGCCACTTAGAAATAACCTTAAATTTTTGACAGATGTGAAGCTTTGCCAGTGTTGCCACTTCTTAAAAGTGTCAGTGGTGATACCAGCAGCAAAAATAATAAGGGGATGGCCACCATATCCAAGTAATTTAGAAGTAGAGACAACGTTAACATCAAAAAACCAAAAAAATGTTACTGTCCCTATTAATATGGCAACCCACTGTAACTGTAATAGTAAAAATATCGTGCGATGTAAAAACATGCTGATGTCTAGAGTTTAATATAGTGAATTGACCTGCCAGGTAAGTAGGTATGTTTTATGTATCTGTTTGTAAATTCAAATAATAAAAATACATATAGCCTGGGAACTCATAATAAATTGTACAACGCAACATAACTAAAACGGCGCTCTAGTAATTATCCAATTATTATAGAATTATTCTGGTATCAATATTTTTAGAAGCATATTACACTCCTATTGATTTTACTTACTATTAGAAGATTAGTGGAAAGGGTGGGTGTGATATCCATTTAAAAATACTCAACCTTCCAAAGATAATAATAATAACGCAATAATCCAATAATAATAATTAACACATGGATCGCCAATATCGCCATTTACTGTCGTGACAACTTCGATCAATGGGTGACAAACAAATAATAATGTCAAAAAGGTACATCCCAAGGGCTCGAACAAGATAATGCCACACGAGACGCATAGCTGACCCTTTGACTAATGGTTACATTTTAGAAGAGAAATATTATTACTTAATATTATCTTGTTCAAACCTTACTACCGCTGGAACCAAAGCTTCGGAATATTTCCGAAGAATGCCGAAGCTCTTCGGGTCGGCCGTGCAGTGCACGGTCAGCCGATTTTTAGTACGACATGTTTCTGACGTTTTGGGATTTTTTACTACGAGCATCATTCAAATTACGGGGCGCTTAGCTCTGGCGCGCGGTTTGGCATTGTACCTACCTCGGTTCCTCGCTCCTAGCGGGTAGCCGCCGTAACTGGCGGGTGGGAACAATGCGATTATTTGGCCGTAATACATTGTTAATTGTTAGATTGATAAATAAATATAATTAAATTTAAAGATTGTGCTCAATTTTATCAATTTAATAAATAAACACATTACGTAGAAATACGATGAGTTGTAAAAATATTGATTTTCAAACGTCTCGCGCTGAATAGAATTTTCCAGTTCCTCATCCGATAAAATTTCAATTTCGTCCTGTATAGATTCGAATTGATCTAACAATGGCTTTATTCGGTCGTACCTCAGTTTAATTTCAATCGCGGACAAGGAGTTTATAGAATCCGCGAAACGCGTCAATTTCCCCTTAATCACGCCTCTCTTGGCTATTAAAGATTTGATCTTATCCATTTTGTGTACAAATACCTTTTCGTAGCTTAATCCCTGATAAAATGTGTTCCGACAATGCGTATTTATTTATTTGAGAAGCTACCCGCCTGAAAAACAACAACGACAATATTCCTGGCAATTATTAATTGAGAACCTAATGTTCAATCAATTGAAAATCATGAGTTGCATAAAATCTTTACGTGGGTAGTGATTTTATTTTTTACAATACAATATTTATGGGATTAATCTTGTTAAAAAACTACGAATGAGTTCTGTATGGATGTTAAAGAATGGGTATGGGTGGGAAGGCACTAAAAACTTATCTCATTTGTTAAAAATTGAGATACTACCAGCACCTATGGGTTGCTTGAGCAAGCTCCCAGACGTTGATATTTCGAATGGTGCGAGGCTTGGCTGGACGCTGAGTGTTCGCAGCCTGTTTTAACTACCAAGTACATACTATGGAGGAAGCCATTTTTTTGTAGATGCTTTCGAATTGACATTAGTATAATCGTAGATTCTTTAAATGTGTGCAAGTTTTTATGTTATAAAAGTGCTAGCATCCCATTATTATTGCTTCTTCCCAACGCAAGTTTTAACAGTAAACAACTGCCAGTGTTTGGCCCGGTGTATTGACACCGTATTATAATACATTTATAACATGTCCAAGTGAAATAAACAGTGAAGTTTTTTGCAAGGATAATTATTTTATTTAAAAGGACCCCTATCAATTTTGAACATGGGCCTTACGATCCGGATTGCAATCAGAGGACTGCAATAATATAAAAAAACAAGAACCAGCTGCCAATTAATACAGATGACCAATATTACAATTACCGGAATCACAAAGATGAACAAAGGAAGACTGGATTCACATCGGAAATGAGATAAGTTTTTAGTGCCTTCCCACCCATACCCATTCTTTAACATCCATACAGAACTCATTCGTAGTTTTTTAACAAGATTAATCCCATAAATATTGTATTGTAAAAAATAAAATCACTACCCACGTAAAGATTTTATGCAACTCATGATTTTCAATTGATTGAACATTAGGTTCTCAATTAATAATTGCCAGGAATATTGTCGTTGTTGTTTTTCAGGCGGGTAGCTTCTCAAATAAATAAATACGCATTGTCGGAACACATTTTATCAGGGATTAAGCTACGAAAAGGTATTTGTACACAAAATGGATAAGATCAAATCTTTAATAGCCAAGAGAGGCGTGATTAAGGGGAAATTGACGCGTTTCGCGGATTCTATAAACTCCTTGTCCGCGATTGAAATTAAACTGAGGTACGACCGAATAAAGCCATTGTTAGATCAATTCGAATCTATACAGGACGAAATTGAAATTTTATCGGATGAGGAACTGGAAAATTCTATTCAGCGCGAGACGTTTGAAAATCAATATTTTTCAGTCCTTGCTACTGCTAAAGGGGCGATGGACTCAATTAACGAGGGTAGAGTCGACATCAAACTCCCAACTCTCCAATTGAGAGAATTCGATGGGAATCAAAAAGATTGGGTAAATTTCGTTGAAACCTTTAAAACTTTGGTTCATAATAACAGTTCCTTGAGCAACGTCCAAAAATTCTTTTACTTACAATCTGCGCTGAAAGGGAACGCATTGAAAATAATTAGTAATCTAGAAGTTTCGGAATTAAACTACCTATCGGCTTGGGAATTGTTGCACGACAGATTTGCGAATCTCAGGGCTACCGTACATAAACATATCCAAACTCTATTTCAATTAAAGGATATGAAACATGAAGAGCCTGTAGCATTAAGGTATTTAATTGATGAAACTAATGTCAATTTGAAAGCGTTACAAAACATCGGAGTTAAAGTAGATCATTGGGATCCTTTGATTATTTACATAATTTCAAATAAATTGGATATAGCTACCCGGAGAAATTGGGAACAATATACATTGCAAGGTGAATTACCTACATTAAAGGAATTCATAAAATGTTTATCTGCTAGGGCACAAGTATTGGAGCTTATGAATGCTTCAGAGAAAAAATCTTCTAACCTACATAAAATGCAAATAGGCAACAATAATAACAAAAAAGATTCATCGGTATTCTTGGCAATAAAGGCAAACAACTGCATTTATTGTAATGATAAAGGTCATCAAATTTATTTTTGCAAAAAATTTCTAAAATTAAAATTACAGGATAGGATTGATGCTACGAAATCAATCCGGGCGTGTTTTAAATGTTTGAGGTTGGGTCATCAAGCACAGTGTTGCAAGACAAACCTAACCTGCAAAATTTGTGGCAAGTATAGCCACAATACTCTATTACACAAGGAGGTACCTCCGCCGGAGACCTCAAATATGGATGCTAATAACGAGGTTATAGTGTCGAATTTTTCTGCATCGGAAAAGGCAGAAAAAATAATATTATTGTCAACCGCCTACATAGGAATTGTGGGGGCCAACAATAAAATGTTTAAAGCTCGCGCCCTGATTGACTCTGGTGCGCAGAGTAATTTTATGAGAGCTGATTTTGCTAATAAATTAAATTTACCATGTGAATGGATAAACAAACCCGTGTCTGGGATCCATAATAATATCACACACATAAAAAAGAGAATTTCAGTGGAGATGACTTCGCTTAATACGGATTATAAACGCGAAATATCATGTCTGATTTTACAGGAAATTACAACCAATTTACCACAAGTGACAATGGCGAAAAAAGAGTTCAAAATACCACCAGGACTGGAGCTGGCAGACCCGAACTTCAATATAGCTGCACCCATCGACATCCTGTTGGGCGCGGAGAGCTTCTGGGAGATGCTAAACAACGATAGATTGAAACTCGAGTCAGGACCAACGCTTCAACGTACGCAACTGGGATGGATTGTGTCCGGTCCTATCAACGTGTACCCCAAACAAAGGCCTGTATCAGATTTTTGCAGTTTATCTATAAATAAGTTGAGTCATCAAATAGAAAAATTTTGGAAATTGGAAGAGATTAATTCCACTAAAATTCAAACTCAAGAAGAAAAGGCTTGCGAAGCCAGTTTTGTAAGTACTCATACTAGAGAAGATGACGGTAGATATGTAGTAAGTTTACCGCGTCGGGCATGCATTGATCAGTTGGGAAACTCATTGCTCACTGCCGAAAAAAGATTTAAAAACATAGAAAGAAAATTTGTGTCACATCCCGAGTTAAAGACACAATATGTAAAATTCATGCGTGAATATGAAGAATTGGGACACATGGAGATGTGTGACCAGTCAAAAGGGGATCGTGACTCCTATTTTTTACCGCATCACGCTGTAGTGAAAGAATCCAGCACTACTACTAAAGTGAGAGTCGTTTTTGACGGCTCCGCCAAAACCTCAAATGGAATTTCCCTCAATGAAGCCTTGATGACAGGACCTGTTATACAAAAGGATCTATATAACCAACTATTGCATTTCAGGAAACATCAAATAGTCATGACTGCCGACATCGAGAAGATGTACCGCCAGATTAACATGTGTGAAGATGACCTGGACCTACAGAAGATAGTATGGCGCGAGTCGCCACAGGATGTGCTCAAGCATTATCGTCTGAAGACTGTGACTTATGGACTGGCACCTTCCTCCTTCTTAGCCACAAGATGCTTAAAGCAAATTGGTATGGATAATAATTTAATTTTTCCTAGAGCTAGTCAGGTCATAGAAAATGACTTCTACATGGATGACTTGTTAACGGGAGCAGATGAGCTGGAATCCTGTAAAAAATTAAAAGAAGAATTAATCAGTATCTTGTCATCTGCGGGGATGACATTGAGGAAGTGGAGGTCCAATGCGTTGGAATTGTCAGCCGAGTCGGGCCAAGCTAAGTGTGCCGATTCAGGCGATTCCGACAAAATTATTACTGACAATCCAAAGACTGAGAAAATATTAGGATTAACATGGAACAATGAATCTGATTACTTTTCTTATGTAATAATGAAGCCATCAGGTCCAACCGAGAGCAAACGAGAGATATTGTCTTGCATCGCATCAACCTTCGATCCATTGGGACTCCTAGGGCCGATAATAGTCATAGCCAAATTGATAATGCAAAGGCTGTGGCAGTCCAAAGCAGCATGGGATGATCAGTTACCTAATGAAATATTAGCACCCTGGAGGACCTACCTGCAAGATTTAATTCAGCTAAATGTGTTGAAAATACCAAGAAAAATTATTTGCAAGCAAGCAAAAGAGCTACAGCTACACGGTTTTTGCGATTCGTCTGAGAAGGCTTTCGGAGCCTGTATCTATATGGTGTCAATGGACCACAGCGGTAAGTGGCATTCACACTTAAGAATTTCAGAATTCACCACCCACCATTCAGAATTGAAACGTTGCTTGAAAATGGCTTTAGCCGTGTTTAGTGACCAGATCTGAATAGCCAGGTACTTCCCAACCTTCCTCTTCCCCATCTCCTTCCCCTCCCCACTACCTTAAGCCTCACAACATACCCCAATTGGGGATGCCATAGTCTCACTGGCTCCAGACGGGAGCAGTTGAGATTCTTGTGCGGTATTCACTGTAAAAAAAAAAAAAAAAATAACATCCAAATCAAGGGTAGCACCATTGAAGTCTATTTCACTGCCTAAGTTGGAGCTATGTAGTGCTGTACTACTGGCAAAATTAATGAAAACTATAAAACAAGCATTAAATATAATGAAGATCAACACATATTATTGGTGTGACTCTACGATAGCGCTGTGTTGGCTGAAAGGTCAACCTACTCGTTGGAGCACTTTCGTGGCCAATCGAGTAGCCGAAATACAAGAACTGAGTGATCCAGATCAATGGAGACACGTATCATCATCCGACAATGCAGCGGATATACTTTCAAGAGGAGCTACGGCGGATAAACTGATAAATTCTACAATATGGTGGAATGGACCCAATTGGTTGACCGACGGAGTCAACGATTGGCCTATATCGAACATTTCCTGTTCAAACCCTCCGGAGCTCAAGAGTAAAAATATTCTTTTATCTACTGAGATTCAAGAATGGGAAATATTTGGAAAATTTTCCTCATTTATCAAATTGAAAAGGGTTACAGCATATGTACTGCGGTTTGTGAATAACTGCAGAAATATTAAAAGTAAAATTTCAGGTAATTTAAGTGTAGCTGAACTAGAAGCAAGTTTGAATTGTCTACTGAAATCAGCTCAGGCACATGCCTTTCAAAAGGAGTTGAAGACATTAAAAAACCAGGGAAATGTCAACAAAAATAGTAACTTAAAATCTCTTCATCCCTTTTTATGTGATGGTCTTATATATGTGGGCGGTAGATTAAATTTAGCTACACACCTATCGTACCAACAAAGACATCCAATTATATTGCCAGCTAAACATAAGCTAACCGAATTGATTATACGTCACTATCATTATGTAAACTTACACGCAGGACCTCAAGCGCTATTAGCTGAAATAAGATTAAGGTTTTGGCCTATTTTTGGGAAAAATACTGTTAAAAAGATATTACATAAGTGTATTGTGTGTTTTAGGTGTAATCCTCGTATTGGTAACCAGATCATGGGAAGCTTACCGAGCGAAAGAATCACACCGAGCCGACCTTTTGCTATCACGGGAGTCGATTTTGCTGGACCGATTCCAACCAAAAGTGGGCCACTGAGGAGAGCTCCACTCGTGAAATCGTATTTATGTATTTTTGTTTGTTTTTCCACAAAGGCGGTTCATTTGGAATTAGTTTCGGATTTATCTAGCAATGCTTTTTTGAACAGTTTAAAGAGATTTATATCCCGTAGGGGAGAACCTGATAAGATCTTTTCCGATAACGCTAGCAACTTTCGGGGGGCCAGTAATAGGCTCAAGGAGCTGTATACCAGTTTGAGAGAGAACAATGACAAGATTCAAAATTATTTAGCTAACAGAGGTATTGAGTGGAGGTTCATAACCCCTCGAGCCCCTAGTCAGGGAGGGCTGTGGGAAGCTGCGGTCAAGTCAGCAAAGTTTCATTTGTATAGAGTCACTAGTAATTCTGCTTTAACCTTTGAACTTTTGTATACCTTAATTTGTCAGATTGAGGCCTGTCTAAATTCCCGTCCATTGACTTCCTTGTCTGATGACATCCACGATTACCAACCCCTCACCCCAAACCATTTCCTCATAGGCACTAAATCCTCTATCATTCCGGAGAGAGATGTCCGAGCCATACCAGACAACAGGCTGACCCAATATCAGAGAATCCATGCGCTAATGTTATCCTTTTGGTATAGATGGAAGCGAGAGTACTTGATGGAGCTACAAAAAAGGACGAAATGGCAAACCAGTAATCAACGGGCACTGCAAAAGGATGATCTGGTTATTCTGAAGGAAGATAATTTACCTCCACCATTATGGAAAATGGCGCGAGTTATATCTACACATCCCGGCGCGGATGGTGTAGTGCGAGTGGTTACCCTGAAAACCCCTCAAGGAATCTTTGTCAGGCCTATCACAAAGATATGTCTAATGCCTCTGGACCCGGAAGCTGAACCTGTGACGGACGCCCCGGACCCTTCCGTCAGTCCGGACTCCCCGGACGACCATGATGAAACTTTTTAGGGTGAAAATATTAAAAAAAGACCCTTTAAAGATACCAATCCCAGGAACAACATGACAACCAATAAATTGATGATTGATTGCACCCCGCGCTGTGGTGCTTATATCGTGGACTGCACCTGGAGAAGATCCTAACCAATGGACTTAAAAAAAAGACAATTGTGTTGTGTTGGGTTGGGTTTTATTATAATATTATTTTGTGTTGGGTTGTGTTCTATTATAATAGTATTTTGTGTTAAGTTATTATTTAAATATGTAAAAAAAATTTTTTGTTAATTTAAGTTTATGTAATTAGTTTAGGTTAATCACCTTAAAATTCAACTTGTGAATGTACATTTTTAAATAATAGTATAACAAGCAGTGCAGGATTACTTAGTTTTGGCTGCTAATTTATAATAGGTAAAATTATTTGTTAGTATTTGTACGGTATTTAGAGTTAGGATTTGTGTTTTTTGCTTTTGCCTTGATTGTCTTCCCCTGTTTTTGTTATGTTTTCTTGAAGGGTTCCTAAATCGGTATGGGCGATTTAGTAACCCCGAGGCGGAAGCTATGTTAAAAATTGAGATACTACCAGCACCTATGGGTTGCTTGAGCAAGCTCCCAGACGTTGATATTTCGAATGGTGCGAGGCTTGGCTGGACGCTGAGTGTTCGCAGCCTGTTTTAACTACCAAGTACATACTATGGAGGAAGCCATTTTTTTGTAGATGCTTTCGAATTGACATTAGTATAATCGTAGATTCTTTAAATGTGTGCAAGTTTTTATGTTATAAAAGTGCTAGCATCCCATTATTATTGCTTCTTCCCAACGCAAGTTTTAACAGTAAACAACTGCCAGTGTTTGGCCCGGTGTATTGACACCGTATTGTAATACATTTATAACATGTCCAAGTGAAATAAACAGTGAAGTTTTTTGCAAGGATAATTATTTTATTTAAAAGGACCCCTATCAATTTTGAACAACGATGTTGAATTTTTTTGGCGGTTCAGCGCCCCATTGCACGTTAGCGCCAGCCGCGCCTGGTCAGCACATTGGAGTGATTAGCACTCGATTATTTGTTTAAGGGGTCGTCCATTAATCACGTGAGGCTCGAAAGGGGGGGGCGTTCGGAAAAAATCACGAAATATCACAACGGGGGGGGGGGGGTATAATGAGAAATCACGTGTATTTATTTTAGTGATAATATTCTGAAAATTTCAAAATACTTTGTACTAAAAAAAATACACGTGATTTGGGGGGGGGGGGTTAGTCTAAAACCTCACCACATATCATCAGGGGGGGGAGGGGGTTAAAAAGATGCTAAAAAAACATCATGTGATTAATGGACGACCCCTAAATAGGTACCTAGGCATCTTATTAGTACCTCCCTAATTATCAACAAGTACAAGCGGGAAACTAGTTAGAATCGATTTTGTGGTATCTATTACTTTTTATGATTTGAGCTTTTGCTTTCGCGTGAATCAAGTCCGAAGTTGGAATTTTTTGGATATTATATGCATTTTAAAACAATGTCAGTAGGGATTTAAGTAGTTATTTCACGTCGTTTAAATGCGTTTAATTGTGGACCCAGCTCCAAAAGTGTATTAACTCTGCCGAAAAAAAAGCAAATTTAACTTTTAAATATCAAAATGCTCAGCCGAGCGATTTTGCATCTTTTGTGGGATCGTTATTAGATAACGGACGTCATCTCCTGTCAGATTTGTGTGATTTTTACATATTTACTGTAACATATTTTAGTTTAGATCGTTTTAAACACGAAGTCCTAGGAGCAAGTATGCATGATTATTTATTCATTTAATGTACGTTGTATATAGAAAAGGCAAATAACTGCCATAAAAATAACACAAATCTGACAGGAGATCACGTCCGTTATCTAATAACGATCCCACAAAATATGTAAAATCGCTCGGCAGATCGAAAATAAAGGTTTTTGGGGGTTCTCTATGTGACGCAGATTCGCCGGTTTTCCGTTTGAACATGATTTTCTGGATACCGAGAATAATGTTACTTCAAATTTTTACCATGAAAGCGAGGGCTATGGGAAACACGGCTTTCCATTTCAAGCAAAGTTCAATTCTGAATGGTGGTGTTACACCAGGAAGATACTGAGAGTATCATCCACTCTGGAGCGTGCCGTAAATACACTTATATATTATTAACTTTATTGAATCAATTGTGAAACAACATACATTAATTAAATAAAATTTATTTGTGCAAGCCCGGATTTGAATCCGGAATGTTAATCGAGAGCCTTAACCCTCGGCCACGAAGGCCGTTAGGTTTAATTAATTGTGAAATGAAGGGAAACAGTTTTTGCCAAAAAAATGTTAGTAAATCAATTTGCATGAATAAAGGATAAAGTTGAGATTAGCGTTACTTCAATGGCAGCTTTGACGGCGCCCTCCGACTCGAAGCACTGCTCGTAAGAGTATCCCAAGTCCACCAGACACGCTCGCTGCAGGAACATGTTCTTGAAGGCCACGAAGCCCATACTGAAGGAGATGGTCACCCCGAACCAGAGTGGCTCGATGGTCATGTTGGACCAAAACTCTCGCTTCTTCTTGACCTCCTTCTCGGGCTCATCTCTGAAAACATAACATCACCATAAATAGGTATATACCTATTAATTGCGTGGAAGCCTTCCAGAAAAAAACTAGTGAAATAATAGTGACCAACAATAAAAGGAGGAAGAATTTGATGGAATATCAGGTAACGGACAAATTAGTGAATGCTTATTCACGTTGACTAGTGAAGGCGATGGTGGGTGCGGTCACCAAATATCAAACCTTTTTCGCTTTTTTTCTCTCTCTCTCTGCAATTCATAAAATTTCTTATAGGTACCTACGGGCGGTAAGACACTTATAGTCTGTCAAAAAAGAGTAGAAAATATAAAAACTGGAACTACTAAATTTGTAGACTGGCAACACCAATTTATCTGTCAAATATTTTTTTGAAGTGCAGTGACACTGAATGTATAGAACACAGTAAACCACATTTTAAAAAACATTTTTTCTTCATGACATAAATTTGAGATTTATAAAGCGATTTGCTTTAATTTAATTTAACATAAATTTGAATTTAACAATAGATAGAAATGAAGAACCACTAATGGTGAGTTTAGTTACACTACTTTTAGATCTGAATGAGTTAAATATATTCAGATCTAAAATTAAAGACATGATCTAAAGCCCAGGCAACGCTAAGTACTTTATCTAGTATTAAATAATGTGAGCAATTTCTAAACTGTGCTTTATATTTTATTACATTATAGTTATTCTTCATTATGTTAACACAAAATTGCAAAAGTATAATAATAATATACATAAATGCAATTCTAATTTTGAGATCGGCGGGTATCTATACCGCAATGAAAAAAAAAATCCACTTTTATGCCTTTTTAATTTTTTATAAAAATGTAGGTTACACAGCTTTACTTTAACACCATGAGTTATGTGTTTAGTATTGCCATTTGATCAACAGTGGCGCCCTCATATATTTTCTACTCTTATTTGACAAACTGTAGTAAGTATTCAAAAAAGAAGAAGAACGGGAGTTATGTAAATACAAATGTTAGAGGAAGCAAACTAATATTAAAAACGATAATAATTAAGCGAAAATTGTGAAAATGTTTAATAAAACACGACTCGTTTAAAATATAACAAAAATCTCGTAGGAAATGTCTTAAGTAACATTTAAATTAACACTATGCATTTTTTCGTACATATAACTTGTAAAATAACAGAAAAACCTGTTTATAATAATTTTTGGCGCATACTTTGAGATATTTTTCTACCGAGAAAACTTTATATAAATACCGCGTGGCAAATATAATACATAGATATTATCTTAAAAAAATAACTTTTTTTTAAGCTTAAAAACTGTCAATCAAATGAATATTTAATAAAACGGTAGAAATTCGGAATGAAGATAGCTTGAAAGGTAAATTACAATGAAAATATTTAATATCTAAGTCACGAGTCGTTTAAAATAGAGCAAAAATCTCTGTTGCAATTAAAGATACACTATTATTTTTCATACCTAGGTATAACATGTTAAATAACGGAACAGAATTTGCGATTTTTTTCTATTGGGGGAATTTCACGTAATTACAAATTAGATTCTACAAAAGTATGAATATTATGTTGAAAAACTACTTTTTTAGGGAAATTACAAACTTAAAGCATTCAAGAGGAATGTGTTATAAATCTGTAAAAAAATTGGAATATCACTAAGACCGTGTTCACAGACCAAATTAGTTAAGTTTGCCTAAAAGCCCATTTTGAAGGTTGGAGTTATGTTAATATTAAACCATTTTTGTTCAAAATTGAGTTAAACTGTGGTCTGTAGTCGTTATACAATAATCTTTGTACGTGTAGACTAAAATGCAGTGTTTTAGACAATGAACTGAAAATTTGCATAACAATGCCTAAATCCGCATTGTCCAACTAGTTATTTATTTAATGCAATCATTAAAAACACTTTGTTTTTACCACAATAAACTTTATTAAAAAGTCGACATGTTTCAAGAACGATGTTCTCTTCATCGGGACATATAATGTACTAAAAAAATGATCGAACATAGAAAGATAGGCGTGGGTAGAAATGGAAGTAGTGGGGGAGGAGAGAGGTGGAAAGGGGAGGTGCTTAGAAGATCAACAAGGCGGAGGGGGGGAGAGGTGGAAAGGGGGGTGCTTAGAAGAACAAAGACAAAAATTACAATGGAAATATGTTTAAGATAGGGTAATTCACAAAATTAATTTGATTGTTAATAATATTTAAATTTCTATTGACATTTTTCCTAATTTCTAATATTTCTAAAAGATCTAAGTGAAAATCACTAACGTAAAATTTTAAAACCAGTATTTATATCAAATGAATGGTTAAATTCAATTAGATGGTTAGCAAATTCCGAATAATTATTGCTATTTAGACATCTCAAATATTCCTTAATCCTCGTTTCAAAATTTCTGCAAGTTTTACCTACGTAAAAATTATTGCAGTCATTACAATTCAATTGGTAAACTCCGGATTTTTTCATTTTTTGGTCTTTGTCCTTGTTATTTAAAATATTTTTTTTCTCCATCGTTTTTTAATATTATCAGTAAGCAATGGGTAAATGTAGGATAAATGAAATTTTTTCTTATATTTTTTGTTTAATATATCGTCTATTAATTTGGAGTTATAACCATTATTAGATGCAATTATTTTAATGGTGTTAAATTCAGCTTTGAAATTATTTGGGGATAACGGGATATTAATTAATCTATTGATCAAATAATGGAAAGCTAAGAGTTTTTGTGAAAATGGATGGTTAGATGAGTTGTGTATAATTAATTATATCAGCGTATGTTTCTTTTCGAAAAATATTAAATTTAATCTTATTTTTAATTATAGTTAGGTTTAAATCTAAGAAATTTGTGCTACAATTAATTCCTATTTCTAATGTAAATTTAACGTTTTTATGAATTTTGTTAAAAAAAATTAAGGAACATTTGAAGTTGTCTTTTGGTACCTGTCTATATACATAAAATATCATCTACGTAACGTTTGTAAAAATACACATATTTTAGTAATAAGGCAGAACTATTAAAGATTTTATTTTCTAAATGGTTTAAAAATATATCAGCTACTAACGGACTGGTGCTTGACCCCATGGCCAAACCATCTTTTGATCTTTTAAGCACCTCCTCTTTCCACCTCTCTCCTCCCCCACTACTTCCATTTCTACCCACGCCTGTCTTTCTATGTTCGATCATTTTTTTAGTACATTTTATGTCCTGATGAGGAGAACATCGTTCTTGAAACATGTCGACTTTTTAATAAAGTTTATTGTGGTAAAAACAAAGTGTTTTTAATTATTCCATTAGTAAAATTGGGCCACAAAGTGAATTTGCAAAATTTTAAGAAGTTATTTATTTCCCAAATCTAAAAACATAAAAACACATACATCTACAGGATTTAGCCCGCGAGAGTATGAGATAGTATAAATCGGTCTCCTCTTTCTCCTCTTTGTGCGGTGCTTCGTAACCTCCCCACTATTGTCTACTTTAGTTTTCTGTAGGTTTCACTTCTACTGCGTGTGAATTGCACGCTTAGTTTTTTTTACATCTTAAAATGTGTGATTTTTACCGCACAATTTTCTCTGGATCGCTGAATAAATAAAATATTTATCTCATTTAAATTATTGTTTCACAATGCAATTGAATTTATTACCCTTCATAAGATAATAATGTTTTAGTTAAGGAAGTTAGTTTTCTAATCTTCCATCATTAACATCATTGTTAACATTTATGATTTCTTTGTTTATATTTACATAGCTCGGCAACTTGCAATGCCAATATAACTCCTGAGTTCATCTAAGGCAGGGGGTGCTCAAACTGGAACTGCTTGCGATCTACCTCAATTTTATTAGGCTCCGATCGATCGACTCTGACAGGCCTCAGATTTTCAAGCGCTGGAGAGGGAGAGGGGGTGGTGCGTAGAAATTCTTTTTTTTTTATTGCGACCCCATTTCATGCCATTTTTTATATCACATACGACGAGCATTCTTCCAATGAAAATCATGTTTATAAATTCTACAGGATTTCGTATCTTCATATGGCATGCACCTCAAATGCAAAGCTTCACTCGGTACACAATAAATCGGCAACTTGTTATTTAATTTACCGTTATATTGTGAACACAAAATTGGTTTAAATGAAATCTGTAAGCGGTGAATTAAAACTACACTCAGAACAAGAAAATTGTTTCTCTTTGATTCTGACAGCACATACATAGTCTGCAACTAGAATTTTATAACTGCACGTCGAATAAGAGAATATTTTCCTTCGAAATGTGTCAGCAGATGAATCCGCAGCTGGAATTTTACAGTCTGATCACAAAACTGGTTTAAAATTAAGAGTGAATCTCTTCACCGCACTCTTTTGTATTATTTATTAATAAACTTCGTATCGCCTCCAAGTTACTACTCGGACTGACTGACTCATAAATAAACTAAACCACATACTAGAAACTGGATCGATTACTTCTGGCTCTTGAAGGTGGCGATTTTCGACAATATTTCACCATGAATGCGCAATAGTTTGACGATTTTTTTTTTCAATGGGGACTTGAGACGTCACACACCATAGATGAGGATAGAGTAAACAACAAAAAAGGTGCGACCATTGACAATATAAGCAACAAATAAATAATAAATAAAATGCATGAAAAATGGACGGTCTTATTGAGGCCTAATTGAGGATCAACTAAAACAAAAACTGTGAATAGATCTATTTACATCGATAATTTTTTCTCGAGATCGACTCAAAAAGCACTCGCGATCGACCGTTTGAGCACCCCTGAACCTTAGATTCTAAGGTATGATAAACGCCATACTTTAAGACCGGTCTGAACATGGTACGATTCATTCTCGCGCAGTTACTGACTTTACAATGAACTTAAGTGAAAGGGAAAGATGCGTTAAACATACATCCGACAGATAAAGGCGTGAGCGGGGGCATGCTACTTTTTTAACCTTAGACTCGCCTACTTCGACGATTGTTGATTAACGTCAGGCCGGTCTTTAAGTTTGGTGTATAGGTACTATATCTTGGCTTGTGATGACGATTAGCTAATCATTTTAAAGAGTTGATTCGGCGTGCGGATAGGGCATTGTTGCCACAATGTTCACCTGACAAAAATTCATGTTAAGAATTTTGCGATGTGTGAATGTCGTCTTGGTGAAGAGGATCTCAATCATATTTTTTTCAGTTGCCCTATAAATAATTCATACAAAAATTTCATCCCTCACCTAATCAGTTCGGGCATATTGCCTCCCTACAACATTGCATGCCTGTTATCTTCTGTGGACAAACGCGTGTATAAAGTCTTGGGCTAATTTCCTGAATATTAACAGCATCAATTTGTAACTGTAAGGTGAGTTTCATGTATTTATTTATTTTATTTTTTACGCACAATAAATTATATCATGTTTTAATTTCCTTGTTATGGTTAATTAAAATCATCTCTTATTGTAAGAATTTAGAGTATCATTATTATTATTTGTATAGTGTTATTATATAATGTAGATTGGTTCTTGTTATTAAAATTAAATTTGTTAATATTAACCAAAAATTACACTCCCAAAAGCATTCACTTGACACCGGCCAGAAAACTCATTTGGGGTGAAAATCCATTAAAAAAAAGAGTTGAGAGGTTTGAATGTGTTTATCAACGCGTCGATAATATCGAAAGCTTCAAAAAAGGTTTTCGCACTAGATTGGCATACCCGGCCGGAGTCCCCTCTTACCTCGCCCAAAGACTCTGAGTGTATATCGCAGTTTATCAATTGTTTTCTTTATTAAATTAACATAATGATTTCACCCAGCTTCAGCGGGTACTCAAGTAAATATAGAGGTAGGTACTTATAGAAGTAGGTACATGACGTACACTGCACTTTATAATATTCAAATTTATGTGGTCATCTTATAAAATATATATATTATTAAAAAATATTCTTTATCTTTATTATTAAATCACTGAACATCAAGAACGTGAACACCTCAGACCCAAAAATCATTGCGAATTTTGCCAATAATTATTTCACGTCAGTGGGAGTCACACTTGCGGAAAAAATTCTCAACAATCTTAATACAACAGAATCCGATCTCGCTAAGTTAACAATCTCTTATTTCGGTCATAAATTAGACAATATCCAAACAACTTCAAACGAAGTCATAAATATAATTGACGAACTCGAGTCATCGAATGCTTGTGGTCCTGATAACGTTTCATCATTTCTGCTAAAAAGTACTAAATCCTTCATAGCAACTCCAATCGCGTATATTTCCAATCTAAGCTTCGATTCAGGAAAATTTCCAAATCAATTAAAACGCTCTATTGTTATACTGCTTCACAAAAATGGATATAAATCGCAGATACACAATTACCGGACAATTTCTTTGCTCAATTCTATCTCAAAAATTATTGAGATAATTGTAATGAATCGTCTCAGTCATTACCTTGAAAAAACAAAATCCTTTCCAATAGACAGTATGGCTTCAGACCAGGATTGAGCACTGAAAATGCCATTACAAACCTGACGAAAATCATCTCCAACAATATCGATAGAGGAAGAAAATGCATTGCGCTCTTCTTGGATCTAGCCAAAGCGTTCGACACTATCTCACACAAAATTCTCTTGAAAAAACTACAGCGCATCGGCATTCAGGGTCAGCTGCTTAAGTGGTTAGGTAGTTATATAGAAAATAGGAGCCAAAGAGTGAATATTAACGATTCTCTAAGCGATCCGGCTGTTATTAACTTTGGTGTACCTCAAGGAAGCACTCTAGGACCACTTTTATTAAATTATGTAACAGTTATTGAATTATGTAACAGTTCATTTGTCGATCATATTATCACCTTTGCCGATGATACAGTATTATTATTTGAAGGCAAAAATTGGAATGAAGTTCATAATAATGCAGAAATTGGCATTAACAAGGTAAAACATTGGATAGATAAAAATCTTCTCACTCTCAACACTGACAAAACTAAATTCATTCGCTTCAGTGCAACTCAAGCGGGACAACCAAGAGAAACTCAAAGAATTATTATACACCCCTGCAATGACCCAAACACTTGCAATTGCAATACCTTAGAATATGTGGATAGCATAAAATATCTAGGAATTATCGTAGAAAAGAATCTGAGATGGAATGAACATATCGATTCAATCTCAACAAAGGTCAGAAAACTCACGCATCTTTTCATGGCTATTAGAAATATTCTATGCGCAAAAGATCTAAAACTAATGTACTATGCCATGTGCAACTCATTTCTTGAATTTGCATCTTTAGGATGGGAAGGATGAACCAAATCAATACTGGACCCCTTAGCCAAAGCACAGAAATCACTACTAAGAGTTATATTTAAAAAACCATTTAGATACCCGAGTAATGATTTATTCAAAGAGATAGGAGTTCTGGATGTGAGGCAACTATTTATAAGAAAAGTTATATTATACACACAAAAATATCGTCACCTCTTCCCCTCCGTAGAACATTATCACAACACCCGACATGCAGGGAGGAATCCAATTGTTCCACTTGCTACTATGACATCCCTTGCTCAAAGACAATATTCTTACCTAGGTCCAAAAATGTTCAACCTTATACCCGGTTCTTGGAAATTGAAAAGTGCAAGCGTCCTGCGTAAATTAGTCAATGATTGGATTCTGAACTTAGGGAGAGTCGAAAGTGAACGTATGCTGTATAACTGGTAAACAAAATCACCTAACTTTCCTGATCACTAGACCAAAATTCCTACCACACTTCATTGAGTTCTGATATTGCTTCGCAATGTTTCGACATCCATTCTGATGTTTTTATACCTAAGATTTATGGTTATGCGCCCCTGAAGCCTGTCTGCTCAGTTTAGGTACATCACTGCTGTAAAGCGTATCACATGTACGTTGCACGCTAACTCTGTGTGAAACTTGGTACCTTACTACGGTAATGATTTATGATTTATAATAAATAAATAATACATAACACAATATGGAAGAATGCGTACGAAGTAATGCACCAATTTCACCAAAATGGCACTAAATCAGGTACTATGTATTTATATTTATAGTTTATGTTTCATAGTTTATATTTCTATCTATATTTATAGTTATTGTTTTTATATTTTAGCAGGAGTAGTTCAAGACATGAGCGCGGTGTATATTCGTATTGTCGTATAATATAATATGTTCTGAATTCATGTTTTAATTCAGTGAAAATAATCATGTTTGCACATACTTTATTACACATTGTAGTTACAACGCTTAAAAAATCATGTAGGTAATTACATACATAAATTATAATTAATATTGTAAATTTTAAAATAGTTTCTCCTATAAGTGTACTATGTATTAAAAGTTCAAACTTCTAAACACATAACCTAACATAATTTCATATCTTTATTTTGTAAATCTTATTGTAATTCCTCCATCTTGTTGTCAGGTACATGTTACACCTTTCAATGCTACTAACATACCTAATTATCTCATACTCTGTAAATCTTAATATATTATATGTTACCAGGTTAATTCGGTAAATCCGATTATAATATACGCTACCAGATTACTTTTTCTACTTTGTCACAAAAAATGTATGTATACTTATATTTATATATATTATATACATTTTCTTTATTACACAACTTAGTTTCAGATAAAAATTAAACTTTTTTTGTTTTTGTTATGTAATTATGTACATTTCAGGAATAATATGAACTAAACATGTCAATTTGTCTGTCCTGGAACGGGAAACTTTCCTAGTTGGACAGGCAAAGCTTCCTAATATTTAATTTGTACTTTCTTTTGTATCTATCTACAATAAATAAAAATTAAATAAAAAATAAATAAAATAAAGGGGGGGGGGCTCCAAACGCCTCCGTTTTCCCTTGATCAAATCCTTATTAAGGGGGGGGGGGAAGGTTTTAAAACATGTTTTTGAATTTTTTTCTGAATGTAAAACATGTCAGTATATTGAGTATTTTGTCAAAATTTAAAGTAAATCCAAGCAAAACTAACGATGGTACAGCGTTTCAAGTGATGCCTTTGAAATTTTGTACTCTATTTCTATACATAAATCAACAGGTAGTGTCAGAGGGAGTTTTTTTACCATTTTATAATAACAAATTCACCGAAATTTTTTAGCAAAAATCGCGTTTTTCACTTCAAAATGCTGCCAAAAATAAAAATAAAATGAAAAAAAACTCCCTATGGCTACCTAGGAAAACATATACCTTTTAAACGCATTTCGATTTTTTTGTTTCAAATGATCCGGTGACGAGTTATGGAGTTCACCGCATAACAACTTTTTTTCGAGGTGCCTCCGGAGATTCGCTCTCACGGACTTATTTATCCATATTTTTAATTAAAATTTTTTTCAAAGATACTTCAGATGTTATACTATAAAGTGTGTGTGAAATAAATAAAACCAACATTATTCATATCTAAAAAAAACATGACAATATGCCTTTATTTCGCCTTTAAAACCTTACCTCCCCCCCCCCTCTTAAGGCACCAGGACACTAAAAATACTTTTGTAATTTTTCCAATATGTTGTCAACCAGGTTGAAAAACGTGTTAAAAAAGTTTCGAGAAAAACGCTTTCAAAGTTTTGCCGAGTATAATTCAACATACAAACTGTTTAAAACGGTTTCATATAAAATGCTGTATCTTCATAAATTTTACTAATTTCCTCAAATGGTGAGAGCATTATTAACAAATGCATCTTTCAGAAAATGAATTAAAAATAACAATTTTTTTGTAGTGTCCTTAAAGCCTTGTTTAGGATTTGATCAAGGAAACATTGAGGCGTTTAGAAGCCCCCCAGAGTCAGAGGCCCGTATAAACTGAATAAAAAAACTTGTAAAATTACATCAACTTCACTAAGGGGGGGAGGGGTTCACTCAACTTTGCCGCCCAGGGCTTCTGACGGGCTTAGTCCGCCACTGCACCTTTTTCTAACTTCAAAAAAAAAATCTTTTTTCTACCAAAACGTAATTTTATTAAGTAATAATTAATCTGTTCTTTTACTACATTACGAAAGGTATGCCATCACCCCTCCAATATATAGAAACAAAAATATATATTATTAAAAAAATCATTACAATGAGCCGTCTTGTCACTAAAGTGATCTCTTCCACACAACCTTTCCCAGAGAATTTTAGCAAGCAGATAGTTAGTGCATGCTGAAGCTTGTACAACGTTTATATTTTAATAAAATTAGAAATAAAACAAAACAAATGCCAATATAAGCCACACACGGCACCTTCAATCACTTCAGATACTAAGTAATCTTGTAATAAATAGAAGGAAAGAAAAGTAAAATACGACTTTGTTTATAAATTTGTTTTAATTATAGACTTTTTATATATTGTTTGTGCATGGTGTGAACATTACTTATTTATTGGGTTATAACCGACTTAATTATTATAATTTGTTGTTTTCTTTAATGCGTGTACCTGATGTTATTAACCTGTAAATTTTCCTAATAAATAAAAAAATGAAAACATCTTGAAAGCTGACTTTTTCCGAAACTTCGTTGCTCACTAATTGAAGCAAGTCATTTTTTCTCGGGACGCGGGGCCCCTAGCCGATGCGGGGCCCCTAGGCAGTTGCCTACTCTGCCTTAGGGATAATCCGGTACTGGTCATGGTGCATCAGGTGCGTTGGTTGTTCGAACTTCCAACTACTATGGACTATTAGGCAACCTAAAAAGGACTTATTATTATAATTTTTTTACAATAATATAGACACGCGACGGCGGTGAGGGGCACTGCGGCAGGTTTCGTAAGTGGTTTGGCGTCGAAAGGCTTGCCCGACGGATGGCTACACTCGGAACTCTCAAATTATTATTTTTTATCATTATCGCTTATTTTTTTTAAATATGGCTATCTAAGTTTTTAAAAATATAATGAAATAAAAATAATAATAGAGATAAACGAAAAATTTAAAATTTAAAAAAATAAATAAAAAATCGTACATAAAAAGCTGGCAAGCTGCTGGTCGGCATACCAAGAAATTCTTAAATGGAATGATCTGGACTATAGTTATTCGTTGGTTTCATTCGTGTACGCGATGACGTAAAATTTACTATTTTTTACCCCACTTTGACGCCGGCTGCCAGCCAACGTGCCAGGCTGCCGGTTGGCAGACCTGCTTTTTTCCTTTTTTTCTAATCGACCTTTATGATCATATGAAACCATTCCCGTTCGTGTACTCGATGACGTAATTTTTTCGAAAAAAATCACTCACTATTTCCATGACGCAAGAGGCGCACCGGCAGACAAGCTTTTTTAAGGTTTTCTAAATGTCCATTATCACTACAAAGTAGTTTCATCCGTGTACTCGATGACGTAGGGTTTACCTACCTCGTCTCCCACTCTATAACTGTATTAGAAGAAAATAATCTATATCTACACGTTTTGCTTTTTAAAAAAACACATTGCCGAATTTGTATACTGAACGACTGTTGATGGCGTTCAAACCAGGCAACTTTAACGATTTTTGAAGGGTCCTAACTCCTATAAGAAGTAACTTACCAAAAATAATACCCATACGCCAGTGGCACATATGTATATTATATTAAAGAAAATATTTGCAGTTGTGTCAAAATTCAGAGAGGAAAATGAGGAAAACTCTTAAGAAGGTAATCGACATTTTTTAATTTTATGTTTAATCAATATTTTTATCCAGTACTCCATTGCATAAGCTAAGATCTCTTTATAATAATTTACCTGTACGATATTACCGAGTTTTTTGTGATATAGGTACCTTTTAAAATAAATGGCATGTAATGTTTTGAATGAGAATAATCTCTAAAAGTTCAATTTTATTTAAAGTATAAATGTATATATTTCATATTATTTTTAATTGATAAACTAATGTTTAAGACAAGATTTGTATACATAGCACAAAGGGTAACAATTGTTATAAGTAATAATTATTAGCCTGAAACACTCTAGATGAGTGTTTCAGGCTAATAAGTACTCAGTGGTAGAGCATTTGACCGGAAATCAGAAGGACGCGCGTTCGAGTCCCGTCGGCGGCATGTATCTTTTCTCGGGAGATTTTTTCAATATAGATGGGTGTTTCAGGCTAATAATTATTACTTATAACAATTGTATATATTTCGTTTAAAAAAATAATGTCATACGTCGTTGTAAGGCATTCATAAATGTCCTATTTAACGCTTATCATTGTTGTCGTCCATACTAATAATTAATAATATATATACATTATACATAATATATTATTATATGTATATAATTTCAATGATTTTTTCTAGAATAAATAGGAAAAGTTATGAGTTCAATGTCTGCTCAAACAATATATTAACAAAAGCTTTACTCTCATTGGCACTGTCGCGACAGAGGGAGACGCAAGGCTAAATATAAATATATTTAATCTTATAATATCTTCAAATAAAATATATTATTTCTTATCATTCGAGATTCGTGGTCTTTGTTTACGAGTACGTACATTAATTTTCATAATGTCATCGAAATATTAATAAGAAAGCCTTTATAATTATTTCTTTAATTATTAGAAACAGAATGTTAAACTATATCTAATATTAAAATATTAAAATCTGTAAGCTCTTTTTATTGTTTGAGAATTAAAACATTATAAAACCGTATTGAATCAAAGCTAGCACGAAAACAGCTCTCAATACAGACCCCTAGCACCGTCGATCAATAAGGATTGTGTCGATAACTTTCGGTAACTTCTCGCTAACGCGTAAACTACAGTTCACGTCGAATATATTCAGAACACTTAGTCATTGTGACCTGTCATTAATTCGTTGGCGATCTGGAGTCATGCTAGGAAACGATGAGAAGTTATCGTTACAATCCGTGCTAGGAATCGTGCTAGGAATCCTAGGGCCGTCTGTTTCAATGGTTGCTGTTGTAAAAGCAAGAGTAAAAGAAACTGCTTCTGTTAAATATCACGATAGTACGTTTTTCAATCGATTTAACTTTTACTTTTGAAAACCGATTGTTATTCTAGAGTTACTCCGCCATTTTAACATATTTAACAGTTCTGTTGCAGGTGAGGTACGAAATTGCGCACTTCTACGTTGTTGAATGAATAATTTTATATAAGATGATCAGAATGACTATGAATTCCTCATCCAATGTATCTTGCAAAGAAAACTAAAAACATTTCAACCTCGTATTGACAATATCACGGTAATTTGGGACGATCACGAATTTTTGGTGCAGTCGTGCGGTATGGCATATCGAAATATCTAGTAAAATTTTTGTCACATCAAATTCAAGGAGATATTACAACTACTGGATAATAATAATTTTTTTCGTATAATATCGTACATATTATAGAAGGTCGTCATTTATTTTTAAATATTCGTATAAACATTTTACAGAAATCAATCAGATTTCAGAAGATCATTTGAAACAGCACATGATCTTATTTAACATCCTTTTTACTTTAACTGACGGTCAAAATTTAAATTTAGCTCACGATTTAGCTTTCTCTAGAATCAGACGACCCCTAATAAATTATTTAATATTTTTTCTAAGATGGTAAGTAAATTGAAATGCAAATGCAACATTAAAAAAAAATTATCAATAATTTATGCCTGAAGACGTGTGATTTGAATGTGCTTTGCTCGAGCAATATAAAGGGTGTTAAGGGATGTACTTAACTTACTTTAACCAGTGATTCCTGACAATATTTGGAGTAAAAAGTTTAAATGAAATTTTGGTCTCCGGTGACTTTTTGTTTTTCATTTGTTTTCCTTCAAAACCGAAAAATTTTTATTTCTTCACACATAACATCTCTGACGTCCGGCGTAGTGCAGCGGTAAGGCGCTTGACTCGCATTCTGAAGGTTGCGAGATCGAATCCCGGCGAGGCAAATAAATTTTATTTGATTAGTTTGTGTATTTCACAATTTATTCATTTAATAATATATTTTATATTTGCGGCACGTTCCTAGTGGAAGATACTCTCAGTATCGCCCTGGTGTAAGACCACCATTCAGAATTGAAACGTTGCTTGAAATGGCTTCTGCAGTGTTTGGTGACCAGATCTGAATAGCCAGGTACTTCCCCACCTTCCTCTTCCCTACTCCTTCCCCTCCCCACTGCCTCACAACATACCCCAATTGGGGTTGCCATAGTCCCACTGGCTCCAAACGGGAGCAGTTGGGACTCTTGTGCGGTATTCATGAAAAAAAAGTGTAACCGCCCAACCCCTGATCCTAACTGTCCAATACCTAATGATTTTTTTTAAGTTTAAAGTAGAAAAAAAGCATCAAAAATGTAACCGGAGACTTTTTCCCTGTAATTTACACATTATAATGTTACAAACATTTTTCGTGAAAACCCGGGACTGTCCGCATTATTTACAACTTTAGAAACACAAAGTATATAAGAATTTCATTTTTTTTTTCAATTTCAATTTTATCGCCATCCTGTAAGAAACCTTTTAAATGTTAATGAACCACAGTATCTCAACCTACCCCTCAAGGGACTATCCTTTATTTATTGTTGTTATAGGAAATTAAACAAACGTATTTTTGATTGGTTGTGCAAGGGTAAGTTCGTAAGAAATGCGTAATATTTCCAAAGTTCAATGAACTTTTAATTCAATATTGGAATTACTTATCGTACCAGACGAACGATTAAGTAAGTACCAAAATTAATTTATGAATTAATAATTCTTTATTCGAAATGCGTATTTCTTTCATTAAAATGCTTATAATATGATTAGATAAGTTAATAGACAGAAGGTACATTACTGAGACAACGCGCTTGGTATCACTGAACTAGATCCGATAGTCATACATTAGCGGCTCGTTCATATACATATTCTTTGAATGACTATCCTTATTATAAGAGGTGCTATTTTTTTTGTTCGATAAGTATGAATATAGGTGCCTTATATTTTTTATAACAGCATTGGATAGATAGATTTTTCAAGTTTGCTAACATTCGAAGGGTAAATTTCATCTATCGGAAGACAATTTTTTTTTAAAACACTTTTAGCTTCACAAATTCTACAATAATATTTTTTTACAGGTCTGCGCCTTTTTTACTCTACATTAGCTCTACAAAGAAGGCCCCGAGGAAAATAATTTCCCTCGGGGCCTATGTCATCTTTGGGAATGCTGTGTGGAGGGCATTTTTAAGGAAAGGGAGGAGAGAACCAACACCTCTGCCGCGGGTCACCCCAACTGGTTCTTAGCAGGGGTGCCCGGGTTCATAGGGAGAGGTTTATCCGGGTCAAGCGCATCCGCCGCCAAGGCCTACACAAACCTCACCCCATGAACCCGGGGGGCACCCCTGTTAAAACAATTAGCACCCAAACGTATCAAACCACTTAGGGTGACCTATGGCACGGGTGTTGGTTATCTAATAAATGGTTCCCGTAAAAGAAAGTAGAATCAATAATAAAATTCTAGCATACTAAGTATATAAATCGATCTTACATTTATTAGTCGGACATCTCAGAAAAATCAAAACTTTGACTCGAATTTGCAGTTAAATGTACCCTCTGTCTCAGATTACTCATAAACACCACCAACATCTATTATAATGCACTAAAACTTGTAGTGGATTAAACAAAATATTGAGGTTTTCTGGTTCACCAGTAGGAATTTTCAAAATGTCATACTAATGTACCGGATTGTTATGCTTGCCTGTGTTATTTTACAGCATATTTAATATATAAAACACACACATGTGAAAATAATATTTGAGTTTTGGTGAGCATTTGGATACCGCTTTCCTCATTATCTGAAAACTTTATGTTTTGAGATATCTAACTAATCAATTGGACTAATGCTATTAGCTATTACTTTCCGCTATATCTAAATTGCCTTACCCCTTGCTATTTTGATCGTTGTGCATCTTGGTTTCACTTCACTCACTTTACATAAGAATGTAGATTTGAAGAGAACGATAATAAACTAAAAAACAAGACAAAAGACAAGCCAGCTTACTTCGTTCCGTCGGGGTTCAGAGCTGCGAGCTGCTCTGGGAGGTCTACGTCCATACCATCCATGTCAGTGCCGGAAGGTAACTTATTTCAAACTGAGGTACGTTGCAAAACCAAAAAAACATTTACTAATATTAATTGTCGTGCTCACTGCCACTTATTATTATTTGTTTAGTAGATACAGGAATACCAAAAACGAAATTGCCTTTTGGTTTTGTGTTAGGTCTTTATTATCTTGTTTCTTGTTTATAAAACACAGTTAATTGAAACCATTAGTTTACTTATCTAATTATCTTCTTTAGCCATCGTTCCGGACACCGTTACGGTTTCCACCATCAGGGCAGATTTTCCCAAAGAAGGAGGAAGCGCAACATAAGATAAAACCCTAAAAATAAATCACGATGACGATGTTTACCTTTTTAAACTACTTAATTTTTTTCTAATTCACAGTTTTTTCTAATAAAGCATCAATTAAAATTATATTTCGTAACCAAATGCAAGAAAAACATTAAACTAACCTACCTTGACTCCCTAACAAGGTAGTTTAAATCCATTATTATTTATTTAATGTTCATGCTTTGCCATCACAGAAACCCAATTTGGGGGCCAATCTTGAATAAGGGATAAAAAGTAATCATATAAGGGATGAAAAGCCACAAATCTCTTGGCGTCATTTGAAGCTTTATTAACATTCAGACAGTCAAGGGAGTATACAAGGGAGGGGAGGGGTTTAGTGGGTTCAATCCCCCCCCTGACCTTCCTGGTGTGTTGCGTAAACAAAGAAAATAGTTTTTAGATTTTCACGGCCAAAAGTATTTTTGTTATTTATTTTTGGGGTGTTACGCCGTGTTGCGCTATCTCCTCCTTTAGCCAATGTTTCGGACAGCGTTACAGTGTCCATCAACAAGGCAGATGTGTCATCACACGTGTGTTATAACACATCTGCCCTGATGATGGACACTGTAGCACAACACGGCATAACACCCCAAAAATAAATAACAAAAAAAAATAGTGCTCGTAGAATACATAGTTTGAAAAAACACGTAGCATCCCCAAAGATGACATAGATTCTGAGTAATATCATTTTCCTCTTGAGCGGAATAAACACGAAACATGCCCGATATGACAAGCAATCCATTGGCTACGAGGAGGCAAATTATACAATACTAATCAGAGGAAATTGAAAAATAAAAAAGTTTAGGTAGATAATACATACGAGTATTATACTTAATATAGTTTTTAAATATTCCTTCTGAAATAAAATTGATAGAGTAGGTAATGAAAGTATTTGGGTCCTTACCTAATATTGTAATGTATGTAGGTAAACATTCTAGTACAAGTGAAAATGTAATTATATTTTATCTGGAATTAAAGTATATATATATAATAATAATGAAGAAAAAAAATAATGGCCAAAAGTGAAAATAATCCGGCCACACAATTTATTGCTCCTCACTGCAAAAACTAAGATATTCTATTTTTAATAAAATAAAATACTTTTTTGTTTAAAACCACGATATTTATTAATTTTTTAACCTTTTTTAGGTTAAAAAATTAATAAATATCGTGGTTTTAAACAAAAAAGTATTTTATTTTATTAAATATGTCAAACCACTAAGTGATTGCTTTCTACAATAATATTCTATTTTTATTTTGACTTTAGGAGTATTACCTCAAATTGTAATATTTGATTGAATGAAGACAATATAAGCGAAACTCAATCGAAAATCTGGAAACAGAAAAATCGGAAAAAGATATTGACACCTCTGGGACACGAACCCAGGACCTCTTGATTTCCGGGTAAACGCGCTAACCACTGCGCCACGGTGTCGATATTTTCAGTCATTTTTAACTGTATCATACTTCGACTAAGAACCACCCACATTATCTCCATTTTCTTAACGCATATATTATTTACTTTTTTGTGTATGATTGCAAGATTCAAACCCGAACTACATGCTCTCTAGATAGTGTCTGGATAAATCTTTATCCATTTTATTTAATATGCGGCATCTATTGACTTTTATGCAAGTCTAGGATGAATATTTTATTTTTATTTAAACTTTATAAGTAAAACCTCAAATTGTAATATTTAATTAAATGAAGACAATATAAGCAAAACTCAATCGAAAATCTGGAAATAGAAAAATCAGAAAAAGATATTGACACCTCTGGTTTACTGTTTCCAGATTTTCGATTGAATTTATTGTCTTAATTTAATTAAATATTACTAAGATATTCGCTTAAAATGACTTGCGTTTATCAATGCGATATGTTAAGGGTTTTTCTTGAACACCCTGCCTGTCTGCTGTTCTGTTCTACGCTGTGATAATGAGTATTTACTTAAGTTTGATGAATCTTGCTATCTGTCGTACGATAACCGAAATATATGACCGGCTCTAGAACTATCTCGGTTGGTAAATTGCTTTATTATTTCAGCTATTTACCCTGCGGTTCCTACATCACATTATCTCAAATCATCGTGTCTCCTAATTATTAATAACTTCTTCAAATCCTTCTAAATAATGGGTTTGTTTGTAGTAAAAGTTTCACCTACTGCAAATTCAAAAGTGTTTCTGTTGTGGCATTAAGAGAAAACGCGGGCGACATGTTATCCATACAATTAATAAAGATACCGATTACTGACTTTTCCCTACGTTATGTTTCATTTAAGTGAAAACTTCTTTAGCACCGTTGTGATTTGAAACTCGATAAAAAGAAAAAGCGTCACAAAAAGAGACATACATCTGTAGGATTGAGCCTGCGAGAGAATGAGATAGTATAATCGATCTCCTCTTTGTGCGGTGCTTCGTAGCCTCACCACTCTTGTCTACTTTAGCGTGTGAATTACACATTCTGTTTTTTTTTTTTTTATCTGGGTATGCTTATTTTTTTTAAAATACCTCCACACAACAGGCCCTGATGAAATAATCTCTCAGGGTCTAAGTCATCTTTATGGATGCTGTGTGGAAGGTATTTTTAAGGAATGGAAGGATAGGAAGTTCTGGGAAGGAAAATGCATGTGGGGTGGGTAGGAATCTAAGGGGCAATATGTCTAAGAGTGACGGACGTATGAATTCATCCCTCCCACTACGGTTCAAGGCAATGTATCGAGAGACTCCGGCTGGGGAGGTCTAGGTTAGGTCTCCCTCAACCAGTCTCTTCCTATCCGGCCTGTCACACAGTAGATGAGCAACGCATTTGCCTTCAGAGACCGAGAGCCCTAGTCAAACTTCACCCCATGAGCCCGGGCACCCCTGCTAAGTCACCAAAGGTAGCGAACCACTTGGAGTGACTCATGGCAGGTATGTTGGTTATCTAATAAATGGTTCCCGGGGCGGCAGTACCCATAGCCGCTTCCCAAATTGAGAGAGTTTACATTGCTTATGGGGGTAGGACCTTCATCGTCTTCAACAGGTGTTCAGTACAAATTTGACAACAAAAAAAAGTTCAAACGTAGAATATTTTCTACCAATACAATCGGTAAAAAAAAATCTTAAAAATCATTCCAGTTTTGGAGGTGGAAAATTTTGGCGATTTTCTTCAGGTAAAATCAGCCCGACGTGCAGTTTTCCCTTTCGCTCGGTATTCGGGGGGGGGGGGGGTAACAATGGCGGTGACGGCAATAGTTTTTTAATATGCCTATTAATAAAATTTCTCGGCCCCCGATTGCCCGCGTTTCCTCTTAAGACAGCTATTAAAATAATCATTATTATGGTTGTATTACCTTTGAACCATTTTGGTGCTGTCATTTAAAGCAATTTAAACGATTTTCGGGCCCTTAAAGTTATGTTCAACTATTTATTTGTTAACAATATATATTTATAAGTAGTATTTATAAATAGTTGAGTGGGCATAGCGCTTGGGTCCTACCCGGGTGTCGCGTGTTCAATTCCTCGGCTGGCTAAGTCCTCCATCACAACACAAGCAACATTTTCGGCTTTCTGTGGTGGTAGTAGGAGATTTTCAAACATTGTTGGGTTATTCGTAACCCGGGAATGTTTGTCTTTCTTTAAAAAAAAAAAAAACAAACAAAAAAAACAAAAAAAAAACAAAAAAAACAGTTATGAATTATTAATTTATCAAAGAATATCAGTGATATATCATAACCCCAGAGCAGTGGCGGCTCGTGACTTTTGGGCGTGCTAGAGTGCCGATATTAAAAAAAATGGCATTATTGATGTTGTAGCCGAAAATCAGTTTTTTGTATGAAAAATTTCAGAAAGTTTCAGTTTGGCGGTGTGCCGCACCGATTTCCTGAAAAATCTTCATACAAAACACCGATTTTTGGAAAAAAAAAAATATTTTTCGCATACGACAACATCCATGATGCCATTTTTTTAATATTAGCACCCTAGCACACCCAGTCACGAGCCGCCACGGCCCCAGAGTGTAGTCAATTTAAGAATACGTACTCGACACACTGGTCACAAAAACATATTTCAAACATGTCCAATTCCTCGTCTACATAATTAAGCAAACGAACAAAAATATAATATCGACAAATTTAAAAATGACCAATAAATAGCAGTTGGGACTCTTATTCACATAAAAGAAAATTTTAATCTTAAACCACTGTAATGTAAGAAATTATTTTTTTGCAATCATGCCAATTTCTCGCATGGAAGAGATCTAAAAATAAGTGTTTAATAGGTATGCGGTTTTTGTGATTAAAAATTTATATACCTATTTTTTTCTTAGCCACTCAGGCCTAGAGCCTATTTTGACGGAAAGTCAAAATATTTCGGCTTCGCAATAAAATCCGAATAAATGGAGTATTTCTGAACGCACCCTAAAATTAAAAACTGTTAAAAGGTGATAAATGCTTTCAAATTTTATAATTCGAAATAAACATTTAATTTTTGAAATATAAAAATTGTGAATGCAATCATAAAATTTTTTTAATGCCTAACCTTCGTTTTTTTCTAAAAAAAACGAAGGTTAGGCATTAAAAAAACGAAGGTTAGGCATTAGGTTTCTATAAAAAAAAAAATTAAAAAACGCACCCTTATACAATATGTACGAACATTATCATCAACTCACCTTTTTATCATTTTATGTAAAAATATTTTTTTTAAATTCCCAAATTCTCATTTTTTTTCAATTTGTGGCGGGAAAATTTGGATTCGAAAAGGTGTACATTTTAATTATTTTGTGGTTAATTTTTAGATTTGAATATAAGTGTTTTCTCTTTCTAAAACCATTTAGATAATATTTCTAATCATTATAGTAAGTAAGACAGAGATTTCTATGTGACCTATATGAGTTGTTCCGAATACCGAACAAATTAGCCTGAACGGCAAGAGTACGGCACTGGTGTTGCCACCGAGTTGCCGGTTCCTGTAAATACTAAAAAACAACTTGCATTATAGTGGTTTATTAATTAGTAACAATCAAATAAACAAATAATAACTACCTGCAAAGCAGTAAATAGTGAGACGAACATAATTACATTGACGTATGCATCTTGTTATTTTATCTGTCAATCTTTTTATTATTATTATTATTATTTAATAAGACTAAATAAATACAAGAATAGCGTTGCCATAATAATGATTGTTTCGCGTGTTTTGTAAGTAGGTATATACTCGTAAGTCTTCCCATTGTGTCGAGGTTTATGTGATTTTCTTTAGAGATTTTAACAATGATTTCATTTGGCCAGTTAGTTTGGCCAAGTTCCTTTATTTTTAACCCCTCAGGCCTCGGGACTATTTTGTCAGAATGTCAAAATATTTCCGCTTTGCAAAAAAATCTAAATAAATTTAATATTTCTGACCGCATCCGAAAATGAAAAGCTGTTTTTGAAAGGTGATGAAAATTTTTGAATACCAAATAAATAAATAATTTTTAAAATATTAAAATTTTAATTTCAAACACAAATAAAGTTTCATCTTACGTTTTTTCGAACTAAAATTACTGATAACGAAAAAAATAAAATTACATACATTTTTTATTAGTCAAAAGTATTATAAAGGTTTTCGTAAACTCACTTTTTGGTCGTTTCATGAAAAAATAATTAATTCAAAATTCACGAAATTTTTTTTTTCCGAATTGCGGTCGGAAACTTTGGTATCATAAAATTCTAAATTTTAATTATTTTGTGATTAACTTTCAAAATTGAGTATAAAGCGTGGTGTTTTCTCTTTCTAACACCGTTTAGATCACATTTCTAAGCCATATATATAGCCGCAAATAAATAACGTTTTCCACACGAATGGCACAGGAGAATATCGAGGCATACCAAAAATATAACATTTCATAAATATTTTTTTCCTTGATCCATCCTTGATCAATATGATCATAAATCATTATAATTTTCAACGTCTTTATTACTAAATCCAATATATACTTGTATTTGAAAATTATAATAATAATAAGAATATTATAAAATTTTATTTTGTTAAAATCAACATCATTACCATTATACCTCTAAAACACGTACAGACAGCTTAAAATGTACGGGGTTCTCTTCATAACATCTGTTAAAAAGTCAAACCAAATGATAAGTTCGCAGAGAACAAACAATAAATCTAGTGAACGTTAAATGTCAAATTCAAAAATTCGCCTGAAATCAAAGTGTTGCCATATAAAAAAAATCAGTGTGGAATTTTACAAAATTAATAGGAACATTTTCGGAGACGGGACATTTTCATGTAGTGACGGCACGAGCCCAAATAATGGATTTATTTATTTAAAAAAAAAGCTGTACATTTCTAAAAAAATTTACTAACATTTTCGTAATCTTAGTAAAAAAATCTATCCACCCGATTTTTTCCAAGTCGTTATGAAATCCATGCAAGTGGCCTATTATAATTTCCTATGATTTTTCACTGGTCTGCGCTGGTTTATAATAATTGATGAATTACATTTTTTTATATGGTTTTATTTTTAATAACACTAAATGCTGTAATCCATAAAAAATATTATAATTCTAGTGATATTTGGACTTAATACGGGATTAATTTGGGTACGTTGATATGAGTATAGGTATATCTGATCATTATTATTTCTAAGATAGGAAATTTTCGTAAATTTTCAAGATAAGTGATACCAAGTTCCCCAATTTTCCCTCCGCTGATTGGTTGGTTCACCCTCCCGCAGTGCTCAGACCACGCCCACATCTCTCACTCCCTTCAGGCTGTGTAAACTCCGGCCCGCGACCAATAATACACGATAGAAATAATATATCAATCTTATATTATTTGTGATATTATCTTGAATACGGTGTTAACATTTAATATGCTTAAGTAATAATAATTTTTCCGAGTTTTACAATCATTTCATAATCATTTCCAAAGATCATACTTTTAATAAGGACACCTTAAGAATAAAAGTAACAATAAAAGCCAAAAAGTAGATAACTTAGAAGCACTTGAAATTTGAAAATACCCAAAGAAAAATTCTACTATTTTGAATAACCAAATTGATTTTTCTTTTAGTTCCATTCTAAAAACATATTTCCAATAAACCTGTTCTTCCCGAAAATCCCGCAATTGCCCCTTCCCCATTGCTCACCTCCCACTCAATCACCTAAAATGTGTATGTCTGTCAATATACTATATCGTAGGTTAGTTCTAATATTCTTCTGACGAAGGAAAGGTGCTTCTGAAACCGGGAGAGTATGCAAAAATAAAAGTGGTCTATAATTTATAAACAAACTTTACAAAAACTGTTCTTTTTTATCCTTGTAATAGGTAAAAACAACAAAATTACTGTAACGGCTTATACTTTGATTAACATTTAATTTGATTGTAATTAGATACTCTGTTATATTATATTTTCGACCTCATTTGTCTTCTCCGTGATAGTTTACTGAAGCATCTGACATTAATTGTTTTAACCTGAAATGTTCCATGGTAGCAGTATAAAGCATTTTGTCTTCTGAAATTGAATTCTGCAAAAATTCTGACGATAATGTAATTGGTCAAAATGGAATCGTTTTGAATGTTAATTTTAGTGCGTTACAAGTCGGTAGTGCGTATTTTTTGTTTGAAATCAACTTCGCTATGTATTCAACACATATAAATTACAGATATATTAAGAACCCATACATTATTATTATTTTTTATATACATATGTTATGCTGTCTGCAGCTCTATAACAGTTTTTTTCTCTTTATTGTATGATGTTATACTTTTTACTTACTAGCTTTACTTTTATGTACCAATATACCTCTTCTAAAACAAAATTCACTGAAATTCACAATTCAAATTCACTTCTCTGAAAATAATAGCGGCAATAAATAATTTAAGGTCTCTCTTTACCGTAATAAGTTAAATTATTTCTGAATTTGTTGATCACGACTAATCCTCTCAAAGACAGTTACAGTAGATTTATTAGTATTATCTTCTTCTTCAATGATATATTACATTGATGGGTATAACCTTCAAAAGTTATTATAACAAGAGAAACTGAATTATATTATGGCTTATAATTTAAATAAATTAAGCAAATACTACAACATTCCTCTGGTAATGAAGAATGCAAAACCGTTATAGGTGTAAAGGCTGACCCACTACAATGAATTTTACAACGTAATGTAATGTAGGTCCGATGATATAACAATATTTTAATTTTTTAAATTTACAAAGGCGGCGAGATAATTAAATGCATGACGTGTTCAATCTAAGATGGTACACATTAAAATTTCAGGTTACTGCGATAATGAACCACGACTACAAGCTTTGTATTATTTATCTACTAACTTTGTTTTGGATCTTTAATAACAAAATAAGATAAATAGACAGTAATGATGACAATGAAAAATGTTTGAAAAATACTCTTTTTCATTAGTAAGCGTTATCTTATATGTTTTTCGCAATCCTTAATTTAGGTAGAACACATGTCATATTATTAATAAAGTATGACCCTGAGAATACAAGAAACGTATTCGCAAAAATAATTACGATTTATATTATTTTTTCATTGATAATAAACGTGATATGAAGGTAAGAAGGGACTAAGAATCTAACTTTTAAAGCACAATCATCGAATATTTTGGCAGTTTTCAAATTAATATAAAATATACAGTTGTAAAGCGCGTCCAGCCCCTTCATTTAAGTCCCCTGAAATAGGCTTCCCGTTTTTTCAGTGAATGAGAGGACTCTGTGTTCCATCTCTTTTTCTTTCAAACAACACGAGGTTTCCTTTCGGGATCGAGAGGGACAGCGCGTCATCCTGTTACTCCCCCACTGTATTTATTGGGTGATATCACGGGGAATATTAATTCTCAATAACAGTTTACTTTCATCCCTTAACTTGGACAGATTGCTCTTATCAACGCACATGAGGTCTGTAATCTGATTAAAAATTAATATAACACGGAACTTTTTTCAATAACTTTGAAAACTTTCGCAATTTATTGGAGCAAATCGGTTTCTCAAAGTAAGCAATTTAAAAAAAAATATCCAGTTCAAATATTGTCGAACTTGTTTAAATGCTGTGTTATACCAATTATACGCTTTCAAGGTCATATTGGTGATTGTGCAATTGTTTATATAAAAATGAAGCCATTATCAGCAAGACCGCACGTACCTTCCCAAGAAATAACAACAAATCGCGCATTAACAATTCAAAAACCTACAAACACTCTAGTGATACCGCGACCGTCATCTCCTAGAGAATTCTTCGCCCGTATATATGGCCACCTCGAATCGGAAAAAACGCACGCGGAAAACAAAGAAATAAAGGCTACCGAAAATAATACAAAAACGTGCGATGCAAACTCTTTCATAAATGGACAAGTCAACGAAGATACCTTTGAATTTGGTAGTGATGCGAATTCTCTGTCGTCTTCTGACGTGGAGATCAACGAAGATGATACCAGTGAGAGGACGGCCTGGCACCACATGGTCAGTTCCTCCGGAGTGACGGGAGGAGTTGGGAGCAGAGTTCCAGAGATGGGGCACTCTGCTCCTCTGGTGGGGCTTCCCGCACTTCCTCCCCCGCCCTGCTGGTTCCCTGCTCTCCCCTTCCACGCTGGACTTTCGGCATTCTGTGAGTACCTTTAATAATCTGTTGTAATTAAAGAGCGGCAAAAATGGAAGGTATTTGAAAAAATACAAGAAACGTATTTGCATAAATAATTACGATTGATATTATTTTTTCATTGGAAAAAATATGATGTAATTTCAATAAAAGGAAATATTCATTTTTATTAGCAGTCTTAGTATTGCTACACAAAATCACAGCAAACAAAACAGTTACAAACAATATCGGAACATAACTTTTTTTATTATACAAACAGTTATCCAAGTACCTTTCGAAGTTTTCCTGGAGAAAATTATATCGTTTGTCAATATTTACTGAAATAACAGGAACCTAATATTTGAGTTTTAGCTTTTTACACTTTTTTTCTAAATCTGACACCACCAACAAAGACATGATAGTATCCCAGCAAGTTATGGGGGTAATTGAACATATAGAATTTGTCTTTATAAAATAGATTGCATAACATTTTAAATTGATGTATGATGTGCTATTAAGTCGGATACCTAATGAAGTCAAGAAAAACCCTATCAACCTTTTAAATTGTTTTGTAAACAAGAAAAAACGTTTTGGTCTGTTTACTTTCATAAATAAGATACGTACGTTGGTACCTATAATATTACATTATTCAATTATTTCAATTCTTTTTAGGACCTACAGTTTTCAATTTCTTTTGATAAAAGAATCATTTAACAATAAGTTGACAATATTAAAACACTTTTTGGAGTTACCTAATATTTCTATGCACAATTAAAATTAGACTATAAAACAAAATGACACCACTCTTTAGTAATTTACTTTGAGTAGGCTGATTTACTCAAGCTGCCAAGCTTGATCAAGGCTTAATATTTTTTATACTTTAATTAACCTTGAAACGAAAGCGAAACCGATTAGGTACCATTCAAATAAAAAACAATAATTATTAAAAATTGTGCTTTTATTTTACATAAATTTGATGTTCTAAAGTCATTGACGTTTTCAGCCTAAAATTTCTTTTATAAATGCAAAGTCATGGTATTTTTTCAAGTTCTCATGTTTTCTACCTCAAGATAAAAGAATGGTTTAATTGTTATTGGCGCAATAAACCATTTTTTCGCGTGGAACCAAGATAGGAGTAAGTAGGTACTTGTATATAGATCTACGAAAGTCTTATTTATTGAAGAAATAAAATTTGTAGTTTACATAAGAACTTGTATTTTTTTATGCAAGTGGGTACGATAATCACTTAAAGATCGGCAACTCAGATTGTTTTAGAGAATTTGAACAGTTCGTCAATTTTCAAAGTCCGTGAAAATTCTTTGTTTGGTTTTTTTTAACCCCCGACGCGCGACGCAAGAAGCGGTGTTATAAGTTTGACTTTCTGTGTGTTTGATACGTTTTAAGATTTTCACGGCCAAAAGCATTTTTTGGGTGTTATGCCGTGTTGCGCTACCTCCTTCTTTAGCCAACGTTTCGGACATCGTTGCAGTGTCCATCATCAGATCACATGTGATCACACATCTACCGGATCTGCCCTGATGATGGACACTGCAACGATGTCCGAAACGTTGGCTAAAGAAGGAGGTAGTGCAACACGGCATAACACCCCAAAAACAAATAACGAAAATTCTGTGTGTTTGTCATCTGTGTGCCTATCTGTGGCATCGTAGCTCCTAAACGAATGGACCGATTATGATGCGGTTTTTTTGTTTGTTTGAAAGCTGACGTGATCGAGATGGTTCTTAGATATAGGTAATTCATGAAAATGTGTTCAGGTGTTTCAAGGTCATCGGCTCTTTTGTGTCGGGGTTGCTTAAAATTTTGAAAATTTTACTTATTAATTTCATTATACATAGGTACGTTATTTTGCAGTAGGTACTTGGATAAGTAAGGGAAAGTACCTATACTGTGTGACACGTTCAGGGGGGGAGGGGGGTCTTCAAAATACCACGCTTGGTCACAATGAGGGGCGGGGGCTTAGGTTTTTATCACGTAGTTAATCTAGAAATCTAAATTAAGTCCTGGTTACAATATATTTTGACATAAGTTTTATCTTGATAATATTTTTTCCACTCGTAATCATAGGTTTGCATGCACTCTTGCCGTCAATAAAGACAAATATAAGGCAAATAATTTTTTTTTTAACTTTTTGTTAGCAAGAAATGATTCAAAACCATATTTTGAATTACTACGTGAAAACTGTGGGGAGAGGGGGGTCTTGGAATATACTACACGTGGTCACCGAGGGGAGAGGTGGGGTTAAAAATTGCAAAAAGTGGGTCACGTAGTATGGGTATGTTCCCTAACCACCGTTGGACTATAAATATACACTCGCATGATGAACTATGGACTATGAGCTGTGAAGTGTTAAAGGCTTGGCAGAGCTCGAGTTAAAAGTTGCTGTAGGAAATGATGTATTGCAGACGCTTTTCCTGTGATGGAGAACTGCCTTGCATACATTTGAATTCGCGATGCCTGTGTGCTACCTAACCCGAAGCTTCGGACCACAAACTAAATATAAAAACTGTTTCGTAATCACCGAGACGATAAAAATAACATGATTTTGAACTGATTTTTCACTACTCCAATATTTCGCTCAGCTTAATATTTACACCCCGTTTATAAGGCGATTTGGGTTTATCACGGACGAATTGAAATTTTTAATATTTTTCGTAGGTATGTAGATAGATTTTGACATACACATCAACAGGAAAATGTATTATTAGAATAATTGACGCGGACCCGTGAAAAATACAGAATAATCTGAATTCTTGAAAAAGATGAGATCCAATTTTGAAAATGACGAATTAAATAAGTTTCTGTTAAAAATATTATGTAATACGTAGGTTGGGTACATTCTCGCTTGTCTGAATTCTTCATACATAACAATCAGATACACTTTTGAAATGACACTTAAACTGAAGGCAAATTTTGAGTTCATTGAACCAGCATTAGTGGACAACCAAAATCAGTATTTTTGATGATATTATTTGATTTTTTTTTTTACACAAGCTCTACACAGAATGCCCTGAGGAAAATAATTTCCCTCGGGGCCTATGTCGTCTTAGGGGAAGCAATGTGGAGGGTTATTTTAAGGAATGGAAAAAGAGGAAGTTCTGGGAAGGAAATAGGTACGAGGGTTGGTTAGGAATCTCGGGGTCAGTTTGTCCAGGAGTGACGGACGCATGAATCAATCCCTTCAACTGCGGTGCAAGGCGATGGGTCGAGGGAATCTGGCTGTAGGGGAATCTGGCAAAAGACCTCCTCAACCAGTCTCTCTCGATCCGACCCGCCACGCAGCAGGTGGGCAGACACATCGACCTTGGCAAACCTCACCCTATGAACCCGGGCACATAATTTGATAATGATAATTTTTATCTGTCGAACATTAATTATTTTATTAAGAGCATACTAGTTTCTTACCTCTTTGTAAATATGATTTTTTGTTTTTTAATGGTTTGTTTTTGTAGAATCGTAGGCACAGCATTTCAGCCTTTGTGAACTTTTACTATGGCTTAGGTACACACAAATTATAAAAATATTTATAAGTAAATGTAAAAATACGTAGTAATAAAAAAATTAATAACTAAAATAATCGGCTATTCACGCAAACGTAAAAGACATGCAAGAATGGTTGAAAAGTAGAATACAAATAGGTCCATAAACAATTTCTTATTGGCACCCCTGATGACTGCTGATGAGGCACTGAATGTTTAAGTACAATATTGAGCTTGATATGATTAATGGTAAAACAATTTTTAAAAGTGTTTAAACGGGTTTTTTTACGTCTATTTCATTATTAGAGCAGTAGTGTTGTAATTTCTTAATGTTCGCGGTGTAGGGGAAAAAATACCCTGTATTAGTGTGGTAGGCTTTAATACAGAAAATGTCTTTCATCCTCCTTGTCGATTTTCTTAATGCTTTGTTGATGTTAATCCGGGATAAAACGTTTTTTTTTTACATTACCTCCACACAGGAGGCCCTGAGGAAAATAATTTCCCTCAGGGCCTATGTCATCTGGGATGCTGTGTGGAGGGTCTTTTTGAGGAGAGGAAGGAATGAACATTGGTCTTGAAGAGACCCATGTTGTAGGAAGGAGGAAACACAGAGGCTGGCAAATCATTCCACAGCCGAGCTGTTGAACATAAGAACGAGTCGAAGAAACGACCCGTTCTCATGTGACTAATGTCAACTGTGTACAAATGTTGGGCACGCGTTTGGCGTGTTTCCCGACTATGCACCGGTGCCGAAGGGATCAATGATGCTAGTTCCTCGGAGCATCTTCCATTGTAATACCGGTAGAACAAGGATAGCATTCCCACCCGACGCCTGTGCTCTAAAGATTGCAATCCGTCTGTTAAGATGGGAGAATCTATCAAACGGACCGCCCGTTTCTGCACAGAGTCGAGGGTATTTTTCAGGTATTTTGGAGCTCCAGACCAGAGGTGGCGGCCCTGTACAGTACGCCCAGTTTTTGGGAGGCTAACGTTTGATGCAAACTGATGCGTGAATAATTTTGTGTAGAAGCATTAAATCATAAAGTTTACATCTGGTTGTCAGAAGACTGTAGTTTATAGTGTAAAATTCTGTCATTTTCATTTTCGAATCGTACGTTTCATCATACGTTCCATTTTCCATATTCGAACGGTACCATAAAAAGGGAGGCTTAAAAGAAAGGCACCACAAATAATATCATTATCTTGACAAGTTGGTGCGGTGAGGGTAATACTCAACACACAGCATGACTACAAGATAATTAAGGCTTTAATGCCACCGTAGGAGAGATGGGCGTAATCGAGATATGCGTTTCGAAAAATCATTCGAATGAATAGGTAATCGAGATTTTTAAAATGAACTAGGTAATTTTAACGTCCAAAGACGGAAACTAGTCAACGCAATGAAAACGTCAAAACTTTTGGTTCTATTGTCATCGCTTCATTGCTGAGTATCGTGACCCCAACTCCAATTGCCTTTGCACACACCAGTTAAGAAAAACTAACAACAAATCCGAAAGAAATATTAAATAGGTACCCTACTCATTAATTTATAGGGTGGGCAAATTAGCTCCATAGACTAGGCCCTGAGGAAAATAATTTCTTTGGGGATGCTGTGTGGAGGGGTTTTTTTAAAGGAAAGGAAGGAGAAAAAGATCTGGGAAGGAAAAGGTGTGACGGGTGGACAGGTATCTTGGGGTCAGTGTGTCTAGGAGTGACGGACGTATGAATGCATTCCTGCCACTATATGAAATGTTCGAAAGAGTTCTGCTGGAGAGGTAATAATGTCCTAGAGGGCCGGCGTAGTCCAGCGGTAAGGCTCTTGATTAGCATTCCGAAGGTCGCGGGATCGAATCCCGGCGTGGCAAATACATTTTATTTGATTAATTTGTGTTATTTCACAATTAATTCATTTAAAATAATACATAGATTGTATATTTGCGCACGTTCCAAAGTGGAAGATACTCTCAGTATCGCCCTGGTGTAAGACCACCATTCAGAATTGAAACGTTGCTTGAAATGGCTTTAGCCGTATTTGGTGACCAGATCTGAATAGCCAGGTACTTCCCTACCCTCCTCTTCCCCATCTCCTTCCTCTCCCCACTACCTTCAGCCTCACAACATACCCCAATTGGGGATGCCATAGTCCCACTGGCTCCAGACGGGAGCAGTTGGGGCTCTTGTGTGGTAAAAATGTAAAAAAAGACAATCCTCACCTCATGAACCTGGGCACCCCTGCTAAGTCACCAATCAGACCGAACCACCTGGGGTGATCTTTGGCAGAGGTGTTATCCAATAAACTCGAGGCGGTGGTACCTATACCCCGCCTCGCAAAGTGAAAAGGTTGGGGGGTTAAATTGAAAAAAAAAAGTTATGTGGTTTATTTCAAATCCAAAGAATATGTTGGATTCGTTCAAATAATGACAGGCAGCATAGTTACTTCAGAGAATATTACTAGCAATGGCAATATTGTAGTAAAAAAGCTACGTAGTTGGATGTTCGATTATTATTCGATCGATGACGATTAATTCGAAACACGCAGGTGTGCCCATCACTGCACCGCAAAACTTGCCAACTGTTACAGTACATACTATTCATACATCCCAGATCTTACTTACATAACAATAATTCAGTCAGATTTTCACGGCCACAACATTATGTGATTGTCCTTTGCGGTCTAAAATACACCTATTGCGTAGTACGTACTGCCTCAGATATCATTGGTATCTGGCGCTGCCTTCCCAATTGAAAGTGTGCCCTCTTGGCATAAATCCCATTGATATGGTAAATTGTTTTTGTTTGTTATTTATAAACAAAATACATTAAAAAAATCAGAGTGTGCAATTAACACGCGGTAGAAGTGAAACTAGAAAGTCGCTAGATGTCGCTTTCTTTTCTTTTGCCTATTTATTTTAAAATGGTTTGAAGATTGGATATTGATTTCACAAAAATAAAAATGTTTATTTTTTGGATTTCGTAGGATTTGAACCTCCTTTCGCTGAATGTCTGTCTCTCTGGCGGCTGAGATTGTCAAGCGCCTTACCCGCTGCGCTATGGGAGGCTCGCGGCGAGGCGCGAATTTACCGCATTATATTAGAACCGACTACCCGTCAAATAATACATTTTAAAACTAAAGAAGTTTCACTTAAAAAATATGCGTGTAGCTATGTTTAACAACGCGTTAAGAATTATTTAGTTACAAATAACATAATTTTTCTACTGAAAATCGGTGCACGTAAACAAACGGAAATGTTACAATATTGAAAACAGAACAAAGCCACAGTAAAATAGTTGGAATATTTTACTTGATTAATTATTGATTTGATAAGGGTTATAATTAAAATTATATTTTAGTTATTAAATATGTAGAAATAAAATTAAATCATCAGCTATGGCTTTTTGTAACGAGTTTTTCAATTAATTAATGGGTTGTTAAAATGGTTCCAAGACAACTCAGAATCAACCCAACGCAACACCTCTTTAAAAAGTGATTAAAAGCTATTAAAAAAATTAAAAAAAAGCCCATAACCTAACATAACGTAACCTATTTAACCAATTTTTTTCATAATTTTTAATGACTTTTCGAATTAGGTGTTGAGTTGAGTTCGTTTTGAGTTAGCCGGTCATGGTTAAAATTTACGAAAATTGTGAATTTAACTTATTTCATTGATCTTGACATTCTTCATATAAAACATCCCTTTTTATTTAAGTGTTTATATCAATCTGTCCAGAACAAATCAAAATTTCTTGAACATATATATAGGTCATGTCATATTAAATTTTGGAGGCGGGAATGGGTACCGCCGCCCCGGGAACCTTTATTGGATAACCAACACCTCTGCCATAGGTCACCCCAAGTGGTTCGCTACGTTTGGTGATTTAGCAGGTGTGCCCGGGTTCATGGGGTGAGGTTTGTCTAGGTCTTGGAGGCGAATGACCAAGACACACTGAACCCCAGATTCCTACCCACCCCTTAAACCCTTTTCCTTCCCAGAACTCTAATCTCCTTCCTTTCCTTAAAAAAACCCTTCATTCAACATCCCCAAAGATGACAGGCCCTGAGGGAAATTATTTTCCTTAGGGCCTCCTGTGTGGAGCTCATGTAAAAAAGAAAGGTCCAAACCAAGTCCAATGTATTGTGTATATATATTTTTTACAATAATTACTTTTTAACTAGATTATTGACCATTTTAAAAAACACAATGAAATCAGTTATATGTTTCTTTTATGTAGGCTTTTGATTTGAAAATAGTTAAGTATCTGCTAATAGCCAGGTGAACTCCCGCTGGGTATGACAAGATTCGCAAGAATTTCTTCTGAACGAATTCAATTCTATTTGTGTATGTCAAGTAATGCGAATACCATACAATCGATCCATTTTCCAAAACGCTACAAACCAGTGAATTATTTAGAATAATTTATTAATTAAGATATCTAAAAAAACACACACACATATTAAACAAAAACTCGTGCTGTGAAACCTAATATCTTGTTCGTTATGTTCACCTTTTTTATTTATTTTGGTTAAAAGTCAATTTGCTGTCAAATATATCCAGTCCAAAGTATTTTTAAAGAGGTTTTTTTTATAATTTCGTGGCTTGTTTACGGTACGAGATATCACATTGTCTTATGTTACGTGTGAAGGAAATTATTTTGCACTCAAAGTTCATCTCATTTTCCGCAAACCATATAGAAATAGTGTCTGGGTCATTTTGTAGTTTTTGACAATCTTCTGATTTGACGACTTCGTAAAGTTTGAATCGTCGGCGTAAAGTGAAAATTTGCCCAGAATGCGACATGTTAAGTCATTAACGAAAATTATAAATAGTAAGGGTCAGGGATGAGACCCTTGCGGAACCCCTGATGTCACCGCTACGGGAGAAGAGTTTAATTAGTAATTAACTCCTATGTAATAAATAAGATTCCAGCCATCTAAGAAGGTCGCGAATCTGAGAAGGTTCCCATGGATACCGGTGTTATCTAGCTTTTTTAATAGAAACGGGTGACTAACTTTTTTCAAAGGCTCTATTCAAGTCCGTAAAGACAGCATCGATTATATTTGAGAATTACTGCGATCGCGTAGATAGTCAAGATATTTTGTCTTTTATATTATATATTTCTTTCTCATGTTTAAGTTGTACTGCCTTTATCTATTTATGTAAAAGCCCTCTGGGCATAAAATAAATAAATAAAATATTCCAGCAAGTTCGTGTTTATTGACCTCTTTGCAACATAATAATACCTAGGTGTACTTAAGTAAAACCGATACATACATACCTACCTAGCAAGTTTAAAAATGTTTCAGGACAATTAGTTTTGCTTTATTATAAAAAATAAGAATTGTAGAGAAGGGGAAGGCATGAGAAAAAAAATGTTATAACATTTTGATTTACTGTTACAGGATGATTCACAATAACTGTCAAAACATTATATTATACGAGCATCTATTAAATTTTTTGTCTTATTTTAGAAAAATTCTATTTTTTACAATATATAATAACTCGAATTAAAGTTGTCAAAATATTTTTGCTAGAAATAGTAAGATTATAGAGAAGTAATGAAAATCTTAAGTAGGTGCGTACCGTAAAATGAGTACTTTGCATACTTTATTATGAATTATGACCATTAAAGGTCATTTCCGATATTAACAAGTGTTTGTTCATTAACATAATAAATATACATACCTCATGATAGTGGAAGAAATTCTACGGAGGAAACAACAGCGGCGGGAATGGGTACCGCCGCCCCGGGAACCTTTATTGGATAACCAACACCTCTGCCACAGGTCACCCCAAGTGGTTCGCTACGTTTGGTGATTTAGCAGGGGTGCCCGGGTCCATGGGGTGAGGTTTGTCTAGGTCTTGGACGCGGATGACCTGGACACACTGAACCACATATTCCTACCCACCCCTTAAACCCTTTTCCTTCCCAGAACTCTCCTCTCCTTCCTTTCCTTAAAAAAAACTCTCCACACAGCATCCCAAAGATGACACAGGCCCTGAGGGAAATTATTTTCCTCTGGGCCTCCTGTGTGGATCTCATGTAAAAAAAAAAAACAGCGACATATAAAATCTGAAATACCTGTAAAATGTTATCATAATCGTAACCTTGCACGCTTTACAAAATAGCTAAATGTACAGAATAAAGAGATTCATATAAATCCAACTAAAGATATTCATACTAATCAGAATAAGATATTCATACAAATCAGAATAAGATATTCATACAAATCAGAATAAGATATTCATACTAATCAGAATAAGATATTCATACTAATCAGAATAAGATATTCATACAAATCAGAATAAGATATTCATACTAATCAGAATAAGATATTCATACAAATCAGAATAAGATATTCATACTAATCAGAATAAGATATTCATACTAATCAGAATAAGATATTCATACTAATCAGAATAAGATATTCATACTAATCAGAATAAGATATTCATACTAATCAGAATAAGATATTCATACTAATCAGAATAAGATATTCATACAAATCAGAATAAGATATTCATACTAATCAGAATAAGATATTCATACAAATCAGAATAAGATATTCATACTAATCAGAATAAGATATTCATACTAATCAGAATAAGATATTCATACTAATCAGAATAAGATATTCATACTAATCAGAATAAGATATTCATACTAATCAGAATAAGATATTCATACTAATCAGTATTTCGTTAACAAGAAATTACTTTATTTGTAATTATTTTTAAGAACCATATATTTTCCTTGTGTAAATATGTTGTATGTATGTATATTTCAAAAAAAATATATTTAAAATCAGAATAAAGAGATTCACACAAATCAAAATGAAGAGATTCATACAAGTTAGAATAAAAAGATTCATACAAGTCAGAGATTCATACAACACAGCGCCCTTGAAGTGATTTTTCACAAAAACGGCGCTATACAAATTATTAATTATTATTATTTTTAAACAGATTCTTCATTCACAAAAACATTCGCCTTCACATACTCGTACGTATGCGTGCATGTTATATTATGTGTACATAATGTAACTAATATAATATTCATGATTTTGGCTTTAGGGAAATTAGTTTTCGGGAAGTTGGTCCTTCGTAATTTCGTTGTCCTTCAGCCGAGTCAGATGGGTGCAAGATTACAATATACATTTTGCTTTTTCAACATTACAATATAAATACTAAAAGAAAATACGATGAAGTTTATTAGAAACAGAAATAAGTACCTCTACCACCTGTACAGCTTAAATCACATAATACAGATTCTAGATTATAGAATGATCCATTCACGTTATCCCAGGACTTCAAACACAAATAATAATGCGGAATAAGATTGGTCAATAAAGATTCCATAAATATTAAAGTGTGCGAAATGGAACAGGTGAAGATGTGGGCTGCGATTGAATCGGGAGATTTCTGACCGAATCAAAGGATATGAAATGAAAAGATTTGTTATCAATTGCCATGGTAACTAACTGCCCCTCTCTACTCTCCTCTACAGCAGGGGCGGACTGGATAAATAAATAGAACAGAGAAAGGTACTAGCAATGATTTACTATTTCCAAGTCCATTTGATATTAGGCGCTTTTAATATTCCCTCGTTTACGAAACAGCGACACGGTACAAAAAGGCAATAAACATACGTTCCTCATCACAATAATGCTGCAGCTCTTACTTACACATTAAATGATGGTGAGACAAAAGATGAAACACAAAGTGTACGTATGTCTCATCTTTTGTCTCATCATTATTTAATGTGTAAAAAAGAGCTGTAACAATATTGTAATAAGGAACGTGCCTTTTTATCACAATTTTTTTATCTTTTTTATAACAATGCCTTTTATATCGTCGCAGTTCAGTAATTTGTAATTCAGTGATTTTCTTTAAGGAGGTAAAATGAGAGATTTAATATTAAAAAGAAAAAAATCTAACTTTCTACTACAACACATAAATACCTGTACCTGTCACACTTAATCATAAACACGTAAACACCTCAGCACAGGTTCTCCTAGTGAGGTGTTCACGAAACATACAATATTACCAACCAACAGTTTCACCTTCTCAAACCTACCTAACACACAACATAATGAAATGTAATATTAATATGTAAAAATGTTTTCAAAATATATTACATATGTAAAAATGTTAACAATAAGGTATAAACTGTAATATATAGATATAAATAAATAAATAAATATAACAAATATCGTCAAAAAATCTGATAATTGTTAATGACTTTTGCGAGGTATCGCAACATCCATCAGATTGGCAGGGTAGGTACATGATAATCTAGGTACCTACTAGTACAAATAGCCCTTTTTCGTTCCCTATTTTGTTACAACTATAGTTTTTAACGTATATAATACATGTTTGTTTACGTCGGCTTATTTGTAAGTCATTGTCATTAATCATTTAAAGCTTGTTTAACTTTTTAACCGATTTTTTTTATAATTTGATTGTTATATTAAAAATAAAAAATAAACTTAAAATATTTTTGAAACACCCAGCCGAAATCGTCACTCAAGAGCAAATTTTATTAAATGTTTTTGTGCTAATTCATAGAACACCATTAATGTTTTTTTATTCAATATAAATTTTATTTAATTATTTGTTATTTTAGTTTTATTTATTAGTGCGACAGCTGTATCTGCGTTCAAGGGCATTTTGATACCCAAATTGTTACCCGACCCTATGAAAATTAATTAAGTAATAATTCTAATCATATTTTAAACTTTAATTATTATGTTTTAATTTTTTACAGTAATAATTACTCGAGTTTACTAATAGTGTTTATTCGAAAGGTGATTGAACCGTCTTTAAATCTATATTTTTTATAAATGTTTCCATCTTCACAAATCCTACAATTATAATATCTCATGATTTTTAACGGGTCTTCTCTAATAGTACTGGATAGGTATTGTATATTGTCAAAATAAATATATTACCTACCTAAGCAGGCTTACTCGATATGATATGTATTTTAATGATATGCATTCTAACTAGGTGATTTATCCTTTTCAAAGTTACTACATTTTTTAAATTATAACAGAAACGAGTTGAACAACTTATGTATGTAGGACCGGATCTAAAGTACTTATGCTTTATCTGATATTATATAAGTAAGTAAGTAAGTAAGACCCTGAAATATAGGATACCTGCGCAGCATCACTGAAATGGAGCAAAGTGGGCTGTATCTTGGCACGGAGAAATTAGTAGGTACTAAATCATGACTGTGTTTTTTTTAAAGTTAGATATGTAATAAAAATATTATAATATTTAAACAAACTGTAAAGCTTTTATCGCCATAAAATAATAATATGAGCCATTCATTGAGCAGAAATAAATACGCTACAGACAGAAATTTCGCTAATTGATTTAATTTGACTTTCTTTGGCTGCCCGCTATTTTAATTTATTTGGTGTCTTTAGATCGAATAAGCATGAGACAATTGTTTGCAATCCTATTTCATGTCTGTTGTACCTAATATGCACTTCGATAATGTTATACAGGGTGTAATAGCACGTACCCGAAGGATTTTAACCAGCGATTTCTGAGTATATTTGGAGTAAAAAATGCAGATGTCATTTTGCTATCCGATACTTTTTAAATTAAAAACAAATAAATATATTTTTCCACCACACGTCGCAACTGAGCAGTCGGATATAGACTAGCGGGTAAAATGATAAGCACTTCGTCTCGTTCCAGCAGTACGTTAACACACGAAGCTAAATATAAAACTACATAACTCCCCGAAGAATCAGAAATAATGAACTGCTTTCCCTCATTAACTTAACCAATCAACTCAACACTTGACTAATTAAAAACTCACTCCGCAGGTTGTTAATGCTAGGCCCTGTGGGCGGTTTTTCATTCGGCTTCGCCCAGTTAGTGTTGGTGACCATTGTATAAATCCAATTGGAACTGGTTCCAAAAATAGCCCGTTCCTCGGATCCACTGTCATATAGTGATAGCTAGTCACCGGGACAAAGTAACCGGGACGGGCAATGACGTCTTATGTATTATATAATACAACTAAGTACTACCGTCAATCTTTCAATATCCGAAGAGACACTACAAATTCACTAATTCGTAGTAATTATACCTAGGGGTAGGGTTGCCATCCGTCCGGGTTTCCCCGGATTTGTCCTAGTTTAGAGGGCGTCCGGGGAGCGTCCGGGCGGGGTTTCATTTTATGTCCGGGTTTAAAAAAAAATTTTAAGTCTTAAAATTTAAAGTCAAACGTACACGTTTGCACTGAGGAAGGAACGGTCGTTCTGAGCCCGGTCGGCTTTAAACAAATATAAAAGTTGTTCAAACAAAGTAACATTGTTTAATTTATCTTTAATTAAAATTATATTCAATTTCCAAGAATACAGCTGCATTGATTTTTACAAATTCCTTTCAAAAGGGGAAGATATTCTAAAAGCTATCGGAAAGAGTGATAAATACAAAAAAAACTGAAAAGTAAAAAAGGCGAGAGGATGAGGAAAAGGCTTTAATAGCTAGACAATCAAATAATGTACTTTTGAGTGCAATAATTTCTTTTAATTTTTGTTGTTATTACGTAAAAGAAAATTACAATATGGCTGTTGATTAAAATTTTAAAGTGATATAATTGAGTATGGTTTTTGGTTATTTTATGCTTAAAAAATTAATAATGTAACTTACATTATAGTAAGTCTAAACTTTAAAAAGGTTCAGTATCGTTGCTTAAGATTTAAGAAGACTGAATTTAGTTCATATTATGTTATGAGATATTTTGTTGTTTAAATGGCTGCTGATAAAAATTTAAAGATAAAATTATTATCGAGTTAAAGAGTTACCTTAAAAATTGTAAGACTGAATACTAAAATGGTCTCAGTACTTTTAAGATTTTTGTCTAAAAATTTAATTGAATTTTGTTAAGCTCAATATTTTAATAAGGTTTTGTTTTCATGACAGAGTATATTAATAATTTGTTTTTTATTTTAAGAATAAAAAAATTCTAACTGATTATTAAAACAATTTGTAACAAACTGTAATAAGATTCTGTTTCGTTAGGTACATTTATAAGGATGATAAAAGATGACTAAATTTAATTTGAAAATAAATAAAAAGGTGATTTATGACATTTTCAACTCTTTTTATTACACTATGTTTAAAAAAACCTGTTAAGATGTCCGGGTTCTGGGCTCTAAAATCCGGGGTTTTCACGAGTCTTGTCCTGGTTGCCAAATTTAAGATATGGCAACCCTACCTAGGGGGCACGTCCCCATGCTAACGGAAGTAGCGCCATCTATTGACGAATTCTTGAATTCGAAAACGAATTACAAAGGCAGCTTTGTTTGAAATTCCACGTACACAGATGTTATTTGTGGCGCGGCGCTTATGGCGTGGCGTCAGACATGCACTCGAAGCTGGATTCCGAAAATCAACCACCGACGCTACCCTATTAATACTGTTCAATTATTCACCTCTGTCCAGAATGTGCAGACTGGTCAACTCAAGTGAAGACCTTGGCTTTTTTGGTATAAAGTATATGATTTTAGTCGGTCGCTAAACAATTGACGATATTTTATAAATATGTATTTTGATTTCAAGCTAAGACTTGACTTGACTTGTCACATCTATATCTTATGTTTATCTCTGCTTTTTTCTTTGCTTTCACTTATCATCCGTTAATCTTATAATTTACACTATTTTTTTTAATTCGTGTTATTTTATTGTAAATTGGACGTAAGTCCGAATAAATAAATAAATTTATATTCGCGCGTATCACGTGATCCCGTCGCGACGTGTTGTTGTGAAAAATATTTTTTATTGTATTTATTTATCGGACACCAAAATGACATTTACTCTTTTATTCAAAATATGCTCTGGAATATCTAGTTAAAATCCTTCGGGTACAGTTAAACCCAGCATTAGTTGATCATAATTTTCTTCAAATGAATTCTAACTAGAAACAATTTTTTCAATTCAATTCAGAAACAATTTTTTTCTGAAAGGAGACTAATGCTACAGTTCCAACCATGAATAACCACTCTAATTTATTAAATTCCGGAAAATTCCTAAAGATATTATAGTATCAATTTTATATCAAATAACATAAGATGATTTACATGAAATTTGTAATACGATAATATTGTGTTGAAATGTTCCCTCTAACGCCTTTGGAGGATATAATCTGAAAATATTAGGTAATCCTTTTCCAAAACCGCTGTAGGAAGGAATCCCCCGGGAGAAGAAGTCTAATCTTCGCGTCCATAGTAATATACACACAGGTGTATTATACAGTAATATAGGTGAAAAGAAAAGATAGGTATTTTGATAGTGAACACATAAACAACTATCTCAAAACAGAACTATTACGATAAATTATTATTGGGCATTTTGTTTTGAAGACTTTTGCTTTCCATGCACGCATGTTACTGCGATTCTTCTTACTTTTGATTCTTCCTAAATGCAGAACTAACTTACCAATGGTGATGCCCCTGGGACGACTCACTAGGTTAATTAAGTGCCTCGCAGGAAATGTAGATATTTTGTTTTGAAGACTTTTGCTTTCCATGCACGCATGTTACTGCGATTCTTCTTACTTTTGATTCTTCCTAAATGCAGAACTAACTTACCAATGGTGATGCCCCTGGGACGACTCACTAGGTTAATTAAGTGCCTCGCAGGAAATGTAGATATTTTGTTTTGAAGACTTTTGCTTTCCATGCACGCATGTTACTGCGATTCTTCTTACTTTTGATTCTTCCTAAATGCAGAACTAACTTACCAATGGTGATGCCCCTGGGACGACTCACTAGGTTAATTAAGTGCCTCGCAGGAAATGTAGATATTTTGTTTTGAAGACTTTTGCTTTCCATGCACGCATGTTACTGCGATTCTTCTTACTTTTGATTCTTCCTAAATGCAGAACTAACTTACCAATGGTGATGCCCCTGGGACGACTCACTAGGTTAATTAAGTGCCTCGCAGGAAATGTAGATATTTTGTTTTGAAGACTTTTGCTTTCCATGCACGCATGTTACTGCGATTCTTCTTACTTTTGATTCTTCCTAAATGCAGAACTAACTTACCAATGGTGATGCCCCTGGGACGACTCACTAGGTTAATTAAGTGCCTCGCAGGAAATGTAGATATTTTGTTTTGAAGACTTTTGCTTTCCATGCACGCATGTTACTGCGATTCTTCTTACTTTTGATTCTTCCTAAATGCAGAACTAACTTACCAATGGTGATGCCCCTGGGACGACTCACTAGGTTAATTAAGTGCCTCGCAGGAAATGTAGATATTTTGTTTTGAAGACTTTTGCTTTCCATGCACGCATGTTACTGCGATTCTTCTTACTTTTGATTCTTCCTAAATGCAGAACTAACTTACCAATGGTGATGCCCCTGGGACGACTCACTAGGTTAATTAAGTGCCTCGCAGGAAATGTAGATATTTTGTTTTGAAGACTTTTGCTTTCCATGCACGCATGTTACTGCGATTCTTCTTACTTTTGATTCTTCCTAAATGCAGAACTAACTTACCAATGGTGATGCCCCTGGGACGACTCACTAGGTTAATTAATTGCCTCGCAGGAAATGTAGATATTTTCCACATTTTCTACAACGGTTTTAAGCGTGAAATAGAACTTATGTTTATACTAAATGTATTACTTTAACAACTGTAAATGTAATTATTATGTATCTTTTCTAACCGCTTTTGCAAGTTATTTATTTTATGCTGTTTTTGCAAATAAATAAATACTTTTTTTTTGCTACCGGTTTTCACACATCAGCAAACTTAAAACCAACTTTAAAATGTAAACAAGTACAGAAACGATTAGATTTTATTAGGTGGGGTAGTGAGAGGGGTAATTTTTGGATTTACAGGCTATTATTTTTTTAACTAAATTGTTTCTTTATTTAATTTTGTTTATTTCTAAGGTTTTCAAAAGCATACAAATCGAAATATGAATTTTTATTTGAATGACCCGTCTGCTTATTTAGGATTAAATACATCCCAAAACACGTAATCACGTTATACTTTCATAAGACCAAAAACGTCCCGAGCGACCTTACATTTTAAAAGCTATGTATCTCTATTCCTCTCACGCAAAAATATGTATTTTTTCTGTTAACCAGAAAGAGAACAAAATAATGCTTCTTATTTTCTTTGAAATATGAAAGCTATCTTGCATAGATATTTTACAATCTCGATCCAAAGTGACGGTTTCAGAATTTTTGCAAGAAACTGAGGCTTCCGGATTATGAGGTGCGAATATGTTGGACCAAGCAGACGGGTTAAAACTTTATTTTTTATTTGATGAAGCTATGGTATGCCTTTATTAAATGATTAGCTAACTCGGAATAGTTAAAAAAAAAAACTATCTATCTATCATCACCTTCAAAACGTACGTACGATATTTTGTTACACATGAGATACTTATATTCTGAGAAAAGCAATAAAGCCTTTTAAGATGTTCCCAAGACCTTGTGTACTAAAGGTATACATGCAGAAAAGAATTTTTCAATAAAATACAAATCTACAATGTATCTAATTCTTTATTTTACGTAGGTACATAATACTATTTTACGTAGGTACATAATACTATTTATTTTATAATTTACTATTTTTGTTGTTTATTTTTGGGGTGTAATACTGTGTTGCGCTACCTCCTCCTTTAGCCAACGTTTCGATCACATCTGCCCTGATGATGGACACTGTAACGATGTCCGAAACGTTGGCTTAAGGAGGAGGTAGCGCAACACGGCATAACACCCCAAAAAAATAAACAACAAAAATACTTTTGCCCGTGAAAATAAAAATCATATCTATTTTATACATCATTTTAAAGAAGTGTGCGTCGCAGCGTAAATTTGTTTTCTTACAAAAAGAGATTGGTGAAATTTAGCACACCTGACCTTCAAAGCAAGAGAAAGTTGACTGTATACATAGATTTTGAGAAATCATCCCCACCCCCTTTTCTCAACCCTTAGCGCACAAATTTGATACCTTTATGAAATTTTGCACACTTGACGTTGAAAATAAGAGGAACATTTCTGTCTGCACCTGCTTAAAGCCCGGGCAACGCAGGAGACTTCAGCTAGTTATTATAATAAAATATAAATAAAGTATTCGGAAATATAAAGGTTTCGTAACTAAATAGATTTTTCTTAAATATAACTGATATTATAAAAATCACATTATGAATTGGATGATTTTTCACAAAAACGGCGCTATACAAGTCATTCAAATATTATTATTATTAACTCACACAAAGATGAAATTACGATGACAAAACACGAAATAGTTTTATTAATAATGTGTGACGTTTTGGTTCTTAATATTGAAGAGCATTTTATTTTATTTTATTTATTTATTACATAAGATACATTTATTACAGTAAAATAACATAATAATAATATTTCAAAATAACTGTAAATATTAAAATGGGTACAAGTGTTATTATGTCTTGTTTGTCTATATTAGTTCCTAGCTAGGCAGATTGCCCGTTCTAAGGAACCAAATGGTGGTGAAAAATGCAAAAAATGTATTCTGAACAAAAAAAAAACAAAGTGTTTTTTTTGTAGATTAAATATATACTAGGTTCTTACTGATTGCGGCATTTAATAGTTAAGCATTTAAAATTTTAAGTTTTAAGTGACGTTATTTAACAATTTTTCAGACTCAACCCTACCTAAGCCAATCAACCATTTATTTATTATTGAACCGATGCATGTCATTTTACATGTTTTAATATTTAATTCTGGGGGGATTTTATTATATAATTTCGGTCACAGATATGTATATGTCTTTTGGAACTTCGACGTATTGCTCCCTGGGACCACAAGATCCTTTCTGGTGTGACTTCTTGTGATGTATTTATGATCAATTTATTATTTCAATTATTATGTACCTACCTACATACAATTGTATTATGATCTCGAAGTAAACCCAACCCGTTTTATACCCAACCGCATATCCAAAATTTTAACAACCTCCCTTTAAATCAAAATATCTAAAAAAAGACATGAATTTCAGCAATAATTGAAAAATTATCTAAAACTACTACACCTACTCGTAAGAGTCCATATCTTTTATTATTTCTTTTTCCTTTATAGTTAAATTTTGTTTATTTACTATTTTAATATTTAATATTTTTATTATTTCTTGCTTACATAATTTTATTATGTTGAGTTATAAATTCCTCACCAAATACAAAACATCGGGAAACGTATAAAAAGTACGTTTATTGTAAAAAAAATATTAAATAACAACACAAGATGCAAAGCGAAAGGGGGAATCTCCCATAAGAATCGCACTGAATCGCGTTGAATCGTGTTGCCTACTGTAATTACATACCTACTATAATTATTCTACCAAATTATATCGATTGATATGATTATATGATTACATCGATTGACGTAGATCTTTTTCAACATAATTTTTTATCGGTAGTTAAAACTTTAATTAACGTTTTTTAAATCGTTATTTTTAAATTACTGAAAAGGGCTCTCTCGGTCGTAAGAATTAAACAAAGTTACGAGAAATAACAATAAAATTTTAACATAAGTTTTAAAGTTTATATCCATTACTCCACGGAGCCGTTTATCGTACAGCAACGTAAAATGCCTTAAATTGTCTCAAGTATCTCTCCGTTTGGGCGGTTTGAACAGATGAATATTGGATTGCAAGCAAACACAGCGCAGGCACCATTGTCACCGGTGGGCGGGGGCGGTTAGGGGGCGGGGAGGGAGGGCGAGCAGAGCAGGGGCGGGGGCGGGAGGGTGTCGCTTCGCGCCTTCGGGGACTGGAGCCGCCCAAGGAAGCGTTTAGTAAGAGGGGGTTTCAAATAGAAGACGATAAGTATTTATTATTATCATTGTTATAATTATTATGAAAATTAATCAGACGGAGGAAAAGGTCTTTCGTAAAAAATATTTTAAATAGATATTATTTGTTTGGTCATAAAGTTAATAAAATATATAGATTGATAATGATGAAAATAAGTTATTTAATGTAAAGAAAAATGATTTTGCTTCATTTTAATTAAAATCTCTACATAAATTACAGATTTTTTTTAAATTATGTAATAATATTTATTTTTCGTTAAGTTTTTTTGTAGATTCTATAAGCAGTTTTATAATACGTATTATGCAGATATTTTTTCAACCACAAATTATTTATTTATTTAATTTTAAATATACGTAGAGTGGTTACATAATTTGTGCAAGTATAAAAATAATATAAAGTAATAAAGGTACAAACTAAGTACGTACAGTAGGTTTTTTAATGTGAATACCTCGCAAGTACCAGTTACTCCCTTCTGAAGCCAGTGAGACTATGGTATCCTCAATTGGGGTGTGTTGTAAGGCCGAATAATAATGATTATTATAGCGCCATTTTCGTGAGAAAATCACCTCGAAGTAGTTTAGAGGGGAAGGAGATGGGGAAGAGGAAGGTGGGGAAGTACTAGGCTATTCACATCTGGTTGCCAAACATGGTTGAAGCCATTTCAAGCAACGTTTCAATTCTAAATGGTGGTCTTACACCAGGGCGATACTGAGAGTATCTTCCACTTTGGAAGGTGCCGCAAATATACCATTTATTATTTTAAATGAATTGATTTTGAAGTAACACAAATTACTCAAATAATATTTATTTGCGCACGCCAGCCTTACCCCTCGACCACGGAGAACAGTATTTGAAACTACGAATTAAAGTTAACAAACAAAGTTAATAAATAATTTATTCGATAAATAATTCAATTAAAAAAATATTCACAGTTATTACACTTCTTATTAGTCACTTCTTTTACACATGTTAACATATTTCCTCTTCTTTTATATTGGTCGGTATTTTTTTAAAGATCTTCAAGTTCTGTGATTTTGACTTCTTTCGCAAGAAATGCCTTATTTCATTTTGATGCACTTTCAATCTCAAAATCTGGTAAGTAGGTCGTAGGTACCTGCTTTACAAGAGATAACATTGAACTGTTATTTGTAGTTTTACTGTGAATTATCCTAAATATCAATATAAAAGGTAACCATACAGGGTGTTAAGGGACATACTTGACTTACTTTAACCAGTGATTCCTGACATTATTTGGAGTAAAAAATGTAAATGAAATTTTGGTCTCCGGTGACATTTTTGATGTTTTTTTTTTTCTACAAAAACATAAAAAAACGGTAGCTGTTGAACAGTTGGAGGCGGGGTAAGGGGTTCGTCAGACACCCGGCTGAGTGACCAGTGACGACTTGCGGAAGAAATTTTTTTTTGTTTGATTTTGAAGAAAAAACTTTTGAAAAAAAAAAAAAGTCATCAAGAAAAGTCACCGAAGACCAAAATTTCATTAACATTTTTTACTCCAAATAATGTCAGGAATCACTGGTTAAAGTAAGTCAAGTACGTCCCTTAACACCCTGTATAAAGAAGAGTGTCTGTGGCGGGCGACCGCATGACGGAAAAGGGGCGTACCGAGCGGCCTTTGTTAATTTGATTTTAATACAAATCTACTGTTTTATTCCAAGATTGGTGAAATTTTGCACACGCCCTGGCAACGCCGCCGGGGACCGGGGACCAACTAAATTATTAAGTTGAGTCGAACACACACAAAATAATAAAGCCAGAAATTGAATATGTTGCAATATTAAACATTCGTAGAAACTAAGGTATTTAGACATAGGTAGGTATACGCAAACGTTGAACACTTTAAAATGTTGAAAGAGAAGCAATGGTGTAAATATTGAATTAGTCCTTTATTTACTTAAATTAACTTGATAAACATATTCATTTGATACACACCACCAGCATCAAGATAATTTGATAAGATTTTTACATGAAGAAAATATCCGTAATGTCACAATCTGCGAGATTATAGTGACGTTCCGAGACTAAGTTTCCAAAATAATGCATATTTAACATGTTTAAGGCAAAGCTTGACGTGAAATCACTATTTTTAATTTATCTTTACTAAACATCGGTTAATAAATCGGATAAAATATTATTTGGATGAATTAATAATAAAAATAATAATAATATCTTTTTTCAATGAAATTGGCAACAAAGTGCATGTTCAATGTAGTTTACAAAAAGTACATCAGTACAAAAATATTAACAATGTATTTGACAATAATTTGAACTTAGCAAACTTCAAACGCCATATGTGCCAACTATTTATTTCTACCTATCCCATAAACTAATGTGAACAACTATTTTAACCTTACCTACTTTATCTCAACTCCTATATTTTATGGACTATATTTTGTTTCTTATATTTTATGTTACCTGTATTTTGTTAACGCTTATATCTTATGTAACCTAATTTTTTTTTCTTTTAACACTTATATTTTATGTAACCTATATTTTGTTTTTAACATATATTATGTTACTTGTATTTTGTAAACACTGTAAAAAAAAAAAAAATGTACTGCATTCTATGTAAAAGCCCTATGGGCGTTTAAATAAATAAATAAAATAAATAATAATTTACATTAGCTCCACATAGGAGGCCATGAGGAAATAATCCTCTCAGGGCATTATGTCAACTTTGGGGATGCGTGTGGAGGATATTTTTAGGAAAGGAAGGAGAGGGAAGGAAAAGGATATGACGGGTGGGTAGGAATCTGGGGGTCAGCTTCTCCAGGAGTGACATGAATGACATGAAGTGACATAGATGCATGTCCAGAAGAGACATGGATGCATGAATCCATCCTCCAACCGTACGGTGCAAAACGATATTCACTCGATCCGGCCTACTATGCAGCTGGTGGGCAGACGCATCCGCTGCCAAGATCCGGACAAACCTCATCCCAAGAACCCGGCACCCCTGCTGAGTCACCAAACGTAGCGAACCACGTGGGTGTCCTAAGGCAGAGGTGTTGGGTCTCGGGGTGGGGGTATCCATACCCGCCTCCCAAATTGTTAATCTTCCTAATATATAATAATGTTTTTTTTTTGTCCCATGTATATTCCTAAACCATTCATTCCAGAAGAAGTAGTGCACAATTTAAAGACAACTGCTCATACGAAGTGGTCGATCAATTCACCTACAGGTTACTGGGCTCCAGTCTGACAGAGAACAATGAGGATCCAGCAGAAATCAGAAGGAGAATCACAGCAGCCAACAAAACATACTTCTCTTTGCTGCCAGTGTTTAAGTCACGTAGTGTCCACAGAAAAACCAAAATAACCATATATGAGACCATTGTTAGAACTGTATCGGCATATGGATGTGAGGCGCTGACACTGGCGGTAAAGATGGCTGAAATGCTGGATACTTTTAAAAGAAAAGTGCTGAGAAGAATATGTGGACCCGTGAAAGAGGGTGAACAGTGGCGCATCCGGCGAAATACAGAATTTTATGATATATATAAGGCCCCTAGCATCTCAGCACATATGAGACTCCTCAGGCTGAGATGGGCTGGGCATGTACAGAGAATGCCGGATACACGCGTCCCAAAAATAATTTTGACTGGACACCCAGGTGGAAAGAGAAAAGTGGGAAGACCCAGACTGAGGTAAGAAAACGAAGTAAGAGGGGATGCAGCACTGCTTCTCCAGGTACCAAATTTGAGACTTCAAACCGCTGACTAGCCGCTGAGGACAGGAGGAGTTGGAGGCGACTGTTGCAGGAGGCCAAACCTCGATATGGGCTGTAGCGCCATCGAAGAAGAAGAAGAAGTATATTCCTAAACCGTTCATCCGACTGATGATTACCTTTGGCGTTATGATTTTTTTCTTATACCGATTACGATAAAACTTTGGTGATTTGGTATACACATGCCCGCAAAAGGTTTCTTTATACAATGTTCAGTTCGGGCGTTATGAAATTTGTATGCAAAATTTACTATGGGTAGGGCGCGAGTTGTTTGAAAAATGTGTGTATTTCGTATAGTTTAGCGGCATGGAGGGATGTAGAGAGGAATCCTGGAGGGGAACAATGGAGAGTTAGGGGGGTTTGTAAGAGGGGGGCGCGGGATCGTGGGGGGGGGTTCGCGGGATATTGGGGAAGGTGGATAAGAAACGCGGGAGGGGAAGGGGACGCGAGAGGGGAACGTAGACGCGTGGTGTGAGAGGTGATGGAAGGGTCCAGGGCGAGTGATGGGCAGAGGGAGGGATTGCAAAGGAGACAGATTAGCGGTAGGGCATAGCAGAGGGTAAATATGGAAAAAGCAAGCCTTCTCACACAAAAAAACTATATGTGACCTGCTCACGCGTCGGAAAAACAAAAAATATTGTGTATTCATAAGCACTCCAATACACATAATTTTTTATTTTTTTTAATAGGCGGAGACGGTTTAGATATATATAGTTCCCGTGAGCACTTAGGCCATAGACCCATTGTACTATCTCCCATTTTACCTCATTCCTTTGACAGTCACCCAGTCCCTTTTATAAAGTTCACCAGGATTGTCATTGGAAGTGAAGCTATATCTTCTGGTTCGACAATGCGTCTTCCCAGGTCTCATTTCCCCTCTTCGCTCCTCCTTGATTCCCTGAAGGCCCCACGACGGAAAAGGGCTTCATCTCTCCTCTCCACTCCTTAGTTCCCCGAAGGCTCCACGACGGAAAAGGACTTCATCTCTCCGCTCCACTCCTTAGTTCCCCGAAGGCTCCACGAAGGAGCCTTCGGGGAACCACCTCCAGCTCCCCCTCCACCTCCCCTTGGTTCCCTAAAGGCCCCACAAGGGAAGAGTCCACTCCACCTTGGTTCCCCGAGGGCCCCAGGAGGGAAGAGAATTTCATCTCTCCTCCTCACTACTCCCTTGGTTCCCCAAAGGCCCCACAGAGGAAGAGTTGGTGACCAAGATGGCCTCATTTCTCCTCCTCACTCCTACATGGTTCCTCGAATGCTCCACATGGGAAGAAGACATCATCTCTCCACTTCACTCCTCCTTGGTTCCACAAAAGCCCCGCGCTGGAAGGATGCCCTTCCCCTTGGTTCCTCGAAGGCCCCACAAGGGAAGAGTTCATGGAGGTGGTCTAAGCTCACCTCTCCACGGTTTCTCCTCTTGGTTCCTCCTACGGCCCCAGGAAGGAAATCCATAGAGGTGGCCTCAGCACTCCTAGATTCCTAAAAGGCCCCTAGTTTTCGAATGGTCCAATTTTTTTTTTGTCACACGAGTTCCCAGGGAAATAGAAGGTCCACTCCAGCAGAGCCCTGAGTGCTGGAGTGAGGTCTAAATACTCCGAGATGCGACCTTGTTTCGCGGAGGCACCATTCGTGACGCTGTTTCCCAGGGCATTCAGCCTGAGCACAGTAGCTCACACCTTGGCTTGGGATGGCTTATTGCAGGTTTGTGTTTCCACTCCCTGAGCGATGGGTTCGCCCAAAGATATCGCCACACTCCCTACGCTGTACACATAATTAAAAATCAAACACTTTCTTTCTTTGAGTGGCCTTGCAACGCATACCGGGTACTCGCTAGTTACTTTATAAAAAACATAAGAGGATGCTACAAAAAAAATTTTTTTAGAAATGTATGAACGCGTGTAAGATACAGCTTTAAAAAATGAAATATTATCGCTAAGATTATCTGCGTCAGTTTCATTTGATTAACTTTTTTCTTTCTATTCAAACTATTCACAAAATAAATAAAAACGCTTTAGCGCTAAAATAGACCTTTTCTAGTCTCCGTCCGCCAATTAATACGGTTGCGTTGACCTAGAAAGTCCAATCAAAAATCCTGAACAAGTTGAAGTTGTTTTTAAGGTGACAGACACAAAGTTCAAAAGAGCGTTGATAGGTGGTTTGATGGTTATTAAAAATTATGCTCATCAAAGATACTAACTTCAGTTTTCGGTGCGTGTGGGCGTGATTTGAAATTTTATGTGAGAACATCTGTAAAAACCCAGATACGTAAGTTCAACAAAATTTTAATTTTAAAAGCTAGTAACTGACAGATAATTGTGTAATAAAAATTATTAATCAGTTATTCTTTTTTAAATGTTTATTTCTTTTATTCAAATGCTTGACAGATTCTTAGATGAATCAATAGAGACAACGCGATTGATTTTACTGAACTAGTGGTAGTGTAGTTGGTAGTGAACTAGTTTTAGGTCCAGTAAACATACTTTAGCTGGCCGTTCATATATCTATTTTATTAAGACATTCATATTCTTTCAATGGCTATCCTTTTCATAAGCGCTGCTACGTTTTTTGTTCGATTAGTGTGAAAATAACGTGTCTAGTGTTTTTGTGTCATTGGACAGATGCAGAAAATTTTCAAATTTACTAAGGACGGGTTGTTACAAAAAAAAATTGAGCAATTCATCAAATATTTTAAGCTCATTTTCACGTTCTCTGTAATTTCTGTTATTATATCATCATTGGCCAATTACTTCATAAAACTGAAATGATTTTTTTTTTTATTATTTTTTATTCATAAAAATATCTTAGGTATACAGTTTTTACAAGTTTTTGACTGCCACACTAGGCACATGCCCGTATTATGGTAGTCGAAGTATGTATATATCTTTTATATGAAAATGAATCGCTAAATCTGTTACACACGTTGACACACACGTTTGACAGTTCGCGTGTTTGAGAATGACATTTTTAATCAGGATTCTATTTTTGAAAATCTTTAAGTTGATAAATTTATTTAAAGTAGGTACTCCCCTAATAGTTTGAATCGAATCAAGAATTTTAGATATTTTAAATAGGTAGCTATGTTAGGTACCAAATTTAATATACATGAAAAATGGAAATTTGAATAAAAATTGTAAAAGGTGGCACGCGGGCTGTTTAAAAACTGAATGTACTGGGATTGAATATATGGAAAGCGGGAGGGAGGGAGAGATGGGGGAGGGGGGGGGGGGGAGGAGGCGGAGTGGGAACCCCCCTTACACCATGCGAGCGAAGCCGCGGGAAAAAGCTAGTAATTATATAAATGTAATGATTTCTAGTTCGTGTTAATATTCATTTAATTATTTTCTCTATTTCTTTACATTAATGTTCTACATCCAGTTGGGTTTTTACGTGATTAGTGTACGATACTAAAACAAGGTTTTTTGACGGTCCGATTGACTGCGATTAATAAATAATACGTGACTGTGTATGTTACAGAAATACAAAAAGAATGAGTTTGTACATTATAGATAAACAGAAGGGATAGAAAAATATATGCAATACCTCCTATGCGAAGATCCTTCGATATAAAAATATGGTACATAAAAATATTATTCAGGTACGTAAAAATATTATTCAGAAAATAATGGTAAACTTGAATAGAACTTTCACAGAACGTGAAAATTAACTCCAAATATTTGAAGAATTGTTAAATTTTTTTAAAAGAAACCGTCCTAATATTCGAAAGGATAATTTTTGCTCTTGAAAGGCAATGATCCTAAGGCAATTTTTTTAATGCTTTACTACTTCACAAACCCTACAATTATAATATCCTGAGAATTTTCACGGATCTGTGCTAGTAATAATAATGATAATGAATGAATGACAAATGGTGTAATTTGATACAACGAGCCCCGACATTGCTTGATATTCTTGTCACCACCGAGCCTAAGCCGCGGGAACACGATAGAGATGCGATTACCACATCTCGCCTGGGCAGTTCCCTATTGCGCCATTACAACAGCTTTGGGATGGCGGCAATTTGACGATAAATATTTATTCAGTTATGAGGGCTTTTCATCATGGACAGTTTTCCATCCAATTGGGGAAAAAATAAACAGACAAATTTACGGACGAGTAATTTTGTATCAAGTATATTTCTATTGAATTCGAAGACAATGTTCTTTCAAGTAAATATTATGTAGACAATGCTTTTATAATAAATATGCTGTTCATTCGACAATCCATGTCAAATGATAGTTTAAAATTATTATTGCTGAATGAATTGGTCATTCGTAAAAGTTCAATGAACTAGTAGAGCGTTTGATAAGGTAGTTGAAAGTCCTGCTTCAATTAGGTACTATTGTTGTTGACCCTACTACGTCTGCTTCTGCGCCTATTTTTCTTGAAAGAACAGTGATATTTTATTTTATAATAAACACAATTAAATAACTTTGTTTCAATTCCACTTTATTATTTTTTAATCCAACCGGTTTCGGTTCGTACTGAACCTTCCTCAGGGGTGAATAAAAATATATTGAACATAATACAGAAAAACATGGTATTTATAAGTAAAATTAGAAGAGGGAGACAGAATATCAACTTAGGTGGGGGCGATGAGGGAGGTGTCTAAGAGGGAGGGGTGAACGTGGGTGGGGGTAATGGAATTATTTTAAAAATCGGGTGTTAGACAAATCTAATTGTTTATTAAGTAAATTGGTTTTATTTATTTTTAATGACTTTTTTATTTCAAGGGCTTCAAGATTATTAAGGCGTAGACCTATCCCATTTCTATGCAATACATCTATCCCGGAAGCTTTATTAAATGAGTGATTTTTATCTTATTTTTATTTTATTTTATTTTACGTCATTATTTTAGGAATCAAACGGTTACTTATAAGAAAATTTCATTGCAAAATGAATTATTATAATCCGGAGGTCGCGGGTTCAAATTCCGGCGTGCGAAGGTAAATTTTATTTGATTGATTTGTGTTTTTTCACAATTTAATCATTTAAAAATAATATAAGGTATTTTTTTTGAATGGAAGATACTCTCAATGTCGCAATTAAACGTTTCTTGAAATGGCTTAGCCGTGTTTGGTGACCAGATCTAAATAGCCAGGTACTTCCCCACCTTCGTTTTCCCCTTCTCCTTCACCTCCCCCCTTCCTTCACTACCTCCAGCTCACAACATACCCCAATCGGGGTTGGCGTAGTTTCACTGCCTCCAGAGCAATCGGGACTCCTTTGCGGTATTCACATTCAATTTAATAAAGTTTAATTAATTATGTAAACAATATATATAAATACATAAAAGAAATTACGAATAGATGGGTAATTAGGTACACCTCGATAAATGCCATTGAGATGGTCGATGGTCGACTATGTGGGCGATGTAATGCAGTAAAGTGATGACGGATGATCGACGATGTGGTCGATGTAAGGAGTAATACGATGGTCGATTATCGACGATGTGGTCGATGTAATGCAGTAATGCGATGGTCGATTATCGACGATGTGGTCGATGTAATGCAGTAATGCGATTTTCAATGGTCGACGATGTAGTCGATGGTCGACGACGTGGTCGATGTAATGCAGTAATGCAATAGTCGATGGTCAACTCGCAAACAAAAATCTCTCGGGCATTATCTTAAGCAGCATTTAAAGAAACACTGTGAATTTTTTCATACATATAACTTGTAAAATAACTGAAACAAACGTGTTTATAATAATTTTTGGAGCATACTTTGCGGTTTTTTTTCTATCGAGGGAATTTTATATAATTTGCGTTTTGGCGCGGGCAAAGCCTAGATATTATCTTCAAGAATAATATATATATTTTTTAAGAGCTTTAAAACTTACCGTGTTTAAGGGAAATATGTAATAAATCAGTACAAATCCGGGTTGCGGGCCCTTAAGCCAGTTCGATATTACATGTTTTCAGGGTAGGTTGAAAAATGTCTACATGATTTTTTGTTTAATACATATGTAGGCATAATGGCAGTTGGCTCAATGATAGTTGGCTCTGTCAATTTTTTGTTTTTTTTTTTTAATGAATTATGAACCTATTGAGGACTCGTAAGAACCATTTACTTTAATATGTTTCAATGATTCCACCGCGTAGGTACTATCTACAATATCGTACGTAGGTTTTGATAGGGTTCTGAGGGCTGAAAGGTACAGTTGTTGTTGTGCTAGCACTTATTTCATTGTAAAATCACTATATTTACAAACATTCTAAGGAGGCATTTTAATGTTCTTTAGGTTCCTCCTAATCTTAATATTGATAATATTAACTAGATCAAAACATATAAATAAGTTCAATCAATTGTGGGTACGTCCACCTTTCAAAATCCCACCCCATTAGGCTAATATCCCGAAACGCCAATATTTGTCTGGAATGTTCCGATCCACTGAAGCGCCCCGGCTTAGCGTTAGTGACGTCACAGTGGCTGACGTTGAAACCATCCCATCGCGTAGTGATTCACCGTGAAAAGTTAGTGGGTGTAGGGTGCTGGCTGCTGGCTTTTATCACACATCACAGCAGTACATACCTACGAGTAGGTTCACCTACCTACCTATATTATCGTTATTTTATCGTATATCCCATAGAAAAGTGTCAAAAGTCGAAATTTTATTTACGTTTTATCTCTGAAAAGTATTACCTATGCCCCACGAAAACCATATTTAAGTTAGATCATTCCATCTCTTTTCGACGGGACCGCCTGTTCATCATTCATTCATTAATTTTTTTTCGCCCACGTGTATAATTAACTTTTTTGATTTACGACACTAATATGCGGAATTTGCCATATGTTCATTATTATCATAAATTTAAAAGTCATAAGTTTTCCAACAATCGGAAATTTTAAACGGGAAAAACAATCTCTATGTCAACATTTACCCGAATAGGAATATAGCTCTCCGCATCGCAATTTGCACTCCGGCCACAAATTCTTTAGAGAATTACCAAAGGTCTTCATTGTCCCAAAATAAACTTCAATCTTTGGCTCTTCTATGCATAGAAGCAGACTTAATGAGAACTATAAACTATGAAGATATTATAGATGATTTTGTCAATAAAAAAATGTAATTCTTGTTTCATCTTACACTTTTACATGACTAATTCTTTCGTTTATTTCATTTTTAAATACCTACTTAAACTTTATTTAAATATATGTTTTGAAAATTGTGTATCACCTAATAAAAGCCTACAAGTGAGTGATTGTGATAGGTGGCAACTCCTAAGAAGGAGTCGTCCATTAATGACGTGAGACTCGAAAGGGGGGGGGTCGGAAAAAATCAAGAAATATCTCAAGGGGGGGGGGTATAATGAGATATCACCTGTATTTTTCGTTGAACGCACGATTTCTAAACCAAATGCCAGTCAAAAGCAACCTGCAACCTTAATGTCTCTCTGGAATTTTTTATCACGATGCTTAATTTTGCAAAATTTAATCAGATTATACCTGTATTTAAAGAGAATATTCTGAAAACTTCAATACACTTTGTACTAAAAAAATACACGTGATTTTGGGTATGGTAAGGGGGGGGGGGGTTGTCTCAAACCTCACCACATATCAGCAGGGGGGAGGGGGGGGGGTGGGGTTAAAAATTTGCTAAAAAACATCACGTGATTAATGGACGACCCGGAAGGAGGAAGAGGCGGCAAAAATGAAGTGGTCTATATCTACTTATGAAAAGTATAAATCCGGCCCTGAGAAGAGATGAAGTGTTGAATGGAAGGGAGACAATTATAGATAACGCTTTTTTTAACATGAGCTCCACACAGGAGGCCCTGAGGAAAATAATTTCCCTCAGAGCCTATGTCATCTTTGGGGATGCTGCGTGGAGGGTTTTTTTTAGAGAAAGGAAGGTGAGGAGAGTTCTGGGAAGGAAAAGGGTTTAAGGGGTGGGTAGGAATCTGGGGTTCAGTGTATCATGGTCATCCGCATCCAAGACCTAGACAAACCTCACCCCATGAACCCGGGCACCCCTGCTAAATCACCAAAGTAGCGAACCACTTGGGGTGACCTATGGCAGAGGCGTTGGTTATCCAATAAAGGTTCCCGGGGCGGCGGTATCCATTCCCGCCTCCCAATTTGCTTGATAGAAGAGAGGATATTTATTTAGAGAAGGACAACCAAAAAAATACGTGATCTAATGTTCCCACATCTAGACCACAGAATGTACAATCTGAGGAGTCAAGAACGTGAATTTTAAAAAGGTGGGAAGGAACGAACAATGTCGGATTCTCATTCGAATAAGTAAGGAAATTACTTTTTTGGAAAAATGGGGGAATTTTTGAAACCACGATTTTGATGGGATAGTCCTTTGTATTGAGGCGTATCGGGCACCCTTGGATTGACTAGCAATGTTCCGATACTCTGTCCAAACATTGCGGGATCTATCTTTGATGATAGAAAAAATATCAGATAGGGGAATATGGTTTAGGAGGGTAACAATAGGGTTGGACGCTCCTTGTTTTGCCAAGGAATCCGCAATATCGTTACCCATTACGTCAACATGTCCAGGAATGCAAACAAGAATTACGGTTTTTCCAGAGCTTTGAATGGAGGCTATCAGCACTCTAATAAGACATACAAAATGATCATCAGGATGAAGAAGAGGACAGGATTTAAGTTTTTGGAGGGAACTGAGAGAGTCAGAGAGAACAAGGGAATGTTCACAATTATTTTTGATTATTTATTTGAGAGATTCAATTATTTAAAATTTAGCAGAAAATATTTAAAATTGGTTTGAAATTGAATAAAATATTCTATCATTAGAATTATGGTGATAAACTTTAATACCTATACCACAGTTAGGATAGTCTGGAGATTTGGAGCCATCAGTAAATAAAAGAGAAGAGTTGGGCCATTTAGAACATTTTTTTTTTTTACATTAACTCCACACAGAAGGCCCTGAGGAAAATAATTTCCCTCAGGGCCTATGTCATCTGGGATGCTGTGTGGAGGGTCTTTTTGAGGAGAGGAAGGAATGAACATTGGTCTTGAAGAGACACATGTTGTAGGAAGGAGGAAACACAGAGGCCGGCAAATCATTCCACAGCCGAGCTGTTGAACACAAGAACGAGTCGAAGAAACGACCTGTTCTCATGTGACAAATGTCAACTGTGTACAAATGTTGGGCACGAGTTTGGCGTATTTCCCGACTATGCTCCGGTGCCAAAAGGATCAATGATGCTAGTTCCTCGGAGCATCTTCCATTGTAATACCGATAGAACAAGGATAGCATTCCCACCCGACGCCTGTGCTCTAAAGATTGCAATCCGTCTGTTAAGATGGAAGAATCTATCAAACGGACCGCCCGTTTCTGCACAGAGTCTAGGGTATTTTTCAGGTATTTTGGAGCTCCAGACCAGAGGTGGCTGCCAAATTCAACCGTAGGGCGCACTTGTGATTTGTACAGGGTTAGCAGTTGTGTACTATTAAAGTATCTGCGGGCCCTGCACAGTACGCCCAGTTTTTGGGAGGCTAACTTTACTCTGGCTTCGATGGAGCCCCCATACCTGAGCTGGTCACTTAGGGTTACACCAAGCATATCAATGGAGGGCCTGTTCGGAAGATTGCTTCCTTTGAAAGAGACTAGATTTTCATTTCGATCCCTTTTAGACGTAATCAGACAAGATTGGGTCTTTGAAACATTAAATTCAACGAGATTATTTTTACCCCAAGAGAAAACACTCTCGAGGTAACCGTCCATTCTTTGCTTCAAAGCCCTACGAGCTGTTGGAGTTTGTGAGCCCTTTGGGGGCTTGTCAAACAAAAAGCTATCATGAACTGTACTGTCATCCGCGTAACAATGAATTGGTGCACATGACAAAAGGTCGTTGATGTGCAACAAAAACAAAGTCGGAGACAGAACCGATCCCTGTGGGACGCCAGCATTTATTGAGTGTGAGGAAGAGGTGAAACCATCGGCTACCGTCTGAATCGACCTCTCCCTCAAGAAGTCGGCAATCCATGTACACAAGGATGCGGGAAGTCCGTAAGAAGGCAGTTTGTTGACAAGTCCTCGGTGCCAAACCCGGTCAAAGGCCTTGGAAATGTCCAGTGCAACCGTTTGGGTCTCACCGAAACGTTCCAGGCATCGCCCCCAAACATGCGTCACATACGCGATAAGATCACCGCACGAGCGGTTCCGCCGGAATCCGTATTAACGGTCGTTAATAATTTTGTTCTTCTCGAGGTATGTGAGTAGTTTGTCGTTGATCACACATTCCATCACCTTAGACAGAACTGATGTGATCGCTATGGGTCGGTAGTTGGCACCCTTCTTTGGAATAGGATGGATAACCGTTTTTTTCCAACCAGAGGGCACAGAGCCAGTCTTCAGGGACATTTTAAAAAGCTTCGTCAAAATTGGAGCTATTTCTGCAGCACACCTCTGCAGTACCAGGCAGGTATTCCGTCAGGCCCACTAGCTTTATTAACATTGTAATGTCCGTCCGAGCAGTTGTGGTGTCGAGCCAAATCAGATGCGGACTTACATGTGTGTAGACGAAGTATTATGGTGGGTAGTACTCAAATGAAGAGAGTAACGGTATAGTGTACAGGTATTTATTATGGAGCTGCCTTACGCAAAAGAGGACGAATCTAGCACGCATCGCCTTATATAGATTCGCGCAAGCATGCTATCTCGCTTGCACTCATACAATTCACACAGACATTACACCCCCACACTTAAACAATATATGTAATATATATATTTTAACCTAACTTATACAATTCAAATTTCTACATATTTCATTATATACCTTTTTTTCTAACATGTAATTATATAAAATTATTGTATATAAACTTTTTTTCTTTTTTTCACTTTGGATAGCGTGGGAGTAGTTGAGGTCTGGAGCGCAGTCTCCCCTCCCATGGTGACTGCGATCTGCAAAGAACGGGGGAATTAGTCATGGTCCTGTCCACATCTGAGAGTGGACCAAAGTCCAACAAATTATCAGAATAATGGTCACTCTCCCCCCACCTAACCTTTCTATCAGAAAACTGATCGTGGTGTCTTTTGCAAACCTGGCCTGTTGAATGTATCTTAACCATATAGGTTCTACTCCCTAATCTTTTGATAATTGTACCCAAATCCAATTATTCTTTTTATTTCTAAAATCTTTGGTCAAAACTTTCGATCCCAATACAAAAAAATTTTTAAATTTTCTTCCCCGGTAATATTTTTTTGACTGTTTTGACTACCATTTTATTTTTAACTTTATCATCAATTTTTTAGCTACCATTTTATTTTTAACTTTATCATCAATTTTCACTACACTTGTCATTATTCATTTTTGGAACAACCGTATTAAAAATTGAACGAATTTTTCTACCTAACATCAACACACTAGGTTCAATTCCCGAACACAACGAAGGTGTATTCCTAATATCAATTAAAAATGACAGTAATTTATCGTCCAGATCCCTTGGAAATCTGTTATTCACTAATATTTTTTGTTTTTTTTTTTAAACTGTTTTGACAGCGTTTTCAGCCAAACCATTCGAAGCCGGGTGCTGGACTGCTGACGTCACATGTTCAATATTAAATTCACGACAAAATTCCTGAAAAGAAGCTGACGTGAAAGCTGTTCCATTATCGCTAACAATTTTTTCCGGTATACCAAAGTTAGAAAACAGTTTCTTTAATATTTTGATTGCACTAACTGAATCTACCGTAGGTACTATTTGACAATCCACCCACTTTGTGGTAGCGTCTACCACAACAAAAAAATTTAAATTACCGAATGGACCTAGATGATCTATATGAATCCGATTCCAAACTAAATTATTCACTGGCCAACTCGCCAATAGCACCTTGGAAGGAGTAGGTAAACATACTGCACACCTAGTACACTGTTTTACCTCTTTCTCAATATCCGCATTTATACCTAACCATAAAAAATAATTTCTAGCTAAACTTTTCGATTTCACGATACCCAGATGCGAACGGTGAATAAATTTCAAAACTGATTCTTTTAATTCCATTGGTACTACCAGTTTACTATCATAAAACAAACATGCATCATGAGCTGATAACTTATCTCTAATATGCCAAAATTTTAATAAATCAGAATTTAAGTTTTTTTTTCAGGCCACCCTGTATTCAAATAATTGACAATTTTTGATAAAACTAAATCCTTCTCCGAACTCCGTTTAAACATTTCCGGATTTATTTCCGTTTCAACAGAAATATTATTTAACCTATTTCCAAACTATCGATATTAGTCCTGGGTCGATCGATCGTTTTACACGACCCGGGTCGCTCACGATCCACTGGCGTCACGAGCGGGTCGCGAAGACCCGCTCTTTTCGGGAAACAAAATACGAAACTCGGTAATCGAATTTCTCGCGCCGGTCGCCACCCAGATCGGTCAAGTCATATGCGACACGAAACCCAGGTTATAATTGTGTGAACGATCGCTCACAGCTCACACCTGTAACTAGTAATGTCCTGTCCCAGAAATAAATTTTGAAAAAGATATTCTTCAGGGGTAAAAAAACAATGTTTCATCATGTTTTGAAGGATATAAAAACCATGTAAAAAAGTGTTGTTATGAAGCTTTTATTGAGAATTTAAATAAGTAAATTAGCTGTAAGCTGTAATGCTTTATTATAAACTATTATTTTATATTTTTTCCTTGTGTAATAAGACAAAAATAAAATAAACGTGCCCATGAATTATTATGATTGCTATGATACTTTTTGATAGTGGGATAGTTAGGTTAGGAGGACAAGTTACAAGAGGAGGGGGTGTACAATTTTATATTTACGCACCAGATTTAAATGTCCGGGTTTAATTTTCCCCACAGGAAAAACTAAACCCTTTCACACACTTCCCAAATGATCATCTGGTCAATCCACGTTATGCAATTGCACTATATATATTATAATTACAAAACAATACAAGAACAACATGTCAACCTACCAGAGACCAGATGGGAAAATAATTCACCGACTCCAGATATTTTCATATCAGAGGGTTCGGCTCTGTGGAATTCCTAATTGAACCTATAAATCCCACTGATCCCTCAATATAAATATTTAAAAAATCTTTTGTAATCCTACATGTATTTAAAATTACCGATTTTTGCATTTTTATAAATAAATTCTTTGACAAATCTAATACGCCTAAATTTTGAATCAGAGACCTAGGTATAATGCCAGTAGCCGAAATAACAAATGGTAATATTTTTATATTCCGAGAATGCCAAATTCTTTTAATCTCATTTCCTAAATCTGTGTATTTTCTAATTTTTTCAGAAACAGTTTTTTGAATATTACAGGAATTTGGAATAGCTACATCAATGATATAAGTTATTTTTTTAATTTTGTCATGTAAAACTATATCAGGTCTATTATGACTAATTGTTCTGTCTGTTAGTATAGTTTTATCATAATATATTTTATAAAATTCATTTTCTAAAAATGAATTTGGTTCATATTCATAATATGGTACTATATTACGGCAGTCAATCAAGTTATGTTTAATTACCAAACTTTGGTGGATTATTTTTAAAACCTGATTGTGCCTAAATGTATACTCGGACGGCGCTAATATAGAACATCCCGATATAATATGTTCTATAGTTTCCGGAAAAGCCAAACATTTTCTACATAAATCATCAATTTGATTTATATCTTTGATTATATGCTTCCTATAATTTTTAGTATTAATGACTCTATCTTGAATGGCAAGCATAAATCCTTCTATTTCTGCGCTCAACTCTCCAATACTCAACCATTTGTTTGACGAAAGTTTGTCAACATACGTTTGGTTGAGATAATTGAAGTGTTTTGCATGAATAATTTTATTTGACCAGGAATCTAATAATTCCTGGTTAGTATTTATAAGAATGTTGGCATTCTCGTCGTATAAATTTAAAGGTGTAATGTTTCTATCTGCCTTACAAATTATTTTGTGCATTTCTGAGCTATTAGCTTTCCTATGGAAAAAATTTCTAAGCATTTCTACCTGATTGTGTTTCAAAGATGTTATTTTGACTACACCTCTACCTCCTAAATTTCTAGGTAAATTAATTCGTTCTATAGCTGAATTTGGATGATGGCAATTAAACTTTGTTAACGTAGTTCTAATTAATCGTTCTAAACTATCTAAATCTGTATTGGACCATTTAATTATGCCAAATGAGTACATTAATAAAGGTATTGCCCAAGTATTTATTGCTTTTACTAAATTTTTAGCAGATAGATTGCATTTTAAAAATTTTCTGATCCTAGTTTGAAATTTAATCCTAATATCATTTTTAATACTAGTGTGATCTAATCTATTCGATTGCGGGTATCCTAAATATGTATAAACCTCATCCCCTTTCATACTTTTAATTTTGAAATTTCTAAATATACCCTCGTCTCCATCTACAATTTTGCCTTTCTCTATATGGATCGTTTTACATTTATCTAAACCAAAAGTCATTTTAATATCATCTGAAAAAATTTTAACTACCTTAATCATTTTTTCTAAATTTGATTCAGAATTTGAAAATAATTTTATATCATCCATATATAATAGATGTGAAACTATACTACTCTCTCTTGTATTACCCTTAATTTTTATTCCAAACTTGCTTTTAATTAACATTTTAGACATAGAATTCAATGCTAAGCAAAACCAAAGAGGACTCAATGAGTCTCCTTGAAAAATCCCTCTTTTTATTGAAATGCCCGGTACTACTATTTTCTTACCTTTTAAATTTACTAGTAAATCTGTATTCCAAAAGGACATAATATTTTTCAAAAAGCTAATTATAATTGGGTTAACTTTATATATTTTTAATATTTTTATTAGCCACGAGTGCGGGACACTATCAAAAGCTTTTTGATAATCTATATAACAAGTATGTAAATTACACTTTTGATTTTGAATTTGTTTTAAAATTACAGAATCAATAACTAATTGTTCTTTACATCCCATATGTTTTCTGTGACAACCTTTTTGTTGTTCAGATAAAATATTTTTTTCATCCAAATGAGTATATATTAAATCTGTCAAGCAAGAGGTTAAAATTTTGTATATTGTCGGTAGACATGTAATGGGTCTATATTGAGAGGGATTATTAATATTTTCGCTTTTAGGTAACATATAAGTAATGCCCTTAGTTAGAAAATTAGGAAAATTTTGAGGTTGTTTGACAAGTTTTGAAAGATTTTTTGCAAAAAGAGGATGTAAAGTAGTTAGACGTTTGTACCAAAAATTATGTATCCAATCGCAACCCGTGGCTTTCAAATTATGAGTATTTTTTTATAATTTTGGCTAACAATTCAACCGATATATCAGAAAAACTCATTTGTTCAATGTCTGAACAATTGAGTTCTTCATTTTCCATCCATGAACCTGCCTCATTATGTTTTATATCTTTACTCCAAATGTTTGTCCAAAAATCGCGCATATCTGATTCAGATGGCAACGGAATATTATTATTCGAAATAATATTTTGTTTATCATCAAGTTTGGAATAAAATATTTTCTCATTTTTTTGAAATAATCTATTATTATTTCTTTTATTATACGTATAATTATATCTTTTTAATCTACTAGCTTTTACACCTAATTTTTGTTTTAATAAATCTAATAAATCATTGATTATATTTTCATTATTATTACTACCAATGTTATAACCAAATTTTCTCCCAATTTCATCTACATGTCTCAAAATATTTCTACTTCTATTCCCATTTTTATATTCAATTACTCTAGCTATACTACTTCTTAAAAATACTACATCATTTTCTAATCTAATCTGCCATTCTGGTTTACTATAACTATGTGATCTATCATCAGAGGATGTTAATTTAACTCCTAACCTAGTACATATAGTGATAGCACTAGCGTACACTAACATATGAAGATCTAAAAAACTAATATCGTCAAATAATATTTTTAGTAAAATTAAATTATTTAATTCAGAAATTAATTTAGATAATTTTTTTGACGTATGCAATTTTGGTAATTTTGGTCTCACTGTGGGCTCTATATCTATATATCTATTTATATTATTATGAAGCAAGTTAGCTAATTCTATTACATTATCATCTAGTAAGTTTAAATTTGCAATGTTGATTTCCCTAAGATTATGAATAGCGTCTAAGTTAATTGAATCTACTGTAATATCATTAGATTCTTCTACTAGAATATTATCTAAACTGTCTTCATTCAATGTATCTAATATAACATTACTACTCGTATTAATTTGTTCTAAATTATTCTCTAATTGCAATCTATCTCCTATTTCCTTTTTTATCTGATTTAATGTTACTACAGGGATTAAATTATTTTTGAAAATTGCCCTTTTTTGGTCAGCTAATCTTTGTTCGTTTACTTGGGCAACCGGATAATTTTGTGAGAAAAGTAAATGTAATTTTTTCCTATACAATAACATATCTGTTTCTAGTTTCGTCACATAAAAATATGAACGAACGATGAACATATTGACATCGTTCGTCCATTTCATTCTCTGCCTAGGAATACCTGCTTTTGTTTTTTGGGGTCTCAGATTATCAATGTTCATCTGTAAAGATGACATAATCAACCCATTTTCATTTCCGTTGGTTGAAAATGACATTTTGTCACCGTTCAAAACAACTTGGAAATGATTATTATTATTATTCCTACATTCCAGTAACCAAGCAACTGTCGTCGTTACCTAATACTGTCATTTGTCAACAAATAATTTTCAATTTGGCCAAATTAAATATTTTAATGTAAACTACCCTTCAATACTACAAATCTTTAATAAATATTATATTTTAGAATAATGTTATCAAAATAAAATATATAATTAAATTTACCTGCAAAATATATTTCAAAGTAATCTCAAAATACTGTTGTTTACCTTGGTTACTGAAGCCCTCACAAAAGGAAAAATTTTATATCGTATTTATTTATCTAAATATCCTACGATTGACTGGCAGTTTATTTATTAGGTTATCTAATATACTTATTTTCAAATATTTATATGTTTTGGGATCAAAGCTAATTCTTTTCTTTCTGATACAATAAAAAAATCAGAGAGCCAAAATACAAGCAAACGTCGAGGCTAGCGTTGCTAAATGTTTGCACGATTTTTATTAGAATTTTAATAATAATATAAAAATTCTTATCCGTGTATGTACATAGAGTTTTGTTTAATGTTATATTATTAAACCTAATGAATATTGAATAATTGTCTAAAGATGACCATAATAGGCTGAGCATAGACTGGTAATGGTTAAAAATATATTGTGGAGAAATTTTTCAAATTGTTTTAATATGTATATTATGTATTGTTATTTATTAACGTCACGCACGTATGTGTTAACCGAATGTGTTGCAGTTCGCACTTACGCTTCACTCGGTTACTTTCTACTACCTGAGTCGAGAGAGCGGGTGGCGAAACCCGATGTTTACAACCCGCTCGCTCTCTAATACATCTATCTTTCGTCGCTCGCCCCACCACATCCGCACCCGAAACCCAGGTTGCAGTAGTAGAGCGGTTGCGAGAAGTGGGTCGCGAGACCCGGGTGCTGACGAAAAAATGACCCGCTCGCTCTTTGGTGGTCCGTGAGCGGGTTTCAATGAACGGGTCATTCACGACCGACCCAGGACTAATCGATATCCGTATCGTTAATTAGATCCAAGAAATAATGGTTATCTTCGTATTATTATTACTCCGTTGCATCGGTAATCTTGATAAGAAATCGGCTTTATTGTCGTCCGACTTGATGTACTCTATAGTATAATTAAATGTTTGCAAAATTAACACGTAACGTTGCAATCTGTTAGCTGCAAGAATAGGTACCTGCTTCTTCGTATCTAGAATGTGTACAAGCGGTTTATTGTCGCACGATAGAATGAATTTATTTCCATACAAGTATTGAAAGAATTTTTTCAAACCAAATATGATTGCACACTCTTCTTTATCCAAAATTGAATATTTTCGTTCGGTTTCCGATAAAGTCCTACTCGCAAATGCGATTGGGCGTTCTATCCCATTATCATACTTGTGACAAAGTATTGCTGATATTCCAATATTACTGGCGTCCGTAATGAGTTTCAAAGGGATACTAGGATTGAAGTGAACTACAATTTTTTCTGACATCAACTGTTTTTTTACAAAATTAAAAGCATCACTACATTCTTCCGTCCACGAAAATACGGTTCCCTTTTTCAATAAATTATTGAGAGGTGACAGAATCAGATAAAATCAGCACAAATTTAATCAGATTTATTCAATTATTGAAATAATACCAATAACATTCAAAGAATATTAAATAGAAAAAGATAAAGAAAACAGTAAAATCCACTTAGGATCAAAACACGGTCGTAATTAAAATGCAAAAAATAAACAATCTAGCTTTGAAAAATAAATGACAAAAAAAACTGATAAGTCAATAGAAAGAGTTTTCATTATAGAAAGTAATAACAATTAAAACGTATTATTTCATATTTTATTTTATTTTAATAAATCGTAAAACGGGGCTTCAGCAAGGGTTTCCCCACCCAGTGAGGCCCACATTAACAATTAATGTTTTGAAATGTAAAGTTATTGTATCAAATAAAAATATATAATGGGATGTTACACCTATCACGTGTTGTGATAGCCCTGGCCAAGTAGTTAGTAGCGCGGCAGAAACAAGTCATATTATGGTCATGTTATGCTAATAAAAACAATCTTACACTACAAGAAGAAAACATCATTCAGAAATGTTAAATATTTCATTCGCAGCATACTCTCCCACAAAAAAAAAACATTTAGATTGTATTTTTCCCCCATTATGTCCGAGTTGCACCCCAACTACCTTTGCTCTATTGAAACGTGAATAATGACTATGGATAATTGAAACCATTTAAATAATAATAATAATAGTTAATTTATTTGACAAGATAGGTGCTGGTAGGTTTTATTTTTAGATGACAAACTGCACGCAATTATTTTTAAATGATTTTCGGGCGTTAAAAACTAATTAATACCAACTTGATACCATTATTTATTAACTTTTATATGTTTTTGGATAGGATTTTAAAACAAACGCATAATTATGAATATCTATATATCTACCTATTTATATAAAGGAGAGTGTCTGTGGTGGGCGGGCGGCTCGGCGACCGTGTGGCGGGCACCATGCGTGCGGCATTTATTTGATTTGTATACTAATCTACAGTTTCACTCCGAGGTTGATGAAATTTTGCACACTTGACCTTCGAAATACGAGGAAGATCATTGTCTAAGTCTGATTTGTGAATTCTCTGTGTAAAGGCCGGGCAACTCCGGGGACATCAGCTGATAAATTTTTAAAGAAGAGTTTCTGGGGCGGCGCGCGGCTGTTATTTGCTGTTTTTATAAAGGATGACACGAAACTATGGTTTCAATCTTATTACACGTTACAATAAGGTTTAAAATAAAATTGTAGTTTTGCGCCACTCTTTACAAATCTACAGTTTTACTCAGAGATTGATGAAATGTTGCAAGCTTAACCTTCAAAGCAAGAGACTGATTTCGAAAAACGCTGTGTAAAGCCCGGGCAACGCCGGGAACTTTAGCTATCAGGTAAAAAAATGAAATGTTAACAATATCTTGCATCTATTATTGTATCTGAATTTAAAAATCACAAAACATTATTGAAATTGCCGGAACTAAATATTTATTTTCGAAACATTTCACATATACATACCTATACATGCATAGGTATATACCTATGTATTTTTTACAATTCCACGCAGGAGGCCCTGAGGAAAACAATCCCCTCTCAGGACCTATGTCATCTTTGGGGAAAGGAAGGAGAGGAAGTTCTGGGAAGGAAAAGGGTATGAGGGACGGGTAGGAATCTGGGGGTCAATGTGTCCAAGAGTGACGGACATACGAATCCATCTCTCCCACTGCGGTGTAAGGCGATGTTCCGAGAGAGTACGGCTGGAGAAGTCAAAAGGACTCCCTCAAATATTCTCTCCCGATCCGGCCTGCCAGTAGCTGGTGGGCAGACGCATCCGAACAAACCTCAACCAATGAATTCAGGCACCCCTACTAAGTCAACAAACATATCGAATCACTTATGGCAGAGGTGTTGGTTATCCAATAAAAGGTTCCCGGGGCGGCGGTACCCATATCCGCCTCCCAAATTGATAAATATTTATTGTCCAATACTTTTAATTGCGAACGAGAACAAACAATTTACTTCTTTATTGAAAAACACATGTTAGCTATTCTAACACAGCAAGCCAATACTACCGTAGTACCTAAGAATAAAAAAACACAGTTCTTTCCTTGAAACTCTCAAGCAAGATATTGTATTTTTACTTTCCACGGCAGAATAGGTAGCCAATTACTTTATACTACTTTGTAGCTATTCTCGATTATCGGGTTGTCCCCGAGTTGAAATCCCGAACCCAGAAAAAATATCTAACATTTTTGTAATAAAAAACATTTTTAAAATACTATACACAGTTACATTTCTAGAAAATACATTATAATAAACAAGATAAATTTTAATATTTTCACGGCCAAAAGCATTTTGGTTATTTGTTTTTGGGGTGTTATGCCGTGTTGCGCTACCTCCTTCTTTAGCCAACGTTTCGGACATTTGAAACGTTGGCTAAAGAAGGATGTAGCGCCAGCGCAGTAAAGAAGGAGGTAGCGGAGGTAGTTCCATTTCGGAAACGTTGGCTAAAGAAGGAGGTAGCGCAACACGGCATAACACCCCAAAAACAAAATATAATAAACAAGGTCATAAATTACATCATATTACTGGAGCCCGATATTTTATTAATTTTCGTTTATAAAAAAATACGTTTCTTTTTGTACTTAATATTTTCCTTAAAAATAAACTACCTATGTTTCCAACTCATAAAAACCTTTTGTTAAATTATTACCTCGCGCATCCCCTTATATTAATCACCAATATTGTAAACATTAGTGTTAATATGAACATGACCCACTTTAGTATGTTGTATCCCCCTGCGTGACCATTAATCCGCCTGAAAGCTTTATTCGTTCTCAATCATGAATGGCGAACATCCCTCGTGATCCGCTAATGAAGGGTGCAGGACCCTAATCGCAGGTGAGCGTGAGGGACGGGGTGGGCAGAGAAGGTTCATCTCGCATGCACGCTGCACGCATGAACGAGGGATGATGGATCCACCGCGTGACAGATCCTAACAATCAGTATAGTTTGGCATTAGACACATAACTGCACGTGCGCCGATGCGTCAGATTAACCCCTACGCCGTTTTATTCCTCCCAGCTGCAGTAGTAGGTGTCTTAGCTCAATAATTTCCTCCGCATTTTTTTAACGAAAGACGTTAGATTAGATTAATTATAGATTAGATTAAATATAGATGTTAGATTAATTATAATATATTAGATTTTTGCGGTGAAAATCAAAGATTGTTCGTAACTAAAAATGAAAAGAAGATTAATTTATTCAAGTAAATTTCTAACTTTGCGTAAATGAAAGTTCGCTTACAAACTTAAATATGCGCCTCACACATGAATTGGAAGATAGAAATCGGAAACAATGTTAGTGATTTTCAAGAAATATGAGATTGAACAACAATAGGGAAATGTGTTTCGATAGCCCAAGAATGTACGTCCGGTAAGAGGAAGGTTCCGAGTAATAAATAACATGTTGAGACTTGTAGCATTGTGATCAGTGGCGACGCGCGACAGAAAAAAATGTTCTGAAGCAAAAATCAAAATGACATCTACAATTTTTTTGCTCCAAATATACTCAGGAGTCGCTAGTTAAAATCCTTTGGATACGTGATTACAATTTGAAGTTAGTTTTCGCATTCTGTTTAAGTTCTATTCAAGTTCTGTTATTGTAGCATTATAGGCCAGTTGATTCATAAAACTGAAACAATCACAGAACTTGAATAGAACTTTCACAGATAGTAAAAATTAACTTTAAATATTTGATAAATTGATTGAATTTTTTTAAACAACCCATCCTTAATTTCTTACCTTTTAAAAATAGTCTGTTTTCTCACTGTTCTGTTCAGCCATGTAACCATTTACTTTCTGGAAGACTTTGTTTAACGTTATATATTTTAAGTACAATTTAAAAATCTAAAATCCTGGAAATATGTTAGAATACCCCCCCCCCCCCCGCACAGACTTTGTCTTTGTGGGATTGTTTACATTTTCTTGTATTATTTGTAGTTTCGTTTTATTACCTACCCTGTATTTATTATTATTTTTAATTTATAAACTAACGTTCAGACAAGATTTTTATGCATAGCACAAAGGGTAACAACTATTATAAGCAATAATTATCAGCCTGAAACACTCATCAACATTGAAAAATCTTCCGAGAAAAGATACTTGCCGCCAACGGGACTTGAACCCGTGTCCTTCTAATTGCCGGTCAGCTGCTCTTGACCACTGAGCTATGGGGGCTTATCAAATACCCGCCAAATAATTCAATATATACTAGTGTTTCATTCAACAATTACTGCTTATTATATTTTTTCCACCTGAAAACAAGAGCAGCTGACCGGCAATCAGAAGGACACGGGTTCAAGTCCCGTTGGCGGCAAGTATCTTTTCTCGGAAGATTTTTCAATGTTGATGAGTGTTTCAGGCTGATAATTATTGCTTATAATAATTGTTACCCTGTATTTTATAACTGTTCCAATGAAATAAAAAAAAATCAACATCACCCATATTGACAGCGCCAAAAAATTAAATTAAAATCAGTATGTATCTTGAATTTTCATCTGTGGGAATCAAACCCGCATCCTCCCAACACACAGTCAAATTAGTACACCACAGCGAGAACTGCATTGAATGACATAAACAATGCATTCGGTGTACAATTTTTAAATTATTTTTCTTAATGTTATAACAAGCACTTGTGTATTTCCCTCAACGTTGGGCTTTACATTCAAATCATGATATGATTGCTTAAATTCTAAAATACCCTTTAAAATCCTACCGTAATCGCCTCCCCTCTATAACAATAATATGTGAACGTCCCTCTGGCGTTTATTTAATGGGGAGGTTTAGGGGTAACGTGAAGTGTTATTTGTTAAGTAGGGATTAACATTGTGCATGAATCACGCGAATGCACACTTCATTAACGAAACAAAATATTGAAACGATTTAATATCCCTTTTGCAAATGCGAGAGTTTAATCACCTAATCACAAAAAAAATGTGAAAACAAACTTTTTAATAAGGAGTAGAGAATTGGAAAACAGAACATGCGTCAATTTTTGACATTATGTGAAGTAAATGACTATGACTTCCTTTAAAATATGTACGCATAGAATTAAAATAATAGAAAAATGAAATAAAGTACCCACAGTTCAAACTTGCGACTCTACCCACAGCCTATTGTTGTGGTTAGGGAATGCAAATCTAGCGAGATTGGAGCTCAACCGAGATCCCGCGAGTTTAGAATAACAATACTGCGAGATCTCGCCAAATTCGAGATCTCGCGAGATTGGCAGTTTTCTGTGTTTTTTTGGCAAATAATCACAATATTTGAATAAATTATGAAAAAAATTATAAGTATTATAAGATAAACATTTATTTTCACGAATTTTTCAATAGACTTTTATGCATCAAACATTGTTTGACGTATTTGCCTATAATTTTTTAATAAACTTCTAAGTAGTAAACTTTGACGTATGTATCTATCAAATAACAAATAAAAGAAACAACCAGTCTTCTCTTCTAATGTCAAACAAAAATCTTTTAGTAATAAAACAGTTCTTTTATAACAAACAAAACAACGAAAAGTCAAAAAAAATTAAACTTAACAACTTCACATAAGAAACTTTTTTTGCATAAATAACCAAAAAAATACTCGAATGAAATCAAACTCAATCACGTTACACGTTAGCTAACAACAACTATTAGTAAACAAAACAAATGCGCGCTGATGACGCTGCACGCCGGCTCAATTTTCGATCAATCGCACGCACGAACGAATCTGAGAGACACTCGTCTCGCGACCGCTACCTCAGGCCGCCGCCGCCGCCGCCGCCTCACGCGCTCCGAACGTAACCGACAGATCGCAACTCCGTCCGTGTCAGTCCGCGCTTTTATGCTCAAGTATCAATAAAATATAGGTAATTAAAGAAATCAAGTTTTCGTGATTTTAGAGGCAACTTTGGCATTTTGTTGTGAATTATTTATAATTATTTAAAAAATCATCTTACTCTACCTGTCGAGTCAATGAAAAATAAATTAAAAATTAATTTCATTAAAAATTTTCGTTATTTGTTTTTAAGGTGTTATGCCGTATTGCGCTATCTCCTTCTTTAGCCAACGTTTCGGACAACGTTGCAGTTTCCATCATCAGGGCAGATCCGGTAGATGTGAAAAAAATGCATTTCTTTTGGTAGAAATTTAAATTTATATTCAACACATTTATGTTAACAACATAAATCAGTCGTTTTTTAATTAGCATTTACGCCCATCAAAAAGCTTTATTTATAATTTTATCCAATCATATTTCTATTGTAAACAAAGCAAAATATATTTTTTTAAATGATTATTATTAACTCACAAATAATTTAAAAGCCTTTAAAATCGTGAAAAATTGTTTTCTTTAATTAGTTGTATCTTATGAATAAATAAGTAACACACAATATAATATAGTAACACACATCCGTTCCAGATATTTGCTATTATACCTTTTGAATAAAAAAATAATTTTTCAGTTTGAGTAAGTATTTTGGCCTCAAATCCAAAATTAAGCTTTGCATGAAAAGGGCTGCACAGTGGTTCCCCTTAATGTTACACGCGGTACTTGGGGGCCGTTCAAGTATTACGTAACGCACTTGGGGGGGGGGAGGGGGGGTCTTGTGAAACGTTACTGTGCGTTACGGGGGGGGGGGGGGGGTTCTAACAACGCGTTACGTAATATGTTTTTCTTTATTTAGATAATAAAAACTAGGGAATTAAAATCTTCCAAGTTGGCATTCCTTTTCGTTCTCGAAATCTCTTGTTTTATTTATTACCGCAAATGCGATTAAAACAAGAAAAAGGTATTTAAGCGACTTTCCAGTACTTTGCGCAACTTAATTGTGACTTTCAGGTAAAAATTGTCACTTGGGCGTTACGTAACGTTTAGGGGGGGGGGTGATACGGAAAAACGTTACGGCGCGTTACACGGGGGGGAGGGGGGGGTCAAAAATCTTCAAAAATTGCGTTACGTAATACTTGAACGCCCCCTTACCTGGTTTCAACAGTTTAATTGTAAACTAATCAGTAATTTTTCCTTTATACCTGGCCAATAAATATATCATAGGTAGGTAGCACAGTGACACTGTTTAGGTATTACCGGGTTCAGACGTTTCAACTTTAGTTGATCAACTGAACACTTGAAGGCATATTGACAAGGGTGAAACTTCTTTTAACACTGTTGAACAGTTTTTTTTTCAGACAATTTTTGTCGCTCAATAAAAGTCGAAACGTCTAAACCCGTTACGCCAGTAGCTAAGTTACGATAGATTTACGAGTAGTGGGTAGTGGTTAGTGGTTATCAGGTATCAGATTGGTGACCGGCAGATTGACAGAACAGCGCAGGTAATTGGTGTGAGAACTTGGCAGTGAGGATATTCGGTCGATTAAGCAAGCTGGGATTCCCCGACATCTGGCGCTTGAGCCAACAAGGCGCTTCCTGCAATTAGTCAGTGGGACATACAAGGATCCATTCTTAGGCATATTATTTTAAAATATTATCAGTGCGACATGAACCGTATGGTAATCTGATCGAAGGTAAACAAACACATTTACAAAATATTATCGATCAGGGAAATTTGAAATGGTGCAAAGGACAAAATGTTGATTGTTCAGGAGAGCAAAAAGTTTTTTTTTTAAATCATGTCTCCTGTTTTTGTAGACCTATAAATAGGTTTTTTTATTATAAAACGTCGTTGAATAGATCATTCAGAATTTTGAACATTTTGGTCAATTTCTACAGCAGAATTTTAATTTTTCCTTTAAAAATCTTCTAAGCACACATTTTCCGAGAAATATTTTGACGACGTAGATCGAAAGAGAAAAAAAACGAAGAAAAATTACATAATGTTTGGATTTTTCGTCCTTTACAGCATTTTAAATTTCCCCTATCGTATATGCCTACCGGTGAAAATTTTTGTCCGATGTATTCCCGAAGATAATGTTTTCATGTAAGTAAGTAAATATTTTGATCGTAAAACTAAACTATTTTATGTGCTTTCCCCGAAATAATGATATAGACGAAATTAAACAAGTTTACGTTATCAGCTAAAAACAGATAGATACCTATATAAACTTCATTTTGTGATTTTTTGGAAAATATCAAATAGTGTTAAAGATTATAAATATAAACCGTCAAAATGTTGATATTTGCGACCGGTCGAAAACGTGCGACATCCTGCAGCACCATAAATATACCAAACCACCCATTCGAATTATGAATTGGGCTGAATCTTGCCTCGTATGACGTCACGAGGCTCCATTGCATATTTTACCTATTTTTTATTTATTTTATTTTATATACCTAATATCTATCATTTCAAATACAATTCAGCAATGTCGGCCTCACTGGGTAGCTCGCCTATGTTAAGGCCTACATTTTATAAAACAAAAATTTATACATAATACATTAAAAATAATGCTGCATAAAAAAAGTAAGCTTAAAAATAAAAATTTATAATTAAGGTAAAATTATAGGTACCTAAAATGAATTATTTTATGTGTTTTATATTAGTTTTGTGTGTTACGTGTATGTGTTTTATTCTTATTATGAGATTTTGATAATATTGTCTTTTTTGTTCTTTAATCCATTTTTTTTAATTTTGAGTATGAATTTATTTTTTGTTTTCTTCCATTTTATTTTCAAGGGTAAGACTGTTGAATGCTTTTATAGCATGATATTTGTAGTGCCTTTGTCCAAAGCTTGTATTCACTGTCGGAGTTTTTATGTTAATTTTGTACGATTGTCTTCTTTTTAATTTCACTTTGAAAACTCATAACTTTTTCATTACTGGAGGTACCGAAAAACCAATTTTACTTGCCTTCACTTACTTCGTCTAGGTAGCGAGGTAACGACTGAATTAACTCTTTAAATATATAATACATTCTAATATAAATGGGAGACAATCTCGTTTTTTCATTTTATGGGTTATTTATAATTCTTGTGTCTTATCGCAACAAATACCTACCTTCTTCAAAACTTCACAGCACATCCACCCAGATGCATCCATATATTATTCCACATCAAAACTTTAGAGAATTATTATAGAGGTATAGTTATTATTATGACCATAACATTGCCAACCGAAACCGAGTTACACCCCAAGTAGGAAGACTTTATAAGGACATAAGGATAAGTAGTCAGCAATAAGGAAGGACACGCGATCCTCGGTCGATGGGTGTCACTAATGAAATCCGGCGGTATGTTCTGTGAAAGGTTTCCCTGCTCTACCTACACTTTACCTTACAACACCATTGCACTTCACCCTTCACCCCAACTTCACGTCAGCGGGTGCTTCCTGTACTAATCTCAGTTATATTGTTTCTTTCGCTTTTCTGTTGAGTTTGCAGCAGGTGATTTTGGTAAATATATTGTATATTAAATTACAATTTTACCAATCTTTATGAAAACGATATTTCGAGGAAGAACCGTTTAGGGTGGTAACGTAAGGTCAAGATATGGGAAAGCCGAACTTATGTGATGGAGGGTTAACTTTAGCTGAATAGGTTTTTTTTTAAATAATAGTTGACCAATCTATTTTTTTTAATATTACCATGTAAAGGCCTTAAATATCACATTATAGAGTTGATATGCGGTATTCTCACTGTTCAAACGTAGGTGGATTTTGATTCTGCAATGGGTAGCGAAAGTTGTTGATTTTCGCTCAAGTTTTCTAGAGTTTCTAACATGTTCTGGGAAACTAGAAAACTTGAATTGATGGATTGGAACGTAAGCACAAACAAACAATATAGCTTAATTTATGGTACAGGTTTATCTTTAATGTCACAGTTGTATAACCCTTTAGCCATTTTTCGTTTTCCAGCGTCGTCGATTAGATACATATTTCTATATCCGTACTTTATATTAAATTCCTTTATATAAATAACAAATGCCATACGTCTTGATAAAAAAGGTTAAATTTATATTTTAGCCGTTAATCCAATACTAAATTTTGTATGAAACAAACCGCGCAGCCATTCCTCTTGAAACTCATATCGTCGAGTATTACGTAGGTACTAACATGTAATTTTAGAAACATAAAAATTTACATTATTTGGCAAACTTAATATATCTTTTATTATTTAAATGTAGTGTATTCAGTCATAAAAAAACCATCAACATTTGAGGTAGACATATTTTCGTAATTCCTTTTTAAAATTAATCAGTTATTTCATTCGGGATTTTGTTATAAAATTAATTTCTGTCCGGAGCCAGTGAGACTATGGCATCCCCAATTGGGGTATGTTGGAGGATGTATGGAGGCTGAAGGTAGTGGGTATCTCATTCCCCTCCTCTAGTCATTCAAAGAATGTGTCACCAAACACGACTAAAGCCAAAAAAAAACATTTCAAATCTGAATGGTGGTGTTTCACCAGAACGATACTGAGAGTAGGTATCTATAAAATCAATAATAGTGTATGTTGTGTTTTGGTCAGTGTCCCGTCGGCGACGAGCTGGAGCCCGTCCCAGGCGGCAGCGCACCACCTTCAGCGCGGCGCAGACTCTCCGCCTCGAGGTGGAGTTCCGGCGCGCAGAGTACGTGGTGAGGGCGAGGCGCCTGGAGCTGGCCGCGGCGCTGCGCCTGAGCGAGACGCAGGTCAAGATCTGGTTCCAGAACAGGCGCGCCAAGGACAAGCGGATTGAGAAGGCGCAACTAGACCAACATTACAGGTATACCTGCAATTAACACACATACACACACCCTCACACACACACCACGCACATCATCCGGTAATTACTAAATATAAATACATAACCAATGTACTGTTTGTTTCTATATAAATAAATAAATAAATACCGGGAACTCGTATAAGCGAGAAACTGGTGAATCTATGTACATCACGTTCATATTTATTTTCAATTTGGGAGGCGGGTATGGGTACCGCCGCCCCGGGAACCATTAATCGGGACAACCAACACCTCTACAACACTGAGTGCTCGGGTTAATGGGGTGAGGTTAACCAGGGTCTTATCGGTGGATGCATCTACCCATCAGCAGGCCGAATCGGTTTAGGGAGACGTAACCTAGACCCATCTCTGCCCCATCGCCTTGCATCGCAGTGAGGAAATGGATTCACACGTCCGTCACTCCTGGACACATTACACCCCAGGTTCCTATCCACCCCTCATACCTTTTTCCTTCCCAGAACTTCCTCTCCTTTCCATAAAAAGACACTCCACACCTCTTGAATTCAGTTTTCTTTGAAATCGGTCTAGTTCACACTTAGGAATTTAGTGTTCAGTTTCAGAGCGACAGACTGACAGACCATTATTTAGTCACCGTGTGACCGTTGTATCCATTGTTTCAGGACCATGGCAGCCACCTCAGGACTGGTGGGCGGCTACTACCCCCGGCCCTGCGCCCTCTGCCTGTACCGGGGCGACGGGGGCCCTTGTCCCCATCTGCCACCCCCGCCCCCGCCGCACAATTCGGGGACTGACAGGGAACCGGGTCAACCGCAATATGCACCCCCTGGACACTTACTATCTTAAAATAATCGCCATAATAATGTACCTGTATAAAAATAATCATTGGCAATTCCGTGACTTTTCAAAAATACGAAAGATAGGTTATTTTAAAAGGTTATCAGTTATCAGTTAGACGTTGTATTTCGTTTTATAATCGCTCCGTTGTAGCCCGTTAGGTTAGGTGTTTCAAACTCCTGCACATTTTATATCCATCAAAAGGGCGTTCAGAAACATTTAAAAAACTTTTGACAGTTATTCTTGATATCTGCACGTCTGAAATTACGAATTGATCAAATGCTGAAATGGTCCGAGAGACCCGTTCAAATTTTAAATCAACACTGATCGTCGATTTTACGATCATCAAATATTATGGGAGAATAATTAGGTAAGGGCTAGAAAATATTAATTGTGTACTAAGGTATGTTTGTTGCGAATTGTACATATAGATCTTTGTACATAGTCGTAATAGATGAGAGGCGCAATTTTAATCCGTAGATATAAGTTACTAACTATCTTTTCCATGTTTGGACAGTATTTTTATACACGGTTTCTGGAAACTCGTAGTATACCCGGGAAACTAGAGAATTTTACACCACATTATTTGAAATAGATTTTGTAGTACAACTTTTTTTATTTGAGTTTTCGTTTTCGAGCAAATGAGTCCTAGGTTGGATTTTTTTTTGTCAAATTTTAAAATAATCGGTCGCCAGGAGGTTAAAGATAATTTTTAATGTTATTGTTAGGTTACGTCATTTTTTTATCAGCCGTTTATCTTTTAAAATGCGTTGCACTGTAGACCCGGTTCCGAAATTTATTTTTAACTCTGGAACCACAGAATAAAGATATTAACTATACGCTCTATGGATAGAACCCAAGGTTCGTAAAAAATGCGTTCAACGCGGTTAGCTCATCGAGGCGACTAGACTGGCTAAAAATACGTGACGTATAGTCTGTCAAAAAAGAGTAGACAATATAAAAACTGGAACTACTAAATTTGTAGACTGGCAACACCAATTTAACTGTCAAATATTTTTTTGAAGTGCAATGACACTGAATGTATAGAACACAGTAAACCACATTTTAAAAATACATTTTTTCTTCATGACATAAATTTGATTAAAAAGTGATTTATAAAGCGATTTGCTTTAATTTAATTTAACATAAATTTGAATTTAACAACAGATAGAAAGGAAGAATCACTAATGGTGAGTTTAGTTATACTACTTTTAGATCTAAATGAGTTAACATGGGGTGAGGTTTGTCTAGGTCTTGGAGGTGGATGACCTGAACACACTGAACCCCATATTCCTACCCACCCCTTAAACCCTTTTCCTTCCCAGAACTCTCCTCTCCTTCCTTTCCTTTAAAAAAACCTCCACACAGCATCCCCAAAGATGACATAGGCCCTGAGGGAAATTATTTTCCTCTGGGCCTCCTGTGTGGAGCTCATGTAAAAAAAAAGTTAAATATATTCAGATTTGAAATTAGAGACATGATCTAAAGCCCGGGCAACGCTAGGTACTTTATCTAGTATTAAATAAATATGAGCAATTTCTAAACTGTGCTTTATATTTTATTACATTATAGTTATTATTCATTCTTCATTATGTTAACACAAAATTTCAAAGGTATAATAATAATATACCTATATGCAATTCTAATTTTGAGATCGGCGAGTATCTATACTGCAATGAAAAAATATTTTTTCCACTATTATGCCTTTTTATTTTTTTATAAAAATGTAGGTTACACAGCTTTACTTTAACACCATGAGTTATGTGTTTAGTATTGCCATTTGATCAACAGTGGCGCCCTCATATATTTTCTACTCTTATTTGACAAACTGTAGCTCGAAGTCCATGCTCCACAGAGATATTTGAATTATATAAGTGGCAGTGTTTTACTTCAAGCTATCACGCTTTCGAAATTTCGAAAGCGGCCCGACGGGTTTATTTTTTTCGAAAAGGGCCCGTATGAGCTAACCTTGTCTACATACCTTGGATAGAACCTTTTTGTTTATTATTTTATGTTCTCAACGGTTACACCCTGTTGCTACGAGTAAAATGTTTGTATTAGACAAGAAAACTAATAATTATTTCTTATCTAGTCAATATTATTTTAAAGTGATGTTTTTAATGAATATTATAAATAATGTTAATCTCTAATCTATGAGTGCATTGCATTTCTGTACAAAATAAAACATTTGCAAAAATCACAACCTGATCTTAGATAATTTGCCGATAGGTACTTAAATCCACCTACCCAATTACCCATAATGATTATATTGATTCATTCACAAGAGTCCCAACTGCCTGGATCCAGTGGGACTATGGCATCTCCAATTGGGGATGTTGTGAGACTGAAGGGAGCGTTGAAAGGAGAGAAATGGAAAAGTGGAAGGGTGGGAAGTACCTGGCTATTCAGACACTAAACGCGGCTAAAGCCATTTCAATCCACAGCAGCAACGTACCCAGCTATACAAATAAGAATGTATAAACTAGTCCCAGCGAGAGATCGTACGTGGCGTCATCGTTTTAGTATCTTCTGCCTTTTTCGTCTTCAAACAAGACACATGAGAAGGAAGAGGACGAACGTCGACGATGTCTGTACAAACCAAAGATATTCAAATACAGAAGAGATATGCTATGGTGTCCGCGCAACTGTCGCCGGACTACGCGCTAATTAGCGTAGTTTTCATACAAAAAGAATGTGCATTAATATTGGTTAACAATATATTTTGAATAAGGAAAGAATTCGTTCATTTAGTTTAACGTTCGTTTGGTTTATTCGTTAATTATTTGTTCTTTTAGTTTATTTGTTAATTGGTAAACAATATCGGCGACACCCGGAAGCGCAGACCCACATAGTAAAAACAGCAGATAGCACATCTACTTATATTTCAATATCTTTGGTACAAACTCTCGCTGGAACTAATTTACAATTTGGGAGGCAGATAACCATTTATTGGATAACCAACACCTCTGCCGTAGGTCACCCCAAGTGGTTCGCAACGTTTGGTGACCTAGCAGGGGTGCTAAGGTTCATGAGGTGATGTTTGTTCGGGTCCTGGCGGTGGATTCGCCTGCTTCCCTGGGACTGATGAGGGAGACATTTTTACCTCTCCAGCCGGACTCTCTTGGAACATCGCTGCAGTGGGAGGGATAGATTCATACGTCCGTCACTCCTGGACAAGTTGATCCCCAGATTCCTACCCACCCCTCATAACTTTTTCCTTCTCAGAACTTCCTCTCCTTTTCCTAAAAGATCCTCCTGTCAGCATCCCCAAAGATGACATAGGCCCTGAGGGGAATTATTTTCCTCGGGCCACTCGTATGGAGCATATTTAAAAAAAATGTTTAGTATGTTTAGTTCCACCGATTTACCGAAATGCTACGTAGGTGGGTAAACCTTGTGGGTAGGTACCTACCCAGATAGAACCTTCAGAATTCATAAAATACAATCAGAATAATAGCACAGAATTTGTTATTCGCTTGAATGAGCAAACACTGAATACTACTTCCCAAGAATGAGGAAACAGATTATTAATCTCGACTACTGCTACCTGCTACCTGCTACCTGCTATCTGGCTACGAGTATAAAGTTAAAGGCGGGAGATCTGTTATTATTGGGGTGGAAATCTACTTCTTCTTAAATAATCATTGCGGAATTACTTTTCCGCGTCTTGATCGCGGAGATCAGAAGCTACCGGCCGTTAACAAGCGATGGGGAGATGGGTGACCGCTGGCGCTGGCGCTGGTTGCTTTCAGGGGAGTGGAGGGAGACCTTCTGGCTTTTAAAATAACACAGGTAAGTAGTACCTACTACTTATAAATGTTCCTTACAACAACTGTAAAAGTTAAGGCAATTAGGTAAAAGGTCTATTAAACTTAACAATCGATATAATAATAAAATTTAAAAAATCGAGGACAGATCACACACGGTAGAAGTGAAACCTTCGCCCACATAACCAGTAGGAGCTTTGAAAAGTGAGCTCACAATCAAAGCGGTCAATGCGATAAGATTGTATTCTATCTCATTCTCCCGCACGCTAAATCCTATGGATGAATGTGTTTATCTCTTTTTAGTGTCGTTTCCGTTTCATCCGAGTTTCAAATCACAACGGCGCGAAAGATGTTTTCACTTCAACAATGATATACACGGCTATGTGATGCTGTAGTCGTTGTGTTTCTGCCGCGGGTATTAACCCTCTACTGCATATGGCCCCGTTTATGGTATTACAGTTTTGTTGTCATTTTTTTGCTAAATAAAGTATAATAATAGAACGGTTCAAACTATTTATCCATTAAATATTTATTTAGCAATAACAAAACGCAAAAAATTGTCTATGATTGGCAGGTTTATTTGGCAAAGAATGGACTTCTCCCGTTGGGTACCGTGCGGATGAACCGTGTGCCTAATGCTGAAATGCCTACAGAGAAAGAACTGAAAAAACACAGACGTGGTTTTATGGTTGAAAAAACTGCTATAGTTGATGGTGTTAAAACTGCTGCTGCGGTTGATAACAAACCAGTAAATATGTTATCCACATATGTCGGTAGTGAGCCCACTACAAAAAAAAAACGCTATTTTAGAAAAGAGCGTAGGTACATTTAAAAATATCAACTGTCTCCAAGCGGTTGAAATCTATAATCGACATACCGGAGGTGTAGATTTACTGGATTCTATGTTGGGTCTCTATAGGATCCAAATAAGATCAAAGAAGTGGTATAAAAGAATATTTTTTCCATATGATAGACCTTTGTGTCGTGAACGCTTGGCTCTTGTGGCGCAGAAAGAACAAAAATGAGTACTTATCTCTGTTTAATTTTAAACAAGCGATATCTGAACACCTGTGCAAAGCTGGAAAATCTCTTTCACGAAAAAGAGGGCGTCCATCTATAGCTGCTTCAATATCTGAATGGCCAGCAACTAGTCGTGGGGGGAGCCCTGCAGTGTCAAATCCTGGAACTCCTACATCTAAAAGATGAGGAAAATCCCAGAAAAGCATCAAGAATTTCCTCTAAACTCTGTAAGGATCGACAAAGGACACTGGACTGAATGGCAGAAGAATCGTCAACACTGTCAAGTATGTTCGATGAAAACATACACTTAGGGCAGGTTCACATGACAAGCGCTTAACGCGCGTTGAACGCGTGCCAAATTTTTGTATAGTGTTCACATGGTACTCGATTGTCTGGCGTTGAACGCGTGTTGCCGCGGCCGCCATGGTTCAGTTTGAGTTCTACATTTGTCGAAGGTGGACGTAGAAACAGTTTTAACGGTGATTTTATACCGACGGCAAAAACGACGCGACAGAAGACGGAGATATTGGGTCCACCCAATTTTTCATACAGACTGACTGAAAGCCAGTACATAACTTTGTATCCTAAGCTAAGGCAATACGGACCCAATTTTTTTTAACTATTTCAGAATGTGCATCAAATCATTTGATAATTTACTGGCTCTCATAAACTCAAAAAAATAAAATAATAAATCAAATAAAATTTAATATAATATAATACATATATTTTTATTTTATTTATTTGGGATACAAACAGGTTACATTAATAACAGAGCATATAGTAATTGAGTCACAATAATTGAACCATTTACAGGTTTCCACATAGGTATTGTATAGGTACAAGTGTAGTGATTCCAGAGATATGAAAAATTACATTTTAAGACCCGAGTTATTTAGGTAGGAATAGGGTGGGGGAAGGATCGGTTAAGTTGAGGTATATTAGTAAAAATATGCGTGACAAAAATTAAAAGAGAAAAAAAAAAGAAAAAAAGGTTTATTATAAAATAATAAATCTTTCTCCTTAAGTTCTTATCTGAATAAATGCTAATTGTCATGTTCCACATCGCAGGACGTTTCTCTATTTCATCTATAAATAATTCGATAATAAAAACTTCCGATTCCATTTCGAACGATTTCTGGATGAATTGAGCGAACTCTAAAATACGTCTATCCGCGTCAAACGCGCGCTCAACTGAACGGTAACATAGAAAACCAATGATCTCAAAGAGCGCATTGACGCGCGCTGACAACAGTCGAGCGCTACCACAGCGTTCAACGCGCGCTTTATTAAAACGCCCGTTAGCATGTGTATGGTCTGAATAAAATGTATGTAGTTGTAAACGCGCGTTATCAAAACGCGCGTTAAGCGCCTGTCATGTGAACCTGCCCTAAATGCTCAAAATGTAAAGTATTTTTATGCTATAATGAAAAAAAGAAACTGCTTGTTTCAATTTCATGAATAATTGTATTATCTTTCTGTAATATTCCATTATTTTCATACATTTTTCTTTTTTGTTATTCTTCTTTTTACTGCATACGATACCATATATGTCTAAGTGATTTTTCGTCTTAGTACATATGAGCCCATATATGGTTCCGTAAAAAAAAACTAAAATATAAAACTTTTCGATTATTTTTGTTTTGATATGTTTTAATGGTACATAAATAAAGGTATTTCCACAGTGAATTTTTTTTCAACGCCTTAATAATTCATGCAGTAGAGGGTTTATGCTGTCTATTATCTTAGACGAAGTATAATACAGTTAAATACGACCGAAGGCAAAAGGGTCAAATTAAGTCAGTGGTTAGAGCAAAGCCCCGGCAAGCTAAGGTCATTGGTTCATTTTCTAAAAGCGACCGAAACTTTGACTTTTCTATTTCAGATTTTCATTTGAGGGGTCACTAATAATATTGTCCTCAACGATTAAATAAAAAAAAATGCACAGAGAGAAACAACAAACCAATCTGCTACAACTGTTCCAGCAACAATAAAAAATTCAGGGCAAACATCTTGGACGACCACCGTGCTGATAGCATCAATTACACATACAGACATAAAATGCTTCAAATTGCCAAAGAGAGAATAGATTATGAATGAAATTGCACAACTATTATTAGTGATAAAAAAAAACACAAAGGCTCTCAACAAGTCCGTCCTCCAGAAAATCTTATCCCAAATAAACAAATGTATTCACGGCCACTAACGCATTAATTATTAATATTTCCTCGATATGGATGATTTCGTGGTAAATGCTATAGATAAAACCATGTCAATAGACGAAAGAATATATACATCAGTGAACGAAACAAACAACATTTTAGCGATGAATCCCGAAGTTAGCTTAATCATATTTCATATGAATGTAAGAAGCATCGAACGTCATTTAGACGAACTCCTGGTAACAATAAAATCACTTAATAGACTGGTGGGTGGTTTGGTATATTTATGCTGGACTGCATAATATTAACAGAGACTCACTCGTCGAGCGATATAAACTATAATATTCCGGGTTATACATACTATGCAACAAATACCCGAATTAACAAGAACAGCGGAATCGCAATATTTGTTTCAAATAAATATGTTGCGACTTTGCACATGCACAATGTAAACGTCCTAAATATGGAAATCAGTTAACCAAAAGTATACCTTTAGCATATTCGCTATATATAGAACTCACGCCTCAATATTACCAATATATGTAGATGAACTAAAACGCATTCTTCTTGCGAACAGAAATAAGAAAACCATTGTTGTCGGAGACATTAACCTGAATATCGCAAATGATTACTCGTCTTTTGATAAAGATAATTATCTTAATATGATGGCAGAATTAAATTATATAAGGTGTATTGATTCATTTACGAGAATTTTTCCAGGTCAACGACCTTCATGCATAGATCATGTTTTTACAAATATTCAAGACATAAAAAAACATAGCATCTGCAGTTATACAAACGACAATTCAGATCATTTCGGGTGTATTTTTACGTACAATTATGAAAAAAAATGTTCGCCATTACCTACCCAAACTCCGTAGAATTAAAACGGCCGACGCAAAACGCTCAACATAAATGCTCTAGTATATAATCTAGACAAAGAGAAATGGTACGATATTTTTAATTGTAATGATACGAATGAATGCTTCGAACTATTTGAAAAAAAATTATCAATGCACGTAAGTACTGCACATTGTATTGATTCCAGACAACAATCATCAAAATTTAAACCGGTTAAACCATGGATAACTTTTGGATTAATTGTATCAATCAGACACAAAGAAGCAATATACAAAAAATTAATCCGACAACCTACAAACGAAACCTTAAAAAAATACCTAAAAGCATACAAAAACAAACTTACGTATTTAATAAAAAACACAAAAGAAAACTATTTTCGGCGAAAACTAGAAGCAACGGAGAACGATGCAAAAAAAGTCTGGCATGTTGTAAAAGAAATCATAGATAAAAAAAAATAAAATACATAGTATTACACATAATAATATCAAAATACGATGCGAAGAAAATCCATCAGCTGCCGCTAACATATTTAACAACTTTTTTGCAAATGTAGGCAAAAATCTTGCAAATCAAATACAAAAATACCGTCTTATGACGAACAGAACATTAACGTCAATATCTTAAACAAAATTGACTTGTTTCCCCCTACTTCAGCCCAGGAAATCGAACAAATCATTTCAAGCATGAAGGGAAGAGCGGCACCAGGTTTCGATGGAGTTTCTGTCGAAACACTGAAAACTATGAAAAAACATATTTCAAAACCATTAACACATTTAATCAACATTAGTCTTCAAAGCGGAATATTCCCAACGATATATAAACAAACCATCATCACTCCAATTCATAAATCTGGCAACCCAGAAGAAGTGACAAATTATCGTCCAATATCACTGATTTCAAACATTGCCAAAATCTTTGAAAAAATTATCAGAAAAAGATTAGCTGAATTTATTAACAAAAATAACTTAATTCACGACAACCAATATGGATTTATGAAAAATAGAAGTACCCAAGATGCGATTGCCAAATTATCGAACATTATTCAGAACACATTAGACAAATCTTTGAAATGGCTCGGAATCTTCATAGATCTTAAAAAAGCTTTCGATAGTATTTCTCATGATAAACTTATTAAAAAATTAAACAGTGTTGGCATAAACGATAAAGCTCTAAAATGGAGAAAAAGCTATTTATTTGAACGACACCAAGTAGTCAAGATAAACAACTCCCTAAGTCTACCACTAACAAGTAATTTTGGGATACCTCAAGGCACAGTCCTAGGCCCCCTACTATTTATAATTTATGTCAACGATATTTTTAAACTACCACTTAACGCAGACATAATATCATATTCCGATGACACAGCTATCATAGTGAATGGGATCGACTGGAATAGAGTAAACGAACAAGCAAATAATATCATGAACATCTTAAAACATTGGTTTGATACAAATCTTCTCTCATTGAACACTAACAAAACATACTACATACACTTCTCAATCAACAAACTAAAAACACTCCCCAACACTAAAATAATTATCCACAATAACAAATATAATAAAATCACATGTATCCAAGGCTGTTCAACATTGCAATCAGTATCAGAAATTAAATTTCTCGGAGTGATAATAGAACAACATATGAAGTGGAAGAGCCATATCAGTGAATTGGTTAAGCGTATCAGAAAGTGTATATATATATATTCATAAGATTAAGAAATATTTTAAAACTCAACAATCTAAAAATAGTATACTATGCACTAATCCAGTCATTAATTCAATATGGAATTATTGGATGGGGGGGTCGTACAACAATATTCCAACCCCGATCAAAGTGATCCAGAAACTAATCATTAAAGTAATCCTAAAGAAACCCTCCACTTCTTCAGCAGAAACGCTTTTCGCAGATTTTACGGTGCCTCGAGTAGAGAATATCTTCAAGAAAAATGCAATTATCCAAATTTACAAAGATAATATCATCAAAAAATTTGAAACTCACCAATCAAAAAGATATGAAGACAACGTCAAAATAGCAAAATTTAGTACCAAACTAATGCAAAACAATTATATCTATTTAGGAATAAAGTTTTTCAACAACCTTCCCATTGAAATAAAAAAACCAAAGACATCAATAAACTGAAACTCAAACTGAAGCTACACTTCATTAGGAATAATTAACTAAATAATTACCTGTTTTTCTCTTTCTTTCTATTTATTATTAATCTATATTCATCTCTATTTTATTTAGATTTTTCGAATTTCTCCTAAGTGCACAATATTTTAGTATGTAACCGTATCCTATGTGTATCGAACGTGTCGTAGGAATCCGTGTACATCAAACGAGTGCGCGAAAGCGTATGACAACCGTGGACTTTTTTGACTTTTGATTGATTTATTTTTCAGAGTTCCTAAACATGAGTTTACTGACTCTAACATAATTATATAATGGATTATCTATAGATACTTTACTGATATTTTATTATTATGGTTGGTTTGAAATGAGATTAAAACTATACTGCGACTGTATGCAGGTTTTTTTATTCCTTCCGGAGGAATATCTTGGGTTTTTTATATTTAAAATTATCATTTTCGCTATATTTCGCGAGCGTATTAATCGTGGGATTTGAGTGGCCGGGTAGGCCGGCGTAGAATTTAGTTGCTTGTGAAAAAATGAAGTCCTTTATCAACGGAATGTTGGAGTCTTTATGGAGACAAGAAATTCTACTCCATTTAGGCGCATTAAGCGCAAGTCTAATGGCTTTGTTTTGAAATATTTTAATCTTCTCTAAGAGACTGGGGGCCGCATGCCCCCAAACGGGGCAAGCATAGGTGAAGCCGGGCCTTATGGTTGTTTTATATAAAAGTAATTTGTTGTCCGTTGATAAACGACTTTTTTCCCATCATTGGATAGAGTGAAGATAGACATTTGTTAGCTGCTTTAATTTTTCCAGTTATGTGTTTCTTCCAGGTGAGCTTGGAGTCTAGCGTTACACCTAGGTATTTAATTGACTTTTCCCATGGAACATTATCCCCAAACAGTCTAATGAATGGGGGCCGTCTTGGCCGTGTCTTTGAGAAAACGGTCGCGGCGCTTTTAGTCGGGTTAATAGACATTCTCCATTTTTTACACCACTTTTCAGTTAGAGAGGTTTGTATCTGTACGCGGCGTGTAGCAGTGGCCTCGTCAATTGAGCTAGAAATGATGTTAGTGTCATCCGCAAATTGTGTGATTTTAACATTATGATCCACGGGTTTAGGAATATCGCTACAATAGATGTTGTATAGGGATGGTGAGAGTTGGCTGCCTTGTGGTACCCCAGCTGATATGGGGCGGGATGTGGAGAATACATTTTCTACTTTGACTTTGAAGGATCTATCTCTTAGGTAGCTGGCTATTAGTTGAATAAGTCTTAATGGATAACCAAGAGAGTACATTTTATATAAGAGGCCGTTATGCCAGACTTCGTCGAAAGCCTTACTAACATCGAGTGAGAGAATTACTGTTTTTTTCTTGATATTGAATGCCTCCGTGATGTGTTCCACCACACGTAGGAGTTGGTGAGAGGTGGAATGACCTGCTCTAAAACCGTGTTGAAAGTCTGGCAAGAATTTACTTTTATTTGTGAATGCATTTAGTCGTGCTAGTATTACTTTTTCCAGGATTTTACCTAGGCATGGAAGGAGGCTAATTGGCCGATGATTCTCCGTTAATAATGGATCCTTGCCTGGTTTGGGAATTAAAATTACGTCAGCTTCTTTAAAATCCTTAGGAAAGCGACGCAGCCGAAGTGACGCGTTGCAGATGGCTGTTATGGAGCAGATGCCTTTAGTTGAGAGATGTTTTAAAATCTTATTTGAAATGCCATCGGGCCCGGCGGCCTTCTTCTTTAATTTTCTAATTATATTCAATATTTCTTTAAGGGTTGTGCACCTGATTGGGGGGTCTTCAGGGTCTAGATTTAAGATTGCTTCTACTTTTGAATCCACTTTTGCTACAAACGCAGGATCGTCGTGATCGGTGTTTGGAGAAAATTGACTTTCAAGGCTATCTGCAAAGGCTTCTGCCTTGTCTGCAGCGGAGTAAACTTTTCCGTTGAGGCCTTGAATCGGGGAGATTTTAGTTTTCGGGCGTCTTAGTGCTTTGGAGAGCTTCCAGTAAGCTGCTCTATCGTCTTCTAAAGTTGAAATGAAATCGTGCCAACGCTCGTTGCGAAATTCGCTGAGGGCATCGCGCACTTCTCTGTTAAGTCGGTTAAGATGTTGTTTCACTATCGGGTTGCAAGATCTTTGCCACTCCTTTCTAACAAGATTTTTTTCCCTAATAAGATCTTTGATCTCTTCGGGTATTCAGTGACGTGTTGTGACGTTGGGAATCTCATCGGACGCCTCGTGACAACCGTGGAAATTCAAGAATGGAATTTACGCTCCCACAGAGTACCATGCCGCCAGCACGACAATCTGAGAGCTGCTATTGGCTAGCGGAATAATGTGCATGTGGTGCCCCTTCCAAATGATTTGTCTACAACGCTATTATGTCTTTTAACTAACTAATCAATTAAAAACATAAATGAAATTGATAATGAATACATGCAGCAGCCTCATTGGACTGGAAAACTCATCTGAATAACCACCTAATGCTTCCACAAGGGACTCCAGACAGCAATGATCAACGCCAAGGAAATGGCTGACTATTTACGTCACCCCCACCATGCGACCAGCCGAGTCACTATTGGTCAATTCTGAACAAAGGAAAAATCTGAATCGTAAATATTTACGACAGCGAATTCATCTTCCGAAAAATTTGGAGCTCAATTTCGAGAAATTGGGAATAATTTGGATCAAGAAATAAACATCATCACCTAAAAATGAGTAAATGCTACAAAAACAACCCAAAAACTGACGTCTATCAGTGATTGTTGCACTTTAAGAAAAATATTTACTGTTTAAAATTGTACCTTATATCACATATGTATACTGTATCTTTTCTTGTAAACACAATAAAAATGATGTGAGGCGTTGGTATCCTGAGTTGGTAAAATCTTGGCAAAAACTATCACACATAATTTTAACACAGCTGACTTCCAATCGTAGCGACCAGGGAAATTACCTAAAACAAGTACCTTAGAAAAATTAAGGAGGTTCTGTCCCCCAAAAGTCCGACCTGAGTTTGCCCTATAAAAATAGAAGTCAAACCGGTAGGAAGTCAGTTCAAAACTATCAGCCAAGAAGAAACAACACTCAAGATACCAACAGTCTCCAAGTTCAAACCTCTTTTCAAGTGTTTTAATCAGTCTTAGATTCAGTTTACCTCTCCCGGTATCCCAGTAACCTAAAATCCTAAAAACCCCAGTCTCCCACAGTCTCCAAAGTGAAAAATATTTATTTTAATCTAGTACTCAAATCATTTTTTGTCAAAGTATTAAATTCATTTAAAACACCAGTGGCGTTCCAAAATCCACTAGCGTACCAAACTCCATTGGCGTGTCATTGTGGCCAGCTCCCTATTATATTTAGTTTATGTACAAACGTCTAGTACACTATGTATGTACACCTACACATATAGATGATCCAGAAGTCTCAATTAATCCTATTATATACTTACCTATTGCATAATGTTATTCTATTTCAGTTATAATTAGTGTAACTCGCTAATCAAGCACAAGAACTAGCTTCTTCTTTGGTGAGATTGCAATTTGTAAATAATTTCTGTACCAATATTTTTTTTTTATTTAAAAAAATACATACGTATACAGATTCATAGTAAAACATTTGGTTCTTAAGGCTAATAACAATATGTAAATTTCTTTTTAATGAAACTTCACAATTCAAAAGAGAAAATATTTCTCGTGCTTGAATTTTGGAGTGCCATTGTAAAATGCATAGTTACACAGAGTATGTTATTACAAGTACTTATATTAATAAAATATATATTCATGAAGACAAGTGGACATAATAACTGACAGTATTGTCAGAGTAGGTACATATAATAAAGTTGTAACAATTTGGTGCCTGCAAATAATGCGTATGTACTTGCTTTCAATTTGATATGGTGATGAAATATTTTTAGAGATTATGTTCTAGTTTATTTTTTGTTGTTGTTATTATTGTGATGATGAATTTAAAACTTATAATTAGTGTCGGGTTGGTCTATTAGTGTTTTTATTTGGGATTTAAAAACTTTATAATTTTTTTCAGACTTGATTTTATATGGGAGAGCATTGAAAAATTTTATACCTTGATAAGCATAATGGTGTTGGGAAGCACTCGTTTTAAATTTTGGAATTTCTAAATTGCCCTGTGATCGTGGTCGGTTGTTTATGTTTGTGAATGTTATTGTTGATGAATTGAAATGATCTTTATGAGTTTGCAATAATGAGTTCTTTTTGAAAATTTTATTAAGACTGAGAACCCTAAAAGAGTCAAATAGCTGTGTTGTTGGGAATACAGATGGTTTTCGTAAGATGACTTTCAAAATCAACCTCTGTACCCTTTCTACAGATAAGAGGTTTGTTTTGAAAGTCCCACCCCACCCGATTATACCATATTGTAGTATAGATTGGGCAAGAGAGAAATAGATAGTTTTGATCATATTGGATGATAAGATGTTTCTCAGTCTAATAAATATGTATATAAGTTGTCTTATTCTGGTTACTGTATTTTGAACTTGTTCTTTCCATTTTAAGTGTCTATCTACTATGACACCCAGATACTTTATACTATTTTTGCAAGTTATTGGTAGGCAATTTTCATCGTTGCATTCCTTTTTATTTTCACACTGTGATGAATGGATTTTAATAGTTATATTGTTCTCGACATTTTTTTCTTTCAAAGAAAAAGGAATAAAATAAGTGTTCTCCGTATTAAGTGAGAGACAATTTAGGTCAAACCATGTTTTGAGTATGTTTATATTGATATTTGCTATACTCATTGTTTCCTCCCGTGATTTCCCTTTAGTGATAACTACAGTGTCGTCTGCATAAGATATGATCTCCAACTATGGGAAGAGTGAACATTTGATTTACATATATAATAAAAAGGATAGGACCGATGACAGTTCCTTGTGGTATACCAAATGATGAGGTTTTAGGTTCACTTAGTGTATTATTTATTTTGACGTATTGTAATCTCTCTTTTAGATAACTTTGGAACCATGACAGTACTGTTCCGTCCAATCCAATTTGCATGAGTTTCTCATTTAGTTTGGAGTGTGATATGCTATCAAATGCCTTGCGTTAGTCGATGAATATACCAAGACACTTTTCTCCATTATCTAATTTTTGTATTATTGTTGAAGTTAATTTAGCAATTGCATCTTGAGTGCTGAGATTGTCCCTTAACCCAAATTGGTTTGGGCTCATTATCTTTTTTTCTTTTATGTAATTGTTGAGTTGTTTTTTAACAATTTTTTCATATATTTTTGCAATGTTTGATGTGAGTGCTATGGGACGATAGTTGGAGATATTTTTTTCATCTCCAGATTTATAAACAGGGGTGACAATAGTCTTCTTATAGTTGTTCGGGAATACACCCTTCTTTAGACTTACATTTATTATATGAGCAATCGGTTTGCTGATTATCTCATGAACGGCTTTTAATGTTTTTACGGTTATATTGTCATAGCCAGGGCTTGCTGATCCTCGCAAACCCATTACAGCGCTTTCGACTTCCTTATCAGTTACTGAAGCAAATGTGAGGAAACCTTCTTCAATAGTTGAGTTGTGCTCTGGTTGTTGTGTTTGTTTGTTGTCTAGGATAATATTACGAGCAAGATTAGGGCCGACATTAGCAAAATATTCATTATAAATGTTACCACACAGTTTTGGATTTTTTTCGGCGTCAGTGTTGATTCCGTGATGAGTAATTTCTTTAGGTAACTTTTTTTTCGTGCTTTTGTTGGTTATTGTATTGATGATTTTCCTAAACTCTTTGCTGTCTCTTTTTCCAAAATGATGAGATGATTTTCCAAAACTCTTTGCATTTTTTTATTTTATTACGAAAATACTTTTCTTTTGTCAGTCTAATTAAAAGCGCAAGTTTGTTACGGTATTTCTTGTAGAAGGTGTTGATTTTTTCATCATTAGGGAATTTTCTAGACTGGTGGTAGTATTTTTCTTTATTTCTGATTGAAATTACTAGTCCATGGGTTATCCATGGCTTTATCAATCTGTGTTTAGATTTTGGTTTAGAAACAATTATTTGTGTGGATAGGTTTATGTGATTTTGGAAAACTGTTTCGTAATTCTCAGCACAGGTATTTGGATTTTCCGATTCAAATATTGATGCCCAGGTTTCCGTTTTAAGATTTGTTCTTAAAATTTCCATATTTAAATATTTTTTTTCATATTTTTTCTTGTCAATTTTGTTAGAGTTGGAACTTCTTTTATCAATGTTGGTAACAAATATACAGGTATAGTGATCGGTTATGCTGGTTTTCCATAATATTGACATTTTTTTTCATTGTTATTTGAGTTGCACCATATGTGATCGATGCAGGAAGGAGTTTGTCCACTGACATTCCGTGTTGCATTATTTATAAATGATTTATAGTTTAGCGATGTCATTACATTTATATAATCTTCCTTTATCTTACCTTTTGCCTCATTCAAAATGTTCACGTTAAAGTCGCCTGTGACAACGTTACAAGTACCTTTTAGTTGTAGCAATAACTGTTCCAACTCTATAATAAAACTGTTAGGGTTCGATCCGTGTGTGCGGTAGATAGCCATGATATTGTATATAACTTCATTCACTTTTAAGTTCAGTTTTAGACAGTTAGCAAGCTTCATGTTGATTTCAGTGATTGTGACGTTATTGTGTTTGTTTAAGATGAAAACAGCAATACCACAGTTCTTATTAATATGTGTTGTGGACGAATAATATGTATAGTCAGGGATCTCGTACAGTGCGGTAGCATTATTTATATTTAAGTGTGCTTCTGTTAAAACAATGAGGTCCGGTAAAGTTTCAAGGAGATTTAATGTTAGTACAAATTCTTCGAAATTTTTTTGCAAACTTCTGATGTTTTGGTGCAGAACAATGAATGCATTTGGAACGTTTTTTAATAGTTTATTACATTGTTTTGAGTCTTCGCAAGTGTATTGTGAAACATCTGTTAATTTATCAATTTCCTCGGTTAGAAAATCATCCATAACTTATTCATAATCGATTCTTTGCTGTGCTATGATAGACCTTCTTTTCCGGTAAGTGCATATTTCACTATTTGCACTATGTTGGGTATTGTTTTTTGTTCCGAATAATTTGTTGTTATTGTCACAGTTGTAGCATTTGACACTATCTTTACTTTTTTCGCATTCGCTAAATTTGTGATTTTTTGAGCAATGTATGCATCTGGGCTTATTCATTTTATTTAGGCATTTAATGGATGTGTGTCCGAAACCAACGCAATGATAGCACTGCATCAAAGGGTCGCAATCCTCTATGTGCGCCCGGACAAAGCCTATATTGATTCTTTGTTTATGTAGTAGCATTTTCCGAATAGGGCCTGTTGTTTCAATTATTATATTACGGAGTTGATCACTTTTTCTATTTTTCAATATTTTCGTTACTTTAATGGATTCATTTGTAATATCACTAAGTTCACTGTTTTGTAGAATAAGATCGTTTAGGAAATTATCTTCGTTATACTCCCCACCGACACCTTTAATAATCATGCACGGTCTCTTCTTTTTTAATTCCGTTGCTGATTTTCCATTTTTATTTTTATTTATTTCTGCCTTCAGTTTTTCAGCATCTTCTTTATTTGAGCAGGTCATAATTATTTTATTATTTGTTGCTTTTTTTATTCCACTTATTCCAATTCCTAGGTTAGGCGCTTTTATTGTTTTTGTGATAATACTCTTTATGTCTTCAGATGTTTCTTTGCCTTCAGCGGTGATTAAGACAGCAAATTTGGGTTCTTCGATTGGAATCATCCTTTCTTTTAGAACCATTGCATAGGATTTTTGTTCATTATTTTTTTCGAGCTTGATGATTACTTTTTTTTGAAGTTCAATCATTTGTTCTTGGAAATGGTTTTTTTCCCGTTTCCATGCTTCTTCTAGTAGTTGAATCGTTTGTTCCAGATTATTTCTAATTTTTGTGTCCTTTACGGTCGATATGTTTTTTAGTTCACTTTTAATGTTTTCTATTAATGTTAGTACATCCATTTTTTATTAAACTTGAGTTGCCGTGCAGACGCACGTCACTCCAGGTCGAACTACAATCGAGTACTGAAATATATGTAACTTCTATAACGCCACTGTACAATTATATATCTATAATAAATAAAAAGCAATAACTTCAGGTTAAGTTTTTGTTATGTTGTAATTAAGACTCTTGAGGAGGCCAAGACCCACCAGGGGTTGTAGAGCCAATAGTGATGATAATGATAATAAGGAACTCCAGTGAAAAATATTATGGCTTTAAAAAAATATGTTCATATAGACCAATAAACGCTGATTCTGAATATATAAGTTTTATTTAATAATATTAAACCCAGCGTTTTTAAAAAATTATTAGCATTTTTAAACCTATCGAAAAAACACAGCGTCAAGTTGGCATTACTGAAATGGTTAGTGGTGACGTCACGGTTAACTATCACCTGGTGGTAGCGTGTTGAAGTTGTATGTTCATGTTGTATTGACATTTGTAATCACGACTCATTTCACATCAACATTTCGTATTTTTGGTTTATTTTCATAGTGTTCATAGAGATTTAGATAAATAATAGTTTTTGTGTTTATTGAAACATTATTTAGGCCCTCGACAATCATTACGGAAAAGGGCTATATTTGCGGACAATCTGCAATAAATTTTGCCTATTTGAGGTTGAAGTCGTATCATATTTGACATTTGGTTTATTATACATCGATCGTATTTTCAAATTGTTTTTAGTATCAAGGGCTTTTTATACAAGTTATTACACAATCTTCAAGATCAGTGTATTATAAATACCAATGTTTCTGTATGTGTTATACGTAGTACAATGTACAAAGTCAACACAAAATTCGATGGTTTACGATGTCATCTGTATTTGCAATGAAAAAGATTATTTATTGTTTTTAAATTGCACTTTGGTACAATATAATAACAGTAGCGATGAGATGTGGACATTTTACCAATGTTTTTCTATATTAAAAGCAGTTAATCTTGAATAAAAAATGCCTCGACTTCTCACACCTAAAAGTCATCCTAAAGTCATTCTGCCATTGATTCTTCTGGATTCTTCATTCAAAACAGGGATGTTCTGCCCAAAAAAATTATTTCACTAGATTTCGAGGTGAAATTTCCCTAGAATTTCACATTTACGCAATTACCTACGTAGCCACTTGATTGTGTAACACTAATATCCTGTTATATTTTAATTAATATGATTAATTTATTTATTTATAAAATACATGTTACATATATTAGACATTTAAGTAGATTAGATTTATTAAATGACCAATTAATTAATTAATTGGAAAGATGTCGGAACTTGGTAAATGTACTTATAATACTGCGCTTTTCCAAAAAAAACACTTTTTGCTACGTGAAGTAATAATTTAAAAGTACAAATACACTCATCACTGAATTGGAAACTGAATTCCAAATTTAAAAAAAAAACACTTTGCAAAATAAAAATCAACCGCAATCACCGAAAAAACGGGAATATTTTTTTTTAGTATCAATAAAAAACCCTGAAGAAGTGAGCATTGCTCACGAAACATGTTGGTTTTGTAAACAAGATAAGTGGTAAAAACGAAGTAATTTATTAATTTAAATCAAAATGGTGCCACAAAATAAGTTAGCTGTGTTAGAAGAAATAATTTTTTTTTAAGAGGCCCTATTTATCTTTTTAGATACATAAGGGGTCGTCCATTAATCACGTGATGTTTTTTTAGCAACTTTTTATATATTTTTATATTATATATATTATTTATTATTATATATATATATATATATTATATATAAATAAATAATACCAGTAATATTGTCATATGTAATAAAAAAATTGCCAGAGTTCGAAATTTCCCTAGATTTTGTCCTGATTTCCCTTTTCCCTAAAAAATATTTTTCTCCCCTAGATCTAGGGAAATTTCCCTAAACGTAACATCACTGATTCAAAATGACAACTTGAAAGTAAATAAAACTATCGGTGGGTGATAAGTCACACAATCCACCATAGATACGGTGGTTTTCGTGGGGTCTTGAAAAATTAAAACTTTGACAATTATTTTAACTATTAAAACTAACTATAAAATTAAAAATAAAAATGCAGTTATTTAAGTTTAAAGGTCTTTATTCATAAAAAAAATTTAAAAAAATTGGACTGGAGTTCTCTATTAAGTTATTTCTAAAAATATATATTATTTCAAATACATTTTGTAGTTCACAGGCACAATTCTAATTTTTGAATTTAATAAAAGCCAAAAGGAACCGATTCCAAAAATAGCCATTTCCTTGGAAAAATAATATCGGGCGATCCTGTCAGCGGCAGCAAAGCCACCGGGACAAAAAACCGTCCCAGGAATATCGCCATACTTGAAGTTGTTCATAAGATAGATTTTTTGTTTTCAATTTTCATATTTGTTTTAGGGAAACTTTATGTTTGTTGAGACTTTATTTATCTTTTTGATTTTGTTATTTGAAGTATGGAAACTCTTCAAGTTGCGACATTACAGGTTCTGGAAAATTTGACTTTCTGAAAAAAAATCTTTTTGGAAAATCGGAAAATTTGTTGGGAAATTTATCATTTATCAGATATTTATCTTTTTACATTCATTTTCCATGTTGAAAATTTTTAATTTTTCTGAAAAAAATTCTTTTAGTAAAATTGGTAAATCGATAAAAAAATTCTTGAAAGATCGGTCGGAAAATAAGACAGGAATTTTTTGTTAAAACATTTAGATATTTACGTTTTTTTTTTTTTTTTAAGTTTAGACATTTTTGATGGAAAATATTGTTTTTCTGAAAAAAATTCCTCTGGAAAAATCGGAAATATCTTTTATAAATGAGGTATACGAATTTGGAAAATTTGTGTTACGACGTTTTGTAACGGGATTAGAGACAATAATATTTATATTGAAACAGTATTCAATTTGGGAGGCAGGTATGAGAACCGTCACCCCGGAACCATTTTTTGGAACCAACTCTTCTGCCATAGGTAACCCCAAGTGGTTCGCTACATTTGGTGATTTAACAGAAGTGCACGGGTTCATGGAGTGAGGTTCGTCTAGGTCTTTAGGCGGATGCATTAGCCCACCTACTACGTGACGGGCCGGATCGGGAGAGGCTGGTTGAGGGAGACCTTTTGACCTCTCCAGCCGAACACCGCAGTGAGAGGAATGGATTCATACGTCCGTCACTCCTGAACACACTGACACCAGATTCCTACTCACTTCTCATATCCTTTTCCTTCTAGAACTTCCTTCCCTTAGTTTCCTTAAAAAATACCCTCCAAGATTTGTAGTTGGTATACGGAAGGTTTAGGCTGAGTAAATCATGGCTGTCTATAAAACCACTTTTAAAAATAAAATTCAAGTCGGAAACAAGTCTTCTATGTATAAAAGGCAGATAGATCGCGAGACACAATGCCGTTCGCTACTAATCATTCCCAAAGGAAATGTATTGCGGGTCAAATGAAATGGGCCAAACCAACATTATGATATGGGTCGGTGCGTGTACCTATCGGTATTTTTTAATAATGGTATCACTAGACTTACCTTGCCAGCCTAGCGATTCCGTATTTTTTGTGAGATTGTTATTGGATATAATTGACGTTATCTCCTGTCAGATTTGTGTAATTTTTGGCTGTTATTTGCTTTTTCTACGTACAACGTACATTAAATGAATAATCATACGTACTTGCAGGGATTCGTGTTTAAATCGATTAAAACTAAAGGGGCATACATTAATTATGTGAGTTCAAATGGGGGGAAGGGGGGGGGGGTCCAGCAAAATCTCACGTTACTTGAAAAGAATATACGAAGTGGCCCAAATTTATCTCACCATGGGGGGGAGGCAGCGCCGGATCTGCCATACGTTCAAAAACGTGCAAAAAACCTGGCGCCAACTCCGAAGGGGCGCCGTGAGAAAATAAATATTGTATTAAAATTTTGTTATAATATATATATTTTTTTAATGTTCTTTATTCAGTAAAGTTTATACATTACAGTAAATGGATAATTTTTTGGCCATCACACTAGGCACATGCCCGTGTTGACAGTTTGATATATTTGAATATTCCCTGAATCGTTTCAAAATTACCCATAGTACGAAATAATTATTACGCTCTAGCAACACTTTCCAAAGAAAAAGAATGGGCACGCATAAATAAACCAGTCATGCGCACGCATCACGTTGGTTTACGGCTTACGAATTTATAGTCAGTTACAGAATTTTTTTACAAATTCCATATATTTAGTTTAAACGTGAGATCTATTTTTTCATATATCTTTTACCGTCTTTTACGACGAATGGGTGCGATCCAAATTCAATAACCAATCACAGCGCGATGTTTTTGTTCAAGAGAACAAACAAACCGACCGCCTTTCAAGTTAGCGTACGCTCGCTATTGTTTTATTCTGTACGATTTAAGTCTCTAGGAGAAGGTAGTTAAAGACCATTTTCTTATGAAATCTTCAGTATTATTAGTATCCATTAACAAAAACATCGCACGGTTTGCAGGATGCAACGTGTTACGTGTTGACAGTTTGATCATTGCAGATAATTGATTTGACATATTATTTAAAGTTCGATGTATAATTAATATCTATTAGATTTGTTGGATCTGTTATTTTGCGGTGTCAGTGTAAGCGTCTTTCGTAAGCCGTTGATACCATACGTCAGTGTTTAGTGTTTGTTCGCTCAATTTGGTGTTTGTTCGCTCAACACGGGAAATGCAAGGTACAAATTTGAGGCTATATTCTTAGTAGTCAGAAGCTGTAGATGCTATTCTTGTGTTGTACGTTGCCATGATAACGTATTTGTATTTGCATTTTCTATTAATATTCGCGTTGGGTATATACATAAACGCAGTAAATCTCAAGAATGTCTAATGGATCTAGTTCAGCTAAACCACCCGCATTATCTCGTAACCTATATTTTAAATCATGGTACGGGCACAAACAAACAATTCGTTGTATTATTTTAAAGCATAACTTGCAAAAAGAGTTTTTCCTAAAATAATTAAAATAGCACCATAATTTTATGTTTACCCAATAGATTCAGAGAGTATAGGGCTCCTTGCGATTCTCTCTTTTAAAAAAAACTAGTGTGAGAGCTACCGCCAGGTCACTTGGAAAAGTTACACCCTTTATATGTCTTCATTTTATTTGATAAATTAGTGTAAAAAAAATAAAATTAAATAAAAAAAAATAAAAAAATTGGGGTGAACGAATTTTTAATCAAAATAAAAATGTAGGGGGGGGGGCGCCATCAGTACCTACTGCACAGGGCGCCAGATTTCGTAGATCCGGCCCTGAGGGGAGGGGTCTAGATTGGAAGAAAAAATGCTCACGTAATTAATGTATGCCCCCAAAATATGTGACAGTGGAGGTTATCCACCTCTTACCCGCCAGTATAAGTAACTGATGGTTACTCCTTCAAGGCTCTCGCAAGATTCTATTTTTTTTTGTTAAACGAAGCTACATTTATTTATTTTGAACGAATCTAGACCTCCTGTGTCCTTGCATACGTTGTTAGTAAGCAGTATGCAAGTGCTTAACAGGAAAAACAAAATGCAAAAAATAGGTTAGTAAGACAAAGATAAATTAAACAGGGCAAAAGAAAAACTCATTCATGAGGCTCCATGAGGCGGCATTGCATCTGTAAAAACCTGCAAGCACCTGCACAAAATAGAGAACATAAGTAATACAATAAATCTCAAATCAATTGGCAAGTACCAACAAAAAATGTGAAAGGCTTTCGGTCTCACCATAAACTACACTTAGCTTCCGTGTCCTTTAGCTAGGGTTGCCATCCGTCCGGGTTTCCCCGGATTTGTCCTAGTTTAGAGGGCGTCCGGGGAGCGTCCGGGCGGGGTTTCATTTGTAGTCCGGGTTTAAAAGTTTAATGTCCTGGGCCAAAAAAAAAACACAAAACAAGAGTTTAAAAAATGCACACATGATTTCTACAAGGAAATCCAAACGTACATTGAAGAATGGATGAAACTGTTAAAACAATTTGAGAAATTTGTTTGGATGTTTTTGCCGAAAATTAATAAAAACACAGAATGGGCTCTTATTGAAGACACTGTGCTTTATTTAAAAGACAAGAACATAGATATTGACGACGCAAAATTAATTGACGAGTGGGTGAATTTAAATGCTTTTAGCCAAAACCTACCTGAACAAGGTAAGCTTTTAAATTCAAATCAACTTTGAGTACAATTTTTTAAAACAACAAATGCGAATTTATATTCGGAATTGATGAAAATTGCACTGTACTTTTTTTGCATTTCGGCTAATAATTCCAACGTGGAGTGAATATTCTCATTAATTACACAACAATGGACAAAATAAAGAAATTTACTAAGCGTAGAAACAATCTCATCATTAATTAAAATTAAATTCAATTTCCAAGAATACAGCTGCGTTGATTTTTACAAATTCCTTTTGAAAAGGGAAGATATTCTAAAACTTATCGGAAAGAGTGATAAATACAAAAAAAAAAACTGAAAAGTAAAAAAGGGAAAAAGGCTGTGGAAAAAGCTTTAATTGCTAGATAATCAAATAATGTACTTATGAGTGCAATAATTTCTTTTCATTTTTGTCGTTAAAGTTATGATTGTTTTTATTACGTAAAATAAATTTACAATATAGCTGTTGATTAAAACTAATAGATGTAAATGAGTATAGTTTTTGGTTATTTTATGTTTAAAACATTGTAACTTACATTACAGCATGTCTAAACTTTAAAAAGGTTCAGTTTTGTTGCTTAAGATTTAAGAAGACTGAATTTAATTCATACCTCCAAAATTGTAAGATTGAAAACTAAAATGGTCTCAGTACTTTTAAGATTTTTTGTTTAAAAAATTAATTGAATTTTGTTAGGTTTAATATTTAAAAAAGGTTTTGTTTTCATAACAGAGCATATTAAAAATTTGGGTTTTATTTGAAGAATAAGAAAAATTTAATTGATTATATTATTAAAACAATTTGTAACAAACTGTAATAAGATTCTGTTTTGTTAGGTACATATAAAATGATGATAAAAGATGAGTAAATTTAATTTTAAGGTCCGAAAACAAATAAAAATGTGATTTATGACATTTTCAAGTGTTTGTTATGCTGACTATGTTTAAAAAAAACCTGCTGACATGTCCGGGTTCTGGGCTCTAAAATCCGGGGATTTCACGCGTCTTGTCCTGGTTGCCAAATTTAAGAGATGGCAACCGTACCCTTAGTCAACCACTCAGTGAAGCCCCAAAGAATAAACTGAATATTTGGGGTAAAATACCCGAAGACTAAAAGAATATACAGCATTGGATAGTCAGAGGCAGGACAAAGGACAGTCAAGGTCGTCTGATCAAGCCTCAAGCCTGCACATGTCATTGGGGGAGGCGCAGATAGATTTGAGAAGGATCTGCAAAATTAATAATGTAACAAAAGATGAATCAGGGACGAGGTCCAGCACACCCCCATAATGGGATAGGGAAAAAAATAAAATAAAAATTTGGAGTTCAGTTCATCCAGAAAAACATTGAAATAGTTAAAGACAAACAAAATTAAACAAGGAAAATGGCATAAATTAACAGGTAGTATAGTAATTATAAACGAAACAAATCGCAAGGCAATTATATACATTTTTGAAAATATAGTGAACAAAATAACATAACGCAAGTGTAAAATATAACACATAACTCATAATCTTAATAATCTTAATCTTAATATATAAAACAAAGTCGGGTTAGTTACACTATTTATAACTCGAGAACGGCTGAACCGATTGTGATGATCTTTGATTTGTTGGATTTGTCTCCGCCCCGGATAGGATAATAACTATTAAAACATTGCAAAAATTCACGAAAAAGAAAGTTATGACGAAAATTCATTTCCTCACACATTTAAAATGGAACGAATTTTCATCTTTTGAAAGAGCTGAAGGAATATTGTGGTAGGTAGGTATAATATTGCAGTTTGCTTGAATTCCAAAAATTCAAAAACGTCAAATGTCAATGTGCTGATTGTTTTTGTTTTGTTCTTAAACATATAATGCTGCCTCTCTTTCTTACTCACTAAATGTCGACAGTTGTAAAGGGGACAAATCGTGAACGTATGTCTGCACAACTCCAGGAAAATAGCCACTTCTTTTTTTTTTTTTTAATGGCTCTTCACCCCAAAAGAGTGTTCTGGCCAGTGTCAAGTGAATGCTTTTGTGAGTGTAATTTTGTGAGTGTAATTTTTGGTTTATATTAAATAATTTAGTTTTAATAACAAGAACCTATCTACATTATATAATAATACTATACAAATAATAATAATAATACGCAAAATTATTACAATAAGAGATGATTTTAATTAAACATAACAAGGAAATTAAAAGATATGCTGACACAATTTATTGTGCGTAAAAAATAAAAGTAAATAAATAAATACATGAAACTTTCCTTACAGTTACAAATTGATGCTGTTAAGATTCAGGAAATTAGTCAAGACTTTATACACGCGTTTGTTCACAGAAGATGCAATGTTGTAGGGAGGCAATATTTATTTTATTTATTTATTTCTATGTATTACAGTATTTACCTATTAATTAACATTTTTACATAATAGATAAATTTTGAAAACATTTTTACATAATATATTTTACAATTTTATTATGTAGGGTGTATGGTAGGTTTGCGAAGGTGAAACTGTGGATAGGTATTGTATGTTTCGTGAACACCTCACTAGGAGAACCTGTGCTGAGGTGTTTACGTGTTTATTTATGATTATTTATTTATTTATTTCAAAACATACGGCACAACATGTGCCATTGACATAATTATATTTATATATATATTATAATACAATAACATAAGAAAGTGACATATAAATGTAAAGTTAAATATAAAAACAAAGGGTAAAAGAAAGGAGATAAGGTAATAATAATAATAATATTTGGCTGATTTATAAAGCGCCGTTTTCATGAAAAATCATCTCAAGGGCGCTGATACTAATGAGTAGTAAATAGAATTATGATGTATAAAATGAAAGTATAAAGTAAAAGTGTAAACTATAAAATATAAAGTATAATGTAAAAGTAAAAAGTTAAGATAAAAAGTTGAAAGGCAGGAAATAATATAAACTATAAGTTACCTTTGTAAATAATATAAAGTACAAAAGTTATAAATATAAAAAAGTATGACAAGTAAACAGTAAGAAATGCTCTTAGGAGCCAAATATTGAAGATAACCAAAATTTAAAAAAATATATATAATAAATAAAAGGAAGGTATTACGGAGTATACAAAGCGATATGAAAAATAGGTACCTATGATATGTTTCTAAGCCATAGGTATTAGAGTGCATACTGGTAGGACATAATATTATGGTTACATGATTATACTTATTATTTATTATGTAGTACTAGCAGATAAATTTTGTCTAATGCATCTTTTGTATGATGACAGACTTTCGGCATTATATTCCAAATGACTCCTAACCAGAGTTGTATACAGTAATTTAAATGTATGAATGTTTTTGAAATCTTTACATAGTCTTAGAATGAAACCCAGCATTTTCATAGCTTTATTAGTAATGATATCAATGTGGTTTATAAATAATAGTTTAGTGTCGAAGGTTATTCCGAGGTCCCTTATTACAGGTACTGACATTAAACTGTGATTGTTAAGTGAATAACTGTATTTGATGGGGTTTTTTATTCTAAAGAAACTCATGATTTGATATTTTTTAATGTTAAGTGTAAGTTTGTTAATGGTTCACCATTCTGCGAATTTTACAAAATTGGATTGAAGGGACAAGCAGTCGTATATATTTTTAATGATTTTATAAATTTTCATGTCATCAGCAAATAATAATATGTTAACATCAGAGAATATGGAAGTGACATCGTTTATAAATAGTATAAACAATATTGGACCAAGGTGCGAACCCTGAGGCACACCACTAGTTGCTTCAAATTCGTAAGACAAGTGTTCTTTAATAGAGACAGTTAGTACACGTTTTGATAAATAATTCCTAATCCAGCATAATAATTTACCACTTATTCCTAGTTTAGACAATTTATTTATAAGAATTTTAATGCAAACCTTATCAAAGGCTTTACTAAAATCCGTATAAATTGAGTCAACTTGTTCTCTATTAGCAAGAGCACCTGAGATAAAATTTTCGTACAGTGTAAGTATTTCTACTATCGTGGTACGAGAACACAACAGAATGGAGTTGGCAGGAAAACACTTCTTTTTCTTCTTCTTCAGCACAATTTATTTAATGCAATAAATACAATTATTACAAGAGGGTCTATCTACCCTCACTCGGGTGGTCCACGACCACACCACACTGACAAATATCGAAGTCTCTACTTCGATCTCTCTATTGTCAGTTTTACCAATACTGAACCGTAGGTACGACTCGTACCTCCCAGCTTCAGTATTATTACACAAGTAAAGGCACACAGCGTGTACCTTCTAGCTTCACTCTACTAGCGAGACTAACGCAAAGGGCCTATCTTCCCTGTGTTCAACTGAAGATACACCTCGTGTATCTTCCAGTTCCACCGCGACAACCACACTCCTTCGCTCTCACAGTAAGACTGAACTCTGTTCCAAAAATCACAATATTTAAAGAAAAACATACAATGGTGAGACAGCATATTTAAGCTGCTTCCACCACGGGATTTTAAAATCTCGCAATAAAACAATTACGCTAAAGTCAGCCCAAAAGGGCCACCATAAAACTAAGTACATCATAAAACACTTAAATGTAGAAATGCTTGGGACTAAGATTAAATAGTCCCATATCTCGAATTCTTAAACTTAACCCATAATAAAACAATAAAATTATTTTTAAAGTTTTGCCAAAACGGGCACATCAATAAAGATACATCTTAAACCTAGGGGATTAACAAATATTGGAATTTTATGATAATAGGGCAGTTCCTATTATTAGGTAAATATGCCTCCAGCAAACCCTTTCTATTTTGGCGGCTGCAATAAATATTTATGGGTTCTATTTGAACTGTACAGGTATACATAACTACTTAAAAATAAACAATTTAAGGAATAAACAATTTCTTACAAATCGGTAAAGCAATGTGTCTACACAATTACCAGCCATTTAAACTACTTCGAGGGTCAGACCTTCTTTGGAAAAACCGAGGGATAATATTTTGTTTGCATATTTTAGGCGATGTTTCGTTTACACGAATCTTACGAACTAATTATTATTTTTACTTATAATTAAATAGAAGAAATCGCATTCTGGAACAAACAGTAAGGTTAGTTAAAGTAGATCGTCCAGAGATAAAACCATGTTGAAATGATGAGATATTAAATTTTATGCAAGAACATATTTTTCGAAGAATTAACTTTTCAAAAATTTTTGGTATCGACGATTGTATGCATATTGGTCTGTAATTTTCAACTAAAGACTTGTCTCCGCTTTTAAATATTGGAGTGAGAAAGCTATTTTTCCATATTTGCGGGAACTTGCCTGATAAAAGTGATTGATTAAATAGTAGGTACAGTGGGTAAGAGACACTAGCCCCGCAGTTTTTAAGAAATACGGGGGGAATTTTATCTGACCCTGAGCAAGATTTAGGTTCCAGTAGTTTGATACAAACTGCAATTTCTTTAATCTCAATATGTATCTGAGATAGTTGTAAATTTATATCTGACTCGAAGTTTGGAATGTCATCATCAGGGATATCGGTTTCATACACATCCTTAAAAAAGTCTGCAAACAAATTGACAATTTCATTGATTTTACAGGAAGTTTTCAGTTTGTAGTGCATAGTTTCAGGTATGCCAAGGTTATTATTATTTTGGGATTTACAATAGTTAAAAAAATGTTTTACATTGTTAACAAACGAAAATTCAACATTCTTAATATAATTATTATAACAAATGTTAGATAATTTATTACAATCTTTTCGAAACTTGCTGAAAATTGTAAAATCAGAAAGACTTTTTGTTTCTTTGTATATTTTATGGGCTTTTTTCTTCTCAATTACTATGTTAATGAGGTCCTTGCTAAACCAGCTAGGGAAATTTGAAGATAATTTATAACTAATCGGAACAAATTTTTCTATGGCTTTATATAGGTGATCATAAAAGACTTTAATATTTTCATCAAGGTTTCCTCCTTCTAATATAGACCAGTCAGTGTTATGTAGATAATCGCGTATTGCAACATAATTGGCTTTATTAAAGTTGAGAAATTGAGTCTGGTTTTTAATTTGGCATTTTATAGGGTTACATAGTATAGTAATGTCTAGAGGTGGGTGATGAGAATCAGGGGTAAGAACTGAGTCGAGTGACTTACCAACCGCAGTTGCCATGTCGGTACAAAGAACAAGATCTAGTAATCTATTATTGTCATTTTTTACATTGTTTAATTGAACTAGGTTAAGGAAATCGCAAAATTCAACTATTTCTTTTTCTGTTTCAGATAAGCTTGAGTTTTGTGATACTGTAGAATTGTCACGGGTGCCCCAATTAATTTTTGGTAAATTGTAGTCACCGATGATAGTGATTTTACTGTTTGGAAATTATGTGTGACAAGTATTAATGTGTTGTAGTAGAAAGTTTTATATTTATTTTATTTAATGGTTATTGTACATTGGTTATTAATATGTTAATTTTTATGTTTGGTTTGGAGTAAATAGGTTTTGGAAAAATAGTGTTCCTTTAGCTTTTATCCAGACTGTGATTTGTTTTTTTAGTTTATTTGTTGGTGAATAATCAGCAGATTATTTCAAAGAAGGTGGCATGCTGTTATATAGTTTGATAGAATAGTAGTTAAAGGATCTTTGTCCGTGGGTCGTGTGCTTTAGCGGGATGTTGAGTGTTAGGTTTGTTGAGGACCGGCTTGTTAATGAGGACGGAGAAAGTAAAGGGATATGAAGTTTGAATTTGAAGAGGTGAAGAATAGACGATTTAGCGTAGAGTTGTCTGATTGACAAAACATCGAGCATCTTGTAAATTTTTTCAGAGTCTGTATCATATGCTACTTGAAGTATTAGTTTGATTGTTGCCTTTTGTGCCTTTTCTAGTGGATCTAGAGAAATATTACTTGCACTTCCCCAAGACAGAAGACCATACATGATTAAAGATTGGGAAAGAGCAAAGTAGATAGATCTTAGTATTGTGCGTGGGAAGATATTTTTTAAATTATTTAAAAGATACATGATTTTTTTAAGCTTGGATGTAATTAAGTTAATGTGGTCATTCCAGCGTAGGTTTTCGTCAATTATCACGCCTAGATATTTTATTTGTTTGACATTTTGTATGATTTCGCAATTGCACGATGAGAAGGGTTGGGAGCAGTCGTGTATTTTCAGAGCGAAGGTTGGAGGAGGTTGACCTCTTTGAGTTATACTATGTGTTATGAATTTAGTTTTTTTTTTGTATTTAGAGTAAGTTTGTTTTCATTGAGACATTGTTTGATGACAGCAAGACTTTTCTCAGCTTTAAGGAATGCCTTGATCCATGAGTCAGCTTGACAAAGTATTACGGTGTCATCAGCGAATGTTACAATGTTGCCTTCTGTAATTAGTTCATAGATATCATTGATGTAGATGAGAAACATTATGGGACCTAGAACACTACCCTGGGGCACTCCGTAACTGATCGGAAGGGGTTCACTTTTCACTTTGTTGATAATGACTTGTTGAGTTCTCTCTGACATAAAACTTTTCAGTAAGTTAAGTTCATTTCCAGTTATGCCGAGTTTATTAAGTTTCTTAAAAAGTATATTGTGAGATATTGTATCGAAGGCTTTACATAAGTCTAGATATATTGAAATTACTTTTTTCTTTGAGTCAAGGTTAGAGTTAATAAAGTCTGTTACTGAGGTTAAAGCGTGTTGTGTACTTCTGTTCTTTCTAAAGCCATGCTGGTTCTTCGAGAGTAGATGGTTTGTTTCTAGGTAGTGGTAGAGCTGTTCTTTGATGGCTTTTTCCAGAATTTTGGACATAGTATTTAGAAGAGTGATAGGTCTGTAGTTGTTGATGTCATTTTTAGGTTCTGACTTATAGATAGGAATTACTAGTCCATTTTTTAAGCAGCTAGGAAAAATACCTTCTTTTAGGCTGCGATTTATCAGGTATGTAAGTGGATTGAGGAGTTGGTCACTTAGAGTTTTAATGGTTTTAGCATCTATGTTGTCAGTACCTGCAGCTGAGCTATTCTTTAATGATTGGATTATTTTAATCGTCTTATCGCATGAGATGGTTTGGAGTTTAAATTGTATATCTTTATTGGAGTTAGGAGTATCTTGATGGTTAGATGAATGTAGATTCTCTGCCACAGTACTTGTAATGTTTTCTGCCAGAATGCCTCCAATATTTGTGTAATGATTGTTAATGTAATTTCAAACTAGTGTAGGATTGTTGTGGAAGAGGATTTCTTCATTGTTAATGACAATATTCTTGATATTATCATCATCGAAATTATGAGTGCAAGTACTTTCCTTTAGTATTGACCATACACTTTTGGGATCGTAATTGGATTCTATCAGTTTATTTTTGAAATGTAGCTCTTTAGCTTTTCGTATAATTTGGGTGCATAGATTTCTATATCTTTTGTAGAATGAGTAGAGAATAGTATCAGAAGGGTTGAGTTTGACTTGTTTGTGTAACTTATCTCTTTTTTTAATACAGTTTAAGATGCTTTGGGTTATCCAAGTTTTTAGTTTTTTTTTGCGGTGGGGAATAATTTTTGTTGATGTCTTAGTATTTTGTGTGATGATGGTTTGTAAGTATGTAATGAAGTAGTGCCAAGCCTTATCGGTTGACGTTATACTCCTTAAATGCTTCCACGATTGTTTATCTAAACATGATTTTATGTTGTCATAGGCAATATTCTTAATTGTGAAATAGCGTTGAGTAGGCAAATTTGGAGTTGGTGTAGTCAGGCCTAGTAAAGTTGTGTAGTGGTCCGTAATGGAGGATTCGTAGACTATACTTTTAATATAATGTTTTGATTTTACCATGATGTGGTCTATACAAGACTCAGTGTTATTGGTTACCCTAGTGGGGGTATTAATAGTACTGAAGATACCATGTTGCATCAGCATCAAAAGGTAATCGTGGTTTTGTGGGTGACCAATAGGCAGTAGATTAATATTAAGGTCACCGGCTAATATGATATTTTTAAAGGAATTTAGCTAATTAAGATGATTATTAAGGGAAGATATGAATGGTGCGATATCATGGGTGGATGGTGATCTGTATAGTGCAAGTATACATGTTTCTTGGTTGACGATTATTTGTAAACAGTTTTGAGTTATCAATGAAAATTTCGGAAACTAAGCTACTAAGGTTGTTATGAAGATAGACCACAACACCGTCGTTTTGTTTTTTATTATTTGATGTGTGGTACTGGGTGTAATTTTGTTTGTGTTTCTGGGTGAAGGCGTTTGTAATCCAACATTCTGTAAAAATAATGATAATAAAATCTGTAGTAAAAGTGTTGGTTAGGATGTCGAGTTCATCGTAATTTTTGTTGAGAGAACGTATGTTTTGATTTAGTATAGTTAGTGAAGGTGGGCTAGAGAGGATTGTATCACATAATTTCTGATCTGCAGTAGTGTAATGGCGGTGCAAGTTATTAAGATTCATTTTCAGTAGATCAGCCATGTTAATATTAAGTAAATTAGAAAATGTAAATTTGATGGTTAATGATTTATGGATGAGTCCCCATTTTTTTAAGATCACTTTCGTGTTTTATCTGGATGGTTTTTTCCCCGGGTCCTTTACGTACAAGTAGTCTGCTCGCTTTAAACCACACGAATTGGAAAAGAGTTTCTTTGGCAGTTTATTTGGTTTTCCACAATAGTTCCTTAAAGTAAGGTGAAAGCACTTCACTGATGTAAATTGGCGAACTCAAGTTAAGTGTTTTGGCCGCACTTTTTACTGAGAGAATCGAATCCCTAGTTTTAGGGTTGTGAAAAGAGATATGTAGTTTGTCCGGGGTGTTGCGTCTGCGGTCTTGGGTCCTGGTCACCATACGAATGTCCTGTTGTAGCAGGGGCAAGCCCAGCGAGCTGGCTACCCGTAGTACAGCTTCCGTAGGTTGTTCGCCTTGCTGCAGCTCCACTCCCGCCATCTCCACACTGTCAGATAACTTCTCTTGCTCAAGTTCTGCAAGTCTACACTCAAGGCTAGAAATTCTAATGTTATTTTTATCATTCACCTCACGTAAAAACTTGGTTTCTTTATGCAGATCCTGCATTTGTTTGAAGCTCGACACAAGGTCTTCATACTGGTTACAGATGAATTCGCTGCTTTTCTTTAAGTCTCTAATTTCTTCTTCAAACATTTTTTTCATTTCAGTAATTTTGCTGTCAAAATGTTTAGTGATTCGTTCGAATAAGACATCAGTTTCTGAACCGGACTTCGAGGACGGTGAGCTCGATCGGCTTTTGCATTTCGGACAGTTTCAAGTTGTTAATTTTTAACCGCCATTCTTTTGAAATTCGTATCGGTTATGTTGACACAGGTATTATGAAAAACGGTATTGCAGATGGCACAGATGAGTGCAAAGTCATTATTCGAGATCAAGTTGAGGCAGCCTTCGCAGTTCATTTTTAGAGTATAATTTACAAAGTTTATATGTGGAGTCACAACACTGTTTCAGGTATTTGAACTTTTGATGTGTTAAATCACAGGTATAAAGTAGTAACACAATAATCTGTGTTAGTTTATGCACTTTTCTAATGTTTTCAGTTACTTTTAATACTTAGAATTCATTAATTTAGTCAGAGCACTGTTTTTTTTTTGTTTCAGGTGTTAAAACTTTAGATGTGTTAGATCACTGGTATAAATTAGAGTACTATGTAGTAGCACAATGATCTGTTAGTTTGTGCACTTTTTTAGTGTTTTCCGTTACTTTTAAAACTAAGAATTCAGAAATTTTGTCAAGAGCAATTATTTGAGGTTGTTTACAAGATGACATATTATTGTTGTATGTAATATACCCGAACTGATTAGGTGAGGGATGAAATTTTTGTATGAATTATTTATAGGACAACTGAAAAAAATATGATTGAGATCCTCTTCACCAAGACGACATTCACACATCGCAGAATTCTTAATATGAATTTTTGTCAGGTGAACATTGTGGCAGCAATGCCCTATCCGCATGCGGCAAATGGATGATGTCGAAAATTTGTTAAAAGAAAGTCTGGAAAACCACGGTTTTGAAGGAATCGTTGGATGAATTGTGAAAAAGCTATATCCTTTTGATTGACTAGATTCTTCCCAATGATTCTGCCATGTGGAAATCATGTTTTCCTTCAATTTTATGAAAATGTCATCTGTGTTTAAAAATTTATATAAAATATCCCCCGAAATAATGGCATCTTTCGCCAATGAATCGGCCTTTTCATTTCCAGGGATACCGCAGTGACTAGGTATCCAAGCCAAGACGATTTCTTTGCCAGAGTCGGTTAATTTATGAATTAAAGTGCGAATTCCAACACAGAAATCGTCTTCTGGGTAATGGAAAGGGGAAGAGTTTAATTTTTGAAGTTCACTCAGGGAATCGGAGAGAATTAAGAATTTTCCAATGTGAACATCGTCAATGTATTTGAGGGATTCAAAAATGGCTATACATTCAGCAGTGAAAACGGAAGCCTCTTTTGGAAGTTTAATTTTTCTATCGACTTGATCTGATGGGCAGTGGAATGCCGCTCCCACATGGTTTGATAAGGGAGACTTGGAACCATCTGTGTAAATAATTTTCCAGTTGGAATATTTCGAATTTAAAATTTGGATAAGTTTTGTTGGAGCTTCGTGATTGTTAATTATGCCG